>OY728131.1:123558107-126058107 GCA_963277665.1 Viscum album
CAAAACATCGATAGATCATTCCAGGAACTTTGGGTCTCAAAATCACGCTCCGTCAAATTTTGCGGTCTCAAAATAATTTCATATAATTAGAAATAATTATATGAAAATTCCATAAAATTACACAAATTATCACCATCGTGTTGAGATCTTAAAAAATTAGTCATGCATTTGGGAAATTCTCCTTTATAAAATCTTGCTCACATAAAATATTTTTCACAAGAAGTTTCACATTATATTCACAAATTCAAAGATGCATTTAAGGTACACAACAAGGAAGACAACACACACTAAAAATATATTTCCCTTAGAGAAAACCATTTTCATCAAATTTTCACCTTTAAATAACATATGAAAATACAATTATCAACTTTCACACAAGAAATAAATCATTCTCAAGAAACACCAACACAAAGAACATAATAAATATAAACTATTTCTTTTCAAAAACTAGCTTTCCTCACATATGAATCTCAACCCATTTCCAAAAAAAGTTTTCAAGCCCATGAATAATTCATGAAACACATATATGAAAAAAATATTGAATATAAAAATCATATATTAATGTAAATTCATGGAATCACCTACCTCACTTGGAGACCTTTGGTAATCGGTGTGAAACCAAAACCACACCTCAGCAAGACCCTGTTAAGGAAAGATCCAAACTCAAACCTGAATATTTTCACCAACAACACAAGATCAGATCAATATTATGTCAAACAAACTTCTAGAAAATACTAACTCAATAAGGGGGAAGAGAAACCCTAAAAACATGTCACAAAAAAGAAAAACAAGACATACATGATGTGTAATTAAATAATTGTAATCAATACCACCCAAAGATTCAATAATAAGGGCTTCAAGAAATCATGGTGGTGGTTCTCGGTGGAAATGGGTTCACGGTGAAGGTGGTTCTTCTGTAAATGAGGGTCTATGGTGGTGGATGGTCTATGCCATAGGAGGTGTTGGAGTAGAGGTGGGTTCACGATAGAGGTGGGTGTGCGACAGAGGAGCGTTCGTGGTGGAGAGGGGGTCAATGGTACAGGGGTATGCTTCTATGAGAGATTGAGGGGTGTGAGAATGAAAGAGAATTTTTGGGTTTCTTTATAAAAGATGATGAACCTTTTATCATTGGTAGATAAAAAGTAATGATAGAGGTATATTTTCTTGTGCTGAAATAGAAAGCACTGATAAAACATGCCTTAACCAGTGGTAAAAAAGCGCAGATAAACGATGTCTTTATTAGTGCTAGAAATTATAGCGCAGATAAAAATATATTGTCAATAATTTATTTATATTATTATATATATTTATAAAATTATATATATGATAAATATATATATATTTACAAAATTATATATATGATAAATATATATTTATTTATTTATAATTGTAACTATAAATAAATATATTTTTATTATTATTTATAAAATTATAATAAATATACTTATTATATTTACTATCTTCGAACTATATATTATAAATATATTAATTATAAATATTTATAATATTATAGATATATATAACTATATTTATTCTTATTTTATAATTATTTAAATAATTATATATTTATTAATAATTATAATTATAAATAAAATGATATTTATTTATTTAAAAAATAATAAATTTATATCAAATGTATCATTCTAATATTTAAAATTTTATTCATATATATAATTAATACATTTATTATAATTTTATAATTATTTCAATATATATGTATTAAATTATAATTAAAAATATAAATACAAATATTTTTATATATTCATAAATATATTTATTAGCAATGTGGGATTTGTATCAGCAAATGTGGGTGCAGTGAGGAGACATCCAACTATTGATGATCAGGTTGTATGGTGATGATGACCTTGGGTGGAGAGGTTAAAGACGGTGATTAGGTAGGGAGAAGGCTTGGAATGTGGGCTGGCGATGGAGATGCTCTAGGGAGAGTAGATCTTCAGATCCCAATGATGAATGGGTGTGGATGATGATTGGGTGATTCATTGGTTCGTGGATGATGACCTATTCAATAATGAGGATGATATCCATAGGGATGGTGTGGGGGCCACTCCCAAATATGGGGTGGGGTTTTCATTGAGAGAAGAGGTTGGAAACATCTTCTTCCATTGTTCGGTAGTGAACCCCACCGACAACAGCTTTCACGAACTGCAGCATGCAGTGGGAGATTTTTCCTAGGTAGATCAGCTACCCAAACCGACCCATGGTAGTGCTGGTTTTGTTCTCTATTTGAATGGGATTGGATCCCATGTTGTGTAGTTGTTGTGTATGGTGTGTGTATCTGTAATCTTTGAGTGATCCTCCGATGATAAGGGAGAGAAAAAACCACCCCTATGGTTCTCCCGTGGATGTAGCCAAATCACCGAACCACATAAAATATTGTGTTTCTCCGTTTCATTCCATTTTTGTGTGTTTTTGTTGCCACACACCTCTGCTATACCCCAACTAGTGGTATCAGAGGTAGGTTGGAGTGAATTGAGTTGAACAGGGGAGGCGATGATGATTTTTCTGGTGTCTGGAAAATTGAAAGTGGTCGGATAATTTTTTTGAGGCTAGATTCACGAAGAGGACGACGAGACGATTGCAATGGCGCAAGTGGCGATGAAAACGGATTTGAAACAAGCCAGGCAAGCTCGGTCAATGTTTGGTCAAACCCGCATGTGAACAGTACCTCAGGCCAGAGAAGAAGACATTGTTTACACCACCGACAACAATTCTTGCAAGATTCCGGTAGGATCTCTAGCGTGCCATGTCAACGTCACTTCAACGCTACGTCAGTGCCATGTCACCAGCAAGATCTGCACCATTGAACGTGTTTTGACCATATCTCGGTCATTTGGTATCCGTTTTCAGTGATCCAGGAGTCAATTACAACTATTTCAATTGTTCCAGATGCATTCGTATATTTACATTTTTAAAATTAGAACTCCATAAGTTGGTTTCATAAGGGTGTGAAATCTATGGTGTTGATCACGTTTTGAGACAACGACGATGACTGGTGGTGGAGCGCTACCAAAATTTGAGATAGAGAAGATCGATGGTAGAAACAATTTCAGATTGTGGCAACAAACCATGAAAGATGTTTTGGTGCACCATGGAATGATCATACCATTGATCGGATAAAAGCCTAAGGCATCCAATAAAGATAATTGGGAAGAGCTCAAGATGCGGGTCGTCATCACAATTCGACTATGTCAGGAAAATGAGGTAAAATACTGTGTTGGATGAGGCCTCACCGAAGGAGATCTGGAAGAAGTTGGAGCAATGATATATGGAAATGTCCCTCAACAAAAAAATTATTCCTAAAGAAGAAACTTTACCAGTTGTTCCTGGACGAGGGAATGAATTTGTTTGATCACACCAACGAATTCAACAAAATCATGATAAATTTATTGGGGCTCAGTTTGAAGGTTGTAGAGGAAGAAAAAGCACTTTTACTTTTGTCATCCCTACCAACCTCATTTGATTGTCATGTGACTGCATTTCTCATGGGGAATGAGACATTGAAGCTGGACGAGGTGATGACATCACTTCAAGATTCAGAAGTATTTCGAATACCCGTGATTCATTCAGGCGAGAAAATCATGGTGATGCGAGATGATCAACGTGAGAGTAGTCAACATCGATAGCTAGGAGGTTATGAATTCCGGTCAAAATCCTGGCGGCGTGATCCTAGTGAAATCCAATCTTTCTGGTGCGAGAAAAAGGGTCACTATAAAAGTGATTTTGGAGAGTGCAAATGGTACGTTGCGGGGAAGAAGAAAGTTGAAGAGGGGGATGCAACCATCATATAATTATCGGAAAATTATGAAGACTCTGTGACAACAGGAAGTTTTCACTCATATGAGAGAGTTGATCAGGAAGAAGTGCAGTGTCATTACATCAAAAGATGCAGGCACATGAAGCGAGAATGTTGACTTTTAAAGAGGAAGAACGAGTAGGATCAAAAAATAAGGGAATAAGGATGTGTTCTGGATTAAGGGAGCTCAGCACACATATGTACAATGAGAGGTACATTTAATACTTTTCAGCATGTGCGTGACTCATTGAGACTTAGTGATGGGTCAACATGTGAGGTTTGAGGATTCGGGACCGTGAAATTGAATACACTCGATAGAGGAGTTTAAAAATTGGCTGACGTGAAATTCATTCTGAGGATGAGACAGAACTTGGTATCATTAAGTAGGCTCGATGCAAAAAAGATCAAGATTTCCATAGAAATTGGAGTGTTGGAAGTCACATGTGGGGATGCAGTGATGTTTACTATAAAAGAGTCCCAAGTGTTGTATCGTTTAATGGGGACCGAAGTCAGCCTGAGATCGATTGATGCAAGTGTAAGTGCCACGTCATCTAGCATGAAGAATCGTGTTCAATTTGCTGATGACGTTCTCAACACCTACAAGGAGACTTCAGTTCAAGCATCTCCCCTAAATTGGTCTTGAGGGGGAAATTTTTAGGGGCCACTCCCAAATATAGGGTGGAGTATTCAGTGGGAGAAGAATTTGGCTGCAACTTCTTCCATGGGTCGGTAGCCAACCCAGTCGACAACATCTTTCGTGGACTACAACAGGCGGTGAGAGATGTTTCCTGGGTAGATGAGCTACCCAAACCAACCCATGGCAGCACTGGTTTTTTTCTCTATTTAAATGGGATTGGGTTCCATGTTTTGTAGCTTTGGTGTAAGGTGTGTGTATATGTAATCATTGAGTGATCCTCCAAATTGAATGTAGAGAATATACCACCCATGGTTCTCCCGTAAATGTAGTAAAATTTTCAAACCATGTAAAATATTGTGTTGCTCCATTTGATTCTGTTTTTGTGTTTTTTTGTGGCCACGCACCTCCGCTACGCCCCAACAGATGGGACATGGGATATACATGGTGACCTAGAGTTGTGAGAGAGGTGGGGTGTGATGATGCACTCAGGCTGGTGACTAACCCATGTTGCATGTCGACCCTTGGCTATGCATGGGTTGTGGGTGATGGGAGGGATGGTTGTTGTTAGTGATTTTTGTCAAGAGAGACTTCTGGCGAGCAGATCTTGAGCATGCCAGGAAGGATGGACCAGTGATGACCTTGTGGTGTTGATGACTTACAGGTTTCAGATCTGGTGGAAGGGAGGGGCTTGATGGCAGTTCAGGGAGGCATCGATGTCGGGTGAACATTGGCGTAGTGAAAATTACAGGATTTGGGGAAGATTCAAGCTATAGGCCACATCTTTCGAGGATGTGAGCTGGCGGCTATATGATTCAGGTTCAGATGCATAGTGGCAGGGTGACTTTCAGTGTAGGTCGATGGCTACATGTTGTATGGTGACTCTTGGTGGTATCTGAAGGCTACAGGTTGGAAGCAGATCTATGGGAATCTCAGGTTGGGAGTTGACCTAGGATCTGATGGATGCCTTGGTACTGGCGTGATGTTCATGGAATGTGGGAGGGAGACCTCCAGATGCAGTGTGGAGAAGGTTTGACTCGGATTGTGGATTTGGGGTCATGTGCCTTTTTGTGGGTCTTAATACGTTCTTTTATGTTTGGGTGGTGGGTTGACATTTCTCTTATTTGGTGGTACTTTTTTTGTAATAAATGTTGATTATCGCTATGTCTGTATTTTTGTTTTCAATAATAATTTTTAGGGTCGAGTACACATTCCCTGAACATTCTAGTATATAATATTATATATGAAAATAATAAATATATTTTTTATAAATTAAAAACTATTGAAATAAATATATATTTATTTTTATTTATAACTATAAAAAAATTTATTTGTAATTAAAAATTAATATAAATAAATATTAATTTATAGTTGTAATTATATATATATGAGTATATTTAAATAAATAGAACATTATAGAAAATATATTTATATTTTTATAAATATATATATATATATAATTAATATATGTATTGTAATTTTTCAATTATTTAAGTATATGTATATTTATTAATAATTATAATTTCAATTATTTTATTTAATTATAAATATTTTTATATAAATATATATAATTAATATATATTTATTATAATTCTTTAATTATTTAAATATATCTATATTCATTTAGGAATTGTAATTGTAACTGTTTTTATTTATTTTATAATATTTGTACCTTTATTAGTATAATAAATATATTTATTATAATTTTATAATTATTTACATATAAATATATATTGATATTTATAATTATGAATATAAATAAATATATTTATAAATATATATATATAATTAAAAATATTTATTTATTTATACAATTAAAATATATATATTCATATAGCCTTTATGATTATTTAAATATATATAGTTATAATAATAATTATAGATAATTATATTTAAAAAATATTTATATATAATTAAAATTTAATGCTTATAAATATAATAAATATATTTTATGTAATTTTTTAAGAATTTTTTAGAAATTATATAATAGTTCATATGGGTGACATGAATTAATCATACACCAATGAAAGTATACTTAATAAAAAAATGAGCCATCACATATGGAGAATATGAATAATAAGAAGAGTGTAATGTATAAATGAACATTTATGATGATATGTAACATATATGCTTGTCTACTCACACGTGATCAATATATTTATTGACCCAATTCATTGGAAACATATATATTTATTTAATAATTATAATTATAAATATATATATTTGAAAATTATTAATATATATTAATTGAAAATAAAATAAATATATAATAAATATAATAAATATAGAAAATACTAAAAATATAATGAATATAATAAATATAATAAATATAATAAATCTAACAAATCTAAAAAATCTAAAAAATCTAAAAAATCTCATAAATAAATATTATTTAATAAAATTTATTAAAATATTATAATTATTTAAATAAATATATATTTTACTATAATCTTAGAAATAATTTTTAAAAACCCTTATATATATTTGAATTATTAAAAAAATATTAATTTTAAACATGTGTATCCTATTTAACGTATACAAATAATCATTATTTTTTAATATAAATATAATAATTTTATACAAATTAATAATATTTTTTGATAAACAAATAATCAATGCTAAAAATAGCACTGATAAAGGGTGTATTTATCCACACTTTTAGCAAGTGCTGATAAAGACCCCTTTTTGGTACTTTATATTTTGTGCTGATAAAACAAGGCACTTCCCTTGCCTCGTTCTGTGTTATTGTCTCTTAAGCTATGTGATTGTAATTAATATTCAAAAAAATTATAATTCCTAAAATCATATTTCTATGAATGTATCTATAATGATCATATAGGATCCATAAGATAATATTTCCAAAAACATTTTAATTTTCAAGAAATTAAACCACACATTCGTTAAAAAATAAACCATAATCTTATGAATTCTCATACTAGTCTATATATATCATAACACAAAAAATTAGATAAAAACATAAAAAATATCATTTATTTGATGTTATTTAAATATTTTTCAATTCCAAGACTGTAAAAACATTCTTACTCACTTTTATGAAATACATTCAACCATTATTACCTTGACATCATGCTTATATTAATCATAATATTTATCTGTACCTCAATCATATGTTGTTTAATAGTTATCCCCAAAAATAATTTTTTTTATAAAATCATTTTTAATTTTATTTGATTCCATTAAATATAAATAAGTCTAATATTAATGAAAACATATAGAATAAAAATCATTAGTTTTACGACATAATCCTCCAAAAATTCCAATGTACTAAAGAGTTATCAATATAGATCAATCACTACTAAAAATTCCAAATAGTAAAATAATCTATCATTTATTAAAATATAAACCTCACTACCTTATGGTATACTTGTAAACTCCCCATTTACATAATAACATGCATATAATATTGTTATCAGCCATTTATCTATTCTCCCTTATTTGGTTATGAGACATTGTGGTTTTTTTGTAACATCATGTTACAAGATTTCATCTACTTTTTAACAATATTATTTGGTCACATTTTTGTTTGGGTGTTGTTCCAAGTAGGTTATGGTGTTTTACAATGTGATTTTCCTTGTATTACATGGTTTTTGGTGTGAAGATGATGGATATGGCCTAGGAAAGATGGTTGTGTCCTAAAGACTTTTGCTGATTCATTCATTTTTGGAAAAGTTGATGTTTAGGGAATCATCTACAACATGGACCCTTGAGATAAAATCATTTGTGTAATTATATATTCATAATATCTATGTCATGTGAAAGGATACTATGGAGTGGTGTCTTAGTGTTTTTTTCTTCTTCCTTTTTCAATGTGGTTGTGGAATGGTTTAGAGGCAACAACTTATAATTTTTTGGCAGAAGGGGTTTGCGATATATAATTTTCTCCTTCTATATGGGAAATTTTATAGATTTATAGACATGTGGCATGGATATCACCATGTTTCTAAGATGTGGTTTTGACCATCTCTAGTATGTTTTGGTCTATTAAATCACATCATGGCCCTTTTCCATAAATTATGTGTCATGGTGCTGTCTGTTTCTTCACGGTATATTGTATTCAGATATTGAAATCATAAACCCTCATTTTATAGTAAAATACCCCCAAAACAATATTGTTTAACCATTTGTATTTTAGTGGCTATATTGAGAGGATATTTTATTCCTCAACCCCTTTCCCCCATGATTGATGTGTTGGTGAACATTATTGATCTCTCTATAGTAAGTGGAAATTCATAGTTTTGGAAGTATCCTTTTTTCTCTTATCTTGTTATATAAGATTGATGAAACCTAGGGTTTTGTGGGTTTGATCTTTTTTATGGACCCTGATACTATGGATTCCACTTTGATCTACATCACCTCCATATCTCTATTGGAGTATCCCATTTCAGGTGATTCCTTAATCATGTGATTAATGGTAACTGGTTAAGAAATGTTCGTCCTAAATTCAAACATTGAATGCATTATTATTCATAAATTGTAATTTAAAGTTATTTCATTGACCTGAAAAAATTGTATATTGATTTAGAAAAGTCATGAATCTCTAAAATAAAATCCAATCTCAATAGTTTTTATAAATTTGGGAATTTTTTGGAAAGATAGATTCAAATGAGAAATTATCTGATATAATGATATGATAATGAACCTTTTGAAAAAATTCTTTAAATTAAGAATGATTTTAAATTCATAAGAATTATGGAAACCAATTTTTTTTTTTGAAATTTTAGTGACATGATAAATCATGAAATTAGGAATTTAACTATGAATAATTATTTTATTTGAAATGATTTTATTTGGTTTATTGATGGTTTGGAAAACATTTGATCCAATATAGTAAATGGGATATTAGGGCAAGCATGGTAGGAATATAAATGCGAAGAAATGTATTGATGATGAAATGTAACATCCCAGGTAAATAAAGAAATAATACATTTTAATTTTAATTAATATATTGTGAATTGAATATTAATTCTACTTTAAATGGGTTTCTTTGTTCGATGGCATACCCGATATACAACAACGGGTTTCATTCAAATCGTAAGTTGCACAAAAAATATTACAATATTGTTATTTTAAATGGTAGTTAATGCATAGTCGTTGTATTGGAGGTAATGAAAATAACTAACTACAATATTATTATACAATTTTGTTAAATGTTTTTACATTTATCCAACAAAAGTTAGAGGCTTAAAATGTGAATGAATCTAATTTTCACCGTAATTAATTTTAAAATGTTGATTTACCACCCATTCATGGAGAACACTATTTAAATAACGTTTTTATCACTTTTATATGTTCTATTTGACAAAATAAAATTCTTTTTAGAACCGGGACATCATAATTTACTTTGGGTAAATTTTTGGTATTTTTCGGATAAAATTAATTTTTTAATGAATATCGAAAAATAATTTATTTTAATTCAAAATTTCCTTTTTATCTTTTTTTTATATGGTTAAATAATATTTTAAATTGGGATTAAATTTTAAATATATTATATTTGTACTATTTAATCAAATTTTGGTTATTGTAATTAAATTCACTTCGAAATTGGACATAAACAAGTGTCAATCTTTTTATAGTTAGTATTTCTTAAAAACACACCTTTTGTTTAGACAACGAGAATTGATTTTTAATTAATTAATACAACTTATATGTTTTGAAATTGGTAAAATAGATATAAATTTTGAGTTCAGAATATCAAATATATCTTAGGCTGAATTTTTGGTATTTTTCTGAAAAACATCAATTTTGATGAATAGTGAAAACACTGAATAGTAGTTAAAAATCTGAATTTTTCATTTAAATGAAAATTTACCACTTTTGTGAATTGAATTTAGAAAATCCGACATACCTGGTTGTTATTATTATGTAAAATGTGGTTCAATTAAATAAAACTATTTTTGGTGAATAGTAACTACTAACTTTTTTTTACTGCGGTTAAAGATAAATATGGTAATTCAAGGTAAAAATAAATAGCATAATAATACAAAATTACATTAACACTTGTCCTAACTTTATTGGATGAGTCATTTCCATCCATGGGCATCCTTGGGTCAATTTTAGGACACCATGGAGCCACTTAAGAGTGATAATGACACTTTAGTTTAATTAACTTAATGTAATGTCAAAAATGACATAAACAAATATCTTTTAGTAAATTTTATTTTTACATAGAGTTATATAAGTATTATTTTCAACTACAAATATTATTTTGAAAACTATAAAATTATAGACATTATGTTGTTTTTTTATAATTTTTAGAAATCAAATAAATTAAATTATTTATAACACAATAATGGTACCGCTTTTATCTCATTAATAAATGATTTAAATAAATAAGATTATAACGATTAAAATAATATCTAAAACCTATAAAATTCTTATGTGATGGTTTTATTTACACCATGAGTCATCTTATCATTGACTTTAATTAGTTTTGGATCATTAGAAACCTAAAATCATTAAATAATAAAATAATATTTGCACACTTTCCTAAAGAGCCCCTCCTCCCCCTTATAAAAAGCCATCAACTGTAACTCATTACACACACCTCTCAATCCCCATGTCTCATCCAAACTATTCCTAAATAATCTTTCAACATCCCTCTCTTCCTCCTATAAGCCTTACATTAGGCAGAAGGCACTTTAAGAAGTCCTTTTTCTTCAAACCAATGGGAGAGACCCGAATTAATGGGAAAAGTTTCTCTAAAATTCTTTTCATTTATTTTACTTCACCAACCCCTAAAATCTTTTTATTACATTCTTTTATAACAAAAACAGTATCCTAAATATACTAGTATGTTGTTATGAGAAGTATTTTAACTACAATTACACACACCTTAATCTAATGGGTAAAGAACATACTATTTCTGTGGATAGAAAACTAACGCCTCACGAAACGATGATTGTTCAATTATTTCCTACTGCCTCTCATGGTTGCCATTATGATGGAACTGTATTTATATATGATTTATATTATGCTTATGTTTTCTTTATGATTCTATATTCTCCATTTATAACATACATTTATGGTTTTAATTATGGGTAAACGCGATAATTTCATTTGAGGAAGTGCGGACTACCTCCCCCTCAAATTGATATGAGTCGTCAATGCCATATGTAATATGTATAAAGGATGGGGTTAATGATATTATATATAACATTATACATGAATAATAATATTCATATGTATAATTATGTTTTAATTCCATTAAAATAAGTAATAGAAATGAAAGTAGTGTTCATCCGTACGAATGACTTATCGTCTCCATGAACGGTGCATTTCATTTTTATATCCAAAAATTATATACTATTATAAATACATAAATATACTATATATATATGACATATGTGATATATAAATCATTAATATTATTTTGTAGATAATTTATATTTCACCACATGAACGACTTATAATTATATGAAGTTCATTTTTGACTCAACTACCAAATATCGGCAAAACGACCGTTATTAAATAAAATGATTAGATAATGTTATAACATGGTAATAAGTGAATTAAAAAGAATGATAAAATTTAAAAAAGGTTCTCAAGAATTTATAAATTAACTTTAGTTTATTATTCAGGAGATTAAAGAACGAACGGGTCTAGTCGAACACAAGGTAAGGGACTTCGTCTCAATCTCCGTTCATTAAGGCATATTTTTTTTATACATGACTTTCTTTTATACTATATATAAAAACCTTTGACTTTTCATTTCATTCAAAGGGATTATTTTTCTACGAATTGTTTTACTAAACTACAAAAAGGAATGTTTCTTTTAACATAAGCGGTGATAACGACCTTTTCGCCGCCGCGAGTATTGTTTGACCTTTGGCTTCCATTACAAGCCGTAATGTCTGAAAAAATAAATATCATATACACTATTACGTATTTTGGTATTTAAAATGGTTTTGATAATGGATTTGTTATGTCAATATATTTAAGTGATATATTGTTATTAAAATGTGAAAATGTTTTATATCCTTTATATTTTTTTAGGTGTTATGATTTTATAATGGTACTTGGACATTTGACTGGTGGTTACATGATAAACTAAATGATGGGTTGTGTCGTGATAAACTAGGATGGGTGGTTACGTTATAAAATCCAATGCACTGGGTATGGAAGTTGGTCGTATGGCTATTCCATTTTGTGATATGTGTGAAAGTTGACCGTATTGTAATTCCATTTAAGTATGTTTATGTACCAAGTTACCTTTATATGTTTCTTGATCTTTATATGGGTTTTATGGTAATAATTTGGTTAAAAAAGGTTAAGCAATGATATTTTGTTCCTTGAAAAATCCTTAATACTTCATAAAGGTCAAAAGTATTACTTATGATATAGTATTCATGGGTTACTTGTTGTTTTGAAAATTTAATAGTTTTCCTTCTTTGTGTATACCTTTTTGAGATTTTATGCTCATCCCAAGTTTTTTGAAATATTTTTCACAGGACATAAAGTGGAATAGGGTCAAGGATGGGATCAAGGAAAAGTCAAGATATCTAAAACATGGAACTAGACATGACTCTTTTTTTTATAATATCAATTTTGTAAAAAAATGGAAACTCGGTAGATGTGTCTAAATGTAATTTTAAAGTAGTTATGTATATGGTTTGAAAAAATTTCCTAAAGCTCTAAACATGAAAAGATATTCAATTTTAATTGTTAACTTAATTCAATAATATGCAATGTTTAAGACCGGGTTCTTATAGTTGGTATTTGAAGTCATTTTACATAACATTAGGAGTTATAATATTGTAAAATTAATGTCTGTTGATAAAATTATGATAATATTAAAATGATATAGCATTTACAGATTACAATGTTGATTTGCCTAAGATAATTATGTGTTGAAAATGGGTTTTTATAAAGGAAACAAGTAATCTGTGATGGGAAGGCATACAAAGGCAAATGACCTTCAAAATCAGCATCCTGAGACGGTTGTAATCAGAATTTTACAGTTTGATGCAGATATGGATCTGTAGACTAAGGAGATACATGGTTGTCATGTTTATTGATGATATTTTTTATTATTCCAAAATTAGCATGGGACATGAATGTCATTTAAGGGTTGTCTTGAAAACTTCAAAAGAAAATAAACTGAATGGGAAATTCAGCAAGTGTGAGTTTTGGTTACAAAAAATTTATTTCCTTGGTCACATTATTTAAAAAAATGGCATAACTATGGATCTTGCTAAAAAAAAGTTGTTGAATAATGGCTAAGACCCGAAAATATAACTGAGTTCCGTAGTATTCTTGGTTTGGAAGGTTATTACCAGTTGTTTGTTGAGAATTTTCATGGTTATCCAGTCTAATGACTAAGTTAACTCAAAAAGGTGATAAGATAATTTAGAAAAAAGAACGTGATGATGGTTTTCAGGAATTGAGAAGAAGATTGGTGAATTATCCAGTTTTGGAATTGCCTTCGAGAAATGGTTTGTTTGTTATCTATAGTGATGCTTTGTTAAAAGGGCTTGATTGTGTCTTTATGCATAATGATCAGGTAATTTCTAATGTTTACGTTAGTTGAACCCTCATGAGATAAATTACCCCACACATGATTTACAATTAGCTACTGTTGTTTTTGCATTAAAAATTTGGAGGCATCATCTGTATGGAGTAAAATTTGAAATATATACTAACCAAATAAGTTTAAAGTATATATTCATACAAAACGAATTGAACATGAGAAAATGAGATGGTTGGAATTAATCAATGATTATGATTTCATGATCCTTCACCATATGGGAAAAGAAAATAAGGTGGATGATGCTTTGAGTCGAAAAATTAATTCTTTATTAACCATGCTACTTTTGGAACAAGATCCTTTTGTTTTTTGATTTGATGAACTATGCCAATGAAGTTGTTGGTGTAGGAAATTCTTCTGTTTTGTTTTGGGTATTAGTGAAACCATCTATATCATACAGAATTAAGCAAGTGCAGAAGGAAGACAGTGAGTTGGAAAAAATGGTATAGTTGATTCAGAAGGGTAATTTTCCTAATTTTAACATTGATAATGATTGTGTTTTAATGCTTGGAAAGAGCTTATGTCTGCCTTGTGATTCACAGTTGAAGAATGAGTTGTTATGTGAAGCTCATAGTTCCCCTTATTCAGTTCATCCTTGTAGTACTAAGATGTATAGAGATCATCAAGAGTATTACTGGTGGGATGGAATGAAAATAGATATTATTGATTTTAATATGAAGTGTTTGACTTTACAAAAGTTTAAAGTAGAGCAGCAGTTACCAAAAGAGATGCTTTAGTCTTTACCAGTGCTAGAGTGGAAATGAGAAAATTTATTTCCCGGACATTGTTGTGGGATTACCAATGATATCTCGAGGTAACAATAAAATCTAGGTTATTATTGATCGATTGACTACATATTATTATTTACTTACTAATAGAGATATGTTGTCTCTAGATTAAATTTCTCGGTTTTATGTTAAAGAGATAGTCACGTTTCATAGTGCTCCCCACTCCATTGTTTCTGATCGTGATCCCAGGTTTACTTCAATCATTTGGAAAGACCTCCAGAAGATAATGGGTACTGAATTAAATTTTAGTGCAGCTTTTCATCAACAATTATATGGGAAGTCAGAACGAACAATTCATAACTTGGAGGATATGTTACGTGCATGCTCGATGGATTACCCGGCATGTTGGAACCAACATATTTCTTTTGTTGAATTTTCATATAATAATAGTTTTCATTCCATTATACAGATGACTTCTTTTGAGGAATTATATGGGAAGCGGTGTAGAACTCTAGATTTTTGGGATGAAGTAGGTGAAAGGAAGATGATGGGACTAGAATTGGTAGAAGAGATGGCAATAAAAATTCAATTGATTCAGAAGCACATGAGAACATCTCAGAGTAGGCAGAAAATTTATGCGGATAACCAGAGGAAGGATCTTTCTTTTGAGGTAGGTGATCATGCATTTCTCAATGTTTCTCCATGTAAAAGTATGATTTGTTTTGGTAAGAAGGAAAATTTGAGTCCTACGTTCATTAGAACATAAGAAATCCTGGATAAAGTTGGATCAGTTGTGTAAATAGTGTCTTTACGTCCATGTTTTTCCTAGGTACACAATGTTTTTCATGTTTCAATATTATGAAATTGTATTCCATATCCAACTCAGGTTTTAAGTACAGAGGTAGTTCAGTTGGATAAGAATATCTCTTATAATGAATAATCAGTCCATATTCTTGACCCTAGAGAGAAAGTGTTATAGAATAAGGTAATTCACCAGGTAAAGGTTTTTTGAAAAACCCATATGGGTGAAGAGGCAGCGTATGAATCTAATAATACTATGAGGGATTAATACACCCTTGTATTTGATAAGTGAATAAAATTGCAAGGACACAATTTCCAAAAGGGGAGAATGATGTAACATCCAAGGTAACTAAAGAAATAATAAATTTTCATTTTAATAAACATTTTTTGAATTAAATATTAATTATTCTTTAAAGGTGTTGATATGTTCAATGGCCTACCCAATACGCAAAAACGGGTTTATTTGAAATCTTATGTTGCACAAAAATAATATAATATTATTATTTTAAATGGTAGTTAATTACTAGCCTTTGAATTGGAGGGAATTAACAGAACTAACTAAAATATTAATATATATTTTTGTTAAATGTTTTTACATTTATCCTATAAAATTTATTGGCTTAAATTGTGAATGAATCTAATTTTAAGCATAATTTATTATCAAAGGTTGTTTTACCACCTTTAGATGGTGAACCCTCATTAAATCATGTTTTGTTCTGTTTCATATGTTCTATTTGACAAAATAAAATTCTTTTTCAGAATCAGGACATCGAAATTTACTTTTTGTAAATTTTTAATATTTTTCTGATATAATTCAATTTTTAAAGAATAGTGAAAAATATAGTATTTTAATTCATAACTAACTTTTATCATATTTTTTATATGGTTAAGCTATATTTTTAATTTTTTTAATGTGTAATTCAATTATATTTTTACAATTTAATCTAATGTTGATCATTTGAATTAATTTCACTATGAAATTGGACATAAACAAGTGTCAATCTTTTGATACTTAATATTTCTTAAACACACGCCTTTTATTTTGACAACGGGAATTGATTTTAAATTAATTAATCCAACATCTATGTTTTTAATTTGGTTAAATATACATAATTTTTGAATTCATAATATTAAATATATCTTAGGATAAATTATTTATATTTTTTTTTTGAAAAACTTCAATTTTTGATGAATTGTGAAAACACTGAGTAGTAGGTAAAAAGATGAATTTTTAATTTAAATTAAATTTTACCACTTCTGTGATGTGAATTTCAAAAATCAGACAAACATGGTTTTTATTGGTAAGTAAAATTTGGTTTAATATGATTAAAATATATATATTTTGGTGAATAGTAAATTTTGACTTTAATTTATAGGGGTTAAAGGTAAATATGGTAATTCAAGGTATAAAGAATATCATAATAATACAAATGTACCGTAACACTTGTCCTAGCATTATTGGATGAGGCATGTCTGACCATGGACATCCTTGGGTAAATTTTGGGACCCCATGGAGAAACTTAAAAGTGATAATGACACTTTAATTTAATTAACTTAAAATTAAGACAAAAATGAAATAAACAAATATATTTTCGTAAATTAATTTTTACATAGAGCTATATATGTTATATTTTTTACTATAAATTTTTTTGGAACGATAAATATTTTTCTTAAGTTATGCTATTTTTTTATAATTTTTAGACATCAACTAAAATAAATTATTTACGACACAATAATGATGCAGTGTTTACCTCATTAATAAATGATTTAAATAAATAAGATTATAAAGATTAAAATAATATTCAAAACCAATCCAATTTTTATTGGATGATTTTATTTCAACCATGAGTCATATTATTGTTGACTTTAATTAGTTTTGGCCCATTACAAACCGAAAATTATTATATAATAAAATACTATTTTCACAATTTCCTAAAGATCCCCTCCTCCCCTTATAAAAATCCCTCACCTCTAATCCGTTACTAACACTTATCAAGCCCCTTGGATCATCCAAAATCTTACCAAATAAGATCTCAAGATCCCTCTC
The DNA here is from genome assembly GCA_963277665.1 of Viscum album. Taxonomy (NCBI): domain Eukaryota; kingdom Viridiplantae; phylum Streptophyta; class Magnoliopsida; order Santalales; family Viscaceae; genus Viscum; species Viscum album. The sequence continues at coordinate 123,575,676 of OY728131.1, forward strand.
TTCCTCATAGAAGCCTTACCTTAGGCAGAAGACACTTTTAGAAGTCCTTTTGGTTCAAACCAAAGGGAGTTACTCAAATTAAAGGTAACAGTTTCTCTAAAATTCTTTTCTTTTATTTTACTTCTCCAACCCATAAAAACATTTTATTGATTTCTTTTTTAACCACTCCAATATTTTAAATATACTAGGATGTTGTTAAGAGACGGATTCAAAATACAATTACACACACCTCCATCTAATGGGTAAAGAACATACTGTTTATGTGGATGGAAAACTAACACCTCACAAAATGATTATTTTTAAATTATATCCAACCACCCCTAATGGTGGCCATTTTGATGGAAATTTATTTATATATGATATATATTATGATTATGTTATCTATATGCATCTTTATTTTACATTTATATCATACCTTTATGCTTTCCATTATGGGTAAACATGATAATTTTAATTGAGGAAGTGCGGACTACCGCCCCGTCATAGTGATATGACTCAATAATGCCAGATGTGGGACCTATAAAGGATGGAGTTAATGATATAATATATGATATTATACTAGAATTATAATATACCTTTTTATCATTATGTTTTAATTCCATTAAAATAAAAAATCGAAATGAAAGTAGTGTTCATGCGTAAGTACGACTTACCGTCTTCTTGAATGCTACGTTTCATTTTATATCTCCAAATGTTATGTAATATTATAAATACATAAATATACTGGATATATTTTAAATATATGATATCTACATCATTAATATAATTCTAGAGATAATTTATATTTGAACACATGAACAACTTGTAATTGTAATAAGTTCATTTTTTACTCAAGTACCAAATATCGACAAAATGACAGTTATTAACACAACTGATTACGTAATGTTATAACATTGAAATAAGTGATTTAAAGGGAATGATAAACTTGAAATAAGGTTCCTAATCAAGTATAAATTATCTATAGTTTATTATTCAAGATATTAAAGAACGAACGGGTCAAGTCACACACAAGGTAAGGGACTTCGTCTCAATCTCTGTTCATTGAGGCATATTTTGATTTAAACATGACTTTATTATATATGTTATATAAACACCTTTGATGTTTCATTTCATAAAAATGGAATATTTCTCTATGATTCTTTTTACTAAATGACAAAAAGGATTTTTCTTTTAACGTATATGGTGACAACGACCTTTCCTTCACCACGAGAATTATTTGATCTTTGGATTCCTTTACACGATGTAATGTTTTTAAAAGGAAAATAAATACCATATACACTCTTACATATATTGGTTTTGAAAATGTTTTTGATAATGGATTTGTTATGTCAGTATATTTATGTGATATATTGTGATTGAAATGTGGAAATGTTTTCGTTCCTTTATACTAGTTGTATGTGTTATGATTTTATAATGGTACTTGGTCTTTTGATGGGTGGTTACATGATAAACCAAATGACAGGTTGTGTCGTGATAAACCACAGTGGGTGGTTATGTTATAACCTCCAATGCATTGGGTATGGAAGTCAGCGGTATGGCTATTCCATTTAGTGATATGTGTGGAAGTTGATCGTGTGGTTATTCTATTTTAGTATGTTTATGACCCAAGTTACCTTTATATGTTATGAGTTCGTTATTTGGGATTTATGGTAATCTTTTGCTTACAAAAGGGTAAGAAATGATCTTTTATTCAGTGAAGAGTATTTACTACTTCATGAGGTGAAATGTATTACTTATGATAAAGTATTCATGGAATACTTGTTATTTTGAAAAACTAATAGTTTTCCTTCTTTGTGTACCCCTTACTAAGCTTTCTATGGTCATCCCAAGTTTTTGAAATGTTTTTCATAGGACATAAAGTGGAATAGGGTCAAGGATGGTATCAAAAAAAATCATGATGTCGAAAACATGGAACTAGAAATGAATCTTTTTTTCAGAAGTTTTATATTGTATAAAAATGGAAACTGGGTAGATGTGTCTACATGTAATATTAAAGTTGTAATGTATATGTTATGACCTAATTTCCTAATGCTATAAAACTGAAAAGATCCTAAATGTAAATTATTTACATAATTCAAGAATATGCAATGTTTAAGGTCAGGTCCTTATAGTTGGTATCATAGGTTGGTTTAAATAACATTAGGAGTTAGAATATTGTTAAATTATTGTCTATAAATAAATTTATGATTAAATTGAAATGATATAGAATTTAAAGATTAACATGTTGCTTATCCTAATAAATTTATGTGTTTAGAATTTTTTTTCATAAAGGAAACAAGGAAGCTATGATGGGAAGGAATACATAGAGAAATGACCTTCAAAATCATTATCCTGAGATGGTCGGATTCAGAATTTAACAGTTTGTTGCAATGATGACTTGTAGACTAAGGTGATAAATGGTGGTTGTGTTTATTGATGATATTTGGTATATTAAAAAAGTAAATAGGGACATGAAAGTCATTGAAGGGTAGTCTTGCAAACCTTAAAATAAAATAAACTGTATGGGAAATTCAGCAAGTGTGAGTTTTAGTTCCATAAAATATCATTCCTTCGTCACACTGTTTCAAAAAACTTGTAGAACTATTGATCCCACTAAAACACAATTTGTTAAAGAATGGCGAAGACCCACAAATATAATTGAGATCTCTAGTTTTCTTGGATTGGAAGGTTATTATCTGAGTTTTTTTTTGAGAATTATTCCTGGTTATCTTGTCCAATGACTAATTTCACTCGAAAAGGTGTTAAGTTCATTTTGAAAAAATAATGTGATGATTGTTTTCAGGAATTGAAATGAAGATTGGTGAATGCTCCAGTTTTTGGCATTGCCTTCCAGAAATGGTGTTATCTACTATGATGCTTCATTAAAATTAATTGGTTGTGTCCTTATGAATAATGATCAGGTAATTTTTTATGCTTTATTTTAGTTGAATACTCAGGAGTTAAATTACCATACACATGATTTGGAATTAGCTGTTGTTAATTTTTCGTAAAAAAATTAGCATCATCACTTGTATGGAGTAAAATGGGAAATATATACTAACCACAATAGTTTAAAGTATATATTCACTCAAAAATAATTTAACATGAGACAGAAGAGATGGTTGGAATAAATCAAGGATTATGATTGCACGATACATTACCATCCAAGAAAATAAAATAATGTGGCTATTATTTGAGTCGAAAAAGTAATTCTTCATTAACTATGCTATGTTTGAAATGAGATCGTTTGGTTTTTATTTGATGAACTTTGGCATAGATGTTGTTGGTGAAAAAAATTATTCTATTTTGATACATGTGTCAATGAAATCATCTCTATCAGACAAAATTAAGCAAGCGCAGAAGGAAGATAGTGAGTTAGAAAAAAAGGTAGAGTTTGTTTAGAAGGTATGTTTCATGATTTTAACTTTGATAATGATTGTGTTTTGAGGTTAGGTATGAGATTTTTTGTGCCATATGATTCACAGTTAAAGAATGAGTTTTATGTGAAGCTCATAGTTCCTAATTTTTAGTTTATCCTGACAGTACTAAGATTTATAGAGATCTTTGATAGAATTACAGGTGGGATAAAATGAAAAGATATATTGTATATTTTACTGTCAAGTGTTTTACTTTCCAGTAGTTTAAAGAGAAGTGGTAGTTACCAAAATGGATGCTTTAGTATTTACCGGTTCAAGAGTGGAAATGGGAAAATATATCCATGGACTTCGTTGTGGGATTACCAAATACTTATCGAGGTAACAATGCAATCTGTGTTATTATTGATCAATTGACTAAATCTACTCATTTCCTTTATATTAGAGAAACTTTGTCTCTAGATCAACTTTCTCAATAGTATGTTAAAGATATAGTCAGGTTTCATGGTGTTCCCATCTGCATTGTATCTGATCATCATCCCAGGATTACTTCTAACTTTTGGAGAGTCTTTCAGAAGTCGTTGGGTAATGAATTAAATTTTAGTACAAATTTTCATCCACAAACAGATGGGTAGTCATAATGAAAAATTCACACCTTGTAAGATATGTTACGTTCATGCTCGATTGATTACCAGGTATGTTGGGACCAATATATTTCATTGGTTGATTTTTCATATATTAATAGTTTTCATTCTAGTATACATATGGCTCATTTTTATGTAGTATATGGGAATCGCTGTTAAACTCCAGATTTTTGGGATGTAGTATGTGAAAGGAAGCTAGTGGGACCAGATTTGGTAGAAGAGATGAGAAAAAAAGTTTAGTTGATTCCAAAGCAAGTGATAATAGTTCAGAGTAGGAAGAAAAGTTATATAGATAACATGAGGAAGTATCTTTCTTTTGATGTAGGTTATGAGGTCTTTCTCAATGTTTCTCCATGGAAAAGTGTGATTCATTTTGGTAAGAAGGGAAATATGTGTCTGAGGTTAATTAGACCTTATGAAATCCTAGATAAAGTTGGATCAGTTGCATACAGAGAGGATTTACCTCCATGTTTGTCCCAGGTACACAATGTTTTCCATGTTTCAATGTTGAGAAATTATATTCTAGATCCATCTCATGTTTTATGTCCAGAGGTAGTTCAGTTGAAATAGAATCTACCTTTTGAGGAACAACCAGTCCAGATTCTTGATCGTGGAGAGCCAGTGTTATAGAATATGTTAATTCACCAAGTAATGGTTTTGTGGAACAACCATATGGTTGAAGAGGCGATGTGGGAATCTGAAAATTCTATGAGGGATAAACACCTCCATTAATTTGATATGTGATTAAAATTGTGAGGACATAATTTTCAAAAGGGGAGAAGGATGTAACGTTCCAGGTAAATAAAGAAATAATAAATTTTCATTTTAATAAATATTTTGTGAATTACATATTAATTCTACTTTAAAGGGGTTGGTATGTTTAATGGCATACTCGATACGCAACAACGGGTTTCTTTGAAATCTTATGTTGCACACAAATAATATAATATTATTATTTTAAATGGTATTTAATGCCTAGCCGTTGTATTAGAGGGAATTAAAATAACTAACTAAAATATTATTATATGTGTTTGTTAAATGGTTTTTCATTTATCCAATAAAATTTAGAGGCTTAAAATGTGACTGATTCTAATTTTAAGCATAATTTACATTAAAAGATTGATTTACCACCTTTTGATGGAGAACCCTCTTTAAATCAAGTTTTGGTCACTTTTATATGTTCTATTTGGAAAAATAAAATTCTTATTTAGAATAGGGACATCAAAATTTACTTTAGGTTAATTTTTTTTATTTTTCTAATAAAATTCATTTTTTAATGAATAATGAAAAATACTGTATTTTTATTCAGAACTGCCATTTAATATAATGTATTATATGGTTATATTATCTTTTTAATTGGTTTTAAAGTGTAATTTTATTATATTATTATTATTTAATACAGTTTTAGTCATTGGAATTAATTTCACATTGATATTAGACATAAACAAGTTTCAATATTTTGATAGTTAATATTTCATAGAAACACACCTTTTGTTTTAAGAACGAGAATCAATTTTAAATTAATTAATCCAACTTTTATGTTTTGAATTTGGTAAAATAGGAATAATAATTGAATCTGAATATCAAATATATCTTAGGCTGAATTTTTTGTATTTTTCTGAAAATAATGAATTTTTAATGAATAATGAAAACACTAAATAGTAGTTAAAAGATGTCTTTTTCATTAATATGAAATTTAACGACATCTGTGAATTTAAATTCAAAAATCCGACATAAATGGTTGTTATTAGAAAGTAAAATGTGGTTCAATAAGGTGAAAATATTTTTTAGGTGAATAGCAACATTTTACTTTTATTTATAGCGGTTAAAATTAAATAGAGTAATTCATGGTAAAAAGTATATAATAATATTAGAAAATTACCTTAACACTTGTCCTAACATTATTTTATTAGTAATGTCCAACCATGGGAATCCTTGTGTCAATTTTGGGACCCCATGGATCCATTTAAGAGTGATAATGACACATTATTTTAATTTACTTTAAGTGAAGACAAAAAATGACGTAAACAAGTATCTTTTAGTAAATTAATTTTTACATAGGGTTATATAAGTTTTCATTGGGATTATAAATATTATTTGGAAAGCTAAAAATATTTACTACATTATTGTATTTTTTGTAGTTTTTAGAAATCAAATAAATTAAATTATTTATGAGACAATAATGATGTAGTGTTACCACATTAATAAATGATTTAAATAAATAAGATTATAAAGATTAAAATAATATCCAAAATCTGTCCAATTCTTATTGGATAATTTTATTTACACCATAAGTCATCTTATAATTCAATTTTATTAGTTTTGGACCATTAGAAACTGAAAGTCATTATATAATTCAATAAAATTTGTACACTTTCTTAAAGAGCCCCTCCTCCCCCTTTTAAAAATCCCTCACCTTAAACCCATTCCTCACACCTCTCAAGCCCCATGAATCATCCAATATCTACCCAAATAAGATCTCAAGATTCCTCTCTTCTTCCTAGAAACCTTACCTCAGGCAGAAGCCACTTCAATAAGTCCTTTTGGTTCAAACCAAAGGGAGTTAGCCAAATTAAAGGTAACATTTTCTCTTAAATTCAATTTTTTATTTTACTTCTCCAACCCATAAACTCTTTTTATTCCATTTTTTTAGAAAAAAAAACAATATCCATAAAAAACTAGGATGTTTTAATGATAATTATTTTAATTACAATTACACACACCTCCATCTAATGGGTAAGGAACATATTATTTCTATGGATGGAAAACTAACGCCTCACGAAACGATGATTCTTCAATTATCTCCTATCACCTCTCATGGTGGCCATTATGATGGAACTGTATTTATATATGATATATATTATTTTTGTGTCTTCTTTATGATTATGTATTTTTCATTTATAACATACCTTTATGGTTTCCATTGTAGGTAAACGTGATAATTTCATTTGAGGAAGTGCACACTACCGCCCCTCAAAGTAATATGACTCATTAATGCCATGTGTGGGATGTATAAAGGGTGGATTTAATTATATTATATATTATATTATACTGGAATTAAAATATACCTATGTATCATTATGTTTAAATTCCATTAAAATAAGAAATAGAAATAAAAGTAGCGTTCAGGCGTACGTACGGCTTACTGTCTCCTTGAGCGGTGAATTTCATTTCTTATCTCCAAATGTTATGTAATATTATAAATACATAAATATACTGGATATATATGAAATATATGATATCTACATTATGAATATCATTTTAGATATAATGCATATTTTACCACAATAAAAAAATTTAATTATAAGAAGTTCATTTTTGACACATGTACCAAATATCGACAAAATGACCGTTATTGACATAAATGATTACATAACTTTATAAAATGGTAATAATTTATTTAAATGGAATGATAGACTTGAAAAAATATTATAAAGAAAGTATATTAACTTTATTTTATTATTCATGAGATTAATGAACGAACGGGTCATGTCGAACATGAGGTAAGGGACTTCGTCTCAATCTCCGTTCATTGAGGCATATTTGGATTTATACATGACATTCATTTATACACTGTATAAAATATTTTACTTTTCATTTCATTCAATGTGAATATATTTATATGAATTGTTTTACTAAATGACAAAAAGGAATGTTTCTTTTAACGTAAGCAGTGACAGCGACCTTTCTTCCGCCATGAGTATTATTTGATCTTTGGCATCCTTAACAATATGTAATGTTTTTAAAAGTTAAATAAATACCATATACACTTTTACATATTTTGGTATTGAAATTGGTTTTGATAATTGATTGGTTATGTTAATATATTTATGTGATTTATTGTGATTGAAATATGGAAATGTGTTCATTCATTTATATTTGTTGCATGTGTTTTGATTTTATAATAGTACTTGGAAATTTGACAGGTGGTTACATGATAAACCAAATGACGGGTGGTGTCGTGATAAACTAGGACAGGTGGTTACGTTATAACCACTAATGCATTGGGTAAGGAATTTGGCCGTATGGCCATTCCATTTATTGATATGTGTGGACGTTGATCCTATAGTTATTCCATTTATGTATTTTTATGTCCCAAGTTACCTTTATATGTTATGTATTCTTTATATGGGTTTTATGGTAATATTGTGGTTATATAAGGGTAAGAAAGAATCTTTTATTCAGTGAAAATTATTTACTACTTCATAAAGGTGAAAAATATTACTTATGATAAAGTATTCATGGTCTACTTGTTGTTGTAAAAAAACTAACAGTTTTCCTTCTTTGTGTATCCCTTAATGAGATTTTAATGCTCATCCAAAGTTTTTGAAAAGTTTTTCACAAGACATAAAGTGGAATAGGGTCATGGAAGGGATCATAGAAAAGTAATTCTGCTTAAAACATGGAACTCAAATTGACTCTTTTTTTCAATATTTTATTTTTAAAAAATGTAAACTATGTATATGTGTCTATATGTTATATTCCAGTTATTATTTATCTGTTATGACATAAATCTCTGAATATCTAAACCAGAAAAGATCCTCAAGTTAATTATTAACATAATTCAAGAATATTAAATGCTTATGGTTGAGTCCATATAGTTGGTATTAAAGGTCGGTTTAGATAAATTTAGGAGTTAGAATATTGTTAAATTAATGTCCATAAATAAATTTATGTTTAGATTCAAATGATATAGAATTTACATATTACCATGTTGCTTGTACTAAAATATTTTTTTGTTGAGATTGAGTTTTCATAATGGAAACAAGGCTACTATGATGGGAAGGTATACCGAGGGAAATGACCTTCAAAATCAGCATCATGGGACGGTCGGAATCTGAATTGAGCAGTTTGTTGTAGTGATGGCTCAATATACTAAGGTGATAAATGGTTGTTGTGTTTGTTGATGATATTTTGGAATATTCAATAATTAATGAGGGGCATGAATATCGTTTATGGGTTTTCTTTCAAAAAAAAAGAAACGTTATGGTAAACTCAGCAAGTGTGAGTTTTGGTTATAACAAATTTCGTTCCATGGTCACATTTTTTCATAAAAATGGAATAACTGTTGATCCTACTAAAACAAAAGTTGTTGATGAATGTCCAAGACCGACAAATATAACCGAGATCCATAGTTTTCGGGGTTTCGTAGGTTATTTCTGGAGTTTTGTTGAGAATTATTCACAGTAATCAAGTCCAATGACTATGTTAACTCGAAAATGTGTTAAGTTCATTTGAAGAAAATAATGTGATTATTGTTTTTAGGAATTGAAAAGAAGATTGGTGAATGATCCAGTTTTGGCATTGACTTCTAGAAATGTTGAGTTTCTTACCTACAGTGATGCTTCATTAAAAGAACTTGGTAGTATCTTTATGCATAATGATCAGGTCATTTCATATGTTTCACTTTAGTAGAATCCTCATGATTTTAACTACACTACACATTATTTAAAATTACCTGTTTTTTTTTCTTTAAAAATTTAGAGGCATCATCTGTATGGAGTAAAATGTGAAATATATAATAACCACAAAAATTTAAAGTATATATTCACTCAAAAATAATTGAACATGAGATAGAGGAGATGGTTGAAATTAATCAAGGATTATGATTTCACGATCCTTTACCGACTGGGAAAAGAAAATAAAGTGGATAATGCTTTGAGTCAAAAAATTAACGCTTCATTAACCATGCTACATTTGGAAAACAAGATCCTTTGGTTTTTGATTTTATGAACATAGGAATAAAAGTTATTTGTGTAGGAAATTATTCTGTTTTTTCAGGTGTCAGTGAAATAATCTCTATCAGACTGAATTAAGCAAGTACATAAAGAAGACAGTGAGTTATAGAAAAGGTAGAGTTGGTTCATAAGCATAAGTTGCCTAATTTTAACTTCTAAAATTATTGTGTTTTGAGGTTTGAAAAAAGATAATGTGTGCCTTGGGATTCAAAGTTAAAGAATGAGTTGTTATGGGAAGCTCATAGTTCCCCGTTTTTAGTTCATCCTGGCTTTACAAAGATGTACAAAGATCGTCAGAAGTATTATTGGTGAATGTAATTAAAATATATATTATTGATTTTACAGTGAAGTGTATGAATTTCCAACAGGTTAAAGTAGAGCGGCATTTACCAAAAGGGATTCTTCAGTCTTTACTGCTGCTAGAGTGGAAATGGGAAAATATATCCATGGATTTCATTATGGGATTACAAATACATCTGAGGGTAATAATGCAATCTGGGTTATTATTGATTGATTGACTAAATATTCTCATTTCCATGATATTTGAGATACTTTTTCTCTATATCATCTTAGTTGGTTGAATGTTAAGGAGACAATTAGATTGCATGGTGTTCCCCTCTCCATTGTATCTGATCATGATCCCAGGTTTACTTCTAACTTTTGAAAAGGCCTTCAAAAGTCATTGGGTACTGAAATAAATTTTAGTACAATTTTTCATCCCCAATCAAATAAGAAGTCAGAATGAAAAATTCAGACCTTGGAAGATATATTACGCTCTTTCTTGTTGGATTACTAGGGAAGTTGGGACCAATATTTTTCTTTGGTTGAATTTTCATATAATAATTGTTTTCATTCCAGTATACAGATAGCTCCTTTTTAGGCATTATATAGAAAATGATGTCGAGCTCCAGCTTTTTGGGATGAATTAGGTGAAAGGAAGCTGATGGGACTTGAATTGGTAGAAGAGATTGTAGAAAAAGTTCAGTTGATTCAAAAGCACATGAAAACTTCTTAGAATAGGAAGAAACGCTATGCAGATAACTGGAGGAAAGATCTTTATTTTGATGTAGGTGATCATGTCTTCCTCATTGCTTCTCCATGGAAAAGTGTGATGCGCTTTGGTAAGAAGGGAAAGTTGAGTCTGAGGTTCATTGGACCTTATGAACTCCTTGTTAAAGATGGATCTGTTTCTTATAGAGTGGGTTTACCTCCATGTTTGTCCCAGGAAAATAATGTTTTTCATGTTTCAATGTTGAGAAATTATATGCCATATCTATCTCTTTTTTTTAGACTAGAGGTAGATCAGTTGGAATAGAATCTCTCTTATGAGGAACAATCAGTCCAGATTCCTGACCATAGAGAGAAAGTGTTGTGGAATAAGGTAATTCACCATGTAATGGTTTTGTGGAAATACTATATTGTTGAAGAGGAAATGTGGGAATCTGAAAATGCTATGAGGGATAAACACATTCATTTATTTGATAAGTGAATAAATTTTCGAGGATGAAATTTCCAAAAGGGGGGAAGGATGTAACATCCTAGGTAATAAAAAAATAATACATTTTAATTTTAATTAATATTTTTTTAATTAAATATTATTTCTATTTTAACAAGGTTTCTATGTTTGATGTCATACCCAAAATGCAACAACGAATTTCTTTGAAATCATACATTGCACACAAATAATATAATATTTTTATTTTAAATGATAGTTTATGCCTAGCCATTGTATTGGAGGGAGTGAACAGAACTAACTACAATATGATTATACATGGTATTTAAATGGTTTTACATTTATCAAATAAAATTTATAATCTTAAAATTTGATTGAATCTAATTTTAAGCATAAATAACATTAAAATGGTGATTTACCGCCTTTTGATGTAGAACCCTCTTTAAATCAATTTTTTTTTCACTTTTATATAGTCTATTTGAAAAAATTAATTTCTTATTTAAGAATCTGGACATTAAAATTTACCTTGGGAGAATTTTTGGTATTTTTATGATAAAATGCATTTTTTTAATGAATTGTGAAAAATACTGTATTTTAATTCAAAACATCCTTTTAATCTATTTTTTATATAGTTATATTATATTTTTTAGTGGTTTTAAAGTTTAATTAGATTATATTTTTACCATTTAATCCAATGTTTGTCATTGTAACTAATATTACTTTGAAATTGGACATAAACAAGTGTCAATCTTTTGATAGTTAATATTTCATAAAAACACACATTTTGGTTTGAAAATAAAAATTTATTTAAATTAATTAATCTAACTTCTATGTTTTTAATTTTGTAAAATAGACATAATTTTTGAATTTGGAATATCAAATATAGCTTAGGCTGAAATTTGGGTATTTTTCTAAAAAACATCGATTTTTTATGAATAGTGAAAACACTAAATAGTAGTTAAAAGCTGCCTTTTTCATTTAAATGAAATTTTACCACTTCTGTGAAATGAATTTCTAAAATATTACATAAATGGTTGTTATTAGGAATTAAAATGTGGTTCAATAAAATTATAATATTTTTTTTGGTGAATAGTAATTTTTGACTTATATTTACTATAGATAAAGTTAGAATGAATATCATTAATAATAAAATATTACCTTAAAACCTGTCCTAACCTTATTGGATGAGTCATGTCTGACCATGGGATTCCTTGGGACAATTTTGGGTATCCATGGAGACACTTATGAGTGATAATGACAATTTATTTTAATTAAATTAAAGTAAAGACAAAATACAACGAAAACAAATATCTTTTAGTAAATTATTTTTTACATTGGATTATATAAGTTATTTATAAACCTATAGATATTATTTAGATATATAAAAATATTTCTTAAATTGTTGTATTTTTTTACAGTTTTTGGACATTAAATAAATTATATTATTTATGACACAATAATGATGCAGTGTTTACGTCATTAATAACTGATTTAAATAAATAAGATTATAAAGAATAAAATAATATCCAAAACATGTCCATTTAATATTGAATAATTTTATTTATACCATGAGTAATCTTATATTCGACTTTAGTTAGTTTTGGAATATTAGAAACCTAAAATCATTATATAATAAACTAATATTTCCACACTTTCCTAAAGAGCCCCCCTCCCCCTTGTAAAAATCCCTCACTACTAACCCATTACTCACACCCCTAATCCCCCTTATATCATCCAAACTCTTCCCAAATAATCTCTCATGATCCCTCTATTCTTCTTAGAAGCCTTACCATAGGCATAAGTCACTTCAAAGAGTCCTTTTTGTTCAAACATAATGGAGTTACCCTAATTAAAGATAACAGTTTCTCTTAAATTATTTTATTTTATTTTACTTTTCAAAACCCTAAACTCAATTTATTACATTATTTTATTACAACACTAGTATCATTAATATACATGTATGTTTTTATGATAATTATTTGATCTGTAATTACACACATCTCTATCTAATTTTAAAAGAACATATTGTTTCTGTGGATGGAAAACTAACACATCACGAAATGATGATTGTTCATTTATCCCATACAGCCTCTCATGGTGGCCATTATGATAGAACTTTATTTATATATGAAATATTTTATGTTTATGTTTTCCTTATGCTTATGTATTTTCCTTTTATAACATTTTTTATGGTTTCCATTATGGGTAAACACAATAATTTCATTTGTGGAAGTGCAGACTACCGCCCCCTCAAAGTGATATGACTCGTTAATGTCATATATTTGATGTATAAATGATGGAGTTAATAATAATATATAAGATATTATACAGGAATTATAATATACCTATGTATAATTATGTTTTAATTTTATTAAAATAAGAAATAGAAATGAATGTAGCTTTCATGCGTATATACAACCTTCTGTCTCCTTGAATGGTGAATTTCATTTCGTATCTCCAAATATTATGTACTATAATAAATAAATAATTATACTGGATATATATGAAATATATGATATCTATATCATGAATATAATTTTTGGAGATAATGGATATTTGACCACATAAATAACTTTTAATTATAAGAAGTTAATTTTTGACTCAAGTACGATATATCGAAAAAACGACCGTTATTAACTTAAATGATTACATAATGTTATAACATGGTAATAAGTGATTTAAAAGGAATGATAAACTTGAAAAAAGGTTCTCAAGAAAGTATAAATTAACTTTAGTTTATTTTTCCGATGTTTAATGGAGGAACAGGTCATGTCGAACACGAGGTTAGGGGCTTCGTCTCAAACTTTGTTCATTGAGGAATATTTTGATTTATACACGACTATCATTTATATTCAGTATAAACACCTTTGTCATGACATTTCATTCAAAGGGAATATTTTTCTACGTAGTGTTTTACTAAACTAAAAATAGGAATGTTTCTTTTAACGTAAGCGATTACAATAACATTTCTGCCACTGCGAGTATTATTTTATCTTTGGCTTCCTTAACAAGACATAATATTTTTGAAAGGAAAATAAATATCAAATAAAATTTTATGTATTCTAGTATTGAAAATGGTTTTGATAAAGGATTTGTTATGTCAATATATTTATGTTATATATTGTGATTGAAATGTGGAAAAAAAATTTCCTCTATATTTGTTGTATGTGTTATGATTTAATAATGTTATTTGGACATTTCACGTGTGGTTAGATTATAAACAAAATGACGTGTGGTGCCATGATAAACCAGGATGGGTGGTTATGTTATATCCTCCAATGCATTGGGTATAGAAGTCAGCTGTATCACCATTCCATTTAGTGATATGTGTGGAAGTTGGCCGTATGGTTATTCCATTTAAGTATGTTTATGTCCGAAGGTACCTTTATATGTTATGTGTTATTTATATTGGATTTTATGGTAATATTTTGGTTATAGAAGGGAAAGAAATGATCATTTATTCATTGAAGAGTATTTACTACTTCATAAATGTGAAAAGTATTACTTATGATAAAGTTTTCAGGGCTTACTTGTTGTTTTAAAAAACTAATAGATTTCATTCTTTGTATTTTCCTTACGTAGATTTTTATGCTCATCCCATGTTTTTGAAATGTTTTTCATAGGACATAAAGTATAATATGGTCAAGGATGGGATCATGGAAAATTCATTCTGTCTAAAACATGGAACTAGACACGACTATTTTTTCAAGAATGTTTATTTTATAAATAAAATGGAAACTTGGTAGATGTGTCTATATGTAATACTCAAGATGTTATATATATGTTATAACCTAATTATCTAAATATATAAAACTAAAAAGAACCTCAATGTGAATTATTAACTTCATTCAAGAATATGCAATGTCTATGGTCGGGTCCTTATATGAAAACTCTAACTAAACCAAGTTTGGAATTATTTTTCTTTGATGGGATTTTGATTGATTTAATCCCTATGGCATGAGACATAGGGATACGGGAACACACCTTGATTCCTGATGATTGTGTGAGTAGTGTGAGGATAGTATAACATATAACTAAATGACTTTAGGTTATATTACCATGGTTACTTGATTAATTTTATTTTTATATTATATTGATTATATAACTATATTAATATTACAAATTGATTTTATTGAAATTTAATTATATTAAAGTTTTGATATATTGTTCATCTACTTGATTTGAACGTTTTTTGGCTGCGATTGTGAGATGATCTTACAATCCATGATTTATTTAAATTTAAAAATGAATTATTTATTTTTATTAAAGCTACTTCTGAAAAAATTGGTGGAATACTACTGAGATGTTTTCTCAAATCATAATGTTTCCTTTGAACGTTTTGAGAATATTTTATGTTAGGAACAAGAAAAGGGAATCCTTAAATGTAAGATAGAGGAAGTGCTTGATTCAAGGGACCTTCGGTGGTGGTGGTGACTAGTGGAGATACGATCCACCCATTTTAAGGAGATTATATGTTCTCATCTTGATGAGAATTATTCCATTGTTTTTTTATGATGTGTTACTTTTGTTTATTGCCTTCTTCTGGAACTCTTTTATACATTATGAGTTCTTCTTATACTATTTATTTGTTTGTCTATCTTATAAATTTATATATTGACTCAACATTATGGGGATAATTCATTCCAATTGAATTATTGAATATTCCCATTTTCATTTTAATAGATCATGGGAATCGGGAATTCCTGTTAGGCCATATCTATGCTGGATCGGGTACCGATTTACAAGGGAATATATGATGGATCATGAATAATAGTTATGAAGGACTTGTTTAAGATCTTTAATTAATATCGGTATATAGTCTGGTATATTTTATTAGAAATGATATAAGAATTTTAGAAGGTAAGAGGAAGTAAACAAGCAAGTTGCTGGATAAATCTCATAACAGTGTGACTTTGGACACAATGGTTGATTGGGAAAAATTTCACTGAGAAATAAATTGATAAATTTTTTATATTTTCCAAACATGATCTGCGTGTCTTGAAATACATGAGAATTGAATTATATTTAAATCAAGTGACAACAGTGTGGCTTGGTTGACATTTGAGGCACGAATCATTTGGCGGGGGAGTTTTGGTTGGCATTTTGGTCATAGAGTCTCACCTTTTTGGCTGTGCATCAATGTTTCAGTGGGAAGCATTTTGCTATGGCAGTGAGGATTTGAGTGGTATTTTAGAAGGGGTTTCCTTTCAAAGGTGGCGAGGATTTTGTTAGACATGTTGATTCAGTTTTGAGTAGTGTTTCAACTTCTACTTTTGTAGAATCCTGTTTCAGTTCTGTTGTGGAATCATTTTGCAACTCGTTTTGGTTCTTCCGAAGTTGGTGGTAGGAGATGACGACTTCACTCCCATTTCGATGGAGTCAAACAATGACGTTTTAGTATCTATTGGTGGTATTTTTAAGGTTGTTGTTTGTCTCGGTTTTGAGGTCTGGCGATGGTTCTCTTTGGAGACCTTGGTTTCTTATTCCCTACTCTGAACTCTAGTTCTACTGTGAATCTCCATTTCAGATATGAACTAGGGTAACTATGGTTTTTTGGAATTTATTGGTTCACAGGGTGACGGTTTTCAAGGCTCTATGGTTTCGGCATGACTCTGTTTTTTTTTGATTTGGTTTTATGCCCCATTGACATTCCTACGTTCAGAGAACTCTTCCACCTTGTTCCCTAGCGTGCCCTTGATCTTTTCTATGCCTCTTCGAGGAGGATTGGGAGCGGGGTGACAAAGCTTTTTTGAGATGTGGTATTGGTGGTCATCGGACTTCCAGGTGTGTTTCCATCTATGGTGAGGTTCTATGTTTATCTTCTTCAAGTTGTTCATTTATGATTTGTGACGATTCTGATCTCTGGCGGTTTCCTTTCCGTCAATCAGTTACGACTACAGTTCAAAGGTTTGATGGTGCAGTATGATACTAAGAAGGTGATAATGGTTTTGTTTGTTTCTCGAGGAGGGTTAGCGACTCGAGGTCCTGATGTGGTGGCTTCATATATGTTTGAATTTTGTTTTGGTGTTACGTTGAAGGTGGTGTGAATTTTTTGATATTTTGAAGGGGGTTTGGGTTTTGAAGTCTTTACACGTATCGAGAAATTTTTTTTAATTTGGTTTTATTTTGAAATTTAAATTTAAAATCAATCAGACAAACTATAAGGAACAATATGAAATGATGATTCAGAGAATTAATCATTCATTAAATCATATCCATATAGATTTGGATTTATGAGAGGGTATGAAAATTTCTATAAGTACTAGGCCTGTATAACCCTGTACAGGAAAGCTATCTGAGCGGTCATACAAATGTGGAGGCTTGAAATAGTTATTCAGACACTAAGGAGGGTCAGTTCTAAGTAACATCTATCTAGGATGAATTATATTTAAGGTTTTTATTTGAAATATATTTATAGTGTTCATACTTACTCTTTAAAAGTTTCATTTGAAAATAAATAAATTATATTGGATGATTCAAGTGATATTCTTATATATGGGTTTTGAGTTTATGATATTTGAATATTTTCTAATTCTTTAATTTGGCCTATTGATATTATGTATATCGATTCCCGCATGAAGGAATTTGAACATACGTCAGGAGGGAGATAAAGAAGAATAAAAAAATAGAACCCTCACATTTATTAGAATATTAATTAGATATTAGTGTAGGTTCTTCATCCACTGGATTGGGTAAATGAACACATTCCCATTTAGGCTCCAGTACTGGAACCTCAAATGGTTAAATCTAGATATTCTTTTTAGGATTTTATTTACTATAAACATCCCTCATTCAAAATATTGAATGATCCCATGAATGAAATAAACTATTTGGAAATATTTAGTTTCATTTTGGGATATTGAAAATTATAGATTAAAGTAATGTAAACACTTCATCCATCAAGCATGTAGGGACTATAAGACGATGGGGAGATTTTCTAGTAATTAAAATTATACATGATTCTTCAGTGTGGGATTACATTAGATATCTTTTTATGGAGATGTTATATATATATTAAATGGTTTTTGAATTGTCTATGGAGTCCCTTAACCTCCAACAATGTTATAGAATCATGAATCTATATGTAAAAAACACTACTAAACTATTCCAAATTTTTCCAGATGTTGTGATGAATGAGAAGCTAAAGGATTTAGTATTTTACATAGATTTTAAATTTGATATATGATCTTAGGTATTCATGATGATTCTCACTTCTTATGTGGATTTTCAAGATAGAGCCTGGATGTATTATCTTAATTTAGAGAGTATGTAAATGTTGACAAAATTTCGTTATAATCCTTGTGGATATTTAATTATTTATTTCAAAGGACATAGAATGTGTGATTAGTATTATAGAAGATTATTCTAGTAGGAATCATATAGACCTTATGTAGTGTCTAGAGGATTCCCATTGAATTTCATTCTTTGTGACATGGTCGAGAATTCCTCGAAATGGTGTACTAAGGATCTAATTATCCTTTGATTGTATGGTCTCTCGATAAATATATATTTTTTTTTCATTTCTGTTATTTTCTATTTAGTGTCATGGGATCATCCATGCCTAATGGAATTATGATGAAGTTAGATTTATCTATAAATAAGGGGTTCCATCCATAATAATTAAAAATAACGATTTTTCATAAATTGGAATAGTATCCAATTGAAGATGATTTGAGTCCATGGATAGCGAGTGGTACAATAAGAATAGATTTATCTTCAATGACTTAATTAAATGGCAATGGTGAATCCCATTCATTTATATCTACTCGTATTGTCACCTTATGATGGATATTAGGTCTTTTGTGATGGATATTACTATGACCCTTAGACTAATGGGGGAGAAGGATATTTAATTCCCTCCTTTTCCTTTTCGTTAATAGTTAATAATATCATTTTTTGTTTTTTGTAATCTTGACATAAATCCTTTAGAACTCATTATTGAGATGGATGGGTAGATTTTCTATAAATCTTGGATTTACTATTATATGTGGAAGGTCTGCATTGATTCCCTTGATGGGGTGTGCTATGTTATACAAGGAGAATGGAACCCATGGATGAATTGATATGGACATCCTTTTCCATTATTAATAATATTTATGTCTCTATTTTCAATTAATTTGAAGAAATAATTCATGATTGTAGACCACATTCTAGTGATCATTGAGTTTCTCGATGTGTTTCAATATTAATTTTGTCATTTTCCACAAGTATGTTATGTAGTGTTTTCAATCGATTTCATACTAAGTACCCAGACCAACTATTTTATAACTTACATTATGACACCAGCTGAACTGAATGTGTTGAAGACTCAGATATATGTTTTTTTTGGATAAAGGCTTCATATTCCCACGTATGTCACCTTTCGTGGTGCACACTCTTTTTGGATATAATTTTGAGGGAACACTTCACCATTATGTTCATTATTGCAAAAAAAAATTGATTTATGGTAATGAAAATATACCGTTTCCCATGAATTTGTAATATATTTGAAAAGATGAAAGGAAAAAGAGGTTCATGATGATTGATTTTTTTAGTTACAACAAGTTGAGAATTAAAAAATATGATATCCCAAAGGAAACCTACCAGAGTATGTATGGCCATTACATATACCATTTTATTCCTTTTGGACTAACTATTTATCTTCTGGTATTTATGGTGTTGATATGAAAAAAATACCCATGATTTTCTAAAATTTTTCATGGTAGTATATATGATGACATATTAGTTTACATTAAAAATTAATATTATCATATGTGTAATTTGAGTGTACTTCTATGTTTTTTTAGAGATATCATACATTGTTCCCAGATATGAAATTTTAATTTACATATTTGGATTTAATTTTATTAGTACATGTGGCCCTCAAACATAGTATTTCAATTGATCAAAAAAAATTATGCATGTTATCTCATGGATGCAAAAACTAAACACCATGAAGATTGTAAGATTCATGGGATAAGAATGATATTATAGTTGTTTCATTACAGATTTTTCAAATTTGTTTTCTCTAATGAACACAGTCATGTAGAAATGAGTAACAATATTTTGTGTTTGAAATGTGAAGATTATTTTTACGAGTTGAAGTTCCTTCTAACTTCAATGGTTGTATTTACTCTTCTAGAGGCTGGATAGGGCTATGTTGTCTTTTGTAACACATAAATTGATGTTTTAGAATACATTATCATATATGGGTGATCATGTGGTGGCCTATGGTTCCAAAAAAACATACAAGAAAAAATATACTACTCATGATCTCAAAATCATAGCCATTATGCATTCCCTTTGGTGTTTGTGACACTATATTTTCCGATAATGGTTTATTATTCATTATAATAACAAAATCATGGGATATATTGTCTCAAAAAATAATTCAATATTCAAAAAATGATAATTTTAGAGAAGCTACAGTATTTTGATATAGAAATTTCCAACACCATTATCATGTTTAACATCACAACTAATGATTGGAGTAGGAAACTTCCAACCTACGTTGTGAAATAATAATCAAAAGAGTAGAACATGAATTATCTCATTACTCATATAAATTCTGTATTCCTAGAGAATAATAATAATAGTTTAATTGATAGTCATTCAGTTGAAATATTCTCTTCTCGAGATGATTCATTGGGGACAATAAATTGACAATAAGTTCCATAGAATTAGGGAATCTCAATATATTGGGGAGACTATAAATGAGAGGTTGTTATCTCTTGAGGGAATCCTATGCTTCCAGAAATAAAAATTCATACATCTTTCTATGAGAAATGTCTCGTTGATGCGTTATATAGTTCACCATTAGTGATTCAAACTATCAACCTAAAGATGTTCTGTGATATTGAGAGATTATTCTAGGGGCCTTTTATGAAACAAGGTATCACTGATTATCTTTTTCACTGTTAGGCATGTTAAAAGGTTAAGGGAAAACACAAATACCTTTAGTTTTACCATATACCCTTCCTATACCGACATAAAATTATAAATAGATCTATATGGATATCATGTTTGGGTTTCTATATACTCATTTATGAAAAAAATTCTATTTTTAGTGATCGACCGGTTAACCAAATCGACTCACATTATTCCCCTTTGAGTTTAAATTAATGTTGAGGACTTGAACAATCTGTATATGTAGGATACAGTAAGATTGCACAGATTTCTATATATTACATTTTCTGAGGGGGGTCAATACTAATCATTTTTTGTGAGTCCCCCATGAAGCAATGTGATCCCATTTTAGTTTGAGAATTAAATATCATACATTGATTGATTTCCAATCAGAATGAGGAATAAATATTCATGAAGGTAATATTCGAACATGATTTGTGACTTTGTAAGAGGTTGGGATAGACACTTGCAGTTGGGTGAGTTTTCTATAACTATAGTTACCAGTATTCTATCAGTATAGAACCCTTTGAGGTCTTGTTTGGTTACCCATTTAAATATCCATGTTTTGTTTGGAGATTGGTGGAACATCCTTCATTGGGACAAGTTTTTTACAATAGATGAAAATAAATATTTATATGATTCACCATATAATACTGACAGATCATAATTGGTATAAACCCATTTTATCTCTTCATTAATGGCCTCTAGAGTTTCTTGTTGGTGACCACGTTTTTTAGAGTTTCACCTTGGTTGTTTAACCAATGGATTGAAAAATATGGAACATTACCTCTGAGATAAGTTAGACCATTTGAGGATGTTGAGAATAATAGAAATATTTTACCATTTATATTTTCCACCATAGTAAAAATCAATTCATAACATGTTCTATTTGTTTCATCTCATGAAGTATTGCACTAGCCTATATCATATTTTGAGATTGGAGGACCACGATTTTGAACCTAATTTATCTATGATTAAGAAATTAATATTTATTGTTGATTTTTAGATGAAGGAACTTCGAGGGAAGTCCATTACCTTGGTTAAACTATTATAGAAGCATGGTTATTTTTTTCATGAGACAAGACAACTTGGTGCACTGATGATAAATCATTGGACTCGTCTCTTATTCTTGGAGTATTCATGATTGGAATTCTATAGGTCCAAATAATTTATTTTGGGGAGATTGAATAATCTTATTACTATATTTCTAGTACTTTTATCACTTTTCTTTGACTAAAAATATTTTTTTGGTGCTGTTTTAGGTTGTTTATAGTGTTTTTTGATACAATATAGAGATTCGTATGAAGATAATCTATATGTGATAAGGGATTAAAAGTACAGAGGTAGATAATAGTTTGGATGAAATGAATGTTATTTGGATCTTTTCGGTCATTCAA
Source organism: Viscum album (assembly GCA_963277665.1). NCBI lineage: Eukaryota > Viridiplantae > Streptophyta > Magnoliopsida > Santalales > Viscaceae > Viscum > Viscum album. Next base: position 123,598,146 of record OY728131.1, read on the forward strand.
CCATTTTCCACATAACTATGTTTTGGGTAGACGATAGCTGTATGGAGCCTTATGTGGTATTATTTGGTTGTCTTCCATTTTTGTCACATTTATGTCATGTACATTGTGGGTGTAGTGTGGAGTATTTGGGGTCAATTTTTGTTATTATTCCTTTTTTTTGTATGACTATAGTGTGGAAAACAGGTTATACCTTATTTTTTTGATGTTATGGTTCCACATTATTTCAGTTCTTATTGTGTCAAAGTCCCTTCCCTAGTTTTCCAGATCTGTGTTATTGGGATTACCAAGTTTCTGAGTTGAATTTTTAACCATCCTTAATACATCATTTCCTCTTGCACTATACCATGTTCTATCAATTTTTAAAAACTTGTTCACTATGGTGTTGTTGATGACATCCTTTAATATTTTTTCTAATACTCAACAAATTGAACTCCTTTATTGAAATAAGAACCCCCCTAAGTCAATATTATCTAAACCATTGTCTTTTGTATTCTCTCATGATATATTTTTACTTCAGCAAACACTTTATTCATGGATCAATGTTCTAGAGAATGAAATGGATCTCTTTCTAGTAAGTGAAATATATGTATTTTGTAATTACCCTTTCATATCTAATCTCATTCTCCAAGAATGATGTAAACTCATATTATTGATGGACATAATTCTAATTTGTATGTATCATGATTCTAGGGATTTATCTTTGATCTCCCTTGCCTTCCACCATCATTTAGATGTTTACACTTTCATTGCTTCCATGGTCATGTGATAAAAGTTATATAGTTTTGTAAGGATTTTCCTACAATTAAAACATTGATTGATTTGTTTATTTGAAAATTTAATTTTAATGGATATAAATGATTTGAAAATATTTTATGCTTGAATTTTAAAAGGCATGAATATATGATATAAATAAAAAATTTCATATATTTTTTATAAGTTTATTGGATTATATGAAAATATGGTACGAAATGATAAATGGTTTCATGAAATAATTTGATAATGATTATTGAGAAAAATGGATTTATATTAAAGTCGATTATGAAAGGCTTGAAAAAGATGAAAACATATTGTTTGATTTTGAAATTGAAATGGAATGGGGTACCATGAAATTGGATACTAAATTCTGAATAATGACTTGAATTGAAGTTATTTTCCTTTATTGATCAATATATTGATTGTAATCACATATCAAAATTGGTAATTAGTGGGGGGACTTGGAAAATCAAACTACGACATTGAATAACTAGTAATGGATATACGAAGAAAATTATAACTAAACAATGTAGGGGGTGATTTTCCCTAATGGGGTGTTTATTGGATTCATCCTAATGGTTGAAGCCTTAGGGATGTGTGTACTCACATTCAATAGGGATGATTAACTGAGTAGTGAAAGAATAATATATATAGGAAGTAACATACCATATGGCATATAACCATGGTGATTTTTTTGATTTGATTAATATATTATAGTTATTATTGAAGTATTTTAATCATTCATTTTTTAATTAAATGTTCCTATAATAAGGTTTTTGATATATTTTCCATGTACTTTATTTTGAATTTGATTTGAAGGAAAATGTAAAATGATATATGATGATATTTTTATTTTAATTAATGAATAAATTCCCTATTTTTTGGAACTACTGATAGAATATTTTGTTATATACTACTAGTCTTTTTTTTCTCAAACCATCAATTTACTATAGTTTTTTTTAGAATATATTATTATAGGTATTATAAATGGGAAAGTACCAATTATCGGTGGTGGGTGTACATGATTCATGGATCTATATGTGATGGTTTTGATATATGGATCAATGAAAAACCTATATCATATAGACTTTGAGTTCTCATTCTGATGGATGATGTGTCCGCTATTTAGATAATGTGTTACTTTCATCTATCTATATTCTTTTGGAACCCTTTTCTCCTTTAAGAGTGGTTTGTGTATAGTTTCCTCATTTATTTATCTTTTTTTATTATATATAGACTATTTATTCTTGAGAAATATCAATCCTTTGAATTCTTTATGATTCCCATGTGGATGTCTCTAGCAGGTGGGGATTGATAATTCCCATAATTCTATTCCAGTTCTAGATCATGTATGTGTGTATCAGTCTATCTGGGTTGGTTATGGACATTATAAGTAAATTAATTTCCCAATTTTTTTTGATCATAATTTAACAATATAATAAAATCAAATTAGTAATGATAATATTGAAAATATAAATATGAAAACATTAATATGAATATCTTTTCTCATATGACACAATTTATTAACATATGATACTCTTAGATCGACATATGACTCTCCTTTTTCAATACATAGTTATCCATGATCTTTTTTCTATTATTTTCCCTAACCTAATTGGATAAAATCAATATTAAATCCTTTATGATTATTTTTAAAGATTAATTGACTTTCCAAATCATATTCCATGATATTTTCAACCAAGTGTGCAGTTAGGCCTACATATTGTGCACTAGATGATGATCAAGTTAATACCCAATCAACCCTATTCGGGGTTATTAACCTATGTATTTTTTTCTAGATCCTAAAAATAATTTTACTATCTTTAAATTGATTAACTTTCAAGGAAAACCACAAACTCAAGATTCTATCAAAAACTTATGTTATCATCCTCCACATAGACTTATTTTGGGGATTTTCATAGGAATTCCACTATCCTAATCATTAAAATATTCAATAATACCTAAAATAAAATAAAGGCTTCTATATACCCGAAAACTTTCAGTAAACCATAACATATAAAACCATAAAGTTTCATAAAACACACAATTATAAATCCACACCCACACTCCCAGATCCAATTCTATAAAAATAGGCTTTATATAATATATTTGATACTGATAATAGAATCCAAAAAATAACTAAAAACATTTACATGAAATTATAATATATATTTATCATAAATTTCTAAAACCATTTAGGTTTATAGTTTTAGAGAATAAGGGAAAACTATATTCTAGAGAAAAATCTAGAATTTCTCAACTAATGGACATATGTTCCTATATATATGTAACTAAATATTCCATAAAGAGTATTCAACATACCATATGAATTATTTTACACATGTTACCATTCTACTCATATCATGTGTACTAAATATATTTATAACCAATGGAATTTAAGATATGAAATGGGTGATCTAAAAAACTTTGTAAGAGAAAACATACAACTAGTGAAATCATGTCATAAAAATTTCGAAATACAATGTATGATTATGAAATAATTATAATTTCATAGTCAACTAAAATTGAATGCAACAAATATTAATGAAAATAAATTAAATAATATAATTTAATAGTACATGTCTCATACTAATTGATTGCATAATTTTAGATATGAAAACCATATTTTCAAGGCTTTGTTCCAAGAAACTGTCATATTATTGGGAGTGGAATATAAGAAAACAAAATTGATTTTATATCAGGGAACCAATTGATGTATTGAGGGAATGTGTAATTATTAGCACAAATGATCACTTTTAATGTATTGTTAGGTCAGTATAAGACTCAATAGTTCTTTTTAATAAATTCCCTAGAAACCTGTTAATAAATAAAAATTTGTATATATATAATGAACAATTTAGAAATTAAATACATAACTATCTTGTGTTATAAGTGAATAATCATCATGAATATAAACATTTTTATCTATGTTAATAAAATGGTAAACATGGCCATAGGTAATTTAGTGAATGATGGTGGATGGTCCATCAATACATAGTCAACATACATATAATCACCCTTATTTGAATAAAAATATATAAAATGAAATAAATTTTCTAGATTTCAATAGATAAAAATTATATCATTGTGACATTCATAAAATATGAATTATATACAAATGTGATGTTTACACAGTGTTGAGAAACGAGTATATAACTAAGTCAAAGCTTGAATAACATGTTACTAAGACATCAAGAGATTCATGTTTAGTGTTATTAGTGGAAAATGTTCTCATTATAATTAAGGAAACATATAAGGATGTTAAAATACATGAAAAACATCATTTTAAAATAATAATACATATGGTAACATATAATAAGGGATCAATATGTTATTTGTATGATAATGTGAGTTAAATACACTAAATGAGAATATATATATATATATATATTAAATGATAAATTAGGAAATACAATCCCTATTAGCGTAAATGATTTTGAAATTTAAAGGGAAAGTTAAATAAATGACATAATATCTTTAATAAAACATTTTAAATACGAATGTAAAATAGAAATTTTCATATCACATTCAATGGTATCTTTTGAGAAGGTGGAGGGAAATATTTTGGAATACTTTAACTTTTAAACTAATATCCAAGTAAATATAATTGAAAATGCCTAATTTTTATGTCAGGAAAATGAGGAGAGGAAGAAAATTAATTTACATGAGAAAATAAAATAACATTATTAAATTTTCAAAATACCCTTGGTCAAAAATCAAATTTTCTGAAAACAAAGAAAATAATTTGTATTATGAATTTATTTTAAAAATTAGAATTATAAATTTTAATTTAATAAAATATTATTATGGTAGAACCGTTATGTTGATTAATGATGTTAAAACTAAGACATTATTACTCAGATGAAGGAAATTTAATTAATCAATATCACTTACAGGTGACGTACTCTATAAAGAATGAAATATATGAAATAATGTTTATATGGTAAAAGTTTTAATAATAATAGAATAACACATAATAAATTAATTTTACATATATATTTCTAATATATACAAACAAATTTCAAAATAATTACCATAAGTCAATAAATAACAATTTTTTATCAAATTTTCTGATGACCGCGTTATCCTTTGAGTAAAAATACATATAAAGAATAGAACATGATTTGTCTTATTTTAACCCATTATTTAAAAGAAAATGATGTATATAACAATAAAGGAATATTATATGATGATAACACCATACAATTAAAATATCCCATAATCCTACTTCAATACTTTTATATCACATTCAAATTGAGATATCTTCAAGAAAGAATCATTAAATTCTTTTTTCTGTAAGAACATTTTTTCCTCAACTAACCAACTATTACTTCATTTATCTCCAGTGAAATACTCATTATTTACTATATAAATTTTTACAATTTAACCAACAATATTGGATGTATCATCTTTATCTTCATCCTCACATCTATTTTCATAGTTATGAATTGATAATGATTTTTCCCTTCATAAATTTATGGAAATTATTTCCTTTTAAAAATGAAGAATATTTTGGTTCTTTATTATTTCATAATCCTCTTCACTTTTCATTCTATGCATAACAAAAACAATTTTATTTCAATAAGTCAATGTTCTATGAAATGTCCAATTGATCTAAACATGAATTACATTAGAGGAATATTTCATTAAAATTCCCCCTTTCCCTTCTCACACTTCTTAAAATAAATGATTTCTGTTTGTTGAATTAAATTTCCACAGATTTTTTAACAATTAATTCTTCCTTGTAATTATATATTTATTTCATTATATTATATTGTTCCAATGATTTAAATAAAATTTCCCTATCATCCTATATATTCTTATTGAAGGCACATTCTATCCACATTTCATAAGAAATTAAAATTCTTCCAAAACCATGTAATTGATGTGTCCCTGGATCAAATTATTCAAGTGTAAAAACCATTATTGAAATTATATCTAGAAAGGTACATACATTACTCATATAAAAAATAGTCTTTTATATTCCCAATAAAGTCTAAAGAGGTAGTAAAAAATCCATTATCTATTATGAAAAATTCACCTAAAATTTCATCATCATTCAACATGAGGTCTTTATAAATAAATCTTTGAACCTGCTTCTTTTGTTATTTGACATTTTTATATCAATCCTTAGGATTTTTAAATTAATTTGAATTATCTTATATCGTATTGATCCATTTAACCTTGAGAAATTCATTTGATGAAATAGATGAAAATATATTATTTTCATCTAGACAATTATTATATGAATTCCTATAGTCTCCTTCTTTCATTTCACAACATTTTGTGTGAGGACAAAATCATTGGTGAAATATTCAAAACTATAGATATTGATGGAAATTTCTTAGGATCTAGTCATTATATTTTTAATAATTATTTCAATTAAATACGGAATCAACATTAATTTAACTGAAATTATGTTTTCAAAGATCAAAATTTTTAAAACATATAACAAAACATCAATAATAATAGAATAAATTATCTAAAAAAATATTATATTTGATTGAAATATGAGATGCTCTAATACAACTTGTAATAGCCCAATCATATTATTTTAGTTCACAAGGGGGAATGATCTAGAAACCCATAACATTTATATTCCACTAGAATCACCATTATATATACAATGAGAAGGTAATATTAATGAACAATTATTTCAAAAATTAGAAACAGTTTTCTCATAACATGAGAAGAATGTATTCAAAATTGATCAATAATGTTGTTGTTGTTCTATTGTCTTCAACATAGAATTTATTTTCATTTTACTCTAAGTGATTCTTTCTAGAAAACATATATTAACCCCAAAATTCATTAATATATTGAACAACTATGAAAATGATTCTTCCTCAAAAAGAAGTAAAAACGTGTTTACTACTCAAAAACAATGTTAGAACTCATCTTCTAACTCTCTATTCATCATAAAAAATTATCTATCATACTCTTCATCCTATAGTTTCAATCATAATTCATGAATCCCCCTATTCATATAGTCAAATATAAGAAAATTAATTTTCATCCTTAATATTTTAATTTAAAATTCAAATTCATCTTCATAATTGACTTCAACATCTATTCAACTTCTCCTAAATCATTTTGAGACTTCAGTTCATTTAACACCTCTTAGTCACAATTAATTTATTAATAAGACTTTTTTGATCATTTGTGTATAAAATGAGTTATTGAATGATAAATTTCATTAAATCAACTCAAAATATCAAATTCATCCCAAATCAGTGAATATTTAACATAATAATGATGTATTGTATACTATTTGTTTAATATAACTACTTTAAACTACATTAAAACCACTAAAAGTTTTATTTTCAACATCATATTCTCCCAAAAAAAATTCCAGATAGGTATTTCATATCACACAACAAAATGTTCAACAATATAAGACTCCAAATTTTAATCCTCATACAACAATAAAAATAAAGAATTTATTTTCACTTCCCCATGTATAGGTCTCCATGATGTATCACAACTTTTTTGAATTACCACTATAGGTGGACTATAGATTGATCAATAATCATTAGATTTCTATACAATCACATTAACATATTAACTGTCCATTTTACAATAAAATCATGTTTTTCTTCTTCCAAGTTATTCACATGCATACCACATTTCATCCAGGTAAGTCATATGTGATCCAACATTATTTTTATTTCCATCTAATTAATTATACATGATATAAAATGAATTTTAAAATATTGTGTATAGTCTCATCTATTTTTCGTATGAAAATATCCCAGTTAAAACACCATATGAATTGCATTTTTAAAGATTATTTTTTATTTTAATTTCTATGGAATTTACATAATTTTAACATGTTGTTGTAAAGACCTGTAAAATTCAAGAGAAATTTTTTCTTAATTTTCTTTAGAATTTTACAAGAGCGCGGTTTCAGACGGCACCTGATTCCGAGGCCCGGAGTGCCCGGAATTAATTTCCGGAGTTTGGCTCGGGTACGTTCAGTGAACGAACGAGCGGGAATTCCTAACTTTTGATCCGGTGCTTGGAATTGAAATCCGAGGGCACCGATGAACTCGCAGCGCCGATATTCGCTTAAAGAGACCTTTTCGGGAGTTGCGTTTGTTGCGAGTTGAAAGTTAGTTTTGGGGTTTTTCAGTTAAGTTAAATAAAATTGTGTAAGACAAATTTTATTTTTAACTTTTAAAAACCTACAAAAGGTGGTTGGAAGTGGGACCCACACCCACTTAACCTCCCTTGGGAGGATTAAGTGTGGTGGGGCCCACACGAACCCCTTTTTCTTTTCAAATTCCCTAACCCCTCTAAACCCCCTCTTAATTATGTAACTCTTCCTTATTTTAATAACTTGAGTTACTTAATTAATTTAAGGGAGTTAAACCCCTTTTTGAATTTCAAAACTTTGAAATTCTTTTGAGTTAGGTGTTAATAAAATAAGATGTAATCTTATTTGATTAAGGGTTGTTTGTTTATTCCCTTGAGAGCTTTTTGAGAGCTCCTCTTCATCTTCAAGCTCTGACGAAGAACGAAGAACGCTCAAACTCCGACGAAGAACGACGCCTCTCTTCTTCGTCCTCGGTGTCAACAAGAGGGAACGCCGCTTCCTTCTCAGACCTTCTTCGTCGGCAAACGAAGATCCGCCAACGACGTGTCTCTTCGGGCATAACTCTTCGTCAACGGATTTGACGAACGACGACCGCGACACCCGACCTCCGCGACGCCGTCTACCGCGGAGCGTAACCGAATCTTCGAATCTTAAACCCAAGGTAGGGGATTGTTGTTTCATTCTTTAATTATTCCTTTTCTTGAACGTGGATTTGGCATGTCTAACATGAGGCTTTGAATGTTCATGTTGAGTTTTTATTTAACGTGAGGGGGGCCGGACCGCATGAATACAGCCGAACCCCCCCTCCAACGTTTATGTTGATTTATCTTGCGGGAGGAAGAAAGTGGCGTGGTGCCGTCGCACCACGCGGATGAACGTGCAAATATCTTCGCGATGCCGTCGCACGCACCATGGAAGAAACAACAGAAACGCGACGCCGTCGCGCCGCGTTGGATGATTATCAAAGCACGGCAAAGGGGCGCGGTGCCGTCGCACCGCGCCGGACGACGAACGCCGCGGCCGGTTCCGGGCCGCGGCGGGACGAGAAGACTGCGGCCGGTTCCGGGCCGCGGCGGGACGAGGAGACTGCGGCCGGTTCCGGACCGCGGCGGGACGAGAAGACCGCGGCCGGTTCCGGGCCGCGGCGGAAGAGAAGGCCGGCGGCCGGGCCGCCGGCGTCGGAAGTCGAAGGCGGGACCGGAATTTCTGGTCCCGTTAGTAAAAACCGGCCGGCCAGCTGGCCGGCCGGATGGCTGAAAACGGGGGGAATAAATCCCCCGGACCGTTCAGCAAACCCCCCTCTTAATGAGGGGGGCGGTTCATTTAAGGAGGGGGGGCAGCAGCCCCCCGGTTTTCCAATTAGCGGGCCCCCTGGAAGGGGGGGGGGGCCGTTTGTCAAAATCGGCGCGGCAAAGCCGCGCCGCCATCCAGAACAACGGGGGCAATCAAGCCCCCCGCGTGCGCCGCGGCCCGCTGCCGCCATCGCGGCCCGTCGCCGCCGCCGCCGCGGCCCGCCGCCGCCGCCGCCGCGGCCCGCCGCCGCCGCTGCCGCACCGCCGGCCGCCGCCGGCCGCCGCGCCGCCCCCGGGGGGGGGGGGGGGGGGGGGTCGGGCCGGGTCGGCCCGGACCCGGACCCCCCCGTTTCGAACCAGATTTGGTTTTTGGCCCATAACTTGAGCCTCGGACCTCCGAATGACGAACCTTTTGCGGCAACGCGATCCTTGGATCGAGACGGTCGTTTCGGTATATCGCACTCAAGGTTTCGGTTTACTTTGAGTTCGGCCGGGTTGGTTCGTTCACGGAACCAACCGGGCCTTCGGAGCGGAAACGCTCATTTCTTGAGCTACGGACGTCCGATTGACATGCCGTCAGTCGCGTTGTGTTCCTTTTAGTGAGACGGATCTTTTGGCATACTCCGCCCGAGGTTTGGACGCAGGTGGAGTACGGTCGGGATGGTTTTTCCATAAAAACCAACCGGGCCCCGGAGACGAAAATGCCAATAACTCACAGACCGGGCGTCCGATTGACGCGCCGTCTGTTTCGTTGACTTCCTCTTGATGAGACGGATCTTTTGACATACTCCGCCCGAGTTTTGGATACAGTCGGAGTATGGCCGGGTTGGATTGTACTCGAAATCCAACCGGGCCCCTGGAACGGAAAAGCTGATATCTTACAGACAGGACGACCGCTTGACGAGCCGTCAGCGGCGTTGGTGGTTACGTTGAGTAACGGTCCCTTTGAGTTTACCCTATGGGAGTTCGGGGTACAGTTGAGATATGGCCGGGATTGGTTTCGCTCACGAAACCAACCGGGCCCCTGGGACGGTTAGGCTAATAACTCACAGACCGGGCGTCCGATCGACGCGCCGTCTGTTGCGTTGAGACCCCTGTGACAAGACGGACCTTGAGACACTTCTTCGTGGGACTTTGAGATACTTGGAGTATCGGCCAGTAGCTCGTGGAGTGGACCCTTCCGGAGACGAGCGGGCGGGGGAGCGCTTGGGTGTAGCAGCGGATCCGTGGTACTTGACAGTGGTGGTGCGCTTGGATGCAGCAGCAGACCTTTGGCGGTGGAGCGCTTGGTTGTAGCGGCGGACCCGCGATACTCTACGGAGTGTGTGCGCTTGGTTGTAGCGACAGACCCGCGACGGTGGAGACGAGCGTGCAGAGTACAGAGACCGTGTAGCCAGCTGAGACCTGACGACTGCTTGACCGACTCGACTTGGAGTGAGTCGACTAGCCCAGTGGACGGAGCGCCCGGTATTTGGCGGCAGACCCACTGCGGACGGAGCGCCTAGTAGTTGGCAGCAAACCCGCGGTACTCATCAGGAGGAGTACCTCAGTAGGCTATCTGGGTGAGCGCCCGGTATTTGGCGACAGACCCTCAGCGGACGGAGCGCCCGGTAGTTGGCCGCAAACCCGCAGTACTCGACAGGAGGAGTACCTCAGCAGTCTTAGGTTAGCGAGCAGTACCTCGGAGTCGTGACAGGACCACTGTACACTCTAGAGACGGAGCTCTTCAGCAGTTACGGTTTCGATAATGAAAATCCTGGTTTGAGCTGAGACTTTTGACCTTTGTGTTTCCTCATGATTGAGATGGGTTTCTTGATAACTTAGGTATATGTATGGGCATATACCTGGGTAGTTGTTATCCGTTGATCTCATGATCCTTGTGCTTCCTCATGACTGAGATGGGTTACTTGATAACTTAGGTATATGTATGGGCATATACCTAAGTAGAGTTTATCTTTTGTGATCTTCTTGTGGTTATCCTTGTTGGTTTTAGTGAGACCTTGAGGGTCTCGGGGTCCCTACTGAGTATCGTTATACTCACCCCTGCACGGGCTATGCCCGCACCTCGTTGTGTTGGTTGCAGACGACGGACAGTGCTGACAGAAGCCGAAGGTGCGAGGACTGGACGGTACCTGGAGGTGGACTATTCGATGAGGCGGTAACCGGAGGTGGACCACTGGGCGGGACATTCTCGGAGCGGATGGCGGGACCCGAGGAGCAGAGGAGCTATCTGTACCCACCCTTCAGGTGGGATTTCCAGTGGACATCTCAGCGTAGCAGCTTTACTTTTCAGTCGTTGTTTTCCCTTTCGAGTTGTACTTTACAGTTGGGCTTGTATTTCCGGCCCCCTTTTACTTTTCAGCTCTTCTTTTGTAATTAGTGTTTTACTTCCGCTTGTACTCTGTGGTGCTTGTTTTCTTTTATAAAGGCAATGCCTTCCCAGTTATCGGGATTTTACGCCTTTGGTGCTAGTCGCCAGCCCCTGGCCTATGGAAGGCGGGCTTGGGGTAGTCATGGCACGGGCCCCGAGGACGGGTCGTGACAAATTGGTATCAGAAGAGTTCGGTTCTACCGCAGACTCTGATCTTTCTTTCTGTGAATCAATAGTGTTAAAGGTACCGAGTGAGGTTTTCAGTTCAGGGAGTCCAGTGTTGGTGCGGGTGGCCGACGTATCCATACACCAGGACCCTGACAACTGATTTCCGACTTTGTGCATGAAAACACTGATTGCGTGTGTGTTTTCAAAAGTTTTTCCCCTTAAAACAGCTCAAACCAGGTCAGCTCACCAGGTATAATCGTTTGATCGTGTTACGTTGTTTCTTTCAGGATGGCCCCACGAAGGCATCCAGTTAGGGTTCTGAGAATCGAACGTGACGACAGCCCACCGAGCGACGAGGCCTCGGTGCAGGGCCCTTTGTCAGCAGTGGCACCGGCGGTAGCTCTACCCGCCGAGCCCCCGATGCTTCCAGCAGCAGCCGCTGACGATGCACGTCGCCTCAGCGCACTGCATGAGTTTCAGCGCCAGCGACCGCCCAGGTTTCGCGGGGAGACGGATCCCCAGGCTGTAGAGGACTGGCTGGAGGCAGTGGTACGAGTGTTTAGGCTAGTGAGGACACCAGCTGATCTCATGGTGATCCTCGCTGCGAGCCTACTACACGCAGCAGCAGGACGATGGTGGAGCTTGATGCTCCAGGTGCACGATGAGGCATCTCTACTTTGGACGGACTTTGAGAGCCTCTTCCGCTCAGAGTTCGTCCCGGCCACCCTCCGAGCGGTGCGCATCCAGGAGCTTCTACAGCTGCGGCAGGGCAGCATGACGGTCGCTCAGTACTCGGCGAGATTTACCGATCTCTCGCGCTACTCGACCGACATGGTACGGGACCCATTCTTCCGGGCCCGGACCTTCGAGCAGGGTTTGAGACACGAGATCAGGGCATCGCTGATCTCCCTCAGCTTACCGACTCAGACAGGAGTACTGGAGCGGGCCCTTCTGATTGAGAGCTTCCTTTCTGAGTCTTCACCAGCGCAGCGACCCACCGCAGGGTGGCACGTAGCGGAGTCTTCGGTAGCAGGTAGCCGACAGATGACTCAGGGGTCCAGACAGACCAGACCTTCAGGCAGACGACCTCAGGGCACTGGCTCAGCAGTGCAGGGCACACAGCGCGGAGTCAGTCTTTTGAGTGGAAGACAGTGCTTTGCATGTGGCGGACAAGGCCACATGGCTCGTGACTGCCCGACCCGCCATGCGGAGGAGCAGTAGACGGTTGAGGAACCACCTAGGCAGAGGCAGAGGTTCGACCGTGGCGGTCCGCAGGGAGGAGGCGGACGAGGCAGAGGAGCTGGCCGAACAGCAGGTGGTGGACGACGCTTTGAGGCTCTGCCACCACCACCACTAGGAGGTCCACCCCGACCACAGGGAGTAGGTGGACATGCGAGAGCACAGCTTCAGGCAGCTGAAGCTTACGATCATGGAGCTCTGGGAGCAGGTGGACAGGGAAGGAACTAGTGGATACGTCTTTTGTACTTCTAGTTCCATGTTGATGTTGCTTTTGTGTAGCGTCTTGTATTATGAGCTGCAATAATAAAGACGCATCCTTTGTGATGTTTTCATTCTTGTCCTCTTTTGTGATGTTACTAAGAGGTTCCAGTTGACTGTTGACTTGACCCTCACTTGTGAGACATCTACTCAAGGAGACCGGTTACCACACACTGATGCCGACAGTGTGACTCAACCCTTGGAGGCGAGAGTAACGGTTGGATCTCTTAGTAGTAGCGTCGAGGCCTTACGACGTCATCCTTGGTATGGATTAGTATTATCCATGTTAGGATTGACTGTTTTAGGCAAAGAATGTGGTTCATCCAGGGGATGAGACCAGGTTTCTCTTATCGGCAAAGAAGAAATCTCGCAGCTCTTGTGGGACCAGAGATGGTCCGGGCCACGTCAGAAGAGGTCCATGTCATCCAGGAGCGGATGAGGAAAACACAGAGCCGGCAGAAGTCATACGCTGACAGGAGGCGGAGGCCACTAGAGTTCGAAGATGGTGACCACGTCTTCTTGCGGGTCTCACCTCGACGTGGTATTCAGAGATTTGGCCGAGGCGACAAGTTATCTCCGCGCTTCATTGGACCCTTTCAGGTCCTCAGCAGGGTAGGTGAGGTGGCTTATCGCCTGGCTCTACCACCTCAGTTACACCGGGTGCACGACGTCTTACACGTATCTCAGCTGAGGAGATACGTGCACGACCCGACGCACATCTTTGACCATGGGGAGCTTGACGTTGACGATGGGGCGACTTTTACGGAGGTCCCGGTGGAGATAGAGGATCGACAGGAGCGGGTCCTACATGGGCGATCGATTCCTCTTGGGCGCAACAGATGGCGGCACGGGAATCTTCAGGAGAGCACATGGGAGCGGGAGGCTCAGATGCGTGCTCAGTACCCTCTTTTGTTTCCCTAGTTTTTGATATAGCTTTACGGGGACGTAAAGCCCTGAGGTGAGAGTAATGTAAAGACCAGTAAAATTCAAGAGAAATTTTTTCTTAATTTTCTTTAGAATTTTACAAGAGCGCGGTTTCAGACGGCACCTGATTCCGAGGCCCGGAGTGCCCGGAATTAATTCCCGAAGTTTGGCTCGGGTACGTTTAGTGAACGAACGAGCGGGAAATCCTAACTTTTGATCCGGTGCTCGGAATTGAAATCCGAGGGCACCGATGAACTCGCAGCGCCGATATTCGCTTAAAGAGACCTTTTCGAGAGTTGCGTTTGTTGCGAGTTGAAAGTTAGTTTTGGGGTTTTTCAGTTAAGTTAAATAAAATTGTGTAAGACAAATTTTATTTTTAACTTTTAAAAACCTACCAAAGGAGGTTGGAAGTGGGACCCACACCCACTTAACCTCCCTTGGGAGGATTAAGTGTGGTGGGGCCCACACGAACCCCTTTTTCTTTTCAAATTCCCTAACCCCTCTAAACCCCCTCTTAATTATGTAACTCTTCCTTATTTTAATAACTTGAGTTACATAATTAATTTAAGGGAGTTAAACCCCTTTTTGAATTTCAAAACTTTGAAATTCTTTTGAGTTAGGTGTTAATAAAATAAGATGTAATCTTATTTGATTAAGGGTTGTTTGTTTATTCCCTTGAGAGCTTTTTGAGAGCTCCTCTTCATCTTCAAGCTCTGACGAAGAACGAAGAACGCTCAAACTCCGACGAAGAACGACGCCTCTCTTCTTCGTCCTCGGTGTCAACAAGAGGGAACGCCGCTTCCTTCTCAGACCTTCTTCGTCGGCAAACGAAGATCCGCCAACGACGTGTCTCTTCGGGCATAACTCTTCGTCAACGGATTTGACGAACGACGACCGCGACACCCGACCTCCGCGACGCCGTCTACCGCGGAGCGTAACCGAATCTTCGAATCTTAAACCCAAGGTAGGGGATTGTTGTTTCATTCTTTAATTATTCCTTTTCTTGAACGTGGATTTGGCATGTCTAACATGAGGCTTTGAATGTTCATGTTGAGTTTTTAGTTAACGTGAGGGGGGCCGGACCGCATGAATACGGCCGAACCCCCCCTCCAACGTTTATGTTGATTTATCTTGCGGGAGGAAGCAAGTGGCGTGGTGCCGTCGCACCACGCGGATGAACGTGCAAATATCTTCGCGATGCCGTCGCACGCACCATGGAAGAAACAACAGAAACGCGATGCCGTCGCGCCGCGTTGGATGATTATCAAAGCACGGCAAAGGGGCGCGGTGCTGTCGCACCGCGCCGGACGACGAACGCCGCGGCCGGTTCCGGGCCGCGGCGGGACGAGAAGACCGCGGCCGGTTCCGGGCTGCGGCGGGATGAGGAGACTGCGGCCGGTTCCGGACCGCAGCGGGACGAGCAGACCGCGGCCGGTTCCGGGCCGCGGCGGAAGAGAAGGCCGGCGGCCGGGCCGCAGGCGTCGGAAGTTGAAGGCAGGACCGGAATTTCCGGTCCCGTTAGTAAAAACCGGCCGGCCAGCTGGCCGGCCGGATGGCTGAAAACGGGGGGAATAAATCTGCCGGACCGTTCAGCAAACCCCCCTCTTAATGAGGGGGGCGGTTCATTTAAGGAGGGGGGGCAGCAGCCCCCCAGTTTTCCAATTAGCGGGCCCCCTGGAAGGGGGGGGGGGCGTTTGTCAAAATCGGCGCGGCAAAGCCGCGCCGCCATCCAGAACCACGGGGGCAATCAAGCCCCCCGCGTGCGCCGCGGCCCGCTGCCGCCAACGCGGCCCGTCGCCGCCGCCACCGCGGCCCGCCGCCGCCGCCGCCGCGGCCCGCCGCCGGGGGGGGGGGGGGGGGGGGGGTCGGGCCGGGTCGGCCCGGACCCGGACCCCCCGTTTCGAACCAGATTTGGTTTTTGGCCCATAACATGAGCCTCGGACCTCCGAATGACGAACCGTCTGCGGCAACGCGATCCTTGGATCGAGACGGTCGTTTCGGTATATCGCACTCAAGGATTCGGTTTACTTTGAGTTCGGCCGGGTTGGTTCGTTCACGGAACCAACCGGGCCTTCGGAGCGGAAACGCTCATTTCTTGAGCTACGGACGTCCGATTGACGTGCCGTCAGTCGCGTTGTGTTCCTTTTAGTGAGACGGATCTTTTGGCATACTCCGCCCGAGGTTTGGACGCAGTTGGAGTACGGTCGGGATGGTTTTTCCATAAAAACCAACCGGGCCCCGGAGACGAAAATGCCAATAACTCACAGACCGGGCGTCCGATTGACGCGCCGTCTATTTCGTTGACTTCCTCTTGATGAGATGGAACTTTTGACATACTCCGCCCGAGTTTTGGATACAGTCGGAGTATGGCCGGGTTGGATTGTACTCGAAATCCAACCGGGCCCCTGGAACGGAAAAGCTGATATCTTACAGACAGGACGACCGCTTGACGAGCCGTCAGCGGCGTTGGTGGTTACGTTGAGTAACGGTCCCTTTGAGTTTACCCTATGGGAGTTCGGGGTACATTTGAGATACGGCCGGGATTGGTTTCGCTCACGAAACCAACCGGGCCCCTGGGACGGTTAGGCTAATAACTCACAGACCGGGCGTCCGATCGACGCGCCGTCTGTTGCGTTGAGACCCCTGTGACAAGACGGACCTTGAGACACTTCTTTGTGGGACTTTGAGATACTTGGAGTATCGGCCAGTAGCTCGTGGAGTGGACCCTTCCGGAGACGAGCGGGCGGGGGAGCGCTTGGGTGTAGCAGCGGATCCGTGGTACTTGACAGTGGTGGTGCGCTTGGATGCAGCAGCAGACCTTTGGCGGTGGAGCGCTTGGTTGTAGCGGCGGACCCGCGATACTCTACGGAGTGTGTGCGCTTGGTTGTAGCGACAGACCCGCGACGGTGGAGACGAGCGTGCAGAGTACGGAGACCGTGTAGCCGGCTGAGACCTGACGACTGCTTGACCGACTCGACTTGGAGTGAGTCGACTAGCCCAGTGGACGGAGCGCCCGGTATTTGGCGGCAGACCCAAGGCGGACGGAGCGCCTAGTAGTTGGCAGCAAACCCGCGGTACTCATCAGGAGGAGTACCTCAGTAGGCTATCTGGGTGAGCGCCCGGTATTTGGCGACAGACCCTCAGCGGACGGAGCGCCCGGTAGTTGGCCGCAAACCCGCAGTACTCGACAGGAGGAGTACCTCAGCAGTCTTAGGTTAGCGAGCAGTACCTCGGAGTCGTGACAGGACCACTGTACACTCTAGAGACGGAGCTCTTCAGCAGTTACGGTTTCGATAATGAAAATCCTGGTTTGAGCTGAGACTTTTGACCTTTGTGTTTCCTCATGATTGAGATGGGTTTCTTGATAACTTAGGTATATGTATGGGCATATACCTGGGTAGTTGTTATCCGTTGATCTCATGATCCTTGTGCTTCCTCATGACTGAGATGGGTTACTTGATAACTTAGGTATATGTATGGGCATATACCTAAGTAGAGTTTATCTTTTGTGATCTTCTTGTGGTTATCCTTGTTGGTTTTAGTGAGACCTTGAGGGTCTCGGGGTCCCTACTGAGTATCGTTATACTCACCCCTGCACGGGCTATGCCCGCACCTCGTTGTGTTGGTTGCAGACGACGGACAGTGCTGACAGAAGCCGAAGGTGCGAGGACTGGACAGTACCTGGAGGTGGACTATTCGATGAGGCGGTAACCGGAGGTGGACCACTGGGCGGGACATTCTCGGAGCGGATGGCGGGACCCGAGGAGCAGAGGAGCTATCTGTACCCACCCTTCAGGTGGGATTTCCAGTGGACATCTCAGCGTAGCAGCTTTACTTTTCAGTCGCTGTTTTCCCTTTCGAGTTTACTTTACAGTTGGGCTTGTATTTCCGGCCCCCTTTTACTTTTCAGCTCTTCTTTTGTACTTAGTGTTTTACTTCCGCTTGTACTCTGTGGTGCTTGTTTTCTTTTATAAAGGCAATGCCTTCCCAGTTATCGGGATTTTACGCCTTTGGTGCTAGTCGCCAGCCCCTGGCCTATGGAAGGCGGGCTTGGGGTAGTCACGGCACGGGCCCCGAGGACGGGTCGTGACAGTTGTATTCATGTTTTATTCATTGTAGTAAGGATAACAAATATCCATGTTTTTTAGAATCCATGCTATATCACTTTTCAGACTAGTCCTACATATGTTTTATGATTCTACATAGTATAGTGATGTCACCTGCACTTCAAAAACATTCAAACAAAACTCTTTTACATATAAACTCTTTTCATGTTATTTTAATAACTCTAAATCCATGTAATGTACTTCCCATCAAGTGAAACCCCATTTAACACATTATTTTTTAAAGATATGATATTTTTTGGAATAAAAATCAAAATACCCATGTCCACATAATCTCTTCTCATATTTATCTTTCCTTTGAAAAAATCACAATTAAATGGAATTATTCTCTAGCTTCTAATCCCATTAAGCCCCCTAGGTCTCACAAATATCCCCATAATCACAATAAATTTTTAACACATAATATTAACTACTCATAGCCTGAAAATCTATCCCATGTTATACATATATCATTATACGTGATTCCAAATTTGTAATAAATGTTTCACGTAATATATTTATAATGTTGTTTTGGTAGTATTTCTTAAAAAAAATTATTCACAACCAGAATACAGAATTTAAACTATATATAAAAAAGGGGAAAAAATTAAATATAATAAAGAACCAAAATATAAAAATGATATAAATGAAAAATATTTTTAAAAAGACTATTAATTAATATAACTAAACAATCTATTAAAAAGTAATTTAAATAGATATGAAAATAGAGGGATATTTTTTACTATCAAAACAACATATACAATGTGTAAATCTTCCATTCAATATGGTTTCCCTTTGTGGGGTTCTGATTATTTAATGGATATTTATTCTATAAATGAATATGGATAAAATTGTTTAGAATTTTTCTATGATATTAATCTTTTAAAATTGAAAAATTATAATGGGGTGGATAATTTAAAAATAAATTCCATCTCAAGGGACTTCCTTTTGATAAGATTGAAATATGATGTCTAATTCATTTATGATGGTTTTTTAAAATTCATTTTTAATTAAATGAAATTATTTTGTGTCTGGATTGATTACAATAATTGTTTATAACTAAAAAACTTTATTTTTTATTAAAAATTTAAAATAGTAAATTCACCTTGGTCAGGGTGTTGGATGAAAAAATGATTTATCCCATTGAGTTAAGAATAATGTGTTTAACCATGTTTAGTTTCTATACATATTATATGCATGATCACATTTCATTTTAGGAGTAGTGACACATTAATAAATAATTAATACAGTTAATTATAATTCATTATAATATATTTACCTACCAATCCATATATATTAATTTTGTTAAATATATCTACGGTTCCTGGGTGGAGCTATATTGGATAAACCATTATGAGTTTATCCAAACTAAAGGGATCACTATCAGAGGTTTTATGGATTGTTTTTGAATTGTGTGCCTCTTTATGATGAAGTATTTTATTTATACCCCAAACTTATCTAATCATGTTATATAGTATATTCTACAAATATGGTTTTGAAATTTCTCTATTTTTTTATTCTCCTCATTATATTTCTTGTATAATTACAATTATATTATTTTGACATAAATTTTGAGAAGTATATTTCTGGGATATTTCATAAAATAAATCATATCCATTAAATTATAGATGTATAATTTTTGAAAATCAAAACCCATATATATCCCTATTATAATTAATAAATGTATTCCAACACTATTTTATTTATCCCAATTTGAAAGGATATGTTTGATAAAATGAATCGTGAATTTTTGTGGTTTCATTTGAAAATATTTTGATGTGTTATTTGTGATATCAAATCATTAATCCATCTATATATGTCTATATATGGACCCATTGTAAAAATATACTATCATTTTAATTTTTATAATTAGAAATAATTATTTAAAAATCAATTAGAGATAATTTTCTTCTTATTCAATATTTTATAAGGAATTTGAGATTATTATAATTCATATATCATGAAATTAAAGATGTATACAAAATCAAGTGGTCTAGAATTAATGGGGTGTGTTTTTTGGTATTAAAATTTGGGGTCCATCTATGGTAAAACCCGTGTGGGTGGCTTTCCATAAACCTACTAAGAATATGACACATCATTCCTAAAAAGTTAAAAATTTGTGTAGGTAAACTCTAAGTGAGATCATGTGAGGCATGTGGTTATTCCACATAGAACCCCAATTGAGAAAAATAATAGGGTTTTTAAGGAATATGTAGGGTCTTTTTTGGAAGCCCAAAGTTTCATTGTAGTAAATTTTACACTAGAATACCAATAAAGTTTAGTTTGGGATATTTGGACACCATTTTATTAGAAATCTATGATTTTACTGATTAAATAACTGATATGATTATTATTAAATATTAATAATTTTTTAAATTTAAAATCTAATTGGATATAAGTTCTATGTCTACCAATCATTAAGAATTATGTCATAAATACAGTTAAACAAAATCATGTGTAAAATTCACTATTTTAATGTTTGAATTGAATCAATTTGATTATAAACATACTATTACTATTGAATGATTATTATAAATTAGTAATTTTTCTAGAAACGTGTGTATGAAATTAAAATATTAAATGGGATGATATTTACAACCACAAGAAGTATTTTTTTGCCTTAGTAGTCAAGTTAGTGATGGTGGAAAATTATCTATTACAAGTAAATAGAATCATTATTCTTTATAATTGTTACGTTGATATATATTGGGATAAAATTTAATGTTCATTATGAGATTATAACATTCAGATTATAGGTAAATGAAATGGGTTGAGATATTTAATAATGAATAGATGGTTCAGTGATTCCATTATGGAAGATGATTTTCTAAAAATTAGGTAATGTGTGGATAATGTGTGACATACATATTTAAATAATATTGTAGTAATTGAAGGAATCTGTGAACTACTACAATGTGTGATCATGAATGAAACTATATGAAAGTTTATAAATTAAATTAATGCCAATATTTTTATCAAATCATGGTATCAATTTTGTGGGAATAATAAATATAGACTATGTCACTTGATTATAAAGGATGACAATTTTATAAAATCTTATGTGTTAAAAATGGAATGATACTAATGAATGATGAATTGAAAATTAATAATTAATGTAGTGGAATAATTTTTATAATAAATCATGTATAAAATAAGAATAGTTGGTTAATAAAGTGTAATAACATTTATTAATTGAGATAAGGCTGATGAAGTCTATATGAAGGAAGTTGTATCATATCCTAGATGTAATATGTCATCTGAATAATTAAATAACATAATATATATATATAGAATTATTATTAGTTTATTGCGACCAATTTAATAATTTTTAGAACCCATTTAGAATTTTATTCATCTATAAATGACAAGGTGGGATATCTTGTCACACATTAACCATTCCTCTAATTATATTACAACTATTTATATATTTTTATCTTTATTTTATAATTTCCTTTATTCTATGGAATTTACTATTATTTCCTGAATATTTTAATACTTAAGATTTTGAATTTAGTGGATCAATAAACAACCATGGTTTCTCCAACAATGATGGGTTTGATTGATGTACCTATATTTATGGACTCTTGTAGGTCACATCATGGAATATGGGTCTCACTATGATTGGTACATGGGTCTAGAATACAGTTCTCTACATAGTATATCTTATTGTGACAAAGAGTGTCACACTATGAGGTGGATTCAATGGGTGTATGTTATGAAACATGGGTTTTTACTCAATGGTTGTCATGTCGTGATGTAATGGGACATGCCATGACATAACCTAAGAAACATGATTATTATTGAGGGAGGTGTTTCAAATAACATTGATGGGACTTCACTTCATGATTCTAATTTACCATGTTATATTTGTTTTTAATTACCCAATTTTTTCCATTGAAATTAATATCCATTTCAGGGCATCCATTCCTCTCATTCATGAGATATAGCTCAAGAGTTCCCAAGTAAACTATTTCCTTTCTTCCCCCTTGTAATTCATCTTTCTTCATTCAATTTTTACTATATTCTTTCACATTATTTTCTCTTTTATTCTACTCAACTTGATTCAATAACATTATTTTAACATGGATAATGATTCTTGAACTATATGAATGATTTTTTTCAGAATAATATTTGTTCTCAATGGATAGGTTTTGAAAATTATTCCTTTTAATTCCTTCTTCAGTTTATTAAAGGTTTCAAATATTCCATGATTGAGCTAGGTTTTGTTTCCTTATGATTATATTTTTCATAGTAAACCATGTTATCATTGATTATTTAAATTTATTTTTCCAAAAAATTATTTATATTATTTATTGGATACATTTACTATATGTCTTCCCCAAAATATAATAGTATTTAAATTGGGTTCATAGACTTTCAAATAGATTTATATGTGATATTTCACGGCCCTTGAGGAGTTATAGATTGTGAATTGAATCATTAAAGTATTTTATTGAGATTCTTTGATATATTCTGGTGATTTTTAAAGATTTATTATTTTTGTGAGGATTTTTATTTTTTATTAAGGTTATATTTCATGGTTTTTGTGATGTGCTGGCCATCTTAGATATATTATCGGGTTAACAATTATTTTAATGACTATTAATAAAGTACACTCCATTTTTATAATGATTTCCAAGTTGATTTTATATATATCATTATTATATTATCACTATTGGAATATTGGGAACCTTTTTTATATTTTTTTATAAAATTTGATACAACCTTGGTTTATATACCATTGAACTATCATTTTTATCTATTATTGAATTATATTAAAGTATTCTAATTATTGTGGATGTTAGTGTAATGTTTAATGATTTTTTTTATTAGAATGTTTTATGGTGGTGGGATTAGTGATGATATATCAATTCTTATCATTTTGACCTAATAAAGACGTGTGATTGATGTAGGATACATTAACATACACCATAAGTCTCCTAAAAATGGTGGCCATTTTTTATCTATGTATAAAATTGAGAGATAGATTTTTTTAATAGTCATGATGATACAGTAGATTGGTTCCTACAGTATATGATATTTACTATTATGGGCAGTTCCACCCAATTAAAATAGGTAGGTTATGAGAGGAGGTTATTTTCTAGGAACATAATATATGGGTTTATAGATTGTTCGACCCACATATATATTGGATCATATAACTAGGAACATAGGATTTTTCCACGATTATCTATACTTTATATTGATTAAATTAATGATTTTTATTATTAAGATTCTGAAACATTATCTATTATTATTATATTGTAATATGTGTTTATTGTTGTTGCCTCTTTAGTGGTTTGATTTAAATTATAACCATTTTTAGTCGAACAACTCCAATTTTGGTATTTTTAGAGTAAGTTTTAGCATTTCTAAATGTAGGATTGAAATGATTTTTTTAAAATAATTTTCAAATGAAAAACTATATTATTTTATTAGTTAATTTTTTCAGTATATAAAAAGGGTTTCAGAAATTGTTACAATTAAATTTTCATTTAGTGTTAATAAACAATTTTAAGTATTATATTTCATAAAATAATTTATCTAATATTTTGAATAAATAAATTAATGGACTCTTTAGAGAAATAATAATAGTCTGTTTATCCTTAAAACTACATATTCAATTAATTTTTTATAGGCTCAGTGGATTATCTAGGTTCGGGTTTAATTTCAAAAGAATCCCTATTGTGTTTACTTCATATCATAGGTCCTCATAGATCTAGTTTTGATGTTGGTGTTTGATGGTGTCCTTGAGTTTCATATATTTTGTCTATATTATTATGGGTTTAATTAATTTATTTATTTTTATTAGGATGTATCAAAAAATTTATCCTTTATTATATGATTATGTTCTCTTTTGACCTATTTTATTCATTTATGTTTATGTTATATATATTATTACTTATAGTAATAACTTTTTATGTTTTTTCTATTATTTTAAACTTTTTTCGATTATGCATGATATAAAACATATAGATCCCCCATGATAGGTTCATAGTAATTTTGTTATGTTTCAGTTTATATATCATGGTTAAAATCATCCACAGTAGTTTGAATTTGAAATTTCAACAATATTTTATAGGCCATGGGGATCAATAATTCTTTTTGGGACATTTAATTGGATGGTTTAAGTACCTATAATAATGGTAGCCTAATTTCTTTTTTGAATACATAGCATGAGATAACAAATTTATTATTATGGAAGAGTATTAGATTGGATTTAAAAATTCCATAACTCAAGAGTATGGTACCATGAGATTATATACACCTCATTCCCATTTAAAGACCCAAGTTACCATCTGTTTTTTGTTTTTGAGTAATGATTTTAATATTGATAACTATATATATTTGGTTTGTTTGTTTTTAGATTTCTGAAATTCAAAATTAAATGGAGATTATTTGTGTTGTTTTGAGGAATTTTATTTTTTTGGGTGAAATTATGAGTATATATTGAGGATAAGGGTTGGCTGGAATGGTTTGAAATCCATGAATATTTCATGAGCATGGTTCTTAGAATCTCTCGAGGGTGACCTCAAGGATGGTGAATGGGCCGTCAAATAGTGTGGCCAAAATAACCCCCATTTTGATTTTTTGTTTTTGATTAATTTTTAATTTATGATACTTCAAGTTTATGTTTGATTATTATTTGGAGGAATTAATGTGGTATTTTATAATAATTTAATGTTATTTTTCAAGACAATATTGATGTTTGGTGTTGAAAACCCAGTTCTAAATAGAAATAGATTGGATTTGAAATTTATAAATATGTTTTTTAATATGGGTTAAAATAAGATATATGGTTTATTTGAAAAAAATATATAATGATGTAGACTATAGGTTTTAACTAGTTTAAAACTAATCCAATATGATTTTGAATTTTTTTTAAATAAACATTAAAATATACTCAAATATTGTGATGTTTTCAGTGGTGTTTAAAGCTATTTTTAGGTAGAGTTAAAACATCAGTGGCTGTGAATGAATATTATTTTCCTTTTTTATCTACCGTATTCCATCTAATAAAGGACGATTATACCATAAAAATATAAATCAAGGGATGTTCCATTTTCTAGTGTCTCTCAGAGATCTGTAATAGTGTTTCCAATTTTCAATTGTACCTAGAATCTATATAGAGTGATAGATCCTAAATCATCTAATTATTCATTTTTTTAGTGATCTAGTTCCTCTATATTCTATGGAGTTTCTATAGAGGATTATAGGAGTCTTCAATTCACAAATAACCCTCAAGTATACATGATTTAAAACAACCTCAGACTAGTTTTAATGATCAAGTTGGGAATACTCGGATACTATCATCCTACTTCAGCTACATGATATTATGTCTATGTAATTTTTTAACACCAATTTCATTAAATGTAATTAACAAATTAATGTGAAATTTAAGAATGATATAGATATTTTGAGTTTCAAGTAGGTTGAATAGAAATTGAAGGAGTTTGCCACGTTTTTTTATAAGATGGTTCTATTCTATCCCAAGACTACAATTAGTGACACCTTAAAGTTTTATCACATTTTAAAAGTCATGTATCGTGATCTCCACTCTATATTACATTAGTTTTATATGGTATTATCTAAGGATGGGGTGAATAAGGAAAAGATGGTGGATTTGATATCTCGGGGAAAACCCCAAATTGGTGGTGACCCTATCTATTTTGGTATCAATGAGGGATTTATATAGTATATTAAGTGGTAGAATGATTATTATGAGTTGAAAAATCAAGATGATTTTTATTAGATTTTCCTTCCATTTAGCATCTCGTCTGTGAAGAAGCAACCACTCATTTGTTATCAATATGGTTATCATAGAAATTTTTATCCATCCCATTATATATTTCCATATTCATTGAATCAATTTTGATGATTGTTTAATCTTCAATATTTTTTTTAGTTTTTTATACTTATAATTAATCAAAATCTAAGTATCCTTAGATATTGGTAGTGTCCAAAGATATATTTTTAAATTTACCACCATTCATTTATCACTTCTATTTTTTTAAAAACTCATTGTTTCTTAATATATAATTTTATTCATTGTGATGTTTGATATCTTATTATATTTTTCAAAAAATATATTGTATCTATTGTGATTATGGATGAACTGGTTGTGTGAGATTTTTTCATCAGTTATTTTGGTTGTGTGTATTTAATCAAGTCTTGTGATAATTCATTTTTAGGATTCAATAGTATTTTGGATCCACTGTTATAGTTAAAGCATTATATGATTAGTGGACTAAATACGAGTCTCATAATTTCTTATGTATTTTGGTATACTATGTTTCATTATAGATTTGGAGAATTTTTTTACTTTTTGGTTCACTTGGTTCTGAGTGGATCATGAATTGTATCTTCAGTCTTATTATTATTTCTGATTTATTCTTCTATTATGTTCTATGTTAGTATAATCAAGTATTTTTCTAACCATTTTATAAATTTATAGGGAAATAACGTGTTATGATGGAGAGTATTGTCACACCAGGACCAATACCCATTACTTTGTTTTAATTAATTCATTATTTTTATCTTTATTTCTAGATTTACTATTTTTTTAAGTATTTTTTTGTTTTATTAATGTTCACAATACTATGGTTCTGGACTACTATAGATCACGTCATGTCCAAGGGAAGGAATTTAATGATGGTTGGGTTGATGGGTATATATAGTTTTATATTTCAGTAGGTCATTCCCGACTATGTGAGCCAAAACGTGATAGATTCATGGGGAATAGCCTTCTGTTTTGTCTATATTGTCCCATGTCAGCATAGAAACTATCACCCCATGAGGAAGTGTCAAAACCATGTGTTTAACTATTATGTTCTATAATATAGATTCCATTTCTCATAAAAAAAGGGGTATACCATGATGTATCATATGCATAGGTCTTGTATTTAGGGTTGGCATTTCACTTTAGGATTATGGGATGCTACACCTTGATTTTTCTTTATAAAGTTTTAATATGAAGAAATTTCTCCCTTTTTTAGTTTGAATTAAACTAACTATTTTTATTTCTCATATCATCATTCATTTGATACATCTCAAGATAGTATAATGTAAATCACTTTGTTCCCCATAATTATATTTTTTATTCCATGCTTTTATTTTTATA
The DNA here is from genome assembly GCA_963277665.1 of Viscum album. NCBI lineage: Eukaryota > Viridiplantae > Streptophyta > Magnoliopsida > Santalales > Viscaceae > Viscum > Viscum album. Next base: position 123,625,471 of record OY728131.1, read on the forward strand.
TGTTATTCAATGTTATGTACTATTATATACTTATCCTCTTGTTTATTCATTATTCTATTTTATTGGATCGTATTTTCCAAACCCTAGGTTATGTTTTGTACTTAATATTTAGTGTTTTTTATGGATATAGTGTTCGTATTATTCCATTGACATCCATCATGGTTTCTCAAAGGATTCACAACATAGATGCTTGAGCTTTGTAGTTATTTCATTATGATTCCCTTTATCTATGAAAATCATGTTATTCACGAGAATTTCAATCTTATTTTCCATAACGTATCAACAACACATGTTAGTTAGAGTTCTTAATTGGGTTCCCAAAAATTATTCATATTTAAAGAGGGTTTTTATACTTTTAAATGGGACTATATAAGAAATTTCATTATCCTTAAGGGGTTATTGATTTTATATTTCATCATTAATGGTTTTTATATAGTTTAATTTATATGTATTCATGTTAAATATTTATTAATTTAGTTTATAATATTATTATACTAGTTTTTTGTGTTTATGATTATATGAACATTTTGGATCAATTTTTTTGTTCTCTATCATCTTCAATAATTATTCCATATAAAACTCAATTACTGAAATGATTTTCCAACATTTTTTCATATATATTATTATTAACTTAATGTTACATCCCTATAGGGCACACTCTATAAACATATTTTAGAAAATGTAATACAACCCTGGTTTAAGCCAAAATGAAACCATGTTTTGTATATGTTGATTAATTATATCAATGGATTTTGATTATTATTTAAGTTTATATAAACTATAAAGGGGTATTTTATAATAATATTTTATTATGGTGTGATGAGTTATGATATCGGTCTTCCTTTCCACATGGCATGTTGTTGATGTTTTATTTATTTTTAATACTTGTTTTATCACTATCAGTTTTGATCAATATGTGAACTCTAGGTATCTATATGGGAGATTGATAGATATTTTATATTCTTGTAATAACAATATTATAACTAGGATCATTTGGTATTTGATATGTTCTTTCTATGGAGAATAATACCCAGTGATGATAGTTATAGTATGTCGGTATGATTTTTTAATAATAACAACATTGATAACACAATCATTTTTTAAACAAAATTACACAATGTATTGTCTCCCAAAGACCATTAGAGTATCCCATGATTATGAATAGTTTACATTGATTCCTTTACTTCTTCAATATATTATTATTCTACTTCATTTTTCTTAATTTCATTATTATGATATGTTCTTAATAATAATTTATCTTTAATATTATGATTAAAACTCTATTTAGAATGAGTATTCTTATTTTGGTATTTTAGAGTGTTATCTTTAGTAATTTCTATGTATGTGTTTGAAATAGTTTTTGAAATATAATTTTCAAATTGGAAATCTAATAAAAAACTGTCCAATTTGGTTAAATTAGGTTTTGGGTTTATAAAAAGGGTTTGGGAAATGGTTATGATTTGTTTACTCTAAAATGGAAAAAATATTTTTCTATGTATTTTACATTGAGAAAGAATGTATGAAATTGTAACAAAATAAAATTTATGGAATCATTAGTGAAATCATACAGGAATATTTAACACACACCCTATATAAACTATTCTTTATCTAAATAATGATGGATTCTTTAGGATCAAGTTTAGGTTCCTAAGAAGACCCACTACATAGACATCCTCTTCTTAGTATCTTATTGAATGAGGCTGGTCATTGGTGTTGGATAGTATTCATAGGTTTTAAGGATGTACAAGGATTAGTATTAGGTTCTATTTATTTATTTCTGTAATGATGTTGTATCTGAAAAAATGTATTTTATTATACAATTGTGTTCCTAGTTTTGGTATTAATATCATTTTGTATTTCTATTATATAGATTATTATTTTTAGACAAGCCTTATTTGTTTTTTTCTATATATTTCAACTAATAATTTTATTTGTCAAAGAATTCCAAAATATAAATTATCATACTAGATTTTTTGTAGTTTTCTAGGACATGTTCATTAATTTTTCTTAGGAAAATTTATTCCCATTGGTTTATATTTTGATACCTTGGTACTTGTTTCCAAACCATGGAAATTAGGAAGAGCCTTCGGTCCATTTCACATATCAATTTGTGTACCCAAATTAGGGGAATACCATGTTTGTTTATAAAAAAAGTATTGACATCTATGTTTTGGGGTGGTTGTAAGGATAATTCAATAAGAAAATTCATCTAGTATTGAATTATCATTATATTTTTTAGGAATGTTTAGTGAGAATCATGTGAGGATGTTATTAAATCTTTATATTTCTATATGGAATGTATTTTTATTCTGATAATGGAATATTTGATTATGTTTGGTGTGGTTTTTTTATTTACTACTTAGTTTTTTGATATGATGTATCATATGATGGATGGATAATAACGATGATGGAAAGTTGGTTTTTATCACATTAGCAATCTTCCTATGACTTGGGATGGCGTGGTATATTAGATAATTTACTCTCAAATCTATTGATCTAGTAATGGATTGATAATTTTTAATTACTTATACACTCTAAATGTTCTTTGTTGATATTGACTAGATATTTCACAAAGATAGTTTTAAAGGAGTAAATCCCCCAATATTTCTAATGTGAGATATATAAATATATGTAATTTCTCTATGATCCATGATGTGAGAAAATAAATGTATATCAAATGTGGAGGTGGGAGTCCCTCCAGAATCCCTAATGATTGAATTTGTTAGATGGATATATACGTGAGTGGTGGTACACCTTATCTTTCATAACATTGGGATCATAGTGGATGATAATGAATCAGATTTTATCTATCATATTACCTATACCACTCGGTTGTAAGAGCACTACATTTTGGATACATCTGTAATGTTTTTTATTTACTCTAATAATCAAATATATAGATATAGCCTTGGAGATATTAATATTTTACAGTTTCTGGACTATTATACTGTAATAGTGATGTAGATATGTCCTTCCTCCAGTATATATGGGATGTTTATTTCCTCTATCAATTGAAATATAAAAAGTAATGTGTATTTTCCTCATGTAATTTCTATGGAGGTAGATAACTGTACTTACTCTTTCATCTTATGATTGTTGCATTTGTGTAAATTATTATACGAGATTATATGAAAGGCTAATTTGATTATATTTCATTTTTTACTATGAAGAGGCATTTTCATCTGGTTTTCATAATTAAATAAATCCATGGTAAATAGGATCGTGGTTTATTATGATTCATAATATATATGATGATGACTATGAGTTCTATCTGATTGTCTTTACAATATATTTTTATGATTAACATAGTCACTATATCATTCTAAATCAACTCACTTCATGGAATAACCATATTGTGTACTGTTATACTCACCCCAGCATGTTCACATGCACATCATTCAAATTGTAACAATATAAATCAGTTGATGTTGATGATGTATGGTTATGGAGATTAGTTATAAATAGTTGACATGGATATCTAGTGAATTATAGATTTCAACATCATGGCCACCCTCGTGTAATTTAGGATCAGGCATACATATGTTCAAAATGGGTCTGATTTATGTTATGTAGTTTAATTTGTGTCAATTTAAATTAAGTTGTAATATTTATATATATATGCTCACATATATATTATTTTATATTTTTTGTTTCATTCATATTATTTTTATTTTTATTTATGATTGATGTTAATAGATTCATATATATGTAATACCTCCCATGATTGTTTGGGAACATCATCTCTGATTGCAATACCCTAGAGTAGTGTATGTGGGGTTATAAAGAACCCCTACCTTTAATAAAAATGTGGAATAAGAAATCATTAAGGAAACACAAAAATGTAGTATAAATGTTTTTTTATTAATTAGTAATTATCAATTGCTTATTATTTTTTCTCGTCATTTAAACTATCTTAAAAATAACATTCACCCAGTAATGTACTATACTACCAAAGTGAATAATGAAATTTTCAATTCACATATATATCATTCATGGATTCCTTTTAAATTTTTTTCATAAATAAATATAATAAATTAGTTCACAAATGATAAAATCGGTACGATATAAATCATATTAAAATGAAATTATATACATCAGCTTATATTATTAATAAATAAAATATCAAGAAACCATATATAATTTTTTAAATATCTAGGGAGGTATTGAAATCCTTTACTTATATGATGTGATGAATAAAATAACATGAATCTATTAATCCTTATGGAACTATTTAAAATTTTCTATATACCATTACTATTAACGATAAACAATTTTGGAATTATAAACTAAATCACCACAAAATGATCAACGTAAAAAAAATAAATCTGATAAAGGAATAAAAAACAATATTAATAAAATAACACTAGTGAAGAAAGGATTTTTAATGTCAGTTTTTTTTCTTTTTTTAAATCGGTTATTAGCCAGCATTATTAAAGGAAACATTTTAAATATGACTTTAATGTGTGTTTTTACATAAATTATTTAATAATTGATGTAAGAAATCATATACTATGTATGTTCTTATATAACCAACATGGAAAAGTTTCTCCTTGAAGGATTTTATTGTCGTTCATTAAATTACCAATGTAAAAAATTATATTCCATGTCAGTTTCTACATAAAAATGTGAAAACATAGAGTTGAATGGTTTTTACATTGGTAATTTTATAACTGAAATAACGAACCCTTTTTTATATTGGTTATTTAATAACCGACATGGAAAAACAGAAAGATTTGGTTTTAACAGCGGTTATAAAATAAATGATATAATTTTATTAAAAAAATATTTCATTTAACCCTTCCTCTGCAGTGGTGACCAATCCAATAATCAGACATAAACAAGTAGAAATAAAACTTGAAAATACACATTAAAAATTACAACATTCAAAATTACAATATTAACTACAAACACACTAAAATCCAACTAAAATCCCAGTAAATACATATTTACAATTACAACATTCAAAATTAAAATATTCACTAAAAGAATACTAAAATCCAACAAAACCTGTAAATTGATTTTTTTTCATTCCACTTGTAAGTGCTTTATATCTTATTTTCTATAAGGGTTGGAGTCATCAAAAATCAAAAAATTGAAGTTAAAGTATTTAACATGTATAATGAATAAAACAAATGAAATATTAATGAATATTTTATAATGAAATCCCACCTAGTTGAAATTTGTACTTGTTTCACTTGTAATTATTTAATACATAAATCTTAACAAATAATATCTTTATATTATTGTGCTTTATTTTTTTTGAAAATTCTTTTTAAATTATTTTTTCAATTTAAAAAAACATTTTTATGTAATATATCCAAAATGTACTAACTATAAATTCATATTCAAATTTAAATTTATATATTTGATCTGGCGCTCTTTTTATTTATGGTCCCTCAAAAGTAATTACATCCCCTAATGAAAATATTAATAAAGAAATAAATGTAAAATTTATTATAATATAACGTAGTATTAATAAATAAAAGTTTATAGTTATAATAAATCCTTAAAAAAATTCGTTATTCACCATGGATAGAGCATAACCAGTTATGTGTTTTATACCATGGATATGAAAGACGTAACATCCAATGGCCATTGATATAAAATAAAATTTAATGTTAATGGTTATTATGTTAAAAAAATATATAACACTTTGCGAGATAAATTTTTCTTACTCTGGAAGATATGGAAACATCTAGCATGGAATAATTGGATTCTTTTTAAATATTTTAGCAATATAATCTCTTACTTCCACTTCTCTCACTGTCCTTCCTATAGGTGAAATATATTACGAATCAAAAAATACATAAAAATATATCTTCTCATTCTACTTAGACAAGTTATAAAGATACCTAACACAAATCAAACCTAAGAATAAATTTTTATAATCTTAAATATAGGGAAAAAATTGTCAAGACTTACAAGGAAAAAATTTCATCATGTTGATAACTAATATATCTCTAGTTATAATCTCCATGATATAATTTTCCAAAATCCTCAAAGTCATTTAATTCCCAAAGATAACTGCTTCCATTAGAATATCATAAATAGTAGAAAAAAATTTAAATATCTTAACAATATATCAAGATTACTAGAATATGTATCTGAATTCCTATCCCATTGCATTTGTTTTTGGCTATACAATATTTATTTACCTTTAAATTAATCCTTTAAATAGATATATCAATACATTAGCTTTCAAATTTCAAAATAAATATCATGCAAAAAAGTATAATAAAAGATATAATATACACATATTACTATGATAATAAGTCACACATGTCTTGACGGACAAACTAAAAAGTGGTCAACACTTTGTCCAACTATCCTCACCACATCTGTATGAATGGTTACTCTAGCTTCTATATCTATAATAACTTATATAGTGTCCCTATGATGCGCTAAATCTAACTACTAATGTTGAATGGAATGTCCAATATAAAATATCATACCATATGCAACAATATGATACATTAGATCATCAATATATAACTCACAGTTACTAGGAATTTATAGAGGAGGGGTATATGAGTAGGATAAAAAGTGGGGTCTTCAGGCATTTGGAGAGGAGTGAGAGATGCTGGTAGAGGTTTAGGAGTGGGATCTATAGTCTAAAATTTTCATTGCATGTCTCAAAAATGTACTATACCAAAGCTCTGATCTTATCCACCGTTATCACATTAATATTCTGAACATGACACTCTCAAGATTCTATTTTTTATAAATACACTTTATTGTTGTATATGAACAATGTGGTAATAATTTTCTCACTGATACACCTTCTAGGTATCCTCATACATGACACAAGTCTTAATGTTTCCCCAATGATGCGGATAAAATATCCCACCTCCCCTCAACTACAAATAACACTTGCGTCCTATAATCCTCAAGATATTTCTTTATGAATTATTTGAAAAATTATTTAATGATTCATAATATATTATGATTTTAATTAACCTCAATAAATAATTTAATAAAATAAAAATCTCAATATCCTATCAGATATAACTCTGAATTATTCCTATGATATTCCCATTTTTTGTTCCTCAGATCTCCCTACCATTTCTCATTTCTAGCCAGAGGGATAGAGAAAAAACATCTCCAGAGGTTGAAGACTCAGCTCATAGTTTTTGAAAAATTTCAGCCATCATTTTTTCATCCAATAATATATACCCTCGTCGAGATAAATTATGAGGGTATAAATTTCATGAAGGTATATCCTAATGATATCTCCTCAATTTTTGTAAACTAAAAATAATAAATCATTTATAAGATCATTAATATAAAAAACTGCTAAAATTTTACATCACACATACATAAAATGCTTCTTGCCTTCTACATTAAATAATATTCTCTCATTGTGTCTTTATCTATAAAAGGATATAAATCATATGGATTATGATGTTTACTATTCCCAACAATTTAATGATATGTCAGGGTTTAATTGAAATCCCTCCATCTCCTAGTAGCCAATTCCGAACTGTTCCACCTAACTCCTCTAGTTTCAGGTATTTCATATTTCATCTGATAAGAAGGGGAAAATATAAATTATTATAAATATTTCAAGATTAAAAGAAAAAAAACAAATAATATTTCAAAAATGGTCTCCCACAACTAATATAATGTTACTTTTTCAACAATTATCCAATCATTAATCAAAATAATAATTTTATTTTTACCATAAATTGATACAAAACTATTAAATTGTTTTGAATAATGACTTCTTAGAATATCATTATCATCAATGTCTATCACTATCCTGTGGTCCTAGCTATAAGAAATTGATAATTTTGGTAAACGGATGCTTCCATTCTACCAACCCTAGAACTCTTATTTGGATCTATAAGAGTATATAACTCTTGTAATAAAGGATGTGGATCATCAAGAGTAGCATGTGAATGTTACTTCCCATAGGTTTGAATATGTTCATCTCCATAAGTATGTGTTTGATCCCCTGATTGATCTATCAATATCCTTAAAATCAAATCAACAAATAATTAGTACCAAAGTAAACAAATAAAACTACCATAATACTCATGTAAATAAAAACTGAAAAATTATGAAACACAAAAGTAAACTAAAACCTATCACAATCTTCTTCATATGTTTTATCTTTAACTAAAATTCTAACAATAGTAATGATATAAGAAATTTCATGGAAATTTATGAAAACAAATATAAAAGTTTTGTAGGAATATTAAAAACAGTCCAACCTAATAAATCACTTTTTACACAAATATAATATTTTTTCAATATACTGTTATAAAATATTTTACTTTTTATTTAACATATTAAATTTAAAATAACAGTATTTTAACAAAATCAATAAGTATATAAATTACGTAATGGTAAACATAGTAAACTAAACCAAACTAAACTAATATAAAGAAAAAAAATTAACTTATTATTTCTGATACATATTTTAATAAAGAAAAAATTAAAATATCTTCCATTTTCTAAAATTTCTTAAAGAAAATGATAAATAAACAAGGGTTATCAATAATATTTGGAATATATTAATGAATTTCTCTCAAAATTTCCTTTTTCATTATCATTTCTTATGGAACAAACCATGTATACAATGTGCTGATCCTTATTATCTATTAATAATTCCATGGAAGTATGGATCTCACATATATAAGCAAATTTTTCATGTTGATCATCAAAAACATATATTTTTTTCTTTTAAAACACTAAAACACTTCCTATCATATTGACCAAGAATACAAAAAAAATTCGATGTGTTTCCAATACAAATGGATCCTTTATGTCTTCCAACCTATTCAAATTAATAAGTGTCATTTCAAACTTATCACGTCTAAAACTATTTTTACTGATAAACCATTTCAAATTACCAATGGGACATTAAATTTAATGTAATAAACCTCTGATATTTCTCCAACGTTTCTATAATATACACTTGATGCATAAAATGGGTTTTTTCTTTAGAACTCTAAAAATGTATTACTTCTATGAACCCTAATACACCAAAATTTTGAACTAGACTCCTATTGTACTAGTCTTTCATATGAAATGTGTAGTCATTATTTTTATACCCAGATCATGTTATCACATTTAAACCTAGACCACCCATTAACTATCTTAATTTTTTTGATGCATTTGATCTATCAAGCATGTTATTTTTAATCCATGAATAGATTATTACGCTCATTAAAAATCCACATTAATTTATTTTATATATGATATTGTTTCAACCCATTAATATGAAATTTTATATATAGTTGAGCATCATCTATTTTATTCAAGATGTATACATGTACATTCTTTATCTACTCACGTGACAAAAATTTGACTTTCAATCCATGAATCCTCTTTTCCCTATAATTAACTCATTCATGGAAAGATAGAGGAAAACCAATGTAATCCACTTTAGACATGTCGGTTGTACAAAACTCTGAACCCTCTCAAGAAATATAAATTTCAACAAATGAAGCATTAGGTTAATTTGGATTCTTAACATACCCCTTCAAAGTCATCATATTAATTTCAAAATGATACGTCCAAAATATATACAAATTCCTGGAAATCATTATTTCACAAACCAATTGAGCCCTTAAATGCAACATTATATCGAAAAATGGAGGAAAATACATTTCTAATTGAAAAATTATAGAAATTGCATCATTTTATTAAAATGTTCATAGAATTTAGATCAATATCCTTATTAAAAATTCAATTGATAAAATAACACACATTGATAACAATATTTCAATCATAGATGAGCAATATTCTATGAAATGAAACTAGTAGAAGTTGTTTCATCATGACGTGAAAATCATGAGATTTCATACTTTTCAACTTTAAATCCTATAAAGATGCAAACAAATTTACATTTAAAGAATAACCATACTGCACTTTGATATCTTGAAGGCACTTTTATCCATCTTAGATAATGTATGACAAGACATGGGAACAAATGTATGCCTTCCACCAAAAGTGGGAGATAACTCCAAACATATTCCCATTGATATTAATTCAAATCTTGCATTTAATTGATATTTAGAATTTCTAATAATATCAAACAATGTTCCAATAATGTTGTCAAATATATTCTTCTCCACATGCATGAAATCAATGTTATGTTTCACCACATGAAATCTATAATATTGTAGCTCAAAAAATATTGACCTTTTTATCCAAATACTTCTATCATTCCAATATTTATGTTTCTTTCCAAATGTCACATCAAGTTTTCCCACCCTCTAAAAATACTGATCATTGGATAAAGCTTTTAAAATAATATAAAATTCATGTGAGCCATTGAATGTATTTTCTAATCTTGTAAAAGAGTTATACGTAGACAAAAACATTAAATGACTAATTTATAATAATTTTTCTAATGATGAAATTGATAATATGAAGTCTTTTGTTCATAAATTGGACACGATTAATTCCCCTAAACATTGTATCCATACCAATTTCTGTATACTTGGAAGTCATTTATAGTGAACATAAGCACTACATGTAGTTGGAAGTACTCCATTTTATATGAATTGTACACCATAATACCATACTCCCATAAGACTTTCAAATAATCAATTAATGGTGATAAGAAAAGATCAATATCATTTTCAAGTTGTTTTGATCTAGAGATAATTAATCTCAACATGAAATATTTGCGCATCAAAAAACATTCATGACATAAGTTGTAAATTACCAGTAATATAGTCCATGAACTATGTGTGCAGCAAAATCTTTGATATGGATTCATTATATTTGTACAAAGTCCATGTATGATATTTATAACTTTTTTATGATTGTAGTAAACTGGTGATCAATTTTCTTCCACTACAGACAATCAGTTGAAAGACATATTTCTCCATCACATATCTACTTATCGATATGCCAGCCTAACCATTTTTTATCATATGAATTATAAAATAAATGTTTCAAATGTGTAATTATAGGAATATACCAAAATACCATTGAAACGGTCTCCGTAACCTCTAAATCAACCTTTGATTTATATTTCAACTGATACCATGATGTCCCAAATTTAGGACACTCTGAAAAAAAATCACATTCTTCCTTATATATCATAGTCATTCAGGCATGAATTTATTTTTTCATACCCTAATCCCATTGGACATAGTATTTTCATCTCTTTGTAATGTGAATCAAGAAAATAATTGTCTTTAAAAATAACATATTTCAAAAATTGTATCAAACCAGTAAAAATTGTATCAATCAAACCATCTTTATCCTGTAAGTTAATCAATCTTAACACCAACGATAAAAAAAATAAAATCCATACAATAAAGATATTTATTTTTCAGAATCACTATATAGATTCTCAATTGTCAGTTCTTTCAAAATTTCCTCTTCTTCAATATCAAAAATAATTTCATTATTTTCACAAGATTTACCATCTTCCAATGAATCATCATCAATATATGTTTAATTCTTCCTAGTTTCACCATTTCAAATAAAAGGGTTGCAAAATAGTTTAATACCCTGAAAAATTAAATTATCTTTGATCTCTATACATTTCAACTTCATCATATTTAAACATTTCAGGAATGGATAGAAAAACATATCATTTTTTGGAATGTTCCAATTAGCACATTATAAAAAAGAATCAATTCCTTCCTTATATTCATAACTCATTCTATGTGCCATAATCCAAAATTGACTCATTATTACTTATAAAAATATCAAAAATATATATTGAAAAGACCTTCAAATTTCAAGAAATTTTTTTTCTTAATTTCTTTGGAATTTTACGAATCTGTGGTTTCTGACGGAACCTAATTCCGAGGCCTAGTGTGCCTGGAATCATGATCCGAAGTTTATCTCGGGTACGTTCAGTGAACGAACGAGTGAGTTTTCTATCTTTTGAACCAGTGCTTGGAATTGAAATCTGAGGGCACCGATGAACTTGTAACGCCAATAATTTCTTATGGGGACCTTAACCGCAATTGCGTTTGTGCAGTTGGAGAAGATAAAATTGTGGATTAAATGAGGAATGAATAAAATTGTGAAACAATTTTATTTTTAAGTCTAAGGTGGTTTTATCCTACATGGGGAAGTTGGGGTTAACTACCCATGTGAGGATAAATGTGGGGATAAATGTGAGGTGGGGCACATATGAGCTCCAACCTTTAACATTCACATAACTCACTTTAACTCTCATAAACTCCCACCTTTAATTATGAAAGTAATCCACTTCCTTTTTAATTTTCCAACCTATCTCTCATTAATTAAACTACTCAACATTTAATAAATTAATGGGTTTTGATTTTCAAAAGGGGAATGTCTTGGAAAGTTCAAATAAAATAAGGTGGATGCTTATTTGAATTTGGTTGACACTTGTGTTGGGAAATTATTTTGGAGTGAAATCTCTAGAGCTTTGAAGAACTGTTTCCTTCCGTGAAGAACGACATCTCTTCATCGAAGAATACCGAGGTTCCATCTTCTCTGACGAGACACCGACGAACGAGCAGGGATCGGTAGCGTGGCATGGGCGCAACGAACTACGTTGAATCCGACGAGTTTCTCGCGTCACATCTGACAAACGACAAACGTCATGAGGTAGGGTAATTTTGTATATTTCTCATTTATGTGGTTTATACCCTCGAGTTTGAGCATTTATTTTTAGGATTTATCTTGGTGGATTCCTTACCACGGTTTAAATTTCTCATGATGAACACGAATTAAATAAATTTATTTGTGGATCGATAAACAATTGATTGAATTAATTTTCATCTAGTTTATCTTGAATTTGAAATTCTTGAAGCATGATAAATATTTAATTTCCAATTCCCCATGTTCTTGATTCTCATAAATGATGGACAAACTAACACAGCTATTGATCCGCACTTTGACCATGATCTTTCCTTATTCATTGTCTGTGCATTATCCGTGCGTTTGTTTGTGCCAAATAATTAAGCACGTCAAAACATCGATGTTTCGTTGAGCGCGACATACGGACGTAGAGATCTTGATCTTTGGATCAAGAATCTACGATCGTCATAAATTTTGGGGTTAGAACGAAGATGCATCGGACTGGATGGCATGGCAGAGGTGGTCCGATGGTGTGCGGGGTGGTCCGAGGAAGCACGGCTGGTGCATGCAGCAGGGCGCACGACGGTGGCCGGCAGGGTTATTCCGGTTAGGCCAGCAGGAGGCGGCTTATTGGGGGTGGCCCGTGCAGATGGCCGATGTAGGCTGATGATCCAAGTGTGAATGGCTGCTACTGTTCCGGAGGGTGCGGAGAAAGCCCGCAGTTAGGTTTATAGGAGGTGAAAATCATGGAACAAGAAAAGTGAATGGAGATAGAGGAATTATGAAGAGTTTTAAATAATAATAAAAATTATAAATGGGCATGGATGGCATGGAGGAAAGGCATGGGGGGCACTGATTTTGGCCATGCATGAAAATGGGAGAGATGGTTATGCGTGATGACATGGGGTACTTCAATGAAATCGATTAAAATTAATAATATAATAATGAAGTTATTAATTTTTAAGTTAAAACACTTTTTTGTCTGCAACTCCTTCATGAAACCTCGGTTTAACGAAATGTATGCGGCAGTACGACCCAGATTACGAGACGGACATTCCGAGTCCAATATTGGATGTCTTTTTCCGGTTTTTGTATCGGGTACCCTAAATGCTCGAAAAAAATAATATATTTAATATTATTATTAAATCTTCAACCCGCCATAACTCATGCATGTGATGCCCGTTTGGCTTGCCGTCAGTGGCGATGTATTCCTGTCTTAAATACGTTCAATTCAAGTCTAATGTTGGATACTAAATTCTGGTTCGTGGCTTGGGTCCATGAAACACCGAATAATAATATTATTATTATTATTATGGGATCTTTTATCTGACATATCTCCCTCATACGGTGTCAGAATGACGAATCGTCTGCGACGTTGCATCCTAGGAATTAAGATAGATGTTTCAAGACCAATTTGGGATATTTAAGTCGAGGTCGAGGCGCGGACCCCATGAGGCCCGGTTCGTGCGTGTTGCGGTGAAATGCAACCTTTTCACCGGCTATCCATTTTGGGCCAATGGGTAGTTCATCTCGTGTTTTATTCAGTATGGATCGCAATGGTGTGACCGGTTCGGTTGACCGGTGTCATTTGACGTATGACTGGGTTGGTTCGAACACGAAACCAACCGGGCCTTCGGAGCAGAAACGCTTATAACATGATCTTCGTACGTCCGATTCACGTGACGTAAACTTTGTTGGATTCCTCTTGATGAGACTGATCTTTTGGTATACTTTAAATGAGGTTTGGACGTAGTTGGAGTAAGGCGAGGTTGGATTGTACCCGAAATCCAACCGGGCCCCAAGAACGGGAAAACCGATATCTTTCAGACCGGACGTCCGTTTGACGAACCGTCAGCGGCGTTGGTAATCACGTTGAGAAATGGTCCCTATGAGTGTACCCTATGAGATTTTGGGGTACAGTTGAGATACGGTTGGGTTGGTTCGTACACGAAACCAACCGGGCCCCTAGGACGAAAAGGCTAATAACTCACAGGTCGAGCGTCCGATTGACGCGCCGTCTGTTGCGTTGAGACCCCTATGACGAGGCGGTCCTTTGAGATACATCATCATGGGAATTTGTGATACATGGAGTATCGACCTGTAGCTCGTGGAGCGGACCCTCCTGGAGACGAGTGTACAGAGTACAGAGACCGTTTAGCCGGCTGATACCTAATGACTGCTTGACCGACTCGACTTGGAGTGAGCCAACTAGCCCAGTGGATGAAGCACTACTTTTTTTTGGTGCAGACCCATGGCAGACATAGAACTACAGTGTTTGGGTGCAGACCCGTGGTACTTGTCCGGAGAATACCTCTGCAGGCTATTAGGGGGTGTGCACTACTGTGTTTGGGTAGCATACCCCGGCAGGAAGCACTACTGTGTTTGGGTGGCTGACACGCGGTACTCGACATGAGGAGTACCTCAGAAGTCATAGGTTAGTTAGCAGTACCTCGGAGTCATGGAAGGATCACTATACACACTAGAGACGGGGCTCTTCAGTAGTTACGGTATCGTTATTGAAATTCCCGGTTTGAGTTGAGTCATTGACCTTTGTGTTTTGCTCATGATTGAGATGGGTTACTTGATAACTTAGGTATAAGTATGGGCTTATACCTTAGTAAGGGTTATCTGTTGTGTTTTAGATTTGTTGTTATCCTTGTTGGATTTAAAGAGACCTTCAGGGTCTCGAGGTCCCTACTGAGTATCGTTATACTCAACCCTGCACGGGCTATGCCCGCTCCTCGTTGTGTTGGTTGCAGATGACGAGCAGTGCTGATGGAGGGCGAGTGTTCGAGGACTGGTCGGTACCCGGACGTGGACCACATGATGATTCAGTATATGGAGTTTTAATTCATGAGGAGATGACACTAAGAGGATGTTGATGGGCAAGAGCATTGTAGAGGCTATCTGTACCTACCATTCCGGTAGGATCCGTGGTGGACGATCGAGGAGTTGTGTTATCTGTACCTACCCTTTAGGTAGGATCCTTGTTGGAAGATCCATGAGCTGCTCTATATGTACCTACCTTTTAGGTAGGATCCGAGGAGGATGACCTAGGAGCTGTTTCCCTTCTTCCAGTTGTTTTCTTTTTCTGTTGTATTTTTGATCATTTGTCGTTGTACTTTCAACTGGGTTTGTATTCTGGCCCATTTAGTTTTCAGCACATCCTTTTATACTTAGTGTATTACTTTCTCTTGTACTCTGTGGTGTTTTTTTCTTTTATAAAGGAAATTCCTTCCCAGTTATCGTGAATTATGCTTTTGGTGCTAGGCGCCAGCCCCTAGCCTACGGAAGGCGGGCTTAGGGTAGTCACGGCACGGGCCCCGAGGACGGGTCGTGATAAATTGGTATCAGCAGGGTCGGTTCTACCAAAGAACATAGGACTATGATATTTTCTTTCTATGAAGCAATAGTGTTAAGGGTAGCGAGTGTGGTTTTCAGTTTAGGGAGTCCAGTGTTGGTGTGGCGGTCGACGTATCTGTACACCAGGACCCTGACTACTGATTTCCGACTTTGTGCATGAAAACACTGATTGCGTGCGTGTTTCCAAAAGTTTTAAAGTCAGCTCAAACTAGGTCATCTCTCCAGGTATAAAACGTTGATCGTGTCACATCTGTTCAGGATGTCTCCACGCAGACAGTCAGTTGGAGTTCCGAGAGAGTACTCGATGACGGCCCACCGAGCGACGAGCCTTTGGTGTGGGGCCCTTTTTCTATATTGGCACCCTAGGATGGTGTACCAGCAGCACCACCACCTATTGGGTAGCATATTCCACCATCTGTACTAGTGGACGATGCATGTTGGCAGAGCGCATTGCAAGAGTTTCAGCAGCAGAGGCCTCTGAGGTTACAATGCGAGGAAGATTCCCATACAGTAGAGGACTGGATGAAGGTGATTGCTAGAGTTTTCCTCCAAGCTGAGAAACCAGTGGAGAGGATGGTAGACTTGGATACTAGTGTTTTCCAGTGAGTGACCATTAGGATGGTCCGCATAGTGATGAGGCTTCGGTACATGGACTGATGCCTGAGATAGTGCCTTCGGGTAGTGTGTCAGCTATACATCACTACTTGTTGGTCTGCAGTTACAACCGGCGGTACCGGTAGGCGACACATGTAGGCTTACTTCCTTACACGTGTTCCAACATCAGATACCCTCATGTTCCGAGGCGAGCCCGACTCACAGGTAGTTGAGGACTGGCTTGAGGAGGTGGCTGAGAGTTTTTAGAGCTTATACAGCTTCGGCAGGACGACGTTTCGATAGCTGATTATTCATCGAGGAGTACCGAGCATTCCGAGTACTCGATGAATACGTTTAGATCAGTGTTGTAGAGCTCTGACCTTAGAGCGTGGTGTGTTTAAGGATATCTGAGCCAGAACCGTTTCTCTATGCATTCCTACATATGCTAGGGTGCTAGAAATAACCTTTGTGGTTGAGAATTCTTTTGCTGAATGGATGCAGTCAGTGAAGGTTAGCAGTGGGAAAGCTGGAAACTAGAAACTAGTACTAGTCTCAGAGACTTGGGCGTGCGAATGTTTCAAGAAGAAGTAAAAAAGTAAAGATGAGTCTGTAAAGCAGCAGACGTCGAGGTAGAGCTAGGAGAGGAGCTTGAGGTGGTGTACTTTTCAACATGTTACAATCACCCGCCTTTGTAGCCCCCGCCAGGCTCAGGGAGCTGGATGGCAGGGGAAGAGAGTAGCTGCATGCGGTTAAGGAGTGTGACCCAATTTCCATAAGAATTATTCTAGGGACAGTCTCTGTCCACTAGTAGCTTCCGTAGTAACGGACGTAGATATGAATCACTCCTTCCTCCCACGAATCTTGTCCCAGACCTAGAGTTTTTGGTAACCTGTAGACTTTACCCTCACCTCTGGAGATACCGTGGGAGGAGACTCGATAATCACACTTATTCCGACAGTGTGGTTTGACCCTCAAGGCCATAGTTTCGGTTGGAATCTCTTGGTGGCAGCGTTGAGGCCTTACAATGTTGGTTTGAGTATGGATTGGGAAATCATAGTTCATACAAAAATTGATGGTATTAGGAAAATAGATTGTGGTTTAACTATGACGTAGGGATGGATTTTCCATGGTCGGAGAAATGGAAACCCCAGGCAACACAGGATAAACTCATGCATATGAGGGATTGGCTGATCATTCTTGAGTCGGTCAACCCTACCCTCGTGGCAGTAGGAGTTTTGAGTTTAATTTCTAAACATGAATTGGAGACCTCTAGAGTTCGAGGATGATGATCACGGCCTTATACGGGTCTCGTCTCGACAAGGATTACGGAGATGTGGCCGATGCGTCAAGTTATCTCCAAGGTTCAATGGAACTTTCTAGTTCCTTAGCTGGTAGGAAAGGTGGACTACTGCTTGAACTTTCCACCTCAGTTGCACCAGGTGCATAATATCATCCATGTACCTCAACTGACGAGATACGTGCATGATCCTTCACACATCACCGACCTCAAGGAGCTGGACATCGATGATGGGGAAACAATCACATGGTTCCAGTAGAGTATGAGGATTGACAAGAGAGGGTCCTACGGGGATGATCGATTCCTCTTTTGTGATTTCGTTGGCAGAACGGGATCTTTTAGGAGAGCACTTGGGAGCAGGAGGCTCAGTTGCGTACTTGGTACCTCTAGTTTCCCTAGTTTGTGTTATAGCTTTACGGGGATGTAAATTCCTGAGGTGGGAGTAATGTAAAGACCCACAAATTTCAGGGAAATTTTTTTCTTAATTTCATTGGTATTTTACAAGTCTATTGTTTTTGACGAAACCCGATTCTGAGGCCCGGTGTCCCCGGAATCAAGTTCCGAAGTTTAGCTCGGGTATTTTCAGTGAACGAACGAGTGGGTTTTTCTATCTTTTGAACCAGTGCTTGGAATTGAAATCTGAGGGCACTGATGAACTCGCAACGCCAGTAATTGCTTAAGGGGACCTTTACCGCAATTGTGTTTGCGCTGGTGGAGAAGTTAAAATTGTGGATTAAATGAGGAATGAATAAAATTGTGAACAATTTTATTTTTAATTAAAATGTGGTTTTATCCTACATGGGTAAGTTGGGGTGGCACCTAACTACCCATGTGAGGATAAATGTGAGGAATAATGTGAGGGGGGGCCCATACGATCCCCAACCTTTCACATTCACATAACTCACATTAACTCTCATAATCTCCCACCTTTAATTATGAAACTCATCCACTTCCATTTTAATTTTACAACATATCTCTAATAAATTAAACAACTCGACATTTAATTAATTAAGGGGTTTTTATTTTCAAAAGTGGAATTTCATGGCATGTTCAATTAAAATAAGGTGGAAGCTTATTTTATTTTGGTTGACACTTGTGTTGGGAAAGCCTTTTGGAGAGAAATCTCTAGAGCATTGAAGAACTGTTTCCTTCCGCGACAGAACGATGTCTCTTCAACGAAGAATACCGAGGTTCCATCTTCTACGATGAGACACCGACGAATGAGCAGGGATCGGTAGTGTGGTGCGGGCGCAACAAACTACGTTGAATCTGACGTCTTTATCACGTCAAATCCGACAAATGACAAATGACACGAGGTATGGGAATATTGTATATTTCTCATTTATGTGTTTTATACCCTTGAGTTTGAGAGTTTATTTGTAGGATTTATCTTTGTAGATTCCTTACCCCGGTTTAAATTTCTCATGATGAACACAAATTAAATAAATTTATTCATGGATCGATAAACAATTGATTGAATTAATTTTAATATTGTTTATCATGAATTTGAAATTCTTGAAGCATAATAAATATTTAATTTCCAATTCCCCATGTTTTTGATTCTCAAAAATGATGGCCAAACTAACACAAATATTGATCCGCACTTTGAACGTGATCTTTCCTTATTCATTGTCCACGCGTTCTCTGTGAATTCGTTCGCACCAAATAATTAAGCGCATCAAAACATCGATGTTTTGTTAAGTGTGACATACGAATGAAGAGATCTCAAACCAAGGATCAATAATCTGAGATCATCATAAATTATGGGGTTAGAACGAAGATGCAACGGACTGGATGCCATGGTGGAGGTGGTCCAACGGTGTGCGAGGTGGTCCGAGGAAGCACGGCTGGTGCATGTGGTAGGGTGCATGACGGTGGCCGGCAGGGATGTTCCGGCAAGGCTAGTAGGAGGCGGATAATCAGGGGTGGCCCGTGAAGATGGCCGATGAAGGCTGATGATCCAAGCGTGAATGGCGGTTGTTGTTCCGGCGGGTACGGAGAAAGCCTGTGGTTTGGTTTATAGGAGGTGCAAATCGTGGAACAAGAAAAGTGAATGGGGAGAGGGGAATTATAAATAGTTTTAAATAATAATAAAAATTATAAAATGGGTGTGGATGGCATAGAGGAAAGGCAAGGGAGGCGCTGATTTTGTCCATGTGTGAAAAATGGGAGAGATGGTTGTGCGTGATGACAAGGGGTACTTCAAAGGAATCGATTAAAACTAATAATATAATAATGATGTTATTTATTTTGATGTTAAAACACTTTTTTTGTCCGCAACTCCTTCGTGCGACCTCGGTTTCACGAACTGCCTGCGGAAGTACGACCCAGATTACGAGACGGACATTCTGAGTCCAATATTGGATGTCTTTTTCGGGTTTTTGGATCGGTTACCCGAAACGCTCGAAAAAATATTAGATTTAATATTATTATTAAATCTTCAATCCGCCATAACTCATGTGTGCGACACCTGATTGGCATGCCGTCAGTGGTGATGTATTCTTGTCTTTAATATATTCGATTCAAGTCTAATGTTGGATACTAAATTCCGGCTCGTGTCTTGGGTCCACGAAACACAATATAATAATAATATTATTATTATTACGGGATCTTGAATCTGACATATCTCCCTCATACGGTGTCAGAATGACGAACTATCTGCGATGTTATGACCCAGGAATTAAAATGGATGTTTCAAGACCAATTTTTGATATTTAAGTCGTGGTCGAGGTGCTGGCCCCATGAGGCCCGGTTCGCGCATGTTGTGGTGAAATTCATTATTTTCACTGGCTATCCATTTTGGGCCAATGGGTAGTTCATCTCGTGTGTTTTTCGGTATGGATCGCAATGGTGTGAACGGTTTTGGTTAACTGGTGTCATTTGAAGTATGACTGGGATGGTTCGAACATGAAACCAACTGGGCCCTCAGAGCGGAAACACTTATAACTTGAGCTCCGGATGTCCGATTGACGTGCCATTGACTTTGTTGGATTTCCCTTGATGAGACAGATCTTTTGGTATACTTCACCTGACATATGGACGCAGTTGGAGTAAGGCTGGGTTGGATTGTACCCGAAATCCAACAGGGCCCCGAGAATGGGAAAACCGATAACTTTAAGACCGGACGCCCATTTGACAAACCGTTAGTGGCGTTGGTAATCACATTTAGAAATGGTCCCTATTAGTGTAACCTAAGAGAGTTCGGGGTACAGTTGAGATACGGCCGGGTTGGTTTGTACACGAAACCAACCGGGCCCCTGGGACGAAAAGGCAAGTAACTCCCAGAACAGGCGTCTGATTGACGTGTTGTCTATTGCATTGATACCCCTATGACGAGGGAGTCCTTTGAGATACTTCTTCGTGGGACATTTTGATACTTGGAGTATTGACCTGTAGCTCGTGGATAGGACCCTCCCGGAGACAAGCATACAGAGTACAAAGACCGTGTATCCGGCTGAGACATGACGACTACTTAACCAACTCGACTTCGAGTGAGTCGACTAGCCCAGTGGATGGAGCACTACCTTGTTTGGGTGCAGACCCATGGCGGACAGAGCACTACAGTGTTTGGGTGCAGACCTGCGGTACTCGTCCGGAAAGTACCTCTGCATGCTATTAGGGGTTGTGCACTACTGTGTTTGGGTGGCATACCCCGGTGGGAAGAACTACTGTGTTTGGGTGGCTGACACGCGGTACTCGACAGGAGGAGTACCTCAACAGTCTTAGGTTAGTGAGCAGTACCTCAGAGTCGTGACAGGATCATTGTACACTCCATAGATCGGGCTCTTCAGCAGTTACAATTTCGATATTGAAAATCTTGGTTTGAGCTGAGTCATTGACCTTTGTGTTTTCCTCATGATTTAGATGGGTTACTTGATAACTTAGGTATAAGTATGTGATTATAACTAAGTAAGTGTTTTCTTTTGTGATTCTGCTTTGTGGTTATCCTTGTTGGATTGAGAGAGACCTTGAGGGTCTTGGGGTCCCTACTGAGTATCGATATACTCACCCCTACACCGGCTATGACCGCACCTCGTTGTGTTAGTTGCAGACGACGGGCAGTGCTGACGGAGGCCGAGTGTTTGAGGACTGGTCGGTGCACGGAGGTGGACCACACGACGAGTCAGTATCCAAATTTGGACTTCACGATGAGACGACACTCAGAGGAGGTTGACAGGAAAGAGAATTGTGGAGGCTATCTGTACCTACATTTCTGGTAGGATCCGTGGTGGACGATCCAGGAGTTTTTCTATCAGTACCTACCCTTCAGGTAGGATCCGTGGTGGACGATCCAGGAGCTGCTCTATATGTACCTACCCTTTAGGTAGGATCTGAGGAAGATGACCCAGGAGCTTCTTCTTTTCTTCAAGCTATTGTTTTTTTCTGTTGTACTTTTGTTCAGTTGTCGATGTACTTTCAATTGGGTTTGTATTCTGGCCCATTTAGTTTTCAGCACGTCCTTTTGTACTTAGTGTATTACTTCCGCATGTACTCTGTGGTGTTTGTTTTCTTTTATAAAGGCAATGCCTTCCTAGTTATCGGGAATTATGCCTTTGGTGCTAGTCGCCAGCCCCTGGGCTATGGAAGGCGGGCTTGGGGTAGTCACGTCACAGGCCCCGAGGACGGGTCGTGACATATATCTTTTTAAGATAAACCAATTCTATATAATCATGAAATATTCCTTAATTTTAAAGTAACATAAATTTGAAATATAAAACAAATTAATGAGTTTTTGAAAAATATAATAAAATATTATATACAATAATGGAAGATAAGATTAAATATAAATGATGAATCATAAAAAGATACGAATGGAAATAATTAAAAAAAAATCGTTAGCTAATCCAATTATATATATATATATAAATATTCCATAATTTCAATGTAACAAAATTTTGAAATATAAAACAAATATATGATTATTTGAAAGTTAGAATTATTAATTCTATACAAAAATAGATGAAAATTTTAAATATAAATGGTAAATCCTAAAATGATATTGTTGGAAATAATTTTAAAAAGAAAATATAGTCACATAATATAATTTTATATTTATATGAAATATCGCATAATTTAAAACTAACACAATTTTTAATTATAAAAAAACACATGGGTATTTGAAAATTATAATAACTAATTATATAAAAAAATTGAAGATATCTTTCAAAAAAAATGGTAATTCCTAAAAATAAATTCATGGAAATCATTTAAAAAGTACATTATAATCACACTAAATTTTGGTATCTAATATATAGACTCATTGGGATATTATATATTCACACTCGTTAAGGTTGTAAGTTGTTTTTTCGTCAATGGATTCAATTAGGGAAACATTTGGAATTAAAATGAAAATGGTCTGGGGATCAAAAATATATTCAAATTCTCATAAATTTTATTTTATTTCCCTAACTCACCTAATTATTTATAGTAATTTAATCACATTTTAATTATATTGTTTTTGAGAAATAAGATAGAAAACCTCTATTTAAAGATAAATCACCATCCACTAGTGTGATGTATTATTAACCCAAAAAAAGTTTTTTTTGTCAATATAAATAATATAAAAATCAATATATGAGAATAAAACCCTTGAATCTATATAATAATTCACTCATATTTTAAGTCACACTATGGTTTGACATATTTATATGAGATGTGGTATATGAATACATTCCAAGGGATACCACATTAAAATCATGTTCTATAATTTATCATAAAATTAATCATGGTTATAGATTTAATGGAGTGAGGAACCGTACATAACAAAACACAAATTTAAAATGATGTATTTGGTTATATGTTACAATATAAATATATCACCATAGGTATACAATACTTTGTTTGAATTATTTATTAATATTTACTTTGAAATCACTATACATTATAATACTTTATGTTTTAAATTTAACATGATAATATGACATGTGGAAATATATTGGTTGTATGTATAAATCTATATAACAGAACCCATCATATTGAATGAAAATCCAATGAAACTAGAGAATGAAATATGAGATTGTATAACCAATAAAATTGTAAAAAATTAATTACATGATGGAAATTAAAACAAAAAATCACGTGTTAATAATAAAAAATATTGTAAAAAATATAAAACATATAATTCTTTATCAATGAAACAATTATTCAGCAACGTTTATAGACATTCACATGTACAATAAGGAATTGTTATGGCTTGTAGTAGAAAATGATGCTATTGTGTCCAGATAATTCCATGTGATAGTTATGGATGTTATGAGATAAAATGATAAGATTAAATAAGATGGTAATATGATATTTCATTAAAAAAAATAGAAAAATAGAGATTTTTGGGAATCTGTGTAATTGAATAACCAAAATCGATCCGTGTGAGGCTTACCTGAGAGTTGCAATTTGATCAGATTGAAGCACTATTGAAAAAGAGGATAAAAAAATATGGATAGAGGCTACAGGATCAATGAAATGATTTTAGGGTTTCCATATGAGAGATAAATGAGTATGTCATCATTCGATCAAAAAACTCCACAATGATTCAAATGGGAATTCATTAAATTTTAAATGATTTATCACCTCAGTTATTACGTAATTGACATCTTAAATAAATTTTAATTAGATTTATCATGGCTGTTATAAAATAAATGATATGATAAATTTATTTTTAAAATTAGTTATAGAATAACCGACATTATAATGAATTGATATTTTCATTCCAATGTCGATTATAGAATAGATGAACTGATAAAGAGATATACTTCATTTTTCAATTCTGTTATAGAATAACCGACGTGATAAATTAATATATATGGCTTTGCACGCCAATTATAAATATCTGATGTGATAATTCTGACATGATAAATACTTTTCCTAATATTTTAGAAATTAATAAAGCTATAAATAAATTAATTAATAAATTTAACAAGATTATTTATTATTTTATATGATATATGTATCAAGATGTGATATAAGGTAAGGGGTTCCTTCAAAATCTCCATTCTTTTCCTCTATATTTTTCATATTGTTATCTTTCAATAAATTTCATATCTCAAAATCAATTAATGGTTAATTCCTATTTTTTATTTATTTTTTAAATATTACATTCTCAACCCCTCTCTAATAGATTTATAATTTATATATTAACTTATTATTAAGGGTTTCCCTCTTAATTAATTTTTGGAATTTCACTTAATAATTCTATTCATGTTTTTATAACATTTTCTAATCCACTTTCAAAAGATATATATATATATATAGTTTCTACAATAATAATAATATCGTTTTTATTAAAAATACTATTTTTATTTAAATTCATTTTAAATTTGACGTCGGATATTTATGAATAATTCATACCAAAAAACATTTTAAAGGGAATTTCTTATTTAATCTCCAACTAATTGAGTTAAATTTATTCATCAATTAATATAATCTTTTATATTGGTTATATTCTAAAATTTCATATTCATACAATTTATATATTTTTAATTTTTGGGTAATTATGATTCATTCTTATAATATCATTTTTATTAACCTCTTTTTTATTAAATGTAATGATATAAATGAAAATTTCAACTCTATACTATGGTAAATTATCTTCTTTTTCCAATTTCCATCTAATAAAAAAATTCATATGGAATATTAAATATTTATTTTATTTTATACCACTTTTTAATCAATTACATTTAAAATCCAACATTATATTCCTTTCAATTATGTGTTTCACTTTAACATTTATAATGATGCTAAATAAAATTTATTTCAACATTCATGACATTTAATAACATCATCTGTATTATTATTTTACATTGGGCTTAGTTCAATTAATAAAATCATTTTTAATTTATATAAATAATTCAAAATATTTTTTTTACATTATTAAAATTGTTCATAAATTGGAATATATAATTGTAATTATGAAAATGTTATCAAATCATTAAGAATGCACCATTTTGGATTTACCTTATATTTCCAATTCTATTCATATAGAAATTAAAATTCACGAATATATTTATATGATATGCCTTAATAAATATTATTTATTAACAGATCTTTTCATTCAATAACTATCATACATTTATGGCTTTCATTGAAAATTAAAATTTTCTTGTTTGAATATTGTATAAATGAGCTATTTGTTTCTTAAAATTTATATAATTTATTATCTTCCTCTATTGTATTTTCATCTCTATAAATAGGAAATCATATTGCACCCTTTTACCATTTTTAGATTTTATTTCTTCTCAGGATAACATTTTCATATTGTGTTACTATGTCAATGTAATCCAGTAATTCAATATCCAAATTCCTATGTATATGTGGTCTAATGGAAATGAAATATCTAATAAAGGATTGATCCATCACTACCATTGGTATACCATATCATCAATTATGTATAGAAACAGCCTTTTACAAATATCATTCCATTATAAATACCATATACATCCTATTTATGATTAATCTATGTTCACATAGATAATCATA
This sequence comes from Viscum album, assembly GCA_963277665.1. Taxonomy (NCBI): domain Eukaryota; kingdom Viridiplantae; phylum Streptophyta; class Magnoliopsida; order Santalales; family Viscaceae; genus Viscum; species Viscum album. Next base: position 123,651,722 of record OY728131.1, read on the forward strand.
CCATTCAAATGACAATAGAAAATAGTCGGCTTTGTTGTATACCTTGTTTTTCAATATACTGTGAATACCTTAAAAATAATTATATTAATTGTGGTGTATTTTTAAAGATAAAAATTTTATTTCATTGGATGACCATTTCATATTCATATGTGAATCCTATTATGATTTTGATGGATTTATGATTATTTTAATATTCATGTGGCACATATATATATACATCATAATGTGTTTAGGGGATAAAAATTATATTCCCTAACATGCATTACGTAAATATTTATATGTCATGAAATTAATATCATATGCATTAACATGATGATGTCATATTATTTCACTATGTTATGCATTAAAAATATACAGTTAGCTTTTTCTACAATGTTAAAATGCTCTCTATATAGAGACTAGACATAAGTAATGATTTTATTTTTTTTATCTAGGTGACGCATTCAAAATTTATGTCACTATGGATTATTATTATTTTTATATGATTTTAAAAAATTATTCCACAAAATATATTATTCCTTCGACATTATATTTTAGGGATTTTATGCTATTATATATTTTTATTTTAGCACACCTCATAGGAACTTTATCTGATTTCATGATTTTATTCCATTAATCATTCAATCTATCTCATTAATATGTATAAAAATATTTTGGTGTCAATTGATAGCTCATTTATAACACATTAAAGATGTTGTGTCGGATATTAATAATTGATCTCATTTTTTTAGGTTTCCCCATTTTCATATGACATAGAGGGGTTAAAGAAATTTTCAAAGCTTTTTATATTTCCACATATGAATTTTTTAATTATGTTATATGCTTGAAGTAATATTGATTATGTATTATTTTCCTTATTCACAATGAATCAAAACCATTGGTTATGAGATTTGATTATAATTCATGTTATCTTTGAAACATATATATATGTTGCATCTAATCTAGATTTTTGGGTCTAGGATTTCTTATTTGGTAACAAGTAGAGTATTTTTAGGAATTTAACATGAGAGAATACAATTTATAACTAATTATAAAGATTACCATTAGATCTAGTTTACTAATAAAAATATAATTTGAAGGACCATATAATGTGAACATTTTCAATGCACATTTTTTGAGTCACATTAAAATTACATAAACATTTTCACTTATGAAATAGATGGGTTTCTTAATATTATTTTTAAAAATTATAGAAGATAGTAATACATTTTTATAATTTAGTAAAACACATTTTCATACAGTTTTATTAAGGTGGGGAGCATATAACACAATTGAATTCCAATTTATGTTTTTTTTATTTAGAATAATATATATATGTATAAATGTTATATTAATTACCTTTATTTTTAATGAGTCTAATAAATAATTTACATATATATATCTATCATTTAATTTTAATTCCTTAAAAATATTATTTAAAAGTGTACATTTTTATTAACGTTTTTTTAAACTTATTATATAAAACATTACTTTTTATATTAAATTTCAAGTTAAAATTTTTCGTTTTTATATTTTTTTTATAATTGAAATCATTTTCAGAATTATCATATTGGAGTTAGTTTATAGTGAATAACTTTTTTTTATTTTCAAACATATTTAAATTTTAGCTGGGTAGTAAAATAATATGTTTTCTTGTGAATACAATATGTTTTATAACGTCATTATTGTTTAAAAATTACTTAATAATTATTTAAACAATTTTCATAAAATATAGGGTATTCATAAATAAAATAATATATTTGAAAATATTAAACCAAATTTCCAAAACCTAGATGTCAATTTTGATATATTATATTATATTCTATTCAAATAAAAATATATTTGTTTAATAATTTATTTTTAGTATTCAAATTATAAAATTTATTTTTTGATGTGTTTAAAAATAAATATTTTATATTTTAAACAAAAATCTTATATTAGAATCTATAATTGGAACCATTGATTATATTCTCGCAAACTTATATATTTTACAATTATTTTAATGAAACAACTCCCATTTACCTATAAATACACCACTTATAAACCAATTTCTTTTCTAGTTAAAAACATATATTTTTTCATAAATATCATCTATAATATAATATTACACTCTACTACGCATGTTTTTTAGGCCTCTCTCTAATAAAAAGAAACTAATCTAAAGGTTTACATGTCAATCCAAAGGAGGTGCCTCAAAAAAAGTTAAGGGTTTAAAAATACATTTATTTTATTTTCCATTTTCCTCATACCAATTATCTGGGATATGTATTACCTTAATTAAAATTGTAATTATATTAAATTTATACTCTATTTTTTTAAATGATGTATTCATTAAATTTACTCATCAATTATACTCTCTAAAAACATAATTCACCCATCGAATGTCTATACTGCCTAAGTGAATGATAATGTTTTCCATTAACTTATGCATTTAATTGATTCTTGTAAAAATAATATTATATGTAATTTAAATTAATATGTAATTTAAAACATTTTTTTATTCATTATGAAAATAATGGTGTGATAATAATAATAGAAAATATTACTATAATTGTTGTTTTAGTATATTTAAAACTTTTTACCAAGAATGACTATATAATTTTAACTAGAAATTGTATTATTTAACACATTCACTTAAAAAATGACAGAAACCCATTAGCATTATAATTTTAAGGATTATGGAACAATTGTAAAGTGTTCTTATATAATTATTGTAATTTAGAATCTCTTTCCAGAAAATAAAACAAACAACCTCAAAATGGTCAATACAATTACTATAAATCACATAAACTGATAAAAAAGAATAATAATAATTAAATAAAAATTAATAATGAATTAAATCACATAATAAATAAATTTTATTTTATTAATAAAAAACTATAAGACATATAATGTGATATGATACATGTGGTAGGGGGTTCATTATTATTTATTTTATTTGTATATATTATTTATCTATTATAAATCCTACCTTATATGTAATATATTAAAAACCTATAATGAGTAAATTATAATTTTAATTTTTATGAGTTATTTTTTTATCTACCTAAATTATTTATTCATAATTAATAAATTCATTATTATTAAGGTGATATCTCTTATTATTTTCTTTGTGATTTTTTCTTGACCAATATTTTTGGCATTATATCACTCTTTATAATCGTATTTCAAAAGAGTAATATAAGTATTACAATCAAATTATCTTATTAATTTTCATATTTACATGGTTTTGAGTATTTATATACCTTTATAGTGTGATCTCAAATATTTATACTTAAGTAGAATCTTATAAAGTTTGTTAATGGATGTCTTGACTCATCCACCTTTTATTGAGTTATTTTTCTTCTTTTTAAAATGTAATATTTTAGATTTGTTATGTTCTACAACTTGATATTTAATTTAATTTATTTCCTCTTATTTTGAAGGTTATTACATTAACTTCTCATAATTTACAATTTTTTATTTATTATAGTCTAAACATTTTCATAATATAAGATAATTTACACTATCTACAATAGATAATTCTCTTATATTACAATGTTCCTTAAGACAAAAAAACTATTTTTCTTTTCAGGAAAGTAAAATATAAATTTTCTATAGAATATTTTATATTTATCTTTATTTATATTTTCAATTCATCTTTATATCTATTTTAATGATGTTCAAAAATTTATAATATTTAACGATGTTAAATAGTATTTCTTTAGATTTTAGTATCATATATTATAGTATTTATATGTTTACATTGCTTGAAAGGTATCTATTATTAATGTATCAATATTATGAGATTTATTTATTATATAAATATTTATTTTTACTTATTTTTTTAACATGAATTTTATCATTATTTCTAAAATAATGTTACGAAAACATTTAGAAAAATAATTTTTTCTATTTCACTTTTTTTCTTTTCTATTTTTGTGATGAATATTTTAAAAAGGCTATATATTTATTTATTTTTATTTTTTTATTAATTATTCATTCATTAAATGTTATTTTGTTTAAAATAATCTTACATTTATATCATACCTTGAAAATTAAAATTTCTTATTTCAATAATATGTTTAAACAATTTAATATTTTTAATAAAACATATAAAATTTCTTATATTCCAAAAAGGAATATTTTTTATTTGTAAATAATCCTTTATATTCTAATATATAACTTATCATTATATTGTATTTAATATCATTATATCCTCTTCCCAATAAATTATATTTTCAAAATAATCTTCTAATTCATCATTCTAATTAATATATGTATTTATTGTCATGGAAATTAATTCTCTCTTTGTTGATTGATATTTCACAGTATTTTTAATTCCATATCATTAAATATGAATAAATATAAACTTCCATTAAATAACATTCATTTAGTAATTACATATAAATCCTCATTATTATATAAGAATATTTACCCAAATAACTAAACCGTTTGAATTATTGGGAGAACTATTGACTTTATTGTATACCATTTTGTTATATATGGTGTGAAAAAAATATACATCATCATTCTCTTTAACAGTATTATTTTTGAAATTTAATTATTAATTTATATTTGTTTATTTCCTAGGGTAAATCATTCTATGATATTTATGGATTTATTATTGTTTTCATATGTGTCTGTAATATATATTTGTATGCATAAGATCATATATTTTCATTAAGATATTTTTCCTTTTCAGTTCATTATAATTTACCGTTTTTGATTTAATAAATGTTCATAAGGAGTTCGTGGAGGTTTTAGGAGCTTCCAGGTTTGTTTTGGATTTTTTTGTTCCAATTTTTTGTAGAATGAAATAATTTGTATAGTTGGAATATGATTTTTGCTAATTTTTTTACTCAAATTTTTTACCCAATAATAGAATAAGAATAGTTAGGATGACCATTAAACTGAGGCATCATGGTCATGTGAATCATTAATTAATTTCATGTATAAATAATTTTTTTTGTAAAAGGTCTATCAAATAATGACCATAACCCAAAAAAGGTGGGTTCCTTATGACTGTATCCTAGGAAAAAAATCAAATTATTTGTAAAGACATGTACATTTTCCTTGGTATGTGTGGCCTCCTATACAGATGATAACGCATGGTTTAATCATTGTTTTTAACCATGCAGGATAGTCGTGATACCCTTTTAAAAGGTTATTTAAATATTTTCCATCTCTCTATTAGGTTTATTTACTTTTTTATTATCGTTCATTTCCCACACACATCATATACTTGATCTTCCCCTTAGGTCTTTTCTAGTCATCAATATCTATCCTTCATCTGAGCCCTAATTTGAAAATTTTTATTTCTCTCCCTATCCTTATTGATTTTTATTTGAAACCTAATATGCCCTTTTTTGGGTATTATGATTATATTCCATTTTCTAGAAACCTATATCAAATTTGAAGTGTATATAAAATGGGGAGCCATCTACTGGTCAAAGGAATGTGGCTATAACTTTCACTAATATTCTAGGAACTTATATCATGATCTGTTGTGATTCACATCAAATTATCCTCACTCTTCTCCAAATAATTATTTAATCATTAATATTATTATTTAAACATGGTTATAGATGTGGTATGAGGCATTGATAACCATTTTAGGTCAATGAATCTACCCAAATCATCCCTTTTCTTGTTTTTATTACATTCAATGATAAAACATTTATCCCTTATGACCATAAGTTTTATGTTTTTTTATGGTTTTTTATAGTGATAAGTTTTAAATTAAATTAATGTAATTTAATTTGGAATTTACTTACCCATAGACCAATTTACCACTTTAAACTGAATTAAATGTACTTGATAAATGGAATTTTTGACACCCCTTAGCCTTGATGTTTTCATGGAATAAATGTGATTACATATTTCTAGATTTAAATATTGTAAATAATGGTCCCCAATATTTATTTTGAAATATTGTACATTTAAATCCACATAAATTAATTAAATTGGTGTAAATGGTGATCTTAATTAATTATTGGGGAATGATGGACATGGAACTCACCATATTTTATTAGGATATTGGACATGAAACTGCATGCCCTTTGGTTGGGATATTGTATATGGAGCTCCTCATTATCAAATGGGATTGTTGGAATTGACATTCTATATCATTAGTTATTATGATTAGAATTATTTCCCATAATATTAATTATGATAATATTATGATATATTATTCAGACATCCAGATTAGGCCAAAGTAAAAAATGATCATATAGGTGTCCCATGATGAACCTAATCCCTATACGATTTATTTATATTTTTTAATTAGATCATATATAAAATCTATTCATATTATATCCACAAACTAGATAGTATTAAATTCCATTGATGGTGGCCTAGTAAGTATTTATAGCATCCATTCCCAAATGCAGCTTAATACCAAAAAAGACTTCATGGATGCAAGTAGGGATAATGGGAAGAACCCATGTACCTATTCTTGATTTATAAACTAGGTTTTAGTAAGGTATAAGAGTACCAATATAGTTCTACGAATAATTTTGTAGTTTATCTATTTTTTCATTTTTATATTTTTCATTTTTATTTAACATTATTCATGCTTCTATGTATTCCCTTTTAAATTTTTTATAAACATGATGAAATAAAATTTTTTGTATATGATAATTTCTATGAATTTTTTTATTCATTAATTAAGTGGATGAATTTTATTACACATTCCTATTAATATTTTTTTACTCTATATATTATTTCACTAATGTTTTGTTCTTTGATAATGATGGTATAGTCACCCAATTATACCATTGTAGATCCTCACATCTAGCCAAAACCATCTAGAATTTTAGGAGGTTCTCTTTATTATATGTGATTGACTATGTTCAGTTACTCATGTGTAGACCTATTCCAAAACACCATAAATAGTTATTATAAGATTTCAATATTTCATCTTATAACTATTTTGGGATGTTCGATAGAAGATTATGATTTGTTAAAAAATTTTAATGTGTTGCTGGATATGTGTATCTTACTCATGTATTGGGAAAATACCAATCTACTAGTAATGTGACATGTTGTTATGTTTTTTACAATTAATATTATACTGATATCATCGTGGGGCGACATGCATGTTTTCTAAAATTTTAATTGATTATTAATTATTACCCTTATATTGGTATGATAAGGTAGAATGTCTCTTGAATCATTATATAAACATATTTATTTACAACTCATTCATATTCAATTCAATATATGTTTCATTACATCATCAGTTGATACTTTTCATATGCATCTTGCATGTTTTAATTATATATTTTTCATGTTTCTAATAGGAAAATGAGAGAAAATAATTGGTTAATTAAATTTTATTTAGCAACCTGAATAGGGTATCCTATATATATTAAGAGTGCAACTATAACTAAACAGTTTTGACATGTTTGATCCATGGGATAGTGGTTACATAGGGTAAAATATTATTAGATGCAATTAAAAAATTTCAAATTTCAATTTATTATGTGTATTAAACTCTATAATATATTTAAAGAAGAACCACAAAATTGAAGAATTATAATGGAAATTATGTTTCCTAAGACTAGGTATAACATATAATTATAGTCATAGTTATATGAAATTAAAATTTCAACATTTAAAGCATAGTAATTTATAACATTAGAATGGAATAAACCTCGAACTATACCATAGTATATATAAAATTACATATTTTAAATTCCTCATGGAAATTTTTAAATAAAATGGGGTCAATAACAAGAAAATAAAAGGAATTTAACTATATAACTAGGAATTGAAACTCAGTGTAAACTAACCTTATGACTAAAAAATTACTTTCCACCGTACCCTAACATTAATATTGGGTATTGGAATTACTTTTTTCTTGAGCAGTGAATGCTTTTTTCCCATCAAATTTCTTATAAATAGTCCATTCTATCTATTATACTTTTTGGTTTTTTCACATAGAGTTATAGATATATTCCCCCATTATGGAATTGATTTGAGTACTAGGAAGGTGGAAACAACCATCCTTTTGAGGTGGGGTGACCTGGACCACCTATAGTGCCGTTTAAGACACCTCCTGTAGTAAATTATTTCATATATAGAATGGTAACTCATTGTAAAATTAATTAATTTTTCCACATATTAGAGATGTTTATGTTGGTAGACCCATGACATGCCATGCCAATGTCATAGATTGAGCGAGAGTTCCAACAGCATCGTCGACCTTCTTTCTCATAGATTGGTGGATTTCAATCTACTCAGTCAGGGGTAGAGGCCACTTTATCAATATTTCAGAATATAGAGAATCCTTTGAGAGGATAGTAAAGATCAGGGGTGACATATTTTTTTGATCCACCAATCATTGGGAGATTTCCTAAATTGGGATATTTTTCATCTTGGAATGTCCTGGAGGGTAATTCATACTAGTTTCTACGATTTTATCTACCTAGATATGTTAGATGCAAATGAGATATGGAATTTATATATTTTTTTCTAGGTATTATTTCTTCTATGGTCAACTCAATTCCTCTTTTTTGATCTCTGATAGTTTGTTATACCCTTCACTAGGATAAATTGAAATGTGTGAGGATACTTGGGGATGGGCATAGACAGGACATCTAGTCTATGGAAATTAATCTTGATTTAATTATTGATTCCAGAATACTGAATCGGGATCTCATCTCTGACCATATCCTGAGGGATATGGAGGGTGTTCGGCACATTGGTTAATTTTATATATAGGACTTCAATTCATCCAATGGTTAAACGAATAATTTTGAGATTTCTCATGGGGGAAGAAGTGGTAATATCTTTCACCCTATTGGGTCATGTGATATGTCATCAATGTGGGAAATCCATGTCACACGAATCCCTGATATGATAAAGACTAGGTTTAGTGTTGATAGTATGGAATAATGTGTTATCTAGGGATATATTTACATATCGTCCCACCCATTCGTAGTGGTAAAGGATCTGTTCTGGCTCCACCTTCAAGAGAAGGATTAGTACTTACAGGCCAGAAAAAAAGTTAGAGTAGTATAATACATTCATGTTTTTGGTGGTGGATGAGTTTGAGGAACCCATACATTTAATTTTTATTACCAATAATGTATACATAATTATGGTAGTCAGTTAGTATATCAGGTTCCTAGGTTTGGTCACATATATTTAATAAATATGAATCTCAAGTAGTGTAATTCCTATCCATCTATACATAGAGGTAATATTTTTGTATCATCTAATTTATTATTATTTTTTATAATTTAATCTCGCATTTTCTTTTATCTACTATATGTGTGAGTAGATTTGGTTTTTTATTTTATTATCATAAAAATTTATCTTTTGGACAGATAAGGTTCACTTCATGGGTCACATTGTACTATAGGCAACAATATTTCTGGATATAGAGATTGTTGGGGCCCATTTTCATTGATAGTAATAAAATAATATTGTAACATATGGAATTTCATTGGAAAGGATTATTACAATGGGTATTTCATTTAATATTTTTGACACTTTTTAGAACCTCTTACCAGCATGACCAAAAATTGTGTCAAATTTAGGTGTTCTGAATCTTATGAGAAGGCCTTTCAAGAGTTGAAATAAATAATGACCAGAGCACAAATCCATATTCTTCTAAAGCTATAAAGAATCTTTATTGTCTATTGTTATGCCTTTTGAATCATTATGGGATTAATTTTTATATATGTGGAACATGTCTAGGTGTTCATTTATTGGCATTTAAGGCTACGTGGGCATAAATACCCAACACATGTTATTATGTTTGTACTAGTGGTTTATGATTTACATTGATGGAGGCATTATGTTTTGGGTAATAGATATTTGTATAAATAAATCACATAATCCTAAAATACATATTCTCACATTCTAATCCAAACCACAGATAGTGATTATTAGTTATATACATTTAGTATTTAACCTTTTAATTTGATTCTATGCCCATGAAGGGTAGTGCGGTGGATGTTGTTATGATATTTAATAATAATTCACAGACTATTTATAAAGGTATTAGTCAATGGTATTTAAATGATATATATATATATATATAGATTCTTGATTATCACAAGAATACTCTTATTATGAATTTACTGGGGACCTCAAAAATCTATAACGAGTGAAGAATATAAATATTTGAGATCCTGAAAGATTGATAATGTGGGAATTTATTTTAGGTGAGGACATACCTTGGAGTTGGATCATTGATAATGATGAAGTCATTCATATTCATGGACAAGTATTTGAACCTAAACACACGTGAGAGGTGATAATGTGAAAATATAATACATTCAAACCGTATTTGTATCCCTAAAATAAAAAAATGTACAGTGATCTATGTCATAGGTATTTGTTTCCTAGTATGATAATGAAGATAGAATGTTCTGTGACTTAGTGTTCCAATTTACATCCAGTGAAGGCCGAAAACTATTGTCCTTTGGTCCTTTTATACCCATTACCCATTATATAGTGGAAATTAGATGACATAACTATGGATTTTGTGATGGGGTTACTAAGATCACACTAAGGATGTGATATTGTATGCATGATTGTATAAATATTGATGAATATTTCCCACTTTTTTCTATTTTGGATACATTATTAGTAGATGACCTTGGGATGTTATATGTCATTGATATCATGCATGTTCATGGATTTTTATGTACCATTGTATCAGATAGGGATTCTTGTTTCACTTGGTGGTTCTGTAAGGGGTTGTAGAATTAATTGGGCTCCCAGATACTTCTCAGTACAAGATACCACCCCTTGACTAACGATAAGTTTGAGTGTTCTATAGGGGTGTTGGATAACATTCATAGGGAAAGAGTCCATGATTTTGTAGGATCATTGGAAAGACAATCACCATTTGTAGAGTTCACATGTAATAATAGTATCAAATAAACTATATAGATGGATCCTTTTGAGGAATTATATAGTATATTATTTTTTTCACCTATGTTATAGATAGAGGATAGGGATGGAAGTGATATTAGGACAACATGCCATTCAAGATACATTATAGATGGAAAAACTTATCAAGAGTCATATGGTGGGAGATCATTGGAGGATGAAGTCTTATGTAAATCATTTTCACAGACCTCTTCAACTTATGTCGGGAGATCACACCTTATTTAATTTTTCACCTAGATTAAAACATCAACAGATTCAGAATCAAGGGTAGCTTGTAACAAGATTTGAAAGGCCTTTCAAATTATTTGATAGATTCAGGTTAGTAACCTATTTGGATGATCTTCCTCAAATGTATCAAGACATTCATGATGTATTTGTTGTTTGTAATCATCATTGATATCATTATGGCCCATAAAATTCTCATCATTTTTAGGATATTTAGTAATATATGAATAATTTATTTGAGGAGAATCTTATTCATATCGTATATCATATCAAAAATCCTCATTAAGGTATGTCAGTTTCTCTAGTTCAGGTGTTATTACAGCATGATATGTACAATGTGATACATGGGAGTGAGATTATGTTATTTATTCTTAGTATCCAATTTTATTCTCAAATAATATCCACCCTTCCTCATGGAATCTACTAGATGAGTTTTTTTATAGAGGGGAGGTTGTGAGATCATGGTTATTCATTGAACTATGAATCCTTTTATTTTTAGACAATACTTTTTGTTTGTTTTGATGGAATTTACTAATGCTACCATGGTGGTTTTGGGAGATTTTAGACATGAATTGGATATTGAAGTTCTAGTATTTATAGTAATCCTCTATGTTAAATTGTTGGTTCATGGTTATTACAAATAGTGTGGATCAAACTAGAATCCAATTAAAGGGAGTATAATGATTAGTAGATAAATAAAGAAAAGGCATCATGGATGTGTGAAATATGTAAATATTTTTAGGGATTAAATTCAGGGGTTGAACAAAGTTTCTCTTACTATGTTCCTTTCTAGTATGATTTGGTGCGTTTGGAATATAGGCATGCACGAACAATGCATGGTTTTTCAAACCATGCACTTTGATTTTGTGAGGTGTTACCTACCATAAATTGGAGACAACAAAGTTGTGGAATAGTCTGAATAGTATTGTTTCCTATCTATTTTCGTAGTTAAAAATATTATTTTAACCCTTTTCCCCTCCATCCTTTATGTTTATTTCCTTATTATTTCTCCCTAATTTATCACATACAACATCTTCTCATCCTCCCCCATAGATCTCCTATATACCTTGTTCTTTGACCTTCAACAGAGCACTGATTCAACCATTATTCATCACATTGGGTAACCCTTAAAATTTATGAGATTCCTCTTAATATATATCACTATTAATCTCTCTATCATTAGTTATATATCCATGTGAACTTATATTAATTATTTTTATGTTGTTAATTTGGTTTTTATTTTCTCCTGGATTAAATCGAATTTGAATCTAATATCAAATTATGATTTTTCTAAGAGCATGTGGTAGGTGGTCTATCAATTTTACCTAAAACTATAGTTCTTTATATCATGTGTCATTGTCCTGGATGACTAACCATCTATGGATTTCTCTTAAAAATAATTTCAAATTTAAATTAAATATTAAAACCCAGTTATATACATTCTATGAAAATTTTATAAACAATTAGTGGTAAGTGAATTATCCCAACCCATCCAATGGGTGGGTTAGATTTTATATAATGATGAAATAGTTTTCCCTTATCACTAAAACACTACTAAAGAGTGTTTTCTAAAGTTGGAAAGTGAAATGTTATAAATTGAATTATTGAAATGATATGTAGAATGGACATAACATGTACCACGTAACCACATAAAAATTAATTAAATGTAATTTAATGATGGAATTTATGACACCCCTTAGCCTTTATTGTGACATTACATGTATGTCATTACATAATAATTATTTTATGTTATGGACATGGTGCTCCGTATTTTTTTAATTAGAATTATTGTACATGGTTACCCTTAGTATTTATTGAAATTATTGGACTTTGGGATCTTTATTATTTAATTAAATTATTAAGGATTTATCTATTCATTACTTATTGGAAAATGTTGTACATTTATATAGTTATCAGTTTTTAAGATCTTTGTCCTGATGTTTGACACCATTTTTTTAGATGTTGGACATGGTTATCTATATCAACTATTTGAATTTTCAGACATGAAATTTTTTATCCTCTGTTGCAATGATTATAATGATTCATCCCATATTTAAATTATGATACCCTTATGCTATATGGTTTATGAATCTAGCTTAGGTCTAAGTAGTTATGGTATTCCAGGAATCCTATGGCTAGCCCAGGCCTATCATTTTTTTATTTATGCCTTAAATTTACTATAACTCCTCACTATTTATTTTATATTCACATATTGGATAGTCTTAGATCACGTTGGTGGTTTCTGATTAAATTTTTCTCACACCCTTTTTAGGATTTCGTTTCATACCTCGATAGAATTAATATGTGCAGGTATGAATAATTAGAAGCACACAACAATGGTAACATGATTTATATACAAGGTTGGAGTATGGGAGAAGAGGACTAAGCATGTTCTTATAATGGTATTGGAGTTTACCCTTTTGGATTTGTTATATTTTTTTGTTTTCTTATTTCATTGTATACCTACATCCATGTGTGACCATTTCTTCTTTCTATAGGCATGAATTCATCAAATTTTTTCATTGTTATAATATATATGGATTCTATTATTCATTTATTATCCACATAATTTATAGTCCTTCGATTTACTAATGTTATTATTACACTATTTATTTATTAATTTTATGTTATGTTGTTCTTGGATAAAGAGGGTATGATATCCCCACCGTACCATCATAAAAAATAACTACTAGTCAGTTGCCTCTAGTGTATGAGGTGGTGCACTTTAGGCCATGTAAAAGAGAAGGTATAGTTATTTATAGGGGACTGGGGTGAAATATATCATAATATGGATATATCATTATGTAATAGGTGAGACTAGAATTTTATTTCCATGTTATAAATTGGGAAAATTTATATCTTAGGAGATCTCTTTGTTATACATGGATATGATACAATTATCTTAGATCATAATTTAATACATGGGAATGATTCATTTTTTTCTAATATTTTATAATGGCATTTATAGAGACATGATGTGACACCCAAATATTTTATCATATATATCATTTTGAGTTTAATTTCTTCGATAGCATAGGTTTCACGAAACACCAGGCCTAAACAAACTATGATATGCAATTAAATATCATTATTTTAAAATAGCAATTATAACCTAGCCATTAAATTGGTGTGGATTAATAGAATTAATGAAATTTATATATTATAAATTTAAAAAAAATGTTTTTACATTAATCCAAATGATTTTAAAGGAATAATATAAGAATAAAATCTATTTTATGAATTAAAAGGATATATTTTTCAAAATGCCAATTTTACTCCAATTTCATTGTGCACTTATTTTAAAAATAAATTTTGACACATTTTTAAATTACATTTTACAAAATAAAAAATATTTTTTGACATGTAATATCAAATTTACTTTGGTTAATTTTTATTTATTTTTTTGATAACATTCATTTGTGTTAAATAGTTAAGTGACCATTGGAATAACAATGTCACCATTAAGAAAATTAATAAGAACAATAGAATATTAAATTAACCTATAAAAGTATAAATAAAATAAAATTATCTTAATAATGAAAATATAAAAAATTTATATAAGGATATATGTAAATAAATGTTTTAAAAATGGAAAATTAATTATGAGTATTTTTGTAAAACATAAATGTTTATTTAAATTTAATAATTAATAAAATGATTTAAAATAATATTTATTTTCATAAAATAGATTTATAAACTAATATTTTGTTTTATTTTTATTATATTATAATTTTATGAGTCCTTAATTAGTTTTTCAATGTTTTATAAAATCAATACTAATTTCAAAATCAGTATTTTTTGAAATAAATTATGATTTTAATTAAAATTTAAATTTCACATATTTAGAAAATTATTTTCATAAAATGGACTCCATTTTTTAATTTTCATATCTAAAAAGTTTTATGGTTATTTTTTTATATTTCTAAAATAGTTGAATTTTTATTTAATAGTAAAATATGGTAATTTATGTTATAAGATAAATACATGAATTATTGAATCGTATATGATGTATTGATGATGTAAGAAACAATGGTTGGAACTAAAATGCACTAATTATTGAATTTATTCATGGAATGATCAATATTTCGTTTGTTTAGCTAGAATAATAAAATAATTATTAGAATAATCATAAACACCCCTCTCAGCTATAAATTCCAACCTCTCCACCTCTTTTCTACACCCCACCAAATCCTTGAAGAATTTATAATTTCTACCAAACCAATTTCAAAACAACTTGCCCATATAAATGATCCCTTATTCTCAATAAAAGAACAAAATAAATCCCTTTTAGTAGGTTACTATGGATTCGAATTCATGAGTAAAATCCTTTTTTACTCTCTTTCGATTGCATTTAATTTATATTATTATAATTCCAACCTTAAATGTTGTGTAAAAAGTAACATTATGACTCCATTATCGTATACATAGATTAATTTTATTATGTTAATGGATTATCCATCATCATATCCCTTTAAATAAACATTTTTTTTCTATAAATGAATATGTTTTCCATGATGTGCCAATTTACCGCCTTTATAGAAAATAATTTTTATTTTTTAAATTATGCCTTTAAGGATAGTCATGAAACTATTTTTATGGTTAAAATAGAATAAAATATATGAATTAAAACTTTTTTTAGACTATTAAAACATTATATATACATAATTTTAATTCATTAGACAAAATGTGTTTGTGATGATTAGAAAAAATAAACATCAAAATAATCTAAATGATTATCACCAATGTTTAATCTAATGACTCATCGTCGCGCCATATAAACAAGTGAAATATATTAACAATTTATATTATGGATTTCCATTACTAACATATAATGATAATTTTTCACAACTATTCTAATTTTACATGATGTTTCATACATGAATACATGTAAACCGATCATGAAAACCAAGGAAACTAACACTCCTGAACAATAAAATTATATTATATTACTCATAAAAATAAGACATAAATGAACTTCATATAATTTTAATCAATTAAAAATATTAATAAAAGTTTCTTAATTAATAAATTATTTAATTTATTAATGTATTTAATATTATTATCCAGGACATTAAGATCAAATATAGACCACATTCAGAGATATGGTAAGGGTTTTCTCATATCACATTTTTTCTGTGAGAATTCCCTTATTCACCACTTATTTCTTATATGTAGTGTATATATATATCCATATAATATATAATATTGTATTAATATTTATATTAATGTTATTAATGATAGATTTTATAATTATTAATTTCTTTCATATGATTCTATTGATTACAAAGTGGCAAGGAATACTTTCTGAACCTCCATTTTGTTCTCACCAGGTTACACTTTCTCTCTTTTTACCCCAATGTAATTCTAAATTATTATTATGTACTATTCCTAAATTATATGCTTATGTTAAAACTATATTTAACCATCTAAATTTTTATTTCTTTTATGGGAAATTCATTATTTATAAATATTACTTTTCAAATATTTCTGTTAAGAAAGATGGATTAAAAGGAACTTTCAAATTTCATACCCATTTTAAAGTACCATAAATAATCTATTTTAGGATACCAATATTTTCCTAAAATAACTCATTGTATTCATGAAAAACTATAATTTATCATTTATTGTTTTATGTAAACAATTATTCATTTATCTATTTTAAATACACTAAAAATTTTCTTTAAAACATAATAAAGTGGATCATTTTTTAACTTTCTAAAAAAACAATTTTTACATGTTTTCACTTTTGTTGAAACTAATTTAGGATTCAAACATAATATTATCACCCTAAACTTTTATTTTCTGGGTTATACATGTTTTACATCTGATTTTATGACAAATACTATTTATTTTCAAAAATATCTCTTCTTTCTATAGTAAAAAAATAGATTTTCAGATCATTTTTTACTTCTGTAAGATATATTACTTATTCAAAATTTATTCCTTGTGTGTGGTGTATGTATTACCCATGATAAATCATATCATTATTCTCATTAATATCATTATATTATTAGATTATTTCAAATTTATTCCTTTATATGAATTATGATTTAAATGTTTCAAAGTGGTACGTGACACTTTCAAATGATTAATCGTAATTTTCCTCTATAATTTTTTAATTTTCTCATTTAAAAGTATCTTTATCTATGTCATAATAATTTGTTAATTCTTATGATCAATAAATATATTTTGATAAGTCATACTTTTCATTAATTGAATCAATGTATAAAGAATGCTTTCGACTTTCAGATATGGGTGGGTGACATTATTTCTCTTTGATGCACTTACAGATCTCATGGGATAAAACAATTAGTGAGAAAACCTTCATGTTTCTTTTCAAAACATAATCATATGGGTATATACCTATAGACTCAATCCAATATGGTAGAATGATGTTTTACATTTCTGATACATGACAACCAATAATTAATAATTTTCTTTATTCAGCTTTTAGTTATCATTACCCATAGGATTTTCACGATGAAAAAATATATGGATGCATTTTAACTCTCATTTTACTTATGGCGTGTGTTTTTCGGTTCATAAATTTTCCATATTTATTACACAAAAATGTTTATGATTATATTATAATTGATTCATGTTCCACTATATGCAACCCTTACTAAGAATTTGAGCTCACCCCTTTTATTTTCTTTCCTTCCCTAATATTTAAAGATGATATCATTGATTAAGTAACAAGGAGATGGTTTACTTTACTTTTTTATGTTTTATGTTTATTTTTCCAATGTAATAAGGGAAACATGTATGTTTCTAGTTTCTTCAAGACTAATTAACCGATCAATCCTTAGTGATGTGATCTATTATCTCTATGATATTATAATAAATGACCATCGACTCGAGTTCACTAGGGTATGTGTTGTTACACATGTCATGTATTATGTGTTTCTTGGATTATTCATGTTCCAAATTCATAATTTAAGTTTCACCTCTATATTTGTGTATGAATTTCCATTTAAATAAATTCTTTGCTTAATATATTGTTTTATAAAATATACTGAAATAAAATTATTCATGATAAATTTTATTGAGATTAAATATTAAAATGAAATATAAATATTAATACACTATGATAGCATAATAATAAACTTCATTAAAAATTTTATGACAAGTAATTCCACATGTAATGAAAACTATCAAGAATATAAAATATTTATCTCTATCATATTCCATAATTTTAATCTCCCTAATTACGACTAACCATCAAAGGAAAACATTAAAAATATAAAAGAATTTTTTATTTAAATATAAATAAATAGGATTAATTATTTTAGTGATAAATTTAAGTTAATAAAAACGAATGAAATATGACTATTATATATATATATATGGACATTGGATTTATGGTAATCGAAAATATGACCATTGAAAATATTGTCACTTGATATATAGAAATTGGGTATGAATGTATATAATAGTTATATTGTTTATGTTTAGATTTTATAAGAAATTTTAAAATAATATAATTAAAAAATGATATGTGATTATAAATAAAAAATAATTTATTAGAATAATTTATTATAGAAAATTATTTTTTATGTGATACATATTAATATTATTATGGAATTATTTTCATTGTTTATAAAATTAAAATAAATACTATAATTAAATGTAACAATTGAAGATTATGAATATAAATAAATAATTTTATGGGGATGTGATTAAAATAACTTAGTGAATAAATTTTATATTTTTATATTTATTTTTAAAAGTGTTTTATATTTTTATTAAAATGTGTTTCGCACGGAATTTGGGGATGACCTCCTGGATGGGAGATTCAAACGTTCCAATCGGTTTCTAATGGGTTTGTTCGTAGAACTAGAAACATCCAATGATTCCACGTCCGTTTGGACCTACATTCCAATGGTAGGAGCTCATTAGCTTGTGGGCTAATGAGGCTTAGGAATTTGCATTGGTCGAGAGGATGGGAGGTCGGTCTCATCACACCTTTTTGAGGAGAATTATTGTCTACTCCGGGACTCTCTTTATAGATTTAAGTTATGTTCGTGAATCCTTATTACATTACCAAGTATAAAATGAGCTTTCCTTCAGTTAAACAATCAATGATTAAACATGTAAGAAATTTAGAGGATCTTTTATATGTATTCGAGGTTCTTCATCAATAGAGAATCATCTGTATCTATTTAGATATTCTTAGTCAATGGTATCCTTCAAAAACATTTAGAAAAGTCTCTTGGTCATTATGATGACCAGGCTGGTTTTAAAGCCACTCAGTGGGGCACTTGAAGTTTATTGTCATTCAGAAGGACAAGGATTATTTCAAAGTTGGGATCGAACCCATGAATGGGCTACCTACGTATCCTTTGTTTTGAAAAAGGAATCACACGTAGTTCGAGTAAGGGAGTATGACGTTTATGATTGATGGCTCAAAGAAGGATGTCATAATTACTTTTACACTCTAAGCTCACGTGAGTCATGCTTGGTGTGAGAAACAAGAGGTATTGGTAAAAAATTAGACAATTGTGCCGTGAAAGATGCAGTCATAAGAAATGGTTTGGGG
Organism: Viscum album; assembly: GCA_963277665.1. Taxonomy (NCBI): domain Eukaryota; kingdom Viridiplantae; phylum Streptophyta; class Magnoliopsida; order Santalales; family Viscaceae; genus Viscum; species Viscum album. The sequence continues at coordinate 123,671,355 of OY728131.1, forward strand.
CTTATGTATGTATAACTTCCCAGATAGATGAAGGTTTAGGATTCACTTTTAGGGAGAAAATCCATGAATAGGGTCCATAAAGGTATATGTGCTTCATGGAGATTTGAATACTCTAATCTTGGGGCTTATTCCTAAGGAGGATTCCCATGTTAGGAGGGGACTTATGATTGGGTTTTACTCCTGAAAAGGAAACCCAACTAAAGGGTAAATTAGGACTGGTTAAAGAGAAATTAAGGGACTTGGGGCTTACTCCTAATAAGGATGCCCAAATTAAGGGACTTGGGGCTTACTCCTAAAAAGGATGCCCAAATTAAGGGACTTGGGGCTTACTCCTAAGAAGGATTCCTAGATTAAAGGATTATGATTGGGGCTTACTCCTAAGGAGGATTCCCAAGTTAAGGAATTAGGGTTTGGGGCTTACCCCTGAGGAGGATTCCCAAGTTTGGGAACTTAGAGAATTTGGGGCTTACTCTTAAGGAAGATGCCCAGATTAAAGGACTTATCACTGGGGATTATTCCTAAAAAAGGAGACCCAAGTTAAGGATTCTCTCATCCTAAAGGATGAGGTTGAATGAATGAACTCTCCATATTTAGTGAAATAAGGATATTTAAATCACTAGGTTTTGAGAGATATTCCACAGAATTCCTTTCAGATAAGGAATTCAAATCAAGAAATCAAGCCATAAATGGCTTTAAAGAGTGTCTTGAAGACTGAATCTTGAAAAGGAAAGGTGTAATGGATTAAGAGGGGTAAAATGTGAAAGATGGGCACCCAAAAAGGTAGGGGCGCGCATGTCCTGAAAGGCGTGCAAGTCTTCTGTGGGCGCGAAAGTATTGGTCGCGCAGGTATACCTATGCGACATGTGGGGGTACTTGCGCGATTTTCAACCAGCATTAGAATACTTGAGCGACTCTTTATTAATCACTTTAGAATCCTCTTGAGGTTCTTCCAGAAAAGGGACGAGCAAGTTCTATTGAAGGAAATAAGGAGGCGCGCAAGTGTTTGATAAGTTTCAACACTTAGGCCTTCCTTCTTCTCTTTAGATCTTCCGTTCTAGGTAAGAAATTACCTTAGAAGTGTTTAGGAAGCTTTAAGAAGAGACTTGGGCATCGGGAGTTTCAATCCGAGTTTCTGGAAAAAAAATCCTCTCGAATGTGGGGCCCACGGGGTCTATTTATAGGCAGGAGAAGACCCCGGGCGGTTACCGGGTGGTTATCACTTAGGTCGCGCAATTCACCTGCGCGACCAAGTGCGTCGCGCAAGTCCACTTGTGCGACAGTGATATAACTTGCGCGGTGCAATTGTTGTTGATCCTTTTTTCATGCCCTTGTCGATTTTTGATATTTTCTTCAAAGGTTGAATCACTTTGAGCTCAGATATTCCCCTTTTCCAATTTTTAGATTCTGTGACGAAAGGAGCGTCAACAAAATGGTTCAATTTATAAAAAATATTTTAATAATAATTAATACTAATTATATAAATTTGTATTAAGGGACACATAAGGTTAAAAATGTTAATTGTACATGATTGAAAGCCTTTCTATATATTTAATTATTTATCTAATAGTTAAATTTTCCATATTTTAAATAAAAATTATATTTAATGGTTTACTTTTTGTAAAAGTTATTTAAAAATTATTTAAGTATTTCAATATTATTTTTAACCCAAAATTTAAGCTACCGAGTAAAAAATTATGTAACCGTGGTCAATGTAAAATGAGGTAATAAGGGTAACAGTAATATTTAATGACAACTGTCAAAAATTCCTCTATATAAATGTGTTTATGGGGGATTTACTGAAAACAATTTATCCCACCAACATTATACTTCCAATTTTTATACACATTCATTATAAAATGGAAGAAATATATATATTAGAATGAATATTTTCTGAAATGATACTCAAAACTAATATATAAATGGTATCATCCTCTTTCCTTCAAAAGCACAATTTTCTATCATTTATCTCTTACATGTTTCTTCACATTGAATCTCAAAAATGATTCTTTTATTTTTTGAATCCATTGGTTCCAATGAGGATTCATAAATCCACCATTTGAAAGGAACCCAAGTTTAGATGGAGAAAATTCATTTATGTACCTAGTTATTCATAATATTTTTCAATTACATTCTCATCTACCCTCATTATAAATATTACCCCCCAACTAAATTTATGTTATATTAACCTCATTATTCTTCTATGAAAATTATTTTACTCTTATATGACTATATAATTATGCTCTTCTATTATTATAACATGTTCTTTATTGGTTTGGTTCAACAACATATATTAAAGATGTTATAAAAATATCATTATTTTTATCATAAATAAGTATCAAGAAAATAATTGTGGTTATATATATAATAAAAATGATTTATTTACGTCATTAATTTTATTTTTCGATGATGATGAAAAAAACTAATTATCATTATAATGTAATGTACTATTATTAGTAAATTACCCAAAACAAGAATTCCATGGATTTTTTTCTCACAAACCATAACCATATCATCGATAAAATAAAAAATGGAATAAAATAATAATTAGAACAGAGTTATTCCACTAACATTAATAATATTATCAGGATAAAATTTGTGTCAAATTATGGGATTTGGCATCACCATTACGAAATATAAATGAAATAATCAATGTTATAGATATATCATATAGTCACCATCTATCTTATTTTTAGATGTATATACTACCTATAGATGTTCTTATTATAATTTTCCTATTATTAATTCTATTAAAAATTCTATATAATGTTATATCTTGTATGGGATTTTGATTTAATGGTTATGTAAGTAGAAATGGATTAATTACTTTCCTCACATTGATTAATGATTGTTTATGAATAAATTATCCTTAGGGAAAATTATATGTTAATTATCTATATAACTACATATATTTTATTATACCATCTTTATTGTTATTTTTTTACATTTATTCTTATTATTTCAACTCAGTTGTGTTCAAAATTCAATAAAAATCAATATTGTAAATGAGACCAGTTATTTCTCTTTTTTTGGTTGGTAAACTTTCCACTCCCTGTACATTTTATTATATTATTTTATGGATGTCCTTATATATGATAATTTTATATGATATGGTAAAATAATATTAAATTTTAATTTATCCACAAGGGTTTTAAAATAATATTTTTGAAAATTTTTTGTATGATTGATTATCTGTTGATTTCATTTCTATTATGAAAGTATGAAGAGAATCATAAATTTCAACATTTTCTACATGAATTAATTTTTGTGACTTCATATAAAATATTCTTTTCAATTATTCATTTCAAAATTTTCATTCTTTTATAATGAAATTTATATTTACAATATTTTTATTATAAATATTATTAAAATTAACAAATATTTATTATTATTTTTAAAAGAAAGTTTATAATGGTCTCATATAATTGTTTTTAGTTAATGACAATGTACATTAATACTTTTTATCCTTCACTAGGGATATTATATAATGATACCATACACCTTATTTATCATGATGTATGATGATAATATCATATTTATTTTTTAATGAAACCATTCTATTTATCATGGGTTAATCAAGATACATTTATATTGTGAAATTTGTTTTGTTAACATGGTACACATATGTATGGTTTTTAATTAAATTAACGTAGGTTTTTAATGATAAATGGAAAATAATTTTATGTCCAAAAACTAAATGTTTTTACATTGTTATCCTATTATAAAATCTATGTGTGGATAATATTTTTAAATTTTAAAAAAAACATGGAAATTATTATTTTTCTCAACACTCTATGTGCAGATTGTATTTTGATGTTAAACCCCATATTCATCGAAGTTATTGACAAATTTATAACATTATAGGTGTTATTGATTGTTATTTTCTATGTTCGTGTGGTTATGATTTTTTAGGTCTATACTTATACTAAATTTTTATGTTATGGTATATAACTATGATTTCTTCTATGGATTATGATTATTATATCATATATATGAAATCTTATGACATTTTATATGTGATAACCTATGGGGTTTTGTATCCTTATCCCATATACATTATAAAAATATTATGAATCCATGTTCATTTCATTTAAATATTTTTTTCACGGTCATTTTATTAAGTACGTATTATGGATTCATGTTTTCATGATTCTATGATACATGTCTTGGGTTATGATGAACCCATATGTCATGATTCATGATTTATGATATTTGGTATATTTTTTATGATTTAATTATGTTATCTTCATGTACCACTATTATTCTATCATAAGTGAATTTTTTGCCTAATATTTAATTATGACCCTAAATTGATATCTCTTATGTTTACCCTTACTGATCCTATGATCAAACCCTTTTATTATGTTCTCATTCACATGGTTTTGAAGAAGGATATTATGTATGATGCCTATAAAAGGGTATCTCACTATATAAATATATAGTTTAAATTTTAGTTAATTATTTTACATTAATAATATCATAAGGGTAATATCTAAAGAGACTTAATCTTTTGGTTATGATATTGGTTGATTTTTTTAGAGTAAAATTTTAAATTATTGAAATGATATAACATGTTTGTTTGTTATGATCAGTTCACTTCCCATCGTATCAATTTTTTGTGTAAAGTATGCATTTCTAGCATAGGAATCATTCGTACAAGTTTGGGGTGTGTGATTTGATATCATAATTGTGTTTAGTCTTTATTAGGATTAGGATTGTAATTATAAGAAGATAAAACCAAATAAATAAACGATGAACCATAACCTATGTTGGATAAACCTTAAATGTTATAGGTTGAAATTAACGTATTTTAATTTATTATATAATTTGATTTATTTTCATTATCATATTATTATTTTACTCTTATTATTGTTTTTTATCCTCACTCTATCCTTTTAGGTATATTTAATTTCTCTATAAAAGAATAATAATGTTAAAAATGGGTGTAATGTAATGTACAACAATTATACCAAGGAGTGAACAAATAAAATGGGATATGGTATTGAGAATCCTATTGTTTTTCAAACCTTACTATATTGTGTAATGATGAAGAAAATGATCTTCTTGAATAACCCAAATACATCATGTAAGATAGAATACCATCTCTATGGATGTTTAGGTGAAGGAACCATGAGTTAAATAAGATTCAACTTCATAAGTGTGAAAACATTAGAAAGAATCACCTAGGGGAATGTATCAAATGAACTGAAATATGATTTATGTTTGGTAAATGTGGGAATGGGAATCAAAACATAACAAAAATAGAAGAGTTTAGTTAACATGATAGAGGATATGTATTTTTTTTCTAACATACTATTAATATCCCAAACATATCAATGTGATGAATTTGGGAACTATGAAATTCAGTGCCCCAATTAGGATGGTAATAATAAAAATAGTCCCCAACAACATATTAATACAAGTAATAAAGGAAGGTTTAGTAAATCAAAACTAATGGCGTGGCTCATGAAAATAATGTAGTTTTTGGTATACTCATCAACATATCTAAATTGTAAAATGTATTTCTTCGTCATGGATCTACCAATTCCATCATATTAGGGAATTTCTCTAAGATAATAAAATAAAAAACTCAATTATAAATTATTTAATTATTCGTGGAAATATCAAGTAATATGATTATTACCCCCATTTCTATAACAAATATTCAAAAATATGTTATTAATAATATTATTATTTAAAAATATTATTGTTCCCCCTTTAATTTAATTTGATGTGATTTTATTCTTGGGGTTTATTTATCTATATACAGTATATATGGATATTTTAGGTAATTGACTCACATTTCATATCATAAATCAATTCATGATCAATTTCTGTTGCTTTATTTACTATGAAATCCATAAGGAAGTTACTTCCACTATATTGTTCTTAAAATCTTATAAAGTGGGGTATTTAACTCAAATAATTGGTGATAATCTCAATTAGGGGGATATTCCTACTATGAGGGAATATTTTAGTTTCCTAGTTTTCTATAAAATAATATGGTTAATATATCATCCAAAATTAGATTGTTAATATTACCTAAGATTTGGATACATAAAATATATTTATTATTGATATAAATGTAAAATTCCAAGGATGTAATTTATTTAAGGAGTTTAAATGTAACACCATGATATTTTATTATGAATTTCCATTAAAATAAATACCTAATGAAATATACTGTTTCCCATGTAGCATTAAAATAAAATGATCAATTGTGCATTTTATTGGGATAAAATATTTTAATTCAAGATATATATTAATACATTATGTGAATACAATATGAATATTATTAATAAAACTATAATATGAATAAATTTATATGTAAATAAAAATACCATAAACATAGAATCATTATCATTGTGGTTTACTATGGATATAATTACAATATCTGGAACTTTAGAATGAAGGAAAAATACTATAAATATATTATAAGTATTGAGGTAAAATTAAATGAATAGGATGAATGATTTTAGTGAGAAATGTTTTATTATATGTAAGAATGAAATAAATATGTTCTATATAAATACAAGTTGTATATATGGTTCTTAGAAATATAGTCAATAGAAATAATGTTATTGTGCATTTTATCATTTATATTCGTTTTATCCAATTATTATATTAAATATGTGTAATTGTTATTAAAAAAAATTAAATAATATAATTCACCAATATTATTTAATGAAACAAAAAAATAAAATATAACTATATTTTTTTTATAAATATATATTTTTTATATGTTACATTGTACTAAATTTACTATTAAAAACTTATTTTTCATATTTATAATAGTAAAATAAATATTCTAATGGATCAATAAAATGCAATGGTTAGAAAATAAATAATTAATTTAAAGGGGATATAGTTAAAATCATTTAATGATAAAATTGAATATTTTACAAGGATTTTTTTAATGTGATTTATAATTTTAACAAAATAATTTAAATTGTCAACTTTAAATGGGTTATTATAATCAAAATATTCATTTGATAAACCAATAGACTTAAAATTATTTTAATATTAATTAATAATAAATAAGAATTAGGAAAACATGAATATTGAAATTTTATTAATGTATAATAGTATTTTTTCATCATATTATATATTTTCATTTAAAAATTAAATTTACCATATAGAAAAGTTTAATTATCTTAAATTGTGTACAATTTTGTTTTAAAAAAAATTTAAATTAGGTAAGGGGATGAATTTCATCTTGAGGAATAAAAATTATTTACGATGGTAAGAATTTTGGTTACATGGTAATGGTAAAATGTGTTAAATAAGGATAAAACAATTTGTAAGCATATAAAATATCATAAAACACAATCAGTAATTGTGTGTATGAGAAATTTATGAATCAAAAAAACCACAAACCTATTAAATGCTAACTTTTTATGCTCTTTCATTTTAAAATGATATCCTTATACATTAAAAAAGAATATTTATAGAAATTCCACTCAAAACTAACTTAAAAATGGACATGTTGTCTACCACTCTGAGACAACTCTTTTACAAAGGATCCCCCTATAATGTATAAGTTTTCTCCTTTTTTAATTAATTATTCTATTTTCCCTGGACTCTATTTCCATGAAGGGTGACTAAATCCTTCCTTCTGAAGGATCCTAGGTTGAGAATGAGCGAATTCATCGATGTAAGTACCAAGTTCATCATTATATTTTTCAATTAACATATCATATGGAATCTTTTTCAAATTGTATTATCCACTTTAATAATTATAAATTAAAATGGTTTTTATATATTATAAAAATATACTACTACTATATAAATCTATAACCTTACTCATTCATTAAATTAACATGTCCTTGTTTGGGCCGGTTTATCCACATACATGAAAAATTATACACCATAATAATTATTTTAAAATGAACATATATCAAGACATTAATAATGGTTATATATTATATTAAGGATTAATTTTTTTCATAAATAATTTTTTTTATGTATGGCAGAAAAAATAATGGAAATTAAATGTTATTTATTTGTATTTCTAAATTATCTGAATGAAGATCCTCATTGATTCCACTCGTGCTGGCCATAGAAATAAATTCCATCAAGTGAATATGGGAATAAAAAAATAAATGAAAATAATGATTCTACTACTAGGAAAAATAATTAATTATGAATTCAAAATCAATGAACAGAGATCGACATGAGCATTATAGAACTTGTATGAACTAATTAACATTAATAACATAAAATAATGACTAACTAATATATGTGTAATGAATTATTATAATTAAATAATATAAGAGGACATAAATATGATTAAGGTTGTGAAAAATTTTATTAATATTATTCTACTTGATATATGGGTGGATAAATTACTTTCATTGATGTCATGAAAAAATTTAATTATTTCTCATCACAATTTATCTTTCATTGAGGTATGTTGCACATTCAAAATGTATATCCTTCTGTGTGCTATATTTAGTTCCCAAAAATTTATTTCATAATAATTTTAATTATGATACAAGTATTTATGTGTCAATATTTGGGATTAACTTTTAATATATTTTGATTAAAATGTTTCCAAATCAATAATTATTTCTGTAGAGTTCTCACTTTGTATCAATGGTTTTTATTTATAAATTTCCTAAGAGTGATATAGTATATTAATTATCACACAAATTGTATACATTTTATACTATTTTGGTAATTATTTTGGCTAAAATTTATTCTTACCATTTCACAAAAAAATTTACATTTCAATAATATTTAATCTTATAAATGGGTATAACCTTGTCTCTTATTATCGATCAATAATCACTATTATAAAAGTATATATTCAATATATTGTTTCGTAAATATCTAGATCTATAGTATATTTTTTATAAGGTAATTTTCAATTAAATTTTAATTCCTTTATAATGGTTTTAAAATAATCTTATTAAGTTTTATTCATTCGTGATATTTTCAAATAATTTGACTTTATTTACCAAAGTGTGTAGAAAATATTTATTTTTAATTTTTTTTTTCATGGATAAATTTTCCCATTTTCTTCTATTATTTTATTTCAAAATATTTAATTCTAAGTTTCCATGGTTCCATAATTTTAATTCAATAAAAATTTATTTATAAAATACTTTCCATTAAAACAATCATTTTTATATATAAAGGATATTTGTTCCCATTTTTCAAATAAATTTTCTATTGTATTAATAAAAGTATTTTTAAACTATTCAAACATCCATGAATGTTTTTATCAATCCTTTGGTATATAATTTTATAATACCATGAACCTTATTTATTTTTATGTATTATGATAATATATTTTGGAAAATTTCATGAAATTGATTTATTTATCTCTGATTAATCAAGCTATAATGGTATTATAAATCATATCCAATTTAAATGGAGCACACATGTATGGTTTTAAATTATTTAAATGGTGGTGTCGTATATCACATTGATGTAATGGGTAATGCTTAAAATATCATGAGACAATATTTTTCTATTCTTTAACTTCACAAATCTATGTATGGAAATTATTATTATGTTTACAACTCTACGCATAGACATTATTATAATGGTCACAATTTTTTCAGGGACATTGATTTTTTGTTCACAAATATATGTATATAAATTATTAATATGATCATAAACCTATAAATGTAAATTACTTTTAATATTATCCACTTTATACCTAGACTATATTGTAGTTATCTATGTTCTCAATGTTATGACTTCTTATGCATATGCCCCAATTAAATATTATACCACATTCCTATGAATTGTTTCATGGATCATGATTCTGTATCTTGTCCCCGCATTCAACTTCCATGGTGAAAGGGGACTTTAGTGCAATGATGGTTTAACCTGAGATAAAAAGTTTAGGTATTACCATGTATGCACGTAGTTTTTTTGAAATTGAAAACCATGATTGAAAAATCAATGTCAATAATAGTTCTCTCTCAAATGAGAAAATCAAAGAGTATTGTAGTTTATTGTCGTACCGGACAAAAGTGTTGCATAGTTTAACGTCATATAACAAGGACGAAAGTGAATCAATGTAAAGATATTGATTCTAGGGGTCGTTTCACGAATCAACATCATATGAGATGGTGGTGAACCGATGTGAAGAGAATGTTTTTGGGCTTGAACCCTGGGAGGTTGCCTACATACCCTGCCAGGAGGGCAAGGATCAATGTCCGTGTTGTTCAATTAAAGTATGAATTAATGATCAAGTTGTTCTTGGGGACAACGATCTAAATAAAAAAATGTTGTTGGGACTTACACATGGTTAGGGGCCCAAAGAGAGTGTTATGGTTGAGGTTTTCTCTAAGCTCACGTGAGTCATACTCGATGTGAGAAACAAGAGATAACAACAACCTTAACGATGCACAATTTAATGTCATGTAGGAAATATCAAGGGACTATGCAGTTTAAAGTCTTGCAGTTAGGACTATTGGTTCTGTACAGTTTAGCGTCATGTATTTAGGGTGATGGGGACAATACAGTTTAACATCATATTGGACGAAAGGGGGATTATGCAGTTTAATGTCTTGCAGTAAGGACAAAAGAGCGTATCATTTTAACGTCATGTCGGATGAAAGTGCGAAATAGTTTAAGGTCATATGCATGGACCGTGAATGGTGCAGTTTAATGTCATGTTGTACCTTTGAGATTATATAGTTTAACGTCTTTCCGGACGTAAGGGACTTTTATACAGTTTAGCGTCATGTAGTTAGGACGTCATAGTTTAACGTCTTGCTGGACTTAAGGGACTTTTATACAGTTTAGCGTCATGTAGTTATGACGTCACAGTTTAACGTCTTGCTGGACGTAAGGGACTTGCAAATATTTTATGGTCATATGCATGGACCAGGGAAGATGCAGTTTAAGGTCATACTGGACTATTGCTGTATAGTTTAATGTCATATAGTAAGGACAAAATGGTGCTGCACAGTTTAGTGTCTTGTTGCGGGGACATAAGAGGACATAGTTTATCGTCATGTTGGACGAAAAAAAGACATGCGAACAGTTTAAGGTCATATGCATGGACTGCATTGTTTAACGTCACCTTGGACGAATTAGGGTGTTTTACAGTTTAGTGTCATGTAGCTAGGATGAACTACAGTTTAGTGTCATGCTGGACAATTAAGGGAACTAATATAGTTTATTGTCATCTCGGACGTAACACAATTTAACGTCATGTTGGAAGAAGTTGCAGTTTAAGGTCATACTGGACCATTACTGGAACTGATATAGTTTAGTGTCATCTCAGACGAAACACAGTTTAACGTCATGTTGGACGAAGTTGCAGTTTAAGGTCATACTGGACCATTACTGGAGCTGATATAGTTTAGTGTCATCTCGGACGAAACACAGTTTAACATCATGTTGGACGAAGTTGCAGTTTAAGGTCATACTGGACCATTACTGGAACTGATATAGTTTAGTGTCATCTCGGACGAAACACAGTTTAACGTCATGTTGGACGAAGTTTCAGTTTAAGGTCATACTGGACCATTACTGGAACTGATATAGTTTAGTGTCATCTCGGACGAAACACAGTTTAACGTCATGTTGGACGAAGTTGCAGTTTAAGGTGATACTGGACCATTACTGGATGAACCAATTGTAAGAGTCTTGGTTCTGGGGACCATATTTTGTGTTTATACAAAATATTTCTTCAGAAATCTGGCATTGGTTGGAGTCGTGATGAGTTCTCCATCCATTGAGATTAATAAATAAGCTCTATTAGAGTAGACCTTGTGTATTGAATAAGGTCCTTCCCATTTTGGTTCAAGCTTGGGAGGCTTCTTTCCTGGTATCATTGGTGTTCTGAGAACCAATACCAATTCTCCCTGAATGAATGAACAAAGACTAACTTTTTTGTTAAAAGCTTGTGCTATTCGATTTTGAGAGATTTCCAAGTGGTGCAAAGTGCACAATCTTTTCTCATCTAACTGTTCCAATTCATTCAATCGCTTTTGGGATTTCTCATCTGTAGATAACTGATCACAAATGGCTACTCTGAGTGAGGGCAATTGAACTTCAATTGGCAAGACTGCTTCTATTCCATATACCAAGGATTATGGAGTTGACCGCGTTGCATTGCGGGTGGTAGTCCGATAAGCCCATAAAGCATGAAAGAAATTATCAGGCCATGACCTCTTATCTTTATCCACCATCTTTTGCAGTATATTTGAAAGTGTCTTGTTAAAGGCCTCTATTTGGCCATTGTACATCGCATGATACCGAGATGAATGGTTGGATTTAATGTTGTCTTCTTGATACAATTTCTTCACCTCAGAAGAACAGAAGTTGGTGCCGTTGTCCATCAATATAGTATGAGGGACACCAAATCTAGTAATGATGTTAGACTTGATGAAGCTAACAATTCATTTAGAACTGACTTCTTTGAGAGGTACTACCTCTGCCCATTTGGAAAAGAGATCAGTAGGAGTAAGAATGTACTTAAACTGCTTGGCCGTAGCTGAAGGGTAAGGTCCCACCACATCCATTCCCCATGTGGAAAATGGCCATGAGTATTTAGCTGTATGAAGAAACTCTGGAGGTTGATGAATGAAGTTGGCATTTACTTGGCATGAATGACACATCTTTGTGAAATCAACACAATATTGTATCATTGAAGGCCAAAAGTATCCAAGCCTTCGAATTTGATCATACAATCTATGTCCAGACTGTTGGGCACCACATACTCCTGCATGCACTTCTTTCATGACAGCCATTGTCTCTTCACCATCAATGCATTTGAAGAGAAATCCATCAAAACCATGTTTGTAGAGAATTTTCTCTAGGTGGTTTGGGCTATCATTAAGAGTAAAATTCACCACACGTCGCCGGATTTGTTCTTTCTCACCTCTATCAGGTGGAAGTGTTCCATTTTGAAGGTATTCCCTGATAGGTGACATCCATCCTGTATTATGACCATATGGATCAGGTATGGGACTAATTTCATTAATTCCCTCTGTTATGGCTTGAACAAAAGGTGAAATTGCACGACGGTGGGCAATACTGATGGTTGTCTCGTCCCGATTTGGATCTGCTAGAGTTGTGGCTATATTAGCCAGTGCATCAGATTGAGCATTTTGTGATCTTGGGACATAAGAAAATGTCGGTTCTGAAGGGAATTCCGCCATTAACTCTCTGACGTAATCATACAAAGGGATTAATTCTTCTTTTATGATGGCATAATCCCCATTGACTTGTTTGATTACTAGGTCAGAATCACCTTTCACCTTTAAGTGATTCACTTGTGCTTGAAGCGCTAACTCCAAGCCTGTGATATGATCTTGGTATTCGGCTTCATTATTGGTACCACCTTCCCACAATAAAAAGGAATAAGGTAACAATGCCTTATCTGGAGAAATGAGTACAATTCCTAAACCAACTTTGTTGAATTTAGGATTTTCCATTTTCTTCCATGTTGGACTTCTGGAAGCACCATCAAAATACATTTCCCATGTTTGAGGATTCCCTTGAATATAGAAAACTTCCTCATTAGGGAGTTCAATATCTGAAGACGTGTCTTCCATGGTAGGATGTTCCGCCAGGAAATCAGCCAGAGCTTGGCCCTTTATTGCCTTTTGAGACACATACTAAATGTTGAACTGCTGCAAGATAACTGCCCACATTGCTAGACGTCCTGTAAGCATTGGACGACTAAGGATGAATTTGAGCAGATTATTGCGAGATACTAATTGGACCTCGTGATGTTTCAAGTAGTGTCTCAGTTTCTGGACTGCAAATATTAATGCTAGGCAGCACTTCTCAATACTTGAATACCGGGTTTCTGCTTCAAGCATAGTTCTACTGAGATAGTAGAGGTTGTTTTCATTCCCAACATCATTCTTTTGAGCGAGAAAGGCACCCAATGATCGCTCTAGAGCTGTCACATAGAGGATAAGTGGTATACCTTCAATGGGTGGAATGAGTATTGGTGGACTCAAGAGGTATTTCTTGAGAACATAAAATGCTTCTTGACATTCTTCAGTCCACTGGTAAGTGACTCCTTTTTTCAATAATTTGGTAAAGGGTAAACTTTTGCCTGCCAAATTGGCGATGAAACGCCGAATATAGGCTAAGTTTCCTTGAAGTCCTCTTAATTCTATCAAATTCTGATGAGGTGACATACCGAGGATTGATTTGGTCTTCTCAGGATGGAATTCAATACCACGATGGCGTACAACAAAGCCGAGGAATTTTCCTAAGGTTACCCCAAAAGCACATTTTAAGGGGTTCATCTTCAAATTATGTTGTCGAAGCTTGTGGAATATGACTTCCAAATCAGCCAAGTGATTAGAACGTTGTTTGGATTTAACCACCAAATCGTCTACATAGCATTAAACAAACTTCCATAAGAAAGGTTTGAAGATACGATGCATGGCGCGTTGATATGTTGCACCTGCATTCTTTAAACCAAAGGGCATCACCTGGTAACAAAACACACCTTGAGGAGCTCTGAAAGTTGTAGATTCCTCATATTCTGGGGCCATTCAGATCTGATTATATCCGTAATATCCATCCATGAAGGAGAGTACTTCATAACCAGCCGTCACATCAATTAAGAGTTCTGTAATCGGAACTGGGAAATCATCTTTAGGACAATACCGATTAAGATCTCTGAAATCGATTCAAACCCTAATTTGTCCGTTCTTCATCTTTACAGGGAAAATATTAGCCAACCACTTGGGATACTGAACTTCTCTGACGATGTTAGCTTTGATCAGTTTATCCACTTCAGCTTCAATTTTGGAAGCATAAGTTGGGTGTGTTCTTCTCGCGGCTTGCTTAAATCCTCGATGTTCTTTTGGTAAACCCAAATGATGATTAGAAACATCAGGATCAAGCCCAGGAATTTATGTATAGTTCCAAGCAACAATATCTTTATTTTTCTTTAGAAAAGAAATATACATCTCTTGCTCTTCAAGGGTCATGGTCGCACTAATTAAAGTGGGGCGTGGATCTTTCTCTGTACCCAGATTTATTTCTCTGAGTTCATCCACAGTGGTAGAGATACCCTCTTCAAATGCTGGAGGAGCATCTCTAAGACCTTCCTCTTCCTCTTCATTATGTGCTATTTCTTCCATTTCTACTTGCATAGTAGATGACAAAACGAAATTTTCATGATCATAAGAGATGTCAAAATTTTCACATTTTGAAGAAGAAGCTTCCATTTCCGACACAATTGATGATAAAGGGCCTTCTTTGGGAAATAAAGAGGAGACGATGGATTGAGAATCGACATCATTATTCACCTCTGGTGTTGCTATAACTTCTTCTGGACTTATTGGCGAAGTATAGACTTGTTGGACTTCAGTAGATGAAATGAAAACGTCACCACTTATGCTTTCATCACTGTTTGGTAGGTTACCAATTTCTCCCATGTTGTCTGGCTCAATTGTCATAATTGACATTATGGATCTTTCCATAAGAGTATTTTGATTTGGGCCTATTTTTTCAATTTCACTGATAGGTAACAGATAATTTGTACTCACATGTGTAAATGGATTTATTGAAATTTTCTCCAAACCATATGGAGCATTAATTTGGGTAATTTCCTTCATTATAGATTTTTCTCTTCCCTTCTTGTGATAAAATTCGGCCTCAATGTATTGAGACTCATATGTCTTGAACGGGGCCTTATCACCATACAATGTTCCAACTTGACCATTGAAACAGTATTTGAGACATTGATGGTATGATGAAGGGATAGCTGCTTGCTGATGTAGCCAGGGTCTTCCAAGCAAGACATTGAAAGCTGAGTCTTGATCAACAATCATGAAATCCGAATTGGATACAAGATCTCCAAACTGGGTTCTGAGTGTAACTTCGCCCAGTGGTTCTTGTTCATTTTTATCATATCCTTGTAACATCATGGTAGAAGGAGATAAATCAGATTCCGTGAGACCCAATCGACGAAGTGTACGAATGGGCAAGAGGTTGACTCCTGAACCATTGTCAATGAAAGCTCATCTAATATCTACACCATTGACTTTTCTAGATAAGTAGAGAGGTTTTATGTGCCCATGCACAACATCATCTTCATCTTTATCAGTAAAAGATATCACTGCATGGCATTCTGCAGGATTATTCTCTATGTGATAGACTTCAGCTACAGCAATTTCAGCTTCAAACTCTTGAGGACATGACAAAGCATCGATGAGTGATTCCCGATGATCTTTTGATAGATTCAAAGCATCCAAAATTGATAACTTGGCTGTTACTTGGGCCAAGTGTTTCAATATATCATACTTTTGATCTCGAGGTCTGCGTTTCCCAACAGGAATATGTGGTTTAGCAGGTACCTTGGAAGCAGATGCTTTGGAAGCTGATGCATCTTGTATTGGGATAGAAGTTGGAAACATCCTTGGTTTTTTAGGATTAGACTGATTCGATCCATTTACTTGCTGAGATAAAGAAGATGGATCTTTTAATCGGTCTTCCAAAATAACTGTGCCAAAACCGAGTTGGCCATTGGCAGAAGAACTTGCTTGTTCTTTTTGAGCTCGCTGAAGGGCTCTACCACGAGTTTCTGCTGCATACACAGTGCTGGCAGGGGTAAAATTGGAGTAGTGGCTTCGGAAAGATCCATGTCTTCCCCTGTATCCTGAACCTCTAGAACTTCCTCGGATTCCCTTATTTGATACAAGGAATTCAGGATCATCAAAACTGGAATATGGATCTGTTAATTGAATCATATTAACAGAACCGAAGATTAACTCTTCATCTGATAAAGACCCTACCTGACTAGCCTGTTTAGGCTGTTCCGTTTGATGGGGCGGTGCCCGTGGCTTTGAAGTAGATGGCATGAAATCTTCCAGAGTCAAAGACATCTTAGGCCATGATACATACTCATCTTCTTCTGATTCCTCTTTCTTCTTTGAATTGCGCTGCCCTTTTGAGGATTTGTCTTTTGATGGAGACTTCACTGTAACTTTTTTAGGAGACACAATTGGCTTCTTCAATTGTGTTCGCAAAATGGCATGGGTCCGATTGATTGTCTTTCTGACCATCCAATCATCATATTTTTGCGCCATTTTGCTTTTGACTTCCTGCCACTCGCCTCCTTCCTCTGGATCTGTAGCGGTAATACACACCACATGAGCTGAAGAACCCTTCAATTTGACTTGTCCCAAGTCGACCATCTTTTGTAGGAGGTCTTTAAAGACAAAACACTCCTGGATGGGATGTCCCCACATTTGATGAAAGGGACAATAATTGGGACGGTCTTCATCTCCTTTCTTGTTTGGCCTCTTGGGCACTGGTAATTGAACCAAATTATTTTCCAGAGATGAAATGAAGTAACCAAGAACTTGCTCACTTCGGAAAGAGTATGTTTTACACTTCATATCCTCAAATTGTTTTCGTCGATGATCTCTTTGACCATTTGGACGAAACGGCCTTTGTTGTTGGCGTTCAGGAGGTGGAGCCCTTCGAGAAGATGAAGGTTTTGAAGTAGAAATAGGTACAGGTGCTTGTTTAAGCATAACTGTAGCAGTTTCCTCTTTACCCTTTCTCCTTCCTGGAACTAATGGAATTAAACGAGATTTAGCCTTAGCCTATATAAGGGAATCTTCAATCTGCTGAGCGATTGAAGTAAGGTCTCGAAACCCTCATGTGTATTTCACAGGGATCAATGGCGTGCGTAATTCGTCACGCAAATTTGCCACACAGATTGGCAACAGCTCTTCCTGAGGGAGTGCTAAACTCAGGGAATACGTTAATCCCTTCCATCGAGCAATGAAATTAGAGACTCTTTCATTCTCCCTTTGCTTGCAGTTTGTAAGATCAAAAACTGTTGTTTTTATCAAAGTTGAGCTGAACTGAAGAAGGAATTTTTGACGAAGATCCTCTCATCCGATGATTGACCGGGATTGCAATCTTGTATTCCAGACAAAAGCTGGTCCTTGCAAGGTTCGCACGAAGCATCTGAGTTTCACTGCTTCTTGCTTCTCTGGAGTTCCCAGCATAGGATCACAACAAGACACGTAATGTGTCAAATGTTTTTCAGGGTCTCCTAATCCATTGAAAGTAGGGAAAACAGGGTTTCCAAAACTGGATGGAGGAGAAATTGAATCTACCCATTCAGGGTAAACTTTCTTTTCAGGATTAACTTGCACCCATTTCTCTTCCATAGTTTCTAACCGAGCTATTAATGACTAAATATTAGTTATTAACTTTTGAGAAACATCAGGTTGAACATGGTTTTGGGTAGGTGCAATGAATGGAGCTTGGACAGACGTGGTGGTTGGTGCTGCAACTGATGGTAGCACTTCCAACCGTTGTTGCGCTTGACCCACGGGATTAGACCTCTGAGGGTGTACTGATAAAGGAGGATATTCTTGATCCATCCTTGTAACTGCAACAAATTCCTTCGGCTGTCGAACTTCAGCATTCTTAAGAATAAGACTACTCTGAAGTAGTTCTGCATTCATTCTTCTTAATTCTTTCATTTCTTCCTCCTGTTTTGAAAACCTTTGCTCTAATGAGAGTGATTGACCTTCTCTAGAGGAAGGATATGTAACCTGATTCTTTCCCTTCCCTTTGTTGGATACCTTTTGGAGGGAGGGAAGTGGATTACCTAGGTTCTGAGTAATCCTTTGACTTCGTGTACGTACACCTTCTTCATTTTTATCGGTGCGTACATTTTCTTGAGCAGGATGTTCTTTATCTGAGTCCCCTGAGTGAGTCTCCTCTGGTGGATTATCAACAATGGCATTGATGACATTGATTGATGCATAATGCATCGCATCCCTTCTATCAGCATTTCTGTGATATTGTCTTCTTTCATAGCTTTGATGAGACATTGCCTTTTGTTGATTCAATCTTTTAGGAACTTCTTGACGAGCTATAATTTGGAGGGAATCTCCTGATAATTTGGGTCTTCGTTCCTCTTGGGGCTTCTTCCCCAATCGAGAAAAGACTGTTATTCTCTGAGAAGGGGATTGATGATTTGAAAGAGTCCCCAATCTCGTGAACTGGGGATGTTCCTGCTGATTCCGCTCAACTCCTCGAATCCCATTTGTTGACTCTGAGGGTTGGGTTAAAGAAGTCCCCAGTCTAACAAGATGGGGTGTCTCTTGACATGCTACGTCAGAGATCTTCTTAAAAGATCTCTTGATCTTGCGAATCTTAGTTCGGAAATTAGCTGGATGCATTAGCCTGTATCCACTTTTATCACCTGGTTCAACAGACCGTTGGATGATTTCCGAGACTTCTGTCATTTGATGACATGTTTGCTCTATACGAGAGGCTTGTGCAATATTCTCGCCTGCTTGATGTAGGAGCAATTCAACAAAATGTTCTCTATATGCTTTATTTTGAGAGGAACTAGTTAAATCATGTTCTTGAACAAGCTTTTGATTATGAACAAAGCCCATTGACTGTGGCCGGCCATGGGCAATAACATTGCATGAGACCATTTTTGGTGGGCTTTGCTGACTAGAAAGCACTGTGAAATGTAGTGCTCCATGAACACCCCATCCTCTGATATGAACATTAGATGGAGCAT
Source organism: Viscum album (assembly GCA_963277665.1). Classification (NCBI taxonomy): domain Eukaryota; kingdom Viridiplantae; phylum Streptophyta; class Magnoliopsida; order Santalales; family Viscaceae; genus Viscum; species Viscum album. Next base: position 123,690,856 of record OY728131.1, read on the forward strand.
TGGCAATTAACTGACGCAATTTTCTTAGTGCACCAAGGAATGAACGTTGATGGGTTCTCTAATGCTTTTCAGCCTTCGGATACTGAGAGACTAATAGAGATGCCAAATCAATCTGACATTGTAACCCTTCTATTATCTTAAGCTGATTTTCATATTCATCATAAGATAATACCTTCTTCTTCAATTGACAAAGAGTTTTCCATATGTTGAGACCAATATCATGGATTCCATCATCCGTCAACATCTTTGGTATGTCATACTGGGAGTCAGCCAAAGGCCAAAACATGACCGGTACCTCACCTTTTTCCAGTTTCTTCCTCATGTTCAGCATTTACAATTTATCATTAAATGAAGATTCTTCTACATGTTTTGACCAGAGTTGGTGTTTCCTTGTTGCTTCATCGGATTCAACCAGATTGGTAGAGAGATCATTGATCAAACAAGAAGATGCATGACTTAGGGGTGGTTCGGAGAATGACCTACACCCTGGGCTATCTTCTGATTGAGAAAGTATTTCACTGGTTAGCGATAAAGCATCAGACATGACTGGTTTCTCATTTTCAAGTGCCTTAAGATAAGAGGGCTTTCTCGGCACTACATTGTCCACTAGAGTATTTCCCAGGCAATGTGAATCACTACTGCGGAGAGGAATTTCACAGCGAAGTTCATCATCATGGGGAGGACCACTATAATGGGTTACAGCAAAAGATGAGATCTCTTGATCCTTGGTCTTCTGACCACACAGAGGGTTCCTGTGGCTCTCATCTGAAGAAGAAACTTCAAGATTGACCGAATTTTCATGAAGCAAGCCTTCATGAGGAAGTGTATGTTGATGACCATCAGAATTAATTTTCCTGTTATTGGGAACTGAGGGAGTAGAATCTTTAATTCCGACAGATAAATGCCTGAGGGCTTCAAGAACTCTAGCATCGAGCAAAGCCTTGTTGCAGATTGGCCTTTGATCTCCTGACTGTGCTGGGCGGATCTTTTTCTTAGATGCCTTCTTAATCGCTTTGGAAACCACTTGTTGACGAAAGTGGTTACTCTAAGCAGGTGTATGTGCCTGATCAGGAAATATGGTCAGGTTAGGCTGACGATCTCCACTCAAATCAGGTGTATGTGCCTGACTTCGTTGTCCGTATGATATGGGGGAGTATGCCCCATGACCCTCTTGGACTGGAACAGATGTGTGTGTCTGTTCTGGAGTGAATCGTTGATGTGTCAGTCCACTGCTAGGGATAGTTTTATGTGTCTATCTCTAAGATGATGCTGAAGCTGTTATTATAAGGCCCCAGCCTTAAACCTTACTTAATCTTGAGTTATTACAAGATTACACATTGAGGATCTTTTCAGGTTTAGAGTTTTAGAGAATTAGATCATAAAACTTGCATTACATTCCACATATAAACAAAGTGGTTACATAAAGTTAGTATTCTTCATTCCCATCAATGGAAACACATTTAAAATAAAACATGGATTATTTCTTGACACATCCTTGACTATATCATCTTATCATGTACCTTTCCATTGACCTGTGAAAAACATTTCAAAAAAAAAACTTGGGATGAGCATAAAAACTTAGTATGGGTTATAAAAAAACATGGAAAGGAAACATGAGTTCATATATACATAAGAATGAAATCATACTTTACCCATAAAACATAGGCACTTTAACATACCTCATAAAATCATGAATAAATCATAGAAATCATAAGACATAAAGGTAACTTGAGGCATTCATAACATTCTTACGTAGGGAGTAACCCTCTTGGTTACGTTTGGAATACCCATCAAAGTATATTCCCTAAAATCTCTTTGGAGAAACCGTAACGTTTCACTCCTTCGCGTTACCCAATGCAATGGAGAGCTATAACGGGCTCACCCGCCCTTAGTTTATCACGGAACCACCCGTCTTCATAATAATGCCCAAGAACCATAACATAATCTTATCACATAAAACATGCATAAAGGAAACATAAAATTTCCACATTTCAATCATGAGATATCAATACAACACTTTGATATAAAAACATTATGAAAACCATTTTCAATACCAAAATAAAATAAAAGTAAAACATGGTATTTATTTTTCTTTTAAAAAGAAGGTATGGCTTGTAGAGGAAGCCGAAACTCAAATAACGGTCACGACGGCGGAGAAGTCGTTGTCGCCACATACGTACGACAAAAACATTCCCTTTTGACGTTTAGTAAACGCTTCGTATAAAAAAGATTCCTTTTGAATAAACGTAAAAGTCAAAGGGGTTTATACACCGTATAAAATAAAGTTGTGTATAAAATAAAATATGCCTCAACGAAAGGAGATTGAGACGAAGTCCCATACCTCGTATCCGACTTGACCCGACCGTTCTTTAATCTCCTGAATAATAAACTTGAGTTAATCTCTACTTTATTATGAATCTTTTTCAAGTTCATTATACCTTTTATACCATGTTATGAACATCATGTAATCATTTAAGTTAATAATGTTCATTTTGTCGGTATTTGGTTCTTAAGTCAAAAATAGACTTCTTACACTTACATGTTGTTATTTTGGCCAAAGGATCATTATATACAGAATGGTATTCATGATGTAGATATCATATATGTCATATATATCCAGTACATACATGCATTTATAATATTACATCACATTTAGAGGTAAGAAATGAAATGCACCGTTCATGGAGACGGTAAGCCGTACATATGAATGAACGCTACTTCCATTTCTATTTCATATTTTCTGGAATGGAATCATAATGATATAAGAGTATATTATAATTCCAGTATAATAACATATATAATATCATTAACTTTATCCTTTACACATCCCACATATGGTATTAACGAATCAAATCACTTTTTAGGGGGCGGTAGTCCGCACTTCCTAAAATGAAGATATCGTGTTTTACCCATAATGGGAACCATAAAGGTATTCCCAAAATGAAAAAAACAGAAGCTTAAGGAAAACATAAACATATTACATATCATATATTAAAATAGTGACATCATAATGGCCACCTTTGAAGGTGTTAAATGGGTGTTGAACAATCATCATTTCGGGAGGCAGAATTTCGCCATCCACGGAAACCGTATGTTCTTTAACCATTTGATGTAGTTGTGTGAGAGTGTAGCTCAAATAAATCTTATAACAACATCCTAGTATATTTAAGATACAGGTTTTGTTACAAAAGAAGTAAATAAAAAGAGTTTAGGGGGTTGGAGAAGCAAAATAAAACAAATGAACATGAGAGAATGAATTACCTTTAAAAGTGTAACTCCTTTTGATTTGAGCCTAAAGGCTTTCTTTGAAAGGATTATGCCCAAAGTTAATCCTCTAGGATGAGGAGAGGGATGTGGAGAGAGCAAATGGGTAGGGGTTGGCCGAGCCAAAGGCTTGAAGAGTGTGTGAAATGGGGTAGAGGTGGGGGCCTTTTTTAAGAGGAGAGGTGGGGCACTTTTGGAAAGTAAAGAAATATTACTTTATTTGAAAATGTTTTTCGGTTTCAAAAGGTCCCACATTGATATAATTCGTGGCTAAGGTGATAAGGGTTCGAAATACACTCATCCAATTGGTTTTTTCCATTTTTAGTTCATAGATTTTACATTGTCTTTCCATTTTATTTAAATCGTCAAATAATGATGTCATCGCTGCATCATTATTATGTCATAAATAATTAAATTTATTTAATGACTAAAAATTATAAAAAAACTACTATGATATAGGAAATCTTTTTAGCTTTCCAATAACTATTTATAATCAAAATTTGGACTTGTATAACCCCACTTAAAAAATGTTTTCGTAAAACATATTATGTTTGTGTTATTTTCACTTTAACATTAAATAAAAAGTAATTTATGTCATTTCCCAACAAAAGTGGATCCATGGGGTCCCCAAGTTGACCCATGGAATGGCATGGTCGGCCATGACACAAAAAATGAGGTTGGGACATGTGTCTAGGTCATTTCATTTTATTAAAGTATTATTTATACCTTAAAATACCCTAATTACAACTAATCGTGATTAAGAACTTAATAAGTTACTATTCACCAAAAAATTATTATAATCTCATTGAACCACATTTTACATACTAATGACAACCATGTATGTCGGATTTTCAAAATTCAATACACATTAGTGGTAAACTTTCATTTAACTGAAAAATCAGTTTGCTTGATTATAACTTAGTGGTTTCACTATTCATCAAAAATTGAAGTTTTTCAGAAAATTTCCAAAAATTCACCCTAAGCTATATTTGATATTCCGAATTCAAAAATGAAGTCTATTTTACAAAATTCAAATCATATAAGTAACATTAATTAATTTAATAATTAATTCCCGATGTCAGATCAAATAGCGTGTTTTTACAAAATAATAAGTATCAAAAGATTGACACCAGTTTAAGTCTAATTTCAAAGTAAAATTGATTCCAATGACCACCATTGGATAAAATGGTAAAAATATATTCTAATTTCACTTAAAAACCAATTCAAAACATAATATAATCATATAAATAAATTAGATTAAAATGTTGTTTTGATGTAAAATGCAGTATTTTTCACTATTCATTAAAAAATGAACATTGTCAGAAAAATACCAAAAATTCACACAAGGTAAATTTTGATGTCCCAATCATAAAGAATAAGTTTATTTTGACAAACATATTTTATAAAATTGTGAAAATATAGATTCAAAAATGGTTTTCCATCAAAAGGCAGCAAAACAATCTTTTAAGAATATTAGTGTATTCCATGCATAAGATTGTATCTATTTTCATTTTAAGATTCTATAACACTATCATAATCATTAAAAGACATAGATAAAAATATCTATTATTCATTACTTACTTGGGATGTTACATCCTTCCCCCCTTTAGAAAATTGCGTCCCCGCAATTTATTTACTTATCAAATAAATGGGGGTACTTATCCCTCATTGCATTTTCAGATTCCCATGTTGCCTCTTCAATCATGTGGTTTTTCCACAAAACCTTTACCTGGTGAATCACCTTATTCCGTAACACTTGCTCCCTGTGGTCAAGAATCTGGACCGTTTGTTCCTCATAAGATAGGTTCTCTTCTAGCTAAACTACCTCTGGACTCAAAACATGAGATGGATCTGGCATGTACTTTCTCAACATCGAAACGTGAAAAACATTGTGTACGTGAGATAAACTCGGAGGTAAAGCCACTCGGTATGCAACTGATCCAACTCTCTCCAGAATTTCGTATGGTCCAACAAATCTTGGACTCAACTTTCCTTTCTTAGCAAATCTCATCACACTTTTCCAAGGAGAAACCTTGAGAAAAACATGATCACCTACCTCGAAAGATAGATCCTTCCTTCGGTTATCCGCATAACTCTTCTGCCTGCTCTGAGCTTTTCTCATGTGTTTCTGAATCAGCTGAACATTTTCTGCCATCTCTTCTTCCAATTCTGGTCCCATCAACTTCCTTTCACCCACTTCATCCCAGAAAGATGGAGTTCGACACCGCTTCCCATATAATGCCTGAAATGGTGCCATCTGTATACTGGAATGGAAACTGTTATTATATGAAAATTCAACCAAAGAAAGATGTTGGTCCCAACATCCCTGATAATCCATCGAACAAGATCGTAGCATATCCTCCAATGTCTGAATTGTTCGTTCTGACTGCCCATCTGATTGAGGATGAAAATCTGTACTAAAATTTAATTCAGTACCCAACGACTTCTGAAGGCCTTTCCAAAAGTTAGAAGTAAACCTGGGATCACGATCCGATACAATGGAGAGAGGAACTCCATGTAACCTGACTATCTCTTTAAGATACAAACAGGAAAGTTGATCAAGAGAGAAAGTATCTCGTATAGCAAGGAAATGAGCAGATTTGGTCAAGCGATCAACAATAACCCAGATTGCATTATTACCTCGAGATTTCTTCGGTAATCCAACAACAAAGTCCATGGATATATTCTCCCATTTCCACTCTGGCACTGGTAAAGGCTGAAGCATCTCATTCGGTAACTGCCGCTCTGCTTTAACCTGCTGACAAGTCAAACACTTCACAGTAAAATCAGCAATATCTCTTTTCATTCCATCCCACCAGTAATACTCCCGCAGATCTCTATACATCTTAGTACTGCCCGGATGAACTGAAAACGGAGAACTATGAGCTTCACATAACAACTCTCTCTTCAACTGTGAATCACAAGGCACACACAATCTCTTCCCAAATCTCAAAACATAATCATTATCAATGTTGAATTCAGGCAACTTACCTTTCTGAACCAGCTCTACCTTTTTCTGCAACTCACTGTCTTGCTTCTGTGCTTGCTTGATTCTATCTGATAGAGAAGATCTCACTGATACCTGAAACAAAACAGAAGGACTTCCTGCACCAACAACTTCTATGCCAAAGTTCATCAAATCGTTAACCAAAGGATCACGTTCCAAACGCAACATTGTTAATGAAGCATTAATTTTTCGACTCAAAGCATCAGCCACTTTATTTGCTTTTCCCGGATGGTAATGAATTGTACAATCATAATCCTTGATTAATTCCAGCCATCTCCTTTGTCTCATGTTTAACTCTTTCTGAGTGAATATATACTTTAAACTTTTTTGATCGGTATATATTTCACACTTTACTCCATACAAATGATGCCTCCAAATTTTTAAAGCAAAAACAACATCAGCTAATTCCAAATCATGTGTAGGGTAATTTATCTCATGAGTTTTCAACTGTCGTGAAGCATAAGCAATTACCTGATCATTCTTCATTAGGACGCAACCAAGTCCTTTCAATGAAGCATCACTATATATAACAAACTCACCATTCCTAGAAGGTAGTTCCAAAACTGGAGCATTCACCAATCTTCTTTTCAATTCCTGAAAACAATCATCACATTCTTTTGTCCAGATAAACTTAACACCCTTCCGAGTTAGCTTAGTCATGGGACTAGATAATCGTGAAAAATTTCTAACAAACCTTCGGTAATAGCCCGCCAAACCAAGGAAGCTACGAATCTCGGTTACATTTGTGGGTCTTGGCCATTCTTCCACAACTTTTGTTTTTGCAGGATCAACAGTTATTCCATCTTTAGAAACAATGTGATCAAGGAAAGAAATTTGTTGCAACCAAAACTCACACTTGCTGAATTTCCCATACTGTTTCTTTTCTTTTAAGGTTTGCAAGATAACCCTTAAATGTCTTTCATGCTCCTCTTTACTTTTAGAAAACACCAAAATATCATCAATGAAAACCAGCACAAACTTATCCAAGAACTCATGGAAAATTCTATTCATTAAGTCCATGAATACAAAAGGTGCATTGGTTAGCCCAAAAGGCATTACTACAAATTCATAATGGCCATATCTCGTATGGAACGCGGTCTTCGGAATATCTGCCTCCTTTACCTTCAGCTGATGGTACCCCGATCTCAAGTCAATATTTGAAAAAAACTGAGCCCCCTGGAGCTGATACAACTTCATTTGATGGCCCGACATCTATTGAAGTAGTTGCAAAGGATTTCACCACCCCTTTCTGCTTGTAGTCTAACTGCTTCCCATCACTCAAGCTCCTTGTCGGACACTCGTTTTCATAGTGACCCATCTCATTGCACTTATAACATTTCACTAACTGTAAATCAAATTTGTTCTTACCTTCACCTTGATCCTTTTCAGTGCAATCACGAGCCTTATGTCCCATCTTACCACATCGGTAGAACATCCCAGAATTCAGAAGACATTCCCCAGCATGCCTTTTGCCCCATTTATCACAAACTGGAAACTTAGTTCTCTTACCATCAGACTTTTTTGAAGAATTCTTACCTTTCTCATGCCACCTCGGTCTCTTCTTCTGCTGGTTGTTATAGAAAACTTGGTCATCGGTAAACTCCATTTCCACCTTCTCAGCACATCGAACAAGCTTTTCATAACTTTTAAACTCACTATAAGCCAAAGCCCTTCGATATTTTGGCTTTAATCCTGAGTAAAAACGATTGATTTTACTATCAAGGTCTCGGATAAAATTTGGAGCATACCTTGCCAATCGAGTGAACCTTTCTTCATAGGCAGCCACTGAGTCTTCCTCTTGCCTCAATTCCAAGAATTTCTTTTCCATCCTAAGTCGAACAGCCTTAGGAAAATACTTCTCAAGAAACATACCTTTGAATTCATCCCAGTCAAGAGCATCAATCTCATCGGCGTCCCTGATATTTTTAACCATAGACCACCACTGATCTGCTTCACCCTCCAAACGGTAAATAGCAAGACTAACCTTTTGATTGTCTGAACACCCCATGACATAAAAAATCTTCTCCAGTGCTTTAATCCACCCTTCAGCTAGCACAGGGTCAGATGATCCTCTGAATGATGGTGGATGTTGCCTCATGAAATGTTCCACCACTGACAAGTTCCTCTGCGGTTGTTCTGGCTGATCTCGTGCATGGATACCACCGCCATTTATCGCCTGAGTCAACTGCGCCATTACTGCAACAAACTGTTCAGTTCCAATTCCGACCATTTCTGGATGCTGATTCGGAAGGTTATTTCCTTCTGTATGCCTTCCTAGCACTGCTTCCCTGTTTCCTCTGCGGAAAACCATTCTGAACAAACATGTCTTAGATGAAGCAACACGGTAATCTTTAAATGCTATATCATTTCAAAAAAAATATTTTTGGATAATCATTTAATAGAATTCTAACTCCTAAAGTTATCTAAACCGACCTTTGATACCAACTATAAGGCCCCAGCCTTAAACCTTACTTAATCATGAGTTATTACAAGATTACACATTGAGGATCTTTTCGGGTTTAGAGTTTTAGAGAATTAGATCATAAAACTTGCATTACATTCCACATATAAACAAAGTGGTTAAATAAAGTTAGTATTATTCATTCCCATCAATGGAAACACATTTAAAATAAAACATGGATTATTTCTTGACACATCCTTGACTCTATCATCTTATCATGTACCTTTCCATTGACCTGTGAAAAACATTTCAAAAAAAACATGGGATGAGCATAAAAACTCAGTATGGGTTATAAAAAAAACATGGAAAGGAAACATGAGTTCATATATACATAAGAATGAAATCATACTTTACCCATAAAACATAGGCACTTTAACATACCTCATAAAATCATGAATAAATCATAGAAATCATAATACATAAAGGTAACTTGAGGCATTCATAACATTCTTACGTAGGGAGTAACCCTCTTGGTTACGTTTGGAATACCCATCACAGTATATTCCCTAAAATCTCTTCGGAGAAACCTTAACGTTTCACTCCTTCACGTTACCCAATGCATTGGAGAGCTATAACGGGCTCACCCGCCCTTAGTTTATCACATAACCACCCGTCTTCATAATAATGCCCAAGAACCATAACATAATCATATCACATAAAACATGCGTAAAGGAAACATAAAATTTCCACATTTCAATCATGAGATATCAATACAACACATTGATATAAAAACATTATGAAAACCATTTTCAATACCAAAATAAAAGAAAAGTAAAACATGGTATTTATTTTTCTTTTAAAAAGAAGGTATGGCTTGTAGAGGAAGCCGAATCTCAAATTACGGTCACGACGGTGGAGAAGTCGTTGTCGCCGCATACGTACGACAAAAACATTCCCTTTTGTCATTTAGTAAACGCTTCGTATAAAAAATATTCCTTTTGAATAAACGTAAAAGTCAAAGGGGTTTATACACCGTATAAAAGAAAGTTGTGTATAAAATAAAATATGCATCAATGAAAGGAGATTGAGACGAAGTTCCATACCTCGTATCCGACTTGACCCGACCGTTCTTTAATCTCCTGAATAATAAACTTGAGTTAATCTCTACTTTCTTATGAATCTTTTTCAAGTTCATTATTCCTTTTATACCATGTTATGAACATCATGTAATCATTTAAGTTAATAATGTTCATTTTGTCGGTATTTGGTTCTTAAGTCAAAAATAGACTTCTTACACTTACATGTTGTTATTTTGTTCAAAGGTTCATTATATCCAGAATGGTATTCATGATGTAGATATCATATATGTCATATATATCCAGTACATACATGAATTTATAATATTACATCACATTTAGAGGTAAGAAATGAAATGCACCGTTCATGGAGACGGTAAGCCGTACGTACGCATGAACGCTACTTCCATTTATATTTCATATTTTCTGGAATGGAATCATAATGATATAAGAGTATATTATAATTCCAGTATAATAACATATATAATATCATTAACTTTATCCTTTACACATCCCACATATGGTATTAACGAATCAAATCACTTTTTAGGGGGCGGTAGTCCGCACTTCCTAAAATGAAGATATCATGTTTTACCCATAATGGGAACCATAAAGGTATGCCCAAAATGAAAAAAACAGAAACTTAAGGAAAACATAAACATATTACATATCATATATAAAAATAGTGACATCATAATGGCCACCTTTGAAGGTGTTAAATGAGTGTTGAACAATCATCGTTTCGGGAGGCAGAATTTCGCCATCCACGGAAACCGTATGTTCTTTAACCATTTTATGTAGTTGTGTGAGAGTGTAGCTCAAATAAATCTTATATCAACATCCTAGTATATTGAATATACTGTTGTTGTTACAAAAGAAGTAAATAAAAAGAGTTTAGGGGGTTGGAGAAGCAAAATAATACAAATGAACATGAGAGAATGAATTACCTTTAAAAGTGTAACTCCTTTTGATTTGAGCCTAAAGGCTTCTTTTGAAAGTATTATGCCCAAAGGGAATCCTCTTGGATGAGGAGAGGGATGTGTAGAGAGCAAATGGGCAGGGTTTGGCCGAGCCAAAGGCTTGAAGAGTGTGCGAAATGGGGTAGAGGTGGGGGCCTTTTATAAGAGGAGAGGAGGGGCACTTTTGGAAAGTAAAGAAATATTACTTTATTTGAAAATGTGTTCCGGTTTAAAAAGGTCCCACATTGATATAATTCGTGTATGAGGTGATAAGGGTTCGAAATCCACTCATCCAATTGGTTTTGGCCATGTGTAGTTCATAGAGTTTACATTGTCTTTCCATTTTATTTAAATCGTCAAATAATGATGTCATCGCTGCATCATTATTATGTCATAACTAATTAAATTTATTTAATGTTTAAAAATTATAAAAAAAATACTATGATATAGTAAATCGTTTTAGCTTTCCAATGACTATTTATAATCAAAATTTGGACTTTTATAACCCCACTTAAAAATTGTTTTCGTAAAACATAATATGTTTGTGTTATTTTCACTTTAACATTAAATAAAAAGTAATTTATGTCATTTCCCATCAAAAGTGGATCCATGGGGTCCCCAAGTTGACCCATGGCATGTCATGGTCGGCCATGACACAACCAATTAGGTTGGGACACGTGTCTAGGTCATTTCATTTTATTAAAGTATTATTTATACCTTAAAATACCCTAATTACCACTAATCGTGATTAAGAAGTTAATAAATTACTATTCACCAAAAAATTATTATAATCTCATTGAACCACATTTTACATACTAATGACAACCATGTATGTATGATTTTCAAAATTCAATACACATTAGTGGTAAACTTTCATTTAACTGAAAAATCAGTTTGCTTGATTATCACTTAGTGGTTTCACTATTCATCAAAAATTGAAGTTTTTCAGAAAATTACCAAAAATTCACCCTAAGCTATATTTGATATTCTAAATTCAAAAATGAAGTCTATTTTACAAAATTCAAATCATATAAGTAACATTAATTAATTTAATAATTAATTCCCGCTGTCAGAGAAAATAGCATGTTTTTACAAAACAATAAGTATCAAAAGATTGACACCAGTTTAAGTCTAATTTCAAAGTGAAATTGATTCCAATGACCACCATTGGATAAAATGGTAAAAATATATTCTAATTTCACTTAAAAACAAATTCAAAACATAATATAATCATATAAATAAATTAGATTAAAAAGCAGTTTTGATGTAAAATGCAGTATTTTTCACTATTCATTAAAAAAATGAACATTGTCAGAAAAATACCAAAAATTCACACAAGGTAAATTTTGATGTCCCAATCATAAAGAATAAGTTTATTTTGACAAACATATTTTATAAAATTGTCAAAATATAGATTCAAAAATGGTTTGCCATCAAAAGGCAGCAAAACAATCTTTTAAGAATATTAGTGTATTCCATGCATAAGATTGTATCTATTTTCATTTTAAGCTTCTATAACACTATCTTAATCATTAAAAGACATAGATAAAAATATCTATTATTCATTACTTACTTGGGATGTTACAGTTATGATATCCTGGCAAGCATCCAGAATATGAGCAGGAATTTGCTTCTGCTCTTTCACTATTGACAAAATATGTTTGGTGACTTCAGTCGCCGGAACGGGAATATACGTCCATTCCGGGTTTGGAGTAGGTGTATGTTCCTTCTCCTGTCCTCCTTTTCCTGTCAGTGAATCCTGACAGTACTCAAGTGTGGAGGCAGAGAGTTGAGTCTGCCTCCTGTTTGTCGTCGGGGCTTTCCGACTGACTTCTCTGTGCGCTACCAAGCGAGACTGTTGGTAGGCTTGATTAGTATTAGTAGGTGTATGTGCCTTCTGATTACATTTCACCAAACGTGGTTGATGAGATCCATCATATGTAGTCAGACGAGCCTGCTGACTAACTGGTGATGCATAAGCAGGTGTATGTTCCTGCCTATAGTACTTTGCCGGAATTGCCTGGCGGGATTGGCTTGATGCTGCCAGACGAGTCTGCTGGACAACGGAATTAAAACGGACAGGTGTGTGTGCCTGCTCGTTATTTTCCACCAAGTTAGGTTGGTGGACTTCTCTGGAGATGGAAGAGATGATAACCTACCCATTTTCAACCGGATTCCGTCTCTGGCGGTTCGGCTTGCCTGCTCGGGTTCGAGGAACCAGAGCTGAATGCCTCGAGTCAGTACCCTCATCATGTTGAGGGCGCACTTCCTCACAAGTCTGGCGGCGATTGTTGATGGGAGCCCTCGAGAAGGACTCATGTCTTTTTGAATTAAGGCCCTGAGGGACCTACTCATTCACTTCCTCAGAGTAGGGAGTGAATGGAAATTGCGTTCCAGGGATAACGACCCTAAACGGTTGGAGACGGTAGTCAGCACCGCCTGCTTCTTAATCACTGGTCGTCGTTGTCCAGACGACCTGTGTGAGTTGTTTACTTGGAGGGCCTATCGGGCAGCCTCCAGAGTGGGGATGGTACCGTGTTGACGGTACTCCTTAACCAGCGCATTTGAAACCCAGCGTTGACGATGCTGAGTTGGTGATGTTATCCTCAAAGTGGATGACATTCCAGCAGGAGTAGCAGCATTGGTTTTCACAGCAGTTGACCTCACATTAGAGGTGTTCACAGCAGCAGTATTCACAGTGGTGAATTTAAGGAAAACCATTTTGCAGAAGATCTTGAGAAAAGGGTGCATGTTCTATATAACAGACATAATCAAGATGAATCTGGCCACTTCATCTTTTGGACGAGCATATGTCAATGATTGCTTTGTTGGCCCAAGGGGCCTAACTAATAAGAAGAATATCACTTTAACTTGGTTAAGGATTCACGTCGGGTTCACCATTTTTTGTTTCGCACGGAATTCGGGGATGACCTCCTGGATGGGAGATTCAAACGTTCCGATCGGTTTCTAACGGGTTTGTTCGTAGAACCGGAAACATCCAATGATTCCACATCTGTTTGGACATACTTTCCAAAGGTAGGTGCTCATTAGCTTGTGGGCCAATGAGGCTTAGGAATTTTAATTGGTCGAGAGGATGGGAGGTCAAACTCATCACACCTTTTTGAGGGGAATTATTGTCTACTCCGGGACTCTCTTTATAGATTTAAGTTATGTTCGTGAATCCTTATTACATTACCAAGTATAAAATGAGCTTTCCTTCAGTTTAACATTCAATGATTAAATATGTAAGAAATTTATAGGATCTTTTATATGTATTCGAGGTTCTTCATCAATAGAGAATCATCTGTATCTATTTAGAGATTATTAGTCTATGGTATCCTTCAAAAAAATTTATAAAAGTCTCATGGTCATTATGATGACCAGGCTGGTTTTAAAGCCACTCAGTGGGGCACTTGAAGTTTATTGTCATTCAGAAGGACATGGATTATTTCAAAGTTGGGATCGAACCCATGAATGGGCTACCTACAAATCCTTTGTTTTGAAAAAGGAATCAGAACCCACGTAGTTCGAGTAAGGGAGTATGACGTTTATGATTGATGGCTCAAAGAAAGATGTCATAATTACTTTTACACTCTAAGCTCACGTGAGTCATGCTCGGTGTGAGAAACTAGAGGTATTGGTAAAAAATTAAACAATTGTTCCAAGAAAGATGAAATCATAAGAAATGGATTGGGGATTATGTATGTATAACTTCCCAGATAGATGAAGGTTTAGGATTCACTTTTAGGGAGGAAATCCATGAACTGGGTCCATAAAGGTATATGTGCTTCATGGAGATTTGAATACTCTAATCTTGGGGCTTATTCCTGAGGAGGATGCCCAAGTTAGGAGGGGACTTATGATTGGGTTTTACTCATGAAAAGGAAACCCAAATCAAGGGTAAATTAGGACTGGTTAAAGAGAAATTAACGGACTTGGGGCTTACACCTAAGAAGGATGCCCAAATTAAGGGACTTGGGGCTTACTCCTAAGAAGGATTCCCAAATTAAGGGACTTGGGGCTTACTCCTAAGAAGGATTCCCATATTAAAGGATTGTGATTGGGGCTTACTCCTAAGGAGGATGCCCAAGTTAAAGAAATAAAGGTTTGGGGCTTACTCTTCAGGAGGATGCCCAAGTTTGTGAACTTTATGAATTTGGGGCTTACTCTTAAGGAAGATGCCCAGATTAAAGGACTTATCACTGGGGATTATTCCTAAAAAAAGGAGACCCATGTTAAGGATTATCTCATCTTAAAGGATGAGTTTGATTGAATGAACTCTTAATATTTAGTGACATAAGGATATTTAAATCACTAGGTTTTGAGAGATATTCCACATAATTCCTTTCAGATAAGGAAGTCAAATCAAGAAATCATGCCATAAATGGATTTGAAGACTATCTTGAAGACTGAATCTTGAAAAGGAAAGGTGTAATGGCTTAAGAGGGGTAAAATGGGAAAGATGGGCACCCAAAAAGGTAGGGGCGCGCATGTATTGAAAGGCGCGCAAGTCTTCCGTGGGCGCGCAAGTATTGGTCGCGCAGGTATACCTGCGCGACATGTGGGGGTACTTGTGCGATTTTCAACCAGCATTAGAATACTTGAGTGACTCTTTATTAATCACTTTAGAATCCTCTTGAGGTTCTTCCATAAAAGGGACGCGCAAGTTCTATTGAAGTAAATAAGGCGGCACGCAAGTGTTTGATAAGTTTCAACACATAGGCCTTCCTTCTTCTCTTTATATCTTCCGTTCTAAGTAAGAAATTACCATAGAAGTGTTTCAGAAGCTTTAAGAAGAGGCTTGGGCGTCGGGAGTTTCAATCCGAGTTTCTGAAAAAAAAATTCCTCTCGAATGGGGGGCCCACAGGGTCTATTTATAGGCAGGAGAAGACCCCGGGCGGTTACCGGGTGGTTATCACTTAGGTCGCGCAAGTCACCTGCGCGACCAAGTGCGTCGCGCAAGTCCACTTGCGCGACAGTGATATAACTTGCGCGGTGCAGTTGCTGTTGATCCTTTGTTCATGTCTTTGTCGATTTTTGATATTTTCTTCAAAGGTTTAATCACTTTGAGCTCAGATATTCCCCTTTTCCGATTTTTAGATTCTGTGACGAAAGGAGCGTCAACAAAATGGTTCAATTTATAAAAAATATTTTAATAATAATTAATACTAATTATATGAATTTGTATTAAGGGACACATAAGGTTAAAAATGTTATTTGTATATGATTGAAAGCCTTTCTATATATTTCATTATTTATCTAAAAGTTAAATTTTCTATATTTTAAATAAAAATTATATTTAATGGTTTACTTTTTTTAAAAGTAATTTAAAAATTATTTAAGTATTTCAATATTATTTTTAGCCAAAAATTTAAGCTACCGGGTAAAAAATTATGTAACCGTGGTCAATGTAAAATGAAGTAATAAGGGTAACTGTAATATTTAATGACAACTATAAAAAATTCCTCTATATAAATGTGTTTATGGGGGATTTACTGAAAACAATTTATCCCACCAACATTATACATCCAATTTTTTATACACTTTCATTATAAAATGGAAGAAATATATATATTAGAATGAATATTTTCTGAAATGATACTCAAAACTAATATAGAAAGGGTATCATCCTCTTTCCTTCAAAAGCACAATTTTCTATCATTTATCTCTTACATGTTTCTTCACATTGAATCTCAAAAATAATTCTTTTATTTTTTGAATCCATTGGTTCCAATGAGGATTCATAAATCCATCATTTGAAAGGAACCCAAGTTTAGATGGAGAAACTTCATTTATGTACCTAGTTATTCATAATATTTTTCAATTATATTCTCATCTACCCTCATTATAAATATTACACCCCAACTAAATTTATGTTATATTAACCTCATAATTCTTCTATGAAAATTATTTTACTCTTATATGACTATATAATTATGCTCTTCTATTATTATAACATGTTCTTTATTGGTTTGGTTCAACAACATATATTAAAGATGTTATAAAAATATCATTATTTTTATCATAAATAAGTATCAAGAAAATAATTGTGGTTATATATATAATAAAAATGATTTATTTACGTCATTAATTTTTTTTTCAATGATGATGCAAAAAACTAATTATCATTATAATGTAATGTACTATTATTAGTAAATTACCCAAAACAAGGATTCCATGGATTTTTTTCTCACAAACCATAACCATATCATCGATAAAATGAAAATGGAACAAAATAATAATTGGAACAGAGTTATTCCACTAACATTAATAATATTATCAGGATGAAATTTGTGTCAAATTATGGGATTTGGCATCACCATTACGAAATATAAATGAAATAATCAATGTTATAGATATATCATATAGTCACCATCTATCTTATTTTTTGATGTATATACTACCTATAGATGTTCTTATAATAATTTTAATATTATTAAATCTAATAAAAATTATATATAATGTTATATCTTATATGGTATTTTGATTTAATGGTTATGTAAGTAGAAATGGATTAATTACTTTCCTCACATTGATTAATGATTGTTTATGAATAAATTATCCTTAGGGAAAATTATATGTTAATTATCTATATAACTACATATATTTTATTATCCCATCTTTATTGTTATTGTTTTACATTTATTCTTATTATTTCAACTCAGTTGTGTTCAAAATTCAATAAAAATAAATATTGTAAATGAGACCAGTTATTTCTCTTTTTTTGGTTGGTAAACTTTCCACTCCCTGTACATTTTATTGTATTATTTTATGGACGTCCTTATATATGATAATTTTATATGATATGGTAAAATAATATTAAATTTTAATTTATCCACAAGGGTTTTAAAATAATATTTTTGAAAATTTTCTGTATGATTGATTATCTGTTGATTTCATTTCTATTATGAAAGTATGAAGAGAATCATAAATTTCAACATTTTCTACATGAATTAATTTTTGTGACTTCATATAAAATATTCTTTTTAATTATTCATTTCAAAATTTTCATTCTTTTATAATGAAATTTATATTTACAATATTTTCATTATAAATATTATTAAAATTAAAAATATTTCTTATTATTTTTAAAATAAAGTTTATAATTGTCTGATATAATTGTTTTTAGTTAATGACAATGTACATTAATACTTTTTATCCTTCACTAGGGATATTATATAATGATACCATACACCTTATTTATCATGATGTATTATGATAATATTATATTTATTTTTTAATGAAATCATTCTATTTATCATGGGTTAATCAAGATACATTTATATTGTGAATTTTTTTTTGTTAACATGGTACACATATGTATGGTTTTTAATTAAATTAAGGTAGGTTTTGAATGATAAATGGAAAATAGTTTTATGTCCAAAAACTAAATGTTTTTACATTGTTATCCTATTATAAAATCTATGTGTGGATAATATTTTTAAATTTTTTAAAAAACTTGGAAATTATTATTTTTCTTAACACTCTATGTGCAGATTGTATTTTGATGTTAAACCCCATATTCAACGAAGTTATTGACAAATTTATAACATTATAGGTGTTATTGATTGTTATTTTCTATGTTCGTGTGGTTATGATTTTTTAGGTCTATACTTATCCTAAATTTTTATGTTACGGTATATAACTATGATTTCTTCCATGGATTATGATTATTAT
Source organism: Viscum album (assembly GCA_963277665.1). Taxonomy (NCBI): domain Eukaryota; kingdom Viridiplantae; phylum Streptophyta; class Magnoliopsida; order Santalales; family Viscaceae; genus Viscum; species Viscum album. The sequence continues at coordinate 123,709,240 of OY728131.1, forward strand.
ATCATATATATGCATTCTTATGTCATTTTATATGTGATAACCTATGGGGTTTTGTATCTTTATCCCATATACGTTATAAAAATATTATGAATCCATGTTAATTTCATTTAAATATTTTTTTCACGGTCATTTTATTAAGTACTTATTATGGATTCATGTTTTCATGATTCTATGATACATGTCTTGTGTTATGATGAACCCATAGGTCATGATTCATGATTTATGATATTTGGTCTGTTTTTTATGATTTAATTATGTTATCTTCATGTACCACTATTATTCTATCATAACTGAATTTTTTGCCTAATATTTAATTATGACCCTAAATTGATATCTCTTATGTTTACCCTTACTGATCATAAGATCAAACCCTTTTATTATGTTCTGATTCACATGGTTATGAAGAAGGATATTATGTATGATGCCTATAAAAGGGTATCTCAAGATATAAAAATATAGTTTAAATTTTAGTTAATTATTTTACATTAATAATATCATAAGGGTAATATCTGAAGACACTTAATCTTTTGGTTATGATATTGGGTGATTTTTTTAGAGTAAAATTTTAAATTATTGAAATGATATAACATGTTTGTTTTTTATGATCATTTCACATCCCATAGTATCAATTTTTTGGGTAAAGTATGCATTTCTAGCATAGGAATCTTTCGAAAAAGTTTGGGGTGTGTGATTTGATATCATAATTGTGGTAAGTCTTTATTAGGATTAGGATTGTAATTATAAGAAGATAAAACCAAATAAATAAACGATGAACCACAACCTATGTTGGATAAACCTAAAATGTTATAGGTTGAAATTAACGTATTTTAATTTAGTATATAATTTGGTTTATTTTCTTTATCATAATATTATTTTACTCTTATTATTGTTTTTTATCCTCACTCTATCCTTTTAGGTATAGTTAATTTCTCTATAAAAGAATAATCATGTTAAAAATGGGTGTAATGTAATGTACAACAATTATACCAAGGAGTGAACAAATAAAATGGGATATGGTATTGAGAATCCTATAGATTTTCAAACCTTACTATATTGTGTAATGATGAAGAAAATGATCTTCTTGAATAACCCAAATACATCAGGTAAGATAGAATACCATCTTTATGGATGTTTAGGTGAAGGAACCATGAGTTAAATAAGATTCATCTTCATAAGTGTGAAAACTTTAGAAAGAATCACCTAGGGGAATGTATCAAATGAACTGAAATATGATTTATGTTTGGTAAATGTGGGAATGGAAATCAAAACCTAACAAAAATAGAAGAGTTTAGTTAACATGATAGAGGATATGTATTTTTTTTCTAACATACCTTTAATATCCCAAACTTATCAATGTGATGAATTTGGGAACTATGAAATTCAGTGCCCCAATTAGGATGTTAATAATAAAAATAGTCCCCAACAACATATTAATACAAGTAAGAATGGAAGGTTTACTAAATCACAACTAATGACGTGGCTCATGAAAATAATGTAGTGTTTGGTATACTCATCAACTTTTCTAAATTGTAAAATGTATTTCTTCGTCATGGATCTACCAATTCCATCATATTAGGGAATTTCTCTAATATAATAAAATAAAAAACCCAATTATAAATTTTTTAATTATTCGTGGAAATATCAAGTGATATGATTATTACCCCCATTTCTATAACAAATATTCAAAAATCTGTTATTAATAATATTCTTGTTTAAAAATATTATTATTCCCCCTTTAATTTAATTTGATGTGATTTTATTCTTGGGGTTTATTTATCTATATACAGTATAAATTGATATTTTAGGTAATTAACTCACATTTCATATCATAAATCAATTCATGATCAATTTCTGTTGAATGATTTACTATGAAATCCATAAGGAAGTTACTTCCACTATATGGTTCTTAAAATCTTATAAAGTGGCGTATTTAACTCAAATAATTGGTGATAATCTCAATTAGGTGGATATTCCTACTATGAGGGAATATTTTAGTTTCCTATTTTTCTATAAAATAATATGGTTGATATATCATCCAAAATTAGATTGTTAATATTACCTAAGATTTGGATACATAAAATAATTTTATTATTGATATAAATGTAAAATTCCAAGGATGTAATTTATTTAAGGAGTTTAAATGTAACACCATGATATTTTATTATGAATTTCCATTAAAATAAATACCTTATGAAATATACTATTTCCCATGTAGCATTAAAATAAAATGATCAATTGTGCATTTTATTGGGATAAAATATTTTAATTCAAGATATATATTAATACATTATGTGAATACAATATGAATATTATTAATAAAACTATAATATGAATAAATTTATATGTAAATAAAAATACCATAAACACAGAATCATTATCATTGTGCTTTACTATGGATATAATTACAATATCTGATACTATGGAATGAAGGAAAAATATTATAAATATATTAGACGTATTGAGGTAAAATTAAATGAATAGGATGAATGATTTTAGTGAGAAATGTTTTTTTATATGTAAGAATGAAATAAATATTTTCTATATAAATACAAGTTGTATATATGGTTCTTAAAAATATAGTCATTGTAAATAATGTTATTGTGCATTTTATCATTTATATTGGTTTTATCCAATTATTATATTAAATATGTGTAATTGTTATTAAAAAAATTAAATAATATAATTCACCAATATTATTTAATGAAACAAAAAAATAAAATATAACTATAATTTTTTAATAAATATATTTTTTTTATATGTTACATTGTACTAAATTTATTATTAAAGACTTATTTTTCATATTTATAATAGTAAACTAAATATTCTAATGGATTAATACAATGCAATGGTTAGAAAATAAATAATTAATTTAAAGGGGATATAGTTAAAATCATTTAATGATAAAATTGAATATTTTACAAGGATTTTTTTTAATGTGATTTGTAATTTTAACAAAATAATTTAAATTTTCAACTTTAAATGGGTTATTATAATCAAATTATTCATTTGATAAACCAATAGACTAAAAATTATTTAATTACTAATTCATAAGAAATAAGAATTAGGAAAACATGAATATTGAAATTTTATTAATGTATAAAAGTATTTTTTCCATCATATTATATATTTTCATTTACAAATTAAATTTACCATATAGAAAAGTTTAATTATCTTAAATTGTGTACAATTTCGTTTTAAAAAGATTGAAATTAGGTAAGGGGTTGAATTTCATCTTGAGGAATAAAAATTATTTACGATGGTAAGAATTTTGGTTACATGGTAATGGTAAAATGTGTTAAATAGGGATAAAAAAATTTGTAAGCTCATAAAATATCATAAAACACAATCAGTAATTGAGTGTATGAGAAATTTATCAATCAAAAAAACCACAAACCTATTAAATACTAACTTTTTAAGCTCTTTCATTTTAAAATTATATCCTTATACATTAAAAAAGAATATTTATAGAAATTCCACTAAAAACTAACTTAAAAATGGACATGTTGTCTACCACTCCGAGACAACTCTTTTACATAGGATACCTCTAGAATGTATAAGTTTTCTCCTTTTTTAATTAATTATTCTATTTTCCCTGGACTCTATTTCCATGAAGGGTGATTAAATCCTTCCTTCTGAAGGGTCCTAGGTTTTGAATGAGCGAATTCATCGATGTATGTACCAAGTTCATCATTATATTTTTCAATTAACATATCATATGGAATCTTTTTCAAATTGTATTATCCACTTTAATAATTATAAATTAAAATGGTTTTTATTATGATAAAAATATACTACTATTATATAAATCTATAACCATACTCATTCATTAGATTAACATGCCCTTGTTTGGGCCGGTTTATCCACATACATGAATAATTATACACCATAACAATTATTTTAAAATGAACATATATCAAGACATTAATAATGGTTATATATTATATTAAGGATTAATTTTTTTCATAAATAAGTTTTTTTATGTATGGCAGAAAAAATAATGACAATTAAATGTTATTTATTTGTATTTCTAAATTATCTGAATGAAGATCCTCATTGATTCCACTCGTGTTTGCCATAGAAATAAATTCCCTCAAGTGAATATGGGAATAAAAAAATAAATGAAAATAATGATTCTACTACCAGGAAAAATAATTAATTATGAATTCAAAATCAATGAACAGGGATCGACATCAGCATTATAGAACTTGTATGAACTAATTAACATTAATAACATAAAATAATGACTAACTAATATATGTGTAATGAATTATTATAATTAAATAATATAAGAGTACAAAAGTATGATTAAGGTTGTGAAAAAATTTATTAATATTATTCTACTTGATATATGGGTGGATAAATTACTTTCATTGATGTGATGAAAAAATTTAATTATTTCTCATCACAATTTTTCTTTCATTGAGGTATGTTGCACATTCAAAATGTATATCCTTCTGTGTGCTATATTTAGTTCCAAAAAATTTATTTCATAATAATTTTAATTATGATAAAAGTATTTATGTGTCAATATTTGGGATTAACTTTTAATATATTTTGATTAAAATGTTTCCAAATCAATAATTATTTCTGTAGAGTTCTCACTTTGTATCAATGGGTTTTATTTATAAATTTCCTAAGTGTGATATAGTATATTAATTCTCACATAAATTATATACATTTTATACTATTTTGGTAATTATTTTGGCTAACATTTATTCTTACCATTTCATAAAAAAAATTACATTTCAATAATATTTAATCTTATAAATGGGTATAACCTTGTCTCTTATTATCGATCAATAATCACTATTATAAAAGTATATATTCAATATATTGTTTCGTAAATATCCAGATCTATACTATATTTTTTATAAGGTAATTTTCAATTAAATTTTAATTCCTTTATAATGGTTTTAAAATAATCTTATTAAGTTTTATTCATTCGTGATATTTTCAAATAATTTGACTTTATTTACCAAAGTGTGTAGAAAATTTTCATTTTTAATTTTTTTTTCATGGATATATTTTCCCATTTTCTTCTATTATTTTATTTGAAAATATTTAATTCTAAGTTTCCATGGTTCCATAATTTTAATTCAATAAAAATTTATTTATAAAATACTTTCCATTAAAACAATCATTTTTATATATAAAGGATATTTGTTCCCTTTTTTCAAATAAATTTTCTATTGTATTAATAAAAGTATTTTTAAACTATTCAAAAATCCATGAATGTTTTTATCAATCATTTGGTATATTATTTTATAATACCATGATCCTTATTTATTTTTATGTATTATGAAAATATATTTTGCAAAATTTCATGAAATTGATTTATTTATCTCTGATTAATCAAGCTATAATGGTATTATAAATCTTATCCAATTTAAATGGAGCACACATGTATGGTTTTAAATTATTTAAATGGTGGTGTCGTATATCACTTTGATGCAATGGGTAATGCTTAAAATATCATGAGATAATATTTTTCTATTTTTTAAGTTCACAAATCTATGTATGGAAATTATTGTTATGTTTACAACTCTACGCATAGACATTATTATAATGGTCACAATTTTTTCAAGGACATGGATTTTTTGTTCACAAATCTATGTATATAAATTATTAATATGATCATAAACCAATAAATGTAAATTACTTTTAATACTATCCACTTTATACCTGGACTATATTGTAGTTATCTATGTTCTAAATGTTATGACTTCTTATGCATACGCCCCAATTAAATATTATACCACATTCCTATGAATTGTTTCATGGATCATGATTTTGTATCTTGTCCCCGCATTCAACTTCCATGGTACATGTATTATTATTTTAGGTTATATGTTCTCATTTAAAGACATGGAAAACTATTATGATTCCATGTTATTTTCAATTAGATATTTACCCTCGTATAATGATCAAATATGTGAATTATAGACTCAAATTTTCATTCTTATGTGAATCATGTATTATGATATGATAAAATCCTTATGTCATGATTTATGATTCATGAACATTATTATATTTTATTTTATTTCCTAATGTTATTCTCAAAAACCTATATTATCCTCTCATAGACACATGTTTGACTTATTGTAACTTATAATATTTCATTGATCTATAATATGATTAGTGTTAATGAGAATCTAAGAATACACCTTTTACATTTTTATATTCCCCATGTTATGATTAATAGTGTTCTGGATTATATTACTAAAGTTGTATCATTTTAGAAAACTATTTGTGGTAAATTTTGAAAATATACTAAAAAATAAAAAGATAGAGAGGGAAATATCTAATATTAGAAATCATTTTGGTTCTGGGAATGTGGGAGATTTTGACATAAAATATATAAATTATGGAAATAATGTTAAAAATATTTGTTGAATTATTAGTTAATCTAACTTAGTTTCAAAACATATGTGCAATATCTATATTTTGCGCACAAAAACTAGGAGTTCAGGAATAGGGAATACCAATTTATGTCATAATGCTTCATGAATATTCTTTTATAATTTCACATAATTGTGTCATGATATAATTTATTCCTTTAGAATAATCCATTTATAGATTTTATGAAATGATATATGGTAATCCTAACACATGTTATTCTCACATCATAGGATTTTACAATCTTATTCCACCTACCATTTCATTTCAATCATGGCCATGACTGTTAATTTTTTAAAATCTTTTGTTAACACTACTATACCTCATTGATAATATTTAAACCCTTACTTTTAATTGATCAAACATCATTCTTTTTTTCCATTTCCTTAAGTGAAAATAGGTGTTAAATTCATTTTTATGAATTTATTGGTGGCCATAATTGAAGCATTTCATTTAATTATATGGTATATGTATAAATGAGTGTTTTATTATTTACCTAGTTCCCAAATACAATGAAATTTTAAATATATGGGTAGATTATAATTCATATTATATATTAATGATAGGTATATGTTCCTCCTAATTTGGATGTTTGGTTTTAGGATAAGCTATCCTTTGATAATAATTTTCAATATCATAATAATATGTTAGAAAAAATATATCCTTCTTCCTTTAATATTTATATACTAGTATATGTTGATTACAGAGGAAAAATATTATATCTTAATCAAAATAATTTATTTTTTATTTGTAATATGATATTATATCCAAAACTAGAATAGTAATGGGAAATGAATGTGATATGCTGGTAATAATAATTTTACAATGTGGGGTTTTGAAAGTAAAATAAACATACAATATATGTTGTGAATAATTCATGTGAGCAATGAATTTTCATGATATAAATGAATCTATCATTCCAAAATATAATAATTCATGTTTCATTATTAGAAAATTAGTTATAATATATTTGATACATCAAATGTTTTAACCAACTAATATACTTTGATGGAATAAATATTTTCTTAAATCGAATCCCCCAATGGGTAAGTATATCAGTTTTTATCATGCATCAATTTTTTTGGTCATTGATTAACATAATTCCCAAATTCATTGTGACAAATAATCACAATATCAATTGAGAATTTCAAAATGCATTATTTTATTTTACTATAATTTTAATATTGAAATTTATATAAATCTATTTATTCATTCCTAAAAATCTCAATACCACTGAACTATAATTTTACATTTAAAAGGCTTATTCTTCCATTAAAATCAATTATATGTAGATTTATTTTCACATATGTGATATGATAGATATATGAACATATTTATTTTTTACTCAGTATTAGATAGAATCCAATATTAATTTCCCCTTCATATTTTAATTCTATATAGACCTAGAGGTAATGAAATATAAGAAGATAATACATCAACATTCTTATCACATTATATAATCTCATTTTAGAATTCAAACTTGTTCGACCCTTGGATCCCCTAAGATGAGATGGCTGAATCGAGGTGTCAGATATTTCGTCGAATTAAATGGATCATGTAACCATATCTATAGGGAACCATTAAACTAATCTGATTAAATTTTGTTACCACCCTTCACACATATACTGAAATTAGAACACAACATAACAATTTTACTTGGTTCAATACTAAGGTCTAGTATAAGGAGAATAATCCAATAGGGTATATGTTTTACATAAATTAACTATTATTTTTCAAGAATTTATGAATAATAATTTCCATTCATGTTTAAGTCCTACTTGGGTCACTACCTTAATATGATTTTTTGGAGAAACACCCTATCTCACTCATAACACTTTTTTCAACTCCCCATTGAACGCTAATTTGGTTGTAGTCTTCCTTAATTTATCAAATTTAAGAACCTATTCATATATGTGTATATGATGATGATTTTTTTCATCATAGTGATCTAAATATGATGGTTCAATTTATTTTAAAATCATTTTCTATGTGTGACATAGTTCATGGAATTATTTTTTAATTATTCTAATTATGAAACAACAAATTTCTATATAACCCATATCTTTATTGAATGCTACATTACTGAAATTTCATTGTTCCACCAAATTCAAAAACATAATTTTAGTAACATATTTGTTTATGTAATGTTATAATTTCTTATAAAAAATATGTTTATGTTAGACTTACATGAATTTAGAGTGACTAGTTCCCACAAAAATCATAGTTTCTTTAAATGATGATACATATCCAATTTATAGAAAAAAAACACCCTCTCATGAAATTATACCTTACTGTAAAACTCCAAAAAAATAGAGTACCTTTTATTTAGAAATGTATATCGGTTCACAGAACCAGATATTAATGAGAAAATAGACTTTACTAATATTTATTCCACCATTTTTTTCAAACTTCTTTTACAAAAAAATCCTAACATTTTAAAAAATATATCGTTATGATAAATCCATTCTACTGACTATGAGAAGATGAGATTTCCAAAACTCTATAATTGATTTATAATTAGGATCCACGTTAAACATTGAATCATTTAGCATATATTGGCTTAATTGTACATATATATAAATAATCATTTATGCACAAATCCCTTCTTATCACATCCTATATAAAACCAATCATCCTGAAAATAACTCCCCAACATAAAAACTACCTCATCAACCGAGTGATTATTCACAACAAAACACAATATAAAATCAATTTACATATTTCAATATCCCTTTTCCCCAAAATCCCTATTATTGGGATATTTGGAAATCAATAATGAAATTCAAAAAATATATGACTAAAAAACCATATATAAGATAAATAACTAATCCATCACTCTAAGTCTACATGTCCAATTTTGACTATTGAAAAAAATAGTTCAATAGGTAATTTCAAGACTTAACAAACTAAAATTAACTAAACATTATTCCCCAATAGAAATAAATCAAAAATAAGAAAACACCATATAGATCATATCTCTTACTAAATCCCATAAAACATTCACAAACATTTAGAGAGTGTGAAGATCATGGGGAGAGATGAAAAACGAACCTTTTTAAGCTATACAAAGTGTCTGAACTCTAAGGTTCAACCAAAGTTTCTCAAATGTTTGGGTGTTTAATGGAATAGAAATTATATATGCCACCTGATAATAATTTCTAACATAATTCATTTTAGTTACTCATTATTAAACCTTTTCATTAATTATGTGATATGTATTCTTCATATTTTTATCATTATAGTTTTGAACTATATTTTTCATGATATTGATCACACTCTTGTTATAATAGAATATAACCAGCGGGTGTGTAACAACAACAAAAATATAGGAAAGATATTACTTCATCCATGATAGATGAGTTTATTTTTTTTGTCCAAGAGATATACACTAATTCATTCTTACTAAGAGAGGTTATGGATTTATTTTTCTTTCACATGGTACACATTTATTATAGACGATGAAGTCACCACCACATTTATAATTTCAATCGACCACATCACTACCATATCGACATTAAAAAACAAATCATGAAATAATTCTACTTCAAGGAACAATACAAAATTTATGTTACCTTGAATGTACATAAATATTCATTTTACCACTATGAAATAAACATCCCTTATATTTATTCTGAAGAGTGTTTCTAAAAAAGTTACAATAATAGTGTACATTCATATTGAAATAAAATAAAATAATTTTTCAAATTATCCTCTAATACAATGTGGGATCCTTAGGTTTCCCATCCATGTGTTGTACATGATTTTTTCCAAATGATATCAGAGTCAACATTGGTCTGGAATCATTCATGATGAATTTAGTTAGAAGATATCATGATACATTCTTTCAAAATAAATTTTCATTCCTTCTTTTGGATCAAAAACCCTAAAAATGTTTATAAGTACACTAATCTTAAAAATTTCAATTTTCAATTTCTTATGATTATAAAATTCTTCCACTGATTTATTCATACTTACATAATATATGATATCATAGACATAAATAAGCACTATAAATTAGTTTTCCTTGGATTTATTCTAATAGATATTTCTGTTTATAACTCTCTATTTATATAGTACGTTCTTTAAATATACATCCAATCAAGAACATCATGGACTTAGTCCTTGATTTAAATGATATAGATACATCTTCAATCTACAATAATTTCTCTCATTATTTCCCATTATAAATCTCATTGGGTGTTAAATGTAATCATCTTCATCATGAATTCCAATTACAAAATCTGTTTAGACATCTATTTGATTGAAATTTATCATCTTTTAATTAGAATAACATTGATGAACCTGATTAAATCTAGGGGATCTACTAGATAAAATGTTTCACTAACCTCAATGCACTAAATTTGTGTGTATCCAAAAAAACAAGTGTGACATAATTTTGTCCATATTTCCTTGTTCATTAAATGTTTTCTTGATGATCCAAATTGTTCTAGTAAATTTTTTAATTTATATCCTCTTGAAAAGATCCCATATTCTGTTTTTAACAAACTGATATAATTTCTCAATCATATCCTTAACCTATGATTCATCAATTTTACTTCTTTAAATTTCTTTCACTCCAAAATTAATTAGAGTGAAAATTGGTCTATATTCTTCATTCTCTTTGTCTGTGTAGTTTCCAACCAATCCTCAATAATGTTGTCTGAATCGACTTCTTCTCTTTTACTACATATATATGGTGCTAGTATAGTTATTTATATATAGTTTCCTTTTCAGATTCCAATTAAGAATTATCATCATTTGGAGAACCCTAAATATTATGTCATACTTCTACACCTTCTGCCTTTGACCATATTTTTTTTCAAATTATTTATCATCATAAATCACATAAATATATTATATCCTCCCACATTTCATAATTTTATCATCATTTATTTTGAAATACCTGATATAAATAATTTTTATACACATATTATTATAGAATTATAGTATTTAAATTTTATTTACTATACAATTATTATTCCTTCTTCTACATCATCCCAATACTTGACATGATTATCTGCTTTCTTTCATATAAATAATTTACTTCTATAATATTGAAATAATTTTGTGAAGGATTATATAAAGTCCATATTTATTAGTGTGAACATTCTTCTCATAGACTTTACCCTATATAGTTCTGAGTTTAAAACACAACATGAGAAGCCACATTCAAGTAGTTGTGAGAAAAATTGCACCCAATTAGCATATTTATTTCACTATTATTCACCTATCAGTTTATTTTTTCAATTTCCCTATTTTTATGAGTAGTTCCAACTAGTGAATCCTAATTCCTGGATATATTTTTTTCAATATAATTTTATAATTCAATAGATGTGTATTAAATACTATTTTTAGAAGGTAATATCTTGATTTTACAGCCATTTTTTTCTCAACACTATATATGTATTTCTCCATGTAGTCAATCATTTATCATTTACTATGCATAAATATCCCATATATCATTCATCTATAGTGACAAATGGGTCCTAGTGATATCACAAACAACACACCTTTAACATGTTAGTTGGGCACTGGACCTCCAGGTACCCCCAGATGCCCCACAAACACGTGGTCCCCACCCTAAGGCCCACTCACCTACCAGAATGGGCCATCTGACCAATGGCTTTCCCCACCAACCAACACATGCCCTTTCCAATGTGCTTTGTCCTCACTCACATACATCCTGAAAAACCTCCCATAAGGTCACCAATCCTAATCACTACTCCAAGACAAGTCCGAAAAGGATGGTGCACCTTGTTGACATGAGTCATATCATTTTATTAATTTATCCTTGTATTATTTTGGGTGTTACAATCCCCCCCTTTAGAGCACAACATCCTTGTTGTGGTCCCCACCCTAGGGCCCAACCACGTGCCCGAACGGGTCATCTAACTAATGACTGTCCCCATAGGCCAACACATGTTCTTTGCAATGTGTTTTTTCCTCGCACACACACACACCTTGAAAACCCTCCTATAAGGCCACCCATCCTGATCACTACTCCAAACCCGGACGCTTAATTACGGTGTTCTCATCAGGTAGGCTTCGGAAAAGGAAGGTGCCGCTTATTGACATGAGTCATATCATTTAGTCATTTAACCCTTTATCATCTAGGGTATTACAATCACCCCCCCCCCCCCTTAGAGCACAACGTCCTTGTTGTGGGACCTACATCTCAACCAAGAAAGTGCACCGCACTTAAGGCTGAGTTCCACCTCTGATACCAAATGTGACAACTAGTTTCCGGTGACAGCATAGACACCCCGCCTTTAACATGGTCGTCGGTCCTTAGCCCTCATGGTACGACCAAATTCCTCATAGACATGTGGTCCCTAACCTGGGGCCCACCCACATACTTGAACGGGTCATATAACTAATGATTGTCCCCACCAGAAAACACATGTCCTTTCCAATGTGCTTTTTCCTCACTCAAACACACCCTGAGAAACTTCCCAGAAGGTCACCCATACTGATCACTACTCCAATCCAAGCACGCTTAACTATGCTGTTCTAATCTGGTAGGCTCCCAAAAAAAAAGACGCACCTTATTGACATGAGTCATATCATTTTAGTCATTTAACCCTTTATCATTTGGGGGTGTTATAACTCTGATCTTAAATAAATATAAGGATGTAATTACCTCTATTTTTGCTAGCCAAATAAATTAGACCATGCACGTCAGTGTGGATCCTATGAAGAAGACTTGGTGCCATTTTTTCCATGAATAAATATATTTTCAGACCATTTTTTCGTCTCCCACACGAATCAAATGTCTTTTCTCATTCATGTTTTGAATTGGGAATGTCCATAACCTCCACAACCTTGGATATGTATTTCATGCTCTGTTGTTTATTTTGACCCCAACACTAGTGAAACATGATTTTTTACTCCTCTAATGATAAGAATAATGTGTTTTCTTTATTATGTACTTGGTAGAAATTACCATTCATCCTACAATATTCCATGAGATAATTTCATAAATTTCCTTTAATAAATCATATTTTTTATTAGATGTCACGACTAGTAATATACATAATTTCAACTCACATCCAATAGATTATGTTTTATAACATCCACATAGATCTTTTTTTCATCACCTCATTTCCTTCTAATATGGTATTCCAAATCCATTGAAATATAAGACACATTCACTATTAAATCTCATTATTCTATTTAACTATTTCCTTAAAATTATTCTACAAATTCACATTTTCTATCATATTGGATGAGTATCCATTGCCTACAATCCAGGTTATAATATTTATTATTTCATTGAGTGTGATCATTACTTAGTTATATTTTACATATTTTTCAATTTGTTCCCTAGGATACCTATTTTAGAGTCGTTATAAAATTTCCTCTCAAATTACACCCCATTATTCATGGTTAATAAATAATAATATTCCTTTTGTAAAAGTGACTACCTATTTTCTGGGGAGATATTTCTTGGATTACATGTATTAATTTGCCTATAAAATCTATAGTTATTGTTTCTTATTCCTCTTTCCATTCAATGAACATCTTTTTGAACAAATCCATAAAAATGAAAATTATAGAAACATTAATTATTTATCTTATATGTTGAAATATATGGTCTCATTCTTCTTTATTTCCTATATAGTACATCCAAATTTAAATAGTTATATTCCTCTTCATAGTAAAATATTTTATGTCCTATAATTCCATATAATTGATGTTTTGTATGAGGAAATATCATCTCACTTTAATTTTTCCACATGTCTCTAAAATTCATATATATATTCAGTTGGAGATTATCTATTAGTTATTTATGATTAATTTTATTTCTTTAACTCTTTTGGTTTGAATATATTTTTTTAAACACTACTTTCCTTAGTGTTTTCATATATATTACAAACATTCTACTTGCCTTCATTTTTTCCCATCACTATTTATTCAATTGATGTTTTAAAAATAGACCCAATTCCAAATTTTCCAATATAATTTCATCTTATGATCAGTCAAATAATTGTTTAAACTTTTGGATCCATGCATAACTCTTCCTAAAATATCATCATCTTAGAATTTTCAAAACAAATTTCTTTGGTTCTTTGCTTTCTGTTCTGATTTATAGATTTCATTATAATTTAATGGATTCTTCTACAAGATACCTAAAAATATTATATTTATCATAAAACCTTTTTTTATGGTTATATATAACATTTTATTTATATTTAATCATTATTTCAGACTCCACTAACCCTAATAGGATTTTCTGACTAATGAAATATTTTTATACCTTTCCTCACATTCATTAAATATCTACTTCAAGATGATCGACATACATAGATAATTCCGTTAAAATATATATTTTATTTCTATTATTCTTTAATTAAAGGTAATTTTCATAAAGAAACCCCATACGTTAAATTATAAGATCGACAAGACTATTATGTTGATTTTCTTCCTCTTTTTTAGGATCATCAATTTCATCAATAAAAATCATATAATCTTTAATGTCAAACTAAAAATATATTTTAAACTATTCAAAATATTCTTAATAATTATATTAATCTTTTATAATAAATCTATACCCATAGTATTTCATTTCTTATTTTAAGTCTCCATTTGGAAAGAAGATCAAATTACACCTTTGAATGATTTATCTAGCACTTTTTTCATCATATAATTTCATGAGGACCATGAAGAAATGTTCCATACATTACCACACTCAAAAAGATTCTAAAAGATGATTTACATCAAATCTATATTTTCCACTCATGAATTTTCACATTAAAAAGTGAAATAAATTCATCATCCACATATTTTCTATCATCACATTCATCTACAATTAAAATTCCCTAATGAATTTGTTTACCATTTCATTACATTCTATTATTATTGTCTATTTTGGAATAACTATCTTTTCATAAGCCACCAAACTGCTTAATTGTTCAACAAGAGATATCTTAAAAATATAAATTCCCTAAATATATAAAAAGTATAGATTGTATGAAAGGTGAATAATTAAATTAATATTCTATACAATGTCAATATCCTTAATATCTTCACCAAGATCTCGAATCACCCTGAAAAAATCAATAAATTTATAAATGAAACTATCATTATCATCATCATGATTCATTTTTATATCATTGAAAATATTGAATCAAACTTTTATTTTGGAATCCTTACTGAGTTTTTCCCAATTTATATATTTTTATATATCTCTATAATTACCTTTTAAATAATGAAAATCAAGAAAATATGATATATTTGATCTAATAGAGATTCTGTACGATAAATATTTTCTGTGGAATCTTAATCATGCATTTTCATATATTATTCATTCATTCACCATCCTATCTAAATTTTATCCTGGATCCCTTGAACTATTTCATAGTCAACATCAATTAAATGAGATTATGAATGAGGTCTCATTAAATTAATTAAAATTTGGAAGTTTCTCTCATAAATAAGGGTAATTTCATAACATTTATTATATTCTCCATCACAAAACAAAGCCTAATGACATGTTTAACAAAAATAAAGTGATTTCTATGATACCAATTGTTAGAACCTAGGAAACCCTTATAGGGAAGTGTTTACTTTTGGTGTCACATTATTAACTCCATGATGTGGAATCGTTCCCAATTATGGAAGAAATCGTTTAACCCTATTTGATTTAATCGTGTAATTATCCAACAAAACTATAAAATAATTGAACAAAACACAAAAATATTACATGGTTCACTACTAAGGGGTATTTTAGGGACAATACATTGATACTACCTCGATCATAACATAATCCATCAATATTCACTTGATTTCATGGATTATAATTGTTTAGTCATGGTTACTTTTTACCAAACTCACTACCATTATAGGAATTGTAGGGACCCCACACTGCTTTCCATTGACAGCTTATGTTAACTCCCTGTTGTATGCAGATTTAGGAGGATTCATCATCAATTTATCAATATGAAGTTTGAATTCATATTATAGTACATTCTAATGATATTTTCATTATATAGATCCAAAATTAACGCTTCACTAAATTTAAAAAACATTTCCCATGTTAAACATAGTTCTAGAATGTAATATCACGACACATCATCTTTCCTGAAAAATGTCATTGATTAATGTTCTTATTTCAAATATGAAATATTTTATGTAATAATTATGTTAATTCAAACCAATTATTCCTCCTCAAAAACTATGATTCATCAAATGATGATTAGAGACCTATTAATAAAAAAATCACCCTCTAATAAAAAAATCTCCATCATGAAACTCCATGATATCATAACACATTTTATTCGCTAAAGTGTTCTAGGTTTTGAAAATCAATATTTCATGAGACTGTTGAATTTACTAATGTTTATTATGAATTCATTGTTAAATATTATTTCACAAACCATCCTCAAAATTTTAATCAAATATTTTTGATAAATCCATTTCTCCAACTCTAGGAACATGAATTTTAGGAAACACTCCAATTTCTCTTGAAAAAATGTGAAATATTCCCAAGGAATTAATACTTTTTTTCCTTTATGATTTTTTTAAATAATAATATTTTAAAAAAATTAAAAAATATCCAACCATTAAAAAATAATCCATCTATATAAGGTGAATCATTTTTACATCCCTATGAAAACTCCATCATTACCCACCCCCTCTTTAACACTTAAAAGATAAAACCTAGAATCCAAAAAAAAATCTCATACATCTTTATAAATCCTTGATAAAAAAATTATGAATAAAAATAAACAAAAAATATCATCAACATAGAATTTCATTCCTCATGATAATGAATTTCAAAAATAACAGTTCAATAGAAAAGTTCATACCTCATGACATTTAGTTTCAAAAAACATTCTCCCTCAATTGTAATAATTCGAAAAGGATGAAAAACACCCCAATATCATCTCTCCCCTTAAATAATGTTCCATATTCATAAATAATTATAGACATTGATAAACCTGGGGTGAGGGGAAACCCAACCCTACTTATGAAATGGGAGGTGGATGAACACCAAGGTTCATATGATGTTTTTCAAATGATGGGTATATACTTTGAAAAGTTATGATTTCTATAACATGATCATTATTTCAAACCATCTCAAATTTAATCACTCCTTATTCTCCAACTTCAATAATTAATTGATATACTATTTCAATATGTTTGATACATGAGTGGTTAACAATATTTATTATGATCTTGATTACACTCATTTTGTTAAAGAATACCACCGTCTCCTTTTTGAACCCCCACCAATAGAAACTAGATTATTCATCCTCAATTATAGGAGAGTGCATGCCTTTTTCATAGAGATATACCCTACTTGACCCATACTATGTGAAATTACATTATTCCTTTTTCTTAACCAGTTTACACATTAATTTATATTGCTTAATTCACCACCACTTATGGACTATGGATCCACCACATCACTAGCCTAGTAAGTATTAGAAAATTCTGACACTTCATGATCCTCTCTTGAATTAAAGAATATTCAATAATTGGGAGAACCATTCCTTTATACTAGGATTATTTTAACCACTAATATATTTTGTTACTTCATATAAATTTGTATGTGATCTAATAAAATGGTCAAAGAGAATATATATAGTACTATTAAATCCAAAAAAATATGACCCCTATTATCATCTTATATAATGGAGTATCTATATGTTTTTCATACCAATACTACCCATGTTTTTTCCCAATAGAAATAATGGTCTAAATTGGTATCAAATCATTCATTTTAAAATTCTTTATAAGCTCCCATATATTCTCAACTTCGGAAATAAAAGTTTATTACATATTGTAGACCACCGATATCCCCAAAAAGTATGTTATTTTTCTTATAAAGCACTTTTCGAATACTAATTTCTTATTATTCTCAAAGTATTCAACTAATACATAATTTCTACCACCATATATGATTTCATACCCATATAAAATAACCATAAATTGGTCTTCCTTGATTTTATTGACATATATATTATAGTCGATAACCCCCTTTTCAATTGAAGATTCATCAAAAAAGATTACAATCAAGAATTCCATGATTCCGGTTATTTAATTAAATAATATATAGAATTTTAAATAACAAAACAATTATTGCATAATTTCTAATGATAAATTATATTTTTTATTCAAAATTAACTTTTTATTCAACAATTCCATTTAATAATTACATTTGGAATCAATAAAAAAATTGAATCCCATTCGAGTTTCTATTTCTAAGAGCTTCTTAATTTACTATAGTAGATATAATGGGGAAAATTAATCTTCAATATCAATCCCCAAAATCTATGTAGATATATTACAAATAAAGTATTCATTATTTCTAATCACTTTCTGTTATTAACTAAATTTATTTTTGAAGATCCGCTTCTTCCAATAAAATTTTGATTTTGTATCCCCATAGTAAGATCCCTTGTTTGGTGTTTACTAATGTTATCTAATTCCTAATTCATATCATTAAACAATGATTTATATTTTTATACTTATTTAAATGGATTTTGTTCGATAATTGATAGGAGAGAATAATTTGCTAAATTCCTAATTATCCTTGTCTGCATAGGTCAGGACCCTTAACAAACAATATTGAATGGAACATCTTCATCTTGTATACTTCTCCTATTAGTTTATGGTTTCTATTCAATAACAATAGATTCATATTATGATTCCAGATATATATCATCCTTATTTAGAGAACCCTTAATGTTTTATTATCTTTCCAAAACAACTACCTTTGAGACTATTTCTCTTCCACCTTATTCTAAATCATCAAAAACATCCACATATGATCTATATGATATCATCATAATATTTCCCTAATTGATCTAGAAATCTTTTATATATAAAATTATTATATTCATATTATTGTATCATTTACAGGATCTAGAATTCATTGACTATTTAAGGAATATTTTTCCTCTTACATCATTCCAATACTTTCTTGATTTACTTATTTATTTCATATGTTGAATTTACAACTAAAAATGAGGAAAACCCAAAAGGAGGGTTTCTTTAAAATCAATATTTATTAATGTTTCTGTGCTTCTTTAAGAGTCATCTGTGGATAGTTTTGAATGTACACCATTACATGAAAATCTAATTTCTAATAGAACTGAGAAACTCTCTTCTAAATAATAATATTTATGGACATACAATTCACCTATCAATTTCATCATTCCACAACCCCATTTATTTGAGGCTTTCTCACTAATGAAACCTCATTCAGGATCCAATGTTTTACAAGGAAATTAACATATTAAATGTATTTTTTGTCAGATCCATTTACATACCATTATATCATCATTTTTTGGCAAGATAAATTCTCAACTCTTTATAAGTATCTCTTCAAGGATTCAATAGATTCTCATTTACTCTACATAAAAATCACATAAGAAATCATAATACAATAATCTATAACAAAATTATGTTCGTCATATACTGTGTTTTATACACATTCATTGGACCACACACATCAATGTGTCCCAGATCATGCATATTCAATTCTATTTTGCCTCATCTAATAACATTTTATAATCATTTTTTCATGCAGGAAAGAATCAAATGACTTTATTAAACATGCCCCATATTTCTAATTTCCATTATTTCCTTCACCATGGATAATTTTTCCATTCTATGTTGATTAATCTGACCCATGCTTTGGGGGCATAGGGTTTTTCCACTTAAATTAAGTACTAACTTATATTTCATTAAAATATACATTTTATGAATTAACTTTCATCCTCTATCCATCCATGAGATAAATTCTTACTTTTATTTTGATATTCCATCCTTTTTTATCTGATTTCCCCACCATTTCTAAGTTGTATAGCTTACTCACTCTCCATAGATTGTGACACCTGTCTTCCACATAGATAATATCTATTTTCATTATTTTATCATCTTCTAATTAGGTACTTACACTATATTTTATCTTTTAGGCCCCATCATTTACATAACATATTGGTGTGTCAACTCTTTGATTATCATTATTCAGAAAATTAAAATTTTCTATAATGTGGGATGATAATCCGCTATCAAGAATCCAACTTCTACTCTTCTTTATAGCTTTGAGAGAAATCAATACCAAGTTGGAATTTTGAATATTCTTATTTTCTTTCCATGAGATACCAAGTTGAGTATACACATAATATGGTCTCTCTAGTTATATACTAGTATTAATGACCAAATATTACTCCTCTTCTTCTTATAAAGGAGTGTATTTATTTTCCAATGTAATTTTTTGTTGTTAACATGCATTAACTTGTCTCTCAGGTTTGTAGTTACTATTTTCAATTTCCATATTACTATAATTAACTTAATTATAGGAAAATATATAACAATGAAAAGGGTGTCAATAGTTTTTTTTATTTTATATGATGGAGGTTATGAAATCATTCGTCGTTGTTAACTATCATCTACTTCCCCATTTAGATAGAACATTTCCTATTTATAGTAGGACATTGTATTACCTAGATATATATAGAATCAAAATTTCACACGAAGAAATGTAAAATGACGTTAATTCATACACATTTATCTTGAATCAATATTAACATTTTTTTATTATCTTTTTATTATTGAAAATTAATTTTAATTTTGTGATCTTGTTGGCTTGAATATATCTTTTATTAAACATTATATACCATTTTATTATCATATATATGACCAAATTTTTAAATACCTTTTTTTCTGATAATTAGACCTACCTTTAATTTTTTATTAATATCACCAATTGTAGTTTTCCCATAAAATTAGTTCATTTATAATTTAAATGTTTCTCTACACATTCAAAGCCATGTTTTGCCAATTATAAAAGACATGGATATGAAAATCTTCTAAATTAGAGTTGAATATTTAATACCTCTATTTTTGTTCATGTTTAAACAATTATTATTAAGGTAATTACATGTTCTTTATGACCTTTTACTATATTATCATTCACATAAAACCTTGATATATTGTAATTAGTATTTTTTAATTATTCCCTTATATTTTATTTAAAATCCATAACCTCTCTTTTTCTATCATGGGTTTGAAAAAAAATTTCTTCCTCTTCATATAGTAAATTATTCTGTTCATCAAGATGACCAAAAAATGTTATGGTTCATTCATAAAGTCTATAATATTTCTATTTTCCTTTATTTTAAGGTAAATCTAATCATGTACAAAATCAATTTCCACCTTGATATCAACAACACCATCAGAATAATTATTTTCCACTTTCATAAGATCTTCATATATAATGAATATAAACATAGAATCATTAATATTATACATAAACCCAATTTATAATTCCTCTAAAAAGTATCTATCCTCATATTCCACCTTTCAATTAATATCATCAAATGAAATCTATATTATTTTTTTTGATAAAATATTACAGGAACCTCCTCTGAGGCCCTTAAATTATTTCTACATCACATTCTCCATCACCAAATATTATTAATCACCTTACATCAATGAGATAAAATTTACCACTTCAAAAAAAATTTATAGGAATCATTACATAAAATCATACTTTTCAACTCATTAGTTATTTTATGAATGTAGAAGAATATTCCAGCATCTTAATCATTTACATCATCACTACTTTTTGAAATTGTTTGTTACTTCATGCCTCTAAATTCCATCTTCCTACTTTACCATACTGATGCCTCTTCAGGTTTGACAAGAATTTCATAAGACACAAGACATCATAGGCATTACTCAATAGAAATAATATAAAAACCCCCATCAACATGATCTACACCATGTTTATTTTACAAAGGTGGGCCCCCTCTAAAAAATACAATATAAATAAACCTAATTTATTTAAAAAACAATAAATAAATTTGAAAACATCATTAATTTTATGAAACAAAATATCTATATTTTCACTAATATTTCTTTCCAAATCACTAACCATATTTTAAATAAGATGGAGTTTAGCTTGTTTTACTTGGTCACACGATTCATATATATTTTCATATTTCCCCCACATAGCCTCTAATATAGGGAAACTAATTGACTAGAAATATATTTGATCTAATAGATATTCTATAAGAAAATTTGGGGCTTTTGAACCTTTAATATGAATTTTCCTTTTTGATATAGTCATACATAGTCTTTTCACATCACTGACCTAAATCCCATGAAATATGTCAATGTGAACTTCAATACAAATAGATCACAAAAGATATATCATCCAGTTCCTCCAAATCTAGATGTTTAATTCATTAAATTGGGGGAATCCATTATGGTTTACTATATTATCCATAATTAAACAAGGATGGATTATTAATGAAATGTTTATAAACTAGTTTCTCTGATACCACACATTGCACCCCTACATGCCATGATGAGGGGGGTATGAATCGGGGTGGAAATAATTTTGTTGAATTGAATAACACTTTTCCCCATATTGGACGTATCTTTTTAAACATGCCTGATTAAATTGGGAAATAACCCAGTACTCATATGTTAATATTAGAACACAACACAAGACATTTACTTGGTTTAACGCTGATCTCTAGTCCAAGGATCATATATCAATAGATTATATGGCATAAAAATCCATTAATCATTAATATATTACACGGATTACAATTTTTTAGTTATTGAAAATCTATTTTGGGATCACTGTCTTTAAGAAAATTCATTGAAAATTCATTACCTCCATGCAGTCGATTCTATCAACACCCTATTTCATGATGCATTTGGTGGTGTCTTCCTTAGTTTTTCAAATTTAAGGTCACATTCATATTGGAGTACATATGAATGATATTTTTCACCAAGTATATCAAATGTTATACTTTACCTATTTTGAAAACATATCCTCTGTGAATGGTATTTCACATATCTAATTTCATGAAACATCCCTTTTTATCAAACATAAAATTTTCACAGAACCAATAAAATTTGTGAAACCACAGTCACTGAAATCCCTTTTATCCACATAGTTATCAACAATAGCTTTTTAAAACCATGTGTTCTCATAATTTTATTATTTAACATTTGAAATATGATCAAAAAATACATATAAAAATATTGAGTAACTACTCATTCTCAAAAAAAATTCTATAAATGATGATAGAATTACTATTTATAGGGAAAAATCATGCACCCCCCCTGAAATTTTTCCCCACCAGGGAACTCCAAACATTCAAATCACCTATGATCTTAAAACATATATTAATTCACAGAATAAGAAGATTAATAATACATTATACATTACCAATATTTCTTAATCCATCATCAAGAAACATTCATCTGTGAAGCTTATTTACAGTCAAGAAACTCTTCCTTTTTGATAAAACCATTTGATGGACTATGATATCATAAATTATTCCAAACTCTTCCATTTTTTTAGAAATATTATAAAGCCATACTAAGATATTAACACATATTCCTCCAATTTTTTATATACCAAACCATTTTAAAACATTGTAAAACCACTCCACCATCTACATTAAATCCACTTTCATAGATTTTCATAGTTTTATATCTTTTAAAAACATAATTCATGCTCAACTCCCTTCTTTGAACATCCATCTCAAAACCAACCATCCCGTAAAACATCTACCTCGTCTTGAAATCCCCCTGGTCAACACTATCAGGTTTTCAAACAAACACAATGTACCATCATTTTCTATCTTTGAATAACATTTATCCAAAAAAATCCTGGAATGATTTAGTGACTTATAAAAACATGGATTTAATCCATTATAAAATCTAATGAATCTACACATAGTATCAATGATAAATCTAGATGCATATTATGATTATGAATTAAAGAAATACTCAAACACTATAATATAATAATCTATAATTAATTTTATATCTAAAAATAACATCACCAATATTATTTTTATATTGCAAAGAATATATTTAAAAAATAGATATCTTTTTAAAATCATCCCATATCTTGGATTAAAGATCTCCTTAATTCTATGTAATTATAAAAATGATCCACCATTGATATACTTAAAATTCCATATTATTCTCCACTTTTATGTAATTTTATTCTATATATTATGATATAGAAAATATATTTTTTGGTGAGATATCAACATTTTTATCATAAGTGGATCCATGGACCCTCCCAATGATATATGTTACTATCCATTAATTTGTGAGATCATTCAAGTTATCATGACCCATCCCCTAGGGCCTATTACATGACTACCCCAAGACCACAGTTTTTAGGCCTGGGTCTAGTGCCTAGAACTGAATAGGGATGTCCCAAAAAGGGAAGGAATTCTCTTTTAAACCTTTACACATGCACATATATCAAACTGTAGAATTTTATCATGAAAAAACCACAACTATCACTAAGACAAATAAAGATAGTACATTAAAAACTGAAAGTAAAAAAGGCGATAGAATAAAATTCTAAAACCAAAAAGGATAGTAAAACTTCCATGGTTCATCAACTTGACACCCCACCTGAATGGTAGGTGAAGGGTAGCTACCTATAGCTATAGTTGTATGCCTGTCTGTCCCATCTCACTAAGAACCACCTGGTCTTAGACCACCATGATCTCTGTTAATGTTTATGTCTATCCCATATCACTAAGCACCACCTGGTTCTGGACCACCAAGGTCTTCGTTGAAGTATTTTTCAACTACACGGGACATGACACATGTGCGTGAATCCCGTGTAGGGGTGAGTAACACAATACTCATTAGGGACCTAAAACCACAATGGAAGGGACACAATTCAATTAAAAAAGTAAATGAAAAAGCATGATCATGAATAAAGATATATCACATAGGTATGAACTAAATTATGGAAAGCAAGAATATCAGTCGTAAAACTGAACACCATGGACTGCTGGGCTACTTATCCCTGATAGGTATTGTGGGTCTGTTGGGTCACACAGTGTTTCTTCCCACTAATTCCATCCTAAATAATCCACAAAGGGCCACTTGTAGCAGATCCAAATAATGTCTCCAGGATCTTATCCACACAGGGTTGCTTATAGTTGATCCAAACAGGGTCGCTTGGGGCTGAACCACATTGGGTCACTTGGAGCTGTTCCATAAAGGGTCTCTTAGATATGATCCACACAGGGTCTCTTGGAGATGATCCACATAGGTTTTCTTGGAGCTAATAATCATTGGGTCACATGGAGTTAATCAAAACAGGGTCTCTTATCTTCTAGTCATATAGGGTCACTTGGGCCCACTGGTCAGTAGCCTTCAGGTCTCAACCAGCCGTAGGATTCCTGCAAGTAGCACACTTGATTCTGAAAGAATACTATCCTCAATACATTTTTATATTTAATTATCTATTAAATATACCTATGATAATAAAAAATAACCTCCTCATCATGAGGGCTCCAATTCCGCAAACGGGTCATCAATCGGATGCCCGGTCAGAAAGATATTGACATTTTAGTGAAAGGGGGCAGGTTGTGTCTAGGCCTAGTTCGACCCAGTCACACCAACCCGACCAACCCTGCTTGACACCCCGCATGCCTCGGCCCGATTTGAACGACTTCAAAAGACCCAAGTTGGCTCTGGTCCATCCAATCCCATTGGTCCTTGCTGAACCTGGCCCGGTTCGACTGGGGGTCCAGCCTGCCGGGTCGCCCAACAACCCGGTTCCATACTACCCAGCCTGCAACTGGCAGGCCTGTTTTTTATGAACTCAGGCCACGTAGTGGCATGGTTTTATTACACTAGAATGTACCACAATATATGGATGGATTAATTACATCGCAGGGTGATTATCATCCCGATTCATGCCCCTCATCCTGGCCCACATGGTGGGTTAGTCTTCTCCCGCTCAAATGTCGGCAGGGCATTCAGTTCAGCTGCACACGGCCAGAAGGAGATGGCTGCCCCCCGGTCCCACACATGGTCACCTATGGACATTTTTCCAATGCACCGTGTTATGGCCCAGTACACTGACATGGTAGGGTAGTTTCATCCATGTTCTCCAGCCAATGACCCGCTGCCAGCGGCTCCTGCCGCACCGCCACAGCCCAGGCCAGCGGGATGTTCCACAGAACACCGGGTCCACTCCGGTGGTCCGTTCTTTGAACCGTCTGTGACTCCAGACTCCATGGTGTGCCATATTCTCTTTTATGGCCTCGAAAATTACTTTCTGTCAATCCAGTGTTCCGGCCATGAAGAACACACAAGAACTCAGAAAGGCAGAGGGGCTCAGGCCTTGTTCGTGTCATCCCACACCCTCTATGTTAGAATTTCATTAAAACCTGAGTTGATAAGAGAATGATTCTATAAAAATTAATCCTTATGAAAAACCCAGAGAATAATCTTTCTCCCATAAGAATAAGTTATCCATGGATCGTCTTTTCTATTGGTTGATCCCCGTTCATTGTTTTTGAATGATGAATAGAGAATTCAAATTACTAAAAGTAACTCATACCCGAGAAAGTCATTGGTCGGGGAAGAGCGGGGTCACACGCCTTTATTCTTTATTCTTAATCTGATGCCCACATTGCTAGAGATACTTATAAGGGTGGTAGGAGAATGTTTTCTTTGTTCATATTTGGAGACGATTTCTCACTGTAGATTCGTCAGAGAAATTCCTAGATATCCAACTGTTTCTCCAACCCATTATTTCATTAAAAGTGAAACATGTCATAGTGTTTATGATAGGATATGTTATCACGTCGTTACACTATTTAATTTTTGAAATAGAATCTATATTTCATTTCATTTAAATAGCCTAATTTATGGGTTCATTTAATGAGTTTTTTCATTGCCTTGTCACTTCACCACAGTGCTGAAGTGCCACCTCTCAACGGTGAGGGAAAAAATAAAATTTTATTTTATTTTATTTCTCTTCTGAAATTTCCAATAAATATCTTTTTCCATAGACCTACCCTATGGTATATGTAAGGTTCATTTTTAGGTATTTTCACCATTTTGGATGCGACGGTTCCCCCGTATTTTCTCTACGGGCACCCATTTAGAATATGATGAAACCGCACATGCGCGCCATTTTAGTTCTCTTAAAAAACTTCCAAAAACTATCATTCACCCTTTACCCATGCTGGTTGAGGTTGAGGTCTGCCTAAGGTACAAACACCCCAATGATCTCAATGGTACTCTCATATTTCCAAACCATGTTACCATTTAGGATTTATAAGGATTTGACAATAAAAAAATTATTACATAATTATTTTATTTACGACCAAAAACTAACTTCAACAGTTGGCCTACATCTACAAATGTTAGGCTCTGCCTAAGGAAAAAATACCCTCATGAGAACAAAAGAGGTCTTGTATTTTCAGTTTACGTCACCATTTTTGAGTTATAATCATTTTAAAAGTAAAATAATTTAATATAATTATTTTATTTAAGGAAATTCCATTTTCAGGTTTTCTCAATGGAGGCTGTTCTAACTAATCTTAAGTCACGCCTTGGGAAATACGCCATCCTAAACACAACGGTGCCCACAAATTTCTAATTTTGACACCAGTTGAAGAGTTATTGATATTTTTCAGCAAAACCACTCATGTGATCTATTTGAAAACTAACATTTTTTGACGGATCATTACAGACACTAAGGACCTCTGAATCACATGTTGTCTTAGCACCATGTCTCAAAATAATTACATACAATAAAAAAATTACATAGAATTTCCAGGACCTTATATTGCTTCCCCATTTTAGGGATTTAATTCCTTGTAAGCCAAAATAAGGGCGAATAAAACTGAAAGGGTTACTAATAATGAATTTGGGCCTTCCGCTCCCATGTTCTCATCTAGATATTCAAGGTCTTCCATTGAACGTGCACCATTGGAATAAAACATACACGAAGGACCCTCTCTTGTCGGTCCTCTATCTCCACCAGGAGCTCCAGAAATGTTGTCCCATCGTCAATGTCCATCACTCCATAGTAGATAACCTGAAATGGATCTTGAACAAACCTCCTCAGCTGTGAAGTGTAAAAAAACATCATGCACTCGGTGTATTTGTGGGTGAATAACTAGGGGTATGACACCACACCAACACTTCCCAAAATCTATAAATGGTTGTTGAACCTTGGTTATTACTTTCCTCCCTTGCCAAATCATTATATCCCTCATCGAGTAGAGACTCGTAATAATAAGTGGTCCCCCTCCTCAAACTCCAAGGGTATCTATCACCTATCATCATAGGACTTGTGTTTGATTTGGGTAGTCTTTATCCGCTCTTGGATGACTTACACCTTCTTTGTGGTAGCCTATACTATCTCTACACCCATGTGTGCTGACTCCCCTAGGTTTGTCCAGCATAACGATGATCTTCATGGTCATCTATATAGTTCCTTGAATGGTTCCATACCAATGGTGGAGTGGTATAAATTGTTGTATGCAAACTCCACCAATGGTGGGTGGTCCTCCCAACTTTGACCAAAATCAAAAAATGAAATTTTGAATCATTTCCTAAAAGTTCTGTATGGTTCAATCCAACTGATCATATGTCTATGCATGAAAGGATGTTGTCAAGAATATCGGATTCCCAAATGCCTCATGTAATCCCATCCACAACCGAGATGTAATGCATGCATCACAATCTTATACAATCATAAATTGGACTTCAGGGAGTCGAACTATCTTCTACACATAGAGGCATCCCAATATCTCCTCTGAACTCTGTTCTCGAATGGGTATGAAGTGAGCCAACTTGATGAGTCGGGCTACGATCACTTAGATGGAATCCTTCTCCCTGGACACATGTGGTAAGACTACCACGAAGTCCATCGATTTTATATCCCACTTATACTCTAGTACCATAAAGGGGTTGTGTCAAACCTGCTGGAACCTGGTTCTCAACCTTCACTTTCCAACAAGTGAGGCATCTCATGAAAAATTCTTCCATTACCTTATTCATCTCCGGTCTCTATTACTGACATTGGTGGTTTGGGTAAATCCGTACCACAAATGGATCTACCACCATGGAGGATGTTTGAAACTCCCTAAACACCTCCTCCCACAAATCCACTGGTACTATTGTGTGTCCTCAGAAAAGGAGGATGTACTCCCCACCTTTTGAATAACCAATAGTGGCATTCCTTGTGGACATTTGTTCACGTGTACTCTTGTAGTTTTCATCTCCGAGTTGTGCATCCCTAACTTGCTATAAGAGTGGAGGTAAAACTTCCATCGACTTAAGATAATCTTCCTCATCTCTATCCATAAAGGATATCTAAAGCAAGGTCAACTTTTCTAAGGCCTCATTCAGTAGCAATAAACATGATCTCCTATTAATAGCATATGCAACCATGTTCCCCTTCCCAAGAGTATATACTATCTTGAATTCATAGTCCTGGAAGAACTCTAGACAATGTCCTTATGTCAGATTCAGATCGTTCTGAGAAAATATATACTTGAGACTCTTGTGGTCATAGTAAACAAATAATCGTTCTCCCATAAGGTAGTGTCCTCACATCTTTAGGGAAAATACTACCACTACCGACTCAAGGTCATGAGTTACATAGTTCTACTCATGTGGTCTCAAATTTCATGATATACAAGAATTCAATACATTCAATTGCAACGGGACTCAACAATCCATGTTCCGGATGCGTCACAGTACACTACGTAGTCTGTGACCTCCCTGGAAACTTCATGATAGAAGCACCCATCATGCTCTGCCTCATCCATTGAATTCTCTACTGGCATCCTTATATCTACACAAAGGGTTTTCCATTCTTATTCAATATCGTCATGGGTGATTGATCTCTAGAGAATTCAGGTACAAAAATCATATATTACCCATCCCACCCAAGGAAACTCTTCACCTCGGTAATGCTCTTGGGTGGTTCTCAAGATAGAACCGCCCCTATCTTCACTCGATCCACCACAACACGAGCCTTTGAGATGAAATATCCCAAGAAATTGGACCTTTCATATAAATAACTCACACTTTAAGAGCATTCCGTAAAGCTGGTGCTCTCAATGTGTGTCCAGAACCATCCTCAGGCGTATCTTGTACTCCTCCTCAGACGTTGAATACACTAAGATTTCATCAATGAAGACCACTAGAAACCATTATAGGTATGGTTAGAAGATCCTATTTATGAGTCCCACTACTGACATCAACATGATGTATCAATTCTTCCAAATGTTTTTCAACCACAATGGTTAGTTCTAGAACCCTAGTATTAGAAGGAATGTACATAGGAATTGTTTTGGATATGATATCCCTAAACACATCTCACTCGGATTTTCGAGACTTGAGGACTAGTCGTATCATATTATTTAAGTACCTAGAAGGGTTAGTAAGCCTTGATGAATACTCAGCTACCAACATTTCATCCTGTTGAAGCTACAGAAGCTCTTGGTCATGCATAGCCCTTAGCTTTTATGGTAAGATCCCTTTCAATGATAGTGGTTATCATGTTATGCCCACAAAAACTTCACATCCTCATAAGACAGGTTAATCTAAACCTCGTCATTGGCCTAATGATCCAAAAAGAAGGCTCACTACTAGGACTTCCATATGGTCATGTTGTGTCCTCACTAATGGCAGACTTATGTCATCGCCTCTATCCAATCCTCAGTGACCTAAGGATCTTCCTCTCCTTTAAACCAAGGACATCTCTATCATTGGAATTCAGGTAAGGCACTACGAAAACGTGCATTATCTTCAGGTAGCATCAGTACTAACTGCTGACCAATCGGTGGTGGAAAAGATGGGACACCACCCGATAGTTCCATCTCAAAAAATGATCCTTGTACCAAAGCCTCATCACTCTGTGGATTGTCCTCATGGTCAAGCACTAGAATCCTAACTGGATGGCTATGTAGAGGCATCTTGAAGGATATTAAGATGAATCATGATTAATATATTATACCTAGTGAAATGAATCTGACTCAGAAAGATCCCGAGAAAACATTTGAAGATGCATGAAACTAGTGTTTTCATGTACCATGTCAAAAAAAAATTAGGTCCCTGGTGTATGGATACGTCGGCCACCACACTAACACTGGACTCCTGGGACTGAATGGAGAACATGATACACTTAACACTATTGCCTAATAACAATTTATAGACTCTTATTTCTTCTAGTAGAACCGACCACCTCTGATAGACCATCGTCATGACCAATCCCCCAATGCTTGTTACATTACTACCCCAAGCACGCCTTCCATAGGCAAGGGTCTGCCTACTAGCACCGAATAGGCATTTCGTAAAAAGGGAAGGCATTTCCCTTTAAATCTGTAGACACCCATATAGCTCAAACTATGGAATGTAAACACGAAAAAAACCACAACTATCACATAGAAAACTACGGAGAGTAAAATGGAAACTGAATGTTCAAAGGGGACAGAATACAAGACAAAAACCTTAAAGGAATATACAACTGCCATGGTCCATTTTCTTGAGACCCCACCTGAATGGTAGATGAAGGTTAGCTACATGTAGCCGTAGAATTATGCTCATACATCCAATATCACTGGGCACCACCAGGTCCCAGACACCAAAGATCTTCATCAAAGCATATGTCTGTCCCGTCTCACTGAGCACCACCGGGTCCTAGACCACCAAGGTCTCCACCGAATCATTAATCACCTACATAGGACACGACACATGTGGGTGACGCCCGTGAAGGGGTGAGTATTCCAGTAATTAGTAGGGACCCCAACCCACAAAGAAATTCACAAATAAAACCATGAAGCATGATCAAGAACCGAGATAGCTAACACAGTTATAATCTAATGTATGAAAAGAAATACTACTAGTCATAACACTTAACACCTTGGACTGATGAATTAACCATCCCTGATAATTACCAAGGGTCTGCTGGGTCAAATAGAGCTACATTTCACTTATGCCATCATAGCTAGTCCATAGAGGAATACTTGTAGCTGCTCCACACATGGTCTCTTAGAATTGATCAACATAGGGTCTCTTGTAGATGATCCACATAAGGTCACTTGGAGATGATCCACATGGGGTTTCTTGGAGCTGATCCACATAGGGTCTCTTAGAGATGGTCTACATAGGGATGCATGGAGCTGTTCCACACAGGATCACTTAGAGCTGATGCACACATGTCACATTTCTACTAGAATAGAGCGTCACTTCTTCCCAATAATTAGAAGTCCTCTTGTCTCATCCAACTATAGGATTTCTGCTCGAAGCATGCTTAATTTTGGGTGAATTCACTCCCCATTCCATTATTTGTATTTCAACTTCCATGAAATCCTCCTTAGAGAATTCCAAAAAGACTCACCTCATGTGGGTTCCAATGCCACAAAGTCCTCATCAATATGAAACCCAGTTTTAATGATATTGAGGTTTTATTGAATGAGGGGTGGTTGTGTCTGGGCCCAGTCCAACCTAGTCGAGCTAACCTAACCAACTCGACCTGTGGGCCTCGCATGCCTTGGCCCTGTTTGGCTAACCTGACCTGACCTTGTTCGGTTCTGGGCCGAGATGATCTAAAAATTACACTGGGCCAGGTCCATTGTTATTCTTTGGACCCAGCCCAGTTCGACCGGTGGTCCAACCTTCCAAGTCGTTCAACAACCGAGTTCCATCCAACCCGACCCTCAACAGGCGGCTCGGTTTATTCCCAGCCTGGTCTGCCCAGTGTCCTAGTTTTATTCCTCTAGCCCAACCCACAAAATCAAGTCATCTTAATTACATTTGGGGCCACTCGGTTCCTTGATTTGCGCCCCACATCCCGGTCTGTGTGGCAGGCTGAACTTTTCTAGCATTGATGCCTACATGGCATCTGGTTCGTCTATACGCGGCCAAAAGGAGCAGACCGCCCCTGGTCTAACACGTGGTCACCATTGGACAGTGTCACAGTGCACCATTCCATGGCCCCGACCATGTTCTTATCTGCTAGCCATTTGACCACTGTCTGCGGCTCTTACAGCACCACCGAGGCCTGACCGAGCCACGACCCGCCTCGGTGCGCAGTCATGGTGTGCCGTCGCGGACCACTATTTCTTCTCCAGTGATCCTTTACATGGACATTCTATGCCTCTGGCCTCCATGGGGTTCCATCATTCCTTCTACCTCCTTGAAAATTTATTATCGTCAATCTGGAGTTGCAACTCTGAAGTACAGACATGAATGAACAAAGGTAGAGGTTGGGCCTTGTTCATGTCAGCCCACACCCTCTGTGTCAGAGTTTCTTTAAAACATGGGGGAAATGATTTCAAATATATTACAATTAATACCAATGAAAAACCCCTAGAAAATGATCCCTCCTTTATGAACAAGCTATCTATGGATCAACGTATTCATGGTTTGATCTGCGTTCATAGTTTTCATATTAAAAATAGGGAATTCAAATTACAAAAATTAACCCCTACATGGGATAGTCGTTGGTCGGGGAAGAGAGGGTCTGTGTGCCTTCATTTTCTATTATAGATTTCCCACCAATGTTTTTAGTGATCCTTAAAAGGGTTAAAGGAGAATGCAATCATCATTCGTCGTTGGAGAAGATTTCTCATTGTTGATTCATTAGAGAAATTCCCAAATCTCTAACTATTTCTCCAACCCATTATCTCATTAAAAGAGAAACACATAGAAATATTTTTTTATGATGCATCATCGCATATGAAACATCATCTATTTTATGCTTGAGTTGAAGAGCCTAAATAATTGGATTCATTTAATGAGTTTCTTCGTCGCCTTGTCACAACACTGCATTCCTGATGTGCCACTGCTCAACCGTGAGGGAAACAAATAAAATAACATTTTAATTTATTTTATTTTCTTCCTACTTATCCGAAAACTATCTTTTTCTCTCGAGCTACGCCTGTCAGGGTTAGGTCCATTCATATGTAATAACATCATTCTAGACACAACATTGCCCTCATATTTTCTATTCTAGAACCCATTTGGATGTTTCCAAAACTGTGCATGTGAGCCATTTTAATTCTCTTAAAAAAAGTTCCAAAAACTATCTTTCACCCTCGACCAATGACGTTCGAGTTTAAGCTGCAATTCCTATGTTAAAAAACCCCCCATGAACTCAAATATACTCTCTAATTTCCAATATGAGTTACCAATTAGGAGCTATAGGTATTCGATAATAAAATAATTGTTACTTAATACTTTTATTTACAGCTATAAACTAACTTCCAGTGTTGGGTTGCCCCGGATAACATTAGGCTCTTCTTATAGAAAGCATACCCTCACGAGCTCAATGGTGGTCTCATATTTTCTATCTGTGTCACCGTTCATGTTTTATAAGCATTTGAAAAATAAAATATTTTTTTAGTTATTTTATTAACGGTTATGCAATTTTCAGGTTTTGTCACTCGAGGCATGCGCCGACTAAAGTAATGTCGCACCTATGGTAAACCCACCATCTTGAATTATCACTGCCCATAGATATCTGATCTGAGAACCTGTTTAAGATTTATTCCACTTTTTTAGGAAAACTGCTCACTTGTGATATATAAAACAAAACATTTTTCAACGGATCATTCCGGGCACTCTAGGCCTTGGAATCGCACACCGTCTCAGACCCTAAACTCGAAATAATTCCATATAATAATACATTACAAGGAATTTTCATGAAATTACCAAACTATCATTATATAGTGAAACATGATGATACATATGTCTAAATTTACAATCCATATCATGTGTAGTTAAGGATAATATAACCTTGGTTTTTACAACCTTATCACTCATTTCATTTGATAAAACCATTGGACATTATTTACATTGAGCAGTGGTCTATCAACATTGAAATTACAATTTTGGAATCTCTTTCCTCCTTCTATGTTATACACATTAAAAAATTAATAATGTGTTTTAAATCGATTAATAATATTGAATTGATTGAAAATATTTTCATTATGTTATAATATTATTCAAACCAAAACAATTTCACAAGAACAAAGGGTTATTTTCTAATTTATTCCATATTAATTGTAAAAAGTATTAACAATTCTTATAAAAAAACATGACACCCCGAACAAATGCTTATTGATTTTATTATAATAATATTATATCATTTCACTCGAGATGTAACATTACACATTTTATTAGAGGGATAAATAATTTTGAGATTACCAATCAAATTACATTTCAGGTACAAAAATTTTAACAGAAAACTAATTTTATATATATATATAAACACTTAAAATTAAACATTCATGAAATGAGAAATGATATAAAATTTCCTCCATGAAAATGAGATGTGATTCATTGAATATAGAAATTCAGAATCAAATAATTATTTCATATTCGGGAAGATTTTGTTTCAAAATCATTTCATCCATAATGGAGAAAATAATAGGTGAAGAAAATTTTATTTTTCAGAAGATTCTTTAAATTTTTTATACAAATAAGTTGAATAATCCTTTTTATATGTTGGTGTAAATGTCATCATTATTAATTTTGGTATTTTATAAGTGAATTAAAAAATAAAGAAAATAATAGTGATGGTTAAATATCCCCCAAAATTTGGCGTATGAAATTAACTTGTTTTTATGTCACATCAGGGTTGAAAAATCCATGAAGAAATTACTCTGTAATTTTTCAACATAGATATAGATGGGTAAACTATGAAAATAATAATGAATATTACTATTCGGGTGCCTATAATAGTTAATAACGATATATTTTATCCCCCGTAGAATGTATTAGCCATCGAAAATATTCAATATCCAAAATATCATTGATAAATGTTATATATATATATGAAATAAATAATTGTTATAACCAGAATAATGAAATATTATTCTTACAATAAAATCTAAAAAATAGTTTAATGGATGGATTTAAAAAATAATCATGATTAGGAAATATTAATACCAGTAGAATAATAGATAAATATCATAAAATAATTAAAAATATAAAATATAAACAAACTCATATAAATAATTATATCCTAATAAAATGTGTTAAAATGAAAATAAACCCATAGATTTCATGAATATTTGATAGATCCTGTGATATTTTCATTAAATATCATGGGACTAATTTTAAGAGATTGTGAATAGATAATCCATGATGAAAATAACAACAAAAAGGTTTTGAGTGACGAAAGATGGGTTAAAAGAGTGTTATTATATTGAAATTTGTATAAAAGAAAAATTATTGATTGTTGTTTCCTTAACATCATGGTAATACATTTTTTATATATAATGATTCATAAATTACATTTTAACTACATTTTTAACTAATATTCTACTATATAATAATATAAAATATATTTTATATACATTTAAATCATCCAAAACTAATATTCCTTTTAAATAATAAATAATATGTAATAAAACTAGTTTTTATTGTAATAAAATATTTTTTATGAATTTTTATTTATCATTATGGTTGGGAGGTTTAATAAAATATTTTAAATTCATTTATTTAACAAATTATAGATATATTAAAATTTTAAATTTCTGAAACATATTTACGGAAGAAGAAGTTATAATCAACATATTCAGTATTCTACATTTATAAACTGTATAATAATATTCGACTTAAAATTTGATAGTCTTAAAAATCTATCATTATTATTTCATTTTCTCATTTAAAAAATTACAAATTATATATACATATATAATATTAAAATCACTCTAAAACTATATTAAATTAAATTATTAAATAATTACATTACAAAACAATTATGATAGAATGACATTTATATGTAATAGTTAAATTAAATTTTTGAAGATTATATTATCTTTTTATTACCACATTATCCATTTATGCAATCTATTTAATTGAAACATACCAATATAACATCATATAAATTATTTCTATTAAAAAATATATTTTTTAGTCTCATTTTTTAAAATGTTTATTCCTTGGCTATATTGTCTTTTATATGTCCCATTATTATTAATGAAAATATATGTATTGTAGATTTTAGGATAGGCATTTTCTTTCTTATATATGGGACATTTATAAATATTTATTATCTTCATATAATTATAATATCTCTATATAATATATACCACTAATTTTTAATAAACTGTATCATTATAGGATAATAAGTCTGGAGTGAATTTAAAATTTTTATTCTAGTGTTCATGGTGGTAGAAGAATTTATATTTTTTAATTTTATAGTGTTATAAATTATTAGGATATATTTTTAGAAATTGAGGGATGTTCCAGATGAGTGTTAGATTTTTGGGGTAAGTATGTGTCAGGTGGGGAAATAAAATATTGATTTTTTTTCAATTGACCACCCAATATGGTTTTGCATGGTACCTGATAGACTTGGTATAGGGGAAGTGGCATCATGAGACTCACTTATGTGATTATTTTTAATATACTAATTTGGTGTATTTAATTTATTAATGATATAATATATGATGGATATAAAATTTATAGGTTTTTAAATTCTTCATTTTTGTATATATGGATGATTTTAGGATTTCATAGACAAATTCAATGATTGGGTAGTTTCTGGGCCAAAATAGTCAACTAACAGACATGTATGTAATAAGAAAATTCAATGTACATTTGGATGATTGATGACATATATAGACAAAGTACATTCCCAAGATCTCCACCATGAAGGGAATGATGGGTAAATTATTAACATTCCCAGTTTTTTTCCAGAGATGGTTTCTGAAATGAAGAAATTAAATATGTATCTTGGTATCTCACCTATTTGTGTATAGAAACATTAACTCTGATATATTATAATATGAACTCTTATGTGTTTTAATTTAAACTCTTATATGTTTGAGTTTATAATATTTTATTATTATCATGGGATGAATTAATTATTGATTCATTTAGGGAGTCATATCAAACCATGAATGACACCTACTGGGAAATATAAACTAGTTATAATACATAAAAATTGGACCATTTAGTGATCCCTTCTCTACTACATTAGTGTTTCTTGTAAAAAACATTCCATTAAATAAATTAAGCACTTCACTAAGTGTTTTATTCTTAAATAATGCATCATATTCTCATGAAATGAAGATATAATGGTAAAATTTAATCCCTATGGTGAATATATTTCATTAATAACTTGAAACACATGACATTAAAATTTTATATAAATATGGTGACTGAAATTTTCACTATGAAACATTTGTTTTCAATATTTCGTTCATGTTTCCTTTATTTTTTCATAAATTTTTCATTCCTTTTCCCTCACAATTTCAGTTAATGGATAATTATCTAAATATCACTAATTATTGTTCATTAAATCTTATTTCCTATATGATTAACCCATACTTCCACTAGCTACCTACTTAGTCAATTTTGTAGTACATTAATTTTCTACACCACATGATATGTATGATCAATTCATACAGTCAATTTTGGGAAATTGGTATGTATAATGAGTCTTGCGTAATTTTGGTTCATTATGATATATTTTTCCCATAATTATTTTCTTTTTTAAATTTCTCCATCATGTAAATCTCATATATAAATTGATATATGTTAAACAAGATATTGGTATGCATCTTCTGTGGAGAAATTTTAACCATATGATCTTGTGATGTTTTACACTTCTTTGATGTAGTATCACCCATAAATTGAAGATGGCTTCCAGCATGGTCAATTCCCATGAGAATTCTATCACCCACATTGTTTGTCTAATTTCCAATTGATTATAATATAAGTGTAAAATTATTTTCAATAATTTAAATCATTACCCAAAACATTCTAGACCAAATATGAAATTATAAAAATACTTATAACATTGGTATAATGACTAAAAAATATGATAAATAATGAGGTTAGTTGAAAAAATATTGAAATATAATATTCTTCTCATGAGTAATATGAAGAATACGTAGTTTATATAAACCCCAATTATATTGTATTTAATTTTCAGTAATAGATTATCTAAATTATGATTTTATATTGGGGATACATCGTGTTTTGATAACTTTTAAATTTTGAATCATTTGATACATTAATCCTTAATTTATATTTCACAAAATATTAATGGTTTTTATCAACTTTCATGTTATCAGTTTTAAATAGAATCACCTTATGGAGGTGGAGGAGATGAAAAAAAACTAACTGATATACATGTTAATCTTAGATATCTTTTACCCATAGAGAATGGAGGTTGTAAACTACCTTGTCACACACCACACAATTAAGATAATTTATTAGACAATCATAGAATGAGGCATATATAGTGGAATGATGTTAAAAAGACACATTATCCTATTATTATGGGTAGGTTTCTCCCACTCTTGAGTTGATCCAATTACATAAAACATGCCCTCTCTTTGAGGTACCCAAAATTCTTCCTCTGCTATATTTCTTTCCATATTATGAATAATTACATAGCATCTATCATTCTTATACATTTTATGTACATTTTCTTTTACTTTCCAATTTTATTTTCTATTTTTTAATGAGTACATGCTAATTTTATATTTGTAAACTTTGTCTGAATATAGTACAAATAATGAGTTATAATTTCAAATTTCTAAAAAATAAAATATTTATTATAATGTATTATGGAATATATAAATTAATAGAAATGATATTAGTGCTGATGTTGTATTTATATGATAGAATCTGCGTCTTCATTTGTTTGAATCCCTCTATAAAAAAAATCATTATATGATTAATTCTATTTATCTAGTGTATAATTTTAAACAAAATTTTCTTCTTCATTATTTTTAACAAAAACAAAACTATGTTAAAAATCTTGATGGGGTCGGAATAACTATGGTCTAAAAGACCCATGTTCAGTTTATCCTATCTAACTCCAAACCAATTTTTATCCACAATAAGATCACACATTATGTGTATATATATATATATGTCTTGTTAGATTTATATTTTAATAAGATTAAATAATATATAATAATAAATTTTATACCAAAGATGGGATTGGGGTGATGGATTAATCTCTTCCATAGTCCAAAAGACATATGTTTGGGTCCTTTTAATCTCCCTAACATTATAGTTAAAAAATCATATGTCTATGTAGTTTATTTTTGTTTCTGCTTATTTAATTTACAAAATAAAAAATTAATAATTAACGAACATTGAAACAATATTTATCTTGTTTTTGAGGTTTTTTGATGGGATCAAAATGGTCATTGGTTAAGACCCCGTCCTACACTCAGGGGGAAATCATGTTCCTCATGTATTAATTTTTTTGGATTATTAATCATGTATATAAAAGTACACAATGTGTATAAGAATATATATATATAACAACTATAAAAAATAAAAAATAATTAATTAATTAAAAGAAACATACTAACAAAGATATAAATATATATATGTACTTGGAATGTCTATCCCATAAGTGTAATGTCATCTAGCTTTGTGCTCATAGAACCCTTCACTCCATGAGAAGTAGTTCCTTTCTCCATTTCTTAGTGTCATCATGTGAAACCCTTCATAGTTTCCTTCAATCCAAAAATCTAGGTATTTTATCCATCTCAAATATTCTCCATTATATTTTCTTATCCAAGTATGTACTAGGGTGATTCCACTTTCATTATTTCATTCTCTTTTAAGGATTTAAGGAAATGCTATAGAATTTTAGCTAAAATCAAGTAAAACATTGGAAGAAATGAACAACATCATTATGTTTAGCTATACATAGTCAGAAGAAATAACTATGAATTTGAAATGACACATGCTTTGTGTGTTCAGTTGATGTAATGTAAGCCTCTACCAATATATGACCATACCCAATTCATGTACATATCACCAAATTGATAATGTATACTTTTGGTTACACATGATGTTTGTTCTTGTGAAACAACATGTATATTTCCCATAATATTTCATGGTAGGAAGAATTCCTCTAGAGTATAAGTGTTTCTTCTAAGATTATACTACAAATCATATACTCTTGATTAACACATAGTGTACTTTTAAAACTTTTATTTTTATAATTTTTGTTTCTTTTAATTTCATTTTTACCTAGTGTTATGAAAATCGATGATCAACCTTCATTATGTGGGAAGTCCCCTTCCAACATATCAATAGAGGAGTCACCTACACTATAATTATTTCGCATAGTTTCTTTGGAGGTGAAACATGGAGTGGCCCTTCCAATCTCTTTTATTCTACACTGGCCATGATTTCTCCACTTACATCATCATTATATAAACTTCCACATCACAATATAGAGCAACATTTGGGGATATCAAATCATAAACACTTCTAACCCCTATAGCTAACACAACTTGAAATCCCAATATTTCAATCATAGGGGATGGACTTCACTCATCACACATTTCTTGATCATCTTAACCACGCTTCTTCTTCTATTTTGATAAGTGGAACACATCTACTGACTAAA
This sequence comes from Viscum album, assembly GCA_963277665.1. Taxonomy (NCBI): domain Eukaryota; kingdom Viridiplantae; phylum Streptophyta; class Magnoliopsida; order Santalales; family Viscaceae; genus Viscum; species Viscum album. The sequence goes on from OY728131.1 coordinate 123,750,806, forward strand.
AATAGATTTTTTCTTATCATGTGATTTTATTGAGTAGTTGGCTTTTCATCACAATCATACCAAATCTATTGGGTATTTTAGAGAAGATAGAGGAGTTGTTAAGACACACCCAAACTATAAATAATTTGACTTTTTCCCAATAGAATTTTAATGACAGATAATATATTTATTGGTAAAAATGAGTAATTCCAACTGATATTAAGTTTTATTGATATTAATTTTATCTACAAACACTTTTTTACCAATAGATATATCTGTTGATATAGATGGTTCAATACCAACTAATCTTTGAACAACATTTATATTTGATTCTTTATCTTTCTAATACCATCATTTTTTACTAACACATAAATCTGTTATTAATAATAACTATTAAAATAAAATCAATTACCACCAATATTTTTTTTACAAAAAACCAATAAATAACAAATTTTTTTATCAATAACCATTTAAAGAAACAAAAAAAATTATAAAAATTATTATTTCTATGAAAAAAGTCAATATCTATTTACTGAAGTTATATTAAAAACATCTGATTAATTGATTTCATTTTTAAAATTTATCCAAATAATAATAGTTTTTATATTTTTTAATGTTGTAATATACATTATAAAAAAATAATTTAAATTATTATGATATTTGATCAATTTACATATATCCTCGATACATGATAATTTAATTTTTATATTTAAATTTATTAAAAATAATTAAATCTAATAAAAAGAAATTGAAAATTCAATTATTCAAATTTAAAAAATAAAAACATAGCATACAATTAAGTAATATTATTATATTAGTAATTTTATTTTTAAAATTGAAATTATTCACACACATACATAGCAATTTTTAAATTTTAAATATTAAATGATATTTGTTATTTGATATTTTAATTATTTGATTTTAATTTTAAAAAATTATCCCCTGTCATTCAATCGGAGACCCGAATGTATATTTGACCTTGATGAGTCCTCCCCAAGAAGTCTTCACCTCCAATCCATTCTCACACTTGTGAAATCTCTCCATGATCCCAAATCATTACCAAGGATGTTACGGTGAAAAAAACTACAATCTGTTTCGGTGCACCAAAATGTACCATGGAAACCCTAAATGCTCTTGTTCATGTTACTCATTTTTCACATCTCATTACATAGTTCATCTTAGTCTTTGAGTTTTTTTTCAATTTCATTCATTTTATATCCTCTTGATTATTTCATTAATCCATCATTTACTACGGTCCTTTTTGCCATATCTTTTACTACACGAGAGCTAATTTTAATCTATGCTGTCAATTTCTTCTCTTTCCCTAACAAAATGAAGAAACAAATTGAAAATTTAATATAAAATTTTATATTGTTTCCTTTTAGGATAGAAAGTTTATAGTTTTAGTTTCAATGTTAATTAATTTTATAATCTATATTAAATTGTAATAAGATTTACTAATACCTTTGATTGAGGAATCTAAGTGAAATAAAGACTTTAATTTCAGGGAAATTCGATGGAAATGAGTTCTTTTTATTTCTACCCTATATAAAGATTTCATTCTAGTTTTTTCATTTCTGAAAATGGCCTCTCTGTCTGGTTAAACGTCTTTGATGTTTTCTGGGGTAGTTTCTTATTTTCTCTTGGTTTGTGTTGAACTTTTAGGTTTTGACTGATGATTTCGTTGAACTGGTACAAATGATGAAAATGTTTAGAATCTATGTAATTTTGTTGGAGGTCATTATTCTCTAATTCCACCTCTAATTATGTTGAATTCTCACAACCTATGTGTATTTTTTAGGCAATTTCCCAAAATACATATGGAAATCCAAAAAATCACCATGACTCTCATTCTCACAAGCGCCTGAAGAATATTTTTCAATCTCTACCTAAAGGTTTCAAAGGAAAAGGGTGTTGTTTCTACTGATGATAACTATCTTTTTATGATTTTGCAGTTAGCAGAAATTATGGCTCTCATATGCTTAATTAAGGACTAGCTAGACTGCAATGACATTCTGATGAAGCTAGAAAGGAATCATCATTTAGAGAGTTGGAGTTCACCTAATACATGAGAAGATTCAGATGTCACTATATTGGGTGGTCTGAGCTGACATGGGGATGGTTTGAGGGGAGACTTGAATTAACATCTTGTCCTGGTATCTCCTTTAAAGTATGTTTCATGTCCGGTTGTTTGTTATTTATTTTATTTCCATGATGGTGTAAGCTCATTGCACCTCATGTTTTCACTGTATACTTCACTTTCTATACTAAATTTCTGATTGGACTGGGTTGATAAAACCAAATCCTATCTCATTTTTTAGTAAAAGAATCATTGTCATGGTCATAATAAGATTCATTGCATGCTTGGATGATTTTTTATTTTATTCATAAGGAAAACTATTCCTTGATAATTTCCCAAATTTTGATGCTTTGTGGTGGAAATCTACTAATTATGGGAGAATTATGAAATTAAATTATTTGAAAACGAAGTACTTTTTATGGTTTTGCATCACATCCCCTTAAACTTAGGCTCAACCAATTGGATTTCGACCAGTTTATCCTTCTGTACATAATACAGATTATGGAGGTGGTTAAACAGACCCATCCGAACCTTACGGGAACCAATGAAAGGCATCTGGTCCCTCATGTTAAAAAAAGGTTTAGTTCATTTTTCTTAAATTTTTTTGTTTTGTTATGATTTCTCATGCTTGTTTATAATGGTTATTTGTGGTGGAGTGCTGGTGTTATTGACATGTAATTCTTTGTAGAGGGTTGTTATCTGGTGGGTCTGGAATAGATAAGTAGAATCAGGCCGCATGATATTGAAGCTACTAGAGCATAGATGTTGCTTAAGATTGGCTAGGTGTTGCTGAGCATCATTGGAAATATTTCAAGTATCTCCAGAAGAAATATAAGTTTAACATAGTGGGATTCTGATATTACATATCTGATTCACATCAACAGTATGACCATGAATTCCATTATCTTGAGAATTAAATAGTCATGTTGTTACAAGATTTATTTTTTAAGTTCTTAATTTCCCTCGTATCTTATTATAAACTTTGTATTCTTAGTATCATAGTATTTTGATATGCTTTAATGGTCTTGTTGAATGAGACAACTCTAGATTATCACAGTTTGGTTAATATCATAGTAGAATTTTCTAAATTTTCAATATTATAGAATACTTCTCTAAAGTGTCTTTAGGGGAGAGTAATAAACATCAGATGTGACCAATGGGTACCATTATACCTGTCATGAGTAATTTGTCTTCTTCTACATTACTCCTTTATCCCTTTAGTAATCCATATAATATGATCTGGAATTTCATCTTCATCAACATTCATCACATCAATGGAATCCACTAATGCTCTCAAAAGAAGCTCATGGACATGGTCCTCTCCTGGCAGAAAAAAGGATTGGTGGACCGTCAGTTTGTATTGATTAACTCTCTAAAAATGGAATTCAATCCACTTTTCATGGTTGAGCTGATTACCATATTTTGCACAACTATTCTGGTTCCCATAATAGAGATGACGTGAACCCTGGATCAACCAGTTCTATATTTTGATGAAATGGATGAGTGATGCATCAGTCTTAGGAAGAAACTCATGCATTGGTTCTCATCCCATAATATTTGTATTGTCCTTTTTCAATCTATTGACAATAAATTCAAAGAAGGGCATTTTTGGCATTGAATGGTCTGAAACATGAATTTCATAATTTTCATGGTGGTTTTTACAAAATACGTCAACTAAAGAGAATGATTATCTTAAATGAAAATCACCAAGGCTTGATCCGAAAGACCTAGAACAAAAAAAATATGAATAACTTAGACTCCACAGACACACAAAAATATTTCAATCAATTGCTTAGTTGTTTTGTTTTCTCTTAATGTAAAACATCCTTTGATGGTCCAAACAACTTTACTATTTAATATGTTGACATGAAATAGCTTTTAAAGTACTTTATTAATGGTTGGATATTCTGTATTTTTAATATTACAGTATACTATTCATCATGAATAACATAATATGACTTCTCTGCATTAATAGTCATGTATTTTTTGTGTAAATGCTCAATAGATTTTAGTTGTGTTTATGTTTGTTTTATGTGGTGTAGGAATCAAAGTGCAGTGATTTTAGTCGTACACCTTAGACTCTACCTGTCAGCATATTCTAATATTTTTTTGGTTTCACCTCAAAGAACATTGACATCATTGTTCAAATTATTCCATTGTTGGATTTTCATTTTTTTATCTATCCTTGGACATAATGTGTAACATCCCAGGTAAATATAGAATAAAACATTTTCATATGTATTAATATTTAAGAATTAAATATTAATTTTACTTTAAAGGGGTTTCTATGTTCGATAGCATACCCGATACGCAACAGAGATTTTCTTTGAATTCTTACGTTGCACACTAGTAACAAAATAATTTTATTTTAAATGGTAGTTAACACGTAGACGTTGTATTGGAGGGAATCAATAGAAATAACTAAAATATTATTATATATGTTTGTTAAATGTTTTTACATTTATCAAATAAAGGATAAAGGCTTAAAATACGAAAAGGATTCAATTTTAGTCATATATACTCTAATTTTCCCTAAAGGTCCACTTATCGCCTTTTGATGGAGAACCGTCATTAAATATATTTTTGGCCACTTTTATAAATTCTATTGGACCAAATAAAATTCTTCTTTAGAATCGGGACATCAAAATTTACTCTGTGTAAATTTTTGGTATTTTTCCGATAAAGATCATTTTTTAATGAATAGAGAAAAATGTTGTATTTTAATTCAAAACCTCTTTTTAATCTAATTTATTTATATGATTATATTATATTATTAATTGGTTTTAAAGTACAATTATAATATATTTTTACCATTTAATCCAATGGTGGTCGTTGGAATCAATTTCACTTTGAAATTAGACTTAAACTAATGTCAATCTTTTGATATATATTGTTCCATAAAAACACATTATTTTCTCTGACAGCGGGACTTAATTATTAAATTAATTATTGTAACTTATATTTTTTTAATTTTTTAAAATATACATCATTTTTTAATTCGGAATATCAAATATAGCTTAGGGTAATGTTTTGGTATTTTTCTGAAAAACTTCAATTTTTGATGAATAATGAAACCACTAAGTGGTACTTAAAAAAACTTATTTTTCGTTTAAATGAAATTTTACCACCTCTGTGTTTTGAATTTCAAAAATCTGACATACATGGTTGTCATTAAGAAGTAAAATTTGGTTCAATGGGATTAAAATAATTTTTTTGGTGAATAATTACTTTTCAGTTTTTAATCGTGATTAGAGATAATTAGCGTAGTTGAAGGTAAAAATAATGTTTTAATAATATGAAATGACCTAGACACATGTCCTACCATTATTGGATGTGTCATGTCCGACCAATACAATCCATGGGTCAATTTGGGGACCCCTTGGATCAACTTTGGTGGGAAAATGACATAAATAACTTTTTATTTAATGTTAAAATAAAAATGTCACAAACATGAGTTGTTTTAATAAAACAATTCTTAAATGGGGTTATACAAGTCAGAAATTTGACTATAAATATTAATTAGAAATCTAAAATGATTTCTTACATCATGATATTTTTTGTATAATTTTTAGACATTATAAATAATAAATTATTTATGACACCACGGTGATGCATCTATTACCTCATTATTTATCAATTTAAATAAAATGAAAAGATAATGTAAAAATATAAGATGTAAACTTGTCAAAAACCTATTGGATGGGTTTATTTCGAACCCTTATCACCTTATCCTCGAAATATATAATTTTGGGACCTTTAAAATCTGAAACTCATTTGAAAATAATGTAACATTTTGTAACTTTCCAAGAGTGCCCTCCTCTCCTCTTATAAAAGGCCCCCACCTCTACCACATTACCCACACCTCTCAAGCCTTTGTCTCAGACAACACCTACTCATTTTGTCTCTCCACATCCCTCTCTTACTCCTAGAAGCCTCACATTGGGCATAAGTCTTCCCGAGGAAGCATTTTAGCTCAAATCAAAGAGAGATACATGATTTTAAGGTAATGTCTTCACTTGTGTTCTTTTGTTTTATTTTGCTTCTCCAACCCTCTAAAATCTTTTTATTCATTTATTTTGTAACAAATCCAGTATCTTAAATATAATAGGATGTTTTTATAAGAATCATTTGAGCTACACGTACACACACCTACATCTAAAGGTTAAGGAACATACTATTTCTGTAGATGGTGAATTTCTGCCTCATGAAGCGATGATTATTCAATATTCTTTTAACACCCTCAAAGGTGCCCATTAAGAATTCACTATATTTATATATTATATATAATATGTTTATGTTTTACTTAATTTTATTTATATTTCATTTATGGAATACCTTTATGGTTTCCGTTAGGGTTAAACGTGAAATCTTCATTTTAGGAAGTGCGGACTACAGCCCCCTCAATGTGATTTGATTCGTTAATTCCATATGTGGGATTTATAAAGGATGGAATTAATGGTATTACATATGATATCCTACTGGAATTATAATATAACTTTATATCATTATTACTTCCTTCCATTGAATACAAAAAAAATTGAAAGTAGCGTTCATGCGTACGTACGGCTTACCGTCTCCATAAACGGTACATTTTATTTCTTAACTCCAAATGTTATGTACTATTATAAGTATATATATATAATGGATATATATGTCATATATTACATCAAAATGATGGATATAATTCTTTAATTTTAATATATATATATATCTCTTTTAACTTTAATTCTATTAATATGACAAAAAAAATGAAAGTAGCGTTCATGCGTACGTACGGCCTACCGTCTCCATGAATGGTGATTTTAATTTTTTTATCTCCAAATGTTATGGAATAGTAAAAAATGAATATATACTGGATATATATGATATTTAAAACATTAATACTATTCTTGAGATGATGTACCTATAACTACATGGAAAATTCTTTTCCAATAAGTTCACTTTTTACTCATGTACCGAACATCGACAAAAATGTCTGATATGAGCTCACTTTATTAACCAAATATTACAAAATTATAATATGTGATATGAACTGAACAATAATATTTAAAGGAGGTCCTTAATTAATTATAAATTGACCAAATTTTATTATTCAGGACGTTAAAGAATGATCGAGTCAAGTCGGACCCGAGGTAAGGGACTTCATCTCGATCTCTTTTCGTTGAGGCATATTTCATTTTATACACAACTTTATTTTATATTGTGTATAAACCCCTTTGAATTTTAATTTTATACAAAAGGAATCTTTTTCTACGAAGAGTTTTACAAAACGAAAAAAAGAATGTTTCTTTTAACCTACGTGGTGACAACGATCTTTTCCGCCGCCGCGAGTATTATTTGATCTTTGGCTTCCTGAACAAGACCTAATGTTTTTTTAAATAAAATAAATACCATATACTCTTTTATGTATTTTGGTATTGAAAATGGTTTTTATAATGGATTAGTTATGTCAATATATTTAAGTTAACTATTGTGATCAAAGTGTGGAAATGTTTTCATTCCATTATATTTGTTTTATGTTTTATGATTTTATAATGGTACCTGGACATTTGACGGGTTGTTACGTGATGAACTATATGACGGGTGGTGTCCTGAATACCAGGATGGGTGGTTACGTTATTATCTCTAATGCATTGGGTATGGAAGTTGTCTGTATGGCTATTAAATTAAGTGATATGTGTGGAAGTCGACCGTATGGTTATTCCATTTAAGTATGTTTATGTCCCAAGTTACCTTTATATGTTATGTGTTCTTTATATGGGTTTCTATGGTAATATTTTGGTTACAAAACGGGTATGTAATGATCTTTTATTCAGTGAAGAGTTTTTTTTACTACATCATAAAGGTGAAAAGTATTACTTTGATAAAGTATTCTTGGTTTACTTGTCGTTTTGAAAAACTAACAGTTTTCCTTCTTTGTGTATCCTTTACTAGGGTTTTTATGCTCATCCCAAGTTTTTGAAATGTTATCCACATGAATTAATGATGAGTAGGGTCAAGGATGGGATCAGGGAAACACATGCTATCTAAAACATGGAACTAAACATGTTTCTTTTTAAGAGTTTTTATTTTATAGAAAATTAGTAGAAGTGTATACTGTGTAATCTTTGAGATTTAATAGTTATGTCCTAATTATCTAAAACTCTAAACCTGAAAATATCCTCAATGTGAATTATTCATTTAATTCAATAATAAGGAATGTTTAAGGTCGGGGCCTTATAGTTGGTATCAGAGGTCTGTTTAGACAAATTTAGGAGTTAGAAAATTGTTAAATTATAAATTAATTTATGGTATGATTGAAATGATATAGAATTTAAAGATTACCATGTTGCTTCGCCTATGACATTTCTGTGTTAAGAATGGTTTTTCATAGAGGAAACAAAACAAATTTTCTGGGAAGGATTATAGAGGGAAATGAACTTTCAAACCAGTATCCTGAGATGGTCAGAATAAGAACTAAACAGTTTGTTGCAATGATGGATCTGTTGACTCAGGTTACTACTGAAGGAGTTGAAAAGAAGATTGGTGAATGCTCCCGTTTTGGCACATCCATCCAGGAATGGTGAGTTTTTTATCTACAGTGATGCTTCATTGAAATGACTTGGTTGTGTCTTTATGCTGAATGATCAGGTAATTGCATATTCTTCACAACAGTTGAAAACTCTTGAGGTAAATTACCATACACATGACTAGGAATTAGCTGTTGTTGTTTTTACCATAAAAATTTGGAGGCATCATTTGTATGGATTAAAGTGTGAAATATATTCTGATCACAAAAGTTTAAAGTATATATTCACTCAGAAAGAATTGAACATGAGATAGATGTGATGGCTGGAATTAATCAAGGATTATGATTATACAATTCATTACCATCCGAGAAAAGCAAATAAAGTGGCTAAAGATTTGAGTCAAAAAAAGTAATGCTTCATTAACCATGATATGTTTGGAACGAGATCCTTTGGTTTTTGATTTGAAGAACTTTGGCATAGAAGTTTTTGGTGCAGGAAGTTCTGTTTTCTTTCAGGTATCAGTGAGATCATCCCTATCAGACAGAATTAATCAAGCACAGAGGGAAGACAGAGAGTCGCAGAAAAAGGTAGAGTTGGTTTAGATGGGTAAGTTGCCTGAATTCAACATTGATAATGATTGTGTTTTGAGGTTTGGAAAGAGATTATGTGTGCCTGGTGATTCCCAGTTGAAGAATGAGTTGTTTTGTAAGGCTCATAGTTCCCCGTTTTCAGTTCATCCTGGTAGTACTAAGATGTATAGAGATCTGCGGGAGTATTACTGGTGGGATGGAATGAAAAGAGATATTGTTGATTTTATTGTGAAGTGTTTCACTTTTCATCAGGTAAAGTAGAGTGGAAGTTACCAAAAGGGATGCTTCAGCCTTTACCAGTGCCAGAGTGGAAATGGGAAAATGTATCCATTGACTTTGTTGTGGGATTACCGAAGACATATCGAGGTAATAATGCAATCTGGGTTATTGTTGATCGCTTCACTAAATCTGCTAATTTCCTTCTTATTTGAGATCCATTCTCTCTAGATCAAATTTCTCAATTGTATCTTAAATAGATAGTCAGGTTACATGGAGTTCCCCTCTCCATTGTGTCTGATCGTGATCCCAGGTTTACTTCTAACTTTTGGAAAGGCCTTCAGAAGTCGTTGGGTGCTGAATTAAATTTTAGTACAACTTTTCATCTGCAATCAGATGGGAAGTCAGAATGAACAATTAAGACCTTGGAGGATATGCTACGAGCTTGTTATATGGATTATCAGGGAATTTGGGACCAACATCTTTATTTGGTTGAATTTTCATATAATAACAGTTTTCATTCCAGTATACAGATGGCTCCGTTTGAGGAATTATATGGGAAGCGGTGTTGAACTCTGGATTTTTGGGATGAAGTAGGTGAATGGAAGCTGATGTGACCAGAATTGGTAGAAGAGATGGCAGAAAAAGTTCAGTTGATTCAGAAACACATGAGAACAACTCAGAGTAGACAGAATAGTTATGCGGATAACCGGAGGAAGGATCTATCTTTCGAGGTAGGTGATCATTTTTTTCTCAAAGATTCACCATGGAAAAGTGTGATGCGATTTGGTAAGAAAGAAAAGCTGAGACCAAGGTTCATTGGACAATATAAAATTCTTGAAAATTTGGATCAGCTGCTTACCGAGTGGCTTTACCTCCGAGTTTATCTCAGGTACACAATATTTTTCATTTTTCAATGTTGAGAAAGTATATGCCAAATCAATCTCATGTTTTGAGCCCAGAGGTAGTTCAGTTGGAAGAGAATCTCTCTTATGAAGAACAGCCAGTCCAGATTCTTGACGGAAGAGAGAAAGTGTTGCGAAATAAGGTAATTCACCAGGTAATGGTTTTGTGGAAAATCCATATGGTTGAAGAGGCAATGTGGGAATCTGATAATTCTATGAGGGATAAATACCCCCACTTATTTTGATAAGTGAATAAAATTGGAAAGATGCAATTCCCAAAAGGGGGGAAGGATGTAACATCCGAGGTAAATAAATAATAAAACATTTTTATATGTATTAATATTTATGAATTAAATATTAATTTTACTTTAAAGGGATTTCTATGTTCGATAGCGTACCCGATATGCAACAAAGAGTTTCTTTGAAATCTTACGTTGCACACTACAAATAAAATTATATTATTTTAAATGGTAGTAAACATGTAGCCGTTGTATTTTCTGGAATGAATAGAAATAACTAAAAAATGATTATATATGTTTGTTAAATGTTTTTACATTTATCCAATAAAGGATAAAGGCTTAAAATACGAAAAGAATTCAATTTTAGGCATATATACTCTAATTTTCACAAAAGGTCCACTTATCGCCTTTTGATGGAGAACCGTCATTAAATATAGTTTTGGTCACTCTTATAAATTCTATCAGACCAAATAAAAATCTTCTTCAGAATCAGGACATCAAAATTTACTTTGTGTAAATTTTTGGTATTTTTCCGATAAAAATCAATTTTTAATGAATACTGAAAAATTTTGTATTTTAATTCAAAACCTCTTTTTAATCTAATTTATTTAAATGATTATATTATATTTTTGATTGGTTTTATAGTAAAATTATAATATATTTTTACCATTTAATCCAATGGTGGCCGTTGGAATCAATTTCACATTGAAATTGGACTTAAACAAGTGTCAATCGTTTGATATATATTGTTTCATAAAAACACGCTATTTGCTCTGACAGTGGAAATTAATTATTTAATTAATTAATGTATCTAATATTATTTGAATTTTGTAAAATAGACATAATTTTTGAATTCAGAATATCAGATATATCTTAGGGCGATGTTTTGGTTATTTTCTGAAAAACATCAATTTGTGATGAATAGTGAAACCACTAAGTGGTACTTAAAAAATTGATTTCCCGTTTAAATGAAATTTTACAACCTCTGTGTTTTGAATTTCAAAAATCCGACATACATGGTTGTCATTAAGAAGTAAAATGTGGTTCAATGGGGTTAAAATAATTTGTTTGATGAATAGTAAATTTAATGTTTTTAATCATGATTAGAGGTAATTAGTGTAGTTTAAGGTAAAAAATAATGTTTTAATAATTTGAAATGACCTAGACACATATCATACCATTAGTGGATGTGTCATGTCCGACCAAGAAAATCCATGGGTCAACTTGGGGACCCCATGGAGCCACTTTGGTAGGAAAATAACATAAATAACTTTTTATTTTATGTTAAAATAAAAATGTCACAAACATAAGTTGTTTTAATATAAGAATTCTTAAATGAGGTTATACAAGTCAAATTTTTGACTATAAATATTCATTAGGAAGCTAAAAATATATCCTAAATCATGATATTTTTTGTAAAATTTTTAGACATTAAATATATTAAATTATTTATGACACCATGATGATGCAGCGATTACCTCATTATTTACGATTTAAATAAAATGAAATGATAATGTAAAATATAAGACCTAAACTTGTCAAAAACCTATTGGATGGGTTTATTTAGAACCCGTATCACCTTATCCTCGATGTATATAATTGTGGGGCCTTTAAAATCCGAAACTCATTTGAAAATAATGTAACATTTTGTAACTTTCCAAGAGTGCCCCTCCTCTCCGCTTATAAAAGCCCCCCACCTCTACCACCTTACCCACACCAATCAAGCCTTTGGCTTGGCCAAACCCTGCTAATTTTGTCTATAAACATCCCTCTCTTACTCCTATAAGCCTCACATTGGGCAGAAGTCTTCCCAAGGAAGCATTTGAGCTCAAATCAAAGAGAGATACCTGATTTTAAGGTAATGTCTTCACTTGTGTTCTTCTGTTTTATTTTGCTTCTCCAACCCTCTGAAATCTTTTTATTCAATTCTTTTGTAACAAATAAAGTACATTCAATATACTAGGATGTTTTTATAAGAATCATTTGAGCTACACTTACACACACCTACACTTAATGGTTAAAGAACATATTGTTTCTGTGGATGGTGAATTCCTGCCTCACGAAACGATGATTGTTCAATATTCTTTTAAAACCCCCAAAGGTGGCCATTAAGATGTCACTATATTTATGTATTATATATAATATGTTTATGTTTTACTTAATCTTCTGTATTTTTCATTTATGGCATACCTTTATGGTTTCCATTATGGTTAAATGCGATATCTTTATTTTAGGAAGTGCGGACTACCGCCCCCTCAAAGTAATTTAATTCTTTAATTCCATATGTGGGATGTATAAAGGATGGAAGTAATGGTATTACATATGATATCATACTGTAATTATAATATACCATTATATCATTATTATTTAATTCCATTGAATAAAAAAATGAATGTAGCGTTCATGTGTACGTATGGCTTACCGTCTCCATGAACGGTATATTTCATTTCATATCTCCAAATGTTATGTACTATTAAACATACATATATATAATGGATATATATGTCATATATTACATCTAAATTATGGATATCATTCTGGAATTATAATATATATATATCTCTCTCTTTTAACTTTAATTCCATTAATATGACAAAAAATGAAAGTAGCGTTCATACGTACGTACGGCCTACCGTCTCCATGAATGGTGCTTTTAATTTTTTATCACCAAATGTTATGGAATAGTAAAAAATGAATATATACTAGATATATATGATATTTAAAACATTAATACTATTCTGGATATGATGTACCTATAACTACATCAAAAATTCTTTTCCAACAAGTTCAATTTTTACTCATGTACCGAACATCGACAAAAATGTCTGATATGAACTCACTTTATTAACCAATTATTATAACATTATAATATGTGATATGAACTGAATAATAATATTTAAAGGAGGTCCTTATGAAATTATAAATTGACCAAATTATATTATTCAGGACGTTAAATAACGATCGAGTCAAGTCGGACCCGAGGTAAGGGACTTCTTCTGAATCTCCTTTCATTGAGGCATATTTCGTTTTATACAGAACTTTCTTTTATATGGTGTATAAACCCCATTGACTTTTAATTTTATACAAAAGGAATCTTTTTCTATGAAGCGTTTTACAACATGACAAAAAGGAATGATTCTTTTAACGTACGCGATGACAATGACCTTTTCCGCCGACGTGAGTATTATTTGGTCTTTGGCTTCCTGAACAAGTCGTAATGTTTTTATAAATGAAATAAATACCATATACTATTTTATGACTTTTGGTATTGAAAATGGTTTTTATAATGGATTTTTTATGTCAATATATTTAAGTGATATATTGTGATAAAAGTGTGGAAATGTTTTCTTTCCATTATATTTGTTTTATGTCTTATGATTTTATAATGGTACTTAGACATTTGATGGGTGGTTATGTGATGAAACGTATGACGGGTGGTGCCGTGAATACCAGGACGGGTGGTTACATTATAACCTCCAATGCATTGGGTATGGAAGTCGGCCATATGTCTATTCCATTAAGTGATATGTGTGAAAGTCAACCGTATGGTTATTCCATTTAAGTATGTTTATGTCCCAAGTTACCTTTATATGTTATGTGTGCTTTATATGGGTTTTTATGTTAATATTTTGGTTTAAAATGGGGTAAGTAATGATCTTTTATTCAGTGAAAAGTTTTTTTTACTATTTCATAAATGTGAAAAGTATAACATTAATAAAGTATTCTTGGTTTAGTTGTCGTTTTGAAAAACAAACAGTTTTCCTTCTTTGTGTATCCTTTAATGAGATTTTTATGCTCATCCCAAGTTATTGAAATGTTTTCCACAAGACTTAAAGATGAGTAGGGTCAAGGATGGGATCAAGGAAAGACATGCTATCTAAAAAATGGAACTAGACATGTTTCTTCTTAAGAGTTTTTATTTTATGGAAAATTAGTAGAAGTGTATACTTTGTAATCTTTGAGATGTAATAGTTATGTCCTAATTATCTAAAACTATAAACCTAAAAAGATCCTCAATGTGAATTATTCCATTAATTCAATAATAAGTAATTTTTAAGGTCGTGGCCTTATATAATATATTTTCAAAGGTTCATTTCTTTATGAATTCTCTATTATGGGCCCTTAAAAGCATGTGTTATATGTGTATTTTCATTGATGTTTTTGTAATCGATTTCAAATCTTTGACATGTGCAATGTGAAGTGTGATATATAAGAGGTTCTGGACTGTCATCTTTCTGGTAAGAAACAAATGGTGAAGGTTAATAGGTATGACGATCATAATTCTATGTTTGGTCCATTAGGTCTTCAATCATTTAACCCTACCACCTTCATTTCACATTAATTACTCCCCCAAGGCCATTATTAGTAGCAAAAGTTTTATGGAAAACAGTATAATTTCAGCAACCAGGGGTCCCTTATATGCTACTGCCCCAGCTAGTTCTGGTTTCGGTTCCTAATCCTCAAGTTTCAATAGGGTCTGTTGAGTTACAGGATGATAAGAAGCCATCTTCAACTGCAGGATCAAATGCACATCAGCTTAGTGTAGAAATTGGGCATGAATTTTATGTCTAGTTCCATGTTCTAAGGTCCATGTGGAAGCTTCTATATGATAAAGTATAGGGCAAGCTTGTTGGGGCCATGTGATGGTTATTTCAATTGAAATGAATTCCTAGTATAAATTCATCGCCAGGTATGTTACTGCTCTTCTAGTTAATTGATTTACGATAATCAAGAACAAAATTAGTTAATACCTGTATCCACCAGCTAGAAAAACACTTTCAATTCGGAAACTCAAAGTGTTCTATAATATTTTCATTATTATTATGTTATTCACCTTCACATCATTTTTAATACTTTTATATATTTCTGTTTTTGTTTCAATTCATCCAAATATTTTGCACATATTTGTGTGTATGCTCTTTGGATATGTGTGGTGTAGATCATAGAGATGAATGGTGTGGCATTGCATCAATTTCAAGTTCCTACTGACACTTGATCATACATGATTTTTGGTGTTGTCAATATAGACGACGAATGAAAAAAACTTTACATACATATCATTTTTTTATATTTTGATTTATTTATATTTTAGTTTCATTTCATATAGAAATTTTTCACTAATTTTTGGGTGTTATCTTTGGTTGTGTGTGGTGTAGATTTTTGAGCTGAAGGGTGTGACATAACAGTCAATTGAAGTTCCTCACTTGTATTGTAGTTGACTTGATTTGTTGAGATGTCAATATGGATGATGAATGAAAAATACTCATTATATGCCATTCATTTTTTTGTAATTTCCTTTTTTGTTTCAATTCAAACATATATCTTACAATGAATTGTGGGTATTCTCTTTGGTTGTCTGTGGTGTAGATCTTGGAGCTGAAGGTTGTGGAATAATGACTTGAGGTAACTCACTGGTGCAGAAGCTGACTTGGTTTGTTTCTTCTAATGACCTACATGGGGGGTGGTGAGAGATCATTGACGGGAGTAACTATATTTCTACTATAATGGGTGACGAAGGATTGGAGTCAAGAGACAGCATGCCATTTTTCATTTGGGGGGTGGGGGTGGATCTTTGGTTTTTGGGGTTTTTATTATCTTTTTTGGTCTCAATCAGCATAACTATGTATTGATTCATTTTGTATTAAATTTTATTATTAATATGATTAATATTTATTAAGTTTCAAAATGTGTGAAAATTTTCTTCGGTTTGATAATTAAAATATGTATGTTATATATGATAAATTAATGAATATAATATAATATTTATGCAATAAATATTAATATTCCAAAACATAATATGTTATTTAATATATAAATTACAAACAGATGTTAATTGTTGGTATTGGTTATGAAAGTTGATAATTATATTAGCAACAGATAAATTTCTCATAAAATCTGTTGTTAAACATATTGACCAACACATATATTATCTATTGGTATTATAGTAATTCCAACATAACTATTTTATCTGTCGCAATAACATTTAGAAAAATATTTTTTACCAACAGTTTAGTGAAAAGATAATTTTTGTTGGTGAAACGTTTTACCAACAGAAAATGCACTTTTACCAACATATATACCCCTATTGGAAAAAGGTAATTATTTTGTAGTGCCATTTTATCAGCATTCATTGGGTCAATAATAGTACTTTCACATATCTATTTTTTGATATTTCTATTATGATTGATTTTATATATTACAACCCAAGATTTATATACATTTATATTTTGTTTTTTTATATTTTTATTCATTACATTATATAACCACATGCCTAATGATTATAAAGGTCTAGTGCCTTCAAAACATTGAAACATAAATAAGTAGTTCATAACATATGTATTTCATTGTTAGGTCCACTAAGATAGGTACCCTGAGAGGGGGGGTGAATCATGGTATAACAGTTTAAAATGACTTCCCCTCTTGATCTTGTTTTGTTGTTAGACAAAACCCTCTTCTCTCTCTATCTCGATGCAAAGTATGAAAAATCCTTAAAGCATGGACAGGATAAAACGATTTTTACTTGGTTCACCCTCACAGGGCTACGTACAAGGAGAATACACAGGCAGTGTGATAATTAACCAATTCCACTATAAACACACTACTGTTTACAAGTTCAAAGTGTACCCATTGTCCCTCCTAGTTTACAACCACTCACAAATTTAGAACTCACGGCTCTTTCAACTGAAGTGCGATCACTGTTTTTTTATAAGATACAGTCACAGTTTATATACCTTTAGTTCCCTTCATTACAACTAATGAATGTATCATCCACTATACACAGATTCAATATTGAAGTTAAAATTTCATCCATTGATGAATACCCCTTTGCCTGTGAACACTGGGCATCTAACTTTGGAAACACCTTCGCAAAGCACCCTACTTCGTGAGGCTCCCAATTATACGAAGCTCAAAGAATCCTTCACAAAACTCATGCCTTTTCATAAATCACTCTCTCGAAGCTCAAGTCTTCTCAGAGTGACTTCCCTTGCAAACCTCATTGAGCCAACGTGGAGCATGCAACTTTCGCGGAGCTAGATTAGCCGCCGCGAAGCTCTTATTTTGCGAAACACACAGCCTTCACAAACTACCTTCCCGAGCTGAGAGAAATGATTTTCTTCGTAAAATCTCTCTACATCTCCCAAGGAGGTTGACGTCTATTTATAGGCGATTCCATCAACCCTCGAACCTTCCGTGCGAAGTCAACGCCACATCATCACAATTCTCGATGCTCCGAAGTTCCGACCAAAATTCTCTCAAAATCACGAAGCACCATGGGAATTTTCTTATCGTAGAGCTCGTCGTAATCATGAAGAATCGCATCAATTCCTTCATGCCTTCGCTATGAAGTTCCACTCGCAATGCTCTTTACCTCCGTAATTCTCTTCATCTCTACCATTTTCAAAACTCGTCATAATCATGAAACATCACTGTTAACATTATTTATGGTCTTCGCGAAATCCAAACCATGAAGCCTATATTCACAAAACTCATACCTTTTCCATATTTTGATGAGATATTCAAAGATATTACCTTTTCTCGATGCTTAATAAACTACAAATTTTGGACCCCAAAATGTTGGTAAACACTGAGGACTGGCGCCACCTTGAATCTGTTCTTTTTGTACCGCCTCCAGATCGTCTATTCCTTTGTCATGGTTCATTTTCAACATTGATTGTCAACAACATCTCTGGAACTCAACAATTCAACATGGAAACCTTCTTTTTTAACAAACACAATCATCCCAAAAATGATACAATGTTACCTTGAGGGATTTTTTCCCAAAAATACCCCCCATTGGGTTTGTTGAAGACTCTTCTTAGAATAATTTTCTACACGTTGATAACTCTATGAAGCTCCTTCCAGCCGCTACCACCATTCTCCTCTTGTGATTCTGATAGCGGTGTAGGATTCACTTAACATGTACTCTAATCCCATATGAGCAATGATCGATGTGAGGAACAATAGTGGTATGAAAAAATTATCAATGAATCACTTCATGTCAGAAAACTATTGTTGATTCCAAACTGATACAAATTGCTAAATTGATACAAATTGTTGAACCACACTGATACTAATTGGTGATTGCTGAAAACCTTCTCTCACCATTCCAACATTAGTGTTATTCTTTTATCACAATCCTCAGCTGTCATTACATCTATTCTCTGATCGATCCCTTCTAGCATCATCAGATTTAAATACTCTCCCCCAATCTCATTGCTCTCCCCCTATCTCCCTACACCACCTGTCAGATTCTCCCTCTATCTTTTAATAAGACTTTTTCTCCCTTCTTTATCCATAGTTTCTCCTTATTTAAGAGTCACTATTTCTCCCCCTTTGTCAATGAACCCAAAGGCCACTATTCTATGGTCTAAGACATTGGAATGAACACATATGATCACAGTAGATAAAAACACACCATGCCTCGAGGAGATGGACGGGTCTCACATCCACACTTTTTCATGTGCAGGGAGTCGATTGAACTCCCAGAGCCTGTCGATGACTCTAAAAACCTTCTTTGTCTATGGACATTGTCAGAATGTCTGCAACCTGTAGCTCTATAGGCACATATTCCAACTTAACGATTCCTTTCTCAACCTTCTCCTTGATAAAATGATACATTATCACAATGTTATTTGACCTTTATTGATGGACTGGATTTTTTCTGAGACTGATAGCACTTGAGTAATCACACTAGATTCCAATCAGAGACATCACTTCAACTCCCATATCATCAAGTTGTTGATTCATCCACAATAATTGTGTGAATGCTTGAGTGGCCACAATATTCTCAGCTTCTATGGTGCTTTATGAGATGAAATATTGATTCTTTCTTCACCAAGAAATACATAGTCCACCTAGATAGAATACACCTCCTGACGTTGATATTATGTCATCCACTAAACCGGACCAATCTGCTTCAGTATATCCCAATAACACTATCTGAGATTTTCCATTATACATCAAGCTGAAGTCTACTGTGCCCTTGATATACCGAAGTATTCTTTTTACTAAAAGCATGTGGACTTCCTTGGGATTACTTTGATATCTTGCTGCTTGGTAGGTGTCGAAATCAATATCAGGTCATCTCAAGATCATGTACTGTAAAGTCCCAATAATCTACCTTGATTATGTGATATTAAGAGCCTTTCAATTATCATCTTTTGAAAATTTCATCTGTGTAGCAAATGGAGTCTTCATATCCTTTGAATTTTCCATTCCAAATCTTTTCAAAACCTCCTTGGCATATTTGGATTGAGAAATTAATGTTCCATTCCTTCCTTGTGTCACCTATAGACCAAGGAAAAATGTTAGCTCTCCAATCATTGACATTTCATTATCAATTTTCATGAATTTGGAAAACTGTATGCACTGAGCATCATCGAATTCGCCAAATATTATGTTGTCGACATAAACCAAGACCATCATCCTTTGATTACTATTGTAGTTGAAATAGAGATTGTAATCAACTCCCCCACACTGGAAACCAAGCATCTTCAAGTACTAATCAAGCCTTGAGTACCATGCTCTTGGTGCTTGTTTCAGCCCATATAACGCCTTCTTCAGTCTGTAAACCATTTTCTCATACTCATGAATGAGAAAACCATCTGGTTGATCAATATACACCTCTTCCTCCAGAACCCTGTTCAAAACTGTAGATTTGATGTCCATCTGTAAAACATTGAACTTCTGTTGCACTACAATGGCTAGAAATAATCTAATTGACTCTAGTCTCGCAACAGATGCATATGTCTCATCAACATCTATTCCCTCTATCTTAGAGTATACCTTTCACACTAGTCGTGATTTGTTCCGAATCACTGTGCCATATTCATTCATCTTGTTGTGATATAACCATTTAGCCCTGATGAAATTCTTATCTGATAGCCTCAAAACAATCTCCCACGTCCGATTCTTCTCATTATTATCTATCTCTTCATTCATGACCTGAACCCAGTTTTCATCTTCAGCTACATCAGCAAATCATTTAGGCTCTACCTGAGATAAGAAGGATATATTCTGCCGTGACTTCATTCTTCTTTTCCGAACTGAAACTGATTGATCAACAATGATATTTTGCCTATCAATTTCATCTCGACTCATTGTCTTATGTGCAGATACAGATTTTTCTTCATCAAGCTCATCATCAGTATCATATTCTGAATCATTATCTGCCACTTCTACTCCTCTTGTGTTACTTTCCTCCTCATCGCATTCATCTAGAAATTGTTCATTGTGTTGTTGAATACTCTCTTAATTCTCTACAATAGTGACATCATTACTATAAACTACTTTTCCAAGCCTTTTGTTAAATCATTTTTATGCTTTACTTTTTTCTTGAATAGCCAAGGAATATCCCTTCATCTCCATGTGACTCAAATTTTGTATGTTTCTCCTTGTTGAGGATGAAGCACTTACTTCCAAATATTCTAATGTTTTTCACTATTGGATTTTTTCCATTTCACATCTCATAAAAAGTATTTCCTTTATTCGGACACAATAATGCCATGTTTGAAATGTAGACCGATGTCAAAACTGCTTCCTTCCAAAATTTCTCTGGTAGGTCATATTCCATGAGCATCGTTCTGGTCATGTTGTTGATTATCTGATTTCTCATTTCAACCACTCAATTTTTTTGTGGAGTTATCACTGAGGAAACATGATGCCTTATCCCATGTTTCTCAAGAGAGCCTTCCACCTAACTGTTTGTGAATTCCATACCATTATCAGCACGAAACATCAGAATTTTCTATCCAATCATCATTTCACTCTCTCTCTCTGGTACTATTTTAAGTAGCTGAACACATCATAATTATGGGTAATAACAAATAATCATGCCATTATTCTATATTCATTAATTAAAATAACATAGTGCCTCTTTCTGTCAATTGTTCTTGGTGTGATAGGCCCACATACATCAACGTGGACCAATTTGATCACTCTTGTTGACTTCTTTTCCTTTTCTTTATACATATTTCTGATGATCTTCCCTTGTTGTCTTGCATCACATGTGTCAGTACAATCACATGATAGCTTAGGTAGGTCTCTTTCTGTATCACACTTTACCTGATCTTCCTGGGAGGGTTGGCATAGATGACCAAGTTGTTTATGCCGCAACGTTTTTTCTTCCTCTCTGGACAGAAAGCAAATATCTTCTTCTCCACTTACCAAGTAGATATTTCCCTTTGTATTTTTTTTCCTATAAATCCAATGTCCCGTATCTTCCTTTGAAAATACACACCTTCATAGTAAACCTTATAGAATATCCTGAGTCACATAGTTTACAGATGCTGAGCAAATTGTGACTGAGGCCTTGTACTACTAGGACATCAGCATGTCTCGTCTCTTTTCCCGCAAAAGTGGCCTTTCCTAAGCCAATTATCTTAAGGCCTTCATCATTTCCAAACATGAAAACTCATTATTTGTCATATTTTACACCTGTAAAAAGATCCTTATTACCTTTTATGTGAGATGTGCAACCGCTGTCAAGGATCCACACACCAGATCGATCTGATGCTTTAAGTGAAATTTCTACCACCACTTCCTTCTCATCCTTTTTCTTCTTGGTATATATTTTTTCCTTCATAGATGACATTGATGGAGACCTGTGATCTTTCTCAGAGTATGATGGATGAGCTTCATATTTCAAAGACGCAAATATCTTTTTCATTTTCAACTCACATGTTGGTTCATTGATCTACTGCTTGAGAACATTTTGATCCCCCTTTAGAACGTTCCTCTATATGGTCGAAGTACAATACCTAGCCATGTTCCAAAATCTTCCACACCAAAAACCGTGTCCTTCAAAATATGTTCTGTAGAACCGTTCTTTGTTTGGATGCAACCATTTTTCTTGTGCCCTTCGATATCTCTTTTCTATGAAACACACATACTATGAATGTCCCATCATTCCACACCAATAAAACCTGATATTAGGTTCATTACTTTGTGTGACTTATGCACTGTGAGTTTCCCCTTGGGATCTCTGAATATTCTGATTATGCCTTGTGCCCAAAAAAACCTTAAATCTCGGAGTGGGTGCTTGTGGTCTGACCTAAATTTTCATATCTTTTTGTTTTCGATGAAGCCCCCCATCGGTATCAGCATCTAAACATAAATGATATTTCATTTCTGCTGAACCAAAATTTTCCACTTTCAGCTTCTCGGTTTTCTGAATGATCTGCTTTCCTGATGACCCAGTAGGAGTCAAGTGTTTTTCTTGATCTTTATCAATTTTACGAAAACCGAAGACTTCTCCTTCAAGTTATTCCATATGCTTGATTTTATAATTCCTTATGTTATCCAAGATATCGATATCCCTTTTCTCAATTTTTATTTTATAATCACAAACTGATTCTGAGTCCTCTTATGTTGATGACTTGAGTTTCTCAATTTCCTGCATCAACTCAAACTTCTCTTCTTTCTGTTGTTGTATATAGAGTTTGGCGTCATGAAAAACTTTGTTGGTTTTCTTTTTTGGCTCTCCAAACATCTATCTACTCAAGAGAAACCTCTAACTCAGCTTTCATATCTACTCATCCCTAAACTTCTTCTTCTTCATTAGCTTCAGTTTCATTCTTATTCTGAGAACTACCGACAACTACCACCATAGAATTTTCTCCACAATCTCTCTAGTTCTCTATCTCTTTAACCTCCCCAACCTTAGACTCGTCTGAACTGTCATATTATTTTTAAATAAGGTTCTACTTCTTAATGAAATTTCTCTTGAACTGTTTCTTGCCTTTCTTATAGGCTGGAGATTTCTTCTTGGGAATTTTAATTTCATCGACATCATGATCCTCTTGGAACATTTTGGGGCACCTTGCCACAAGATGTCTAACCTTTCCACATCAAAAACAAGAAAGTCGAAGCTTCCCTTTAAACGTTCCATTTCCTCTTTAATGGTTTGAGGAGAGGAATGACATCACATAATCTATCTTTTAATCTCCCAGAGAGTCTTCAATGGTGAGATTCTTCATGTCCTTGAAATCCACGTCTTTTGATTTCATGTTTCCCACATCATAATTATCATCATTTCTCATTTCATATGCAACAAGGGTGCCGTGAAGGTTATCCAATGTCATCTCTTTTGGGTCTTTATCTTCCAAAACCAAAACATTCAGATTGAACCGAGGTGGTAGTTTACTCAAGATGTGCTTGAAAATCTCTATGTCTTCAATAACATCTTCAATACTTCGCATGTATTCTACTATATCATTTACCATATCGAATAATGCATCAACAGACTCATTCAGGTTCATTCTTAGATCTTTATACTTGTTCCACAACACTTGCAGCTTTGCATCTATGACCTTTGTATCATCTTCACATATATTCAATAGCTTTTCCCACATGGCATGTGACATTTTTCATGACATCACCTTTTTTTATATAGGATTGGATAGGGATCCCCCTAAGGCATTAATTCCTTTGGAATCAGCATCCAACTCTCTATGCTCAGCTTTTGATAATGGACCACTATTAATATCAGTTGTTATGCCATGCATTCCTGCTGTGAACACATCCATTCCTAATGATCAGAAGTAGTTTTGCATCTGATTCTTCCATAACTAGAAATTGATCCTGTCGAAGATTGAAATCCCATTATGATTACTGACATCCATTTGAGAGAGAAATACTGATATTAACCTTTCCCTTTGATATCAATTGTTAGGTCCACTGGGCTAGGTACCCTGAGAGGGGGGCGAATCAGGATATAACAGATTAAAAAGACTGCCCATCTTGATCTTATTTTTCTGTCAGACAAAACCTTCTTCTCTCTCCTTCCTGATGCAGAGTATGAACAAACCTTAAAGAATGCACAGGACACAATGATTTTTACTTTGTTCACCCCCAGTAGGCTACATCCAAGGAGCATACTAATTAAATGTGATGGCGTACCAATTCCACTATAAGCTCACTACTATTTACATGTTCGAAGCAGACTCACTGTACCTCCTGGTTTTCAACCACTTACAATTTGATAACTCACTCCTCTCTCAACTGAAGTGGGATCACTACTTCTTCCAAAGATCCACTCATAGTTTATAGACATGTAGGTCTCTTTATTACCACCAATGAATTCATCATCCACTATACGTAAATTCTCTATTGAAGGTCAATGTTCATCCACTGATGAATACCCCTTTTCCCCTGAACACTTGGAAACTCACTTTGAAAACACATTCAAAAATCACCCTACTTCGCAAGGATCCGAATTTCGTGAAGCTCAAACAAGCCTTTGTGAAGCTTCTACCTTTTCTCAAAGAACTCTTGAGAAGCACTCTCGCGAAGCTAAAGTCATCGTAGAGAGACTTCCCTCGAAATTCGTATAGAGCCAATGCAGAGCTCGCAACTTTCATGGAGCTATATTAGTCGTCATGAACCTCTTCTTTCACAAAGCACATAGCCTTCGTGAACTACCTTCGCGAGCCGAAATCAAATAAGTTTTTTCTTAAACTCTATTTACTTATCCCAGGGTGTCGAGGTCTATTTATATGTGATTCTACCGACCCTTAAACCTTCCACGCGAAGTCAACACCCCTCATCACAAATCGCAAAGCCCTGAAGTTCCAGTAAAAATTCACTCAAAATCACAAAGAACCGTGGACATTTTCTAATCCCGGAGTGTGGCGTAATCGCGGAGCATCTCATACATTCCTTTGCACCTTCACCATGAAGATCCAATCTCAATGCTCTTTTCCTCCGAAGATTCTCCTCAACTATTCCATTTGTGAAGCTCTTCATAATCACGAAGCTCGTCGAAATCTCGAAGCATCACCGTCAAAATTCTTCTTGTCTTCGCAAAATCCAAACTATGAAGCCTATCATCATGAAATTCATGCCATTTCAATATTTTGATGAGATCATCAAGGATATCCACTTGTCAAAATACTCACCAAATACCAAATTTTGGACCTCAAAAATTTTGTAAACACTAGGTTTTGGCGCCACCTTGAATCTGTTCTTTTTGTATCGCCTCTAGATCGTCCATTCCTTTTTTCATTGTTCTTTTTCAACATTGATTGTCAACAACATCTCTAGAACTCGACAATTCACCATGGAAACTAGCTTTTCCAACAAACACAATAAACCCAAAAATGCTGCAACATTACCTTTGGGGATTTTTTCCAAACAATCATATCCCACTTATTTATCCATATATATCACCTTTTATAACATATCCTACCTTATACCTTTCTTCATAACCTTGGGAAGACAATAACAAAAAAATAGCGAGATCAGATGCTCGGTTATGATAAAATTATGACATATAAATAAAAAAATACGGATATATAAACTTGAACATAATATTTCAAAATAATACCCTACATATATATATAATATAAAATCGAGTAATTGAATAAATATTGGTAGATTATAAGACATAAATCATAATTGAATATGACAAAATGATATTGGAATAATACATGGAAATGTGGAAAAACCTATGTATGAAAAAATTATTTCTCCAATAGTCAATGATATTTTCAATTACTATCATATTTTAATGGGTTCACTACCCACAAAATCATTTTAGTAATGTATTACTCTAAGATTGTCATGGTGAAAAATGTCCCTAAATGAACTAATTTCACTCCACTTTCTAGTTCTATCTATCTCAGAAGATATAAATAATTACAAAATGCATTAGAGGGAGGTACATGTCTCAACCATAAATTAATGAAAATAATACATATATGTTCCATAAGAATATAAATTATCTTCCATATAAAAACTCGTGAAATTAAATGGGGTTCATAAACATTTCACAGTTTCATATCTCATGAATGATAAACAGGCTTCATAAATCTCAGGCCATCATAGACATAAACCAAAAATATAAGGAATATGGATAATATACTTTAATAATAATCCCATTAAACCATATGTAACATAAAATATTGTAATCTTATATGGAAATTTGTTTTGAAAGATCACTTGAAAAAAATCCTAAGGAAAATATCTTTTCCATTTAAAAAATCATAATATATTTTATAATTTCACGTAATTGTAATGCAAAACATTTTCTTTGAAACTAACCATGTATACATGTAAATTATTTCTCAATACATTAAGGAATTTCTAATTCAAGAAAATGATATCTTTTTATATTAGTAAAAAACATTCTTTCAGTAAATTTATGTCAGAAAAGTCATAAATATCCATGTTTAGGAAATGACAAAATATTATTTGCAAACTGTATTGTAAAAAGTAAAACATGGATAAAAATGAGTATAAAAATTTATAGAATAATAGATAAATACATTTTTCAATCCTTTTTAGAATTAAAGGATATTAAGATAAATATTTCCCAGTAGATACTTAAAAAATTCATAATAATGATGATATTGTGAAATAAACCCTTTAAAATATCATATCATTGGATTGATCAGTAACTAAATAAATTGATTATGTATATTCAATTTGAATCAACATAAAATAAGGGTAAATATAACAAAAGAAAACCAAATTTAATTTTCAACATATTCATAACATATTAAAATCAATAAAATTATTGTTGAACCCAATGGATGAAAATTGAGTTAAGAACTCCCTTCCCTCAAGCCTCAAATTTCATTTTTCATGTTGAAACTTCGTGAATAATAAATATAAATTTGTTATACATTTATTTCATAACCATGTATATTTAATTCCATGTATGATTTATTTATAACATCTTGTTTCCTGCTTATAAATATTTTGTTAATAAATTCTCTTTTCTGTGTGATAACTACTTCGATTTCCAAGAATATTTTGGCTTTGTTGTCTGAATCCTTATAAATTGAACATTTTACCAATATTTATAGTGTTAATCACCAATTAAAAATCATATTTAATAATTATATAAATATTTATAGTCATTTTAGATAATTTTATAGAGTGAAATGAATTACAATGTTAATGGAGATGATAGGTCATACATACGCATGATAGTTGTTTTCATTTTTTGATTGATGGAAAAAGGGAAACGTAAATAATAATTAATATTTCTAGAATCATTATTATATCATATATATAATATATATTAATTAAACATATCACAATATCCATCCATAAAATATGTTTTTGAAAAATGAATTGTATCACTATGTGGATATGGCAATCTGTACAGATGCATAAGTGATTCATTCACTTCTTGTTTGATGGGGAAGAAGGTTTATAATGATGTTTTCATAACCATAATAATATTTCATCATATTTAGTATACTAATTTACAAACATAAATTTTCTTTTTAATAATTTAAAACATTTATATATATATATTCCGAGATAGGTGATGAGACGATGTGCAATTCTGAGTCTCGGAATGCCCGAAATTATTTTTATAAGAATATTAGAAATATTTTTATTGCACACACTAATTCATAAGGAAAATGGTATAACTATTAAAGGAAATATCAGATCAAAAATATGAGACCATTGTTGAGTCTCAAACATGGTTTTTACCTTAGGTGTTTCATAAAATGAGTCAGTACTGGGAGTTCATACTCCTTACTCATTGGCAGTACGATCAGTGATTTAATTAATTATCAAATTCATTCATTCATTCATTTTTGACCAAGTGATAATTATATAATTATATATTCATGTAAAAGTTTCTATTTTTTTCATCATAATCCTAGAATCTCCATTGATTTTCTCCTCCCACCTTCGGTAGATGTATCGCTTTGTACAATGATGTAATGCGGGATCGAATCAGACCTAGATACAGAAAACACAACGACTTACCTCAATCATTTAAGGATGCATTATTATTAATAAAGTTAGGAAAAATCAATTCGTTTTTTTCATATTTATTAAATATATTGAGAAGTTAGATAATAGTTCTTCAGTCCATATCCTTTTGCTGACTTTTCAGGTACCAAATTATTGAAATCATGTTTAATTTAAATTAATTTCTAGTCCCGTGTTATCTTTTATTGATTCACAATCATGGAATTCTTGGCATCAAATATTTATCCTTTTCTTGGTGCTTTTATGCATTTATTCTTTGTGTCCATCATTGGAAGGAACCCGTTGTCCCAGTTTGACATTGTCAGGAAATACTAACCCTGATCATTCCCCCGAAACTACGAAGGATCAATGATAATGGACTAGATTTGGGAATATTACAAGGAATGGATGATTTATTCAATAATTTAGGATAATGGATTCAATGGATGAATGAGTGGTGGAATGAAATATAGGAGGTGAAACCGAAAACAAACCTATGGATCCAATTTCCAGCCAGTGACATTAGAAATATGTAAACCACAGTTAGATCCACCATTTTCGACCAGAGACAAGCTGAAATCGAAGGTGGAGTGGAAATATTAAAGGTGTAAAGACCATACCATACATATATGGAGAAAAATTGTCTACATAACATTTTTGATGATGAACCCATGGTGTGTATCCCCATCAGCAGCAGTATCTAGGGTTTTCGAAAACATAATGTTGACACGATGTGTAGTAATCCTACACACTTTGTACCCCTTCCCAAGTTGGAAAACTCTTGTAGAGGCTCACATGGGTGGGAAGCAATGTGGGAGTACACATATAGGTATATGGACATTTACTCGAGTACAAAGACATTACTAGTTCTCATGAGTGTCACCCTATGTGATGCAACATTCCGTGTATGGAGTACGTAGGGTACGATACACAGACACAGTGAGGGGGACCCCACCCAGTCTTGGTTAGACTAGACACATCCTATATTCCACCAACAGTTCATCTAATACTACATGGGATCGAGTTGTGTGTTGCTTATGGACACGACCAGAAGGTGGAACAGGGCCACACATCAGGTGGTCTCTTCACATACCGTGTACCCTTAGTTCATTTTTTAGGAAACTGCAGTCGTGTGTATCTCCTACATTTAACTAAAATTTTGGCCCACTGGTAGCCTATCCTGAATGTTTTTATGTGAAGAAAGTAATGGTTCCCCCGATTGTGGCTTCGGAGATATGACGTGCAATTTTCTAGGCATGGTACCAAATAAGACAATTCTCGATGAATGTAGTGATCAAGATGGATCACCATGACCTTCCACGTGGTACCCATCAATAGGGATTGGCGGTGGAGTAACAATATAACTATAACCAGTTGACCCACCATCATGTCTAGGCAATGGAATCCTTGATGGATACTGAGTATCCCTCTGGCATAACTAGGTATTGTTGTCCTCAAACCAAGTTGATCCTCTAGAAAAGCGGGGGTGTGGCATCCGTGATGGATACCGAGTTGGACCTCCAACAAAGATAGGTAGTTGTAACATCTATATTTTTTAAAATAATCATAAATTCCTCTTATGATAAATTAGTAAGTAGAGAAAACTTATCAAAAAAAATCAATTTTTTTAAATGCAACGTGGAAGTGTAAAAAGCATAGTTAACACTCTATAATATTTAGTTAAATATTTTTTGAGTTAAATACCAAGTTAGTGCATGTTTATGATATTCTAAGAATCATGGAGAAAACAAAATAATAATATTAAATATAGTATTTAAGACATAGGAAATTTACTCAAAATAATTTAATAAATAAAAAACGGTGCATCATATGTTTAAAAAAAGCCCAAAGTTAGGTCAGAAACATGAAGTTTACCCTAGATAACGTATAAAATTTTTAAGCGACGAAAGTTTGGATGCCTCTCACATGAGAAACAAACTTTTTATATTTGGTTAATTATTAATTCCCCTTTTTTAATAAATAAATTAATATCATCCAAGAGGTGTATCCTGTGATAAAATTGAAACCATTGTTAGATCTAAAATATGGTTTTTACCTAAGTGGTCATATAATAGTCAAAGGTAGTGGTCATTTGGATTCCTTGCTTTTTAATTAATGTTTTTAAATAAAGTGTTTAAAATATTAAATTATTGGAATTAATTTTATATTTGAGAAATTGTGTGTTTCATGGAGATTCGGACACCTCTATTATGTATGTAATTGATGTTTTACCATATGGGGTATAATTTTTAACATGCAATTTACCTTTTTAATCACCTATTAAAATTGGTTAAAATTATTTGAAAAGGGAGATATAATTTAAATGTTTAAATAATTAATCGAAAAAGGGGGTGTGAACTATTCATGCGCATTCTTCTCCCCCATGAAGAGCACTATTTTCCTCTATGGGTGCAATAGTAATATTACTGAAAGCTTCAAATTAATCAATTTTGAATACAATAAATATCAAATATTCATTTCTAGGTAGGATTAAATGATGCCACCACAATAATTTTGGCGATTAACATATCGAAATGGGTGTTTTAATTTCACTAGGAAAATTGATTTTCAGGTTAAAAATAGTGGGAGGTTCATGAGGGGAAACCCCTATATAATCCTAGAACCCCAACCAAGATCCTCACCGCTTCACAGTCAATGAATTTGGGAGAGAAAATGATCACCGAATGGGAATCCGCCCTGGGCACCACCCATCTTGTGGCGCATTGAGACGAGATTCTAGGGTAAGTTCTTTTTTTTATTTAATTTAATTTGAAAAATATAAAGAGGTGTAATAAAATATTTAATAAACGATAAAAGGGAAAGGAAAGATGATATTTTAAATAATATTTTATAAAATTATTAATGGAAAAATAATTTTTTTTAAATTTAAATCACCCAAAATTATCAAAGTTAATTATGAGATATTATCTAGGAAAGATTACTGTGGTTTATTACATTAATTTATCAAAAATAGTTTTATAACAAAATTTAAACTTATATTTACAAGGTGATTATCACATGACATGTTTATTGAAACTATCAAATGATGCCCATTTTTGTTATTAAATGATAAGTGCAATTATTTATTAAAGATAATTTATCAAATTTAACAATATATATCTATATATATATCTATATGTATGTGTGAATATATATATGTGTGTATACACACACACACACAAGTGTATATATATAATGATAATCATAAAAGGATAAGTTTTAATTAAATTATCAATGTAAAATTTTGATGAAAACTTGAATTTATAATTACCAAATGCACATGATAATTTAAAGATAAATTCAAAATTATGCTTATCAATGCACGTGATTTTTTTATCATTAGACGTTATAATTTTCATTTCACAGGATATTTCAATTAAAATAATTGTAATTATCATTACACATGAATACTTAAAGGATAATTTAAAAATAATAATTATCATTTCATGTGACAAAACTATAATTTAATTATCAACACATGTGATATAACATTTTCATTTTCAGTGGCCCTTTCTAAAATGATAAATTAACATTTTAAACCATCAACACATGTTATAAAAACATTATAATTTCATGTAATATTTTAGAAATGATAAGGTAATAAATTAATTTATCATCGAATTCAATAAAATTAAATTATAAGTGATTAGTTATCATTTCATGAAATATTTATGAAATGATAAAATAATAATTTAATTTATCAATGCATGTGATAAAATTAAATTAAATTTCATGGGTCATCTTTTTATGTGATTTTTTAAAAGGGTAAAGTGATAGTTAAAATTTATTAGTGTGTGCGATAAATCTAATGATAATTTGAGAATTATTCAAGCGAGACAAATAATTTTCAAATATGATGTTTTATTTCTTTGAAATAAAAATAAATGTTATGATTCTTGGAAAACAATTGAAATATCTTCAGCACCAGCATTCCAATATCTTAAAACCTTGACGCATCACCCTAACGTCAAAAAAGAATTGAGAGGTATTCTAACTATTAAGGTAGGTAGTTTATTATCCTTTTTGTCTTGTTTAAAAATGATTTTCATTAATATGATGATGTTCATACATGTTTAATGACCATTGTATATAGTGAATGCATGTGGGTATGTGTGTAGCCCCAGAAACTCTATATTACATGTGATTCCATGAGTATTTATAGTTGTTCATTCATGTTTTCTCTATCATTATATAGACATTATGTTCTACTTACTCTTGATGATGCGCTTCCTTGCATATATTTATTCCTCCATTCTATGTAAACATTGTGGTATTGTTTTTAGATCCATGATAGTTGGACTGTCAACTTGCGTTTTCCATTGGAGGAGGGATGTGAATGACTGATGATGATGTCCCAATGGATGGGGTAGGCACATGAAGATGCTTAGGGGAAGCCATGTAGTAGACCATTGTGACTTGTGTTATCCTCTGGAGTAGGGATTCACATGATTGAAAAAAAGGGTTTAATACATGAGGAAGGCACATGATGATGCCTTGGAATGCGCACGTGAGACAATGAGGGATACAATGATTCCATGGGAGTGTCGTGTTTCAGACCATCGCCACTTGTGTTATCCTTTGGAGGAGGGATTCACATGACTGAAGATGAGGGTTCAATGGATGGGAAGGTCATATGATGATATCGTAGTATTCCCTCAATGATGAGGGGACATATTATCTCTCAGTACCTAGTATGTCTTCTCGATAGTTTTCTTTGACGACTAAGGGACATGATTAGCTCTCAGTCCACTATATGTAAACTCGATGATTAAGGGAAGATTATTAGCTCACATTTCCCTTACGTATAAAGAGAAACATATATTCATCATGATCATTGATAATATTTCAACAAAACACCATGAAACACGATTCATTATTTTAATATATAATCATTTATTCATCTATCATTGTGGTTATCCATTCCAGCATAGAGTCGGAGTAGGAACGACCAATGGTTGTGGCATCTTATTTAGCAGACAACCACTTGGTTATGTATTTTTGGGTTTAATTCTAATTATTTATTATCTTATACCCAAGTATTTTTAGCACATCAGGTTGATGATGCATTGGTGGTGTCCTAGTAAGTCTTATACTCACACTCTACTTGTGCATTTCGATGACCTTGTACTTTTTGTCACCATCGATCTGATGAAGGGAAAGGGCCCTATAGCAGATGGTTTAGCTATGGAGCATAGAGCTAGAGCGGACAAGGATAGGAATCAGAGCACTCCACTGATGATTATTTATTTATATTCTAGTTTTGTCTACATCTTACTTGGGTTTTCTTTCTAATTTTGGTGTTGTTACATTTTATGTAATCCATTTGTACATATCCACATTTACTCTCATTGTTTATATTGTTTTTGTTGATTATTGATCCTATGACTCGATACAAATGGTATACTCCCCCCAAAGTTACACATGAGACCCTCACTACTGTTTGGAATCATCTTGCGTACGGGGAGGCATGTATGAGGTCATGTAGCATTCTTTCTCAGACCCAGTGAACTGGGTCGGGATGATACAAAATGGTATGAAATGATTAGGTTTTTAATACATGTTTTATCTCATTGGGTTGCGACATGTTAAATAGGATCTAGGATGGTTGGGACTTGGGTGGGGGACACTATGTCAGTGTCTGGCTAGCACTACATTGTAGACCATAGAGTTACCATTAAATGGTAAAATTTTATTTTTCTTTATTGTTGATTCAATTTACCATGTGTGATACACATGGTGTTATATGTGATTTTCGAGATTTCGCGTATGTGCATACATCATGACTAGGAACATAGGTTCAAATTCAATGTATGCACCTATTATTATGATGCATTGATTTTCATTATTTAAATGCCTTAATTTGTGCTATTTGTTCAAGATAGTTTGTTTCGTGTGATATATCTTTATGGGAATTAATTAGTTGAACTAATAACATTTATGTCTTAGTATATATATAATGATTGTGACTAATGTGTATATATAGAAACCTGGGATAGTACTAGGAGTGGTATACCTTGGGTTAAGGGAAGACTTCTAGGAAAACCTTGTTTGACCCCATAGACTGGTCATAAAAAACATCGTGTGATCCCATAGACTGATTAAAACTTATCCTAATAAATATGTTTGTTTTTTGAAGTGTGTTCCTTCACATTATAGAATATTTCACTCTAAAAAGTATTATGGTGATACTTTTTAAGCATAATAAAATGATTTCACAAGGTAATATGTGTTTGCATTACCAAAATATGTGCTGGAAATTGCTATTGAGAGTGATCAACACTTTCTCTATGGTCTAGGAAATAGGGTTTCTCAAATTGAGTATTTTTCAATAAATATTTCACACACATATGATTTCAATACTATCATCAAGTATTCCATGATTTTCGACACCAAAATTATTTATCTTTCTAGATAGCAGAAGGCTCTCAGAATGTTGAATAATGCGATGAATTAGTTTTTGGAAATCTCTCAACTAGTAGAGGCTCTGAAGGACTCACATGTTATGATGGTAATGAGATCATGTTGGGAATGAAACATTTTTGATACCTCATATCGTATAGTTCCAACCATGAATAAGGATCTTGAGGTTCATCTAGATGACTTGGAGTAAAAGAAATACATAAGACCATATAATTCACTATGGGATTCACCAAAAGATCTTCTTGAAGGTGGATGTTAGTCTTTGGCTATTTTTTATTAAATGAATCTAAACTATGTGGTGGTGATGAATTGATATCAATTTACTAGATTGTTGATATTATCCATTAACTATGAGGAGATGGTGGTTCTCAAAGTTTGAACTTGAATTAGGTTATCACCAGTTATAATTTAGAGTGGAGGAAATTCCAAGGACGGTGTTTTAGAATACAAATGGATGGTATGAGTATTGGGTAATTCTTTTGGGACTGACGAATGAACCAACTATTTTCATGGACCCCAAGAAAAAAATATTTCATCCATATATGGACTCTTTCCTCATTGTGTTTGTTGATGATATGCTCATATACTCACCGACACCTGAGCAACATTCTAGGCACCTAGATATAGTTCTGAGTATTCTCTAAGCACACAAACTTTATGCTAAGCTGTCCAAATGTGACATCTGGATAAAAGAGATGATGTTCATTGGACATTTGGTGTCTGAAACTAGTATATTAGCAAACCAAGAGAAGGTTGAAGTTTTCATGTCATGGACACATACTCAAAACATGTTTGAGATTAATATCTTTATAGGTTTGGCCGGATAATACCAAAGGGTTATCCAAGACTTCTCTAAACTATTGGAAACCATGAAAAGGATGAAGATGGCTTTAGTACTGACACTTTTAGATCCTGGGATTGGTTAGGCAGTGTATTGTGATGCATCGATATTTTTTTTGTATGAAGTAGTGATTCAAAGAGAAAAGGTAGTAGACTATGGTTATCATCAACAATGAACCCATGAGAAGAAATACCCTACGCATGACATGGATCTAGTTGTAGTGTTCCATGCACTGAAATGTTTGAGACATTATCTCTTTGGTGATATATTTTTATTTACATGTATCACATGAGCCTTCACAATATCATCACTCAGAGGGATATGATTCTATGTAAGATGTGTTGGTTTGAGTATCTATATTGATTCAACATTGTGAACACATATTCTCATAGAAAGGGAAATGTGGTAGAAAATTCCCTTAGCCACAAGACCCACGATGAGTAGATAATTGGAATGAAGTACACAAAGGAGAAGTGGAATTTGTTGTGTTTTTTGCATGATAGTAGAGTTGATTCATAGAAGGATCAGGTATCTATGTTTTTCTATCCATTTCTAATTACATGGTTTCTTATGGAAAAGTTGAGGAATGGTTCGGATTCAGACTTGGAGTGTAAAATGATGATAGAATGGACCGATGGAGGTGACATGATACCCAGATGGTCGATGGACAATAATGACATGATATTGGTCCATGGAAGAGTGTTAGTTACTACATACATAGAGAGTAACTGATGGGGGATTTCCATACCTCTAGGTTAATGGAAAATCCTTGTGTGACAATTTTGTACCAAGACTTACCATGATAGTTCTGGTAGCCAAGGATCCATAGGTACATTGCAGGTTTTATATCTCGATGCCTCACCCATCAGAGGTTGAAGGCTAAGAACCAAAATCTTGGAGGGTTGTGGGAGCCACTCCTGATACCAATGTATAAGTGGGAGGATATTACTATGGAATTTGTGACAGGATTACCCTCTACCCCAATGAGTCATGATGCATTTTGGGTGATCATAGATCGGTTAATGAAGTCTTCCCACTTCTTAAGGATCAAAGAGACTCACTTGGTGGAGTAGTTTGGAAAACATAATGTTTGAGAGATTCTGATATTAAAAGAAGTTCCCATGATATTTGTTTCTGACATAGATTCACTTCTCACATTAATATTTTTCAAGGGCTTATAGAAATACCTAGGGACTCATCTATGATTTAGCACAACGTACCATCCATAGACTGATGGACAGTTGGTTCATAATAGATTTTTTCTAGTAAATTTCTATAATTATGGTCAACAAAAACATTATAACAACACTTATAGGGTTCCAATAGTAGAATGAAAATAATGTGGAACGGTTTTCCATATCTAAAACTTTTGGTCAGAGGTTTCCTATAGGAGTTCTATAAGGTCAGGATAGGCTAGGAACATCAAAATCTAGAAGAGGATACAAACTCCCTTAATGAAGAAAACTCAGGAATGTCATGGGGATGATCATGGAGCTAAGGTAGGTATTATCTATGAAATGGTCCTACCACAAACTAATGGTGATAATGACTTTGTTTCTACATGAGGTATGGCTTAAATCATGTCCTTTGATCTTCTTCCTTGTTTATTCCTGTTTTTTTCCTTATATTTTTTATCCATGCATGGACTTCATTTACTAGTTGAGTTATGCTTCCAAAGATTACCTTTCTCTAACACGTCATCAAATGAAGACCCGAGACCTCAGTATATTAAAGGTTGGTGCTCATTACTTCTTTTGTTTAGTGACAGATAAGGGTCATTCACAATGGATAGGCGTAGTGACATATCATCTATGCCTCCCTTCTCACTATCAAGGTATATATGATGTGTTCCATGTGTAACAGTTTCAGAGGTGCATACCTGACACTGCACATGTCACGTATCATGAGGATGTTGGTTTGGGGATTAATGAATATTGTGAGGAGCACTAGTGTGGAACATATTTTGATGTTATGAGGCGTTAAGTGGAACAAAATAAACCACTAGTATGGATTTAGATAAAACATAAATGTTTTTAAGAAGAGACAAGAGAACATGTGTATGATCTTTAAGCCCAGTGGTATGATCGATTTGATAAAGACCACTAGAGAATCATCTCGAGGAAGAAAATTCATTAGAGGTGGAAATTGTAACGTCCTATTTTTTTTCAAAAATCATAAATCCCGGTTCTATTATATTATAATGTAGCCAAAAATAATTTATCAGCAAAAAGTCACATTTTTTAAGACATCGTCGAAGCTAAAAATCCGAGTTAATATTATAGAGTATTTTATTGAATATTATTATGGTCAAACACTAAGTTACTGCATGGTTCTGAGGTCGTAAAATCCACGGAGAAGATAGAATAAAAATATTAAATATATTATTTTAAGTTCAGGAAATTTATTCCGAATAATTGAATAACTACATAAAGGATCATCATATGATAATACTGAGACCACAGTTAGGTCTAGAATGTGATTTTTACCCTATACAGGGTATAAAATTTGTAAGCATAAAATGTTTGGACGCCTCACTCATGAGAAAAATACTTTTAATGATTGATTAATTAATTATTCCATTTTTTAATAAATAAATTTTTATATTCTAAATGGTGTGCTGGGTTATAAAACTGAGACCACAATTTGATCTAGAGTACATTTTTTACACTAGTTGGAGTATAAAATTTGAAAGAAGCGGGAATTTGGATGCCTCACTCTCTAATTAATTTTTTTAAATAAAGTGTTTAAAATATTAAAATATTGGAACTAATTCTTTATCACTCAAACGGTGTGTCACATGGAGATTATGACATCTCTGTTGTCTCCGCAATAGATTTTTTACTAAGGGGGTATAATTTTTTACACACAATTGAACTTTTTAATAACATCTTAAAATTTGTTCAAATTCTATAAGGAAAAGAGAGATAATTAAAATGTTTAATTAATTAAATGAAGGGTGTGTAAACTATTCATTCTCTTTCTTCCACCCCCCCCCCCCCCATAGTGCACAATTTTCCACTATAGGAACAATAGGAAGCTTCTTGAATAATTCAAATCAACCTGTTTCGACCAAAATAAAATAAAAAGTGTATTTCTAGGAAGGATTAAATGACTCCACCACCATAATATCAGAGATTAATGGATCAAAATGGGGGTTTTAATTTCACCTGGAAAATTGAAGATAGGGTTAAAAATATCAAAGGATTCACGCAACAAAAACCCTATATAAACTTGTTACCCCAACCAAGATCATCACTACTTCATGATCGATGCATTTAATAGATAAAACAATCAATGAATACGGATTTGATTGGGGTTCCTCCCATATTGCGGTGCATTGCGACGAGCTTCCAGGGTAAGTTCTTCCCTTTTTTATTTAATTTGAGAAAAAATAAAGAGGTTTAATAAACGATTATAAAAAATAGAAATGTGAAATGAAAACTTTTCATAAAATAAAATTAAAAAAAATATTAATGGAAAATTATAATTTTTGTTCCAAATAGAAATCACCTGAAATTATCAAAGATAATTATGAGATATTGTCAATAGATGATTGAAGTGGTTTATTGCATAAAATTATTATCAATGTTTTTATATAGAAATTTAAAAATATAATTATGAGGTGATAATCACAAGAAATATTTTTTGAAATTATCAAAGGATGATTATTTTAATTATTAAATGATAATTTTAATGATTTATCCAAGATAATTTATAAAAATTATCAAAATAGAGAGACATATATATATATAAATGTTTGTGTGTGTATATACACACACACACACACACACACAATTAGATATATATAATCATAAGAGGATTAGTATTACTAAAATTATAATTGTATAATTGTAATGATAATTTGAATTTATAACTATCAAATGCACATGAAAATTTAAAAGATAAATTTAAAATTATGTTTATCAATGAACATGATAAATTATTTATAATCGACGTTATCATTTTCAATGCATAAGATATTTCAATGACAATAATTGTAATTCTCCTTACACGTGATGACTTAATGGATAATTTAAAAGTCATAATTATCATTTCATGTGAAAAAATGATAATTTTAATTTTCAACACACATGATAGAACATTATCATTTTATGTGGTCCTTTTTAAAATTATAATGTAAATTTTTAAACTATCAACACATGTGATAAAAACTTTATCATTTCATATAATATTTTATAAAAGAAAAGTTTATAATTCAATTATTCAGCGCATTCAATAAAATTAAAATTAAATTAAATAAATTATCATTTCATGTGATATTTAGGAAATGATAAAATAATAACTTAATTTATCATTTAATGTGATTAAGTTAAATTAAAATCAATGAATCCTCATTTTATGTGAATTTTTAAAATTGTAAAGTGATAATTAAAATTTATCAGAGTGTACGATAAATTTAATGATAATTTTTAAATTATTCAAGATAGAGAAATAATTATCATATGTGATGTTTAATTTATTTTAATTAAATAAAATGTTATGATTCTAGGAAAACCTTTGAGATACCTTGAGCACTAACATGCCAATAGCTCAATGCCTTGATGTATCTCCCTAACATAAGAAAAAATACTAGTGGTTTTACCAATATTAAGGTGGGATGTTTCTTAACCTTTTGGGAATATTTACAATTTATTTCAATTAATATGATGATGCACAAACATATTTCATTACAATGATAGAAATTGAATGCATGTGGGTTTGTGTGTATCCCCATAAACACTATATTAAACTTGATTCCATGAGTACGTTTAGTTATTTATTCATATTTTCTATGTGTTTACATGGAAATTATGTGATACTTAATCATGATGATGTGTTTTCTTTCTTATATATATATATATTCTTCCATGGAATGTATACCTTGTGGTTTTGTTCTTAGAGCCGAGATAGGTGGATTGAAAAAAATTGTTATCATTTGGAGGAGGGATGTGCATGACTAATGATGAGGGTCTAAGGCATGGGGTTGGCACATGATGATGCTTAGGTGAATCCATTTAGTGGAATATTTTGACATGTGTTATATTATAGATGGGGGATGTGCATGACAGGAGTCAAGGTTCTAAAGCATGAAGAAGGCACACGCTGATGCATTGGGATACACATGTCTGATAACAAGGGATATGATTATTCCTTTGGAGTATCATGTAGAGGACCATCGTGACTTGTGTTATCCTTTGGAGGAGGGATGCACAAGACTAACGATGAGGGTTCAATGCATGACAAGGGCATACGATGATTCCATGGGTGCACTCAATGATGAGGGGATTGGTTATCTATGGGTCCCATGTATGTATTCTCAATGGTGTGCCTCGATAACTTAGGTAAATGATTAGCTATTAGTCCTTAGTATGTCAAATTGACCATTAAGGGAAGATTATTAGGTCTCATTTCTCTTGCACATACATAGAAACACATATTATTACAAAACAATGATATTGTCTCATGATGATGTCGAGAAAAATGATTCATTATCCTGATGGATAATTTTTTATTCATCTGACACAATGGTTATCCATTCTAGCATAGAATTTTATATGGTATGGCTGGGAGGTTTGGTAGCTTTGTTAGCAGACAACCTCATATTTATGGATTTGTGTGTTTATTGTGCAATATTAATTATGGAATATTCTATTATTTTGATCACATTAGATTGAGAATGCATTGGTGGTGTCCTACTGAGTCTTGTAATCACACCTTACATGGAAATTTCAATGTGCTTGATGATTTCATAACCATAGATCTGATGAAAGGAAAGGTCCCTATGGATAATGGTTGAGTAGTAGAGCATAGAGATGGAGGGGACAGGGGCAGGCATTTGAACACTCCATGGATAATTTTTATTTACATTATAAATTTCATTACAGCTTACTTGGATTTTCATTCCACATTTGGGAGTTGTTACATTGTATGTATGCCATATGTACATTTTTTCTTTTTTACTCTAGTTATTTATATTATCGTTGTTGATTATTGATCCTATAAATCAATATAAGGGGTATATTCTCCCCAATGTTCAAATTGAGACCCTCTTTTCTAGTCGATAACCTCTTGTATAAGGGGAGGAACACGTGAGGTCTTGTAGCATTTCATCACAGACGTAGTGATTTGGGTTTGGTTGTTATTGTATTGGTGTCCTTGAAGGACTCCATGTTGACCCTCCAACTTAGTTGGGTAGTAGTTTCCTCTATAGATACCAAGGTGAACCTCCAACAATGTTGGGCAGTGACATCCTCGATAAATTATGGAGTGGAACCCCCGAGAGGTACTAGGGTGTGGGTACTCTACTTAGAGTTTTTGGCCTATGGACTATGTTACATAGTGGAAAGGCATGGTTAGACATGGATGGTTACTTTTGAAAAGATACATGAGATGTTGGGAATCATTGATGAATTTTTGGAACCGTTCGATACACTTCATCTTAGGATGATCTGTGAGATGGAGATTCCATTACTCTCTTGTTTGGGATTCATTTTAATGATTACATGTATATATATATTCAAATGTATCCACATATTAGATTTGGTAACTCTCTTTCTATATGATTTGAAGACACATTATGTATGCAATGTGTTTTCTATTATTTCTTTCTAATGGTTGTATGTGTCTACTATCACGACCCGTCCTAGAGGGGCCCGCGCCGTGACTCCCCAAGCCCACCTCCAATAGGCCAAGGGCTGGTGAATAGCACTAAGTTGGCATGTTGTTAACATGTGAGGCATTGCTTATGTACCTGTACACATGCAAAGATCTCGAAGCCCATAATTCTGAAGTGTAAAAACCACTAAGGAACAAAAATTCATGCACACAACTAAACCCAACCAATAGAGTACGACGAAAGGTAGAGTACTAAAATGTAAATTGGTCCAGAATACAAACCCACAAAAAACAAGAGTCTAAAAACTGCAAAGTCCAACCGGTAAACAAAAAAGGTACTTGGACTGTTGCTCATAGTCATAGGAGCGCCTCGGCCTGTTGGTAACTCAAAAAAGCTCGTTCATGTCCTGGTCTTCCCTGGACTCTGTCAAAAGGCTGCTCGTCTACACAAGACATCAGACGTGGGGGCAAAGCCCGTTCAGGGATGAGTATAACAATACTCAGTAGAGGACCCCAAAAACCACAAAATATTACACATGTAAAGGTACAGTCAGCTATGCACAATGTATATCTACAGAGCCTATAAAACAAAACAAATATACTAAAAAACCCAGACCCGTATTCTATAGACAAGTCACACAAGTGTATACCCCGCTTGGGATTCTGTTCGAAGATTTCACGAAGCACTCGTCCCGGGAGAACACACTCTACGAGTCTTACAGCTCTGTTGACATCCGTCTGAGAAGTACCGTTCGTCGGGAACTGTCACGAGAGGTATTCGCACTCTTCAGTTGGAAGACTTCCGATAGATAGAATCACTGATTAAGGGAGACACACTCCTGAGTGGGAATGATCACAATACATAGATAAGGATCACTGCTAGGTCCATGGAGGATACCGCGACTCATTCAGATTCACTACTTAGGTGATACACCATCTAGGTAGAGGATCAACGCCCGATAGAGTTGGTCATGTTTATTCCTAACTCCACCTAGGGTCAGAAATTGATAGAGGATCACGATATGGGCCTCTCGGATGGATGCCTAACTCTATCACAGAAATTCCGGCTGAAGGGATCATACTCCTATGTGAGGAATTGATGCATGGCCTTCAGGGGAATGAGAAGAAGGGGCACTAACCGAAACAAATGATGTCAGAAACATGGTGAACAAGAGAATCATGCAGTTTTCCAAAAATTACACGTCGTGTATAAAGTTACACGTCATGTTGTCGGACCCCGGGTACTGCCCGTGTACAATGGCCCATGTCGTAGGCTGGTCATGTAGAAAAAAACTGAGTACGCGGTGTGTAGTACGATGCACATCCTGTGTCCGAGTGACTAGGTTTGGCCCCATGTACGCTGGCCATGTTCCCATACACGGTTATCAACCCATGTACTCTAACTCGTTTCCATGTATCCCTGAGATACACGTCGAGTCCCGCGTAGCCGCTCCTGTCATGTTGTACACGCTGTGTCCGAAGCTGTTTCAATCATCCCATGTCCGTGTACATCCCAAAATACACGTAGAGCTTCAGAGAAAATCGGAAACACTCTGTGATTCCTCTCTATCCCCCGAAACCCTAGCCACCTTCAGTACTACACGGTGTGTTCATCGGAAGTACACGCAGTGTAATATTGAAATTTCGAGAAACACGAACTTCCACCGTCGCGCCTCTGGTGATGATCTGTTCGTCGATCCAGCCATCCAATCACCATGAAACATCTAGGTTTTGGTCTCCCCAACACCATGTAGCTACTCCCAATGTTTTCGGACCTCTGATTGGATCTGAAAACATGATTTGATTATCCCGCACGAAGAACACTCGAAGAACTCCCTTTTCTGATCTGGTCTGATTCATCGTCCACCATCATCGTCGTGCCTCTGAAAGGTTGTTGAGGTGTCAAACCTTGGATTAGGGATTGTTGCATCATGGAATGGATGTGCAACGATCTGTTGTTTGCCTCCCCATGGAGAACACGAAGAACATGTGAGAAAATAAAGGGGGAGAAATCCAGTAAACAAAGTGAGGAACGAACCCTAGCCGTCATTTGTCACGGCATTGATCTGCTCCCGTTA
Source organism: Viscum album (assembly GCA_963277665.1). Taxonomy (NCBI): domain Eukaryota; kingdom Viridiplantae; phylum Streptophyta; class Magnoliopsida; order Santalales; family Viscaceae; genus Viscum; species Viscum album. Next base: position 123,794,993 of record OY728131.1, read on the forward strand.
GCAGGATAAAATGGAGAAACGATCAACAATAACAAAACAACATCGATCAATTCCTTGAATCATCCCAATAAAATTCTCCCATAAGAACGAACGAATCTTCAGATCAACTTGTTCGTGGTTGATCTGAGTTCATCGTTTAAAATCAAAAATGGGGAAATGAATTCAAGTCACAAACCCATACCTCAACTGGGATCGATTGTTGATGATGGTGTCATGATGCTGCTGCCGTCGAGATCCTTCAGCAGTGTTGGTACAACGATTCACAGCTTTGATCCGTCATCATTCGTCACCGAGAATTTCCTCCAAGGATCCACAAATTGTTTCTCCAGAGATTCCTCTAAAAAATTCATCAATGACTACTATTCAAATAATCCATACAAAAAGGAAAAGTTATTGGCATTTAATTACGTAGTGGTACTTATGACACTAACATTCCATTCTTGAGTCATTATGACGCATCATTAAAAAGGAAACAGACATCCCGTCATTGTGCTGCAGAGGATGTTTCCAAAAAATAAAATAAACATTTAGCAATTTATTTTATTTTCATTTTTCTAAAAGCATCCAAAAATTAACTTTTTACCTCAACCCGCACCGGTCGAGGATAGGATCATTCATAAGTAAAGTCATCGTCCCGAACGCAATAGTTCCCTTAGATTTTTTAATCCGAGCATCTGTTTCGAAACCGCCACAACCACACACAAGTGCCGACTCACTTAACTAAAAAGGTTCAAACCACCATTCCGGGATCACTGGACCTTGGAATGATGTGTCGTCTTTACGCCAAGTCTCAAAATAATTCCATTTAATATTTTAAAATAATACATAGAAAAATCTGAACATTACATCTACTCTCCAAATATAGGTGATGATAACTCGATGGGTAGTTCATATAATCAACATGTTTGGCCCCTAATTATTGAACAATATTACTTTCACTCTTATTTTCAGTTAAGCTATTCTCTTTGACTGTACCATACATCTAATTTCTTTCTTTTCCTATTATATATCTTACTTCTCCCACATTCCAATTTCAGGGTGTCCAAATGGTTATGTATATTCTCACCCATGTATCGTCTGTTATTTCATCTGTTGAGTCTTATGAAAATGAAAGATAGGTTGAGTTTGACTATAAAGAATGTTAAGGATACAAGTTTATTGGACCATGTATAGTGGTATTTCGTTAGGATTTAGGAGTTAGGCTCTCTTAGTTGTTTAATTTTCCAACTTATTCAGTTTGGGACATATTTTTGGTTGGGAATTTATTTTTCCCCTTTACTCTCAGTTTACACAATCGTACTTTTGTGTTGTCTAGAGGTTCATGACTACTTAAATTACTTTATAAATGTTTGGCTAATTTTCTTTCTCCATATGTACTTTTTCATCAAAATAGTTGTGAGTGTGCGTACAGGTACTTATGCAAAGGACCCACCATGTTATATATGTATTTGATGCTGTTCACCTTCCCCAAGCCTATGGATGCTAGCTCGGGGTAGTTGCAGCTCCAACACCAGTATGGTTTGGGTCATTAAAGATTTTTGTCAGAGGTGGGTCGATCCTTGGGAAGTTGTTACAACTAGTCCCCTTATAATGATTTAGTTGGGGTTAGATCAACTCTGTTGAGGTTTCTCGAGTGAGTTTCTTGGGATAGGGAATCTAGTGATGGCATGATGACCGATGTATCCCTTTACCATGGCCCTATCCACCTTCATGTCAACTCGACAATCCGAGACATTTGTTGTAGGGATAAAATTTACATAAAACATATAGGATCGAGTTTTTAAATATCCTTATTGATTAAAATCCCAGTTTTTTTTTGATATACATGCATACATACATATATATATTATCATATGAGTGTGGTATATATTGATAAATTATTGGATGCCTCCATAATGACAGCCATCCAGGATACCAGATTTAGTTTGTGATGATGATATGATGAGTGATGAGGCCTTACTTCAGGGTTCATCCAATGATCCCCTTCTTCCATGAGGGTAGGTAGAAGCACCTCCACCTTAAAAGCATCATATCATTCCAGTAGATCTTGCTAATGATGTGTGCAGTCTTAGCATGCTTCGTGTGTTTTAGTACTAGAGGCCAATGAGTTTCTGTGGTGAGACTGATCCATATGCAATAGAAGATTGTATAGGTTAGTGGTCCATATCTATAGGATTATTCAGACCCCAGTGTATTATGTGATTTTACTTCCATCTAGTTTTTTTCACAGAGCATCTGGATACTGGTGGAACATTGTTACATAGAAGCATAATGGGTCGACACTCTCATATACTGACTTCCAAGAGCTTTTAGGTGATGACTAGTGGGTCTCCTACTTATGATCAATATTTATTCAAGATATTTTTGAGCTATAAAAGGTATGTATAATGTTCGATGATTACATAGTGAGGTTCATAGACCTTTCCAGGTAATCCCATGTCATTATCCATGGTGGCTAATTCCAAGCATGGATGTTTGATAAGGGACTGCACAGAAATATCCATACCAGCATATTACCCTTGTCCATCCCCACCTGTGATGGGTTTCTAAAGTAGTTACTTGTTACATTGATATTTTATCCTAGTGATTCTAGGAAAATGGATCTAGTAGTGGGTATCCTAGGGCTGGGTCATCTGCAGTAGCTATAAAACACCACTCGGTGGGATCTCGACATAGGAAGACCTTTTGACATTGGGATTGGGGTGTAGGTTATTCGGTGCAGGGATAGAACAGAGCACCAATGTATCCTAGAAAGGTGTTATTATTTTATTGTTATGTTATAGGTCGCATAGCATGAGACTGCCTAACCAAATGTGCTAAGTAACACGTTAAGATATTCGATGGACCACCGTGGCATAGGTAGCTCCGTAATCAGAGATCTCCCAGGATAGGGTAGGGTGGTATTTAGGTAGGAATATCTGTTAGAGGATTAGGAGCATATATGGGTTGTGGATGACAGTATGATATCCTTATATCACCACTATCAGGTTACTGACGTTAGGCTTAGGGATTTGGCAGTCAGGGCTATAGATTGCTTTATGATTTAATGGTTTATGATCCCAAAGAACACAAGATGATTAGTGGTATGATCTATGTGTTTTATAATCTTGAATATTTATTCGTAAACATAGGTTCCATTAATTACTTTATCTTTTTAATTTTGGGGTGAGATATGATCTCTCTAGTAGAGGTGCTAGCCCAGTAGCTTCGTCTTGAGGTTCCTACATGGAACACTTCATCTTTATCTTTTATCAACCGATAGTACGCGCTATAGATCGATGGAGATAGGTTCACATGGGACCATTTGGTCATCATGATGGAACCCTATAATGTAATCTTGTTTATGGTTTGGTTTTACATGGTCTGATCAATGGTTGTTTATAACAAAAAATAAGTTAGATGCTTTCACACTGATGGGATAAGATTCACCATCTCTTGTGAAAGAGATTTCATTATAGGAAAAGTGGGTTTTGTGAGTAAGAGGTTTCATCCCATCACCCATCATTTAGTGAGTATATACCTTGGTGTATTGGGTTATTCACAAATCTGGGTTCCTTAATTTTTGGATGATTACATGAACTTCTTCCTTGATGATGTTTCAGGACTGCCTCCAAGGTGGGAGATAGAGTTTTGTATTGACATTCATCCCAATACCACTCTGATATCTTATGAAGCATATCAGATGGCCCCTACGAAGATTTGAGATCTATTGTTTCTATTGGATTAACTTATATAAAATGGTTTCATTAGACCCATTGTGTCCCCCTTAGCATCTCCATAGTTCTTAGGGATTGTGAGATCCCTTTATTGAGGAACTAGATTTCTTAGAACCACTTATTGGTAGAGAGTTCCCATCTTATTTTTTCATGATCGAGAAATTCTTGTAAACTATATCTATATGGGGAGAAGATTCTAGTTTTTTATATGACGGGATCAGAATAGGTCTTTAGATCAAAATTAGGTTTGATTACCCTTATGTTAGTTTTATAGGTATTAGGCTTATGAGAGGATATTGAGGGAGTCATGCATCTAATGTATGATTATGGGAACCTGCCGAGAGGGTGTAGTGGTATTCCCTATATAAATGTTCTAAACACAACCTCAAAGACATAATGTGATGCAATGTCGTGAGGTCCCACTATGATCTTAATGTTTTGTTTTTTAGAGAAATGGTATAATCCTAAGCAATGGGTTGTGGGAATCAGGTCCTTGTGGAACTAGAATGAGTTTAAAAGGGTCTTTATAAGGGTTTATATGATACGGTCCTTAGGTATAGGGACCAGGGTGATAATGCATAATTTGATAAGGATGTTTGGATAATCTCATACGGTTTGGGTCTTGTAGGGTGTATGGGATATGTGATCAAATCAGGGCGAAGTGTTGTAATTTTCATTATGAGTAACAATTGGGTTTGGTATAAGGCAACAAAGAATTTCCACATTGAGTGAAGAGGCCATGTAGATGGGTGAAGCTTATCATACCATATGTGATATTATTATCATGGAAAGGTTAGTCGATGAGGCTATTTTCTCTTCAGACACATCATGGGTTGTAGGGATTAGCCACACATGACAAGTTCTGAGGATGAGATCCATTATATGAGGTGAGTTAGTTGTGTGAGATGATAGCTATAAGCTATGTCTGGGAACTTGAGTTCCAGGTTTATTATGCTCATTTCAGTAATGTTTAAGAAAATATTGATGTAATGTAAACATGAGGCCTAGGGATGTAGATTGTTCAGTTACACTACCCATATGTTTGTTCTCTCAAATTAGTGACATTATTCCACTTATAGTCAGGTCAATTGAGAGTTTTATAATTCATATAGATTTTATCATTAATTTATAGTGTGGTAATGATTCTAACATTCTCAATGACATTTGACACTGAATAATAAACTATTTTAGAGGCGGGATTTCATCTAAAAATTCTTATTGTCATGATTGGACATGAGGGTAGTTCGGGATTCCATATGAAATTTTCTATCTGTGGCCAGGCCTATCAATATATTATGATTCATTATGGGATTTAAAATCCTTGGTCAGACCAACGAGGAGTTCAGATTTCCATATGTCATTTTCAGATCACAGTTAGACTAGTCAATAGGAAAGATTCCATCTAGAACTTGTCATTATCTATAGTCATACCTTTCAAAGTGAATGATGTCATATGAGATTCTTCTTTTCATGGGTTATAGTGTAAAGGGTTCACAAGGGGAGAATAGTCTTTGAAGGGTTGGGTCTCATGTTAACCTGGTAAGTACAATGTGACCTAGTGTGCATGGTCGTATGTTATATGTTCATAAAATTATTTTCATCATTCATACAAATGTGTCATATAAAATATATTATGGGAATATGGCGACACCCTATTGAGGTATTTTTCTCACACCGTATATAAGGACCATGGTGAAAATATTAACCTCAAGTATATTATTCATGATTAATCATGGTTTTTTTGGTAGGTCGGGCTGGAGTAGATCAACAAGATTAAGATATGGGAATAAGCTATATCTTGGGAAATAGTGGAAAATAATGTATATTATTTTACTATCTTATTTATATATTTGGTAGTAATTGAGGGTGACCTTTCAAGATAAGCATCCGTATAATTGAAGTTGGATTTATTATATCATGGTGTAGTTAAAATCCATTATTACTTTCTGGGGTTTTAATTCAATAATTTCAAGCTCTATCTTGTGAAATTGTGTGATATTTTTTTATTTGATTTTTACCTATGGTTGTGTTATATATACTATAATCTCCCAAGAATTGTTCTAGACTCTCAAAACTAGTCAAAAAAATAAACCTTGTTGGGAGGAATATTTGAGGTATTACAGAAGTCTGTCTAGAGTTTGAATCATATTATTTTAGCGAGGGAATTACATCGTTTTATTATTTTTTATGATATAATAAAATAATTATCATGTTTTTATAATTACTTGTTAATATATTTACCATTATATTCAGATTATATTATACATGATATTAAATTTATATAATCATGAAAAAATTTCTATGGGATATGGATTGAGCCATGGATGAGTGATACTTAAACCTGAGCTCCATATATCAGAGACCATGGTTCAAAATCTTGAAACCCCATTGGAGAATTTATGACATCTTCTCTGAAATAAAATGATAGTGATTCATGTGGGGATTTTGGTAAATGGTAACACAACTCATAAAGAATGAAGTGACACGGATGCAAAAAATGTACATTGAGATAGAAAGAGTTGTGGTCCATTTGGATTTGTATTAGGATTTAAAACACTAGACCCTTGGTTCATGTAATTGAGTCCATATCAATAGAGTTAAAAATAATAATTTTCCCTTAAAAAAGGTGCTTGACCCTAGACCATTTCAATTATACAAAGGTAAATGTTGTATATATAACATATCATTTTTACTATAAGTGAATTTGAAACCCCTTAAAATCATTACATAACGTGACACTACTCTTTTTATTAGATTTTTGGTAGTAAGATTATTTATATTTTGAATATATGTCATTAAAATAAAAATTAATTTAGGGACATATAATAACTTACTAGTAACATGAAAATGATTCATTGACTTTTAAAAATTACAAATGATCCTTTTTTGTTCCACATCACAAACATTCCATTTATAAATCAAGATTAATACCAGTCCAAAGAAAAAATTGAATATCAATAATAATAATGAAATTAATATCATCAAGAAATAACGATAAAGGATAATTTTATTGGATCTAAAAGATGATGAAGTGACTCTTATTATATATGTATCTGAAATTTACATAGTCACTAAAATTATACACAAACACAAAACATTACATGCTAAATAATTTAACTATGATTTACACCCTCCCCCCATTATTGAACAATCATTTTTTTGAAATGATGATGGAAACATGCCCAAAATCCCATATATAATATGGTGTGATATTGGGCAATGGTATGATTCAAAATTGTTTAGGAAAAAGGAAATACTTTGATAATTTGGGTCTATTGTATTATATGATATTCATATATATTTAGAAGGATGAAAAGGACAGTCTTGTAGTATGGATGAGATGAATTTTAATTCCACGAATCATGTTTTTTGATTAATTTATAAATGTTAGTATTAACTTAGGAAAAAATGTTAAATGTTATATGAGTTATCTTTTTATTTTTATATCATTTATATTGAAATTACATATGATGAGATTAATTTCATTATTAATTCACATAATTAATTCATAAACCCCTAGATGTATCTACACTTACATTTCATAAGCTATCATTAAATAATTAAGAGGATCAAGCAGCCTCAAAAAGTCCTATATAAAAGAAACTTATACATTATAATTAGTGTGTAATTCCTCAATAATTATTAATGATGATACTATATTTATAAAAACCTAAATATTAGAACACATTTTATTTTGTTATGTTTAAAATAAAGACTCATAAAAAACAAGGATCTAGAGGTTTTTGTATTAGGACGATTAGATACTTCAATAGAAAAAATATTTGTAGTTTATTGACTAGATGTTCCACACATATAGTGATTGAAGGCTATGTTTCACTATTATGTGGCATGCCTCACCATATTAAAAAGTCTTGTGACTAGCATATAAGGTTTACAGAGGGGTAGTGGGGAGATAATAACCTATGGTGATGATATAATAGTAGTTTAGTATATATATTTAAGGTTACAAAACAAATCCATATAGACTTAAACCATTGACCCTCCCATGTCAGAATCGCAATCAATATCAATAAATCATGGATATATAAGTAGAAAAACAATAAAAATAAGTAAAAAAATCCAACATGACATTTGTAGATACAATGAAGATCTTGCATCCAATTCAGGTCATACAATATAATAATTAGAAAAGGTCACCCACGACCGACCAAAAAAATTACTTTTAAGTAGAATCATGATAAAAATAGTATCTTCAGCTAGTGTATGAATATCAAGGTCCCATTCCTTCTTTACGATGCCAACTCAACCATTAGTATCCAGCTTCTGACCCGGAACCCTTACCTGAAAGGAAAATCTTATTGTCTACATACGACTCGAAGGATCTCTGTGTGGTGTGAGAATGAGTCTCAGTAGACCACCACCAACATGTTCGTACATTATATTTGTGATTAATAAGGTGTGTAATAAAATTGAAGAAAAATATTGCACATAGTATAAATAAACACAAGAATAACTGGTGCTCAATATCCACCAGGAATATATGGCCTACCTTATCCAACATCGGTATACTGGAGAGGAGAGGACCCACATGCTATTACCGAAGGCATCCCATGATGTCATATAGTCCTAGGTGAACCCTCTTATTCTACCATCAAAAGTTACTCAACTCCTCATTCCATCAACCAAGTAACTGACACCTCATGTTCACATCAAGTAACTGACATCCCATTGACCTGCCCAATCAATCAACTCGGTAACTAAGACCCCAAATTGAAAGAGACTATCAACTTGATGCCTGATGTTCAGAGTTAAAGTGATATCTAACCTCAAATAATATCCACTATAATCTCAATAGACATTGTCCCAACAAACAACAATATTTTTCATCCCAAAAGTGACATGGCCTAATAGGATTGTGCATGGAATGACTCAACCTTCAACCAACAGCCTCGTCACTGTTTTTCGATATCTCCACACCATACCCATGCATTTTTACAAAAATCACCCCAAAATACATACCCAATAAAAAACTATCCTGGGCATCTACCCATATGAGGGGTCAATACCACCTAATCATGGAGTTATATTATGTGCACACAAATCCAAATAGTGTATTGATTAATATTGGTTAGCGACAATCACCATATAGGACCTAAGACAAACTATTTCTATTACCTTTTACCCCTGTGAACAAGTCACTCAATTTGATGGCCAGACCGTTTAGTATCAGGCGATCCTTTCTCATAGACTGACGGTCTAGTCACCTCAATCTGATGACCAAGTCTCCCAACCGATGGTCAAAACCACTCAAATCCCTCGATCCATGCCCGTCATGATGATCACACCACCTGAATCTAGATGTCCAAATCCATATCAATCCTCAAGTTGATCCCATCATTATCCCAATGATCGCGTAATAATAAAATTATATATATATATATAATTCAAATCAAATCAAATAAAACAATTCATTTTAAAATAGAATGACACCTCAAGCTAAATTTCCCAAGGCTCCAATGCCTCCCACATGAACCATATAATTTGTAGTCATGACTGAACATGAAAATATGGATCTCATGGTTTCAATTAATTAATTAGATTCAATTATATAAACAATATAATCTCACTCGATCAACACAATAACGTGCTAAAAGCCGCATCACCCAAACACACATGAAGTCATAGAGAAATGTATGCACCACCTACCTCATAGTCGTAGACATAGGCTAGTCCAATATTAGCCTCTATCCTAATATGATTTGGAATAAATCAGAATTTTTAATGTGTTCTCTAAAAATAAAGAAAAAACACTCTGATGTATTTAGCAGCTTGTGAGGTGAGGGAAAAGTAAAATAAAAGCAAGATGATGGAGAGCCTTACCGAGACAGATCCAACGCAACTGATGACTTGAAGAATAGAAACCATATGCAGTAGAGGGATCAAACCCTATAAGGTAGGAAAATATTTCCACCCATATTATTGTATGTGACCAAGGGAAGAGAAAATAAGTAGAATATAATGAAATAGATGGAGGAGAAATTTCGTTATGTCTCTTCATTAAAGGGTTCCGTGGTTATATCACATTATTTTTGAAACCATGTGGAAACCATATAGATCTTGATTCTTAGGATCTAGGCTTAGATTTTTTAGCCGACATGGATAAGCTAAACCATGTAGAAAATGTGCACACTGAAGTGCTTTGTGCTTCCCTCATGGGATTAAGCAAGCGTATTGCTCATGGTTTCCTTAACAATTCATAAACTATGTCAATTCCCTCAGCTCAAAACTATAGACCAATGACATGGTTGTGAACCTCATCCTACATTTTCTCCCAAACCATGCTCTATGCAAAAAGGGGGTTGAAAATTTTCACTAAGAGGCTTCACGGTTAGTCATAATTGTGAGCCTCAACATGCACTTAACCAAAATTGTTCCATTGGGCCACCAACACACCCAAACCCCAACCGAACACCCGAGTCATTTTCCATGCCTCTAAACCTATTCAAAAATCAATGTCTTAGATAAAATCAAAACATGGAATTTGGTTCAGAGAAATGTGAAAACAGTTTCCTTACCTACCAAACTCTATAAATTCAAAATGGGAATGAAATTCAACCTTCTCAAAACACTCATGACGTTACAATCTCCCCACCATAAAATTACTCCTCCCTGAGCTATAAATGATAAATCTGAGATGTTAACAAACATACACATCTCTTAAAAATAGACATGGACTACCCCATTCATACAGGAATAGGTAGACAACATCATGGGGCTCCCCACATTATGAGTTATATTCCTCACTCACATCACTACTCAAAACACAAATAAAACTGATGGTCTATTGACCATCCCATGACTCAAGTCCTGCTATAACGCATCATCACTCCTACATCTGATCAGGTGATCAAGTGTCATACCCAAAACCCATAATAAGAAGCCACCATATCAATTCTTGCCTCGTGACCAAACCGCAGATGGCACCTATGTGGTCCTGCAACTTAATAGATTCTCAAATGAGTCCTAGTACATCCCACATGAAAAATTAATTCATCGTGATGATGCACATAAGCCAAAACACCTTAAGTAACAAAAATCTCCTCAATTCCTCATTGATAACACACTATAATAATCCTGAATCCAATGATTCTCCCATAAATATCCCAGTACCATGGACCTCATATATATATATTTATATATATATATGTGTGTGTGTGTGTGTGTGTGTTTGTGTGTGTGTAACACATCTAAAAAAATCCCAACCTACAAACCAGTGTATATTAAGTCCATGGATATAACTTCTGTACCCAAAATGGACATGCATCTAAAATTTACATGCCAAAAAACCAAAAAGGACATGACTACACCAATGGATTACTTATAAACATTGTCTACTCACTATCCTACTCTTACGCTAGCAGCTCCATAGTGAGAACCTGGCCAGAATCCCGACTGCCTAAAGATTAGACTCCCTACGATGTTGCACCATCCACCTACCACTGAACCCACTGTTGGGTCCCACTGCCTCTTTTAAGACCTATGCATGCAGTTGAAACCTGTATACCATCAACTTGAACCACACCCAATCTGATTGCAGAGCCCTGATTTTCCCTAATCCATAATTATTTATAGTTCTATAAGGCTACCGATAAGGCCCCAGCCTTAAACCTTACTTAATCTTGAGTTATTACAAGATTACATGTTGAAGATATTTTCTGGTTTAGAGTTCTAGAGAATTAGATCATAAAACTAGCATTACATTCCACATTTAAACAAAGTGGTTACAAAAAGATAGTATTCATTTTTCTCATCAATGGAAACATATTTAAAATAAAACATGGATTCTTCCTTAACACTTCCTTGACATTATCATATCATGTACTTTTCCCTTGACCAATGAAAGAAATTTCAAAAAAACTTGGGATGAGCATAAAAAGCTCAGTAAGGGATATAAAAATATGGAATGCAAACATGAGTACATATATACATAAGAATGAAATCATACTTTACCCATAAATCATAATCACTTTAACATACCTCATCAAAATTATGAATAAATCATAGAAATCATAAGACATAAAGGTAACTTGAGGCATTCAATACATTCTTACGTAGGGAGTAACCCTCCTGGTTACGTTCGGAATACCCATCACAGTATATTCCCTAAATCTCTTTGGAGAAACCTTAACGTTTCACCCCTTCGCATTACCCAATGCGTTGGAGAGCTATATCGGGCTCACCTACCCTTAGTTTGTCATAGAACCACCCGTCTTTATAACAATGCCCAAGAACCATAACATAATCATAGAACATAACATAAGAATAAAGGAAAGATAACATTCCCAAATTGCAATAACAATATAACATTTTAAGATATTGAAATATTGAATCCTTTCTAAAAACCATTTTCAAAACCATTTAAAACATTTAATAAAGAGATTTTTAAATCAAAGTGTCCCATACAACATTGAAGATTTTATCATTTTAAACCATTAATATCCATATGAATAAATCGTTAAAACCATTTTGAAAACATGGATATTAATGAGAAGTATTTATAAGATTAAATCATTAAAACATTTAAAACGGTATTTTAGTTAAAGGATTTTTAACAAAATCAGAGACACTTGAATACAATAATTGAGGAATAACATTTAATCAAAACATTATAATATCATGAGAATAAAGGGATTCATGATATAATATTTCAAAGGATAGTATATACACCATATAAGAGTGAATTGGTGCATAACAACAGTGAAGTCTCAATGGAAATGTAAATTGAGATGAAATTCATTAAAAAGATGGTATCCTTAAATTAAGGATAAATCAATCTCATAATTATGTGTGAACAATATAAATACACCCAATATAAATGGATATTAAGTGTAAAATAATCAATGGTCATTCACACATATTCAAAGGATGACATATTCAATAACTACATGTTGAACCCAAAGAAATCGAAATTGGGTTATGAAGTTCCCTTGACAGCCAAACGACGTCACGTCAAATTTTAGAAAAAGAGTTGATGAGAGAGATAAAGGGTATCTCATCTCTTGGACATAAAATTTATGGAAATAAGGATATATAAGAACATATCCCCACATAATAAGATGAATATTAAAAGACATAACAAAATAAGTCTTTTAAAATGAGGAGGGTGAAAGGTTCCCTTACCGATTTGGGTAACTTTTGAAACGTACACCCCATGAAAGAAGGACTATACAACATTGATGTAAATACTCATAAATGAAAGTATGTTACACAAAGAGTAGAATAATAGACAGTAAATAGACCACTCAAAAGGAAATATTGGAAAATGTAGCATGAATCTCACGAAAACACAAAGTGAGATAAAAATCCCCTTACGAAATTTTGGCACCCTAATGGTGCCAATTAAAACTTCCAAAATGGATTTATGAGATAAAATAGGGTATCTCATCATATTAAAATAAAATTTATAGCAAGAAGAATATAAAATATCATCCCCCATAATAACAAAGAGGAGCTTAAAAGAATTGATATAAAGGAGATTACTTAAAAAGAAAGAGAGAGGTTAGATCTCTGATGAAAATTTGGCAGCCTAACGGCGCCACTCAAAACTTCCAAAATGGATTGATGAGAAGAAAATAGGGTCTCTCATCATATGAAAATAAAACTTACAGTAGGATTAAAATAAAATAACATCCCAATCATAAGAATGATGAGCTTAAAAGGAATGACATAAATGAGTGCACTTAAAAAGAAAGAGAGGAGTAGGATCCCTTACCTCGGGTCCGACATGACTCGATTGTTCTTTAAGGTCCTGAATAATAAAGTTGAGTTAATTTATACTTTCTTAAGAACCTTTTTCAAGTTCATGATTCCTTTTATATCACTTATTTCTATGTTATTAACATTATGTAATCATTTATGTTAATAATGTTTGTTTTGTCGATATTTGGTTCTTAAGTTGAAAGTGGACTTCTTACAATTACATGTTGTTCATGTGGTCAAAGATACATTATATCCAGAATGATATTCATGATTTGGATATCATATATATCATATATATCCAGAATATAAATGTATTTATAATATTACATAATCATTTAGAGGTAAGAAATGAAATGCACCGTTCATGGAGACGGTAAGTCGTACGTACGCATGAACGCTACTTTCATTTCTATGTCATATTAATGGAATTAAAAATAAATGAGAGGTATGTATATTTTAATTACAGAATAATATTCATCATTTATATTTAACATAAATCATATATAATAACTTTAAATCCATCCTTTATACAAACCAAATATGGAATTAACGAATCAAATAACATTGAGGGGGCGGTAGTCCGCACTTCCTAAAATGAAATTATCATGTTTACCCACAATGGAAACCATAAAGGTATGACAAAAAAGAAAAATACATAAACATAAGTAAAACGTAAACATATTATATATCCTATATAAATATAGTGACATCTTAATGGACACCTTTGAAGGTGTTATATGAGTGTTGAACAATCATCGTTTCGTGAGGCAGAAATTCTTCATCCACAGAAATAGTATGTTCATTAACCATTAGATGTAGGTGTGTGTAAGTGTAGCTCAAATTCATATTATAACAACATCCTATTATATTGAATATGCTTTATTTGTTACAAAAGAAATTAATAAAAAGAGTTTAGGGGGTTGTAGAAGAAAAATAAAACAAAATAACAGAAGTGAACACATTACCTTAAAATCGGGTAACTCTCTTTGATTTGAGCTCAAAGGCTTCCTTGGGAGAACATCTGCCCAAAGTGAGGCTTCTAGGAGTAAGAGAGAGATTTGGAAAGTCAAAATGAGCAGGGGTTGGCCGAGACAAAGGCTTGAGACGTGTGGGTAAGGTGGTAGAGGTGGGGGCCTTTTATAAGAGGAGAGGAGGGGCACACTTGGAAAGTTACAAAATGTTACTTTATTTTCAAATGAGTTTCGGATGTTAACGGTCCCACATTGATGTATTTCTAGGGTAAGGTGGTAAGGGTTCGAAATATACTCATCCAATAGGTTTTTTATAAGTTAATGTTATAGTTTTAACATTATCTTTTCATTTTATTTAAATCCTTTATTAATGAGGTAATCATTGCATCATCATGATGTCATAAATAATTTAATTTATTTAATGTAGAAACATTATAAAACAAATATCATGATGTATAAAATCTTTTTATATTTCTAATGAAAATTTATAGTCAAATATATGATTGTATAACCCCATTTAAAAATTGTTTTAGTGAAACATCTCATGCTTGTGACATTTTAATTTTAACTTTAAATAAAAAGTTATTTATGTCATTTTCCAAACAAAGTGGCTCCATGGGGTCCCCAAGTTGACCCATGGATATTCTTGGTCAGAAATGACACATCCAATGAGGTTAGGACATGTGTCTAGGTCATTTCATATTATTAAAACATTATTTTTACCTAAAATTACACTAATTACCTGTAATCGCGATTAAGAACATAAAAGTTACTATTCACCAAAAAAAATTATTTTACTCCCAGTGAACCACATTTTACTTCCTAATGACAACCATGTATGTCAGATTTTTGAAATTCAAAACACAGAGGTGGAAAAGTTTCATTTATACGAAAAATCAGTTTCTTTAACAACCACTTAGTGGTTTCACTATTCATCAAAAATTGAAGTTTTTCATAAAAATACCAAAAATTTACCCTAAGCTAAATTTGATATTCCAAACTCAAAAATGATGTCTATTTTGAAAAATTCAAAACATATAAGTTGCATTAAATAATTTAATAATTAATTCCCGCTGTCAAACAAATAGCGTGTTTTTAAGAAACAATATCTATTAAAAGATTGACACTAGTTTAAGTCCAATTTCAAAGTGAAATTAATTCCAATGACCACTATTTGATTAAATGGTAAAAATATATTCTAATTTTACTTTAAAAATAGTTCAAATGATAATCTAATCATATAAATAAATTATATTAAAAAGAGTTTTTGAATTAAAATACAACATTTTTCACTATTCATTAAAAAAATAATCTTTATCAGAAAGATACCAAAAATTTACACAAAGTAAATTTTGATGTCTCGATTCTAAATAAGAGTTTTATTTTGTCAAATATAACTCATAAAACTGTCAGAAAGTGGATTCAAAAGAGGTTTGCCATCAAAATGCGTTTAATCGGCCTTCTAAAGAATATTAGAATGTTTATGCTTAAAATTGAATTCATTCAAATTTTTAATCCTATAACATTTATTGTAAAAAGTAAAAATATTTGACAAAAATATATAATCATTTTGTAGTTAGTTCTGTTCATTCCCTCTATTACAACAGATAGGCATTAACTACCATTTAAAATAATATTATTTTATTATTATAGTGCAACATAAGATTTCAAAGAAACTCATTGTTGCGTATTGGGTAAGCCATCAAGCATAGCGTCCCCATTAAATTAATATTAACATTTTATTCACAAATAGGGATAAATATAAAGATTTCATTTTCTTTATTTACCTGGGGTGTTACATCCTTCCCCCATTTTGGGAATTGCATCCTTGCAATTTTAAAACTGGGCTCGGAAACATCATTGAAAGTCCCACATCGGAACAAGAGTCGGTAAAACAATCACTTTAAAATAAAGAAAGAGAAGTACAGAGGTCACCCAAGTTAACCCATACTAGGATTCCATGTAGGAAAACATGGACATGGAAGAGAAAACATAGGGTCATGTTCTGATGGAGAGTGATGGAAAACATGTTTAGGAGAAAGTTAACCACAAGAAAATCACAAACTTATGATGGGTTAAATGGTATTCGATTCCCCAGTAGGAAAAGTTAAGAGACAAAATTTTTGTTTTAAGTTAATTTTTATTGAGGAATTTATTCATAAGGAAACATAATTACTTATCATGTTGACTTTCAACTTTTATTAGATTTATTACACATACTTATATTTTCTCCAAAAGACGAGTATTTAGGAAGACTTGTTCACTATAATCAACTTATAGAGAATCACCTAATCCACAAAAGAGAACTACATACTTCCCATGTATTTAGACTTTAACCAAAACCAAAACCTAAATGGTTAGTACAAGATCAAATAATCCAGAAAAGGATAACCCTTTATAAAAATAAAATCTATTCTTAATCTCCAAAATTTGTCCAACAAAACCCAAAGTTCAACGAGGACCATTTGATAAACAATTTTTCCATAAAATTATTCAAAGTAAACCAAACTAATATTGGAACCAAAATAATTGAAGGATTTAGTCACATAGTCTTCCAAGGTACAAATTAACTTTTATCTCCAAATAACATCAGATGCACTTAAATTCCCATATTGAAAAGTAATTAACCTAATAACATATCCTCGATGATAGGTTAATCATTTCCATAGATAACCCAGAATAAACTTACTCTTGATTCCTAAAATCATCTAACTAAAAAGAATTAGTCAAACTAACCAGGTACTTCAAGTAGTCCAGTGGTAGGCGATAAATACCAATCGCACTTTGGTTGTGGGTCTGATTCCCGCAGCTTTGTCCAACGCAACGGGTTGTCACACGGTCTGCGTGTTGTCCTTTTTCCAAAACTATATAATTCTTAAAACATTCCCCAAAACGAGATAAAATCTTCAAAAATAATCATAACATATTTTAACCTCAAGTTTATCTCATGCCTTTCATTTTCCATCATAACATATAATAACCCATAATTACCTAAAAAGTAAGGATCATATAAACTCTAATGGTTACCTTTATAATTATTACCTGAACTTCCACATCGATTGGTCATCTCATACATGATGCATTACAGATCATACCAAGATTAAAGTGGTTGATCATGACTCCTTGATAGTTGCTTTAGAACAACCATGATTTTCCTCATTGAATCCCCCATTTTATCTAATATCTTAATCAGAGAACCACCACAGTTTCCTTAAAACCTGTTGTCTCTTTGGTGTCTGCTAGATCCATCCATTCACTAAAACAAAAATGTCAGTGTGAGTATATCAACAAAACCATCATGTACTAAAGAGGAAGGAAAACACTAAGATATACTTACTCATTCACTTTAACTAAAACTAGGACTCTTTCTGAAATCCTAACCATTATGGTAATGTCACTTATTCTTAGAGAATACCCTATCCTCTAAAGTTATCTAAACTGACATTTGATACCAAATATAAGGCCCTAGCCTTAAACCTTGCTTAATCATGAGTTATTAAAAGATTTCACATTGAGGATCTTTTCAGGTTTAGAGTTTTAGAGAATTAGATCTTAAAACTTGAATTACATTCCACATTTAAACAAAGTGGTTACATAAAGATAGTATTCATTTTTCCCATCAACGGAAACATATTTAAAATAAAACATGGATTCTTCCTTGACACTTCCTTGACATTTTCATATCATGTACCTTTCCCTTGACCTGTGAAAAACATTTAAAAAAAACATGGGATGAGCATAAAATGCTCAGTAAGGGATATAAAAATATGGAAAGGAAACATGAGTACATATATACATAATAATGAAATCATAATTTACCCATAAAACATAAGCACTTTAACATACCTCATCAAAATTATTGATAATTCATAGAAATCATTAGATATAAAGGTAACTTGAGGCATTCATAACATTATTACGTAGGGAGTAACCCTCTTGGTTACGTTCGGAATACCCATCACAGTATATTCCCTAAATCTCTTCGGAGAAACCTTAACTTTTCACTCCTTCGCGTTACCCAATGCATTGGAGAGCTATATCGGGCGCACCCGCCCTTAGTTTATCACGGAACCCCCCGTCTTCATAACAATGCCCAAGAACCATAACATAATAATAGAACATAACATAAGTATAAAGGAAAGATAACATTCCCACATTGCAATAACAATATAACATTTTAAGATATTGAAATATTGAATCCATTCTAAAAACCATTTTCAAAACCATTTAAAACATTTAATAAAGAGATTTTTAAATCAAAGTGTCCCATACAACATTGAAGATTTTATCATTTTAAACCATTAATATCCATATGAATAAATCGTTAAAACCATTTTGAAAACATGGATATTAATGAGAAGTATTTATAAGATTAAATCATTAAAGATGGTATCCTTAAATTAAGAATAAATCAATCTCATAATTATGTTTGAAAAATATAAATACACACAATACAAAAGGATATTAACTGTAAAATAATCAAAGTTCATTCACACATATTCAAATCATGACATATTCAATTACTACATGTTGAACCCAAAGAAATCGAAATTGGGTTAAGAAGTTCCCTTGACAGCCAAACGACGTCACATCAAATTTTAGAAAAAGAGTTGATGAGAGAGATAAAGGGTATCTCATCTCTTGGGCATAAAATTTATGGAAATAAGGATATATAAGAACATATCCCCCACATAATAAGATGAAAATTAAAAGACATAACAAACGAATTATTTTAAAAAGAGGAGGGTGAAATGTTCCCTTAACGATTTGGGTAACATTCGAAACGTACACCCCATGAAAGAAGGACTATACAAAATTGATGTAAATACTCATAAATGAAAGTATGTTACACAAATAGTAGAATAATGGATAGTAAATAAACCACTCAAAAGGAAATATTGGCAAATGTAGCATGAATCTCACGAAAACACAAAGTGAGATAAATAGCCCCTTACAAAATTTCGGCAGCCTAACGGCGCCAATTAAAACTTCCAAAATGTTTTGATGAGAGAAAATAGGGTTTCTCATCATATTAAAATAAAATTTAAAAAAATATTAATATAAAATAACATCCCCCATCATAACAAAGAGGAGCCTAAAAGAAGTGACATAAAGGAGAGTACTTAAAAAGAAAGAGAGAGGTTAGATCTCTTACGAAAATTCGGCAGCCTAACAGCGCCACTCAAAACATCCAAAATGGATTGATGAGAGAAAATAGGGTCTCTAATCATATGAACATAAACATTACAGTAGGAGTAATATAAAATAAAATCCCAATCACAAGAAAGATGATCTTAAAAGGAATGACATAAAAGAGTGTACTTAAAAAGAAAGAGAGGAGTAGGATCCCTTACCTCGGGTCCGACTTGACTCAATCGTTCTTTAACGTCCTGAATGATAAACATGAGTTAATTTCTACTTTATTAAGAACATTTTTCAAGTTCATTATTCCTTTTATATCACTTATTTCCATGTTATAAACATTATGTGATAATTTATGTTAATAATGTTTGTTTTGTCGATATTTGGTTCTTAAGTCGAAAGTGGACTTCTTACAATTACATGTTGTTCGTGTGGTCAAAGGTTCATTATATCCAGAATGATATTCATGATTTTGATATCATATATATCCAGAATAAACATGTATTTATAATATTACATAATCATTTAGAGGTAAGAAATGAAATGCACCATTCATGGAGACGATAAGCCGTATGTACGCATGAACGCTACTTTCATTTCTTTGTCATATTAATAGAATTAAAACTAAATGATAGGTATGTATATTTTGATTCCAGAATTATATTCATCATTTATATGTAAAAAACATCATATATAATAACTTTAAATCCATACTTTATACATCCCACATATGGCATTAACGAATCAAATCACATTGAGGGGCGGTAGTCCGCACTTCCTAAAATGAAATTATCGTGTTTACCCACAATAGAAACCATATAAATATGCCAAAAAAAGAAATATAAAGAAGATTAAGTAAAACATAAACATATTATATATCATATATAAATATAGTGACATCTTAATGGCCACCTTTGAAGGTGTTATATGAGTGTTGAACAATCATCGTTCCGTGAGGGAGAAATTCGTCGTCCACAGAAACAGTATGTTCTTTAACCATTAGATGTAGGTGTGTGTAAGTGTAGCTCTAATTCGTCTTATAACAACATCCTAGTATATTGAAAATACTGTATTTGTTACAAAAGAAATTAATAAATAGAGTTGAGGGGGTTGGAGAATCAAAATAAAACAAAAGAACACAAGTGAAGACATTACCTTAAAATCGGGTAACTATCTTTGATTTGAGCTCAAAGGCTTCCTTGGGAAGCTTTCTTCCAAAAGTGAGGATTCTATAAGTAATTGAGGGATGTGGAGAGGCAAAATGATCAGGGGTTTTCTGAGACAAAGGCTTGAGAGGAGTGGGTAAGGTGGTAGAGGTGGGGGCCTTTTATAAGAGGAGAGGAGGGGCACTCTTGGAAAGTTACAAAATGTTACTTTTTTTCAAATGAGTTTCGGATTTTAAAGGTCCCAAATTGATGTATTTATATGATAAGGTGGTAAGGGTTCTAAATATACTCATCAAATAGGTTTTTGACAAGTGAAATATATAGTTTTAACATTATCTTATAATTTTATTTAAATTCGTTTATTAATGAGGTAATCGTCGCATCATCATGATGTCATAAATAATATAATTTATTTAATGTCTAAAAATTATAAAACACATATCATGATTTATGAAATCTTTTTATCTTTCTAATGAATATTTATAGTCAAATATATGACTTGTATAACCCCATTTAAAAATTGTTTTAGTGAAACATCTCATGTTTGTGACATTTTTATTTTTACTTTAAATAAAAAGTTATTTATGTCATTTTCCAACCAAAGTGGCTCCATGGGGTCCCCATGTTGACCCATGGATTGCATTAGTCGTCCATGACACATCAAATGAGGGTAGGACATGTGTATAGGTCATTTCATATTATTAAAACATTATTTTTTACCTTAAATTACACTAATTACCTCTAATCGCGATTAAGAACCTAAAAGTTACTATTAACCAAAAAACTTATTTTAATCCCATTGAACCACATTTTACATCCTAATGACAACCATGTATGTCGGATTTTTGAAACTCAAAACCCAGAGGTGGCAAAGTTTCATTTAAATGAAAAACCAGTTTCTTTAACTACCACTTAGTGGCTTCACTATCCATCAAAAATTCAAGTTTTTCAGAAATATACCAAAAATTCACCCTAAGATATATTTGATATTCCGAACTCAAAAATGATGTATATTTTACAAAATTAAAAACAAATAAGTTGCATTAATTAATTTAATAATTAATTCCTGCTGTCAAACAAATAGCTTGTTTTTAAGAAACAATATCTATTAAAAGATTGACAGTTGTTTAAGTCCAATTTCAAAGTGAAATTAATTCCAATGACCACTATTAGATTAAATGGTAAAAATATATTATAATTATACTTTAAAAACAGTTCAAAAGATAATCTAATCATATAAATAAATTATATTAAAAAGAGGTTTTGAATTAAAATACAACATTTTTCACTATTCATTAAAAAAATGAACTTTATCTGAAAGATACCAAAAATTTACACAAAGTAAATTTTGATGTCTAGATTCTAAATAAGAGTTTTATTTTTTCAAATATAACACATAAAATTATCAAAAGGTGTATTTAAAAGAGGTTCGCCTTCAAAATGTGGTTAATCGACCTTCTAAAGAATATTAGAATGTTTACGCTTAAAATTGAATTCATTCACATTTTTAATCCTCTAACATTTATTGTAAAAAGTAAAAATATTTGACAAATATATATAATCATTTTGTAGTTAGTTCTGTTAATTCCCTTCATTACAAAAGATAGGCATTAACTACCATCTAAAATAATATTATTTTATTATTATAGTGCAATGTAAGATTTCAACGGAAATCATTGTTGTGTATTGGGTAAGACATCAAGCATAGCGTCCCCTTTAAATTAATATTAACATTTTATTCACAAATAGGGATAAATATAAAGATGTCATATTCTTTATTTACCTAGGGTGTTACACTACCTATAGAACCTCTTGAGATGATTGACCTGACCACATGATTGAAACACTGTTCTAGGCCAATTTCACTATGTTCAGTCATGACTTGGATACATATAATAAAATCATACTGTCGACGACCCACTCTATGGTGGTCTCCCTGAGTCCTTACCATGACATCCATATTAAAACTCATCTCTCCTCCATTCCTTTTTTCTAAAGCATCAGCCCTAAAATCCCCAAACATCCCCACCGATCTAGAATAAGACATGTGCATCTAATTTCCCTCATCTATGAGTACCCAATTCATCAATTTTGATAATGATGCCAACCAGAAGATGTTCACCTAAACCAGAATGGTGTGTCATAAACCATCCTTTGAATGTATCACACTTAAGGTTTCATCAATCACCTACATGATGCAAAGTGAGACAACTCATTGAAAGTCACTACATATTACATGATAAAACATTCATCCTACTATAGGCTCAGGAACCCCTTATCTTTTTAAACCCTTATCATCTCTATGAAAAGTTCTAATAAAAGATGGCCTCAAAGTCCTTCCATGATAGTCCCTCATGTTTTATAACCTGAACCATTATTCCCCAACATCACATTGTAGTTCCTCTAGGCATGTACATCACCAGCTTCACCTACTTCCCTTGAGGAATCTCAATATTCTCAAAGATCGTCTGCATAGAATCGATCAAGTTCTCAGCTACTTATGGACCACCCTCACCCTAAAACAATGGTCGGTGATATGAATAAAAATATGACATCAAATACACCATGGAAGTCTCTCCTCCCTGATGTTCCTTTTCAACCCCCTAGATTCCCATAACAGACACTCTTTGATCTTATCATCTCGCTAAAGGATAAAATCTATCATATACGGTGGCTGAACCACTTGCACTGGAGCCTGAACCTAAGCCTCTACCTATGGATCCTGATCAACTCGACCCATAGTGGGGTAAACATGTGCCTTATCTAGTGACACCCTGTCACATCCCACCTGATTCTTCATCTGAATCTGTTTAGCTGGTAACCTTCTAAATAACAATACACGGTCAATCATTCCATATAACACACACACACACAGATATATATATATAACATAGATAGGGAAAGTGGTAATGGTCATCGTAAACTCACTAACCTTACTCCCCCCCATCGCTTCCATGTATCATGAAATCCTAGACACATGGACTCTTTATCCACCCATATCATATCCATGAATCACATATACCTCGGGCCAAACCCATAAAAAAACCATGTCACCTCAAACTAATGACTTTTTCTCCCAACCTGGTGATCAACATCACCCAAGGAAATTATCCCTTCTTATTCCAATAATATTTAGACAAATATATATACAAGTATCACATATCACATACAATAAATAAATTTATTATTGTCACACACATATATATTATAAAAAATCATATGTGCCTAATCAGAAAGCGTAAACAATCATAACAAACCCCCTTTCTATATCAGGACAATGGTCTATATCTCGTTCCTTGACATACCATAATAAGGATCACATGTCTTAGTAGGTAACAATGACACTCCAAGTGCACCACCTATAGTGTAAATCATATCAACTTTTAAATGCCCAAATTATAAAATAATCATCCCCCGTAACTTGGTCCAACCCCCATGCATGGGGACACAGGTATCCAAACACATGTTCTAAACCTTGTTACAAAATCATCATAATCTATATTCTACCATATCCCAAATATCAAGACCAATAAAGGGGTAAAACAAAATACTATGATTCAATTTGTATCTCCTCGACCCAATTATCCCCTTGAATAGTGATTTTGGGTTGAGTGCCACTAGCATTAGGTCCCCCTCCACATACGCCAAAGGATGCCAACTACCAGCAAGGGTGTAAGGATTGGTAGTGGAGAGACCATATAATATGGTGTTGATATAATAGTGGTATGGTATATGAATCTAAAGTTTCCAAAATAAAGACCGTATACACTCAAACCAGTATCCCACCCATGGAGGAAGCACAATCAATATAAAATAATAGAGGAATCATAACGAAAAAATAGTAATAGAAATAAGAAAACAAGACGACATTCCATTTGTAGATACTAGGAATGGTACTCAACAAATTCAGGTCATTCAATTGAATAATTTCAAAGAGCCTCATATAGTCGACCAAGTGTATATAAATATATGTAGCATGTTGAATAATAAAAGAATCAATATTGAAAGACCATCTTGAAAAGGAACCTCATCGTCTCTTTCCATCCATCCCATGAAATGGAAAAAACTAAGATCCATTTCTAGAGCCCAAACCCTTATCTAAATGAAATATAATGAATCCTACATATGGCCTGAAATCCCCATGTAGGGTGTGAGAATGAGTCTTAGTAGGCCACCACCAATGTGTTCCTACATTGAATTTGTGATCAAGAAAGTGTCTAATAAAATCAAAGACACATAAATCATGTATTTTAAATAAACACAAGATTCTATGGTGCTCAATAGACACTAGGAAGCTATCACCTACCTCATCAAAAGTTGGTATACTAAATAGAAGGGGATCATTTACCCATGTTGCAGGGTATACCCTGATGTCGTATTGTCCCAAGTGAACCTTAAGCCCAATCACCAAATTTCACTTTTCTCATCATTCCATAAACCATGTGACTGAAAACTCATGTCCACATCATGTAACTAATGTCTTCAATACATTCCCAATCAAAGAGCCCAAAACCTCATACCCCTGTTATAAAACACCTTTCATCTTGATAGTCAACATCCTAATGTACAAAAATATGTTCCCTTAAATGATAACCATCATTGGATAAGTAGCTAAAGTCACATTGATTAAGAATGTACACCCTCCCAAATGTTTCCATTCCTAATATCCTCAAGCATGGTGAGCATCATCCCCCAACCGGCATCCTCATCGCTACCACCTAATGGATCCTCACCATCATCATTTCTTTCTACATCATAAACCCCTAACCAATTACATAAGTCTCAAATATCATGGGCCTTTACCCACATGAGTTGTTAACATCACCTCATCACAGATTCATATTGTCAACAAAAAACTAAAAAAACACACTGGCCAACACGAATGAGTGATAATCACTAAATAGAACATAATACACACCAATTCTAGAATCTCGTACCCTTGTGACCATGTCACTCAAACCTATGGCCATGCCATCCAATATCACATGATCCTCAACCATATCCTAAATACCAACACACCATAATATGATAAAAAAATTCCCCCAACTGGCGTTCATCCCCACCCAAATGCATATGGCCAAAGCCCATCCCAATGATCAAAATACCTCAATCCATATCCGCAAATCCATCTCAATCATCAGGTCAATCCCATCATGATACCAAGAATCAAATCATGAGAAATTAATATATTTATATATATATATATATTTCAATTAAAATTAAATTAATCAATTGAATTTAAAATAGAAATTCACCCCATCCAAAACCGACAATGTTTATAAATCCCCTCACATGGATCAAACCATTTGTACTCATGATTGATCACACCAACATGAATATCATGGATTCAATTAATTAATTAAAGAAGGCCATATAGGTTATGAGGTCTCACTCAGTCAACACAACGGTGTCCAAAAATATATGCTATACAAACACAAGTGAAATCAAAAAGAAAAGTTTGCAACACTTACCTCATATTATTTGATATAGGAACGTTTGATTTTAGCCTCTAATTCGAAATGATTTTTTATGAATTGGTGATTTAGATAGACTCTATGAAAATTAGCGAAAAACACTCACACTGATTTAGTGGTCCATGAGCTGAGAGAAATGGAAAAGGAATGAAGAGTATGGAGAGCATTACTGAGAAAAATCCATCAAAATCGATGACACAAATAACAAAGCATGGGTGGAGGAGTGGGATGAATTACTAATAAGATAATGAAAAGAGATCCACCCATGTTGTTGTGTGTTGATAATGGAGGAGAAAATAAGGAAAAACAAAGAAATAGAGGGAGGTGAAAGACAATAATTTCATTTCATTATATTGTTACACATTTAACTTGCATAGTTTTCCAAACCTTGTATAAATCATGCCACTCTTGCTACTCATGAGCCAATACAACCATTGTTATACCACACCGTTAGGACAAAATTTGTGGATACTGTGTGTGCGGCTGTGTGTAGGAACATATCACATTGTACTAAGATTGTGACTTGCCCATGGTTTTCCCTAACCATGTAAAAAACAAAAAAATGGACTATGATAAAAATTGAAGAGGTATCACATGGTAGTGTACCCCATCCTGAATCATTTCCGAAACTATTCATAGAGAAAAATGAGGTTTCGTGGTTTTCACTAAGAGGAGGCATGGTTATATTTAACCGTGTACCTCGGCTTTAACTTAAAAAAATTGGGCCTTTGCACATCTGATGTACCCAAAAACCATCCTAACACACGATAAATTTTACAAGAATTTGAACCCATCCAAATACAAGGACTTGGGTCAAATAAAAATATATAATTTTGTATTAATAAATGAGAAAATATTGAAATAACCACCAAACTCCAAAAATTCAAAACGAGTGAGGAATTCGACCATCTCCAAAGACCTGTGATGTTATATAATTAAACATAAATAGTATCATATTTATTTAAACTCTATGACTTGATCATATATAACATTGATGTTCTAGTAAAATGTAGAATATCATTTGGAATATATAATGAAAACGAGGTGAGCTATAAATCCTAGTATAGGTATAATAATAGTAATCATGACACATATGAGATAAAATTCATATGTCAGATCCTAAAATTTTTAGGAAGAAAATTTACTTTAATTATGAATTAAATCCATTTTATTGGTTGATGAAATTCTTCCCAAACATAAAACGGTACATGGGGTTGTTTGGGGTGTTCGAGACATGAATATAGTGTAAATTTGTGCATACAATGTATATAGACTTATTGGAACATAGTTAGTTATTAATGTGTGCCTTAACCATGCTTCTTGTTTCGGGATGATGTTTTGTAGAAAGACAGAGCAAGGGGGGCCCAAAAACTACTTTTCTTTAAATATATCAAACACACGACATTCACATGGTTTACAAGACCGTGCATGATCCCTAGAAAGCAATACGACCCACGCATATCTTTGAATTGAGGATAGCACATCATCGGCACATTGTTTGGCCGACCATGTGGAAATATTCTGCTCTTCATTAAAATAGAGGAATTTTTTCAATTTTCTCCATTATCCATTAAAATTGTTTATACGATATTCCTTATATTTCCTCCTACATTATCAAGGTGTAAGAACAAATATCTATCCCATATTCTATAGATCATTTTCCTTCAATTAATAATTGTTGTAAGTGTTGTTGGATGAAAATAAAATATCTAGGCGATTCTATCAATATTAATTATTATATTTTCTGGAAGACAAATTGTTGGATGTTTTTCCTTCTTTGAATGACTAAAATCATTATTTGTGAATTATATTTATTGATTGGGTGTTACAGTTTTTTCTGGAATGAACGATGTTCTTAAGTGAAGAGTTTTATATGAACTTGAGGTAAGTGGTATGCATATTATAATCCATAATCTTGGTATTATTCATATGTATGTGGTTTTTATTTTGATCCATTTCGATAAATGTAAAATTATTTTCTATGAAATGATAAATTTGGTGTTTAAAAGATGTGTTAGACCCCCCATAAAGTCGTTAGATCCTTTTAGGATGAGTATAATATACCAAAGGCCACTCTTGGGGTGGCCACACCCATAAACATAAAAATGAAGTTGTAAAATATAGTATTGAAGGGTTTATGATGTTAAACCAATTAGAACCATGTTTATAATTTTCATGTGACATAAAAAGGTGATTTTATTAACAGAATAAGTTAAATGAGTTATGGATTATAAATAAGTAAATCTAGTAAATGACTAAATATTCATGACTATGTTATTAAATATATTGAAAGGGGTTAAAATTCTTTCAATGTTCTAAAATGGGTAAATTTACATCTTATGAGATTTAAGAAAATGTTGAATGAAATGAACCATGGAAAATATAAAAAAATAAATTGTTTCCACTGATTTTAACCTTGTAAATGTGACTAATTGTTGGTTGGATGTTTTACTACTGCTCCATTCACCATGGTGGGATAGAATGATGCTACATGCATCTTGATAAATCATTGTTTCATAGTATGGACCAATTATCCTAACATAATGGGTATGTACATGAAGTTCCATATCTTGGTTGGAATGGTCAGACAAGGAATTCCAAATTATGGTTGGATACAAATACTGTAGTACACCCGTTTTGAGGTATGTAGACTTTTTTATGCATTTTTATGTGCATAAAGAGCATTGGATGAGTTGGGAAGAGGTTGGGAGTGTTTAGAAGGGTTTTAGATGAGTTTGGAGGCTTTTAAAGGGGTGCACAGTTTGAGCACGGTTAGTGGAAACAGTGCGGTTTCTCCAGGAAACATTGTAAGGGAGGCATTAGGCTTCGCATGACCTACACACAGTTTGCCAAACCGTGCAGGGAAATAGTGCGGACCCTTGCTCTTGATGTAGTAGCGTGTACACGGTTAGCGCACGGTTTTCCAAACTGTGCGGACTAACTGTACAGCTACTTCAAAATTGGGTTCTAAGTTCCGGGCTCCCTCGGGCTTATCCTATTTCACTCCAATATTCCCCTCACTCGATCCTCACTCAGGATTTTGGGTTCTCAAGGGATTAGGGTGCTCTTCCACTCGGTTTGGAAATGATTCAACGGGGTTTCAATGCGATTTGTAGGTGGTTTCTCCCAAGTAAGTCTCTCCTCTTGGTTTCCTTATGTCTTACATTAGATGTTCATCCCTATATTTCTTGGTATTTTATATCTACAATTTTTGTGTGTATATATATGGTTGTGGTTTCCTTGGATGATGTTTTTAAGGCTTGTGAATATTGGGGGAAAAGATCTATAGAGGTTTTGGTGGTGTGTTCGCCAGATTGGAGGTGTGATTGATTGTGGGTCGATTTCTCTAGAACCCTAAAGCTAGGTGGATTCTCTCTACACTCAATTTGGTTAGATATAGTGGTTTTTAGTCACAATTTATTTGGTTGGATTGAAATTAATTGTGTTTTTATGTGCAAAATTGGGTGGAAATCCATTTGGGTATTTTTGGAAAAAATGGGGTTTTATTGCGAAATGCTATTGTTGGGGATTTTAAAATGGAGATTTTAAAATGGGTTTTTGAGATTGGTTTGGAAATATGGTTTCTGTAAAATGGATTTCAATAAAAATTTTGTTTTATTCAATGGTTGATTTTCATGAGAAATTGTTTTCAATAAATGGGTGATTTATTAAAGTGGATTGATATGCAGTAGAATTGGTTGATTGCATGATGTTGTGACCGTGGTGGGTTATATTCTTGGTTGTGATTGATTGGAATGTTGTGTGAAAGTGGAAAGAAGTACCACTATAAAAAAGGGATGAATAGTGGACTGAAGGACCACCATTTGGTATAAGTGGACAGGATGTGCCGCTTGGTGTGAATGGGTGATCGGGTTAGACGAATGCTCCACCGTTTGGTTGTTTTGGTTATTTTTTGTGCATTGTTTTGCAGGATGGAATTGTTGTGCTAATGTGTAAATGATGGAATGGTTTGTGGATTTTTCGTTTGGATTTCCCTTGGTTTCTTTGTTAGGGTTTGATGTCTTGGTAAGGGCTTGATTGACTTATGAAAATGGTTTCACTTGTGATTTAATTTATAAAAGTTGTTTTATATAAATGTGCTAATGGTTTTATCCTAGTGGTGTGTGTAGGGAAGTCATTTGGGGAAAACCTACTACGTTTTTGTAATCACCCCCTGCTTTGGAACATCGGTGTCTTTGCAGATGTTGTGTATAGTGACATGGGAAAAGTTAAGGCATCGCCCTCCTTTAGTAAAGCTTTTTTATCCCTTGATGGATCTTGGAGCGTGGAGTGTGGTGTGGAGCTGTGGTGGTGTCATGGCTTGTGGGGTGTTTGGTTGTTTAGTTTCCGCAGTGTACTTTGATGTTGTGTAGACATGTTTAGTTGTATTGGTTTTGGGATGTATTTTGGAGCAACTTGGTTGTCCATAGAGATTACATGTTTGAATGTTAATTGATATTCATCACATAGTAGTTGTTAGTGGATGGTTTGGTTGGTTTCATCTTAAAGAAAAATCATTCCCCAACTTGATCTTGAAGCCCTCGAAATTTATTTCTAGCCTTTGGAATCTTGGGAACATCGGTTAAGGCCAGGTATCCCTCACCGCCTCCTCATTCCAATGAGGTAGGGGCGGGGTTTTACAAGTGGTTTCAGCTTGTTTGGTCCTTTGGAGCTGATTCTTGAATTTGATGTTGACATTCATTGTGGTATATTCCTTGAGTCGGGAAGGTATCAAGGCATAGGATTTTTGCAACATGGAATTTATAGTATTAAATTACATATCTAACCATTTGATAATGAAATTCATGTTACCAAGGAGTTGGGTACATAAGTGTTTTGGAGACACTTATAGGCATTGGATATGTCATTTTCGTTGGTGTAGCCAATGAGATGAGCATCACATGCATGGTAGAAATGAATTCCTACTAGGATACATATTTGATTGAGGTATAATGATTTATGATGTGATATGAATGTGTGAAATTTTAATTTGAATAAATTTGGTATTTGGAAAATGGTTTGGTTTTCAAAATGGCGAAACATGGAACTTGTGGAAAAGGTGGAAAGCCTTGTTGTGATAGTGTTGTGTAATGTGATTTGAAATGGGATTTCTTGATGTCTACGGAAGAGAGAATCATGGATATTTATGTTTTGTTTATAGAAATGGCACTAGGTAGGCGTCATAGAGACTATTTGGAGGAGGCTGTTGAGAATGTGGTAGCACATGATCCCTAGGTGAACCTGCAGCTAGTGCAAAGCATAGTGCAAGCTTTCCAAGCTGTGGAAAGTGGAAATAATTTGGATAAACCAAGGCATGTGGATCATGTGGTTAAGTTTAAAAAGCATAATCCTCCCATCTTCTGGGGTGATTCAGAGCCGGATAGGGTAGAGGAATGCTTGAATTGAATGAACAAGATCTTTGAGTTCATGGGAACGTCGGTAGAGCTGAAAGTGACGTTGGCCACGTATATGTTGGAAGATCACGACCTTCAGTGGTGGGATTTGGTACACCAAGCCTGGATGGACTATGGTATGATGTGGGAAGTCTTTGAAAATTTTTTTATTAAATAATTCTACCCTCATACATTTAGAATTCAGCGTACGACTGATTTCTTCAGTTTGAAGAAAGAGCTTATGTCTGTGACGGAGTATGCAGCTTTGTTTATGAACTTAGTGAGGTTTTCACCCGAGGTGGAGGGTAGCATGACATTTAAGGAAAGTATCCTTAAAGCTGGGTTGAGGCACGGAATCCATTCAAAGATAGTGGTACTGTGTATATATGATTACACAAACATGGAGAATAAATCCTCGGTGGCTGAGCAGGATCTGTTGGGTGATCCAGGTGGAGGAAGCATGGTGGAACCCATGGGGAATAGTGGGAACTGTAATGCTGGGTTCAATAGAAGGAGGGAAACTAATTTCCAAGGCAGTAATATGCATATAATCTGACGGCAGGATTGGTAAATCTTCCTCCAAAGCCCCAGAGCAAGCCGGGATGTTTTCAGTGTGGTTCTACGATCCACATCATGCGAGATTGTACGCCACAACATCGAGCATGTCAAAATTGTAAGCAGATGGGGAATCTCTAGTTTTATTGTTGGAATGCTCCATGGTCGGTTTCATGTGACACTCCTCAGGGATCACAAACGTCATATTCTTAGACTGGACGGGGACAGTAGCACACCCCTCATCAGCATAGTAAAGTGGGTCATGGTGATTCTCAGAATAGCACAATGCCTCATCAAAGCAATAATGAGTAGAGTGTAGTGACAAAGACATTGTTCGGAGCTGACCAGGTTGTGGTGGATGATCATTCGGGACCATTCACGGTGCAAGGTACTATTCTTTTAAATTCTACCTTGACGCAAGTGCTATTTGATACTGGTGATTCACACTCTTTTATTGCTGTATGTGTGGTTGATTTGCTGGGTTTAAGGGTATAAATGATTCCCTTAGTTTTGAAACTTCAAATTCATCTGGGTCTAAGAGAGTGTCGAGACTTCTTGTGTGGAGAATTTTGTATCATTGTGGGCGAGGTTGAGCTAATGTGAAATTTCTCAATGATTGAGATGGATGGGTATGATGTAATCCTGGGAATGGATTGGCTGGTGGTGTTTAAGGCCCACATCGACTGTGATGCACAGACAGTGGCTTTTACGACACACGATGGTGTTAGACATCTCTTTAGAGGAGAGAGGAATGAAAGACAGGATTCAATGGGTTTGTTGGCACTAGCAGTGTGCACATTATCGTATCAGTTGGCAGTTTTGTAGTTGGAATCGGTAGATGGTGTTGAGTAGAGTGTTCTTCCTATAGTGGTGGATCAGTTCATGGATGTTTTTCTTGAAAATTATCTGGGTTACCTCCCATAATAGAAGTGGAGTTTATGATTGATCTCCTTCCGGGGACCAGTCCTATCTCACTTTCGTCTTACCAGATGACACCTATTGAATTACAGTAATTGAAAGTCCAGTTGGAAGAGTTAGAAAATAAAGGGTTTATCTGGACTAGCACATCTTTGTGGGCAGCGCTGTTGTTGTTTGTGAAAAAGGCAGATGAAAATTTGAGGCTATGTGTTGAGTATCATAGGCTTAACTAGGTTACGATAATGAACAGATATCCACTTCCACGAATTGATGATTTGTTCGAACAGTTGAGGGGAGACCAGTGGTTCTCCATGATCGAACTGAGATCGTGATATCATCAATTATGGGTGAGGAAGGATTATATTCCTAAAACAACTTTCATAAGTAGATATGGACATTATGAATATGTGGTTATGCCCTTTGGTCTAACAAATTCTCCAGTGGTGTTCATATCATTGATGAATCAGATATTTCCGAGATATCTGGATTCATTTTTGGTGGTTTCTGTAGATGATATTCTGGTGTATTCAAAGACAAGGTTGGAGCATGAGCAACACTTGGATACAGTTATGGGGTTCTAGAGGGATCATCGATTGTATGCCAAATTTTCAAAGTGTGACTTTTGGATACATGAAGTACATTTTCATGGCCATGTGATTTCTGAAAGAGGTTTTTTAGTGGATCTAGAATAAATAGAGGCTGTTATCTCATGGAAACCTCCAAAAATGTGTTTCAGATATGGAGTTTTCTTGGTCTAGCTGGGTATTATCAGCATCTTGTTCATGATTTTTCACGTTTGGCTTCACCGATGATAGATTTAACAAGAAAGAATGATCCATTCCAGTGGAATGATCGGTGTTAGTAGTGTTTCGAAGAGCTAAAGGGTTGCCTTACATCAACAGCAATTTTGGTTTTTCCAGAACCAGGAAATGGGTATGTGGTGTATTGTGATTCATCAAGATTAGGGTCGGAGTGCGTTCTCATGCAAGGGAATCATGTGGTTGCATATGGCTCATAGTAGTTGAGGGTGAATGAGAATAACTACCCAACTCATGATTTGTAGTTGTCAGTAGTGGTCCATGCTTTGAAAGGGTGGCATCATTATCTCTTCGATGAGAAATTCACGGTATATACAGATCATAAGAGCTTGAAACACATTTTCTAACAAAGGGATTTGAACTTTAGGGAAAGGAGATAGATGAAATATCTCCAGATGATTGATTTTGACTTGATGTACATATTGGGTAAAGGACATTTGGTGGTGGACGCATTAATTAGAAAATCATATGCTCGGGTGGTAAAATAGGCAATCAGACCAGTGGCATTTGATGTCGGTTATAGCTGACATGCGGTAGGAATATGAAGATCAGGGCGATAGAGCGGTCTTCTTTCCGATTTTGTAGATTTTTGACATGGTTGACCTGGTTAAAGAAGCACATATATCTAATTCAGAGTGTGGGACCATTGGGTCGAGTCTCAATGGTGGGGAGACCATTGAGTGTTGGAAACTGAATGGAGATTCAGTTTTGGGGTTTCAGAATCGGATGGTTGTACCAGTTTCTTGTCAGGAGGATCTTCTCAGGGGTATCATCATTCCAGGTGGGTTCTTCATCCTAGAATTTATAAAATGTTTAAATCGTTGAAATCATAGTTCTGGTGGGCTGGTATGAAAAGAAGAGTGGTTGAGTTTGTTTCGAGATGATTGACATTTCAGCAGGTCAAGGCAGAGCATCAGAGGCCAGCAAGAATGTTTCAGTCATTACCAGTCCTTGTTTGGAAGTGGGAGAAAATAGCGATGGATTTTGTCACATGTCTCCCATGAATGGTCAGAAATCACGATTCCATTTGGGTGATATTGGATTAGATAATGAAGTCGGCCCATGTCATTCCAATTCGTGAATCTGATATAGTGAAGGATTTGTCCAAAATCTATATCTGGGTGTTGGTAATGAGGAATAGTGTTCTAGTTTCGATTTTATTCGATAGAGATCTGAGGTTTACATCTCAATTTTAGAAATCCTCACAGCATTCCCTTGGGACACAGTTGACTATGAGAACGGCATATCACCCCCATATGGATGGCCAATCCAAGAGTAAGATACAAACTCTGGAGGCTATGTTGCGGGCTTGTGTCATGGATTTGGGTGGCTTGTGGGAGGAGCACTTGTCGTTGGTTGAGTTCTCATACAATAACAGTTATCAGGCATCCATAAAGATGGCTCCTTTTGAAGCATTGTATGGGAGTCCGTGTGGTTCTCCACTATGTTGGGTGGAAACAGGTAAGTCCTCGATGGTTGGACTGAGCCTTCTCCAGGAGACTACGAAGAAGATCAAGTTGATCAGAAAGAGAATGGAGATGGCTGAAATTCACCAGAAATCATATGCAGATCATTGTCGATGGTCGTTTTCATTCAAGGTGAGTGATCATGTTTTCTTAAGGATCTCTCCTAGGTTGGGACACCGTCTATTTGGGAAGCATGGAAATTTATCTCTGAGGTATATTGGACATTTTGAGATTCTTGAGCAAGTTGGTGAGGTGGCTTGTCGTTTGGATTTTCCACCTAGGTTCAATGCAGTGCACAATTTGTTTCGTGTGTCGCAGTTGAAAAAGCATCAGCTGGATCGTGACCATGTGATTGGATGGGATCATGTTGAGCTAGAACTACATGCTTCATTAGTGCACATGCAAGTGATGGTTGTGGATAGTCAAGAAAAGTCTTTGTTGGAAAAAGCATCGGTTTAGTTCCTGTTTCGTGGCAACATGGTCAAATTCAAGAGGAGACATGGGAGCGGGAGAAAGAAATGGTCAAGCAGTGGCCCGGGTACTTTCGCCAAAGGGCGGGTTCACTACTTTCCAAGGACAGAAAGTCCAAAGGTGGGAAGAATATAGTACCCCCATTTTGAGGTATGTAACCTTTTTTAATTATTTTTTATGTGTTTAAAGTGCATGGGATGAGTTGGGAAGAGGTTTAGATTGTTTGGAAGGGTTTTGGATGAGTTTGGAGTCTTTTAAAGGGGTGCACGGTTTGAGCACGGTTAGTTGAAACTGTGTGGTTTCTCCAGGAAACAATCCAAGGGAGACAGTAGGATTCGCATGGTATGTGCACGGTTTTCCAAGCAATGTGAGGAAACCGTGTGGACCCTTACTCTTGAGGAAGTAGCATGTGCATGGTTTTCTAAACCGTGCGGACTAACTGTGCGGCCACTTAAAAATAAGGTTATAAGTTCCGGGCTCCCTCGGGCTTAAGCTATTTCACCCCAATATTCTTCCCACTCGATCCTCACATGGGATTTTGTGTTCTCTGGGGTTGAGGGTGCTCTCTCACTCGGTTTGGAAGCAATTTAAAGGGGGTTCAAGGATATTTGAATGTGGTTTCTCCCGAGTAAGCCTCTCCTCTTTGTTTCCTTGTGTTTTCCTATAGATCTACATACCTAACTTTCTTGGATTTCTAGATAGATAGTTGGTGTGTGTAGATATAGGGTTGTGGTTTCCTTGGATTATGTTTTTAAGGCTTTTGAATGTCAGGGGAAGGTATCTAGAGAGGTTTTGGTGGTGTGTTCGCTGGATTGGAGGTGCGATTGATTGTGGGTCGATTACTATGGAACCCTAAAGATAGGTGGCTTCTCTCTCAACTCCATTTGGTTAGAGCTAGTGGTTTTTGGTTACAATTAATTTGGTTGGCTTGAAATTAATTGTGTTTTGATGTAAAAAATTGGTTGGAAATCCATTAGGGTATTTTTGGGGAAAATGGGGTTTAATGGTGAAAGGCTATTGTTGTGGATTCTAAAATGGAGATTTTAAAATGGGTTGTTGAGCTTGGTTTGGGAAAATGGTTGGTGGAAAATTTTCTTGAATAAATATGTTGTTTTATTGAAGGGTTGTTTGGCATGTAAAATGGTTTTCAATAAATTGGTGATTTATTTAAGTGGATTGATATGTAGTAGAATTGGTTGATTGCGTGATGTTGTGACCTTGGTGGGTTATATTCTTGGGTGTGATTGATTGGAATATTGTGTGGAAGTGGAGAGAAGTACCACTATAAATATCGGATGGATAGTAGACAGAAGGGCCACCATCAGGGATATGTGGATGGGAAGGGCCTCTTGGTGTGAATGGGTGATCGGGTTGGACGGAAGCTCCACCATTTAGTTGTTTTGGTTATTTCTTGTGCATTGTTTTGCAAGATGGAATTGTTGTGCTGATGTGTAAATTATGGGATGGTTTGTGTCTTGTTAGTTTGGCATTACCTTGGTTTCTTGGTTTGGGAGTGATGTCTTGGTAAGGGCTTGATTGGCTTATGAAAATGGTTTCACTTGTGATTTAATTTATATAAACTGTTTTATATAAATTTACTAAAGTTTTTATCCTACTGGCATGTGTAGGGATGTGATATGGGGTAAACCTACTGTGTTTTAGTTCTCACCACCTACATTTTCATGTTCCTGTCTTTGCAGATGTTGTGAATCGTGACGCGGGAAAATGTAAGGCATCACCCTCCTTTAGTGAAGCTTGTGATCCCTTGGGTGAGCTTGGAGCGTGGAGCTTGGTGTGGATCTATGGTGGTGTCATGGCTTGTGTTGTGTTTGGTTGTTTAGTTTCCACAGTGTACTCTGATGTTGTGTGGACTTGTTTAGTTGTCTTGGTTTTGGGATGTATTGTGGAACATCTTGGTTGTCCTTAGAGAATACTTGTTTGAATATTAATTGACATGCATCACAAAGTGGTTGTTAGTGGATGGTATGGTTGGTTTCTTCTTAAGGGAAAATCATTCCCCAAATTGATCTTGAAGCCCTCGGCATTTATTGCCACCCCTTGGCGTCCTAGGAAAGTCGCTTAAGGCCAAGTATCCCTCACTACCACCTCATGCCAATGAGGTAGGGGAGGGGTGTTACATTGAATGATGGTCCTTTAATGTTGATGTTTAACTGCTTTTTGGTATATTTTTTTGATGATCAGAATTGATCGATGTTCATTTGATAGGTATGGGTATCACATATAACAAAGAATAAATGTGGATAATTTTCAATTGTGTTAAATAATGAAACATTTTTACCAAATATATTTTCGATTCCCTATTGTACATATTTATAAACTAATATTAGAAATGATATTTTAAGAGAAAACATTTATAATAGTGTACTGAGTTGTACTCACATCCTTCTACGTCCACCATTTGGTACCCAGAAATACTTTATTGTTATAGGTTAGGATAAGGAAAAAGTCCATTTGTTTGATGGATGAATTGGGGTATTGGAAGGAGTATGGATTAGGTAGCCTGAAAAAATGTAGTGTTGAATTTTTGAGATTGATTTTGTAGTTTTTTATTTTGTTTTTCTTTTGAAAATTGAACAACTATGACATGGAATGTTTATTTGTGTTGTATTGGGAATTCACTCCTTTGGTTGAATTAATTATATGATTCATTATTATTGTTATGACTGCCTTGGTTATTAATTATATTTATTTCAAATATTGTTTTAATTTATTTAAAAAAAATATAGTATCCATATGTAGCTCAGAATACCCTCATTATATCTCGATAGACTCTAGTGTATGGGGACGCGTGCCTAAGGTCATATGGGGCACTGGCTTGGGGCACCTGTTTAATGGAAACTGGGATGGGAAATAATAAATTTCTATTATTTATTTTTATTTTTATTTTATTTATATTTTGGAAATGTATACATGATATTATAATATGTTTGTCCTTAACAGTTAGCTCATTCCTGAGAGTAGTTGGCTCATGTGCAGTGGGAATCCCAGGTTCCCAAGGTTGGATTGTTATACATAATGGTTGTTCATATAGTTGGATGTTATTTAACCATTGGATTACATAATTATTTTATCATTTCAATGTTTACTGATATTTTATTCTTATTATGACATGGAATTAGTTTTATATATTCCTTCCTCTTGTAGGCACATATGATTTATATGGAATGAATCAAATTAGGAACTCATGTAAATTCAGTATATGGTTGGTTTTCGGAATAAAATATTTTATTATTTTATACCATTCTATAAAAATAGTACCTAATAAAGAATTTGAAATTAGTCAAGTTTGAAAGAGTGCAATTGAAATGGTTGAAATGTTGAATAAATGAGAAAGGTAAAAAAAATTTAAAATTGAAATTGTTAAAATGGTGTATTGTGGAATTTTATTGATGTTATTAATGGGTTTACACCAATTTAACCATTTCCCATGATTGATATAATTGAGTTTAGTGAAAGATATTTAATTATATCCATTGAGATAGTGTGTGTAGAGCGGGGTTTTTCTAGGTATTATTGATCCCTATTTTTGATAAAATAAAGAAAATATATGTTATGTGTTTTGAGAATAAAATCTAATATTGTATAAATATTCTTGCATGAAAATGTTTATAGGATTAGATACAATAGTTAATCAATGATAATTCTCATCTATTAATGGGAATGGAACCCCTTATGGTTCTATGTAATATGGTGAGTTGATCTTTTTAAAATATTTTATTTTATGTAATTTATGGAGAGAGACACAAGATGTGATATTCTATGTTTTTTTTGGTCATATGAGAGAGTTTAAGTAGAACCAACCTCTAATGTTTTATGAATAGGGTGGAAGTTAGGAATATGAGTTATGTATTGAGTCTATCTCCAATATAATGTATCATTTTGAGACTCCTCCTAAGATCAAAGTTAAGTTGGAAGCTTATATGTTATCAGGAATCAAAAAGCACTGGTGGGATACTCAAGTCCAGGATTGGTAGATGGATGCAATTGATTAGAAATACATCAAAGATATGTTACCAGGTAAATTTTACACAAAGTACAAGAGGAAAAGGTAATATAAAGGGTTTATGTTTTAAAATAGGGATGTATAATGTGGATGGATTATACTCGACACCTTACTAATTTGTGTAATTTTTCTATAACAATGAAATTAGTAGATGTTGGTATGGAACAAAATTATCAAGAATGATTTATATGTGATATAAATTCATAGGTATATATATTTCATTTGAATATGTTTTCTGAGCTATTGCATCATTCTGTTTTTTTTTGAGGGGAACCTCAATGAGGATTTTAGTAGTAGACAGATGGTTTTAGTTGTCAAATCTGGTAGTACATCCACTGATAGTAAGAAGAGACTTTATACGAATTTCCCCTAGGGTCATAGTTGAAAATGAAACTAGGTAAGAGAATCAGTCTCACAGGACAGTGATCGACTACTCTACTATCATTTTGGTAGACTGAGCCACATGTGTGGTCATTGTCCTTGAACACGAGTGGAATACATGATTTTTTGAGGTTGTATCACATATAGAGATTCAAAAGGAACCCATTGAATATGGATAGTTTTGGGGTCCTTAGATGATATATAGGACATGTAGAGGATCAGCTACCCCATATTTGGAGACATTTTGAATTCCACCATCCATACCGGATAGGGCGGTAACACACCAAGATATTGTGTATTTTTTTCAAATTGATTTATCTTTCTAAATTTTTCACTTCACATGAAATAGTAAATAGTTATATATATTTTAAAACATAAATTAAAACATTACTTACACATATAAAATTGACTTGGCATTTGTTACACGCAACCACGACTTGGAATTTGTTACACACAACACAAAACTGACACACATTACACAAAACACTAATGTTTCTATGAAACATCATTTTACAGTTATAATTATTTAAAAGAGATAATTATAACCTAGAAATTAAAACTAGTAATATGAATAGTAATAACTAAATTTAAATTATTTTTTATAATTGTTTTATATAAATAAAACATATTTATAATTATAGATATGATTTTGTAAAGTCCTTTTTTGTTTAAAAATATCATTTTCTCAAATTAACTGGTTTTGATACTAAAATAAATTTAAAAATATTAATAAATTTAATTTGATAAATTAATATTAATTATTGAATTTAGAGTTTCAAATTTATATTAGGGTGAATTTTTGAGATATTTCAGATAAACTCCATTTTTTGATGAATATTAAAAAATACTGCTTTTAGTTTAAAAAGTACATTTTAATTTCAATAATTTTTAATGTTAAATTATATTTAAAAAACATTTAAGGTCACATTATATAAATTATAAATCTATTAATACAATTTAGGTTATTTTAATAAAATTTAATTTGTAATTTCATATAATAACTTAATAAACATTTCAACATCTTTCTACTTTAATAACCCTTAATTTCGTCTCGTATGCGGGATTAGAATAAATCATAATTTTTCCACTTCTATGAATGGAATTTTGAAATTTTTACATAAATTTTTTTAATATCTATAATATTTAGAGTATAATTATATCATGTTAATTTTTGACCAAAATCATTAGTAAATGTGATTAAAATTCATCACATTGCTTAAGGACAAATTAAGCTTAATTAGGGTCTAAACCTTAATATTAATGGCCCAAATGACCTAGAAACTTGTAGAAAACCCATTTAATGTCCATTTTATACCTATAAAACATTAAATAATTATTTATTTTGGTTTTTGTGACTTTCATTAGGAATGAAAATGTGTACACGAAACATGCCTTCAATAATTCGATGTGATTCCTTTTTCTTCCCTATAATTGGTCTCTACCTCTCCAACTTCCTCAAACCTATAAAACATATCAGGGTAGAATAATATATACCCAATAAACTTCCATGTATTCTTATATTCCTCCTATTAGCCTTACCTTGGGTATAGGGCACTGAAAGTAAGCCTTTTGGCACAAACCATAATGAGTTACCTAATTAAGAGGTAACATCTTCTCCCAAGTCCTTTCTTTTATTTTATTTCGCCACCCTTTAACTTTATTTGGTTTTACATGATGGTATAACAACACAAGTATAATAAATATACTATGATGTTTATAGGGTATTGTTTCAACCTACACTTACACACACCTCCATCTAATGGTTAATGAACAAACTATTTATGTGTACGGTGAACTACCACCTCACTAAATAATGGTTGTTCAATTTTCCTTACATCCTCTCATGGTGAAAATTACAATGGAAACTCTATTTATATATGTTATATATTATATTTAGTATTTATTTAATATTATTTATTTCTTTTTACAACACATATCCTTTAACATTCCAATTGGTGTTAATCCAATAATATTTTTTGAAGTATGGACAGCCACCCCCTCAAAATGATATGATTCATTCATACACTTCATGGATTGTATTAAGGGTGGTTTTAGTGAATATATAAGACATATATGATATCATAAATATAATTTAATAATGATATATATATATATATGCATATATATATACATATATGTCTTTTACGTTATTTCTTTCAACACATCAATCAAACAGAAATAGGATTCATGCGTACGTATGACCTACAGTCTCCATGAACAGTGTATTCTGTTTCAATCATATATATTCTATATATTATTATAATACATGTATAATTTATATAAAATATATTTATATCATTTTTTCATTTTTTAATTTTTGTTATAAATTATAAATAACAAATATATAAAAAATTAATACACATGCAAAGAATAAAGATGATATTTCCCGAAGTGCACCCTTAACATAGGCCTGTTCAAAATAGGATGATATAAGGTCATAATTAAACCATATATAAATCATAATATGGTTATATAAAATATTTAAAATAAATTTATTTTTATTATACATGTGGTTTGAATGAGTAAGACGAGAGTCAAGATACTAGGTAAGGGGATTTCATCTAACTTTTTATTTCCATGAGATACATGCTATGTTCGCCACTCTTTTCTTTTTGTGTGGTGTATGTATTTCCCATGATTTTATTATGTGTATATTATAATTAAATTTATATTTATTCACATATCCAATTTATGATCTTTATTTCATTGGGTTCATGATTCAATAGTTACCAAATGAGTAAAATAGTTCTCTCTCAATTTTCCTTCATTGAGACTCAAGTTTCGTTTTCCCAAAATTTATTTTCAAGGTCTATATACTTCAAATCTACATGTTATATAATGAAATTTATTCTTTTCAATATAGTTTATTCTTAATTTAATTTTCTTTTCTTAAATGGAGAGTATGATCCCATGTTACCATGTTATAATGTTTTATTGAGACAATCTCATCGCTTTCAGACATTGTTTGTGTTTATGCTTCCTTTGATGAAATATTATGATCAATATCTCCGGAACATTCATGTATTTTGTTCTCCTATGATTATTAATGATTTATTCATATGTTTTTACCATTTATTCCACTCTTTGTTACATATAAATGTTAATAATTTTTTTCTAAGAAGTTTTACATTACCCTCTCATTTGTCTAAAATATGTGTTATATTGAAACCATGTTTTCAAAAAAGGGTTTCCAAGAATATTCTAATAATAAAATATGATCATTAAAAAAAATTTACCATTTTTTATTTTCCAAATTTTTGAAAGGAATGTTATTTTCACTTTCTTAAAGAGGAATATTTCTAACCTTTTTACCATTAAAAAAGATTGTTCTTTTTTACTTCAAAAGACATGTTAGGGTTTATCCAATGTAGATCATTTTAGAGATTTAATTCCATTTTTGAGTTTATTTTAAAAAAAAAATCAAACATATTTTCAATGAATTGGACTTTAATTTGATTTCAATAATATTTTATATGTTTTTTAGGAAATTGGTTTTCAAAATGTTTTATGTTTTAAAGAACCATTTTTCAAATAATAAAGGCTATTTACATCAAGAAATTTTTTCAAAATAGCCTTAAAAGTTATTTTCCATCCAAAATAACATCCATTGATTTTAATCATTCCCTTTTAAGAAATTATTCAATGGTTCTATTCATATTCATTCCAGAATGGTTTATGTTTGTATTGAATGATACTTAAGCCACCCACTTCAAATCCACAAGTTTTTTTCTATTGAAACCCACTTATTTTAAGGGGTTATGATTTCCTATAGTGATTATGAAACATATATATTTTCTTAGGTTATGACATGATTAATTTTTAATGATACCCATTTCATTTCATGGGTTACAATTTTATGTTTATAAAACCTATCCATTTTTTGGGTTGTGATATGATGAATGATTTATTATCTTATGTAACATGTATGTATGATTTCATTATGAGATGGGTGGGACCTATATATCTATCCAATGCATTGGGTAATGATAATTAGTATATGATCTAAAAGGGTACACATGCTGTAGTCCAAGACTAAAGACAAGAATTTTCATGGGTTTTAGCTCATGCCATAAATAAAAAGGGTACACAACTTATAGCAGATGACCGAAAACAAGAAGGTACATGGTAACTTTTCCAAGCCTAAAATAAATAGGGTACACTAGTAGTAGTCCAGGACCATAACAAGAAGGTACATGGATTGTTGCCCAATCCTAAAAGAAATAGGTCACATGGGTTATACCCCAATCCCAAAAAACAATAAG
Organism: Viscum album; assembly: GCA_963277665.1. NCBI lineage: Eukaryota > Viridiplantae > Streptophyta > Magnoliopsida > Santalales > Viscaceae > Viscum > Viscum album. The sequence continues at coordinate 123,839,470 of OY728131.1, forward strand.
GTACATTGGTTGTAACCCAATACTAAATGTAATAGGTTCCATGGGTTGTTATCACAAGCCTGTAGTAGGTACACTTTTCATAGCCCAAGATGAACAGGTTATAAATGTCTTAGTAGGTACCTTTGAAATAATATTTTATATTCTTATGTGCATGCCACAAATTCCATGTCCTATTCCGATTTTATAATTTCACAAATTATGATCTTAATTCTCTTATGATCTATTACTAATGAAATGACTATATTTATTATGATCTCAAATATGCAGAGTAAGATCTTCAAATTTTATGCACAAGTTACATACCCTTTTGTTCATGTTATTCTTATGAATTTCCTTAATTTTCCATTACTGAGCATCTGAGCTCACCCCTTTCTAATGTTTCCTTTCCCCAAGTTATAAATAATGGTTTTAGATAGATGTAGTAAAGTTGGAGATCATTGTGGGATATATTAAATAACTATCACCAGGATAGAAGATTTCATTTCTACGTTTTCAAAGAAAATAAAATATTACAGTCCTTGGGAATGTATTTTTCTAATGTATTGAATTTTAATTATTAAACGAAGTATTATAAATGTATTTTAGTCTAGGTAATATATATTTGGTATCATAGTAAAGGTTTAGTCATCCTTTGGAAACTAGGATAAGAAAACTTTAGTAAGATCTCTAAGTATATATCTATGGATATGTCTTGGGATGTATCTATGGATAATTGTAAGGATGGGTTAATGTTTTGGAATAATTTCTAGATTTTTGGTAAATTATAGGTTGAATGGTTTATTATAAATACTTCCACGTACCGATACTACATGTGGATGTTTCTCTAAAACATATCTACCAAGGGGTGATAACTTTGAAAAGTTTTTTCGGGACTGAATTGGGGTAATCTGGTACACAATGGTGGACCATGATGCACACATATTTTGACACTACATGTGTATATGATTTAAGAATTCATATAATATTCATTAACAATCATAGAATATTTAAATATAATATGTCTATGAATAAGCTAGGATAAAACTATTGTTTCATTAATTAAGGAAGGTTCCATAATTTAGGAATCCTATAAGTGACTTTTCATGATCATGTGGTTCCTCTCAATGATAATTGTTTCTTACTCTATTATTTTTTGATTTAGTCTATGGAGTGAACATAATGGAACCACATTAATGGTGATTTTGAGTGACATGAAATGATTGTTCTCTAGAGGATCTGAATGATTTGGGAGCTGGTATGGAAAACCATGTTTATTTTCTCACACAACATTCTCAAGAACAGAATCATGATGTACTTCAAAATGATAAAAGTATGGAACAAAAAAAAATTTATTCCTTCAGGTGTAAAGATCCAAATTCATTCAGTGGGTCTTCCAACCATATTTTTTATGAACACTGGATTAATACCACATAAAATATATTTTATATTCTCCATTGTTCAAATCATGAGAAAATCATTCCATTTGTTTATCGATTAGAAGTTAAATCATACCAACAGTGGAATATAATCAATAATATTAGGAATAAATATGAAATTGAATCCATGGATTCGGATGGTTTCAAAAACTTATTTTTCAATATGTACTTTCCCCATGTTCTTCTTACAAAGATGGAAAATGAGTTCTCTAAGTTGAAGCAAAAGGATGGTGGATATGTTGTTTCCTATAAGGATAATTTCACAAGACATGTGAGGTAAAATTATACTATTATCATCCAACTTGATATTAAGGTTGATAGGTTCTTCAGTGGCTTAAATCCATGTCTTATAAGAGAGTTTTCTAAAAGATACTTTGGTTTTTATTAAGAGATTGTGCGTTGTGTAATAAAAGTTTAAATGAAGGCGGGAGTTATGTATCAATCTCAGAGTTTTAATAATAAAATAAAGATGGAGTTCAAGGGATAATAAAAAACCCATAAACATAAGAAAATGATCTTTCATTTGTGCACTATGTTTGGAATGAATCATGGTGGGAATTGTATTAAGGGGACTAGAAAATATTTTATTTGAGGGAAGTAAGGTAATCAGGTGGCTGAACGCCTAAGTGATAGAAATAAATTATATAATTATGGGAATAATGAAAAAACTCCTCAAGATTCACCTCACACACTTTAATGATTCAATTTCAAGGTGTTTTGGAATTTCACCAAAAAGTGACCAAATCTAAGAATTAATAATGGTGATCATCACCAACAACTTCTAAAGACAAAGGATAAAGGAATATAATATGTAATCATAATAGATTAAGTGAGCCATGATAATTGGGGAACTCCATAGTGGGGAATTTCATATAGGATTTTATCAAAATAAGATCTAGGGAAATATTTTTGATCCATTAGTGGATCCTATTATGTATCTAAGAATTTATTATCCTTCCATACATGAAATTTTGATTAATAAAATCATGTTGATTTTATTTATTTAGAAGGATGAACCTAAGACTCCAATAGAATTTTTTTTATAAAAGTGTCTATTTTATGGAAAAAATGGTAGATTATTTATAGGAATAATGTATTTTTTCAATAAGTATTCTTGTAAATTCATATTATGAACAAGTTTTAAAGAGAATATATAATGAAGGTATTCATATGTTTAGTATATGGTGACACATGGGGTATCATTGTTAATCTCATTTCATGACATTATTTATACAATTTTGTATTTTCAACGTTTGAAAGGATTATAAGTTGAACAATTTATGGAAATATTAATTTAATCTTTGTATGATTTTTTTGAGAATAAAGTATGATCTTACTACATAAGGATTTAAGCATTTTGAATAACCTGTTATAAAAACATGGTGTTGATGATAACAAATAATTGATGGGATGGCATATCAGGGGTCACATGATCTATTAGTTCTTCAAAAATGAAAAATACAACTTATTTTTTGGAGGACGTGGTGAAGTGGATCAAGGAACAACAAATGGTTAGGTTTTCTTGAAAACATGCATGTATATGTTTTAATGAATTTTTTTTATCTTTTTTGTAAAAGTATTTTGAAACCAAAAATGTAATCATAGGACCTCCATTTTTTATGAATCAGGTGGTCCCATAATTAATTGTAGATTTTTGGCATTCTAATTGTTAAATTTTTCAGCACTTTGTTCTCTTTCACTCTCCCCCAGAACATGATAGTTGTAATTTTCTTCTATGTCCACGTTTTCACTTCCCAAATCTGTTCTCCTATGTGGAAACCTAGTTCTATGTTACTTCGGGTAACCACTGTGATTCTACCATTCCTTTTTTAAAGGCTGTTTAATATTCATTTTTAAAATATGGGTTTCTATGAATGAATCATTCAATTATTAATCATTTTATAACCTAGATGACATTTTAGGGATAAATCATTTTAATAGGGGAATAATTTAACACCCTGATATTCTGTGATTTTTTTCCACTTAATTTTACTTTTTATGTTTTTCATTTCACGTGACACTAGAAATAATTATATATATATATATATATATATATATATATATATTAAGAAATTATGTCATACAATACTTTCACACCAAACATCGACTGGGCGTACATTACACACAACCACAACATGGCGTATGTTACATGCAACACTGACTTGCCGTATGTTACATACAACACTGATGTTTCTATGAAATATCATTTTAAAATTATAATTATTTAAATGATAAAATTATAATATTGAAATAAATTTTTTTAATATGAATAGTAACAAATATTTTTCAAATATTTTTTATAATTTTTTGTTATAAATAACACATATTGATAATGTGAGATATGAATTTCAGTATAGTCCTTTTATATTTAAATATATTATTTTCTCAAATGAAATGATTTTAATAATAAAATTAATTTGAGAAACATTTAAATTTGGATCTTGTAAAATAATATTCATTTTTGAATTTATAATGTTGAAATCATATTAGGGTGAATTTTTGGGATTTTTCTGAGAAACATCATTCTTTGATGAATAGTGAAAATACAACTTTTAAGATAAAACAACCTTTTTTTAAATAATTGTTAATGTAAAATTATTTTTTACATTTATTTTAAGGATAGATCAATTAAATTATACATATATTAAATCAATTAGATAATTATAATCAACTTCACTATGAAATTGAATATAAAAAACTAATAATCCTTTTAACTTCTTTCAACTTTAAAAACCCTATAATTTCACCCTATCTATGGGATTAGAATTAATCATAGTTTTTCTTCTGCTATGAATTAAATTCTAAAAAACTAACATAATTTTTTTTAAATAAGCATAATATTTATAGTATGATTAAATAACGTTTATTTTTTATGTAAATTATTAGTCAAACTGATTAACATTAATCATAGTGGGTATGGTCAAATTACGCTTTATTAGGGACTGAACCTTCATCTTAGGGTCCAAATGACGTATCCACTTGTCCAAAATCAATTTTTTAGTCCTTATTAGGCCATAAAACTTCAATTATTTATATTTTTTATTTTTTATGACTTTTTTATGTAATAACATGTGTAAACCTAACTTGTTTTAAAAAATTAAAAGTGAGTCATTTTCCTTTCACATAAAAGTCCACCAACTCCCCCACTTCCTCACAAACCTAAAACCACATATGTTCAAAAAATATCTACCCAAATAATTTCTCATAAATCCTATCCTCCTATTAAAAAAATTCCATTTGGTAGAAGGAAATCCAAGGAATCCTTTTCGGACAAACCAAAAGGAGTTACCCAATTAAAAGGTAACATCTTCTCTCAAGTCCATTATTTTATTTTATTTCTTAATCCGCTCCAATTTATTTTTTCATATAATTTTTTAAAAAAACATGTATCCTAAATATAATATCATTTTATTATGATAATATTTTAACTTAAACATACACACACGTCCATTTAATGGATAACAAACATATTTTTTATGTGTAATGAAATCTACCGCCTCACTAAACGACGATTGTTCAATTTTACTTAACACCTATCATGGTAGAAATTATGATGGAAAATATATTTATATATTTTATAAATTATATTTATTATTTATTTAAGCTTCATTATTCCTTTTACAACATATACATTTTTTTCTTTCCATTTTTTGTTAATATAATAATTTCATTTCAGGAAGTGTGGACTACAACCCACTCAAAGCGATATGATTCGTTCATACACTACATGAATTGTATTAAGGATGGATTTAGTGAATATAAAATACATATATGATTTCATATATATATATATATTATAATATAGATATTTATATATGTATATATATACATAAATATATACATATATTTCTTTTAGTTTAAATCTTTCAACATGTCAATTAAATGGAAATATCGTTCACGTGTACGTACAACCTACTGTCTCCATGAATGGTGTATTCCGTTTCAAAAATATAAATTCTATAGGTTATTATAATAAATTTATATTGTATATAAAATATATATATATAAGGTTTTTCATTATGAAAATAAAGAAACAAAGTATAAATATCAGATATATAACAAATTGAGAATCATGTAAATAATAAATAAAATATTGCCCAAAGTGAAACATTGAAATGATATTGTTAAAAAGATGCTAATATAAGAACATAATTAAACCATATATATAAAATAATATTATTATTTAAATTATTTATAATAAATGTATATTTATTTTGAAGGAGTTTTGAATGAGTATGACGAGAGTCAAGACACAAGGTAAGGGGATTTCATCTCACTTTTTTATTTTGGTGAGATACATGCTATATTCGCCACTATTTACTTGTGTGTGGTGTATGTAAAACCCATGATAGTATTATATGTATATTATAAATAAATTTTTGGGTATTCACATATCCATTTTATTATATTTATTTCATGGGGTTTAATTTTCAAATTTTACCAAATCAGTAAATAGTTTTGTCACAATTTTCCTTCGTTGAGACTCAGGTTTTGTAATGAACCAAAATTCATTTTTTAGGTGTATAAACTTCAATTTTACATGTTATATCCTGAAATTTATTTTTTTCATTATATTTTAATCATCCTTTCATTTCATTTTATTACATGGATAGTATGATCCCAAGTTACCATGTAATAAGAGTGAATTGAGAGAATATCATCATTTTTCGAGATTGTTTATGCTTATACTTCCATTGATGAAATCTTATGATCTATATCTCAATATTGTTCTTGATTTTTCATCTCATATGGTTATTAATGATTTATTCATATATTTTCACAATTTATTCCACCCTTTGGTACATAATATATCTTATAAATTGTTTCCAAGAGAGCCCAACATTACCCTCCATTCATTCAGAAATTTGTGTTCCTTAAAAACCATGATTTTTAAAAAGGGTTTCCAAGAATATTCTACTAATATCCTATGAACACTAAAAGAAAATTTTAAATTTTTTTCTTTTTCCAATGATTTCAAAGGAATATTATTATCTCTTTTTAAGTGAGGAATTTTTCTAAGATTTTTAATATGAAAAAGGATTTTTATTTTAACCACGTACGACATGTAAAGATTTATCCACTATAAACCCCTTAGAATATTTATTTGCATTTTTAAAGGTTGATTTTTTTTTAAAAAAATAAAATATATTTTCCAATAAATGGATTTAAAATGGCTTTCAATATTCTTTTAATTTTTTTTAAAGAAAATTTTTTCTGAAGAGGTTTTTTTATTTTAATGATCCTTGTTCAAAGAGGAAATGATATTTTCCTAAATAAGTGTATTAAAAAAATCCTTCCAAGATATTTTCAATCTAAGATAACATCCAAGGATTTTAATCATACCCTTCTAGGAAATTATCCAAAGTATCCATTCATATTCTTTCATTAACGGTTTATGTTTTGATGGAATGATACTTAAGACACCCGCTTCACTTCAACAAGTTTTATGATTTTGTAACAAGCTACTTTTCATGGGGTATTATTTCGGGATGTGATTATAAAACCTATATATTTTCATACGTTATGATCTGATGAAATGTTAATGATACCCATTTCATTTCATGTGTTATTATTTTATTTTTATAAAAACAATACCTTTTTATGGGTCATGATATGATGAATGTTTTATTATCTTGTGGAACATGTACGTATGATTTCATTATGCGATTGGTGGGACCTATAACTCCCTTCAATGCATTGGGTAATGATAAGTTGTATATGTGCTTATAGGGTACATGTGTGGTATCCCATGCCCAAAAAAACAAGAAGGTACATTGGTGTTAGCCCAAGCCTAAATGAAAGTTGGTACATGAGTCATAGCCCAAGCCGGAATATAGGAAGTTACAAGGGTCATAAACTAAGCCCAAAAGAAAGAGGGTGCATGGTTTGCAGCCCAAGCCCGAAAAACAAGAATGTACATGGCTCGTGGCCCAGTCCTAAAATAAAGAGGGTACATTGGTTGTATCCCAAGACCAAAAATACTAATGTACATCATTTTTAGCCTAATAATAAAAGTTAAATGTTACACATGTTTCAAGACAAATCGCACCTCAAATATAGGAGTCATAGTCCAATCCTAACATGTTATAAAGGAATTGGTAAGTAACTTTCACATAAGATTTTATATTCATATTTTAATGCCACAACTTCCATGTCTTATTCCTATGTTATTCTTTCATTACATATTATATTAATTCTCTTATCATATATATCTTATGAAATTGTATTATTTATTATTAACTCTTAATATGTTGGGAATGATTTTCAAATGTTATGCTCTAGTTCCATACACTTTTGTTCATGTTATACTTACGTATTTCATTTATTTACCCTTACTAGGAATCTGAGGTCACCCCTTTCTTATGTTACCTTTATCCAGGCTATGAAGAAAGGTTTTAGATAGATGTACTAATGGTGGAGATATTTAGGGGAGATGTTGAAGATCTTTCACCAGGATAGATTTTTTTTCCATTTTTCCAAAGACACAAACTATTATGATATTCCTGAATGTCAGTTTTTATGTAACAAATATTCATCTAAAATGATATAATATCCATGTATGTTAATCTTGGGTCCCTATATGGGCAGTATAATTGATACTTCTTGAAAAGAGTTTCCTTTTTAGTAGGGTATTACAAACAAAGGGACTCCGATTGAAGTAATTTGTAAGGGAATTGGGCAATTCCATGTAATTTGCCTCGTATCCATCAATTGTGAGGTTGGATCATTAACTTATCAATGTATGATTCTTATAAATATTATTTTTATTAGTGCATTATATATTATAGAGGAATATCAATCATTAATATCTTCCTAGTTTGTAATTGTCTTGGATCTCGTAGTGGAATAGATTTTTGGGTCTTTGTTGATCAATACACCATTGGGGGTGAAATCAAAGGGTATCCATCAATGTAAGTAGTGTTACCTTGATATTGGTTGGAATAATATTCTTTGGGACTTTTAAATGCCTTATATGATAGACTTTGACCTGATACATGGGGTGTACTAGTTTGTCACATACCATTCATACATTGAATGTTATTATAGGAGAGTGATTTTCATATCTCCTGAAGGTGACACTTATGTCCATCATGAGGAATAGAATATCCCTACATGCCATGAATGGACAATTCATTAGAAATTGTGTGAACACAGGGCCCATGTGGAATGTCTTATTGTTGATTATGGGGGAGAAGAGTGTGATGTCCACCCTCCTATAGTGGATTAGTTTCATGATGTTTATCTAGAATATTTTTTTAAGGATTCCACAAAAATGAGAAAGGTTGATATCATGATTGAGTTAGTGATTACATAAGATCTAGTTTCCATTCCACCATATAGGATGAAATCAACATATCATTTAATGCATAAAACTCAGGTAATGGAATTAGTGGATAAGGGATTCATCTCCTCGAGTACATATCCTTAGGTATCAAAGGTGTTTTACAAAGAAGGTGGATGTTACCTTGAGAATATGTGTCATTTATAGAAATATAAGTAGATCATGATTAAATACTAGTATTATGTTTCGTGTATTATGTCACGACCTTTCCTTAGGGCCGGTGTCGTGTCTACCCCAATCCCTCCATCCATATTCCAAGGGCTGGTGACTAGCACAAAAGGTGTAAATCCCTAAGCTTGGAAGGAATTGCATTTATGAAAGTAAAAAAACACATTAGAGTAAGAAACAGGAAGTAAACACTAAGTAAAACTGAATACAAAGAGTGTGCTGGAAAGTTAATGGGCTAGTATACAAACCCAACTAAACAACAAGTACATGTAAAGTGTCAAACAGCTGAAAGTAAACGGCAGCTCCTGGATCGTCCTCCGGGGATTCCTACCTGAAGGGTAGGTACAGATGGCCACCATAGCACCCACGTCTGTCAGTCTCCACTGTGTATTGACTTGTCGCAAGGTCCACCTCCAGGTACTGTCCAATCATGGTGCTCTCGGCCTCCGTCAGTGCATTCCGTCATCTACATCCAACACAACGGGGTGCGGGGATAGCCCATGTAGGGGTGAGTATAATGATACGCAGTAGGGACCCCGAGACCCTCAAGGCCTCACCAAAATCCACAAAGGGTAAACCACATTGGAAAGATACAATCAAAAAGTGTCAACCAACCCAACATAGATATATTCCCATACATATACCTAAGTTATCAATCAGTCTGGCTCTGAATCTTGATCCCAAGAACAAACCATTCCACAAAGGAAGTAAGTCATTCACCACATTGATAATGGTTTAAATACATTACTCAGCTCACACAGTTACACAACTCACGAAGAGGGGTAGAGATTATTAGATGTACCCTCTGATTCATCTCCTCTGTTGAACCCATGTAGGATCCTGAAAAAATAATAGTGTTATCGAACCCATGTAGGATCCTGGCACAGATGTCGTCACTGTCGAACCCACGTAGGATCCTGGTACAAAAGTCACTGTTGTTGAACCCACAGAGGATCCCGGTACAGAAGTCGTCATTGTCGAACCCACGTAGGATCCTGATACAGAAGTCACTACGGTCGAACCCATGGAGGTTCCTAGTATAGAAGTCATCACTATAGAATTAATGTAGGATCCCAATATATATGTCGCTGTTGTCAAACCCACGGAGGATCCCGGTACAGAAGTCGTCACTTTCGAACTCACATAAGATCCTGGTACAGAAGTCACTATTGTCGAATCCACAGAGGATCCCAGTATAGAAGTCATCAATGATGAGCCCATGTAGGATCCAGGTACAGAAGTCACTTTTGTCAAACCCACGAAGGATCTCGGTACAGAAGTTGTCACTGTCAAACCCACGTAGGATCCTGGTAAAGAAGTTGATGTCGAACCCACTGAGGATCATGTCACCTTAGTCGTAGCCATCCATAGGGTTTCCGCACACAACACATTCTATTCTAGGAGGATTCGCTCCTTGAGCCATGTGTCGATACATCACCTACCACGAAGTCTTGAGTTGATGTATTTAGTAGTTTTGTCTCATCATAAGGAACCCAACGCGACAGATGATGCGTCAATCGGATGCCCGATCTGTGAGTTATTGGCATTTCCGTTCCAGGGGCCCAGTTGGTTTTTAAGTTCAAACCAACCCGACCATATCCCAACTATTTCCAAACCACATGTAGTGTATTCAAAAAGAATCATATTGCTCCAATAAATATAACTTAGGTGATGGCACGTCAATCGGACGTCTGGTCCTTAAGTTATAAGTGTTTCCGCTCCGAGGGCCCGTTTGGTTTTGAGATCGAACCAACCCGACTGTAAAAAAACTTTACCAAAACCATGACTATGATATACTGAAATGACCGACTCGATCCAAGGAATCAAACGCAACTGACGGTGTATTGATCGGAGGTTCTTAACTCCTGTTATGGGCGAAAAACCGAATGTGGTCCGAAGAGGGGGGTTTGTGTCCGGTCCGACCCAGCCCGAATCGGGTCGACCCAACCCAGGTATTGTTCCGGCCCGACGGTTGTGGCTCAACCCATGTTAGGGCGGCTCGGCACGCATGGCATGCGGCCAGGCGCAGTGGCTGGCCGCGGCTCAACCAGCTGGCCGAGCGGATCAGGGGGGGTTCTCAAAATGGCGGCGACAGTCGGCGCTGCCTCTCCTCCCCAGAACCTGCAGATGTGGGTTCTATTCTGCCGTTGTATCTGGTGCCACAACGGTCTTCTGCTGGCGGCACGCGAGAGGAGCCGCTGCCCCCAGGCGGCTAGCTGGTGCTGGCGACCCGCCCCACCAAAATCTTCCGCAGGCCACCAGAGTTATTCCAGCGGTCTGTTTTAGCTCATGTCTGCACCTACGGCATCCTCGGGTCCCGCTCTTTACTACGATGGCCTCGAATCAACGTTTTCCTTCCGTTCATTCATCGCCCAACAATCCGCGCATCAAGAACGATAAGGAGGAGGGTCCAGACTTGTTCGTTTTCCCGTGCCCTCTGCATTAGAGGCTCAAACAATTATCTAATATATAATCACCAATGCACGAGGGTATAAATTACATGTATAAAATGAATAATTCAAATTCCTTCATACCTTGAGTCAAGGTTCATTCGTCGTAGACGAAGTTGCGGGGACGTGGCATCAATTCGCTGACGTCGAGGAAGAAGGATCCGAGGATGGCACATCATCGGTGTTTCTTGTGGGTGGATCCTTCACTTTTTGGTTTGCCCGATGATCGAAGGAGAAGTTCTTCATTTTTTGGCGGTTCTTCGTTGGAAGTATGAAGCTCTCCTCTCTCCAGCCTTTCCAAGGATTATACCACCATAAAAGTAATAGCGGTGATCTTTATTAATCCTTTCTCACAACAACACAAGGTTGTGTTTAGTTAAATTTGGCGACTCATTTAATTAATTCTCAGGATTGGTTCAAAATTCAAAACTGAGAGGAGGAGGAGAGTCCCATTTAATGAGGGCAGGTGTCAAATTAATTAAGGGGTGTTAATGGGGAGTTTCAAGGGGAGTTGAAGAGGTGTGTGTTCATGTTGGACCCACCACACAATATCCTTTCATGTGTGGTTATGTTGGGTGTGGGCCCCACCTCCAAATCCTCTCTGGGGAAAATAACTACCCCTTAAAAAAATTGTGTAACACATAATTTTTATTAAAATTATAAAGAATCCCCAAAATTAACTTTTAACATGTACAAAGTGAAACTGCGGAAAAGGTTCCCTTAAGGGCATATCGGTTTTTCGAGTTCATCTGTGTCCTCAGATTTCAAATCTGAGCACTGGTTCAAATGATAGAAATACCCGCATGTATGTTTACTGAACGTACCTGAAAAAAACCTCAAAAATTGATTCCGGGAACACCGGACCTCAGAATCAGGCGCCGTCAAAAAATATGGACTCGTAATATTCCAAATAATTTAATAAAAAACTTTCCATGAAATTTCCAAGTATTTACATTACCCACACCTTAGGTCTTTACGTCCTCGTAAAGATACAACAGACACTAGGGAAACAAAAGGGGGTATTGAGCACACATATGAGCCTTCCACTCCCATGTTCTCTCCTGGAGGTTCTCGTGCTACCAGCGAATGCACACCATAGGTATCAACCTTCCACACTAGACCTGCTCCTATCGATCCTCAATCTCCACTGGAACCTCCGTGAACGTTTCCCCATCATCAATATCTAGCTCTTTGTGGTCGATGATGGGGGATGGGTCATCCACGTATCTCCTCAGGTGAGATATGAGGAAGATGTTGTGAACCCGATGAAACTGAGGTTGAAGGTACAAGCGGTAAGCCATCTAACCTAATCTGCTAAGGACCTAGAAAGGTCTAATGAATCACAGAGATAACTTTCCTCCTCGGCCAAATCTCCGTAGAACTCGTCGATGTGAGACCCATGAAAGGATGTGGCCGCTATCCTTGAATTCTAGAGGAATTCGTCTCCTGAATGACCTCCACCTCCCTTGTGGTATCTTGTACCATCTCTAGCCAGTAAGAAGTTGGCCGACTTGGTAATTCGGTCTAAGATCACCCAAAACGTGATGTGTCCCGTGGATGTACATGGAAGACCCGTCACAAAGTCCATGGATATCTCATCTATCCTCCACAAAGGATATCTACAACCCAGCCAGTTGCTCTATTGCCTCTCTTAGAAGCTGAATGCCTGATCTCCTGCTGAGAGCATCTGCTTCAATTTTCCTCATCCCATGAGTATATACTATCTCGAAGTCATAGTCCTGGAGGAACTCGAGCCGTCGTCCCTGTCTCAGGTTCAGGTCCTTCTGTGAGAAGATATTCCTCAGACTGTGGTGGCCATAGTAGACTGTAAAACATTCATCCAATGAACTATGGGTGAGGCTAGCCAATTTAAAAGAACTCGTCTACACCCTTTTTCACCTTTGTCCTACAAAAGCTGCAAAGATTTCTCCTTTTCCGAAAAAGAGAAATCTGGTCTCATCTCTTGGATGAACAATACCCATTTCCTAATACAGTCTATACTGAAATGAAAGGTACTAATTCAATCCATGGATGACGTTGTAAGGCCTTGATGCTACTACTAATAAATCCAACTGTTACTCCAATCTCCAAGGGTTGAGTCACACTATTGGCATCCATGTGTGGTCATTGGGTCTCCTCCAGAAGGAATCATGAAAATGAGGGTCAAGTCAACAGTTTTATCTAGATTCTCATAGTATAATCCACACAAAAAGAAATAAATCAAACGTTACAAGGACCAATGTCTTTTATTACTGCACCTCAAGGTACAAAGACACCAAGAAACCACAAACAATGATATCAAAGAAGCTAGAAGCTTCATGAACAAAGGACTCTATGCCTAGAACTAGTCCCACTTCTATCCACTTAATCCTATATCACTATGGTCATAGGCCTCAGCTGCCGGAAGCTAAGATCTCCCATGTCCACCTATTCCCTGCAGTGGGGGTGGACCTCATGGTAGTGGTGGTGGTAGGGCCTCGAAACGTCATCCACCGCCAACTGCTCGGTCAGCTTCTCTTCCAAGTCCGCCTGCTCCCAGGGGATCATCACTGTCGAACCTCTGCCTCTACCTAGGAGGTCCCTCTACTACCTACTGCTCATCTGCTGGATGGGTCGGGAAGTCTCTTGCCATGTGACCCTGCTCGCCGCATGCATAGCATTTCCTTCTCCTCGTATGGCTTGCTCTATTTTGTGTGCCCCGCACAACCAAACATGGGTCGTACAGTCGACCACCTCTGGGTCTAGTCCTTTGGAACCCCTGCATCATCTGTCTACTATCGGCAGCAGAAGACTCCGCTTTGTGCCGTTCTTTGGTGGGTCTCGCTACTGGTGACAGCTCAGCGAGAAATCTCTCCACTAGAAGGGATCACTCTAGTACCCCCACCTGCGTCATAATGTTGAGGGAGATCATCAAAGCCCTGATCTCAGACCCGAGTCCCTACTCAAAGGTTCGGTCCCTGAAGAATGGGTCCCATACCATATCCGTAGATTAGCGTGAGAGGTCAGTGAACCACGCTGAGTACTAAGCTACTATCTTGCTGCCCTACTACATATGAAGTAACTCCTGAATCTACACTGCATGAAGGGTGGCTGGTACAAACTCTGCCCAGAAGAGGCTCTCAAAGTCTATTCATAGTAGTGATGCCTCATCATGAAACTGGAGCATCAGGCTCCACCATATGCCAGCTACTTCCTGCAGGAGACTCGTGGCAATGATCACCATGAGGTCGGTTGGTGTCCCTACCAATATGAAAACTCGCATTATAGCCTCTAGACAATCTTCAACTACATGCGGGTCCATCTATCCACAGACCTTGGGCGGCCTCTGGTGCTGGAACTCATGCAATGCACTCAGGCAGCGTGCACTCTCTTCTGCCGAAACTGGTGGTATCAGTGGCTCACCGGGTAGTGGTACTGTCAGTACCGCCGCTGTGAGGGGCCCTGCACTGAGGCCTCGTCACTCGGTCGGCTACCATCTCATACGTAACTCTGAACCCTAGATGAATTCCTTCATGTGGCCATCCTGAAAAGAAAAATGTGTGCCACGATTAAATAGAATACCTGGTGAGATGACTCAAATTAATTAAAAAGAAATTTTTTTCAAATAAAACACACACTCAATCAGTGTTTTCGTGCACTGAGTCGGAAATCAGAGGTCAGGGTCGTGGTGTATGAATACTTCAACCTCCACACCAACACTGGACTCCTTGGATAGACAACCACACTCAATACTCTTAACACTATTTCTTCGTTAAAACGAATGATTAGATTCCTGAGTTCTGCGGTAGAACCGACTCCTCTAATACCAATTTGTCACGACCCGTCCTCGGGGCCCATGTCGTGACTACCCCAAGACCACATTCCATAGGCCAGGGGCTGGCAACTAGCACCAAAGGTGTAAATCACTATGCTGGGAAGGAATATCATTTATTAAAGTAAATAAACAAAACATGGTATGCAACAAGAAGTAAAAAACTAATAAAACAGAATACAAAGAGTGTGTTGAAAAGTAAATGGGCTAGTATTCAAACCCAACTGAACAAAAAGCACAAGTAAAGGGACAAATAGCTGAAAGTAAAGGGAAGCTCCCGGATCGTCCTCTAGGGATTCCTACCTGAAGGGTAGTTACAGATGGCCACCTCAGCACCCATGTCCATCATTCTCCACCGTGTGTCGACTCGTCACAAATTCCACCTCTGAGTACTGTCCATTCATGGCACTCTCGGCCTCCGTCAGCGCTATCCGTTGTCTGCATCCAACACAACGGGTTCGGGCTTAGCCCATGTAGGGGTGAGTATAACAATACTCAATAGGGACCAAGAGACCCTAAAGGTCTCACCAAAATCCATAAAGGTTAAACCATAGTAGAAAGATACAATCACAAAGTATCAACCAACCCTACTTAGATATATTCCCATACATATACCTAAGTTATCAATCAGAGTCTGGATCCTACTCTCGTGCCCAAGCACAATCCATTCCTCAATGGAAGAACGTCAATCACCACATTGATAATGGTTGAAAGACATGACTCATCTCACACAGGTATACAACTCATGAAGAGAGGTAGAGATGGTTAGATGTATCCACTGATTCATCTCCTCTATCGAACCCACATAGGATCTTGGAACAATATCAGTCCTATCGAACCCACGTAGGATCTTGGCACAGAAGTTGTCACTGTCAAATCCATATAGGATCCTGGTATAGAAGTCGCTGCTGTCGAACCCATGGAGGATCCCGGTATAGAAGTCGTCACTACTGAACCCACGTAGGATCCTGGTACAGAAGTCCCTGCTGTCAAACCCACGAAGGATCTTGGTACAGAAGTCGTCACTGTCGAACCCACGTAGGATCTTGGTACAGAAGTCACTACTGTCGAACCCACAGAGGATCCCGGTACGGAAGTCATCACTGTTGAACCCACGTAGGTTCCTGGTATAGAAGTCACTTCTGTCGAACCCACAGAGGATCTCGGTACTAATGTCATCAATGTCGAACACACGTAGGATCCTGGTACAGAAGTCATTACTATCCAACCCACAGAGGATCCCGGTACAGAAGTCATCACTGTCGAAACCACATAGGATCATGTTACAAAAGTCGTTGTTTTCGATCCCACAGAGGATCCCGTTACATTATTCGTCTCAATCGAACCCACATAGGATCATGGAACAGAAATTGCTGTCGAGCCCACAGAGGATCATGTCATCTCAGTCACAACCAGCCATAGGGCTTCCTCAGACAGCACACTCGATTCTGGGAGGATCCTCTCCTTGAGACAAGTGTTGATACATCAACTACCATTAATTCATGATTTTATGTATCCAGTCGTTCCATCACATCATAAATAACCCAACGTGATAGAAGGCGTGTCAATCGGACACCCGATCTGTGAGTTATTGGCATTTCTGTTCCAGGGGCCCGATTAGTTTTTAGGTTCAAACCAACCCAACCATATCCCAAATGTGTCCAAACCTCAATTAGGATATAACAAAAGAATCTCCTCACTCCATGAAATCCAAAGTAGTTGACGACACATCAATCGAACGTTCGGTCCTTATGTTATAAGTGTTTCCGCTTTGAGGGCCCGGTTGGTTTCGGGATCAAACCAACCTAACCATACCAAAATTTCTCCAAAACATTGATTTTGATATACCTATACTACCATCTCGATCAATGGAATCCAACACAACTAACAGTGCATCGATCAGAGGTCTGTAGCTCAAGTTATGGACGAAAAACTGAAAGTGGTCCGAAGAGGGGGGTCGGGGTCCGGTCCGACCCGACCCCACCCGCCCCGGGTCGACCTGACCTGGGTCTGGGTCTAACCTAGAAGGGCATGGCCCACTCCGGTGGCTATGGCTCGGACCATGTGAGGGTGGCTCGGCCCGCGCGGTAGCTTGCCCGACCCGCGCGTAGGTGGCTCGGCTCAGTGGCCAGCCGCAGCTCGGCCAGTTGGCCGAGCGGAGCGGGGGGGGGGGGGGGGGGGGTTCTCGAAAAGACGGCGCCAGCTGGCACCACATGTCCTCCCTAGAACTCGCAGACGGGGGTTCCATTCTGCCGCCACGGCCGGTGCAGCGGCGGTCTTCCGCCAGCGGCGCGCGAGGGGCACCGCTGCCCCCAAGCGGCCGCCCGGTGCCAGCAGCGGCCTCCGTTCATCGATGTCACTGTGTTGGCAACCCGCGCATCCACGATCTTCTGCGGTCCATCGGAGTCATTCCGGTGGTCCGTTTTAGCTCCCGTATGTGCCTACGGCCTCCTCGGGTCCCACTCTTTACTGCAACAGCCTCAATATGTTTGGATTTCATTACACATAATGATGATTTCTTTTGAAAGATTTCATTACACACATGATCAAGTTTTACCAAACTACAATATACTATTAACATTAGAATTAAAATATCATTTTGGTTACCACATAGCCATTAGAAATGAAATTAATAATAAGATTAAGTATATTATATACATATGATTTAATAATGTATATAAAATGAATCCTTTGTTCATTAATTAACTATAAATGAATGTAAGTAATATTTGAATATAAAGAAATTCCTTTTCAAAGAACACGATGTTTCTAGGTACAAAAATCATATTATATCAATAAATTAAAAAAAAATTGGTGATTTTTTTATAAAATTTATATATTATATATTTAATAAACGTTCTTAACACTCACCCAATATATTTTATAGGCATAAGATACGAATAAATCCAATTTTATGAATAAAATTATATATTTTTTAAAAGGGTAATTTTGTTGCATTTTAATGGAGAACAAATTTTAAATATAATTTTGGAGAGTTTAAAATTTTTATTTAAAAAAAATAAAATTATAATTTGATTTCAGGATATCAAAATTTACATGGATTAAAATTTTTTAATCTTGCTATTAACTTTCATGTTTTGATGAATAATATAAAAATATTGATGCTTAATTTAAAACTACTTTTTTGTCTACCTAATTAGTATAGTTAAATTATGTTTTGATCTTTATATAAAGTATAATTTTTATACTTTAACATAAATTAATCCAATTTAGGTCATTGGAAAAAATTTCAAATTGAAAATGGATTTACAAACATTACAATAATTTTGAACTTTTCACTTTAAAAACAAGATTTGTCATTCTGTCAATGAAATTTATTTAAAATAAATATTAGCCACTTATGTGTTTAGAATTTTTAAAAAAGTATTCGATATTTTTAATCATAAGTTTAATATTTATTAATTAGTTCACTTTTATTTTTGGAAAATATGAATAGTAACATTATTAATTTTTATTACCACGGTTAAGGGAAAATTGAAAATTTATTGGTAAAATCATATTATAAATTTTAGAAAACTACACTAAATCATGCCTATATCATATTATAGGAGTTTAATTTTACCCTTATCATCTAATTTTTTAGATGTAATAATTTAATGGACACATTTCCATAAAAATTATGTGGATATTATTAAAATCAAATATAGTGACAAAATGTCACACAGTTACTTTAAATAAGCACAATATTTTTAATATGGGATCAAATAGACTATATAATAAATAATATATATTATTATGTAATAGAAAATGATTTTATACATCATGTAATTTTATTTTTAATTTTTAGTTGAGAAATAATTATCACGAATAATTACATAGTGATGATATAGTAATTATTCAATTAAAGAAACAGTCAATTGAATGATATAATAAATATTTAAATAAATATAATTTTACATAATAATGGTTATAAATGAATTTTATAACTGAATAATACATTTTGGGGGTGTGTTAAATGAATTTTTTCTAAATTATCTTGCTGAATGTATTTTATTAATGTCAATCCTAAGAATTGTTTCTAAATCAATACTAATGATATTTTATGAAAATGATATTTATTTAAATATTTAAAAAATAATAAAAATGATAAATAAGTAAAAGGGGATGATATATATTCTAAAATATCTTAAATTTTCCATTTACGGTCCAATTTGAACTTTATATGTAAAAATTACTTCCCCTTAATATTAAAACCTTTGTTACTATAGTTAAAATTAAATTGGATTAGATAAACGTTAATCAATATGACAAGGTTTATAATGATACTAGAACATTACTAAAATCATTCGGTTGATAATATTGAAACCTTATCATATCTTATCATCGAATAAATGTACATTTGGAGGTATTTCTATTGAGAATGTATTTATTATAAATTAATATTTTGAGAAATTACAACAGTGATCCTCCCATCTCTTATAAAAGGCTATATCTCCTTCTATTTTCTTCACAATTCAGAACAAATTTGGTTCTAAAAACACTATATAAACCTCTTCCAAACATTTATGAATTCAAAAAATAATCATTACCTTTATCATAAATGCAACCAAAAGAGTTCTTTTGTGCAAATTAGAAGGCATAACCCAAAGAAGAGGTAACGTTCGTCAACAAAGGTTGCTATTTTATTTCATCCTTAAACCCATTAAATTATTTTTATTTCATGTTTATATGAAATAATTAGTATCCTAAATATACTGAGATGTTAAAATATCAAGGTTTCAACCTACACTCAGACAAACTTCCATCAAATGGTAATGAACTTCCTATTCATGTGTACAGCGAACTACCGCCTCACGAAATGATGATGTTCATTTTTCCATTACTACCTCTCTTGGTGGAGAATTAAGATGGAAACTATTTTTTTAAGTGATAGATATGGAATTTATGATTTATTTATACTTCTAAAAATATTATAATAAACACACATTCATTCTTTCAATTGTTTCAAAAATATGATAACTTCATTTGTGGATGTGTGGACCACCACCTCCTCAAAGTGTTAAGGATGGGTTTGGTGAAATTATAATATATGTAAGACATAATAATTATAGAAAATTATATTATATATAAATTTGTGTGTAATTTACTTTATTTATTTCAATACTGTAGTGCCCTGACACCAGTTACCCAGAGTCGGTGCATTATTTTAATACATTGTCATGATTACATGGAATCAAATCTCAAAAGACCGATCAATTTAGCAGTCTTGGAAAATAGATTACATATATAAATTCTACATTGCAAAATATAAAATAAAACACAACATAAATTATCCTTTGAGAAATCAATTAATCCCAAGGCTTAACCCTACTTATCAATCACAGTACACTTCTTGGAATCGTTGGAAAATAAAACATAAGAAAGAGGTGAGCTCAAATGCTCAGTGAGGATAAAAATATAGCAGAAACTTTCACAAATAACCATAAAATTTTAATTCAATGTATAAAACTAAAACAAAAACCTTTTAAACATAAACTTCAGCATAATATGAAAAAGATAAATCAGATAATTCGATTTAATTATTCACATGTATATTCTACTAGTCTAATAATCACATGTAATATCAATAGCTAATTCCATAATGATGGAATACATAATTCCAAACTACATAACCATATAGTCAACGCCTTGTGACAATACTACAAATAAGATCTTGTCAAGGCCTTGTGCCAGAAGAGTAGTTTGTCTCATGATACATACCGATGCATTGAGGAGTTATAGCTGGCTGCACCCGTCACTTACTAAGTCCAATGAAATCATTATATGAAAAGGTTTAAACATAACATAAAAAATTGTATTAACACTATCATATGGAATGTCAATACTTTATCAATAAACCATGAATGGTATAAAATTAAAACATCCATAGTCAAACATATCAAAAATATTTCAATACAATATTGAAGCTTTTTAATATAATAAATCAACCTCGATCAAGAATGATATTCTATAATGTTTGTTGACATTGTTGAAAATGATCAAAAAATATCTTTGACAAAAATATAACATTTTCATGAAATCATTTAAAATATGCATAATTTATAATGGAATTCATTTAAATGATAGTTTTGAATCAAATTTTCTAATACCACATTAAAACTTTTGAAAGGAATTATCATTTTAAAACATTCATGTCCATATAAAAAAATCCTTAAAACCATTTTGAAAACATGGACACTAATGAGAAAGGATTAGAAGAATACATATTTAAAACATTTAAAATTACTTTTTAATACAAATGTTTCCTAAAAATAATCCATTCGAAAACAATTTTATGAAACATGGACATGGATAATAAATATTTCCTAGTAGATTCTTACATAAAAACAACCTTGGTTACTAATGTGATTGTGAAATTAACCCTTACATTGCACTTTCCTTTGGTCGAGGGAACGTTTAACCTCATGTATAATGACAAAAATATGTTATTAAACTATACAAGGACCATATTAATATTTATTATATCATAAATAAATAATTTATTACTTTATACTACCCATTTAATAATTATTTCCATGTTAAATTAACATTTTGGGTAACAATCACTTTCTTTATCGTACATGTTTTAACTTGTTATTCTTAATCGTATCATTTAGATAATTATTTAAATATTTCCATAATATAAAACATTATTTATATCTCATATATATTTAGAATATAAATAATTATAATATATAGATATATGAAATGGAAGGCACTGTTTATCGAGATGGTAGGTCGTACGTACGCTTAAACGTTGTTTCTGTTTTGATATCGTATTTATTGGAATTAAGTGAATAAGATATATGTACATACATAAATATATATATATATGTAAGTATCTTAAATATAATTATTATGTCATATATTACATACTTATTAATAATATATATATTTATAATCATTGTTGAATGGTGAACATGGGAATGAATCTCATCGCTTCGTGGAGACGGTAATCCGTACATACATATGAGCAGCAATATCATTATATTGATGGTGAAATTGAATTTCATTGGATTTTATATCATATATAAAAAATATTTAGTATGTTTTATTTTTTATTTACATTAGTTATACTCATTATTATATCCATCCAAATAATGAAGTGTTTGAATAACAGACTACACCACGCTGTGGAGATGGTAATCTGTACGTACGCACGTATGGTGACTTTGTCATTTATAGGATGAATAGAATAATGAATATGGTTTTACCATTTTTATAATGAAATAAAAGTATATAGAAGATACTAGAGTTATTATATTATAATGGAAACAATAAAGAAAGAGGAAGTGGAAGAAAAAAAGAACTTGAAAAGTGTGATGAAATATTTACCTCTTCTCCGGGCTCTTCCATTTGATTTGATAAAAAGGGCTCCTTAATTTTTCTTTAGGACCAATGAAATGACTCTTGGATTAAGGTAGTAATGTTGGGAGGATATTTTGGAAGGTTTTGGAAGACCCAAAAATCTTATGAGGTTTGAAATTAAGAGACGGGGAAGTTCCCTTTTTTAAGAGAGGTGACAGTCACATTAGGAAAAGCTTGAAATATTATTTTATACTAAATCTTTTTCTGTTTAAAATGCCTCAAAAATGAATTATTTAAATGATTAGGTGGGGTGGGGGTCCATAAATCTCATCCAATAGGTTTCATATAGGTTTATGTCATCATATTAACCTTATCTTTTAGATTTAACTCTTAGTTAAATTGTCTGATATTTACGTTGTCTCTTTGTATTTTTATATTATATGGTTAATAAACTTACTATAAAAATCAAAGAGATCCCCATATGGTTAATTATTAATATATATAACCTTAGATAATTCCATTGTACTAATATTATATTTTTTGGAATATTATATCAATTAATAATATAATATTTGTTTTAAAAACTCAATTATGTCAATTTTTACACTATTTAGTATTTGATTTTTTTGAAAGCCATAAAAACATTATCACATAGAATAAAATTTATTTAACCAACCCTATCATGTAATATAATCCTAGTAAATTATTTTATTTCATCATAAGTCTCAATTGACATTTATTTGGATATTTATAATATCAATTATTTTTATATTTTATTAATAAGGTAATTACTCTATCATCATTGCGTCATAAGTAAATTAAATTTTTTAACGTCTAAAAATTATAAATAAAATACCATTATTTAGGAAATATATTTATCTTTCTAATGAATATTTATAGTTTAATTTATATTGTGTTTATCATTATATAACAAATTTTTTAGTTATTAAACATTGAATTTAACTCTTTTAACTCTTCTTTAAATAAAATAATAATATATGTCCTACTCTAATAAAAGTGGATCAAAGAGGATAATATTTTGTTATTATGTTTCTTTTGGTCCAATTATACTAATCCAATAGGATTAGGACATGTTTTAGGGTAATTATGATATAATATTACCCTTAATTACCCTATTTACTTTTATCCTTGGTAAATAAAAGTCAAAAGTTACTATTTACAAAACATTATTTTAATCTTATTGAACCACATAATTACTTACTATTATCAACCGTGTCTCTCAGATTCTAGAAACTCAACTCACAGAAGCAGTAAAATTAAGTTTTATGCAAATTTGTAAATGCTCCTAGAAGGTGGGTAAAAGACGGTAAAAAGTTCGATAAAATTTTATATATCTAAACTTAATATAAAATGATGCCAATTAATTACATTGAAATTATATATGTTTTATATATCTATTTCGTCTTAAAATAAATTAAAATAAAATTTCTAATTACTTAAATAAATAGTTGGTTTTAAATAATAATGCAGTATTTTTCACTATTCATCAAAAATTGAATGTTTTCAGAAAAATACCAAAAATTCACCCCAATGTAGTTTTGATATTATGAATTAAAAAATGAAGTCTATATTACCAAATTCAAAACAAAGAATTTTCATTTATTAATTTAAAATTAATTCTTGTTGTCAAAACCAAAAAGTGGGTTTTTAAAAAGTAAAAACAATCATAATGTTGACATGTGTTTATGTCAACTTTAAATGTGAAATTACTTATAATGACCTAAATTTTAATAAATCATAAAAATATAATCTAATTATACTTCCAAACAATTAAAATTCATAATTTATTACTATATATTATTTCTATTAAAAATGTTGTTTTCAATTACAATATAGTGTTTTTCGTTATTCATCAAAATAAGAAAGATAACGGAAAAGTACCAAAAATTTATCCAAACCAGATTTTTTATGTCCCATTTATAAAGAAGAATTTAATTTAATTATACTGAATATATAAAAGTGTCAAATATTGGTTTTAAAACGGGTTCTCCAATAAAAGATTGTAAAATTGCATTTTTTTAAAGTACTTACTTTATCCAAAAAAATGAATTTGTTCTTATATTTTTTCTAAGAAACACAAAATATGGATGTTAAAATTATATAATGTATATAAGATTAAAAAGTAGGTAATACTATTTATAACTGCTTTTTGAACGGTTAGTTTGGTAAGTTATGGTGCGCTTGAACTCGGTGTTGCGTGTAGCCCAATCTATTGAATTAATTTAATGAGATAGTGTACTATGAAATATTGGGGTCTTACTTTCTCCCCTAATTCAATAATTTTAGTCCTCACAATTTGAAAAAAATCGAAAATAAATGGTTAAAATTAGAAAAATAATTTTGTGGAAAACCCACATCGTAAGTTGGATTAATAAAATTTAGTCTTAATAAGAGGGAAATGAAAACGGGTCACCACCAACATAAGGTCTTGATTAGGAAAATTTTGGTGGAAATTAAAGAAACATAATTTGATGAAAAACATAAATATTTATATGGAGTGATTGAGGTCATCAATCACAAACAAGTGTAAAATTGAGGGCCTCAAAGTCATCAATCTAAGATGATGTAAAATATCATTGGTTCAAAAAAACATAAGGTATTAGGATACCAATTTTTTGATTTTTGGATCCCTTATCTAAAGATTACGAATTAATTTATTCATAGAATAAGATATATATATATATATACTTGAAAAGTAGAGTATCATCCTTCAACAATTTCCTACCACAAACCCATCTTTCACTAAAAAAGATAACAGAATAAAAAAATATTATATTTATCCTAATCATATAAGGTTGAAAAAATGAATTTATATTCATTTTTGAGACTATTTATAAAACTAAATTATAAAAACCAGGACATCACATAGGCCATTGGTTGGTGATGCACCCTTATCGCCCTTCGGTTACGGGTACAAGTCTCCCGGATTTTCCAGACGCGACGGGTTGTCGCTTGACCTCCGGGTTGTCCTTTCATGACCATCCAAAAATAATCTAAATAAATGATTTATCATTAACAATAGTATCCAATGTCAAACTTAATCGATTCCAACCTTTATAATTTTCCAAAATACTTCTATCTGAACTCAGAGTCCAAAATTAATAAGGAAGTTAAACACAATGAAGATCGATCTTTCCACGTAATAACATGTGAATAACTTCATCATGTGTTATTTTAAAACATGGTAACACACTAAATTACCATAAAACCTTATCTATTACATTAATGCTCCCTTATTCCATATAGAATACTTGATATACTCCTTCTATTAAAAAATTTTGTAAACTCCAACAATGACAGGATAAACAAACCATTTACTAGTTCCAAGGATGTCAACAATATCCAATATAATAAATCAATAATGTATTATTCCAAAAATCAATACCTCACTATCAGAACCATTTTATATTTTTGTCTTTCTTTAAATACATATTTTCCAAAAAGTTTAACTTTCTATTAAGTCTCTTTTCTTAGTTCCACAAAATCTCATTTCCTTAATGAAATTGTACTACAGTACAGTCCTTATAAACTCTATAATTCATATAACATGTACATCATAAATATAATACTCAAATGGCCCAATACTTTAATAAAAACATAAGAATTCATAATCATTCATCTTCATCTTCAGTAGTATCATAACTTGATTATTATCCAATAACAACATTCGGGGTATACTCTAATGTTTTGGTCATTGATTCGCATAGTGTCCCAACTCCTTGCAGATGATGAATTGTATATTTGAAACCTTTTCCTTACCCTTTAAATCACGTACTTGGTGTCCTATTTCTCCACAATTATAACCAACTCGCATTCCATTCAATCATTCACCATGTGATTCTTTCCACAGTTATCACATATGGGAAAATCCTTTTTCCCCTCTTCCCTTTATCCATATTTCTCTCTACCATCCTTTTCTTCTCTGGTTTCCCTTCAAATCCATAGGACTCAAAGAACAATTTCTTCATATGAAGATAATATGTGGGAGATTATTTCTTTTCTAAATGTTGTATTAATACCATGAAATTTATGATCCTTCTTACTCTTTAGATCATGCGTATTGCTGGAGTTCTTATTCCGTCTACTCGGCGCCATTTCTAATCAATGGAATACACTATGCTAGTTTAAAAATCGCAATGCATAATTCCAAACATGTAAAATATCTAATGTAATTTGAAAAGATTATGCATAAAATATATAATCATAATTTTTTTTGTTTGAGGATGTATTTACACCTAAATCCTTCATAACACCTTGTAATGAAAATGTGAATTGTCCTAATCATATCCCTCATGAGTGTCACATCCAAGAGTGCATCAAGTCCCATGGTCATGCAATAGTTTCCGTTAGAGTATATCTCAAATCGGTGTTTTCTAGATTTACCCCAAGATACATCTATTCTAGAGCCACCTCTACCAGCTCGTATCCAGACATAGATGTATTTCTTGGAAAAATCCCAAAATCTATAGAGTATCAAATTTCTAGAAATTTCTTCTATACTATTCCTAAATGTTTATCATAGGGTAATGTTCTCTAATAAGTGTTTATCTAAATCTATTTCCAAGGTTGATGCTAAACTTCCTTTGATACCAACTGTAATTCTCTAACCCTAGTTACCTAGATTCGATGCATTATTTTAATACATTGGCATCATTACAAGGAATCAAGTCCTGAATGACCATTCAGTTTAGTAGTCTTGGAAAATAGATTACATATATAAATGTTACATTACACATTAGAAAATAAAACACAACATAAATGATCCTCTGAGAAATCCATTAATCCCCTAGCTTAACCCTGTTTATCAATCATAATACACTTCTTGGAATCTTGGTAAAATAAAACATAATAAATGGGTAAGCTCAAACTCTCAGTAAGGATAACAATATAGTAAAAACTTTCAAAAATAAACCTAAACATTTAAGGAAATTTTTAAAACTAAAACAAAATCCTTTTAAACTTAAACTTCAGCATAATATGCAAAACATAAATCAAATAATTCCATTTAATTGTTCACATGGATATTATACAGGTTGAATAATCACAGGTAATATCAATAGGTAATTTCAAAATGATGGAATCCATAATGACAGACTTTATAACCACATAGTCAATGCCATATGCCAATACAATAAAGAATATTTTTTCAAGGCCTTGTGACAAGACACTATTTTGTCTCATGATACCTACCGATGCATCGAGGTGTTATAGTGGGCTCCACCCGACACTTACTAAGTCCAATGCAAACCTCATATGAAAGGCTTTAATCATACCAAAAACATTCGTATTAAAACTAGCATACGAAATGTCAATACTTTATCCAAAAACCATGAATGGTATAAAAATAACACATCTACCGTCAAGAATATCAAAAAACCTTCAATAAAATATTGAAGATTTGTATCATAATAAATCAACCTTGTTCAAGAATGATATCTTGTAAAATAATTTGACATAGTTGAAAATCTACAATAATAAATCATTGAGAGAAATATCCCTTTTTCATGAAATCATTTAAAAGTCAGATAATTTATAAAGAAAGTCATATAAAATATAATTTAGAGTCAACATTTTCTATACCACTTAGAAACTTTTGAAAGTAAATAACATTTTACAACATTCATGTCCATATAAATAAATCATTAAAACCATTTTGAAAATAAGGACACTAATGAGAAAGGTTTAGAAGAATAAATCTTTAAAACAATTAAATTGATGTTTTAGAAAAAAATTACCTTCAAAATAATGTATTTGAAAACTCTTTTATGAATCATGGACATGGATAATAGATATTTCCCAGTAGATATTTACATAAAAACAACCTCAGATAATAACGAGATTGTGAAATTAACCCTTACCATGCACATTATTTTAGTTGAGGGTATATTTAACCTTTTGTATAATGACCATAGTATGTTATTAAATTACACCAGAGCCATATTCGTATTTATTATATCATACATGATTCATTTATGACATTATAATACCCATTTAATAATGATTTCCATGATAAATTAACATTTTGCGCAATAATCACCATCATTATCGTACATATTTTAACTTGTTATTCTTGATTGTATCATTTAGATCATGATTTAAATAATTCCATAATATAAAACATGATTTATATGTCATATATATTTATAATATAAATATTTATAATAGATATATATAAGAAATGGAAGGCACCATTTACGGAGAAAGTAGCCTATACGTACTCAAAAATGTTGTTTCCGTTTTCAAATCATATTGAACGGAAGTAACTAAATAAGATATAGGTAAGTACATATATATATAGTAGAATTATTATTTAATATATTACATACTTATTAATAATATATATTTTTATAATCATCGATGAAAGGTGAACATGGGAATGAATCTCATCGCTTAGTGAAGATAGTAATCTGAACGTACGCACGAGCGACAATATCATTATATTAAAGGTCAAATCATATGTAGTTGGATGGAATATCATATATACAGAATAATTAAAATTTTATATTTTTTATTTAAATCATTTATACTCATTATTATACCTATCCAAATAATGAAGTGTTTGAATAACAAACTACACCACAACCTGAAGATGGTAATCCATACGTACGCACGTATGGTGACTTTTTCATTTATAGGATGGATAGATTGATTAATATGGTTGTACCATTTTTATAATAAAAATACAATTATATAGAATATACTAGATTTATTATTTTAAAATGGAAACAACAAATAAATAATAATTAGATGAAGAAAATAACATGAAAGAGGTGATGAAATAATTACCTCTTCGTTGGGTTCTTCCTTTTGATTTGATCAAAAGGGCTTCATAAGATGGATTTATGACCAAAGGAAGGACTCTAGGATTATGGGAGTAAATATTGGAGGATATTTGGTTTGGGGATGGCTGAACCAAAAGGCTTTGGTGGTGTGAAATTTAGGGAAGGGGAAGTGCCCTTTTATAAGAGAGGTGATGGTCAATTTAGGAAACGCATGATATATTATTTTATAATTAAATCGTTCTCTGTTTCTAATGTCTCAAAAATAAATTATTTAAAGGATAAGGTGGGTATGGGCCGAAAACCTCTCATAAAATAGTTTTTATACTTTTTTAGGTCATCATATTAACCTTATCTTTTAGATTTAACTATCAGTCAAATAGTTTGACATTTACCATGTCTCTTGGAATTTTTATATTATATGGTTAATAAACATAATATAACAATCCAAGAGAACCACATGTGGTTAATTATTAATATATATAACCTTATCTAAGTACCTTGGCCTACCTGTATATTTTTAGAAGTATTATATCAATTAATAATGTAATATTTGTTTTAAAAACTCAATTATGTCAATTTTGACACTATTTAGTATTTGATTTTTTTGAAATCCATAAAAAGATTATAACTTTGAATAAAATTTATTAAACCAACCCTAACATGTAATATTAACATATAAAATTAGTTTAATTTATCAAAAGTATTAATTTACATTTATTTGGATATTTATAATATCAATTATTTTAATATTTCATTAATAAGGTAATTACTGCATCATCATTGTGTCATAAATAAATAATCATATTTAATGTATAAAAATTATAAATAAAATACCATTATATAGGAAATATTTTTAGATTTATAATTAATATTTATAGTCTAATTTATATTGTGTGTAACCCTATGTTAAAAATGGTATAGTTATTAAACATTGAATTTTATTCTTTTAACTCTTCATTAAATAAAATAATAATAAATGTCCTAACCTAATCCAAGTTGACCAAATAAAATAAGATTTTATTCCTAAGATGTTTTTTGGTCTAATTATACTTATTCAATAAAATTAGGACACGTGATACGGTAATTATGATATCATTTTTACCCTTAATTACCCTATTTACTTATAATCATTGTAAATAAAAGTCAAAACTTTCTATTCAAAAAAAATTATTTTCATATTATTGAACAACATATTACTTACTTATGTCATTAGAATCTCTTGGGTTATTGAAATTCAACTCATAGAAGCAGTAAAGTTACGTTTTATAGATATTTGTAAATGCTCCTAGAAGGTGGGTAAAGGACGGTAAAAAGTTCGATACAATTTTATATATCTAAAATTATAATAAAATGATGCCAATGAATTAAATTTAACTTATATAGGTATTATATATCTAGTTTAACTTAAAATAAATTAAAAATATAACTAATTATTTAAATAAAATGTCAGTTTTAATTAATAACGCAATGTTTTTCACTACTCATAAAAAATTGAACGTTTTCAGAAAAATATAAAAAAATTACCCTAAACTAATTTGGATATTCTGAATTCAAAAATGAATTATATTTTACCAAAAAAAACATAAAATTTTCATTTATTAATTTAAAATAAATTTCCATTGTAAATACCAAAAATCCAGTTTTTAAAAAATAAATTCTATCAAAAGATTGACATGTGTTTATGTAAAACATAACTGTGAAATTAATTATAATACACTAAATTGTATTAAATTATTAAAATATAATCTAATTATAATTCCAAACAATTCAAATGAATAATTTATCAATATAAATTATTTCAATTAAAAAGTTGTGTTAAATTAAAACATAGTATTTTCACTATTCATTAAAATATGAAAGTTATCGGATAAGTACAAAATTTTTTCCAAACTAAATTTTTATGTCCCGCTTATAAAGAAGAATTTAATTTCATTAAATTGATTATATATAAGTTTCAAATACTAGTTTTAAAAAGGTTTCACCATTAAAATGTGGTAAAATTTCATTTTTTAAAAAATACTTACTTTATCCAAAAAATGAATTTGTTATTATATAATGTCTAAGAAACACATAATATGGATGTTAAAATTATATAAATTATATAATATTTAAAATGTAGTTAATACTATTCATACCCGCTTTTTGAAAGGTTAGTTTAGTATGTTATGGTTCGCTCGAACTCAGTGTTGCGTGTAGCGCAAGATATTGAATTACTTTAATGAGAAAATGTACTATGGAATCTTGGGGTGTTACAAATACGACATGTAATGGAGGCCGTGTTCATGTGTATGTATGACCTACTGTATCCATAAACGATGTATTTCATTTTCTATCTATATCATTAATATATAACAATAATATATATATATATATATAATGAATATATATGATATTTATATCATTTTTATAGTTTTGTATATAGTTAAATTAAAATCAATGTATTAGGACTAAGAATAACAAGTCAAAACTTGTTTGATAAATAGAACAGTTATTACCCAAAACATAACTTAAACATGGAATTGTTAATAAGTGGGTGATATAAAGTCATAAGTGATTCATATATGGTTTTATATGTATGAATATGGTTATATAATATATTTATTGATAATATTATATTTATTATACAATATTTTTCAGGAGTATGATGAGATTCAAGACATATGGTAAGGGATTTTTGTCTCATTTTTATTTTTCGTGCGATATAAGCCATGTTCACCAAATATTTACTTTGTGTGGTGTATATAATTACCATGAATGTATTATATGATCTTTATCCTTAAAATTATTATTATTTAAATATACTTTTGATGATATATCATTCAATTTTTATTGTTAAAAAATAACCAAATCGAAAAGATAATTTTGTCTCAATTTTATTTCTTTGAGACACATGTTATTTTATGCCCCTATTTTAATTTACAATGTATTTATACTGTAATTTGGCATGTTGTGTCATGAATATCTTTATTTTCATGATAATTTAAACTTCCTATAGTGTTATTTTTTCTTTTGTCTGAAATCATTGTTCCTTCCAAATAATTTTTCCACAAATGTTTTAAAAGTGTTTTAAATGATATTTTAATAATTCTTAATGAAAAAGGATTTCAAAGATGTTTAAAATAGTTTAAAAATACTATTTTATACATTGTCAAGTTTATTTGTAACGAATAACCTTTTCTATGTGTTTTATTATTTAAAAATATTTTTTCACAATAGAGGAGTTTTTTGCCTCAAGAACTAATTTAGGTGATCATTCAAAATCATTTTCCATATAAGGAAACTTTATTTGATGTTATTATTGTTTTAATAGAGATATGACCCAAGGTAACCATTTTTATTTTTTAAAAAAATTTATGTTTATTATGGAATGACATTTGTGAATCTCATTTATTTTCTATTGGTTGTGTTATTATTGAAGGATGATTACGAAACCTAATTTATTCCACGGGTTATGATTTAATGAGTGATTTATTTTATTGTGAGACACATATTTACAGTTTTCATTATGTGATGGTTGGGACCTATATATCCCTCCAATGAATAGTTTTAATATTAATATCACATGAGATCTCTATGGATATAATGGGTTGTGAACATAGTTTAGAAAAGAACAGTTTTCGTTCAAATGGTCTTGGGAGTGAGCATTGACTACTAAGATGGTCATGGGAGTGAACCATGAATACAAATATGGTTTTGGGAGTGAACTAATGCCACAAATATATCATTGAAAGTGATTAATTTACTACTATATAAATAATTTTATATTATTATGTGAATTCCATAATTCGATGACTTATGTTATGGTATCATATACTTCATTCTTTGAATATGTATAAACTTCTATGACTTATTCCATGACACGGTATCGATATCTTTGATATAAATTATATGATTTTAAAATATATATTTTGCACATCTTCCTTTTTTATTTAATATTTATCTCTCTCTTTTTTACCCCTACTTATCATATGAGCTCACCCTTTCTTATGTTACTTTTCCCCATGATACGAAGAAATGTATTAAGGTTGATATGTAATAAAAGGGTTCTAATTATGAAGAAATTGGTGAGATAAGAAGAATATTTTTTTGAACCATATTTTATGTTTCCAAGATTCTAAAGGATATAAAATAATATGGTCTTTGGGTATGTTTTTAGGTAATGTATGGAATGTAGTGAAAAAATGATGTAATTTCATTGTACATTATGAAAGAGTCATTATAGTTTCTATTAGAGAAAAGGGTCCATCAACCATTGGAAACTCAGATGAGAAAACATTTGTGGGTTGCATAGTGATATTTCTAAGGATATTCCTTGATATGTATCTAAGGATATGCCTAAGGTTTTTTATAATTAATGGAAACTATCGTGATTTTGGAATATTATAATCCATTTTCATAATTATGTGGTTTTCTACTATGATAAGAGTTTCTCACACTATGCTCTCTAGCGTTAGTCTATATAGGGAACTAGAAGGAACTATGTTGCAATTTAATGTTTCGGATGTGGAATTTATGGATATTATACAAATATATTTCCTATGTGGAAATAACATTAATAGAATGTGGAAGGTGGTATAATTATTGGTTATAATCCTATGGATAATGAGACTGTAGATGATATGTGAAATTTATGGGATGATCTAATAGTATTTATTTCATTAAACATAATAAGAATGATTTTATTGAGGTTGAGGAACCTTAAGTAATGATTCATATTTCATATTCTAGGGAATAATAAAATTATGAAGCATGAGTAATGGGTTAGGAACAAATTTGGATGATTGGAGTATATATATTTTGGAATTCAAAGATTATGTTATATGAATCATGAAATACATAAGTATTTTTAGTGTATGTTTTTCATTAAGGATTCAAATGGAAACGATCAATAATACTGAGGATATAGAAAAGTGATTTAATGGAAAGTTGATATTCGTCGGAAATACAAGATTAATGGAAAGATAACCATTAATATGTTATTAATGTTGAGATAATTTTCTTGGGATAAAGATATGTTTGATATTAAAAGGAAAATTAGATATTATTAATTACCATGGAACTGATAAAGGATTTATTTGAAAAATTGGTCTATGCTATCATGGATAGAGTTTATGTAATTTTTGGACATAGGGAATATATCTAATAATCGTTGTAATAAGAAAGAATGCATATTTTTAATTATAATTTATGTTAATGACCATGTTTCAAGAGAATAAATGATGAAGGTATTCACATGTTTGGAATGTAAAAAATAATAGTTACATTACGTTATAAAAGGGATCAATGATAAACTATTTTTGAGAAATGTTTCGACCATATTTAAAAAAAATTAGACATTCAATATTCGTATGTTTTATAAGGTTAACCATTAATGGAACATTTTATGTTAAATATTAGATGAGGTTTTAGAGGATAAAGTATTATATCACTATATGTGGATTTATTCATATTAGATAAATTTTTATGAACTTTTATGGTGATAAAGACCAATGTAATTACCTATAATTAAATTTATGGATCACATGATATACAAATGATTCAGAAATGAAAAATTCACCTTTCATTTCTTGGAATTAGTGATGAAGTTGAAATTTTCCAAGGAACAATAAAGGGAGTTGTTTTCCTGAAATCATATATGTATATCCTCTCATGAAAATTCTTCAACATTATTGAAAACGGTTTTAAAATAAAAAACATTCCTATTATCATGATTATTGATTACTTCAATGCCCTTTTTAAAACTTCTTTGGTTTATGGATTTGCGACCATTATCTTTATCCTAACCATGTTCTCTAACACCCTCCATCAGAACTTGATACATATTTTTTTCTTCTATATACATGTTTTAAATTTCCACCTTTGTTCTCCTATTTGGAATCCAAATTTATGAGTTACATTGGGTAACCGTTATGTTTCATACTTTAATTTTAAAAAGTATGTTTTAGTGTTCATTTATATGATTTGGATTTCTATGAAAAGTACTTTCAATAATTAAACATTCTAAAACCTATAAAATTTTTGAGGAAGAAATTCATTTAATGGGGGGTATAATGTGACAACCAATGAAATTGTGAAATATATTTTTTGAATTAATTTAATCATTTTCATGAAATTTCATCTCACACAACACTGAATATAGCTTTTGTTAAATGAAAGCACCAAATTATTCTTTATTTTTAGGAAACACTAAGTTGAGGTTCTACAACATGAAGTACATATATTATGTTTTGGTATAAGAAAAAAAATGTTTGCCTTGTGTTATACATAATTCTGAGTTCCTTAGATATCATTCATTACATTCAAGACTATGTTTTACTGAACTACAATATACTATTAATATTTTCACCAAACAATTATTATAGTTACCACCTATCCTTTGTAATGGAAATTATGAATACTATTTTCTAAATTAAGAAAATATGATTTAATAATGTATATAAAATGAATCATTTGGTAATCAATTAACTAGTAATAAATTTATGAACTATGTGAAAATAAAGAAATTCATTTTCTAGGAAAAAATATTTTTCTATATAAAAACACCATTCTACCATAATAAATTAAAAAACACCTATTAGGAAAACTTTTTAATTAAATTTAAATATTGAACATTAATTAAAAAAAATTTACACTCATCCCATCGATTTTATAGGCATAAGATAAGAATAAATATCTTTTTTCAAAAAAATAGTTATTTTCCAAAAGGGTAATTTTACACCCTTTTAATGGATAACACAATTTAAATAATATTTTTTACACTTTTATAATTTTTAAATGAAAATGAAACTTCTTATAATATTTAAGTATATCATAATTTACATTTTTAATATTTTGGTATTTTTCTAATAAGTTTACTGCTTTGATGAATAGTGAAACAATACTAAATTTTAATTGAAAATTTCTTTTTCTTCTAACATATTTATATAGATAAATTATGTTTTGAGTTGGTTTTAAAGTATAATTAGTACAGTTGTAAATAAATTAATCTAATTTAGTTCATTGGAACAAATTTGACATTGAAATCGGATATAACAACATTTTAAACTTTTGGACTTTTTCACATTAAAAACAATTTTTCTCATTCCACAAAAAAGGTTAGTTTTATATGATTTATATACAATTATGTGTTTTTAATTGTGAAAATGGATTTGATATTTTTATTAATAAGGTTCAAATTTATTAATTCGGCCCCATTTATTTTTGGACAAAATGAATAGTAACTTTTGTAATTATCACTACCACGGTTAAGGGTAAATCAGAAAATTAATGATAAAATAATGTTATAAATATTATGAAACTACCTTGACACTTTAAAAACTTTTATTAGATGAATTTAATTCAAAAATTGTCAACTAAGCTCCGAAATTGATTTATTGAAGTGGCACTTATCAATGAAAATAACTTGGTTATTTTTAAAATCAAAGAGACTGACAAAATGTCACACTCTTACTTTTAATTAGTATAATATTTTCAATATAGGATTAAATATAATATATGATTGAATATATATATATATATATCATAAATATAAATGTTTTTTATACTTCATAAAATTTTATTTTTATTTTTTTTGAGAAATAACTATCATTAATAATTTAACGATTATGATGTTGTAATTATTCAATTAATGGAATAAAGAATTAAATGATAGTAAAAAAATTAAATTAAATATACTGTGACTCAATTAAGGTGATAAATTAATTTGATGGTTTAATATGACATATTAGGGGTTTATTAAAGTATTTTTTTGAAGATATTTATATATATGTATTTTTTAAAAGTCAATGTTATGAATAGTGTCGAAATTGACACTTACGATATTTTCTGAAAATAATATTTTTTTAAAATATTTTAAAATCATAAGAATATTAAATAATGAAAATAGGATTATATATGTTCTTAAATATATTAAAAAATTTATTTATATTCCAATTGAAAATTTATATGTAAAAATTAGATCCTCTTAATATCAAAAACAGTGTTACCATAATTAAAATTATAATGGGTTGACTGCGCATCAATCAAAATTAAAAGGTTTAAAATGATTAAAGAACATATCTAAAATATTTTTGATGATTATATGACTATATTATAATATCTTATATTATAAAAAATTAACTTTTTCATGGATTTGGATTGATATAAAATTTAATATAAATTAATCTTTTGATAAATTCCAAAAGTGACCCCCATATCTTATAAAGGGACACATCTCATTCTCTCCTATTCAAAAATCAAAACCTATTTTTCTAACACCTCAAGCTTCCATGGTACGTTTCCCTTTGAATAATGCAATAGATTGTATTGGATGCAACTTGAAGTTTTAACACACCGCGACCAATCAAACTAGCCGTTATGAATAGTAATACCCACGTTTTGAAAATTTAAAAAATTTATCATTCAAAATTCACTTAATTTTTGGATTCTAAATATCAAATTTATCTTAGGTTGAATTTTTTTTATTTTTCAGAATACATTCATTTTTTGGTGAATAGTGTAAAAACACTGAGTTATTGGTTATAACTGAATTTTTATATAAATAATTATTTATTATAATTTATTTTATTTTATGTAAAATTAGATACCTAATACCTCTATATGTTCAACTTAATTCATTGGAGTCATTTTATAATAAATTTTAGATATATAAAAAGTTATCGAACTTTTTACCGTCTTTTACCCACCTCCTAGGAGCATTTGCAAATTTGTATAAAACTTAATTTAACCACTTTTGTGAGTTGAATTTCAAAAATTCAAGAAATACTATTAACATCAGTAAGTATAATTTTGTTCAATAAGATGCAAATAATCTTTTTTTGAATAGTAACTTTTGACTTTTATTTGCCACGATTAAAAGTAAATAGGGTAATTAAGGTTAAAAATGATATCATAATTAACCTAACACATGTATTAATTATATTGAATAAGTATAATTCGACAAAAAACAACCATAGAAATAAAATATGATCCCCTTTGTCCCACTTAATTTAGATTAGGACATTTATTATTATTTTATTTAAACAAGAGTTAAAATAGGTAAAATCAAAGTTTAATAACTAAACCATTTTTAATATTAGGATATACATAAGAAAAATTATACTATAAATATTCATAATAATTCTAAAAATATTTCATACATAATGTTATTTTATTTATAATTTGTAGACATTAAAAAATTAAATTTATTTATGACACAATGATGATGCAGTAATTACCTTATTAGTGAAAGATTAAAATAATTGATTTTTTAAATATCAAAATACTTCTACTTTGAGAATTTTAATGAATTCCAATACTGTTATAGGTTAATATGACATTTTAGAGTTTATTAAATGGTTTTTTAATTAATAATGCTTTTATGAATTTAACAAAAACAAAATACTAAATAGTGTCCAAATTGATATGAAAGAGTTTT
This sequence comes from Viscum album, assembly GCA_963277665.1. Lineage (NCBI taxonomy): Eukaryota > Viridiplantae > Streptophyta > Magnoliopsida > Santalales > Viscaceae > Viscum > Viscum album. The sequence goes on from OY728131.1 coordinate 123,878,182, forward strand.
TAAAAAAAATATTATATTATTAATTGATATTGCTTCCTAAAAATATGATATTTGAAAAAATGGATTAATAATATTATAAATTTCACTAATGAACCACTTGAGGTTCTCATGGATGTTTATAGTAATTTTATTAACCATATAATATAAAAATACAAAGAGTCATGGTAAATGTCAAACTACTTAACTAAGAGTTAAATCTAAAAGATGAGGTTAATATAGTGAATCAAACCTGTCTAAAACTTATTGGGTGAGTGTTTTTGGACTCATACCTACCTTAGCCTCTAAATAAATCATTTTGGAGCCATTGGAAACCGAAAATTATTATATTATAAAATAATATTTTAATCTTAGCCTAAGGTTCCCCTCACCCCTCTTATAAAAGGGAAGTTCTCCTTCTCTAAAATTCTCACCATAAAATCCATTTGGCTTGGTCAAACCATACCCAAATAACCTCTCAGCTATCCTCCCATCATCCTAGAGACATTCCTTTAGTCATAAATCCATCATAAGGAGCTCTTTTGATCAAATCAAAACGAAGAACCTAAAAAGAGGTAAATGTTTCATCACCTCTTTCAAGTTATTTTCTTCTTCCACTTCCTATTTATTTTTTGTTCCCATTATAAAATAATAAGTCCACTATCTTCTATATACTATGATTTTATTATAAAAATGTTACAACAATATTCATTATTCTATCAAGCCTATAAATGACAATGTCACCATACGTGCGTACGTACGAATTACCGTCTCCACGTCGTGGTGTAGTTTGTTATTCAAAAACATTATCATTTGGATGGGTATAATAATGAGTATAAATGTTGTGAATAATAAATATAACAGGATTATGATTCTGTATATATGATATACCATCCAATTATATACGATTTTAATATCAAAATAATGATATTGTCGCTCGGGCGTACGTACAGATTATCGTCTCCATAAACGCTATGAGATTCATTCCCCATTGTATCTATTCAAGACTAATTTTCATTTGATGATTAAAAATAATTTTTAAAGACTTAATATCATTCTTAATATGAATAAGATACATCGTGTCCATAACAAAATTTAATTATGTAACAAAGCATATGAAGAAAAACGAATCAGTTAACACCTGAAACGATGACACTGTTGAAATATCATTAACAAAGCAATATTAGAAGATCATATATTATATTATATTAATGTATATGGTTCTTGTATAATTAAATAAAAATTATTTCACCATTATACATGAGGTTAACCTACCCTTGACCAAGGAGATGTACATGTTAAGGGGGAATTTCACAATCTCTTTATTATCCGAGGTTGTTTTACTTAAGTATATATTGGGACCTCATTATCATCGACATCCGTGTTTTCTTAAAAATGTATTTCAAAACATTTTTACTATTTACTAGACGATGGGTTAAAGTTATTTAAACACTTATTTGACCTAATATGTTTTGAAAGTAATCTTTCCGTCGTTTTCCAAACAAGGTACTTTGTAACCTTTTGACAAAATTAAGGTAAGAATGTTTTTAACACATACAGTGGGTGAGGCTATTTTCTGCCATTATGACAACATTGAAGCTTCACATACAAACTTATAAGAATATTTTCAAAACAAATGTTTTCTTTTATAATTGTGTTTCTTTTAAATGATTTCAAAATATAATGTGTTTTTTATTTCAAATAGTTTTAATTTCATATATGTCAACATCCTTTGATGGATTTTCAAATTTTTTGAAGTTGGTTTATTATGACACAAAACATCAATATTTTATTGAAGCTTTTGGGATATGTTTGACTGTGGATGTGTTATTTTTATATCATTCATGGTTTATGGTTAATGTATTGAAAATTTTTATGCTAGTTTTAATACGAATGTATATGTTATGTTTCAACCTTTTCATATGAGGAATGTATTGGACTTTGTATGTGACAGGTGGAGCCCGCTATAGGTCCTCAAGGCATCAGTAGGTCTCATGAGACAATTAGACGTGGAATTGGCGCAGGCCTTTCCCATTTTTATATATGGGTTTGGATGAGGCCTAAATCATTTTTAGACGTCTTGGCCAAGGCCTTGACAAGATGTTTCAGAATGTCCGACATTATACATTCCATCAATATGAAAATATTATTGACGGTTAATGTGGTTATTTGACTATTAGAATACCCATGACTATGTTTTATTATGTAATTATTTACTTAGATCATATTCTTTCCATAAAGTGTTCGTGTTTATTATTTGTAAAGGCACGTGTTTTTAATTAATCACTTTGCCTAATGTTTATGTTATCATCCACTATATTTCTTACCCTTACTGAGCATTTTGAGATCACCCCTTTCTTATGTTTCATTTCAACAGGATATCATGAAGTTATTTATGTGTGACTTTCAGGAATATTCTAGGAGGCTTGGATGTTTCTAATGGAATAAATTAGTTTTTTATTTCATTTCAAGTTCTAATGTTGAACATTTGTATGTATCTTGTTTCCAAAAATACTAAAATGATCGGTCTTTTAGGATTTGATCCCATGTAATCATGCTAATGCTATGTAATAATTCACCGACTCTGGGTAACTGGGGTCGGGCCATTACAATTGGTATCAAAATATGATTAGTATAAACCTTGGAAACTAGATTTAGAGAAACTCTCATTAGAGAAAATTACCCTAAGATAGACTTTAAGGATTAATATAGAAGAACTTATAGAATTTTGGTACTATAGAGGTTTTGTGAGTTTTCCACGAAATAAATCCCTGTCTAGATATGAGCAGGTAGAGGTGGCTCTAGCACAGATGTACCTAGGGGTAAAACCCAAAAACAACGCTTTGAGCTAGACTCGAATGGGAACTGGTGCATGACAACAGGCCTTGCTGCACTCTTGTTACGACACAACCGGGGGATATGCTTAGGATAATTATCATTTTATTTACAAAACATTATGAAGGGTTCATGTGTATATACTTCCTCAAAGAAAACATTTTTATGATCATGGATTATATCCATAAACTATTCAATTTATGTTAACTATTTTATAGGTTTGTAAATATCTATTGTGATTCATAAACAAATCCATTGTATTCAATTTTTTAGAAATGGTTCCTAGTGGAATAAATAGAAATCGTATCAATAGACGTAATACATGTAGGGATTTCCATCATACTTAAGATAATAATAGTTGATTTGGTGATGCAACTGTTGCTGATCAGCTTATCACCATACTGGGAAAACTCACTCAGGTTATGAATAATAACCTTACCTGTATGGAGAACCCCGATCCAAAACGTGGAGGATCAATGTTAGACAGCTTCACGAGAAAAAAACCACCAGCATTCAATGGAACTACAAATCCATTTATATCTGAGAAATGGATAATTTCTTTAGAGAATATATTTCATGCTTTGGGGAGTTGTGAAAGGGAAAATGTTTTCATGGTAGTTTATTGCCTCACTGGAGATGTTGATCAATGGTGGTCATTGATTCAAAACACAATGGAGGATAAAGAAGTATCAAGTATGGAATGCAGGTAGTTTAAAGATATTTTCCTATAAAAATACTTTCCTCATGACCATCGAGTGGATATGGAAAGGAAATTTCTAAGTCTGAGGGAAATGGGGGATGAGAATGTCGGAAAGTATGATGCTAACATTACAAGGTTAGCAAGGAATGCTGCAGATTATATACGTAACCCAATAAGTAAGATTGGTCATTTATTTTATGGGTTAAAACCGTTTCTCCATTGAGCATTTGTCTCACAATCCTTCTCATCATACGAAGATATTGTCTCATGTGCTATCAAGACAGAAATTGAATTTTCTAAGTCTTACGATTTTAAAGAAAATAAAGAGAAGAAGAGATATGTTGAACACTCTAGAAAAGGAAATAAGGAAACATGGAAGAAGGGAATAGTTGAATTTCTAACCTGAGATAATTGTGGAAGGAAGCACCATGGTGGCTGTTTAAAAGGAAAACCAGTATGCTACAAATGTGGATAGAAAAGACATCATGCTAGTGATTGTAAGGGGAAGAAAGAAGCACCAAATGTTCAATGCTTCAATTTCAGGGAGATGAGACATTATGAAAATAAATGTCCAAATTGTCTGGGAAACATACCCTAGAAAAGAACAAGGGATCACAACCAAACTTATGCGATCACTACTGCTGTGGTTGAAGCCACAAAAGACATGGATGTAGGTAATTTAATAATTTCTTAAAGTGTATCTGATGCTTTATTTGATTCTAGATCATCGCATTGTTTCATATCTTCCCATTTTTCTAAGAAAATTCGATATTTCCAATTTTATTAACAAGGGAGTTTTCAGTCAATACTGCAAAGGGAAGTATCATTGCCACAATGTTTTGGGAATCATTTCACATTAAGGTATATAAAATATATTTATCTGCAGATCTCATCGTCATACACATGATTTAATTTGATATAATACTCGGTATAGATTGTCTTTCAGACCATGATGCAAAAATTTAATGTACGAAGAAGGAGGTTACAATTTTCGATGATGATAAGAAGTACCTTATCTTTATAGTAGAAACATCACCATACGATTCTTATCTAGATCCACCCCCATTATCTCAAATGAATAAAATTATTGGGGAGGAAGGGAATGAAATAACTATGGTTGAGGAAAAGAATTTCTGAATAGAAGACATACCTATTGTGTAAGAATATGTTGATGTGTTTCCAGATGATTTACTTGGACATCCTCCAGAACGAGAAATTGAGTTTTCCATTGATTTAATTCCTGGTTCCAGGACCATATCGAAGACCCCTTATAGAATGTACATTGTATAATTAGTGGAACTAAAAAAAACTAGAGGAATTGAGTAATAAAGTATTTTTTTTCTCCCTAGTGTTTCTACATGGGGAGCCCCTATCCTTTTTGTTAAAAAGAAAGATGGATCTATGAGGTGGTTCATTGACTTTAGGGGGATCAATGCTATAATAATAATTTACAAGTATAATCTACCTTCTATTGATGATTTATTCGACAAAATTCATGGATATCAGAATTTTTCAATGATTGAAATTCGATCTAGATATCATCAGTTGTGTTTGAAGAAGGAAGACATTCCGAAAACATCATTTCAAACCAGGCATGGGAATTACGAGTTTACAGTAATGAGTTTAGGATTGACTAATGCACCCTTTTCTCATGGATCGAATGAATAGAGTTTTCAAGGAATGTATTGATGACTTTGTAGTGGTATTTATTGATGATATCCTGTAATACTCAAAAATATATAAAGATTAAGAAAATCACTTGTCCACCATTCCGAAAAACCTCAGAAGAAATGAATTATATGGGAATTTTAGCAAGTGTGATTTCTAGATTCAAGATATTTCTTTTCTTAGCCATATTGTCTCTAAGGATGGAATCTCTATTGATCCTTCTAAGACAATAGAAATCTATGAATGGCCAGCACCGAGGAGTATAATTGAGGTACGCAGTTTTATACGTTTAGCAGGTTATTATCGGCGTTCATCTAGAATTTTCCTGATTTTCTAACCCATTAACCATGATCACATGTAAAGGGGTTAAATTTGTTTGAAAAAAGTAGTGTCAATATTGATTTGAAGAAATGAAGAGATGATTATCCAATGCTCTTATATTGACTCTACCATCGGGGAAGGATGGGTTTGTTATTTATAGTGATGCTTTAATGAAAGGACTTGGTTGTATCCTTATGCAGAATGAGAGAGTTATTGCCTATGCATCACGATAGATAAAAATTCATGAACAAAACTCTCCAACTCGTGATCTTGAGTTAGCAGCTGTGATCTTTGTTGTAAAGATATGGAGACACTGTCTCTATGGTAAAAATATGAGATATATACTGATCATAAGAGTTTGAAGTATATTTTCCCATAGAAGGAACTCAACATGAGGTAATGGCGATGTATTGAACTACTCAAATATTATGATTTCACTATACACTACCACCCGAGGATGTAAAATAAGGTGGTATATGCTTTGAGTACAATGGATCATGGAGTTCTAAATAAGATGAGTGTTGAAAAGGATCCTATGTACATAGATCTAGTAAAAATGGATATGGGAATAATCATGGAAGGTGAAAAATTGATACTTTTTCAAATGGTTTCCAACCCATCTTTACTAGAAATGATAAAAAATTCTCAGGCTGATGATGAAGATTTTAAAAAGAAAATTAATGTTGTGAACGATGGGATATTGATCGACTTCATATATTAAGATGTAATTTTGAAATTTGGGAAAAGTCTTTTTGTTCTTGAAAAACAAAATCTAAAAAGATAATTGTTAGATGATGATCATAGCTTCAATTTCTCTGTAAACCCTGGTAGCAATAATATGTATAGAGATTTGAATGAACATTTTTGGTTGGACAACATGAAGAGGGATATTGCTGATTTTGTGTCAAGATGTTTGGTTTTCCAACAAGTGAAAGCTGGAAGGAGACCGCCTGGAAGAGTCATGCAACCTCTTCCCATACCTGAGTGTAAAAGGGATAACATTACGATGGACTTTTTCCGGGGACTACTAAATACTTCTAGAAGGAATGATGTAATATGGGTCATTGTTGATCGTCTTACCAATTCAGCACATTTTCTTGCTATAAGAGAAGATTTACCACTTTAACGTCTAGAAAGAATATATATTAATGATGTTGTAAGACTTCATAGAGTACCCTTATCAAGTGTTTCTGACCGTGATCCCCATTTTACATCATGATTCTGGAAAATTCTTCAGAAATCCCTGGATACTGAACTTCGTTTCAGCACTGCCTACCACCCTCAAACTGATGGACAGTCAGAATGGACTATTCAAACCTTAGAAGACCATTTGAGATCTTTCTCACATGAATTTCGAGGTATTTTGGATCAAGATTTACATCTGGTGGAATTTACCTAAAACAATAGCTTCAATTAATGTATTCATATTGCACCATATGAAGTGTCACATGGAAAGAGATGTCGCACACCAACCTTTTGGGTTGATGTTGGTGAAAGAAATATTGTAGTCCCAGAACTATTTGAGGAAACAATGAAAAATTTTAAGGTAATCCAAACCCCCATCAAAGCAGCTCAAAGTAAGAAGAAGAGCTATGTTGATATCCAAAGGAAGGATTAGGAATTTCAGGTAGGAGATCATGTTTTCTTGAAGGTATCTCCATGGAAGGGAATTATATGATTCAGTAAGAAGGGTAAATTTAGTCCCATGTACATCAGACCTTTCGAAATTTTAAAACAAATTGGGGTTGTACCTTACTGTTTGGCAATGCCGCCATGTCTCTCCAAAGTTTATAATGTGTTCCATGTATCCCTGTTGAGAAAATAAATGCCCAACCCAATGTATGTACTAACCTATGAAGAATTATAACTACAACCTGATCTGTCTTATTGTGAAGAGCCTATCAGAATTCTTGATATCAGAGAACAAGTACTGAGAACCCGGATGACTCACCAGGTAAAAGATCTATGGAGAAACTATAATATGGAAGAGGAAATGTGGGAACCCGAGAAACTTATGATGAATATATACCTGAATCTTTTTCTGCAGTAATATTATAGAAATTTTGAGGATGAAATTACTTTAAGGATGGGAGAATGTAACACCCCATGCTTCAACGGTATGATTCCCTTTGAATAATGCAATAGCTTGCGTTGTACGCAACTTAGAGTTCTAACACAACAAGACCAATAAAACCATCTGTTATGAATATTAAAACCTAATTTTATAAATTTTATAAATTTTATCTTTCAAAATGGACAGCATTTCTAGATTCAAAATATTGAATTTAGCTTAAGGTGAATTTTTTGTATTTTTCTGAAATCTTTCGATTTTTGATGAATAGTGAAAACAAATTGCGTTCTTGGTTAAAAATGAATTTTTATTTAAATAATTAGTTATTTTAGTTTTATTTTTTTTATGTCAAAATAGATACATAATACCTATATATTCTCAACTTAATTCATTGGAGTAATTTTATAATAAGTTTAGTTATAAAAAATTTTATCGAACTTTTTACCATTTTTAACCGCCTCCTAGGAGAATTTCCAAATTTGTATAAAACATAATTATACAGATTATATGAGTTAAATTTCAAAAATCCAAGAGACATTGTTAATATTATTAAGTAAAATGTGGTTCAATAAAATGAAAATAATATTTTGGTGAATAGTAACTTTTGAGTTTTATTTACCACGATTAAAAGTAAATAGGGTAACTATGGGTAAAAATGATATCATAGTTACCCTAACACATGTCCTAATTCTATTGTATAAGTATAATTTTACCAAAAACAACCCTAGGAATAAAATATGATCCCCTTTGGTATACTTGAATTATATTAGGACATTTATTATTATTTTATTTAAAGAATAGTTAAAAGAGTTAAAATCAATGTTTAATAACTAAACCATTTTTAGTATAGGGTTATACATAAGAGAAATTCATCTATAAATATTCATTCAAAATATAAAACGATTTCTTATGTAATGGTATTTTATTTATAATTTTTATACCTTAAATAATTAAATTTATTTATGACACAACGATGATGTATTAATTACCATATTAAGGAAAGATTAAAACAATTGATATTATAAATATCCAAATAAATATAATTTGAGACTTTTAATGAATTAAAATAATTTTCAATGTTAATATGACATTTTAGGGTTGATTAAATTAATTGTTTTCAAAAAAATAATGTTTTTATGAATTTAACAAAAACAAAATACCTAATAGTCTCAAAATTGACATAAAAGTGTTTTTATAACAAGTATTATATTATTAATTGATATTCTATTCCTAAAAATAGATGGATTGGAAAAAGGGATTAAATAATATTAAATATGTCATTAATGAACCACTTGAGGTTATCATGTATGTTTATAATACGTTTATTAACCAAATAATATAAAAATACAAAGAGACATGGTAAATGTAAAACTATTTAACTAAGAGTTAAATCGAGAAGATAAGGTTAATATAGTGACCCAAACCAGTATAAAACCAATTGGTTGAGTGAATTTTGACCCATACCCACCTTATCCTCAGAATAAATCATTTTTAATCCATTATAAATAGAAAATATTTTATTATAAAATAATATTTCAATCTTTTCCTAAGGTGCCCCTCACCCCTCTTATAAAAGGGAACTTCCCCTTCTATGAAATTCACACATTCAAAGCAATTTGGCTCAGCCAAAACCTACCCAAATATCATCTCAACAGTCCTCCATTCATCCTAGAGGCATTACTTTGGTCGGAAAGAAAACCTAAGGAGATAATTGGATCAAATTAAATTGAAGAACCCGAAGAAGAGGTAAATATTTCATCAACTCCTTCAAGTTATTTTATTCTTCGACATCCCCTTTATTTGTTGTTTCAATTAAAAAATATAAACTTTAGTATCTTCTATATACTGTAATGTTATTATATAAATTTTACAACCATATTTAGTATTCTATCCATCCTGTAAATGACAATGTCACCATACGTGCGTACGTACGAATTACCGTCTCCATGTCGTGGTGTATTTTGTTATTCAAACACTTAATCATTTGGATGGGTATAATAATGATTATAAATGATGTAAATAATAAATATAAAATGATTATGATTATTTATATATGATATACCATCAAATTTTATAATATTTTAATATCAAAAGAAGGATATTGTCGCTCATACGTATGTACGGATTACCGTTTCCACGAACGCGAGTAAATTCATTCCCCATCGTATCCATTGAAGACTAATTATTATTTTAGGATTAAAAATAATGTTTAATGACTGAGTATCATTCTGAAAATTAATATTATACATTCTATTCATAAAAACCATTACTTATGTAACAAATCATATAAAGGAAAATGATTCAGTTAACACCAGAAACGATGATAGTACAGAAATATCATAAACAAAGAAATACAAGAAGATCATATATGATATCATATTATTGTATATGGTTCTTGTATAATGTAATAAACATTATTTCACCATTATAAAGGTGGTTAACATACCCTCAACCAAAGAAAATTACAAGGTAAGGGTTAATTTCACAATCACTTTATTATCTGAGGTTGTTTTTATGTAAGTATCTACTGGGACCTCTTTATCATCCAAATCTGTGTTTTCTTAAAAATGAATTTCAAAACGTTTTTTATATTTAATATAATATGGGTTAAATTAATTTATACCCTTGTTTGACCTTATAAGTTTTGAAACGAATCATTTCATCATTTTCCAAACACGGTACTTTATGACCTTTTCGACCAAATTACGGTAAGAATGTATTTTTAACTTATTCGGCGGTTACAGATATTTTCCGCCGTTATAACAATGTCGGAGCTTCCCTTACAAGATTTTAAGAATATTTTCAAAATAAATGATTACTTTTATAATTATGTGTATTTTAAATTATTTCAAAATATAAAGATTTTTTTATTTCAAATATTTTTTATTTCATCTATGTCAACATCATTTGAGGGATTTTCAACTTGTTTTATGTGGGTTTATTATGACCCAGAACGTCCATATTTCATTGAAGGTTTTGTGATATGTTTGAATTTGGATGTGTTATTTTTATACGATTCATGTTTTATGGTTAAATTATTGAAAGTTTTATACTAGTTTTAATATGAATTTTTATGTTATGTTTCAACCTTTTCATATGAGGAATGTATTGGACTTAGTGTGTGATAGGTGGAGCCCGTTATATCTCCTTGATGCATCGGTATGTCTAATGAGACAATTTGACTAGGAATTTGTTGAGGCCTTCCAAATTTTTATATATCATTTTGAATGAGGCCTAAATCATTTTTAGACATTTTGGTCGAGGCCTTGAAAAGATGTTTTGGAATTTCCAGCATTATACATTCCCTCATTATTAAAATAATATTGATGGTTAATGTAGTTATTCGACTAGTAGAATACCCATGACTATGTTTTATTATGACATTATTTACATAGCTCATATTCCTACCATAATGTGTTTATGTTTATTATTTATGAAGGCATGTGCCTTCAATTATTCACCATGCCAAAAATTTATGTTATCTTTAGCTGTATTGCTTACCCTTACTGCGCTTTTGAGCTCACCCCTTTCTTATCTTTCATTTTCCCAGGATATGAAGAAGTTTGTTATGAGTGACTTGTAGGAATAATCTAAAAGTCTTGGATTTTTATAATGGAATAAATTAGTTTTGTATTTCTTTTCAAGTTGTAATGTTGAACTTATGTATGTATCTTTTTTCCAATAATATGAAATTGATGGGTCGTTCAGGATTTGATCCCTTGTGATCATTCCCATTCTATGTAATAATGAACCGACTCTGGGTAACTGGGGTTGGGGCGTTACAGTTTGGTTCATAAAATATAAATCTAAATATCATAAATAAATTTCATTCATCCTATAATCTTTAATTTGGGCATAAATCTAAGCTCTGAAGTCCTTTTATGAAAATCAAACGAAGATTCCCAAATAATTGTTAATGTTCATCTACGAACACTGTTGTTTTATTTCTTCCTTAAACCTCTTAAATTATTTATATTTCATGTTTATATAATAAAATAAGTATCCTTAATATAATTTTATGTTTTTATATTTATTGTAACACCCCAAGCTTCCACGGTACGCTTCTCTTTGAATAATACAGTAGCGTGTGTTGTACGCAACATCGAGTTCTAACACACACCACAACCATTCAAAGTAGCCATTATGAATAGTAATACCCACCTTTTTAAATTATATAAATTTTATATTTCAAAATGGACTTCATTTTTGGATTCGGAATATCTAAATTAGCCTATGTTGATTTTTTGTTATTTTTCTGAGAAATTCCAATTTTTGATGAATAGTAAAAAATACATAAAAACAACTTTTTTAATCAATATAATTTATAGTGATAAATTATACAATTGAGTGGTTATAAAGTATAATTATAATATATTTTTACCATTTTATCCAATGGTGGTCATTATAATTAATTTCACTTTGAAATTGGACATAAACAATTGTCAATCTTTTGATATAAATTGTTTCTTAAAAACATGCTATTTGTTGTGACAGGGGGAATTAATTATAAAATTAATTAATGCCACTTATATGTTTGAAATTTTTTTAAATATACATCATTTTTGAATTCATAATATCAATTATAGATTATGGTGAAATTTTGGCATTGCTCTGAAAATCTTCAATTTTTTATGAATAGTGAAACCACTAAGTGGTAGTTAAAAAACTGATTTTTCGTTTAAATGAAACATTACCACTTCTGTGATTTGATTTTCAAAAATCCGACAAACATGTTTTCATTAGGAATTAAAATATGTTTAAATGGGATAAAAATAATGTTTTGGTGAATAGTAACTTTTAATTTTAATTAATCACGATTAAAGGTAATTAATGAAATTTAAGGTAAAAATGATGTTATAAAAATATGAAAATACCCTTACACTTGTCCTAAACTTATTGGATGAGTCATGGACGACCAAGACAATCCATGGGTAAACTTGGGGACCCCATGGAGCCACTTGGGTAAGAAAATGACATTAATAACGTTTTCTTTAATGTAAAAAATAAAATTGTCACAAACATGTGTTGTTTTACTAAAACAATTATTACATGTGGTTATATAAGTTAACTTTTCTACTAAAAATATTAATTGGAATGCTAAAATTATTTCTTAAATCATGATATTTTTTTTATAATTTTTAGACATTAAATAGATTAAATTTTTTATGACACCATTATGATGACACTATTTTTTATATATGATATATATTATGTTTATGTTTTCTTTATGCTTCTGTATTTCTCATTTATGGAATACCATTATGATTTCCATAAAGGGTAAACACGATAATTTCATTTTAGGAAGTGCAGACTACTGCCCCCTCAAAGTGATTTGAATTGTTAATTCCATATGTGGGACGTATAAAGGATGGAGTAAATGATATTCTATATCATATTATACTAGAATTATAATACACCTTTATATCATTTTGATTTCATTCCATTAAATACGAAATAGAAATGAAAGTAGCATTCATGCGTACGTACGACTTACCGTCTCCATGAATGGTGCATTTCATATCTTACCTATAAATGTTACGTATTATTTTGAATGAATGTATATACTGGATATATATGATATATATGATATCAACATCAAGAATATAATTATGGATATAATGGATATTTTTCCACATGAACAACTTGTAATTATAAGAAGTTTATTTTTGACTCAATTAACAAATATTGACAAAACGACCGTTATTAACATAAATAATTACATAATTTTCATAACATGGTAATAAGTGATATAAAAGGAATAATAAACTTGAAAAAGGTTATTAAGCAAGTAGAGATTAACTCTAGTTTATTATTCATGAGATTAAGGAATGGTCGAGTGAAGTCGGACACGAGGTAAGGGAACTTCTTAACCCAATTTCCATTCTTTGGGTTAATCTCCTACTTTCAAGTAATGTCATGATATTATAATTTCCTATCTTGTATTTGTACTTTATTTATGAGTACTTATAGTTAATACACATAATAGATCTATTTTATTAAAAAAATGTTCTTTGTAAGGAACTTCGTCTCAATCTCCTTTCATTGAGGAATATTTTATTTTATACACAACATTCATTTATATGGTGTATAAACACCTTTGACTTTTACATTTATTCAAAAGGAATATTTTTATACAACGCGTTTTACTAAACAACAAAAGGGAATTTTTTTTTTGTACGTATGCGGCGACAACGACTTCTTCACCGCCGTGACCATTATTTGGGTTTTGGATTCCTCTACAAGCCATAACTTTTTTTCAAATGAAAAATAAATACCAAGATTTAATTTTTTTTTATTTTGGTATTGAAAATGGATTTGATAATGTTTTTATTATATCAATGTGTTGTATTGATATCTTGTGATGTGGAAATGATATGTTTCCTTTATGCATGTTTTATGTGATACGATTATGTTATGGTTTATGATATGTTTAAACCTGTTATATTAGGAATGCATTGGACTTAATAAGTGACGGGTGGAGCCCGCTATAGCTCCTCGATGCATCTATAGGTATCATGAGACAATCTAGTGTCTTGGCACGAGGCCTTGACAAAATCTTATTTTTAGTCTTGGAACAAGACCTTGTCTACATGGTTATGATAGTATTACATTATGCATTCCATCATTATGAAAGTGGTTATTGGTATTGCATGTGCTATTCGACTAGTAGAATATCCATGTGAATAAGTAAATGACATTATTTCATTTTACTTTTTCCATATTATGCTAAAGTTGAAGTTTAAAAGGTTTTTGTTTTATTTATACATTGCCTTAAATGTTTATGTTTATTTATGCAAGCTTCTTCTATATTGTTATCCTTACTGAGCATCTGAGCACACCCCTTTCAATGTTTCAATATTTTATAGGATGTGAAGAAGTATTTTATGAATGACCTATAGGGATAGTCAGAAGGGGATATGAGTGTGGACTATAGAGGCCATGTTATTGTAGTTTTTCACTTTATGATGTAATGTAACTTTTATGAATGTATCTAGTGTTTCCAAGTCTACTGAACTAATCGGTCTTTCAAGACATTCTCTTTTGTGATCATTCCAAAGTTTTTTAATAATGCATCGACTCTAGGTAACTAGGGTTGGGGTGTTACAGTCGGTATCAGAGGCAGTTTAGTACTAACCTTGGAAGCTAGATTTAGATAAACACTGATTAGAGCACATAGCCCTAAGATAGACTTTGAGGATTAGTATAGAAGAACTTCCTAGAATTTTGGAATTATAGAGATTTTGTGAGTTTTCTGAGCAATACATCCCTATCTTGATACGGGCAGGTAGAGGAGTCTCTGGCACATTGGTACCTAGGGGTAAAACCTGAAAACACCACTTTGAGCTAGACTCAAACGGGAACTGGTGCACGACAACAGGTTTTGCTGCACTCTTGGTTACGACACTCCCGTGGGATATGATTAGGATAATTATCATTTTCATTACAAACCACTATGAAGGGTTATGAGTATATACTTCCTCAAAGAAAACATTTTTAATATTATGGATTATATCCATAAATAGTTTAATTTATGTTAACTGTTTTGAATGTTTGTAATTATGTATTTTGATTCATAAACTAAACTAGTTTATGCAATTGTTTAGAAATGGAACCTAGTGGGAGGAATGGAAACTGTATCAATGCACGCAACCAATGTAGGGATTTCCCTCCTACTCAAGATAATTATTATGGATATGGAGATACAACTGGTGCTGACCAACTTATTACCATACTGGGGAAACTCACTCAGGTTATGAATAATAACCTTACACGTATGGAGAACCCTGATCTGCAACCTGGAGGATCAATGTTATACCTCTTCAAGAGGCAACAACCGCTGACATTAAATGGGGGTACAAATCCATTAGTATCTGAGAAATGGATAAACTCCTTAGAGAAAATATTCCACGCCTTGGGGAGTAGCGAAAGGGAGAAGGTTGTCATGGCAGTCTACCGTCTCACTGGAGATGAAGATCAATGGTGGTCGCTGATTCAAAACACAAAAGAAGATGAAGAAGTATCATGTATGGAATGGAAGAAGTTTAAGGAAATTTTATTAGAAAAATACTTTCCACATGACCATCGAGCAAATATGGAAAGTCAATTTCTGAGTCTGAGGCAGAAGGAGGATGATAACGTCGCAATGTATGAGGCTAACTTTACAAGGATAGCGAGGAATGCTGCAGATTATATAAATAACCCAAGAAGTAATATTGATCATTTCTTTTATGGGTTAAAACCATTTCTCCATCGAGCATTAGTCTCACAAACATTCTTGTCGTACGAAGATATTGTCTCATGTACTATCAAGATGGAAAAGGAATTCTCTATGTGTTATGACTTTACATCAAAGCAAGAAAAGAAGAGATATTTTGATCAATCTGGAAATGGAAATAAGGGGAAGAAGGGAAAATTTGAATATCAGTCATGTAGTAAATGTGGGAAGAAACACCCTGGTACTTGCTTGAAGGGAATGGGAGTCTGTTACAAGTGTGGTGAAAAAGGCCACCAAGATCATGATTGCAAGGGAAAGAAAGCTGTTGTCAATGTGGAAATCTATAATTGTAGAGATATGGGACATTATTCAAATGAATGACCTAAGAATTAGGGGAACTTACCTCAGAAGAGGCCAAGGGATCAAGGCCGAGCTTATGATATCACTACTGCTGAGGTTGAAGCTCCGAAATACGTGGTGGAAGGTAATTTAATGGTCTCCTCAAGTTTAGAAAATGCATTATTTGATTCAAGATCATCAAATTGTTTCATATCTTCCCAGTTTGATAAGAAAATTAGATATTTCCAATTTTATTCAACAAGATAATTTTCAGTCAAAACATCTAAGTGAAGTATCATTGCAACAATGTTTTGTGAATTAGTCCCCATTAGATCACGTAAATGTTCTTTATCCGCTGATCTCTTTGTCATAAAAATGATTGAGTTTGATATAATCCTTGATATGTATTGGCTTTCAAACTATGATGCAAAGATTTATTGTAATAAGAAGGAGGTTACGATTTTTGATGATGATGATAAGGAACACCTTATTTTTAGAGCAGAATTGTCACCACCGAATTCTTATTTAGATACACATCCAGTAGCTCAACTAAATTCAATTATTGGGGAGGAATATAATGAAATGACTAAGGGTGAGGAAAGTAATGTTCAAATAGAGGATGTACCTATTGTGAAAGAATATGTAGATGTGTTTCTGGAAGATTTTCATGGACATCCTCTAGAACGAGAAGTTGAGTTTTCCATTGATTTAATTCATGGATCAAAGCCTATATCTAAGACCCCTTATAGAATGGCCACCGTGGAATTAGTTGAACTAAAGAAACAACTAGATTAATTTAGTAATAAGGGATTTATTCACCCTATTGTTTCTCCATGGGGAGCCCCTGTCCTTTTTGTTAAGAAGAAAGATGGATCTATGAGGTTGTGCGTTGACTACAGGGAGATCAATGCTATAAAAATAAAGAAAAAGTATCCCCTACATTGAATTGATGATTTATATGACCAATTGCATGGAGCTCAATACTTTTCAAAGAATGACCTTCATTCTGGAGACCATCAGTTGTGTGTGAAGAAGGAAGACATTCCAAAGATAGCATTTCAAACAAGGTATGAGCATTACGAGTTTATAGTAATGCCTTTTGGATTGACTAATGCACCCTCTGTATTCATGGATCTAATGAATAGAGTTATCAAAGAATATCTTGATGATTTTTTGGTGGTATTTATTGATGATATCTTGGTATACTCCAAAAGTTATGAAGATCATGAAAATCACTTGCATATTATCTTGAAGACTCTAATAAGGCATGAATTATATGGGAAGTTTAGCAAGTGTGAATTCTGAATTCAGGAAATTTCATTTCTTGGAAATATTGTCTCTAAGGATGGAATTTTTGTTGATCCTTCTATGAACAAGGAAATCCAGGAATGGGCAGCACCGATGAGTATAACTGAGTTACGCAACATTATTGGTTTGGCAGGTTATTATCGACGTTTTGTCTAGAATTTTGCACGATTGGATAAACCATTAACGAAACTCACACGTAAAGGGGTTAAATTTTTCTGGACAAAAGAGTGTGTAGAATGTTTTGAAGATCTGAAGAGAAGATTATTCAATGCTCTTATATTGACTCTACCATCAGGGAATGATGGGATCGTTATTTATAGTGATGCATCAATGAAAGGGCTTGGTTGTGTCCTTATACAGAATGATAGGGTTATTTCCCATTAATCATCATAGCTAAAAATTCATGAGCAGAACTATCCTACTCATGATATCGAGTTAGCTGCTGTAATCTTTGCCTTGAAGATATGTATACATTATCCTTATGCTGAAAAATGTGAGATATATACCGATCACAAGAGTTTGAAATATATTTTCTCAAAAAAAGAACTCAACATTAGGCAAAAGAGATGGCTTTAACTACTCAAGGATTATGATTGCACGATAAACTACCACCCAGGGAAAGAAAATAAGGTTGTTGATGCTTTGAGTAGAAAAGATTATGGAGTTTTGAACATGATGAGAGTGGAAATGGGATAATATTACGATGGATTTTGTCATGGGACTACCAAAGACTCCTAGAAGGAATGGCACAATTTGGGTCATTGTTGATCATCTCACGAAGTCAGCACATTTTCTTTCTATAAGGGATGATCTACCACTTGAACATCTAGAAAGACTGTATATTAATGAAGTTGTGAGACTTCATGGAGTACCCCTGTCGATTGTCTCAAAATGTGATCCCCATTTTACATCAAGATTCTGGAAAAGTCTTCAGAAGGCCTTGGATACTGAACTTTTTTTTAGCACTGCTTACCACCCTCAAACAGATTGGCAATCAGAACGAACTATTCAAACCTTAAAGACATGTTGAGATCCTGCTCACTTGACATTCAGGGTGTGTGGGATCAATATTTACCTCTGGTAGAATTTTCCAATAACAATAGCTTCCATTCATGTATTCTGATGGCACCATATGAAGCGTTATATTGAAAGAGATGTTGCACACCAACCTGTTGGGATGACATTGGTGAAAGAAAACTTTTACGCCCAGAACTCATGGAGGAAACTATGGAAAATGTGAAGGTAATCCAAAACCACATCAAAGTAGCTCAAAGTAGGCAGAAGAGCTATGCTGACAACCGAATGAAGGAGTTGGAAATTCTGGTAGGATATCATGTTTTCATGAAGGTATCTCAATGGAAGGGAGTTATACATTTCGGTAAGAAGGGTAAATTGAGTCCCAGGTACATCAGAACCTTCGAAATTCTAGAACAAATTGGGGTTATAGCTTACCGTTTGGCAATGCCGCCAAGTCTAGCCAAAGTTCATGATGTATTCCACGTATCACTGTTGAGAAAATACATGCCTGACCCAACGCATGTACTCACCTATGAAAAATTTGAACTTGAACCCGATCTGTCTTATTGTGAAGAGCCCGTCAGGATTCTTGATACAAGAGAAAATGTGCCGAGAAACCGAACGACTCGTCTGGTAAAAGTTTTATGGAGAAACCATAAGATGGAGGAGGCAACGTGGGAACCAAAGGAACTTATGATGAAGAATCACCCAAGTCTTTTTATATAGTGATATTATATGAAATTTCAAGGACAAAATTATTTGAAGGAGGGGAGAATGTAACACCCCAAGATTCCATGGTACGCTTCTCTTTGCATAATACAGTAGTGTGTGATGTACGCAACATCGAGTTCTAACACACACAACCATTCAAAGTAGCCATTATGAATAGTAATACCCACTTTTTGAAATTATATAAATTTTATATTTTAAAATGGACTTCATTTTTGGATTCGGAATATCAAAATTAGCCTATGTTGAATTTTTTGTATTTTTCTGAGAACTTCCAATTTTTTTGATGAATAGTGAAAAATACATAAAAACAACTTTTGTAATCAAAATAATTTGTAGTGATAAATTATACAATTTAGTGGTTTTAAAGTTTAATTAGAATATATTTTTACCATTCTCTCCAATGGTGGTAATTATAATTAATTTCACATTGAAATTGGACAAAAACAATTGTCAATATTTTGATATATATTGTTTCTAAAAAAATACACTATTTATTCTGAAAGCGGGAATTAATTATAAAATTAATTAATACAACTTATATGTTTTTAATTTTGTAAAATAGACATCATTTTTGAATTCGGAATATCAATTATATCTTAGGGTGAAATTTTGGCATTTCTCTGAAAAACATTAATTTTTTATGAATAGTGAAACCACTAAGTGGTAGTTAAAGAAATGCTTTCTCGTTTAAATGAAACATTACCACTTATGTGATTTGACTTTCAAAAATCCGACATACATGTTTGTCATTAGGAAGTAAAATTTGGTTCAATGGGAGTAAAATAATTTTTTTTGGTGAATAGTAACTTCTAAGTTCAATTAATCACGATTAAAGGTAATTAGTGAAATTTAAGATAAAAATGATGTTATAAAAATATGAAAATACCCTTACACTTGTCCTACACTTATTGGATGAGTTATGGTTGACCATGAAAATCCATGGGTCAACTTGGGGACCCCATTGAGACACTTGGGTAATAAAATGACATTAATAACTTTTTATTTAATGTAAAAATAAAATTGTCACAAACTTGTGTTGTTTTACTAAAACAATTATTACATGGGGTTATATAAGTTAACATTTCTACTATAAATATTCATTGAAAAGCTAAAAATATTTCCTACATCATGAAATTTTTTTATAATTTTTAGACATTAAATAAATTAAATTTTTCATGACACCATTATGATGACACTATTTTTTATATATGATATATATTATGTTTATGTTTTCTTTATGCTTCTGTATTTCTCATTTATCGCATACCTTTATGATTTCCATTATGGGTAAACGTGATAATTTTATTTTAGGAAGTGCGGACTACCACCCCCTCAAAGTGATTTGAATCGTTAGTGCCATATGTGGGACGTATAATGGATGGAGTAAATGATATTATATATGATATTATACTGGAATTATAATACACCTTTATATAATTATGATTTCATTCCATTAAATATGAAATAGAAATGAAAGTAGCGTTCATGCGTACGTACGGATTATCGTCTCCATGAAAGGTGCATTTCATTTCTTACCTATAAATGTTACGTAATATTATGACTGAATGTATATACTAGATATATATATATATATATATGATATATATGATATCTACATCATGAATAAAATTCTAGATATAATGGATATTTTACCACATGAACAACTTTTAATTATAAGAAGTTTATTTTTGAATCAAGTACCCAAGTTCAACAAAACGACCGTTATTAACATAAATAATTACATAATGTTCATAACATGGTAATAAGTGATATAAAAGGAATAATAAACATGAAAAAAGTTATTAAACAAGTAGAGATTATCTCTAGTTTATTATTCAGGAGATTAAGGAATGGTCGAGTGAAGTCGGACATGAGGTAAGGGAACTTCTTAACCCACTTTCCATTCGTTTGGTTAATCTCCTACTTTAAAATTATGTCATGATATTATTATGTCTATCTTGTATTTGTACTTTCTTTATGTATACTTATAGTGAATACACAAAATAGATCTATATTTATAAAAAAAAATTCTTTGTAAGGAACTTCATCTCAGTCTCCTTTCATTGAGGCATATTTTATTTTATACACAACTTTCTTTCATATGGTGTATAAACACATTTGACTTTTATGTTTATTCAAAAGGAATCTTTTTATACGAATTGTTTTACAAAACAACAAAAGGGAATTTTTTTTTGTCGTATGTATGCGACGACAACGACTTCTCTGCCACCATGGCCATTATTTGGGTTTCGGCTTCCTCTACAAGCCATAACTTTTATTTAAATGAAAAATAAATACCAAGTTTTAATTTTCTTTTATTTTGGTATTGAAAATTTTTATGATAATGTTTTTATTCTATCAATGTGTTGTATTGATATCTTGTGATGTGGAAATGGTATGTTTCCTTTATGCATGTTTTAGGTGATACGATTATGTTATGGTTTATGATATGTTTAAACCTGTTCATATGAGGAATGTATTGGACTTAATAAGTTATGGGTGGAGCCCGCTATAGATCCACGATGCATCAGTAGGTCAAATGAGAAAACTAGTGTCTTGGCATGAGGCCTTGATAAAATCTTATTTTTAGTCTTGGCACGAGGCCTTGGCTACGTGGTTATGATTGTCTGGCATTATGCATTCCATCATTATTAAAGTGGTTATTGGTATTGGATGTGATTATTCGACTAGTAGAATATCCATGTTAATATGTAAATGGCATTATTTCATTTTACTTTTTCTATATTATGCTGAAGTTCACGTTTAAATTTTTTCTGTTTTAGTTATACATTGCCTAAAATGTTTATGTTTATTTAAGAAAGATTCTACTATATTTTAATCCTTACTGAGCATCAGAGCTCACCCCTTTCAATGTTTTAATATTTTCCAGGATGTGAAGATGTATTTTATGAATGACCCACAAGGAGAGTCAGAAGGGGATATGAGTGTGGACTATGGAGACCATGTTATTTTAGTTTTTCACTTTATGATGTAATATAACTTTTATAAACGTATCTAGTGTTTCCAAGGCTATTGAACTAATAGGCCTTTCGAGGCATTATCTTTTTTGATCATGCCAATGGTACGTAATAATGCCCCAACTCTGGGTAACTGGGGTCAGGGCGTTACATTTATGGTTCTACCTAATCTCACACACAAATCGATCAAATGAATAAAGAACTTACAGTTCTTTTGTAAGGAAAACTATCGCCTCATAAAACGACGTTGTTCGGTTTTTCATTTACCACCTCTCGTTGTTGGGAATTATGATGGAAAATATGTTTATTATATTATATATATGGGATTTATGATTTATTTATAATTTTTTAAATATTATATAAAACATACCATCATATTTTTCAATTTGTGGAAATATGATAACTTTGTTTGTGGATGTGTGGACTACCACCTCCTCAAAGCGATGCGACTCATTGACACTTAAATGGAATGTATTAATGATGATTTTAGGGAATTTCTATGATATATATGACATAATAATGATACTTTAATGGTATTATATATATATACATATATTCCATTTACTTTCTTTCCTTCAATATGACATGAAATGGATGTTGGGTTCTTACGTATGTATGACCTACCATCTCCATGAATGGTGTATTTCATTTTATATTTATATATTTTATATATAATAATAAATACTTATTTAATGAATATGTATTATATTTATATCATGGTTATCATTATTGAGATAACAGAATCATAATCTTTATATAAGGATAAAGAACCACAAGTCAATATTTATACGAGAGACAAAGTGGTTATTGTAACACCCAAATATTTCAAAGTACTTTATCTTCAAAGTAATTCAATAATTTGCAAAACATGCAACACCGAGTTTGAACGCACCACAACTTACCAAACTAGCCATTCAAAAAGAGGTTATGAATAGTGTAAATTTAATTTGGAATTTTATATACTCTATAAAATTTTTGAATCCATATTATGTGTTTCTTAGACATAATATAACAAAAATTTCATTTTTTCAGATAAAAAAAGAATTTAAAAAAAATTCAATTTTTCCTCCTTTTAATGGAGAACCTTTTTGTAAATACAATATTTGAAACTTTTATATATTGAATTTTCCAAAATAAGCTTCATCATTAGAATCGGGAAATATAATTTAGTTTTGATAAAATTTTTATGTTTTTCTGATAACTATCATATTTAGGTGAATAGTGAAAATTAATACATTTTAACTGAAAACAATATTTCTAATCAAAATAATTATAGTTTTCAATTATAAATTTGAATGGTCTGGAAGTATAATTTGATTATATTTTTATCATTTAATAAAATTTAGTTCTTTCTAAGTTATTTCACATTTAAATTTGACATAAACACATATCAATTGTTTGATATTTTTTACTTTTTTTAATACCCGTTTTTTGGTTTCAACAACTAAAATTAATTTTAAAAAAATAAATGAAAATTATATGTTTTGAATTAGGTAAAATAGAATTCATTTTTGAATTCATAATATCAAAATTAGCTTAGGGTGAATTTTTGGTATTTTTCTGAAAACTTTTAAATTTTGATGAATAGTGAAAAACACTACGTTATTGTTTAAAACCGAATTTTTATTTAAGTAATTAGTTTTTTTATTTTAATTTATTTTTGGACAAAATAGATACGTAATGCCTATATATGTTCATTTTAATTCATTGGAGTATTTTTATAATAAGTTTAGCTATATAAACTTTTATTGATCTTTTTACTGTCTTTTACCCACCTTCTAGGAGCATTTGAAAATTTTCAAAAAAAATAATTTTACTGCTTTTGTGATTTTAATTTCAAAAATGCGAGAGACACGGTTAACCTCAATAAGTAAAATTTTTTTGAATAAGATGAAAATATTTATTTGTGAATAGTAACTTTTGACTTTAATTTACCACGGTTAAAAGTAAATAGGGTAATTAAGGGTAGAAAATGATATTATAATTATCCTAAAACATGTCCTATTTCTTTTGGATAAGTGTAATTCAACCAAAAATAACCTTATAAATAAAATATGATCCTTTATGTCCCCTTGGAATAGATTAGGAAATTTATTATTATTTAATTCAAATAAGATTTAAAAGTGATAAATTCAAGTTTCTATAACTAAAATATTTTTAATATAGGGTAATAAATAAGATAAATTCGACAGTAAATATTTATTATAAAGATAAACATTTTTTCTACATATTGGTATTTTATTTTTAATTTTTAGACATTAAATAATTAAATTTATTTATGACACAATGATGAAATGGTAATTTCCTTATTAATAAAAGATAAAAATAATTGATATAATAATTACCCAATTAAATGTAATTTGAGACTTTTTATGAATTCCAATAATTTTATAGGTTAATATGACATGTTAGGGTTTATTCAATCATTTTATTTCTATGTAATCATGTTGTTATGATTTTAACAAAAAAAAATACCAAATCGTGTCAAAATTGACATAAAATAGTTTTTAAAACAAAAACTATATTATTGGTTGATATAATATTCCTAAAAACCAATGGTTAGAAAAAAGGGGTTAAATAATATTATATATTTCAATAATGAACCACTTGAGGTTCTCTTGGAAGTTTAGAATAATTTTATTAACCATATAGTGTAAGAATTAAAGAAGTCGTGGTAAAAGACAAACTATTTAACTTTGGGATAAATCTAAATGATAAGGTTAAAATGGTTACCAAAACATGTCTAAAACATATTTGTTGAGATTGTTTCGACCCATAACCACCTATGTCTCAAAATAAATTAATTTTGAGCAATTATAAATTGAATATTATTGAATAATAAATTAGTACTTTAATATTTTCCTAAAGTAACCGTCACCCCTCTTATGAAAGGCCACATCCCCTTCTCTCAAAATCACACATCCAAAGAAAATTGGCATGGCCAAACCCTTCCCAAATATCTTCCAAACTTCCCTAGATTCAAACTATATTCCTTAATTTCATCAAAAATAAAACCTAAAAATCCATTTGGATCAACTCAAAATGAAACACCTGAAGAAGATGTAATAATTTCACAATCCTCTTTCAAGTTCTTTTTTCTTCAACTTCCAATTTCTTTGTTATTACCATACCAAAATAATTAATCCAGTACCTTATACATAATTTGATGTTATTATAACTATGTCACAACCATATTCATTATTCTATCCATCCTATTAATGATAATGTCACCATGCGTGCATACGTACGGCTTACCGTCTCCGCACCATGGTATAATGTGTTATTCAACACTATGTTATTTGGATGGATATAATGATGAGTAATATGTATATAAATAATGAAAATAACATTATAATGTATATTTAAAATTAATATACCATCCAATTCCGCACATTTTAATCAATAAGGAAACGATATTGTCGCTCGTGCGTACGTACGGATTATCGTCTCCACGACGTGATGAGATTCATTTCCACGTTCACCATCCATCGATGATTATAAAAATATATATTCTAAATAATTATGTAATATATGAAATAATAATTCTACTACATATATATATATATATGTTAGTGTGTGTGTTTCTACTTACATATATCTTATTCAGTTACTCATGTTTAATACGATATGAAACAAGAAACAACGTTTATGCGTACGTACGACCTACCATCCCCATAAATGGTGTTTTCCACTTCATATATCTATCTATTATAAATATTTATATACTAAATATATATGATATATAAATCAATTTTATATTCTGGAAGTATTTAAATGATGATCTAAATGATACAATCAGGAATAACAAGTTAAAACCTATACGATAAAGAAATCGCTTATTACTTGAAACATTAATTTAACATAAAAATAATTATTAAATGGGTATTATAAAGTCATAAATGAATCATGTATGATATAATAAATATTAATATGGTTCTGGTATAATTTAATAACATAAAATGGTCAGTATATAGGAGGTTAAGAGTACCCTCGACCAAAGGAAAGAGCCTGGCAAGGGTTATTTCCTCAGTATAATTATTATAAGAGATTGTTCAGGTATAAGTATTTTCTTTGAAATAATTATCATAGATACCAATATTTCATAAAAAAAATTCAAAAATAATTTTTCATGGTTTTATGGGAGGGTCTATTTAACTAGATCATCATTTTAACTGTTTTACTGATTTATCTTTCTAAACCCTTTTCAATTAATGTCCATGTTTTGAAAATTATTCAAAAGATTTATTTATAGGGACATGAATGTTTTGAAATGATAATTATTTTAAAAAGTTACAAAGTTTTAAGGGACACATTGATTCAAAAATCTCTTTTAAATGACTTCTTTTAGAAATTGTGAGACTTTTAAACAATTTCATAAAAAAAGGGTACTTCTCTCAAAGATTTTTACTGATCATTTTCAACTATGTAAACATCCTTTATGGGATATTATTCTTGATAGAGGTTGATTTATTATAATATAAATCTTTCATATTTTTTTGAAGGTTTTTTTGATATAGTTTATGGTTGATGTGTTATTTTTATACCATTCATGGTTTATGGTTAAAGTATTGACATTTCGTATGCTAGTTTTAATACGAATGTTTATGTTATGTTTCAACCTTTCCATATGAGGAATGTGTAGGACTTAGTAAGTGATGGGTGGAGCCCACTATAGCTCCTCGATGCATCAGTAGGTCCCACAAGAAAATTAGACGTGGAATTGGTTGAGGACATTCCCATTTTGATATATGTCTTTGGGGGATCCCTAAATCATTTTAAGACATCTTGGCTGAGGCCTTGAAAAGATGTTTCAGAATGTCCGACATTATGCATTCCCTCATTATGAAAATATTATTGATGGTTAATATGGTTATTCTAATAGTATAATACCAATGATAATGTTTTATTATAGAATTATTTACACATCTCATATTCCTTCCATAAAGTGTTCGTTTTTATTATTTGTAAAGGAATGTGTTTTCAATTATTCAACATGCCTAATTTTTATGTTATCTTCCTTTGTATTGTTTACCCTTATTGAGTGTTCGAGCTCACCCTTTTCTTATGTTTTATTTTACCAGGATCCCAAAAAGTGTTTTATTATTGAGATGATGGGTTAATCTAAGGGATAAATGGCATTCTAAAAAGATTATTTATGCTATTTTGTATATTAGAAAGTGTAATGTAACATTCATATATGTAATCTATTTTCCAAGACTACAAAACTGGTCGGTCCATCGGGACATGACTCCTTGTAATCATGCAAATGTTATGTAATAATGAACTGACTTTGGGTAACTAGGGTCAGGGTGTTAATGTTGGTATCAAAGGAAGTTTAGTACAAACATTTGAAAATAGATTTCGAAAAACTCTGATTAGGTAACACTACCCTAAGAGAGACTTTGATGATTAGTATTGAATACCTTCCTAGATATGTTTCATTGTAGGGATTTTGTGAGTTTTCCAAGAAATACATCCCGGGCTGGATATGAGTAGGTAGAGGTATCTCTAGAATAGATGTACCTCGGGGTAAAACCTGAAAACACCACTTTGAGTTTGACTCATACGGTAACAGGTGCACGACAACGGGCCTTGCCACACTCTTGGTTATGACACTCTTAGTGGATATTCTTCAGATAATTCACATTTTCATTACAAGCCATTATGAAGAATTTAGGAGTAAATAATTCCTCAACATAAACATTTTTATGATTATAGATTATATAAATAAATAGTTCAATTTATGTTAGGTATTTTACATGTTTGTAATTATGAATTGTGATTCATAAACTGACCTAGTGTATGCCATTGTTTAGAAATGGTGCCTAGTAGACGGAATGAGAACTCCAGCAATATGTATGATCCATAGAGTAATAAGGATCATATCATTCATCTTATTAAGCCAACATTTAGAAGGGAAATAGTCTCCCATTATTATCATCATATAAAGAAATAGTATCATGTGTTAATAAGATAAGTTAATAATTCTCTGAGTCCTATGGCTTTAAAGGGAATCTAGAGAAGAAAAGGATGGTAGAAATAAAGATGGATAAAGGGTGTAAGGGAAAGAAGGATTTTCCCATATGTGATAACTGTTGAAAGAATCACCTTGGTAAATTCTTAAAGGGAATGAATGTTTTTTATAAGTGTGGAAAAAAAGACACCAAGTACGTGATTGAAAAGGTAAAAACGTTACAATTGTACAATGCTTCATCTGAAATGAGTTGGGACACTATGTGAATCAATGTCCTAACCATCAGAGTATACCCCAAATGTTATTATTAGATAATAATCATGTTATGATACTACCAAAGATGAAGATGAATGATTAAGAGTTCTTATGTTGTTTTTAAATTATTGTGCCATTTGAGTATTGTATTAATGATGTCGATGTTATAAGAATTATAGAATATAAGTCTTGTATTGTAGTACTATTTCATTAAGGACTTGAGATTTTATAGAACCAAGATAAGTGACTCATTGGCAGGTTAATTTTTTTGAAAATATATGGTTGAGATAAAAATAAACCTTAATATGATTTTGATACTGAGGTAGTGGTTTTGGAATAATATATGATTTATTTGGATATATTATATTGTATATTCTTGACTACCTTGAAACTAATTAATGATCTATATATTCCATCATTATTGGAGTTTAAAACATTTTTGGATATAAGGATTATTTCCAGTATTCTATAAGGAATAAGGGAGCGTAATTGTAATCAATAAAGTTATACGATAATTCAGGCTGTTACCATGTTTGAAAAGAAAACATGATGAAGGTATTCACATGTTATTACGTGGCAAAAAGGATCTTCATTATGTTTACCTTCCTTATTAATTTTGCACTGTGAGTTTGGATAGAAGTATTTTGGATAAGTCTACATGTTGGAATCGATTAAGTTCGACATTTGATACTATTGTTAATGTTAAATCATTTATTTATATTATTTTTTGATTGTAATAAAAAGGAATACCCGGAGGTCGGGTGACAACTCGTCGCGTCTGGAAAGGCCATGAGACATGAACCCACAACCAAAGGGCGACAAGGGTGCATCACCTATCACTGGTCTACATGATGTCTTGGTTTGTATAACGTAGTTTTTTTAAATTGTGTGACAAATGAATATAAATTCATTTTTTTAACCCTATACGATTAGAATAAATAGAATATTTGAATTTCTATTATCTTTTGGAGTGAATAATGAGTTTTTGTTAGGAATTAGATAAAGGATTAAACTCTAATTGTCAAGTATATTTTTTTTCTTCCACTTATTATTTGAATAAATTAATTATTAAACATTAGGGAATGGATCTTCAAACCAAAAATGTTTTATCCTAATAAATTATGTTTCTCTGAACCGATGATATTTTAAATCATCATAGATTGATGGCTTTGAGGCCGTCAATTTTACACTTGTTTGTGATTGATGACCTCAATCACTCTCTATAAATATTTATGTTTTTCCTACAATTATGTGTCTCTAATTTTCACAATTTTTCTCCTAATCGAGATCGTAATTGGGGGGTGACTTTTTTCATTTCCCTTTCCCTCTTATTAAGAATAAATTTTATTAACCCAATTTCTGATGTAGGTTTTCCACAAAGGTATTTTCTATTTTTAACATTTTTTTTGAAGAACAATTTCAAATTGTGAGGACAAGTTTTATTGAAGGATGGGAGAATGTAACTCCCCATGATTTCATAGTACGTTATCTCTTCAAAGTAATTTAATAACTTCCGCAACATTCAACATCGAGTTTGAGTGCACCACAACTTACCAAACTAGCCATTCAAAAAGGGGTTAGGAATAGAATTAACTGAATTTTGAATTTAATATACTCTATAATATTTTAGAATCCATATTATGTGTTTATTAGACATAATATAAGAACAAATTCATTTTTCAGATAAAAGAAGTATTTTTTAAAAAATGAAATTTTACCACATTTTAATGGAAAACCATTTTTTAAATACAATATTTAACACTTTTATATATTCAATTTGAAAAAATATACTTCTTCTTTATAATAAGGAATTTAAAATTTTGTTTTGATAAATTTGTGGTGTTTTTCTGATACCTTTCATATTTGGGTGAATAGTCCAAATTACTAAATTTTAGCTGAAAACAACTTTTTAAATCAAAATAATTTATATTGTTAAATTATAAACATGAATGATTTAGAAGTATAATTAGATTATATTTTTATCATTTAATACAATTTTGTCCATTATATGTAATTTCACATTTAAATTTTACATAAACACATGTCAATCTTTTGATAGTTTTTAATTTTTTTAAAACCCACTTTTTGGTTTTAACAATTGAAGTTAATTTTAAATCAATAAATGAAACTTATATGTTTTTAATATGGTAAAATATACATCATTTTTTAATTTTTAATATCAAAATTAGCTAACGGTGAATTTTTGGCATTTTTCTGAAAAATATCAATTTTTGATGAATAGTGAAAAACACTACGTTATTGTTTAAAATCGACTTTTTATTTAAGTAATTAGTTATTTAATTTTAATTTCTTTTAAGTTAAAATAGATATATAATACTTATATGTGTTCATTTTAATCCATTAGAGTCATTTTATAATATGTTAAGATATGTAAGATTTTATTGAACTTTTTAACGTCTTTTACCCACCTTCTAGAAACATTTCATTATTTGCATAAAACTTAATTTTACCGCTTCTATGAGTTGAATTTCAAAAATCTGAGACACACGGTTAACCGAATAAATTAAAATGTGGTTCAATAAGATGAAAATATTTTTTGTGAATAGTAACATATGATTTTTATTTACCACAGTTAAAAGTAAATATGCTAATTAGGGGTAAAAATGATATTATAATTACCATAACACATGTTATAATTATAATGGATAAGTGTAATTAGAGAAAATAAAATATTAGGAATAAAATATGATCCTTTAGGTCCACATGGACAAGATTAAGACATTTATTATCATTTAATTTAAAGAAGAGTTAAAAGTGTTAAATTTAAGTTTATATAACTAAAACATTTTTAGTATAGGGTTATACATAAGTTAAATTCGACTATAAATATTTATTATAAATATAAACATATTTCCTACATAATTGTATTTTTTTAATTTTTATAAATTAAATAATTAAATTTATATACGACACAATGATGATGCAGTAATTACCTTATTAATAAAAGATTAAAATAATTGGTATTATAAATACCCAAATAAATGTAATTCTAGACTTTTGATGAATTCCACTAATTTTATCGGTTAATATGACATTTTATGGTTGATTCCATCAATTTTTTCTAAATTAATCATGCTGTTATGATTAAAAAACTAATACCAAACAGTTTCAAAATTGACATAAAATAGTTTTTAAAACCAAAACTACATTATTGGTTGATATAATATTTTTAAATAACTATAGTTTGACCAAAGGGATTAAATAATATTATATACGTCATTAATAAACCACTTGAAGTTCTATTGGAATTTTATAGTCAGTTTATTAACCATATAGTCTAAAAATCAATGAAGACATGGTAAAAGTTAAACTATTTAACTTTGAGTTAAATCTCAAAGATAAGGACAAATTGGTAACCTAAATTTCTCTAAAACCTATTGGTGGAGAGTAATTCGACCCATAACCACCTATGTCGTGAAATAAATTCATTTTGAGCCATTATAAACCGAATATGATTGTATAATAAATTAATACATTAATCTTTTCCTAAAGTAACACTCACCCCTCTTATAAAAGGGCACTTCCCCTTCTCTCAAAATCACACCTCTAAAGCCGTTTGACTCAGCCAAACCCTACCCAAATATCCTCCCAACATTCCTAAATTCATCATAGTGTCCTTAATTTGATAAAAAATACAACGTAAGGATCCCTTTAGATCAACTCAAAAGGAAACTCCATAAGAAGATGTAATAAATTCACCACCCTCTTTCAAGTTCTTTTCTTCGTCCACTTCTATTTCATTGTTATTACCATACCAAAATAATAACTCCAGTACCTTATACATACTATGATGTTATTATAAATATGTCACAACCATATTCATTATTATATCCATCCTATTATTGCTAATGTCACCAAGCGTGCGTAAGTACGGCTTACCGTCTCCTTGTCGTGGTGTAATTTTTTATTCCACACTATGTGATTTGGATGGATATAATGGCGAGAAATATGTTTATAAATAATTAAAATAAAATTATAATGTATATGTAAAATTAATATACCATCCAATTCCACACATTTTAATCATTAAGGAAATAATATTGTCCCTTGTGCGTACAAACGGATTGCCATCTCCAAGACGCGATGAGATTCATTTCCACATTCACCATTCATCAATGATTATAAAAATATTTATTATTAATAAGTACGTAATATATGAAATAATAATTCTAATAAAGATATATATGTTTATATGTATATATATGTATGTATGTACTTACATATATCTTATCCAACAACTCCAGTTCAATACGATATGAAAACAGAAACAACGTTTATGCGTACGTACAAGCTACCGTCTCCATAAACGGTGTTTTCCATTTCAAATATATATCTATTATAAAAATTTATATTCTAAATATTTATGAAAAATAAATCAATTTTATATTCTGGAATTAATTATATCATGATCTAAATGATACGATCTTGAATAAAAAGTTAAAACTCATACGATATAGAAAGCGATTATTACCCAAAATGTTGATTTTACATAAAAATCATTATTAAATGGATAGTATAAATTCATAAATGAATCATGTATGATATAATAAATACAAATATGGTTCTAATATAATTTAGTAACATACAATGGTCCTTATACAGAAAGTTAAGCATACCCTCGACCAAAGGAAAGTGCAAGGTGAGGGTTATTTCCCCAATCTTAGTATTATCTGAGATTGTTCATGTGTAAGTATTTTCAAGGACATACATATCATAAATACGCATATTTCATAAAAATATTTTTAAAATGAATCTTTTATGGTTTTCTGGGAGGTTATATTTAACTAGATCATTGTTTTAAATGTTTTAAATATTTATCTTTCTAAACCCTTTTTAATTAATGTCCATGTTTTCAAAATGATTTTAAGGATTTATTTATATGGACCAGAATGTTCTGAAATTATAAATATTTTATAAATATTCAAATTGTTATGGGAAACTTTGATTAAAAATGTCTTTTAAATGTCCTCCTTTATAAATTGTAATACTTTTAAACAATTTCATAAAAAGGTCTAATTTTAACAAATATTTTCAGTAATCATTTTCAATTATGTCAACATCTTTTACGAGATATTATTCTTGATTGAGGTTGATTTATTATGATAAAATTATTCCATATTGTATTGAATCTTTTGTGATATATTTGACTGTGGATTTGTTAATTTTATACCATTCATGTTTTATGGTTAAATTATTGACTTTTCGTATGCTAGTTTTAATATGAATGTTTATGTTATGTTTGAACCTTTTTATATGAAGAATGTATTGGATATAGTATGTAATGTTTTGGATATTTTGTTTATTATTTTTTAATATTATATGGACTTATTTTGAGACCATACCATTTGACAGCGTGTGATTCCGAGGCCTGGAGTGCCTAGAATAAATGTTTTAAATAAATTAAAAAAAATTAAACAGCGCGCGTGGGCGATTTTCCGGAAAATTGGAATATCTTTTAAACGGGTTCCCGGATCAGAAATATGAGGTAATTGTTGCGTTCAGAGTAACAAATTTACCTTAGGTGGGGCCTAACATCGATCGGCATGGGTCGGCTGCAAAAGTTAGTTTTTGGGTGTTTTAAAAGGAAGCACTTTAGAAGAAATAAAATAAAATAAAAAATTAATTTATTATTTTTAAAATATTTTCGTTTTACACTGTGACTGGATCATACCTTATAAATTAATGCTTATGGAAATTTTGTAGGGCTAGTCTCATAACCCAGTGAATTCAGAAAAGGAGAGAGAACCTCTTGGAGCCTTGGAGGAGGACTCATTGGAGGACGACAATGACGCGAGCAATCGACGCCTCTCAGATTCGATGAATCCCGCCAATGAATGAGATGCATCGATCGATCCATTCTTGAGGTTGGGGTTGTTACATTGATTATCCTTTTTCCCTTTTTTGAATTTAAAGTACGAATGTGGATCAACCACGGACATGTTGGTCCACGATTCCATACATTCTTGTGGGAGGGTTTTATTGGGATGATTCTGGGGAATTGATCCATGTGGAATTGTTGTTGTTTTACTCTAACCCGTTTGATCCTACTACTAGGAGAAGATCGATGCCATGACGAATGACGGCGAAGGTTCGTTCCATGATTTGTTCATTGGATTTATCCCCCTTTCTTTTCTCTGTGCGTTCTTCACGTTCTTCACGGGGTGAGAAACAACAGATCGTTGTGCGTCCGTATTACGACGCAGTGATCCCAATTTGAAGATCCGACACCACAATGACCTTGCAGAGGTGCTACGATGATAGCGGACGATGAATCGGACCGGATCGGGAAGGGTCGTCCTTCGAGTGTTCAACGCGCGGGTGGATTGTTACACGTTTTCGGAGCCGATCGGAGGTACGAAAACAACAGAAACAACATCGTTGTGTTTGGGCGACCAAAACCTTGGAGTTTCATGGTGATCGGATGGCTGGATAAATGAATGAGACATCAACGAATGCGTGATGATGTATGTTCACATATCTGTAAAATTCCAGAATACAGGGTGTGTATCTAAGAAGAACACGCCGTGTGGACCAACTTAGCAGTGGCTAGGGTTTCAGGCATCGGATAAGTGTCACAGAACGTGTGACCCCTATCACACAACATTTTGGACCTTTCCCGAAGCTCGACGTGTATTTTGGGAAGTACACGGACATGATATGTATTACATGGATTTAGAACATGGCATGTAGAATCCTACGTGGCATTGCAGACACACCTACACGTGACTCGGAGTGTATCAAGGGGATACATAACACGAGATGAAGTACATGGCTGTGTACTCTACCACATGGCCTGGCGAGAACAGTAATGCAGTCACCCCTTGTAATTATTACACGGGATGGAGTACATGGGTTGAAGATGTGTACATGAACACATCCGCTTATACGGAGCTGACCCTGGATGACTCATACATGGTTTGTACTCTGTACCACATTCTGTGTACTAAATTTTTCTACTCGACCAGCCTTACGACACAGGCCATTGTACATGGGAAGTACCCTGGGTCTGAAGACACGGCGTGTGACATTTCTACATGCTGTGTACTTTTTGGAAAATGGCTTGGGATTCTTGTCCACCATATCTTGGACATGTTTCGTTTGGGTTAGTGCCCCTTATTCTCATCCCCCTAAAGGTCAGACATCGTTACCTTCTAAAGGAGTATGATCCCTTCAGAAGGACTGTCTATGATAGAGGTAAGCATCCACCCGAGAGGCCCGGATCGAGATCCTCTGTCCATTCTTGACCCCTGGTAGAGTCACACATTGACGTGAAAAAATCTACCTGGAATTGATCCTCTACCTAGCAGGTGAATCTGGATGAGTCGCAGTATCCGCCATATCCCTGGAAGTGATCCTCAATTGTGTATCATAATCTTTCCCACTCATGAGTGTGTCTCCCGTAATGAGTGCATCTATCTATCGTAATCTTTCCCACTCATGAGTGTGTCTCCCGTAATGAGTGCGTCTATTTATAGGGATCTTTCCCACTCATAAGTGTGTCTCCCGTAATGGGTGTTTCTACATCTCATGACCACTCCCAACGTACAGTACCTATTAGACATATGTCTTCATAGGTATCAAACTTGTGGAGTGAGTTCTCCCAGAATGAGTGCTTCATGGAATCTTCGAATTGAATCCCTAGTGTGGGTATGAGGTTGTGCGACTTGTCTCTAGATCACGGGTCTGGGTTTTGAGTATATCTGGTTTCTATTTTTCTTTTATATGTTCTGTAGACATATATCGGGTAGCGCTGCTGTACCTTTACTTTGTGTATTGCTTTGTGGTTTTCAAGGTCCTTTAATGATTATTGTAATACTCACCCCCACACAGGCTTTTCCCACACGTGTTGTGACTTGTGCAGACGAGCAGCCTTTTGATAGATTCCAGGGCGGACCAGTACATGGACAAGATTTTGGATCTCCCTAAAGGGCGTGGTGTCCCTACAGTTACAAGCAGCAGATCCAACACCTCTTTGAATCATAGGTTGGATTTTTGTAGTTTTCAGACTCTGGTTTTTGGTGGGCTTGTATTCTGGCCTAGTTTGCTTTCAGCACTTTACATTCCATTGTAATCTGTTGGTTGGGATTAGTTTTATTCATGCATTTTTGTTCCCCGGTGGTTTTTTTTACATTTTAGCATTTGTGGGATTTTAGATGTGTGCATTTTTGTTAGTACTTAGGCAATTTATCCCATGTTAGTAATATGCCTACTCAGTGCTAGTCACCAGCCCAGACCTATTGGAGGCGGGATTGGGAAGTTGTTGCGCAAGCCCCCCCGGGACGGGTCATGACAGAGTGGTATCAGAGGTGGTCGGTTCTACCATAGGACCAAGGGTCTGTGAGTTTGGTTTGGGGAAATAGTGTTAAGTTTTCGAGTTCGGCTTTCATGCCAGAGACTTTAGTATTGGTGCGGGCGGCCGACGTATCCATACACCAGGACTATGATAACCATCTTTTCGACTCGGTACATGAAAATACTGGTTGCAGGGAAGTAAAAATAAAGTTACATGCATCATATAGGAATGAGTTGTGTTTTACATATCTATGGTGTTAGATTTCCAGATATACTCATTGACAATGGTACATCTAGTTTCCCTACAGGATGCCTCCGCGATGCATACCTGCTAGGATTCTATAGCTTGGTCATGAGGATGACCCCCTCAGTGACAGGGATTCGATTCAGGGACCAGTTCCCCAGGCATTTCAATTAGGTGGTGCACCTACTATGCCACCCCTAGTGGAGGAGTATATGGTACCTAAAGTACTGACCGATGAGGGGCACAATCTTAGTACGCTCCATGAGTTCTAAAGACAGAGACCCCTCAGGTTCTGAGGTGATCTCGACCCTCAGGTGGCTGAGGACTAGCTTGAGGTAGTGACCAGAATTTTCCGTCTAGTACGGACACCAGCATACTAGATGCTGATCCTTGGAGCGATCATTCTTCATGGTTCAGCAGGACGATGGTGGATTCTGACCATACAGAATCACGACGATGAGACACTCTTGTGGACAGAGTTCGAGCGACTCTTTAGGGATGTGTTCTCTCTAGTGATGCTGAGATAAGTGCGCACCCAGAAGCTTCTTCAGCTCCAGCAGGGTAGTTTGACAGTTCCTATCTATTCATCAAGGTTCACCAACCTCACCTGATACACGATGGATATGGTCAAGGATCAGTACTTCAGAGCTCAGACCTTTGAGCAAGGTCTACGACGGGAAATCCTAGCTAGTGTCATGCCTCTATGCATTGGGACTTATGTTGGAGTGCTTGAGCGGGCCTTGGTGATCGAGAGATTCTTGGAGGAGTAGAGAGAGCCGCCGAAAGTTAGCAGTAGGCATATAGGTCTAGAGACCTCCGTAGTGGGGAGCCGACATCAGACATAGGGATCAGGATGAGGGAGACGTCAGAGAAGGATCCATGATAGGGTGTTGACGGTCCGTGGCTCTCAGGCTAGATCCAGTCAGCCTAGTGAGAAGAAATACTATACATGTGACGATAGGGGACAAATCACTAGAGATTGTCTGACCCGAAGATTAGATGACAGGGAGACGGTGGATGGAACACTGAGGTAGAGGAAGATAGTAGAGAAGAAAGACCCGCCAAGTGGTGTAAGTATAAGAGGAGCTGGGAGAGATTCAGGTGGTGGCAGATGCATCAACTTACTTCCACCACCACCCCCACGAGGTCCGCACCAGGCTCAGAGAGCTGGGGGACAGGGGCGGTGACAGCTGCATGTTGTCAAGGAATATGAGCCAGGGGATCTAGGGATGATTCGAGGTATGATCTATGTATTCTCTACCTTATCCTCCATAAATATAGGCACAGAATCTAGTCATCCCTTCATCAAAACAAGTGTTTTTCGAAACCTTGAGATTCTGGTAGAGTCGTTGACTCGATCCGTACACTTGTAGACATCTACAAGAGGAGACTTAATGATCAAACAACATTGTAGGTGGTATGATCTTACCCTTGGAGGCGAGAGTTTTGGTTAGAACCTCTTAGTGGTAGTGTCGAGGCCTTAAGACATAATTCTCGGTTTGGATTGGTTATCTTCAGCCCATGCCTAGATTGACTGTTTTAGGCGAAGAGTATGTTGTGTCCACAGTGATGGGATGAGGTTTTCCTTTTTTGGAGAAAGGGAAACCCAGGAAGAATAGAATGGGCTTATGCATATAAGGGTGTCTCCAATAGCTCATGAGTTGGATAGCCTTTCCCTTGGAGAAGTGGATGTTGTGGACTCCCAGTTCTCAGTAGTAGTAGTGGAGTATGAGGACGTCTTTCCCGAAGATGTTCCAGGACTACCTCCCCGCCAGGAAATCGACCTCTGCATCGACTTACACCCCGGGACAACGCTGATTTCCTCATCAGAATATTGGATTGATCCTAGAGAGCTTCGTGAGCTGAGGGTGCAGTTGGAGGATTTGCGGAGCAAGGGTTTCGTGAGACCCATCATTTCACCCTGGGCGGCCCCAGTCTTGTTTTCCAGGAAGGAAAATGAGCGTCTGAGGTTTTTCATGGATTACCGGACCCTGAACTTGGTGACGGTGAAGAATAAGTATACACTTCCAAGGATCGATGGCCTCTTCGACCAATTGAGAGGGGCACATTGGTTCTCGAAGGTTGACCATTGATCAGTTTATCACCATTTACGAGTATGGGATGAGGATATACTAAAGAAGGCCTTCATATTCTACTACAGTCACAATGTGTAATTGGTGATGCCTTTTGGCATGACAACCACTCCCGTAGTGTTCACGGGACTGATGAACTAGATCTTTCAGCCTTACATGGACCGGTTCGTAGTGGTCATCCTTGACGACATCCTTGTGTACTCAGCATCAGAAGAGGAGAACGCGAGGAACCTACGGATGGTTCTAGATGTACATCGGGAGAAATAGATTTATGGGATGCTCTCAAAGTTCAAGTAATAGATTTAGGAGGCCCACTTTCTGGGACATGTCATCTCAGCAGATGAAGTAGCTATGGACCTATCCAAGGTGGAGGTAGTGTTATCATGGGAGCCGCCTTGGAGTGTGAAAGAGGTGCGAAGCTTCCTAGGGTTGGCAGGATAATACATGAGATTCATTCCAAATTTCTCCCAAATATCATCACCGATGCAATCCTTGATCAGGAAGGGGAAACCCTTCGTAAGCACAGAGAAATTACATAAGGATTTTGATCAGTTGAGACAGAATTTGAAGAGCATCCCAATATTGAGATTGCTAGAGGAGGGCGTCAAGTACGTAGTTTTCTTGTGACGCATCAGGAACCGGGCTTGGATGTGTTCTGATGCAGAGGCAAGTAGTGATTTCTTATGGCTCACACCAGCTTAGACCACATGATCTGAACTATACGACCCATGATCCCGAGTTGGCAGCGGTAGCCTTCACATTGAATATTTGGAGACATTGTTGTTGTACCTCTCGTTCCCCTCGTTGTTTGATTTTCATGATCACAATCACCTTATTATTTGTCTAATATTGTTTGAAGTGTTTTTGAATGATAGGCACAAGGTTTCCAAGAAGTTGGCCCAAGAAAGAATCTCAAAGTGGACTGAATTGCAGTCCACCGGCCAACCGGTGTGATAGCACCGGCCAGCCGGTGGACCTGGCAGAGGCATTGCCCACTGCCAGGTTCCACCGGTCAGCCGGTGGCTCTGTCACCGGCCAGCCGGTGGCACCCAGACCAATGGGCCAGCTACTGTCTCCCCACCGGCCAGCCGGTGGCTCCTCCACCGGTCAGCCGGTGCTGCCTGGGCAGAAGGCCTTCTCAACATCCAAGGCACCGGCCAGCCGGTGGCCCTGCACCGGCCAGCCGGTAGCCCAGTCAAACTAGCCGTTGGCTTTGACCGGTCAACTCCCATTTGGCCTCCAACGGCTCCGAGGCCCTTTACAACGGCTCCGAAGACTCCCCAAGGGTTCCATGCCTATAAATAAAGGCCAAGGAAGCCCCGGACACCTACCCGGATCATATACGAAGCCAACGGACATATATTGTATCAATTGGCCAACCTCCGGCGACTTCCTTCAAAGGAACCTCAAGTGCTCCAACAACTTCCACATCCAAGGAGCTCCTCCAAAGAAGCTTGGAAGCGGCCTTCAACATCTCCAATCAATCAAAGGCGCCCAAGGCTTCTCAACATACGGGTTTTATTATTTTATTTATTTTGAGCTTTAAATTTGGGTTTGTGCCTACAAACCCCAAACTCTTTCTTCATCCCTCTTTCTTTTGGGTTTCACATCACCATTAAGGTGTGAAGAGGTTTCTTCAAGCCTTGCCTTTTAAAAGGCTTGTGTCATAGGTGAGCTAGCCTTCACCTGTAAGAAGGCTAGTGGGTTCTTGCTCAACCATTAAAAGCAAGTGGGTTCTTGCTTAACCACCAAAAGCAAGCTGTAATAGGTTCTAGTGCTACCTCAAAGCCTAGTCGGTTTCTTGCTAAAACCATTGAAAAGCAAGCGGTAGAATCTCTCAACGGTTTAGTTGGGAGCGGAGACGTAGGCCGGGTTTTTGGCCGAACTCCGTTATCAATTTTGTGTGTCTTGCCTCTTTTATTTCCGCTGCACTTTCACTTTGATTTTTAATTTGTTAATCATTTTTTTAAAAGGCAATTCACCCCCCCTCTTGCCATCACTCCCTTTTTCTCCGCCCAACAATTGGTATCAGAGGGAAAATTTGAGTAATACCTTAACCGGTTTCAAATTCAAGATCCATTTTTGATGGCTTCAACCTCTTTCGCCCCCGAAGGCTTTTCTTTGGGTCGTGCTCCATTTTTTGATGGGACCGACTATAATTATTGGAAAACCCGCATGACCACTTTTTTAAGAAGCATAGGATATCCTATTTACAAAATTTTCATGCAAGGTTATTCTTTGTCTTCCCCCGACGAATCCAAATAGACCCCCGCCGATATTAAGAATTTTGAGCTTGATGGCAAAGCCATGAATGCTCTTCATTGCGGGTTAGATAGAAATGAATTTAATCGTGTATCCACTTGCACCACTTCACATGAAATTTGGAAGCTTTTAGAAGTGACCCATGAAGGCACTAATAATGTCAAAGATACTAGATTAGATATGTATAGACAAGACTTTGAATCTTTTTCAATGCATCCAAATGAGTCTATTTCTGAAATGTTTACACGCTTCACTGACGTTTGCAATGGTAGAAAATCTCTTGGTGATGATGTTTCAGCTGAAGAAATGGTCAAGAAGATTCTATGGGTCCTTCCGAGCTCATGGGCACCTAAGGTGACGGCTATCCAAGAAGCTAAGGATGTAAAGAACATGCCGGTCGAAGAGCTCATCGGATCCCTAATGACGTACGAGATCACAATGAGGAGGAAAGCTCAAAAGGAGGGCACACCAATCAAGACACCAAAGAACATTGCCCTCAAGGTACAAAAAGAAGTAAGCTCCTCCTCTTCATCCTAATCTTCCTCATCTTCTTCATCTTCAAGCGGCGACTCGGAAATGGAGAATCTCGCCCGCCAAATGCACAAGTTTATGAAGAAGCACAAGAAGAAGAAATCCCGCAAGCATCGAAAGCAAGAACCCGACAAAAGATCTGAGCCCAAGGTAAAATGCTACGGGTGCGGCGAAAAGGGCCATTACAAGCCCGATTGCCCACTCAACAAAAAACGGGCCACGCAAATGGAAAAAGGAAAGAAAAAGGTCCTCAAGGCGACATGGAGTGACACCTCCTCTTCATCATCCTCCTCCTCCTCGAGCGACCAAGGTAACAAATACCTAATGGCATTTCATGAGGTAACTTCTTCCGACTCTTCTTCCTCATCCTCTAGTTCTTCTAATTCTTTCAATCATTTTTCATACGAAGAACTCCAACATGTGCGAGACCAATTAGAAAATGGTTTTCATGAACTCTCGTCAAAATTTGTTGCTTTGAAAAAGAATTTCAAAAAGCTTTCCTCCGAAAAAGACCAACTTCTCAAAGAGAAGGAGGAACTCTCCCTAAAAATCCAAAATTTCCCCAATGTTGATTCTTTGGAATCAACCATTAAGGACCTTAGGGAATCCCTAGCTAAGTTCGCCCAAGGGGAACAAAATTTGAACAATTTACTTGGTTCCCAACGTGTATCCCGAACCACCCAAGGGCTTGGCTATTCCAAGCAAGATTCCTCCTCCCATGCACCTACTATTTTTGTAAGGGGGAGCTCTAGTTTTAAATTTTGTAATTATTGTAAGAAACCCGGGCACCTCATTTATGAGTGTGATTGCAAAAATGCCCGGTACGGTCAACCCAAATCTATTTTTTATTCGGACGAGTTTTATAGGAGAAGACCCGCCATGAAACAAATTTGGATTG
The DNA here is from genome assembly GCA_963277665.1 of Viscum album. Taxonomy (NCBI): domain Eukaryota; kingdom Viridiplantae; phylum Streptophyta; class Magnoliopsida; order Santalales; family Viscaceae; genus Viscum; species Viscum album. The sequence goes on from OY728131.1 coordinate 123,920,912, forward strand.
AAAAATCCCTTTCGGCGAGTCTCTCCGGGCCAAAAATAGTTTCGTTTCCCCGATGATCTTTTGTTTTATTTAGGGGGAGAAATTTTCTTAAATTTAAAAATCTCTTTCGATTCATTTTTCAATTTAAATTTTCAATTCATTTTTGATTCAAAACTCTCAATTTCAAAAATTTCATTTGGTTTCAAATTTCAAATTTCAATTGGTTTTTGATTCAAAACTTTCAATTCAAACTGTTATTCAATCTTTCAATTTCAAAACTTTCAATTCATTTTTTAATTCAAACATTCAATTCAAACTTTCATTTCAAATTTCTTCAATTTCAAATTCTCATTTCAAATTTTTTTTTTCAAACTTTCAATTCAAACTGTTATTCAAATTTTTCAATTCAATTTTCAAAAATTCCAATTGATCTTGATTTTCAATTTTCCCTCAATCAAGTTTTATGCCCCGTGCTATTTTGATAATCACAAAGGGGGAGAAATTCTTCATTGATTGGGGGAGAATCCTTTTGATCATGCTTAGCATTTACTTTCCTTATCCTTTAAGCATGTATTTCTTTTATGTGTTTTACATTTATTGTTTTGGTGATTGTGATCATCAAAATAGGGGGAGATTTTTGTACCACTCGTTCCCCTCGTTGTTTGATTTTCATGATCACAATCACCTTATTATTTGTCTAATATTGTTTGAAGTGTTTTTGAATGATAGGCACAAGGTTTCCAAGAAGTTGGCCCAAGAAAGAATCTCAAAGTGGACTGAATTGCAGTCCACCGGACAACCGGTGTGATAGCACCGGCCAACCGGTGGACCTGGCAGAGGCATTGCCCACAGCCAGGTTCCACCGGTCAGCCGGTGGCTCTGTCACCGGCCAGCCGGTGGCACCCAGACCAATGGGCCAGCTACTGTCTCCCCACCGGCCAGCCGGTGGCTCCTCCACCGGTCAGCCGGTGCTGCCTGGGCAGAAGGCCTTCTCAACATCCAAGGCATCGGCCAGCCGGTGGCCCTGCACCGGCCAGCCGGTAGCCCAGTCAAACTAGCCATTGGCTTTGACCAGTCAACTCCCATTTGGCCTCCAACGGCTCCGAGGCCCTTTACAACGGCTCCGAAGACTCCCCAAGGGTTCCATGCCTATAAATAAAGGCCAAGGAAGCCCCGGACACCTACCCGGATCATATACGAAGCCAACGGACATATTTTGTATCAATTGGCCAACCTCCGACGACTTCCTTCAAAGGAACCTCAAGTGCTCCAACAACTTCCACATCCAAGGAGCTCCTCCAAAGAAGCTTGGAAGCGGCCTTCAACATCTCCAATCAATCAAAGGCGCCCAAGGCTTCTCAACATACGGGTTTTATTGTTTTATTTATTTTGAGCTTTAAATTTGGGTCTGTGCCTAAAAACCCCAAACTCTTTCTTCATCCCTCTTTCTTTTGGGTTTCACATCACCATTAAGGTGTGAAGAGGTTTCTTCAAGCCTTTCCTTTTAAAAGGCTTGTGTCATAGGTGAGCTAGCCTTCACCTGTAAGAAGGCTAGTGGGTTCTTGCTCAACCATTAAAAGAAAGTGGGTTCTTGCTTAACCACCAAAAGCAAGCTGTAATAGGTTCTAGTGCTACCTCAAAGCCTAGTGGGTTTCTTGCTAAAACCATTGAAAAGAAAGCGGTAGAATCTCTCAACAGTTTAGTTGGGAGCGGAGACGTAGGCCGGGTTTTTGGCCGAACTCCGTTATCAATTTTGTGTGTCTTGCCTCTTTTATTTCCGCTGCACTTTCACTTTGATTTTTAATTTGTTAATCATTTTTTTAAAAGGCAATTCACCCCCCCTCTTGCCATCACTCCCTTTTTCTCTGCCCAACAATTGCCTTATAGGTGAGCGGTTCATCATCTACTCTGAACAAAAAAGCCTCAAGTAAATCTTTTTATGGAAGGATCTGTATCTTAGATAGATAAGTTGGCTAGAATTCCTCCTGGACTTGTATTTGGAGATCATCTATACTCCTGGGAAGGGAAACCAAGTGGCAGATGCTCTTAGTAGAAGGTCAATCTCACAACTGTTGAGTGAGGGGAAAAGGCAGTTACCCATGTTGCAATTATCGTTTATGGATAGACAGGATATAGCATACATGCAGTCGATGTTTGTCACCCCTCCACTCTTACAACGCATTATGGAGGAATAGCTTGAGGATGTTGACTGTGAGGCTTTACGTTCTTAGTTGTCCACATGACATGCTGCTGATGGATATTCGCAAGGTGGGAAGCACATACTTCTTTTAAGAGGATACATTGTTGTACCAATAGAGTTTTCGGAAGAGGTCCTGATTGAGTTCAATATATCCCACTTCGTGGTACATCCAGGAATGGAGAAGATGTAACAAAATCTCTGACGTCAGTTCTGGTGGTCAGGCATGAAGAGGATAGAAGAAGATTTCATTTCTCGATGCCTTACATGCCAGCTTTTGAATACTGAACACCAGGTCCCAGCATGATTAGCTCACCCCGTGGAAGTTTCAGAGTGTAAGTGGGATGAAATACCGATGGAATTCATGATAGGCTTACCCCGAACATCCAAGGGGCATGATTCCATCTGGGTGATCGTTGACCAACTCACCAAGTCATCCCACTTTTTAGCTATCAGGCAGCAGAGTTCATTAGAGAGCATGGGACACCTCTACATGTAGGAGATAGTTCAGCTTCATGGATTCCCTTTAACAATAGTGTTGGATAGAGACACCCGCTTCACATCCTAGTTGTATAAGGGATTGCATGAGGTTTTTGGGACTCATCCACGCTTGAGCACATAATTCCACCCCCAAATTGATGGTCTGACGGAGAGGACCATTCAGGTTCTGGAGGATATGTTTTGGGCCTGTATCTTGGACTTCGGTCATTGTTGGGAGGACCACCTACCACTGGTGGAGTTTTCGTATAATAATATCTACCACTCCACCATTGGTATGGCTCCATTAGAGGCCTTGTATGGGAGACCCTACCGGTCACCTCTTTGCTGGACCGACCCCAGAGAGTCCCCACTCATGGGTACAGAGTTGGTAAAAGCTACCACCGAGAAGGTGAATACCATCTTGGAGCAGATGAAAGCTACATAGATCCGTAAAAAGTCTTATACTGACAGACACTGGAGTCCCATGGGGTATGATGATGGAGACCACGTCATTCTTCGGTTCTCACCTTGATGAGGGCTACAAAGATATTTCGGGTTGGCAAGATTTCTCGGAGGTTCATCGGACCATTTCAGATACTGCACAGAGTAAGCGAGGAGACATACCACCTAGCTCTACTGCCACAGCTGCATCGAGTACATGATGTCTTCCATGTGTCGCAGATGAGGAGGTTTGTGCATGACCCATCGCACATGATCGACTGGGGTGAGATGTACATCGAGAATCAAGTGACCATTCTGAGTACCCAGTGGAGATCGAGGATCAGTAGGAAAGGATCCTTTATGGCCGATCGATTACCCTTGTGCACATCTGGTGGAAATACGAGAATCTTCAGGACAGTGCATGGGAGTGGGAGGCTCAGATCCGTGCCCAGTACCTACATATTTTTGAGTAGCCTTTGTTTTGGCTTTTCTAGGACATAATTCCCCAAGGTGGGTAGAATGTAATTACTCGTATTATTTGTGTATTAGGTTTAAATTTTATATGAAATTATTTTGAGACCAGAGCGTTTGACCGCGTGCGATTCCAAGGCCCGGAGTGATCGAAATAAATGTTTGAAATAAATTTAAAATTTTAAACATTGTGCGTGAGCAATTTTCCTAAAAAAGTTGAATATCATTTAAAAGGGTTCCCAGATAAGAAATTTGAGGGCACCATTGCTTTTAGAGTAGTGACTTTACCTTAGGTGGGGCCTAACGTCGACCGGCGTGTGTTGGCTGCAAAAGTTAGTTTTTGGGTGTTTTAAAAGGAAGCATTTTAGAAGAAATAAAATAAAATAATAATTTATTTTATTATTTTAAAAATGTTCCTTTTTTTCACTGCGACCTAATCCTACCTTATAAATTAATTCTTATGGAAATTTCAAAGTGTTAGTCTCATAACCCTGTGAATTTTGAAAATGATAGAGAGCCTCTTGGAGCCTTGGAGGACGAGGACTCATTTCCAGACGACGACAAAGCGAGAAATTGACACCTCTTGGATTCGAAAAATCCTTCCAACAAACACAAAACAATGATCAATCCCTTCTTGAGGTAGGGGTTGTTACTTTGGTTATCTTTTTTATCATTTTGGAATTTAAACGATGAACACGGATCTACCACAAACATATTCTTCTACGGATTCATACGTTCTTGTGGGAGGGTTTTATTGGGATGATTTTGGGGAATTGATCCATGTTGAATTTTTGTTGTTTGACTCTACCCCATTTTATCCTACTAACAGGAGAAGATCCACGTAGTGATGAATGACGAAGCAGGTTCATTCCTCGATTTGTTCATTGGATTTCTCCCCCTTTCTTTTCTCAGTGTGTTCTTCGTGTTCTTCATGGGGCGAGGAACAACGGATCATTGCACATCTGTTTTGGGAAGCAAAGATCCGAATTTTATGATCTGACACCACAACGACCTAGCGGAGGTGTGATGATGATAATGAATGATCAATCAGACCGGGTTGGGAAGGGTCTTCCTTCGAGCGTTCTTCTCGCGGGTGGATAGTTACACATTTTCGGAGCCGATCGGAGGTATGAAAACAACGGAATCAGCTTCATGGTGTCGGGGAAACCAAAACCTGAGAATTTCGTGGTGATCGGATGGCTAGGTCGAAGAATAGGACATCATGAAAAGCATGATAGCCGATGTTCGTGTTTTTGGAAATTTCTAGAATACACGGCGTCTATCTTAGAAGAATACGATGTATGGACTAACTCAAAGGTTACTAGGGTTTCAAGCATCATATAGGTGTCACAAAATGTGTGACCCTAGTCACATGGCATTTTGGACCTTCCCAGAAGCTTGGAGTGTATTTTGGGAAGACCACAGACAATGGATGGATTACACAGCTTCATAAAACGGTGCGTAGAATCCTACGCGGCATGAGAAAGTCAACTACGTGGGACTCGGCATGTATCTAGGGGATACACAGACACGGAATGGAGTACATGGACATGTACTCCACCACACGACCATGTGAGGCCAGTAATGCAGGTCAACCCGTGTACCGATTACACGGCATAGCGTACATGGGTTGAAGACATGTACGGGGACACGACCACGTACAAAGAGCCGACCCCAGATGACTCAGACTAGTTGTGTACTATGTACCACATGCCGTGTAATTACATTTTCTACCCGTCCAGCCTTACGACATGATTCGTTTACACGGGAAGTACTCGTGGTCTGAAGACATGATGTGTTACATTTCTACACGCCATTTACTTTTCATAAAATGGCTTGGTCTTCTTGTCCACCAAATCATAGACATGTTTCATTTGTGTTAGTGCCCCTTCTTCTCATCCCCATGAAGGTCAGGCATTGTTTCCTTCTAAAGGAGTATGATCCCTTCTGAAGGACTCTCCGTGATAGAGTCAGTCATCCATCTGAGAGGCCTGTATCGAGATCCTCTATCCATTTATGACTCTAGGTAGAGTCAGGCATCAACATGACCAAATATATCAGGCGTTGATCCTCTACCTAGAAGGTGAACATGGATGAGTTATAATATCCTCCATGGCCCGGGAAGTGTTCTTCATTTGTTTATCGTGATCTTTCCTACTCAGAAGTGTGTCTTCCATAATTAGTGCATCTATCTATTGTGATTTTTCCCACTCAAGAGTGTGTCTCCCATAATGGGGGCATCTATCGTGATCATTCCCACTCACGAGTGTGTCTCCCGTAATGGGTGTGTCTACCTCTAGTGACGTTTCCTTGACGTACAATACCTCTAGGATGGATTTCATCAGAGCTATCATACTCGAGGAGTGTGTTCTCCCAGAATGAGTGCTTCGTGTAATCTTCGAACTAAATCCCTAGAGGGGGTATGCGGTTGTGTGACTTGTCTCTAGAATGTGGGTCTAGGTTTTGAGTATATCTGGTTTGTGTTTCTCTATTATATGTTATGTAGACATATAATGTGTAGAGATTATGGTACATTTACTTCGTGTATTTCTTTGTGGTTTTCAAGGTCCTCTACTGAGAATCATTATACTCACCCTTGCATAGGCTTTTCCCGCATGTGTCGCGTCCTGTGCAGACGAGAAAATTTTTGATAGAGTCCAGGGTAGACCAGGACATGACCATTCTTTCTGATTTTCATACAGGCCGAGGTGTCCCTACGTCTACGAGTACCAGACTAAGCACCTCATTGTATTACAGGTTGGATTTTGTAATTTTCAGACTCTTGTTTTTTGTGGACTTGTATTTTGGCCAAGTATTCTTTTAACACTTTACACTCCTTCGTAATCTATTGGTTAGGCTTAGTTTTATGCATGAATTTTTGTTCCCTAGTGGTTTTTTTTACATTTCATAATTTGTGGGATTGGGGATGTTTGTGTGTGTATAGGTACTTAGGCAATGCCTCCCATGTTAATAATATGCCTATTTGGTGCTAGTCACCATCCTTTGGCATGTTGGAGGTAGGCTTGGGGAGTCGCGGAACAGGCCCCACTGGGATGGGTCGTGACATAGTAAGTGATGGGTGGAGCCCGCTATAGACCCTCGATGCATTAGTAGGTCTCATGAGACAAATTATAAGTGGAATTGGTCGAGGCCTTTCCCATTTTTATATATGGTTTCGGCTAAGGCCTAAATCAATTTTTGACATCTTGGATAAGGCATTGACAAGATGTTTCATAATGTCCGGCAATATACATTCCCTCATTATGAAAATATTATTGATGGTGAATGTGGTTATTCGACTAGTAGAATACCCATGACTATGTTTTATTGTGGCATTATTTACTCATCTCATATTCCTGCCATAAAGTGTTCATGTTTATTATTTGTAAAGGAATGTGTTTTCAATTAATCACCATGCCTAATTTTTAAGTTTTCTTCCACTGTATTGCTTACCCTTACCGAGCTTTTGAGCTCATCCATTTCTTATGTTTTATTTTCCCAGGATCCCAAGAAGGGTTTTATGATTGAGATGTAGGGTTAAGCTAAGGGAAAAATGGAATTCTCAAAGGATTATTTATTCTATTTTGTATGTTAGAAAGTGTAATATAACGTTCATGTATGTAATATATTTTCCTAGACTGCTAAAATGATTGTTCCTTTAGGACTTGATTCCATGTAATCATGCCAATGTTATGTAATAATGCATCGACTCAGGGTAACTGGGATCGGGGCGTTACGTTAATTACCCGGAACAAAACGTAAACAAGAAATTGTTAATAAGAGGGTAATATAGAGTCATAAGTAAGTCACATATTGTATTATATAAACTAATATGGTTCTATAATATACATATATGACTTATATTTGTTATACAAGAAGTTTTAATGAATACGAAGAGAGTCAAGACATAAGGTAATGGATTTCTATCTCACCTCTATTTTTTGTGAGATATAAGCAATGTTCACCACCAATTTATTTTCAGTCTTGTAAAAAACTAACTATTAATTTATTCCCTGATAGTTATACTTAAATTTATGAGTATTTAAATAACAATTTTTGGACCTCTCTTTCATGGGGTTTATGGTTCAAAATTTACCAAATTGATAAGGTATTTTTGTATCAATTTGCATTATTTGAGACACATGTCATGTAATGAGATATTATTCCATTATGAGGATTAACTAATTCCATTTTACATGTTGTGTCATGAATCTCCATATTTTCATAATATTTGATGCATTATGTAATTTTATTCTCTCCTCGATCATAAATTTGTGATCCTTCAAAACAATATTTTCAAAAAATGTTTTAAATGTTTTTAAAAGAACTTTTAAGAACTTTTAAGGAAAAAGTAAATAAAATATTTGAAAATATTTTTCAAAAATTCTATTATTAATTTTAAAGGTCATTATAAATGGAAATTGTTTTTTAAATGATTCATGATTTAAAAGGTGTTTCTCAAAATAGAAAGGATATTTCCCTCAATAATTATTTCAAGTGATCTTAAAAATATTTTCTATCTAAGATAGTGTTATTTGATGTTAATTTTGTTTTAATGTGGATAAAGCCCAATGATACCATTATTTTTCTTTATCATAATGGTTTATGTTTATAATGTATTGATATTTATGTAATCCATTTCTTTCCAATGGGTAATATTATGAATGAATGATGTTTATGAAACATATTTCATTCCACGGGTTTAGATATGATGAATGGTTTATGTATCCTATGGAACACATATATATTGTTTTAATTATGTGATGTGTGGGGAATACATCTCCCACCAATGCATTGGGTGAGGATTTATATTTCATGATATAGACATGCCTAGAATGAGGATTGAACAAGATTTGGTAAATGACTTTATTCTCTAAGAAGGTATTGGGAGTGAACCTTGATTACTATGATGGTCAAGGGAGGGAACCATGACTACCAATATGGTATGGGGAGTGAACTAAAACTACTATAATATCATTTTCAGTGATGCCTTTATTATTATGTAAATCATTTTATATGATTATGTGTATACCTTGATTCCATGACTTGGGTTATGATCCAAAAAAATATATTCTTTTATTATTTACATACTCCTGTGATTTATTCCAAGAAATGATATCACGATCATTTATATAATGTATATGATTTTCAAATGTTTTATTTATGTACATATTCATTATTATTATGCTAAGATTGATCTCTCGCTTGTTTACCCATACTGAGAGACTACACTCACTATTTCTTATGATTCTTTTCCCCAGGATATGAAGAATGGAATTATGTCTAATATGTCAAAAAGGATTCTAGTTATGAATAAATAAGTAGAATAATATTTTGATGTCTTATGAACTAGTCATTTATTATTCCATGTTTCTAAAGGAACTAAACTAATACAGTATTTTAATGTGTGGTTGTATAATTTATGAAATCTTTAGTAAAAATAATGTAATGTCAATGTACATTAAGACAAGGTTGTTATATTTCTTTTATTTTTCTAACTTTGGTAAATAGGGTATATTTTCTACACATACCTCATTATAACATCTTAGATACTTTGAAACCTCTGGATTATGGGTAGGCACACCTGAGGACATGTGGTGAATCATCTTGGGGAGGCGATTTAGTGAAATTTTTGTTGAGACATTACAACATACCATGATAACATAAAATAGAATAATTACATTTCCACAAGGAATAAAATATATGATATTATAATATCCTTGAATCAATGTAATTTGAAATAAATATAAAACATGACATCATAAGAAGAAATTGAGGACCACCCCTAGGAAATCTTATCATAGTGTGTTATTGTAACCCCCATTAAAATACACTTAATATCTCATGAGATGAAAATAAATACCAAATTAATTGTAGAATTGTCAAGGTGTACACTTCATATGTATAAATTTATGTTTTGATCTAAGATCATATATCATAAGAAATAAATTCACCAGTAAACCATGGAGAATGTGAATGAGTTTCATGTAATCCTTGAGTTCATATGAACATAAAGGCATGATCCTTTCAACATTTTGAACTCAAGAGAGTGAATGTGACATTAATAGAAGGCAATACATAATTAATGAATTAAAATTACATTTATAAAATTACCCTTGAGTGAAAATTGGATTTTTAATTCAAAAAGGAAGGAAATGGCCTAGAAAATCCAATAATTATTTTGGTGGTAGTCCTGATATATAAAATTTCTCGTAGAAGCTGATTCATGAGATAGAATGGAAGTATTTCATAGATAAAAAATTTATTTGGAGGTTAATGGATTAATTTTAAATTTAAAAACATAATGAAAATTTTAAGATATAAATATTAATATAAAGGATGTAATTCAATAAAAGTAAAGAAGAAGAGAAAACATTACGATAAATATCGCTTCTTAATCTTAATGGGGAGATTCCCTGATAGCATGGGGCATTAACAAAATAACATAATGAGAGAATAAGTATGGGCGGGATACTCTAGTGATATCGGGAGTGAATGGAATGGGATGGATATGTTATTATTTTCATTATGTTGAATATAATTGTTTTTAAATTTCTAAATATTTTCCTTGGAAATAATTGTTGTGGAAAATGGAAAACCATTATAGTTCCTATAGCTTCATTTAGTAGTTTAAAAATATTAATTCAGTATTTTTACAATTAATTAATTTTAAAACTGATATATAATTTTTAATATTACTTTGGCTAAATGAATATTATATTTCCATAAAATATTTTTTAAAAGCTTAATTAACTTTTTTGAGTTCGGAAAGTTATTTTTCAGGTTTGGATTAAAATTTTAATTTATAAGATAAATTATATTAATTAAATTAATTATATTTGTCTTCGTATTGACATATATTAATTATTGAAAAGTTATATAATATTAATGCAGTCATAAAGCATTCAAAAAACAAAAATCAATATCTTTTTTCTATCCACTGAAAAATATATTATTTTAAAAAATTATCAATATTTTACCCTAAACTAATTTCAACATTATAATTATAAATATATTTTTTCATTAAGAAAAATATATTCTAATGCATGAGAAATAATTACTCTAAATTATAATTAAATATTAGTTATAAAATATCCTTTTTTTAAAGTAAATGCATTGTTAATTCACATTAATGATTTTTGAAGGTTATAATAATATATGTATTTATTTATAAATAGTATACGGGAATATAATAACATATTTAAAATATAATTATAACACATTTTAATTCACTTTTAAACTTGTATTTTTGTATTCTATTAGGTATTGTTACATTTTCAATGGTAATGTGAGGGTTATATTGAAATGATCGGTAAGGGTTGTTTAATAATCAGATCCTAATTGTCACATATCCCATTACACCTAATATATAGTCCATTGTTATGATACAAGATGTTTCCCTTCATTTATTACAATGTTTATATGTTATCTTATTAATGACTGTCATATCCTAAAGCTTCTCTTTATTTTTACAGTCTTTATGGTTTAAGTAGTCCTCATGGGATATGTCCGAGAATATTTATTCCCTATCTATTTTTTAAGTTAATTATACTTTATATAATAATGATTTTATTTTATATTATAGAAAATATCATACAATGATGTGTAATGTTACTATGAAATGAAGTAGTCATTATATGTTCATCAATTGTAAAATATAATTAAATTTTTGTAGTGAATCATAAGCTATTTTAATAATTAAAATATTTTTCTATCTATTATATTCTTTCCCCTTATGAAATTTCACTCTCTCAATTCTATTCTATTCACTAAGTTCAAAAGTGTTTACGGTACTTCTACCTCATCTCATATTCTGGCTCATGTGTTGATTATTCATACTTATGGATCTACAAAAGAAATTTCATCATGTGATTTTACTTATTGTATAGAACATTGTCTCTATAGTCTAAAATCATCATAGACCTCCCCCTAAGAAAATTAATTCCACAACTACAACATATATGGATTCAGTACATGTGAGGGATCTGGTATATAATTCTTCATGATGGATATATATAACATTTAATGTTCTTGAAACATGCTTCATGGGTGTTATTCTCGATATTACATAGCTTTGATGTGATCAAGATTCCCAAAGTGGAAAATATTTCGTGGACTTATCTTTACCTTCTTCCCAAAACACATGAATATCATTAGTAGAGATATAAAAAGAAACAATTTATCTCCAACCCCAAATCAAGGTATCATTGATAGTTTTTATCATTTTAATTCTATCAATATTTCATTTCATATATGCGTTGTGGCATGGTCTCAAACTTTTCATCCATTTCAAAGATCAATTCAGGTAACAATGGATTTCAATCTATTATTTATCACGACATGTTGGGTTTATTCTTTTATTTCCATAGAGTGATTCATAAAGAATTATTCAGCCCTCCCATGAAATCCATTGAGAAATATCTCAATAGGTACTCACATATCTGGATTGACTTCTTAAATTGGCCACTAATTTGAGTGAGATATTTCATACTAATGTTCAAATATATGTTCAATTCATGTTAGACACTTTACAATAACATTTAGATGAACATTAGATCTCAATCATATATAATTTATAGTGATGTTCCATGAATCCTCACCCCTTATTTAATTTATATCATTATAGGTTGTTTTATTGATAAATAATCTCTTATGGAAATGAACTAAGAAGTATTTGTATGATGGTCCACCATAAACCACATTAAATTATTACCTTTGTATATCTTTTGAAGACCCGTGATAAAACCCATGGAAATTTTCTCAAATTTCTATTAAGTTTAGGGTAATGATTACATAATATGCCTAGTCTTTTCCCATTCCACCTTCACATATGGAAATATTTTCCACATTTATAGATATTTTGAAATATAAATCCTCATATTGTCCCACCTATAGTATCTTAGTATTATATACATCTTTATTCTCCATGGGTGGATAAAAAATACTGATCAATGAGAATTCTTAAATAGGGCATTCTTTATATTAGTACCCGATCATACACATTGTTATAACCCAAATCTCAGAACTCTTAATGAATAAATTTTGAATTCTTAAGCCTTCCACCTTTCTTATAAAATCAATCTTCTTAATTATCTCTCCATAAAACATTTGAGGTTCTTTAATCATTTACCAAATGGATATTTGATCAATAATTTGATCACGGTAGGATGTTTTACATTACATTATGATTCCCATGATTAACCTTTTCATTTCAAATAATTTTATAACCTTATCAATTTTTATCAATGATAATATAGTAGGATCCTATCAACATAGAGCATAAACTACATTATTATCCTTCCTCATATTTTAGTCAATTGAAAAATCACAACCCTTTAATATATTTAACAATATTTTTTGGCGAATGTTGAGATCCATCTTTATGTATATATGATTTAGTCTCTCGAAGTATGTATATATCTCACACTTCACTATACCGAGATAATTCTATAAAATAATTAATGTAAAGATTGTTGTACATAACTCCATAACTTTTATTGGATAATTTATCTCATGAAGCTTCGTCAATCCGTTGTAAAATTACATCACATTATCATTTTTCATATGTAAACAACTTTGTACCATTATTAAATCATTACTAGGTAACAAAAATTATACACTATATGTGAGTAGAATGAGTACACATGAAGTGACAAGTCTATTTTTTGCTTACTGAATCTCCCTTCATATTCTATAGTCCATAAAATCTTCACAACCTTTTGATAATTTTTTATAGGGTTTTAAAATTATGGAATGTTTCTTAAATTTTTTATAGTAACTAACTAGTACATAGAAACATCAGATATATATTACATATTTTGGTCCAGGTCATTTCTAAACAACTGTTGTATTAAAAGGAATCTCATATATCTTATTTTTTGTAATAATAGGCCCCATGAATGACACTTACTCCATTTAAAACTTACATTTACACTAAATGTCATATAATTTATCATTTCTTAAGGTGGTTATTACAATTCCTAAATACATATAACATTCCTCCTTGATTTTGGAATATATGAATTTATCATCAATAATGACTAACATAAATTTATCATGGTAGTATTTAAAGACTATCTGTTTTTTTTCATGAAGATTTTGTAGAGAATTAGTTATTATGAAAAGCATTAATATTAACTCATAGTATGCATAACTTAAACAAAATTAATACTTTGGTATATTCTCTTTACTTATCTTTTATTAATGATAAAATTAACCCGAAGTCCAGTTTAAAATTATACTAGGTTCCATATAGTTGATTGAATTATTCATCAATCCATGGTAGGAGATTCTTGTTCTTTATATGTATGATTCTTAGTTCATGAAAATCAAGTGATAACTCAACCTCATTACTAAAAGGAATATTATAAAACTATATGGAGAATACATTACTATATTTACTCATAATAGACATGACTTCATGGTTGATACTTTCCATTATCTCCATAATTTTTTCTTGATATCCTTTATCATAAGGAAATATTATCCATGTATCGAAAAACATTTCTAATTGAGATTTATACTCATCATTGATCTTGTATAGGATTTTAGGATGATTTGGGACATGGAATTTATTTTGTTATCAAAAAAATTAATGTTGTATTTATATTTGAAAAAATAATATAAATGTAGTATAACATTGAATTCCACTAAAGGGAATTCAAATAAGTCTACTCAGATATTCATCGCACAAATCATGAATTGGGAGGAGTTATATTCTTGATATTCAATAGTTTCCCCATATTATATTTTCAAAAACAACTCAAACCCAATGATTTGAAGTGGTATTTTAATAAATATACTAAATGTGAATTATATGAATGAATTCATAGAACCATATTCAAATAGTAAATTCACTATTCTTGAACTAGTAACTACTATATCCATCAACACAAAATTATTAGGATCCAATATAGAGTTACTTATAATATGACCCATCCAATTTTGCTTTGACGTGGAGGATGATAACTTCATATATGATTGATAAACTATTTCTTCAAGAAATGGTTTATATAGTGTCAATGTTCATTGTAGTTAAAACTTGGACAATGGGATGAGGATTGACCATAACCTGCTTTTCATCCATTAAATAAGTGGTATTCTTCATCTAAAGAAAATTTTAATTTAAATGGTTTCTTTATTTCAACAAATAAAACGCTTCCTTGTCTCATTAATATTGTTTCCTTGATTATTCTTCCAATACTTATTGTATGTGGGTAGTTGGATTATCTTTCATAAATTTGGTTTATTAGTTGATACTTGAGATTTATGAACCATTATAAAACATTTATTACTACCCATTGTGACCATTACTAGTCACAACTATTTATATCAACATTGAGGTAAATGGAATAATTTTCTAACAGCAATAAAAATATAAAATCACCAAATATTTTTAAACACTCGACTAATTTCCACTAAAAATATCCAACCTTTCTTTTAACATCAATGAAAAACCTGAGGAATATTCCTCAATCCCTATAATGTTTTATTCATAATCCCCAATATATTTATCATATTTTTATTAAATTCCAAGGTATTCCATCTCAATTTTATGATGTATAGTGTGTGTGAAGTATTTAATGAAAATTTTCATCTTAAATCTATATCATTCCATGGAATCAACATATCACTTGGAAATTTAATTTTTTTTCATTGTCCACCATTGACACACTTCTCCCTCTAGTTGATAAATGGTCAATGTGACATTAAACTTCTCCAAGAACAAGAGGATAAAGAATGTTTTCTCATGAAGATAATTTAATTCTCTGTAATTTAGGTATACAATGATGAAATAAATGAATGAAGAAATTTTTCTCATAATATATTCAACTAAAACTCATTATATCTTATTATAAGGAGGGAATTAGACATGATTCATGTTATTACTAATAACTTGAGTTAACTATACTATTATTTCCATGATGATATTGACTAGTCATCTCATATTATTAGTCATTTAATTTTGGTAATAATCACATGTTCCATCACATATATTTTTGACAATATTCCTCTTATTTCTAGCAATATCCAAAAATATATAAATGTTTAGGATCTAGATACATGATTAAATAAGCATATAAATTAGAAAACTACATAACATAGAAAGAATAACATATATACCCTAACATATTAATCCCTAATTTTCACAATATATTTTCTATGGAAATTTTCAAATTATGTTTTCTAATGATACAAAATAAAATTATATAATAAAAAATTCATATCCTGCATAATGGTTTGTTAAAAACATATAAAATTCCTAAAGAATATCCCATAGGAGTACCAAACAAGGTGTGTCGTTAAGCCTATTTTTCATTAACTATATAAAGATCAATTAAATTTCCTAAAATCCTTTTCAGGGTTATTACACCTAAGTGCATCTATGATACATCCAAAACATCATGTTTTTATCAAAAAAGTGATTTCATTTATAGGAAACAACAACATAGATATTTCACCAAAATTATGATATAATCCTATATTTAGGATTTTTCCTCAGGGTTTCACTAATTTTTTTATTAAACATAATAACCTAAAATAACTACTCATTTCATTGACACAAACTATAAGATCCCATGTATCATTACACATTTTGTAACATTATTTCTAACAAATGGTCCATAAAACAAAAACTAATGATCTTGAGGACTTGCATCATTATAATATTAGAAACATAAATAGAAAAATATTTTAAATATAATATATATTATTAATTTAATCTCTATAACTTCCAAAAATATCCTATTGATATGTTAATACTAAATAGGATATATAGGGAAATACCTAATGAAATATTTTGAGCTATAAGTCCTAGAAAGAGAATAATTAGACAATGAATGATACACATGAGACAAAAGGCATATCATGAAAACATAAAAGATAATGATAACATGGAGGTGTAGAGTGGTAATATATGATATAATAAGATCATGGAATCAAAATAATGTCAAAAAATTATAAAACATGACAACATAATAATAATAATTCCAGGATCATTTCCAAGACATCACAATATAGTGTACTTGGATAATCACACATGCATTATACATGGTTCATCATGGGATTAAAAAAATAACCAATTAGTTAGAGTTTTATTATGGTCCACCCTACATATGTATTAATTTTTAGGTTCCACATATTTCATATGCCTTAGCAAATAATTTCATCAATAACACTTGGATAATTATAATGGGTTTATATAATTTTAGAGTTTATAAGTACATAAACTTTTACTACGTTCATTATTTTAGACCCATGAGACATGATGGTTTTCTCTTACATGTAAATTTCCAAAAAATGAATCGCAATTATTTTTATATGAATACAGTTTGAAAAAAATATGATTCTGTATTTAGAATAAAATGATCATGGCATGGAAAATCAATGAACAATTTCACTGGCCTAAAATGTATACAAAATGGAGAATTTAATGTTATTAATGAGAGGTAATGGATGTATCTATCTGATAAAATATCATTTGGATTATAATTTAATGATTTCAAAATTTCGAAAATATAGTAATTATACAATTAGAATGATATGAAAATGTATGTAGTTGGATGAAAAGGAGGAGGAAGTCCATCCCCTACCATAAATATTAGTTCCTAAGATTTTATTGTTGAACCATTGAGAGCATGGGTGAATCACCATAGGATATAATGAGATACTAATAGAAGTATGGATATCCATATAAACATATAATTGGATGAAATTGGGTGGAGATGTGGTTATTAATAAGAAGATTAAGGGAATTGTTTATTAATTTGAAAATATACTCCTTGGAACTTTAAGTCATGTAAAAAGTAAAAAATTTAATTAATAAAGTTTTTAGTTTAAAATTTTTATAATTTAAATATTTTATTAAATTTTATTAAATTTTGCTCAAAAATAAAATTCATATTATTACTGTGGCCAACTAAAAATAAATTTATAAAAATTGTTTTTATTAATATAAGGATTTAAATTTTATAATTTAAAAATATATTTTTTAGATTTGAAGAAATCATTTTAATTCATTAAAATACATAATATTAATAAACTTCATTTTTTGTATTGGTTTAACTTATAACAATTTTAACATTACTATTATGTATTTATTAAGTCATAAAACATATTTAAAGAAAAAACTATATATTCTAATAATCATTGGAAAATAATTTACATTATAAAAATAGAAAAAAAATCTCTATAACCTAATATTGATGTGGGGATCTCAAATATATTGTACATTTTTTCAAAATAAATTCACAACTATGATATATAATTAATCTATATTATAAATTAGTTATTTTTATTAAATGATACTTTTAATAGAAATAACACTATTTATTCCCATTATTGAATCCATATTTTTATAATACAATAAGCATTGATTTTTAAAGAATATATGGATATATACTAACATATTTAAAATATAATTATAATATATATAAATTAACTTTATGTCTAGTATTTTAAAATTATATTATCTTTAATTACCATTCTAGTTGTCATATTATGTTCATCTTCCAATGGATAGGTAATGGACATGTAACAATCAGAACCTACAAGTAAAATTTCCCATTACACCCTATAAATACTCCATCATTCTCATACTTAATAATTAAATGATACACTTACCATGGATATAGACTTACATATATAATGTATATCATATTCTTAATGCCTCTCTTTTTTTATAGTATTTATAACATGAGTGAACTTCATAGGAGAATTAATCCCTAGGAATTTTTCATTAGTGTTTTTATTTTTATTTTTTTATCACCATGTACTACTATTTTTTATTAAATAAAATATTACTTCAATATGTATAATGATACTAATAAATGAAATATACAATAAATGTGATTCAATTGGAAATAATAATAACCTTTTCATAGTGAAAAAATGATTTATTTTTTAAAAAAATATGGAATTTTAGGCCTATTACACTCTTCTTTACAAAGATATCTTTCTCATTAACCATAAAAAATCAGATACTAGAATATCATGGAGGTAAAAATGGAGTTTCGCAAATTTTGACTGTGATTCAGGTACAACCTACAGACAAACCATAGAGGAATGATTTCACTAGTTGTTCATAGTGATCTTCATAAAGCATATATCTAAGTTAACAGTAATAGTGATCATTGGTGTAAGTTACATTATTATCATTTACAGTATTTATGTTTTCAGTATCGAGCTGAGTGTTTTAATATTTTTATTTTCTGATGTTTCTTTCATGTATATTAAGTAATCAAACATTAGAAACCTAACAGTTGTATTGTGCCCTTTCCATGTAATTTGATTCAAAATATCATGTTTTAAATTGATAAAAAATTATATCATATGAATTTCATAATATAAATCATTAAAAATACAAAAAAATTGTATTATTGGCCATAAAAATGACATATCATAAACTATGATATTCTCATTACTTATGATATTAGATATTATTTGAGGAAAAATAGATCAATTTCATTAGGGTTTTAGGTATTAAAATATTATATTGGGGATATCGTATGGGGTGATAGTATTCATATGTGTTTAAAAAATAGAGCATTATAGCTCCCTTATAGTTTAGTCGATACCATAAGATACGAAACATAAGAACAGTGGAATTATTTCCCATCTAGTCATTACCTATAATAAAATTTTATATATAACGTGTAAAAAATTATTATTTATACTTTATCATAAATATGTTATCAAGAAAAAAATTATTTTCCAATATTTTAATTTATAATTGAAATATATTAGTTAGTAATTTTTTATATGTATTAGAAAAATAAATTTTTGTGATATCTAACTAATTTTTAATTTTTTTAAAATTTTAATTTAATAAATTTCAATAATTAATTAATGAAAGGATTATGAAAATCATTTTGAAATAAATATTTTATAATATTTAATAATAATATTAAAAATAAATTGAAATTATATGTATTGATTTTTTAATTTGGATGAAAAATTTTTATACGGAAACTATAACGAAAATTTATTAAACTTTTATAAATTAGAATATAAGTAAAAATAAAAATAAGTTCTTATTTTGTAATGAAATATTTATAATAATTAATATGAAATGATCAAATTAAGGATCTTCTTGTAGAAATTATTTAATCTAAATCAAAACTAGTTTTTGTAATAGATATGATCAAAGGTTAAATGACATTAAATATGTGACATTTAGATTATATAAATTGTCTATATACAAGAAAATATAATATTATAATGTTTATATATTGAATAATATTATATATTTAAGAATATTTACAAATAAAATAATAATATTAAGTAGCATGGATTGGAAATAATTATAAATAAATTATTATTCCAAATTAAGTAGTGTCTATAGTGAAAATATTAAGGATAAAGTGTTAATAATGGAGTTATTTATGACCATTTTAAAAATAGATTGTCTCATTTTTATATATATAAATTTAGGTTATTATTTTTTTACTTACAGAAATAAATTTTTAAATTATATATTTGAATGTATACATTAGTTTCAATATTTAATCTCATTCAATAAATTTTTGTACATGAATCCAAGGAGTTTCATGGTAGTAAAGCTAGACGATTTATCTTTCTTATAACTTGACCATGTGTTATATTTTGTTACGATCTATAATTCAGTGTTTTATTGATGTATATACTTGTTATGAGTTAGAATTATGAGGAAATTGTTTTATATCTTGAGTAATGTGTCAATGGGTAGATGAATTTTGTGTCAAAATGTTCACTGGCATAGAGGCCTATACCTTGTCTATAAAAGTGATGTCTATCTATTTCTACAAGCCTACACTGGTGGAGATTAATGTTTGTTATGAATTTATTCCTTAAAATTAATGTTTAAAATGTACCATATACATAAGATTCATTTTAATAAGTATACTTATAGAAGTATTTAATTTCGATCTGTAAATCATTTTATGAGATATGTAAAAAGCTACACCTAAATATGGTATGAACTTGGTGATTTTAAAATAAGAAGAAGTATTCCAAACTAAATAATGAGAAACTTGAAAACAAAAGGGAATAAAATGAGATTAGATATTAAAATTAAATTACCTATAAGACACCATGTGTATAATTATTTCAATATAATATACAATCTATAAACCTAGGTCGTCTAATTGGGTAGCCAATGAAAAAACTGAGTGCACCTTGGTAATCTTTTTCTAGGAAATCAAGTAATGAATTGACCAAAATCATTATATGAATCATTATTGGAGTTTTTTGTTGTGGATAATTTTCTATTAATCCTAATTTTATGTTATAAGAGGAATAGAGCTAAGTATATTTTGGAAAAATCACCCCACATATCGACTTATAACGACAAACAAAACGCCCACCACTAGGTCCGATGGGAATTCATGATACCCACAGGCTGGCTAGCAGTGCTTGTGAATCAAGGAACTCCTCATTGGGAATTATTTTCACTTACGATATATAAATAAAAAATTCTAACACAGAATGATCAAATAAAAGATTAAACCATAAAAAAGATGATATAATACTAAGTGTGTAATAAAAAATTTACTAATGGGAAATAAGGACACAAATACAATATCGAAATCTAGTTAATATAGAAATGATTGAAAATAAAATTCAACCCTAACCATATGACATGAC
This sequence comes from Viscum album, assembly GCA_963277665.1. NCBI lineage: Eukaryota > Viridiplantae > Streptophyta > Magnoliopsida > Santalales > Viscaceae > Viscum > Viscum album. Next base: position 123,942,102 of record OY728131.1, read on the forward strand.
CATATCAATGAATCACAGGGTTTCTAAATATATTCCACTCACAATCAATGTCAAGATATAATGAATCAAATTTTATAAATAAAACTAGAACATATAAAAGACATAGAGGTGAATAGACAGAAATGCAAGTGTGTATATATATTGTTAGTGAAAATGCTATGTCATATCTCTCTATGGAATCAATAAAATTTCATTAATTATTAAATTCATGCATTATATATTAGAATATAATTAGAATTATAGTTTTTCTTATCATACACATTTGAAAACTAATATCAATTATTTAACCATTTTATAAACATAAAATGTTTTTTAAAAATAATACAATCACATTTAGAATGATTTCTAGTTTTAAACCACTGTTAACCAAAAAATCATTTAAAAACAATTTCAAAGCCTCAAATTATAGAAATTTAATTAACAAATTTTATTAATCCTCTTTTTAAACAATATAACATAATGAAATACAAACAAAAATGTTAATGGATAAAAACATGTTTGTGGAAAAATTATAGAGATAAACAATGAAGGAAAATAAAATAAGGGTGTCAGAAAAATATAATCATGGGTAAAATATAATTTTCCATGAGAGAATAATACCCTAAAATTCATTAATTCTAGATTCTGTGTCCTGGGATCTATCATTGGACTAAATTTCAGATCATGTCTACTTTATCACACCAATGTAAGAGAAACTTTCATCTTATGTTATATCCAACTAACAATGGACACCAAAATAAAATACATTAGAATCACTGTATGGTTCTCCTAACCTAACCCAATCTCATTATTGAGTGGGAAAAAGTGGTATTTATTTTCACTTGTTCACTATAAATATATATCTCTAACTTAAAGACCTAACAGGGTGGATATTGGTGAACATGCCTAAAAAAATTAACAGATATTGAATAATAAAAACTTACCCATGCCTTTTTTCCCCTCATACAAAACAATCCCTTTTTTAAATTATCCAAAAATCATATAAAAATAAACAATAAATTAATGGGTGATACAAAAATTTTAAATCAATTAGGATCAATAATTAAATAAACCATTTATCATAAAAAACTACAAACATTTCATTAATGTATTACACATAAAATTTAGTATTGAAAAAACCTTTTTCAAAAACATATTTTCATTTATTAAAAACTCACAAAGCTAAACTAAATTATTTTACATAAAACATACTATAAAGATTCATTGGATCATTTTTTGATGGACTTTGAATGTCAAGAAATTCATTTTGTGGGTTCATTTGAAATTAAAAAGAGAACATATTTTGGTAAAACAAAAAACCCATGAAAATATGTTAAAAAAATTTCATATTTATTATATATAGGAATACATCTATCTAAAAATATAGGAAAATTAATCATACATTTAATTATATAATATATAAATTTCATAGAAACACATACATCAGTGAATTGGGAAACATGCTATCAAAATAATGAATGTTTAGACATTAGTGATGTGCACCAAAATAATGATGTAAACTATTTTTAAATTCAGTAGATAGAAAATCCCCAAATATTAGCACACCCTAGACATATTACCTGTAAAACAAGGATATTATAATTTTAGTAATGATATACAATAGAATAAAACAAAATTAGAAGATATTTCAGACCATACATTGAGACTCGGTTGGTAAATCACTAATGAAACATTCAAAATCCCAATGTGGAGTGTTTGGAATAGATGGAGAGTGGTTTGGAGTATCCCCTATGTAATAAAGTGTGAATATGTAAAGAAGAGAGAGAATACAATATTAAAAGGAATTGGAAGTTGATACAATTCTCAAACATTATAATGAAACATAGTTTACTCATATGGTTTAAAAAAAGCGTGGTTACCATGTGAAAACACTCTAATGAACTATAGAGGTTGGAAAATAGTATACCAAATTGTGTATCTAACCTAGAATTCTAGAAGAGGATGATTAGTTTTCAAAAAAATCACCTTAGGACACTAACAAAACAAGGGACTCAATGATAATATAAATAAATTTATAAATTTATATATATGTAACAATATGGGTCTTATATTTTTCCCCACCATGAAAATTTCTTCACCCAAAATATCCATGTTAAAAAATTAAACCAAATTTAAAACATGAGACCCATTTTCTAAATGAGTTTTTTGTGGGTCAAGGAATGATTTTGAAGAGAGAAAACTACGATATATCACTCAATATAATCCATCAGTGAAAATATCCATAAAAATTTTCAAATTAACCAAACTAATCATCCAAAAATTTCAATTCTTCTCTTCCAATAATTGAAGAACAACTAATTATCTTGGAATCCAAAGTAAATATTATAACTATCATGGCCGACCGGGTATTTATGACTTCTTGAACATGGTTGAACCAAATAAATCCATAAGGAGAATCACCCCTAGGATATTCAAACAACAATTAAAAGAAATTATTCCTAAAACAATAAATACTCCAATGTTAGAAGAAATAATAAAATATCACATGTGACCTCAATAAAAAAATGATTTGAATCCCAGAGTCATATCACACTCAGAATAATTATGGACACAAAACGGGTCACCACCTCATTTTGAATTTATAAACATTCTTGGTAAAAACTAACCTTTGCGTAATATAAGTTGGTGACTCATTATCCCAAGCTCTCCAAATATTCCCCCAATGCCTTTCCCTATGAACAACTAGAAAGAATATATAATCTCAATATGACCAACCATCAGAAAATGAAAAATAATTAATGTGAAACCCCCAAAAGATAAACATTCCTAACCCTCCACTAGAGAATATTCCCATAATTTCTAAATATACAAAAGTAGAACCCCAAAAGATCATCACATTCCACAAAAAAGGTCTAAAAACAATATATCATCAAAAAATATCTCAAACATGAGACTTTCGTCCAATAAATAATCTTATAAAAGTTTTACAGTTAACCTAAATGACCACACATGAGGAAATTACATAGAATATTATGATAATAACGATGACTATTCTTTACATCCCCACACTGGGATCATACAAGAAGTCATTTTTCAACAAGGACAGCCCTTCACATTTAATTTGAGTCCATAAATTTTATACTCTACACCTTTAGAGCTACATTTATTCCCATCAGTTAGAACCTATGGATCGCCTAGAGCAGGCTTCCAATACTTGTCATCTTCCATTCAAATGGCTTCATAAAAATTATCCTAAAATGATGTCCGGATATAAATGATCACAACTTTGTTGAGATCATGTCAAATACAACTTTTAAAGGAATTCACATCCTTATCGTCGTTAGAGACCCCATCTTGATATAATTTTACCAACTTTGAAAATTTCTCGAAATACTCCCTCGCTAACCTCTCAACTTGATGAAGGATTACAAACTCAATAGAATCTCTACCAACACAACTTTTGGATATAATATTTGGACAAAAATTATCATAAATAACTCACATAGTAAAAAAATTTACCACCTAGAGGAAACCATATAATCCAATTTCGATTTATCCTTATTCTACTCTACACCTTTCGGTCTAACTTCATTCCCATAAATCAAAACCAAGGGATTGACCTGAGTCAATTTCCTATAATAAGCATATTTTATCTGAATTTATTTATATAAAAAACCTCCTAAAAGGATGTGAAGATACACCAAATAACAACTAAAATGAGATCATGTCAATGACCTATTGCGACCCAGACTTTTCTTACATTACTATTACATCATTTCAAATATAAACAACATAATAGTATTACACATAGAGGATCCAACGGTTTAGTGTCGTGGGCAAACCAGGACCATACATAACAAATACAACTTTAAGCATAAACATTCATTTAATTTCTTATTCTATTGCTTCTTATTGACACTTATCCTCTCCTTAGTACATGTAGCCAGCTGAGGATATACATAAAAATGGGTGAGCTAAAATACCAGTAAGAGGATAGATAAGAAATATATATCATGGGGTGAGCATAATCATAACACAGTCAAAAGATCATGAATATGAGAGGAGCATAAATAATAGACTTGAAGTGTGGCAATACATAAAAATGAAACATCATGTCTTAGTGGTTAACTACCACAAATACTTCTGAACCAAGCTAGAATCTTGTTCACACATCATTTCACATTTACTCATGAGATTCATTACTTTACCCAATGCATTGGAGCACTATATAATTCTGGGAGCACTCGTCACATTTAAACATTCATATTGCACTATATAATTTTGGGCGCACCCGTCACATAATAACATTATCATTATCATGCTTGACACATAGAACACATATCAAACATGTAGATAAATAACCCATGTAAATTAATGGGTTTCATTTCATAATAACAGATTCATAAGATTTGGGTTCCCAAAAGAAAGAGGGAACAACATACATGATACAAGAACCATCAACCTTGAATGAGAGGTAAAAGGTGAGTTCTTGAATGAAGTGTTCTTTTGGAAAACATTTTGATGGACATAAAAACTAGTGACATACATGTATTTCCCAGAAAAGAAAACTAAATGATGAACAAATGATCTTTGAGGAGTAACCTTATCAAAAATGGAGTGAAAGAGGGAGAACCCGAAGGAAGAAAATTGGGTTCGAGGTTTCCCCTTACCTTGTACCCGAATGCCTCCTTCTCTTTAATGTCCAGTATAATGACATTGTGTTAATTAATTAGAAATCCATAACAATGTGTGCATTAATAGGGTTAATTCTGGTTTCATTATGTAATATTATTTTCCTTTGGATGACTTATAGAGTTTAAAAAACATTGTTCGGGGATGTTCGTTTTTATAGTTTTTCTTGGGTGGTTCACTTGTATTCTTAAATTGAAGTTTGGGTAGATCATGAGTAAACATACAGAACGGATATTACATGTTATTAATTAGAATACAGGTGTTTTAATGATCTTATAATGAATCACATTATATCCATGTGGATGAATCATTATATAAGAATTTAATGATGGTTATTTGGGTTAATTGAGAAGTTTTTTGGATAACAATGAACTTGTTTCAACTTTTAACTTAGTAATATGGCCATAAATTATTTCCAGAACGTAAAATAGAACATAATACATATAAAATATTCTGGTTCAACCATAAAAATGGTCTCATGACCATATCTGAAGGTAGAAATGGAAAAAGATAGCATGTCGTTTTTTGAAGATGATAAATTAACAACTCATGGACAACGTTCTCTTTAATAAAATAAAAGGAATATGTGAAGGGTGTGGGGTGATATAATATCCCATTAGAATCATAAAATTACATTATACTTATAATAATGGAGGTCCAAAACAATTTGGATGAATATATGTTGGGAGAGATCAAGAAAGGAACCTGAACATGAAAGGAAATTAAAGGAGAAGAGGGAGGGAAATTACCTCTTAAATCTTCTTCTTGAGATCCTCCTTAAGGAAGCTAGTCTTGTAATTTTGATGAGTCCAAAAGCTTTTGTAATTGGGGAGGCTCTAGGGAAGATGTTTGGGTAGATCTTAGAGAAGTATTGGAGCTTGAGAGGTGTGAAACAAAGAGGGAGTGAAGGGTGGCTTTTATAGTGGAGGGGAGAGGGGTTTCCTTAATATAAAATTGATTAGTTTATTAATTTCACCTAAGACAAGGAATAGTGAGTCTCGAACGACCAAAAATAGTAATTTTATAATGTAATACCAAAACAATTGTGCTTACATCAGCATAACATCATCGGTGACTCAATTAATACATTATTTAGCATTTATTGTGAATTATCAGATTCAACTATTCATAAAAAATTCACGTATCTCAGAAAAATCCCAAAAATTTACCCCAACCATTTTTCGACGTGTAGAATCCAAAAATGAAGTCCATTTTTGAAAAATAATTTTCTAAATATCATTAATTTAAAATTTAAATAAAATCATAATTTAATTAAAAAACAGTTTTTGAGATTAAAACTTATTTTATAGTTCTTTAAAAAATTACATAGGGTCTCATAACATTATCTAAAAACTATTAGAAATTGATTAAATAATTTATGAATACATTTCAGGGAAATAAATATTATTTTAAATTAATTAATTAATTATAATTAATTATTTATGACTTATAAAACACCAAAAACGTTTACTAAGGTCAAATTGTCACTTTCTAAGATGTCTAAATATTATTTTAATATTCATAGGTAATGTTAATTTTATTTACTATTCATAGGGGTCATATTACTATTCATAAGTGTATGTTACTATTCATAAGGGTTGGTTACTATTCACCAATAATTATTTTTGTTTCATTAGACTCTGAAAATCATCTTGAACACAACTGTGAATGTCGGATTTTCAAAATTCCAAACATAGAAGTGAAAAACATATGTTTAAAGGTTACTTATCACATAGTAGTTCATTTTGTTATGTTTTCATGTTATTTTACGACATATTTATAAGAAGGGAATTTCCATTGAAAAAGTTTGGGTCATTACATTTTTCCCCCTTAAGAAATTTCACCCCCGAAATTTCGCTTTACACAAACAGGTGAGGGTACTTCTCCTTAATTGCCTCTTATGGTTCCCAAGTTGCTTCCTCAAACTTATGGTTCCTCCATAACACATTGACAAGATGGGCTATCTTGTTGTGTAGAACCTTATCTCTCTGATCCAGAATCTTTAATGGCTGCTCCTCATAAGAGAGATCATCTTCCAGCTGCACCACCTCTGAGTTTAGTACATGTGAGGGGTCTGGTATGTACTTCCTCGGTAGTGATAAATGAAACACATCATGAACTTGAGCCATATTCGTTGGAAGTTCCAGACGATAGTCCACAGCTCCTATACAGTCAAGGATCTCAATGGGGACAATGTACCTTGGGCTTAGCTTCCCTTTCTTCCCGAATCGCAAGACTCTTTTCCATGGAGATATTCGAAGGAAGACTTTATCTCTAACGTCGAACTCCAAGTCCCTTCGACGGTTGTCAGCATAGCTCTTTTACGGACTTTGAGCAGCTTTGATGTGTTTCTGGGTGACTTGAACCTTCTCTGTCATCTCTTGAACAAGATCGGGACCACGTAGCTTTCTTTCTCCAACTTCATCCCAACAGGTTGGAGTTCTACATCTCTTCCCATAAAGAGCTTCATACAGAGTCATCTGAATACTCGAGTGGAAGCTATTGTTGTGTGAAAACTCAACCAATGGGAGATGATGATCCCAACCAACTTTGAATTCAAGAGAGAAGTATCTTAGCATATCTTCAAGAGTCTAAATAGTCTTTTAAGATTGGCCATCGGTTTGGGGGTGATAGGCCATGCTAAAATTTGATTCAGTACTCAAAGCATGTTGAAGGCTCCTCCAGAACATAGATGTGAACCATGGATCACAGTAAGAGACAATTGAGAGTGGAACACCGTGCAGTCTCACCACTTCCTTTACATATATCTTTGCAAGTTGTTCAAGGGATAAGTCTTTCCAAATAGCGATAAAACGGGCAGTCTTGGTGAGTCAATCAACCACAACCCATATCGAATTATTCCCCTTTGACGTCTTCGGGAGACCCGTGACAATGTCATTAGTAACATTTTCCCATTTCCACTTGGGTATAAGAAATGGCTGCATCATACCTTTGGACTTTTGCCGCTCAGTTTTAACTTGATGACAGACCAAGCACCTTGATATATATTCTGCAATCTCCTTCTTCATGTTATCCCACCAGAAGTGTCCTCGGAGATCACGATACATCTTGGTACTCCCAGGATGGATAAAGAATGTTGATCTGTGTGCATTATCCAATATCTCCTTCATTATCCCCGGTGATAAAGGCACACAAAGCCACATTCCAAACTGAATCACACCATCATTTTCGATATGAAACTCTTGTAGCTGCCCTTCCTTTACTGCATTCACCCTATTTTGTATCTCCACATCATCCATTTGTGCTTCCTTAATCTTCTCTTGGATGGATGGTTGCGTAATCATTTGGGCAATGTATGATGTATCCCATGCCATTATGATTTCCAAATCCATCCTTTTCATATCCAAGAAGATTGGGTCCTTCTCAATCTGCAGCATGGATAGAGTAGCAGGTTCTTTTCTGCTTAGAGCATTAGCTACCTTGTACGCCTTTCCAGGTTGATAGTGAATAGAGCAATCATAATCCTTGATTATCTCTAACCATCTCCTTTGATGCATGTTGAGCTCCTTTTGTGTGAATATATACTTTAGGCTCCTGGGATCAGTGTATATGTCACACTTCTCTCCATAAAGGTAGTTCCGCTAGATTTTCAAAGAAAAAATCACGGATGCCATCTCTAGATCATGTGTCGGGTAGTTCTGCTCATGGATCTTCAACTGTCATGAGGTGTAGGCTATCACATTATCATTTTGCATGAGTACAAAACCCAAGCCTTTCTTTGAATCATCACTGTATATCACAAAACATTCTCCACTTTTAGGTAGTGTGAGTACAGGTGCAGTGATCAGCCTTCTCTTTAGCTCCTTCAAGATTCCCTCACATTCTTCCGTCTAGACATACTTTACCCCTTTACTTGTTAAATTAGTTAGAGGGCTTGAGAATCATGATAATTTTCTCACAAAATGTTGGCAGTACCCAGCTAGTCCAAGAAAACTACAGATTTCTGTGACACTAGAGGGTCGGGGCCATTCCTCAATCACCTTTGTCTTTGAAGGATCCACAGAAATTCTCTCACTTGTGATCACATGTCTCAAGAACGTGACTCGATTCATCCAAAAGTCACACTTGCTGAACTTTTCGTACAACTTCTCCTTTCTCAATGCGGCCAACACAAGTCTTAGATGTTCTTCATGTTCCTCCTTGCTCTTGGAGTAGATGAGAATATCATCAATAAACACTAACACAAATTTGTCGAGGTAATGTCTAAAGACTCTATTCATCAAATCCATGAAGATTTCAGGGGTATTAGTAAGTCCAAAGGGCATCACTAAAAACTCATAGTTCCCATACCTTATAGGAAAGGTAGTCTTGTGAATATCTTCCTTCTTCACCTTTACATGATGATATTCAGAACGAAGATCCACCATTGTGAAGTATTGAGCTCCTCATAACTGATCGAACAAGTCATCAATCCTTTGGAGAGGATACTTTTTCTTTATGGTGATTCCTGATAATCAATACACAGCTGCATGGTTCCATCCTTCTTCTTCACAAAGAGCACTAGTGCACCCCAAGGTGATGCACTAGGGCGTATGAACCCTTTGTCTAGATGCTCTTGCAGCTTCTTCTTTAACTCCTCATGTTCGATAGGAGCCATCCTATAGGGACACTTTGAGATAGGAGTAGCTCCATTTATGAGTTCAATTGAGAACTCTACCTCACGATCAGGGGGAATTCCATGTAACTCTTTGGGAAATGCATCACTGTATTCCCTTACGAGGGGCATTTCCTCATGGTTGGAACTTTCATTCGACTTATCCATTTGGGCGAGGTATGCATCTTCATAGGGAATAAACACCCACACCATTGAAGGATTTTTCAAAGGAGATTCATGACATTCCTTGCATTTGTAGAGGAGCATGGGATGGTTCGGAATATGAAAATATATTTCTTTTTCCCGACAGTTGATATGTGATCCACATAACGAGAGCCAATCCATTCCCATTATAGCATCAAATTCCACCAAGGGAAGTATTATGAGATTTTCTAGAAGAATCTTCCCACATACGTCAACTGGTGAAGATTCAAACACTTAGGTTTCAATGATTGTACCACTTGGTGTTTTTACATATATCTCTACTTCAAGGTTTCGGGGCTTCGATTCTAATGTTCTAGAAATCTTTCAAGATATAAAGGAATGCGTAGAACCAGAATCAAATAAGAATTTTTCCATTATTGAGTTAATAGAAAGTGTACCTTGTAAGAATTAATTATCATGCTCCACCTCTGCAATAGTGATGGCATAATCCTTCCCTTGTTCCTTTGGCTTTGGTGGCTGCTGACGATGATTACCCTCGAGGGCTCAAGGTTTAGTGCACTGGTTTTCATAGTGCCTTATCTCCCTACAGTTGTAGCATTAAACCACAAGTGGTTCTCTCCTTTCATCGGCTACATTCTCCTTCTTTTTTGTGTCTTTTCGACACTCTTGAGCATGGTGTCCTTCTTTCCCACACTTAAAGCATTTCCCCGTCCCTTTGAGGCAGTTCCCATTGTGCAACTTCCCACATTTTTGGCATGTGGGTCGTTGATTTTTTTCCCACATTTGTCATTAGATCCACCAGCTTGAAAATCCATCTTTCTCTTCTTATCTCCATTTCCATGAGACCATTCTCCAAACACCATCTCCACTTTGAGAGCACACCGAACAACTTCTTCATAACTCCCAAAGTCTCGAATTGCATGAGCATTTCAAAGGTGTGGTTTTAATCCACTAAAGAATCTATCAATTTTTCTAGCATTGTTGATAACAATACCCGAAGTTTACCTTGAAATCCTTGTGAAATTTGTTTCATAGGTTGTGATAGATTATCCATCTTTTTTCTTGAGCTCCATAAATTCTCTCTCCATTTTTGTGCGGGGAGTTATTGAGAAATACTTATTAAGAAGCATAATCATAAAGTCATCACATTCCATCTCTTCAATTTCCTCCCTTGGTATGGTGCTCTTAGTCAAAGCCCACCATTGATCAGCTTCTCCATCTAGACGATAGACGGCTAGAGTCACCTTCTCCGTCTCAGAATAGTGAAGCACAGAAAATATCTTCTCTATGGAGTTGACCCAATGTTCCTCAACTAGTGGATCAGAAAATCCACAAAACGTTGGTGGTCGTTGCTGCATAAAACATTCAATAGCTAGTTTCTCCCTCTTTGGTGAAGGAGGATGTTCCCCATTATTATGGTTATTATTCATAACCTGAGATAATTGGTTAAGCATTGCCATGAAGTTTTGAACTCCACCTCCCAAATTATTGGGGATGTTGTTCAGGCAATCGTTGCATTGTCCCTCGCATGAGTTGTTGGCCTGATTTCTCCTGGTTCCCACCATTTTCTAAAATACAAAATGTTGAAACAAAACATAAGTAAACAATCCATGAATAACGTATTCATTTAAACAATTATACCAAAAACATAACATATGGGATTACTAGGTAAATATCCTTGTGTGCTAATTTGTACTTGGTCTCATGTTGTAGGTTTTCTCTAGGGTTCACTAATCCTAATCCCCAAATTAACTAAACCTTTCCTCAGATACTAACTATAGCGACCCGACCTTTTCTTACATTACTATTTCATAATTTAAAAGATAAATAAAATAATAGTATTACACATAGTGGATACAAATCTTTAGTGTCTTGGGCAAACTAGGACTATACATAACAAATACAACTTTAAGCATAAACATTCATTTAATTTCTTATTCTATTGCTTCTTATTGGCACTTGTCCTCTCCTTAGTACATGTAGCCACCTGAGGATATACATACAAAGGGGTGACCTAAAAGTCTAGTAAGAGGATAGATAAGAACAATATATAATGGGGTGAGCATAATCATAACATAGTCAAAAGATAATGAACATGAGGGGAGCACAAATAATGGACTAGAAGTGTGGCAGTGCATAAAAATGAAACATCATGTCTTAGTGGTAAACTACAAAACATACTTATGAACCAAGATAGCATCTTGTTCACACATCATTTCACAGTTACTCATGAGATTCATCACTTTACCCAATGCATTGGAGCACTATATAATTCTGGGCGCACCCGTCACATTTAAACATTAATATTGGGCTATATAATTCCGGGCGCACCTGTCACATCATAACATTATCATTATCATGCTTGACACATAGAACACATATCAAACATGTACATAAATAAACCATGGAAAGGAATGGGTTTCATCTGATAATAACAAATTCATAATCTTTGGGTTCCCAAAAGAAATAGGGAACACCATACTTGATACAAGAACCATCAACCTTGAATGAGAGGTAAAAGGTGAGTTCTTTAAAGAAGAGTTATTTTGGAAAAAAATTTGATGGACATAAAAACTAGTGACATACATGTATATCCTAGAAAAGAAAAGGCAATTATGAAAAAATGATCTTTGAGGAGTAACCATATCAAAATGGAGTGAAATAGGGACAACCCGAAGAATGAAAATTGGGTTCGAGGTTTCCCCTTACCTTGTACCCGAATGCCTATTTATCATTAATGTCCTGTATAATGACATTATATTAATTAATTAGAAATCCAGAACTATGTGTGAATTAAAAGGGTTAATTATGGTTTCATTATTTCATATTATGTTCCTTTGGATGACTTATAGTGTTTAAAAAACATTGTTCGGGGATGTTCGTTTTTATGGTTTTTCTTGGGTGGTTAACTTGTATTCTTAAATTGAAATTTGGGTAGATCATGAGTAGACATACAGAACTGATATTACATGTTATTAATGAGATTATAGGATTTTGAATGATCTTATAATGAATCACATTATATCCATGTGGATGAATCATTAGATAAGAATTTAATGATGGTTATTTGGGTTAATTTGAGCAGTTTTTTGGATCACACCGAACTTGTTTTAACTTTTAACTTAGTAATATGGCCATAGTTTATTTCCAGAACATAAAATAGAACATAATACATATAAAATATTCTGTTCCAACCATAAAAATGTTTTCATGACCATATCTAAAGGTAGAAATGGAAAAATAGAGCATGTCATTTTTTGAAGGTGATAAATTAACACCTCATGAACAACGTTCTCTTTAATAAAGTAAAAGTAAGAGGGAAAGGGTGTGGGTGATATAATATCCCATTATAATCATAACATTACATTATATGTTTAATAATAGAGTTAAAAAACAATTTGGATGGATATAGGTGGGGAGAGATCAAAAAAGGAACTTGAACTTGAAAGGAAATTAAAGCAGATGAGGGAGGGAAATTGCCTCTTTAATATTCCTCTTGATATCATCCTTAAGAAAGCTAGTCTTGGTCTTTTGATGAGGCCAGAATCTATTGGACGTGGGGGAGATTCTAGGGAAGATGTTTGGGTAGAGTTTATATATGTCTTGGATCTTGAGAGGTGTGAGGAAAAGAGGGAGTGAAGGGTGACTTTTATAGAGGAGGGGAGAGGGGTTTCCTTAATATAAAATTGATTAGTTTATTAATTTCACCTAAGATAAGGAATAGTGAGTCTTGAACGACCAAGAATAGTAATTTTATAATGTAATCCCAAACCAAGTGGGATTACATCATCAGAACATCATCGATGACTCAATTAATACATTATTTAGCATTTATTGTGAATTATCGGATTCAACTATTCATCAACAATTCAAGTATCTTAGAAAAATCCCAAAAATTTACCCCAAATATTTTTCGACGTGTCGAATCCAAAAATGAAGTCCATTTTTCAAAAATAAATTTCTAAATATTATTAATTTAATATTTAAATAAAATCATAATTTACTTAAAAAACAGTTTTAAAGATTAAAACTGATTTTATACTTCTTTCAAAAATTACATAGGGTCTCATAACATTATCTAAAAACTATTAGACATTGATTAAATATTATATTAATACATTTCAGGGAAATAAATATTCTTTTAAATTAATTAATTAATTATAATTAATTATTTATGACTTATAAAACACCAAAAACGTTTACTAAGGTCAAATTGTCACTTTATAAGATGTCTAAATTTTATTTTAATATTCATAGGTAATGTTACTATTATTTACTATTTATAAGGGTCATATTACTATTCATAAGGGTAGGTTACTATTCATAAGGGTAGGTTACTATTCACCAAAAGAATTTTCTTTCATTAGACTCCAAAAATCATCTTGAACACAATCGTGAATGTTGCATTTTCAAAATTCCAAACATATAAGTGACAAACTTATGTTTAAAGGTTACTTATCACTAAGTAGATCATTTTGTTGAATTTTCATGTTATTTTACAACATATTTATAATAAGGGAATTTCCATTGAAAAACTTTCGGTCGTTACATGACCACCTTTTATCGAATGTGGATTCTAACAATCATTGGAAGCTAGCACTAAAGATAAGATTCCAAACTCTGATAATTTCTTGATATACACCCTAAATTACCATTCAACCTAACAAAGTATTATAAACACAAGATCTCTCTCTAACTACAAAAATTTTGGATGGAACACATGGATAAAAAATATAATAATTAAATCAAAATGAATACCTTTATAAAGCTGAGAAGGAACCATAAAATCCAACAACACATAAACATATCTGATAAGAAAACCTATGATAACACTCACCTATGAATCACCAGGTGTTACAAGATAATTAAAGATTCCCTCAACTGTTTAAAACCACCCATTTTATATGTTGAATCATTTATCATCATAAGAAAATAATAATTATATATTTGAGAAGTATAGTATAACATTCACGGGAAGATATGGTTCATTCCACCACATTATTTATGGTCAAGGTGGATTTTTAATCTAATGAATCTCTTTTGATGAAATGAGTGGATTAAACATGAGGTTCATCCTCAACAATAGGACTTCTACATTCCCTCTAGACCAAACTGGTATGCATACTATAACTTAAACATGATGTGAATATTAATATTTCATGCTTTAAAACCTATTTCACACAATAATATCATAACTATTGAAAATGTTCAAAAACATAAATCAGTAAAACAAGATGCATCTTTCCATACCAAAAAATTAAAATTTCTCTTTATAAAATCACAATTCATCAATCTTAATTTCTAATAACATGTTCCCCCATGGTATATACATTACACACTAATCAAAAACGTTTTTTTGAAACAACTAAACCTTTTTCACACACTTATAAATACATTTTAGAACTCAATGAAACCATTTAAAAATTCACTTTTTATTTATTTTTTATTAGTTATATTCATTTTCACATATTTAAATAATAACTGACATTCATAATGAAACATTTTCAAAAAAATATAAATAAAAAAACCTCTTTTTCCAAAAATTTATTAATAATTAATTCTTTTTCAATGAACCCATTAAAAAATTTAAAATCAATCATTTTATAAAAATTATACTTATCACCCAAGAAGTCTTTACAACTCAAACACTAACAGGGGACCACACCACCCATCCAAAAAATACAATATAATTTCATAAAAACATTTTTAAAATCTCAATTTGTTTCATATCAAACAAGGTATATTCACTTTAGAAGAAATCTAGAAAAATGATGAGTCACAACAACTCAATTAGTGAAGAAACATTGTATTGTTCTTTTTGGATGAATGGGATGGGAAATCATCTTCCAAGCATGTTCTTTTCCTTTTGAATGATAAAAACCCATGTTAATGAGTTTTTCAAGGTCATCCAGATAATGTGATCTAACTATGCAACTAAAGAACTCTATTATTTCCACCTCAAAACCCATGATAAACCCTAATATTACTAGAATACTGAAAGGAAATACAAATACCACCAGTACACATTAGTACGTAAAAATAACTAAAAATAAACATTAATTAATAATACAAATCCCAAATACTCCTAGAAACAAGAGGATCGATTTCTGAAAGTGATAACATGAATATCACCCCTACATCTGAATATCTAATAACACTAATAATATTTATACTACTAGTAACCATAAATAACATGAGGGATATTGAATAACATATTTCACTTTTATAGAACCTATAATTTGATACATATTTTAATGAACTGGATTGGGATACGACCTAAACTAACACACAGCTAGACCCTCCACATGGCCCAATGTTTGTTCACAATTAGTATGGGTTGGAATCATATGCCTTGGAATCAAGGAAAAATTCATTGAGAATGATTTTTGTACTCAAAATACAAATTAATAAATCCAAAATTGTATGAAAAAATAAAAAACAAACCATCAAATAAATTAAGGAATATTGATTTTTAAAAATCTAATAAAAGAAAAACACAAAAGGTATGCAAATACAATAGGCATTACCAGATGAAATATCAATCAATGAATATAATATATAACATGAATCGTAATGAAAGACAATATAAATGAATTTTAATATTTCTTCCCATATCCCAGTTACTATCTATGACCTAAAAAATGTATCCAATTTGATGAAAAATCATGGAACCTTTATAAAACATGGAGCTCTATAAAAACATAAATATGTGTGTATATCGAGTGTGAGAAAACAAGAATATAAAGATAACACCATTAAATATATACAAAAAATTTGATTAAAAATTAATTAATTAGGGTTTTAAATAAAATTTGAAAAATAGTTTCTTAAATCATATAAAAAACAAAAATAATTTTCATATCTATAAAAATTTTATAAACATTCCATTTTTCTTTATTTAAATAAATTCAGTCTCATTGAAAAAATTTCATGCGATAAATATTTATTTAACAAAAACATTAGTTTGAAAATTATTTTTAAAAACTAAAATGAGATCCAATAATTTTAACATGGCATCACAAATATCATAGAAAATAATTTAATAGAATAAAATACAAAAAAGGGAAAAATCATACCATAAGGCTAACTCTACAAGTAAGAAGATTTATAATGAAAGTAAATAATATATATGTCCAATACTAGAAGGGGAGTAGGAAAAACACAATCATGCATGAGATAATGATTCAATATATAAACCCCCAATCAAGTAGTACATATCATGGTCTCTTCCCTATTTCCCAATTTAAGTGATCAAGGCATTACCAACCCAATATTAGACTAACTGATGACTTATGATTTGTCAACCAAACACAAGGCACTTTATTATCGCACATTGGTATCAAGGGATGACACTCATCACCTATCCCTATCTCATGCTACAATGGATTTTAGAAACATGTGTTATAACTAGTATAGCATAAATATAAATCTCCCATTTATCTAATGAGTTTACAATTAACAAAATAAGGATGAAATTACTAAATAATATGGACAATATCAACAAAACGGAACTAATAAACACATCCCTCACCTCCATCTCCATTTTATAGAATTTTTTTTATTTCATTAATCTTTCACAAGATAATAAACAAGACATTATTGGGTAAAAAACATTAAAAAATCTATAAGTTTCTCTCATGAAATAAACCATTCAACTAAAAAAGTTCCAAACAATCCTTAAATGTCATACACACAACCACTTCCTTTTAAATATCCACTTTCCAAAATATGTATTTTCTTATTAAAGTATAAAAAATTATAAATTCCATTCATTTATATTTAAAATAATTCCACCAACCCATAAGAAATTTTCAAATGTGGAACAAAATGAAAAAAAATCATTTTTTAAGAATGAATTTAAATTCATAAGTTATCCCCTTTATTAAATGGTAAAAAAATCATGAAATCAATTTATATACAACACTTATTTATCACATATATCAATTAATTTAATAATAATGAATTTATAATACTTAAAAACACTTTTAATTCGAAAATAAATGAATTAAATTGAAACACCAAACTAAAATAAGGTGAAAATGGGATTTGATAATCTAGAATTTTTTGACTTTGATGGTGAACACATAAATATAGAAGGATATGATATCTACAAGCACTAAATATCAAAATACCATCATATTATACAACCTATGTTGTATAAATTTTCCAACAAGTCTATTTTTGTTAGTGTTGATGATTGATAATAGAATACAAGAAGAAGATCAAAAGGGAATATCCCTTACCTTGAGACATAGTGGTGAAATCACTACGGAACCATTAAAATTCCATTATGGAGGGAAGGTAGATGAATAACAGTGGCTGTAAGGAGACACGTGGGTGTTGGGGATGATGTTTTAAAAAATGTTTAGAAACACCAAACTAAAATAATAGGGAATTAATTACTAACCTTGAGTAGGTAGCATAGTTTAGTCACATGGTTTAGAAAACTGTGTGATCACCACAATAAAGAACTGAAAGGGTAACATAGTTTATTCTGTATGATTTCCAAAGTTTTATACCTAACCATGTGGTCTGTAATAATATCTAAAAAGTATCATATCATCACCATGGTATAAAACAAAACAAATGGACTCAACAATATAATAAATATACATATACTAGTTACATATAGGGTGTTACATAATCCATATTATATATTAGGGTATGGATTTATCAGCTCAACTATCCAAGATCCATATTTGTTATGATTGAAATTATTTTCTACAATATATAGTCATAAAATAAAAACATGAATAACTATCCAAATTCATTATGATATATAGATCTTGGACGACTAGTGGATATGATGAAATATAAAGGGGGTCGGCAGATAAGTTGAAGTAAATTTAATAAATGTTCTTATTAATTGTGTATAAAGATATATAACTATATAATAATTCCATATATTATAAATAAAATAAAATCATGAAATTCATGGGTAATTTCTTTGAGAAATATCTTAGAGGAGGGAAAAATAATTAATATAATCTCCAAGACGTATACAAAAACATAATTTTAGTTTTAATGCAAGGAGTAAAGTTATATGTGTTCGAGAAACCCATTCCTAAGAAACCGACTAGTTAAGTTGTTCAATTAACATGCATAAATGTTCATGATAACCATAAAAAGAATTTAATATATGTTTCTACTCTTATTATTGTGACAACTAAACCCTATTCAAATAAGAAACTGAATAAATGATAGAATATAGGATGAAAAACATCTTGAAAATGATCTACTAGGAGTAAGTTGGACATGTGAGGTATGTTGTGTCAAAGTAACTTTTTAATTGATATATGATATAAGTTCCATCATTCAATACTCATGTACTCAATATTATTGTGTATATTAATAACTTTTAGACACCAAGATCGCCTATTTAGATTGATTTCTCTAGATACATCATTCAACAGAAACTGTTGTAAAGGATCCTTTTGTTTATTATATATTAAAATTTGAATAAGTTTAATAAAATATTAATCAACCTAATATGTATTTCTAATATTGTTTAGAATAAATTGGAATACCTAGTGTCTGCTATCATTTTTTTGGTATAAATATAAATGAGTAAATAATTTAATCATATGGAAAATAATATAGGTCCTTGATAGTCCACAGTACCATATAAATAAATGAAAATGAAGGAAGGATATGTCTTTCATTATGGAAAACATATCCATTAGATAAGAAACTATCCAAAGTACCTAGATGTATACAATATATTATTCTACCTCATGTATTAATTATATTTTTCTATTTTTATTGGTATATCATACCAATGGTATTATTTATAATTATAGTAAATATATAGGAGTTCAAAATTGTATAAGAATTTAATATCAAAGAATAATTTATATACACGAATATTAAAGAATGGGGTTTCTATATATATGTGTGTTAGATAAAATGGTTACATAATACTCAGTAGTATTATAATAAATATTTTATTAATTTTGTCTTATTTTATAATTCAGTGATTGGAACTATTTTTGTAAATAATTTATATTTATATAAAAATTAGAGGATATTTTTTATACATATTATTTTGAATGATGAAATTATATAAAATAAGTAAAATGTGTCAAGAATTCATCTAACTATGATGACATAGAATACAATTTAATATATGGATTCAATGGTTTAATGTCAGAATATTCTCACTAAATAGAACAATTTATATTTCCTAAAAAATAATATTTTGAATCATAGTATGATAGTCCAATGTTAAAATTGTTTCTAAGGTGATACTGGGAGTATTTTTGGATATAATGATGTTCAAAGTTAACAAATAAAGGATTATATTAGTCAAAATTCATAATTAATATCACCTAATATTATAAATGGTTTAGGGGGTTTTTGTAAAGTTCTGATATAAAGACTTATATTAATTAAATATATATTTACATGGAAAATTTTGATGGATAATATTTTGAGAACAATGATGTTGTTAATAAACATAAAATAGTTCTATGCATAAAACCATAATTATTAACCTCATAATATTTAATTTTATTAAGTAAAGTAGAATACATAATCTTTTCAAATATTTTAATATTATAAATATTATTATTGACTCCCACCATTATCAAAAATGTTTTTATTCATTGAGTTTATAAAATAAATAGTTTGGTGGGAGGATTTTATTATATGGTCACAAGTAGATGTGGTAATAATTTCATACAGATATAATGAGTTTAACAAAAGCCTAAATAAACAACATACATAAGGCCCAACCCAAAGTCTACAATATGATTTTTGATAAGATATGTTTTTTGTATGGTTTTGATAAAATATATAAAGCGGTTTAAGAGTATAAAATAAATAATATTATGCCAAAGAATATATCATTTTATCTTTTTTAATTGATTTGTATATTATGTGAAGTGTAATGATAATTAACATCACCATGTATGATTTTGATTCATTCTTATTTTGAGTTTATCCTTGAGTGTTACAACTCATAATGAAATTTTAAGGATAATATGATTATTAATCATGAATCAAGAAATCAAATGTTATCATAAGGAACAAAACAACTTTTACACGATGGATTGAAAATGATGCATAAAAAAATTTATAAATTAAGAATTTGGTATATAAGGGGTTCATGTTTCAAATTTAATCTCCATACCTAATGTTTATGAGATACCATGTATGGCAACCATTATACGATAATAAATTTCCAATGAATGAATTTTTTCTTTATCTAATGAAGGGATGGTTGGGAATTTTGTTGATCACATCAACGGTTATAGATCATATGGTAATATACACCTCCTACAATTTTATGAGTTGACATCCTATCTATAGATTGATATAAAATGATAATATTGAAATCCTTACATATATTGTAGATATGATATTACTCTCTATGTGGACTAGGGGCATGTTATGTACTCATCAACATTGATAAATGAAATTTTTGACGTTCACCTACATGGTTAGTATATACATTGGGAATTGAGAAATATTTTTCGAAGGTAATAGGATTTAAAAACTCTACGACATGTGGTCACTTGATGTCTAGAAAAAGAAATTATATGCTTATCAATGATTTCATATGATACACATGTTTGAAACATGTATAGAGGGACATGTGTTTGATCGAGATGACTCTAGATCTCTTTAGAAAATGATTACTACTAATTATTTTCATAATGATAAACTTTTCATACATTTAGGAATTCAGGAATTCATATTTTTATCAATGAAATAAATCCCATAGGGTCACACTTTTTTCTTGATCCAAGGTGTATTAAATTTTTAAATCATAGAGTGTTCCTATAAAATGTTTACAGTTTATACAAAAAGAGCTTTTGATAGTATTTATCATGGTATTTAATATAGAGTGATACATTTTGAAGTATATGACAGCTTTCCCAAAGATATTTAGAAAATATACCGACAGATTTTAGTATATGTTTTTACATATTTTTGTATATGATATCGTATAAGGTGAAATGAAACAAAATATATAATGCTCTAGTAAAAGTTTTAGATAGATGAAAATATTAGATAAATTTCATATATCACGTGGTGAGGTTTGGTTGTATAATTAGGTTTGATTTACTTATGTGAAAGGGAAATGTTTTGTTCCATTATGTGTGTAGTTTATATGATATTGTGATATTTTTTCAAGGATTCCTCTTCTAGTCATATTGTATGAATAAATTGAATTATAATTCCATGATTATTAGTTTTGATTCAGTCAGACATTTTATAATTCACTTTGTGAATCAAACATTAAATTTTAGTGTACAAAAAATATTCTACATTGGGTATCATAGATTTAGACGTTTCGTATGATTAATGGAATGTGATAATGCATTCATATGGTGATTTACTTAATGGAAAAATGAATTTACTTGTACCATTTGTAACATATGAGTAAATTATTGGGAGGGAAATAGAGAATCCTCAAGACCTGTATAATGGTAGACTGATAATAAAAACTAGTGTGGAATTCCCTAAGAAATATTTTGGTCGATAAGCTCTCCCTTCCAAAGATCACGTCCTTTTATGACCATTGACATACATGACACTAGAATATATTTTTGGAAATTAGTGTACATCCCAATTTACAAGGGTTATTTAGGTATATCCCATGGAAATAATATAGATGTAAGAGTCCAACAATTATTCATAGTGATCTTCATCAATCATAGATAGAAGGCAGAAATAGAAATGATCAACGGTGTAAGGTACCCAATCATCATTTAAAGTCCAATGATTTTCATGTCAGTGATAATATTATTAGGATTAATGGTTTCTAAATCTTTTTTGTTGCATTGATTAAGTTACAACTGATCCTTAGAAACCTAATAAATTTAATATTCATTTCCCCTTCCACAAATTAATATTCTTTCTCAACATCAATCAAAATGATTATATAATAAAATAAATGTAAAATTTTATTTAACTCTATCATCCAAAATATAATAATTTTCTATTCAGTAATCATTTAATTTTTTTTCCTCTATCATTTTTTATCAATGAAAATTTTTATCAATATTAAAGCGTTATAAAAAATAATTTGATCAGGTTTTTTATATATAATATACTGAAATTAAAATCAATATCACTTATTATGATCTATTTGTGCACGTGAGAAATAGTATTTTTTAATAATAAATTATATTTTATTTAAAATTTGTTTATAATTAATAATTAATAATTATAAAATCATTAATAATTAATAAATTAATAATTAAAAAATAATATTTTTTAAAATATTTATTCAGAATTTATAATTAATAAATAATTGATAACTCTAAATTCAAATTGTTTGAGATAATATAAGATAATTTATATTTAATTGTTTATTTCTTTTATTATTAGTAATAAATATTATATTTTTATTTTTATTTAATATTTAATAATGAAAATTTAATAATGAATAATTCTTAAATATTAATTATCATTCAATATTAATAATTAATAATTGAGAATTTGTTTTAGTAAAATATAATTAATAAATAATAATAGATTCTAAAAAATATCAACTAAAAAAAGTGTTTATAATAAAATAATTATAACAACAACTAATTATTAATTAATGAAAAAAAATTTAAATAACTCATTAATCATAAATAATTTTTATTAAAGAATCATTAATATTATATTATTAAAATTTAGTAATTTATGACTAGTAAAAAAATTATTACCTAATTATATCTATTTGTTTCTTTATAACCAATAACAATTGTTTTTTTATTATTATTTTACAAATAATTATTACAATACATATTTCAAAAATAAATTATAATTTATATATAATAGGGAATAATTATTAATTATTAAATACTAACTACTAAATAATAATTTTTTTTTTTTAATTTTTTGATTGTTAATTAATAGCAATATATTATTTATAAGTAATTAATTATTTTAATTTTTTTAATAATAATAACTACATTACAAAAGATAATGTTATTTTATTATTTTAAAATTAATAAATATAATAATCAATAAAATATATAAATAATAATTAATTATTCATAATTAATTAAAATTTTGAAATTAATTAATAGATTATAAATAATTAATAAGTAGCCATTTATTTTCTAGTAATTGATACTAATTTTTAAATATTTAAAAATTAATTAATATTTATTATTTAATTAATATAAGAATAAGTAATAGTTATTAATTTAAAATAAAATTTATTAATTAATAATAATTTATATAATAAATTATTATTATTTAATTATGAATAAATATTAAAAATATAATAATTAGAAAAAAAATAATTTATAATAGATGATAAATAATTAGTAATAATAATTCAAAAATATTTATTTAATAATTAGGATGAAAAAATTAATCGATAACTCATAATTTTTTTTAATAATTGTTTTATATTTTATAACATATAAAATATATCAAATACTAGGAAATAAGTTTTATTTAATAATTTATATATTATATGCCTCCATTAATAATTTTTTCACCAAATAACATGTTTAGTCATAACCTCAACAATAATTTAGTACTATTTCCATTGTCCTATAAAACAATAGAAATATATTCCACATATTACCATGGGAAAACAAATTCTAGTGATAAGGGGATATGTCACACCTACTACCATGATTTTAGCCAAATAAAGAGAGAGGTGGAAGCTATTGATATGGTTTTTGTTAACTATGGCTATAGCTTGATTCAGTTTATAGAGTTTTGACAAACAGTGTCAAAAACATTTATAAAGGGTATATTTTTATTAATAATGAGAATAAATTTACATATATTTTAAATAAAATAAAATATATAATTTTAAATTTTAATAGTAATATTTGTTGTCTAAGTAAAAAAATATTATAAAAAATATTATTTTTTAAATAAATTTATACCAAATTGAATTCACATAAATATTGGTTTTTTGGTCATCATTTATCCCAAAAGAAATGGGAGAATTAATAAAACATATTTTCCATATGAATATTCCATGAGATATTTCTTAAGAAGAATACAAAATTAATTACATGATATTCACTAAAAAAATATCTCTAATAGGGACTTTAAAAGAACAACTAAAAATGTAGAAAATGGAATTCATCCCTATTGGTATCCACGTGGCATGTGAATGTCAAAAATTTATTTAAAGGATCTCTCACAACCTCATTATATACTACTACCTTAGGTTAAATGAGGGAAAGATACATTGATTATAGGAATCACACAAATATCACATACCTAGTATATTGATTTAATCATCAATATGTAGGTATATTTGAATGATCTAATGGTCATGAAAAATAATCAAGATCATTTAAAAAAATATCTAAAATGAAATTTTTTAATAAAATTTATTACTCTAATAAAACCAAACAAAGATTTCAAAGTCTTTTAAATGTATTGTAATACATTTTTATCATATTTAGACTCATAAAATTACTCTTCGAACCAAATAAATTATGTAATATAAAACATGAATTTTTACATGTTCGGGTATAATGATTCACTACCAAAAATATAAAATATGATAACTATTGATTTTATCATGACTAAAAAATGACAACAAAAATATTGGATTGTGTGCTCTATTTCATTTATTTTAATTGAATTTTTTCAATTATAATTTAATAAATATTTATACATAGTGATTTTTCAAAAAAAAATGGGAACATTTTTATTTAGATAATTGGGTAATTTGATGTGGTGATATAAAATTCATAATGTGGATTTCAAAATTTATAGTAAATTAATTATAAACATTAAATCTCTACAAAATACTAGATACAAAGATTCTTCATAGTGTCCTGAGTGAGACTTTTATTATTTTATTTTCTATTTAGTAATGATATTTATTTTGTTACAAGGGTATCCTTAGAAACAATTATCCCTATGATTAGGAATTCCTGTCGATGTTTTCTGGTGCAACTATACACCTTTTTTATTGATTTCAAATAAGTTTTTTCTAAATTTCCCCTTATGTTCATTGTAGGATTTAGTTGAATAAATTTTTATGGTTATATACTGAAATTGTAGTATATGTGTGTACATGAACATGTACCCAAAAGAGGTATAGGTAGTATACTAACTCACTGATGAGGACCACCGGCCAGCTGATGAAAGGATGATAGAAGTAATTCCATATTGTAATCCAAATAGTCTAATTATAGAAGACCACCAGCCTATCGGTGGGGTTTCCAGGGGTGTGGGAATTCTACGTGCACCACAATCCTGTCGATGAAAACATTCTAGGCCAGAGAAGTGAGGGGTAGTATCATATTTCCACCACCTATAATTCACTTTTCAATTATTCTTATATCCGTTTTGACCATAATTCAATTTATTTGTTTTGAATACTATCATGGTGTGTTCACATCTCTCTCAACAAAATAGTTTTTTTGGATCAAATCACAAATCAAATGTGCAGTTCTCTCATCAGTAGTTTATCTCTGTTTTATTCAAGTATCCTCTTCTTCATGTAATTATTCCTCTTTATCTTTTTGTATTGACTTCATCAAAGATGTTAATTAACTAGATTTGTAATATAACCATATTCATTATAGAAACATTTTAGATTTTATTTGTCTTGATCATATCATCAATCTTTTTAGTTTTATTATCGAGAGTTATGTTGGTGTATGATCTTTTTTTATTCTCTTAATTCTAGAACATGTTAATCTAGATATTTTTTATTCGGAATTCACAATATAAGATACCTATAGGTTTATTTAAGACATCATACAATCTTGGATCATTAGTTCAACATGGGAATTGATATTTTGTTTGTTTCCACCAAGGTGGTTTTATGATTTCTCTTTCTACTATGAACCGTTCTTTTGTGGTCTTCAAAATTTATTTCTAATGTTAATTAATGATATGGAAATGGTTTTGATGAAATATCAATATTTTGTATATTGGACTAATAACAAAATATCCCCATGTTAATCTTAATGAATATTTCTTTAAATCGTTATTTGTGTTATTTCAAATATGAAAATCCATTGAAAGATGTGGGTTAGATAAAAATGATAATTATCATTAATGAGGAAATGAGACATTCTCAATGATTAAATCTTTCCCCCAAAACATATTATTCTAGGTTAATGTGTGCACCACATTGTATATGTTGTGGGGAGGAGAATATCTTGGGAGTATAATATATACCCATATACGTATTCTAATATGGTAATTTTCACATTATGTGTAATATTGATCATGATAATGGAACAAGGGTCCTTATAGACCTAGAGTTATTAGTACTCTTGGGTTTTTTTAATTTATTAGATACCATTTAAATTTTTTACTATTTTGTGTAAATTTATATTTCTAAAGTTTTCTTCAATGGTGTAACAACAAGAAAGTGGGTGTTTTATCGACTCTTTATGTCATATTTTATCACATTAATTAATTTAAAATATCTGAGGATGATGGGTTTATTTTATCAATTCTATTTATAAAGCACACAGTTCGATCTTATTGGGCTTTTTTTCTTATAACCTATACACATGACCTATAAAATATAGATATTGTTATAAGTGATATAGTTAATGGTATGGTGTTGTATGTAGGTGTCAATTTTGATTAATAATATGGTGTGAGAGCCTAGATGTGACATCTTGTCCCATGGAGTATGTCATTTCAATTTTTAGAATTTTGGTGTTTCAAATTTTTTTTCCCTTGTTTTTCTTTATGGTTGTAAAAATTTTATATAGTTGTTTTTAACACTAAATTATTGTTTTTATTTATATCCTACTTTAAGTAAATTATGAAAAAATTCTCATAATTGTACTTCTTGATTCCCAAGAATTTTTACTGTACCATGGAGATTAAGAATGCATTATGACTATTTTTAGGACCAATTCAGGATACTGATGGATTGGGTAACCCAGTTGGTTCATGGAAAATTTCTATCAAAAGATTTAACTGAACACTTTACATCATTAGTATGTGTATTTTCAGTTTATTTTTCGATAGGAGGTAGTAATGTTGTGGTTTAAGGGGTTGTTTGTGAGATATTTTTTATGTAACATCCTTAACCCAGATGCCATTGAACGATTCCTTGAGCCTAGTTGGTCTGATGGTCTCAAGCACATCTTCCCAATTTCCAAATGCTACCAACTAGAAGTGAGATCCTATCGAGTGTCTATAGGAAGGCTATTTCATTTGTTCGTAGTCTAACACAATGGTATAATCATATTAGTGAATAGAAAAAAATAGTAAATCAATCAAAAATTTGATAAATAATGGAAATAGATAAGCAATTGAAAAGATAATCTCATATACAAAATGATGATCATGTCATGTCAATGAATAATAAAAAATAGGAATGCATGTAGTCTGTAAAATACATATTTTAAATTTTAGAAAAGGGAATAAATATTGTCTATAGATAGCATAACGAGCCTTGGCTTGGCCCTATTTTACCCTACTCCTAAGCATCCACATTTCATACATAAAACAGTGGGTGCATGTATTGATCCCTACCTATATCCATATACTCTACCTGTTTAACCAATGGTATCTTGAACAGGGTGTGGGATACGTTACCTGTAGATCACTACCCAAGGTGTCTATAACAAATCATGGTTGTGCTATATAATCTAAAGTAGTGTTCAAGGTATATAATAGATATGAAAGTAATACAAGTAAAATGACCATGGGAAAATTTATAACTATATTTGATACTATCGAGCCCAAAAAGGATCCCTACAATAAAATTTTCAAGATCCTATAACAAACAAAAATTAAAACAAAATGATGTAAATACCATGAAAGTGAAACACACACTATATACGACATCACACATGACCATGTAATAAAACGTATATCTTAGGTCAACCACGTCTGATCTATATAACCAGACATGTCACATTTACAACAAATGAGCCATATAATTAGTAATATATAGCACTATAAGGAAATATCCAAGGTATAGTGAACCAAATAATCATCATCGAGTTCCTAGAGCATGTCAATAGAAACTCGGTTGGATTTTAATTTTGGTCCAAGGAGAATGTGACCATGTACAATATACACCTAAATAAGCGATATATATTTGGTTGAAAGGCACAGTCCATCCCATGGACTCTAGATCAATGGATCAGAATAGTTCTATGGCATCCACTACAATTTCCATAACACATTGTGGGCACACACATTGTGTCCTATGTAACAATTCAACATTCAATTCATTTACTAGTTCTACAATTCACATTCAATGAGTTCACACCCTCATATAACAAGTAAAATTTAATTTCATTCCATGAGTCTAGACATTGATAAAATAATTTCAATAACAACCATTAAATCAACTAAACATTTCAAATCATGACACAAAAATAAAATGAAGAATGCCATCTCCAAATTAAAAAATTAAAATAAATTAATTTTTAATTTTGATTCTTCTGAAAATAAAATCTAACAACAACAACCTTAGTGTGGTTTATCATTGGAAAGGCAAGGGAACACCCCATGGGTGGACTAGGTTTTCAAATAAACTTGAATCAAATCTCATGGAAGTAAATGGAATCCCTATCATGTTCTAATATATTCAATTAAATTATTCAATTCAATTTAGGGTAGTCACCATAATTTATAGTGGTCCACATTATGGAAACTATATCTATAAAGACTCAACCCTATTAGAAAAAGTATAAACCACAATCTATAGGTCTTTATTAGATTTTTCATCTAGTATCAGCTTCCAATTTAACTTAGATAGAGATAAAAATGAAGGAATGATGAAGAATCCAGATACAGGGAATATTAACTTGCACCTAAAAAAATTCATAGATTCCATGAAGAATAAATTATGGAACGAAATGAGTAGATTACTCCCCGCCATGAATCCAATGTCATAAGAAGCACTCAAATCCGAGTTCATACAAAATAATGGGGTAAAAGACTATAAAACGTCCTCAAAAGGATGCTCCCTATAAAAAGGGAATCCCAAAAGAATGATAAGAATGTTATTTTTAGGTTATATCAAAAATTAATGGAAATTTGGTCATTTTGACTCATAAATATGGGTCATAGGGTTTGGTTGCATGGTTGGCCAACTCATGTGCCAACTGTGTTCCCCATACTATGCTAAGGGGCCACCCACATGGTCAATGCACATCGCTTTACTCACCATGTACAAATTGTGTAAAAATACTAGTTAAAATTTTAGGGGCTCCAACATATGTTTTTGCTTCTATTCCCTTAGTTTCCTCAAAACACTGAAATCTCCAAATTTCCATTGTCGTGCTTGATATAGTGTGTGGTCCAGGGAGAACGGTTTCTACTAACCTTAATGCCCATCTATTTTTCTCCAAGAGTTGGGTTTTGGGCTCCGAACAAGCCCCAGACACCCTCGTTACACCGAAAACTCGATGGGTATTCACATTAGGTCGCATATAATTATTTAAACCAAAAATAAAAAATATTAGTACCTCATAGGAAAACCAAGGATCATACATTATTCCACCCTTAAAAAAATTTATCACTAAATTTCCCCCTAAAAGTGGTTAATAATCCCTTGAGAATAACTCTAGTCACTAGGCATATACATTTACTTCTCGCTCACAAGTCTCATCCTATAGATGACCATGTTTCCATAGAACTTGTACTGTTGGAATATACCATATTTACAGAACCTTTGTTCTCCCATCAATGATAAAAATATGATTCTTCTGAATGGATGCATATAATAGCAATTCCACCTCCTCAGGCTATAGAACATGATATGGGTGTGACTGATAACAGTGTAGCAGATATATATAGAAGATATTATGCATCGCTTAGTACCTATATAATTTCATAGACCCTCATGGTCCATTACATTTACAAAACATGATGTTTGAGGCTTACTGGGGACCATTGATGACTCATTGAGATGTTTTCCAAAATTTCGGGTTGAATGAACGGTGGCACTGATACGGATTGTGGCACTGATCGACCATTGAGGGCACTGATAGACATCAGTGGCACCGATTGGAATCGGTCTCACCGATGGGCCATCATTGGAACTGATTAGAATTATTCACATCTAAGGGAATTTGATGGCATTGATCGACATTGGTGTTAGGGAAATGGTGACTCACCCATCGGTGCGTCATTTCCAGCTTCTCCCGAACTATCCAGTTTCTCTCTAGTAACATATCTTTTAAAATAAAAGTGTTTTAATATCCCCTTTAAAATAATTTATGTCCTAGTAAAAAAAATTAAATCTCCCAAGATTTGGGAAACCCTTGAATAACTAAAACGTGTGTCCTTTTCATATGTTTCACACCCTTTTTTATATTTTCCAGCATCCCTTGCTTTCTAGTTTCTCCCTTGTTCTGTGGAAATCTATAAACTCACATCTGTCCATGGGTCTATCTCCACCATCTTTGAGGATAAATATTAAATATAAATTAATTATAACATGTGTAACTACCCAGCCGCATGCTCAAACAATGATCCTCTTTTTATGCACTTTGAGATTTCACATCTCCTAAATCTAGGATTGGGACTTTTGTATCACAGATATCTTCTTCTTCCTTAGAATATTTTAATTTTCCCTTGGTGTTCTTGGAGTCCCTATTCCGGAGAGGTGTTGTGCCAGTGTGAGATCCCTCCTATGTGGTTTATCTTGTATTTTATGGAAGCATGACTAATGTTCTTGGCATAAGGGGAAAACTTCGATTCATGATCATTTATGTAGGATTTTCTCCTTTGTCTCTCTTAACAATACATCATGTGGGGAGGTTGTGATGATTTTCTCTCAAGACATAGATGCAACCATCTTTAATAAATATAATAAATGAATATTCAAATAATTAAGGGATGAGGAAGTTGATTATGTTGTTGTGTTATACCTTTGTTGTTATGTGGTGAATTGTATGGGTTCATGTCCACTAAAGATCATGGTTATTGGTCGTCCTTTATTGAGCACTAATAAAGCTCTGTTTTTTTGGATAATCATGTCTTTGAAAGGATATAACATGGATACTGGTTAATCATGTAAACTCAATTGATTAAACAGATTCCTGATGAATAAGAATCCATGTGGGATAACCGTAGTTAACCAAAAAGAAAGAAATAACTTAATGAATAGTGTTATCTAAATATGAAAACTCCCTTGATTTGTCCTGATGATATTACTGGTTGTTTTGATCAATGATAGTGAGGTGGAATGTGGATGGGAATGGGATCTCTAATTGAGGGTTTGTTGGTTTGAGAATCTGAGGCCATTTGAAGCTAGGGGTAAATGTTATGGACATGATATGTTAGGGTTTGGTTTGGTTCCAGTACTTTGAGGGATATCATAGACCCCTTTAGAAGTAGTTACATACAAGAGAACTTGGTGTAAATTCTTGAATTATTTCTTGTTTGTTTTATTCCAGTTGTTATTTTGACTTGTGGTTATTCCTGTTAGTTTCATGGTAGTGTAGTAATGTTTAAATGAAATCATTTGAACATGATAATGAGAACAGGTACAGTGGGGAACTGTATTCCAGAAATGGGTAGTTCACTGGTTGTGGCTATTGTGTACATGTGCATGTAGGGATAGAAGCCAGAGTAGTTGTGTATGGGATTATCATTGGTTTCAGGACCCTTAGGATGGGATGAGTTATTGATTAACTATATGTATAAAATTTAGTTTTGGTGTCTCTTATACGCACACCATCCATGTTGATAACATCATGTCAAACACCAACATTTCATATGGGAGGGTGTTTTCCCCAAAATTCCTATGAGTGGTTGGTTATTAGATTCTTTCTGCTACCTCACCCAAGAATCCCTAGACTCTTTAGGAAGGCTGTAATGGCATGTGGTTCATTATATCCAAAGACTCTTTGGGAAAGGTGTGTTGTGGTGGCTGGCCCAGCTGTGTCTTGGTAGGTTTGTTTCCCATGTTTCTTCAGGGTGAGTCCCAGTTGTCTTTAGGCAAGGAAGTGGTTGTTCTAGCCCACATGTATTCGGGCGTGGTGGTGGTTAATATGGACCATGTGTCTACGGGCGTGGTTATGAGTGGTTGTGGTGGACTAGATGCTTTCAAGTAGGATAGAAGTGTGGTTGATATGGACCATGGGGTTATTGATGGGGCAGTAGTGGGACAACAGTGGAATCTGTTGGGGAGTTCTGTTGTACAGGATGTCTTAACTAACCAGTGGGAAAGTGGTTTCTTGTACCAAAATATCAATGTTATATTACTATTACTTTACCTGACTTGTTTTATTTTGGGAGTGTGCCTTGGTGAGGTGGGGTGGATAGTGTCCTTGCTAGGTATTTTGGTTATCTCACTTTTTCATGAGGGATTAGAATGTATCCACACTTGTTCACGAGAAATTTCCTTTTTTCCCTAGTGAGTATACCTGTATACTCACCATACATATATAAAACTTCTTTCATGTTTCCAAAAGAACATTGAGGACCATGCCAGACCTTAATACCTCAGGCATCTGGAGTTGTCATTGAAGATTTTCCTTTCTATTTCTACTTTACATCAGATTTTCTCGTACTTTGTATCACTTTATTTTGGAATGTCTTATGGGAATAGATTTTGTGAGTTACTTTTATTTCATTCTTTGTATTTGTTGGGATTTTCTGTCTTATCTCTCGATCTTATTAAATAAAAAGGGTAATTACTTCCATTTTTCATGAGATTATATACCCTTGGTGCTAAACGGCACTCCGGGGCTTATTGAAGCCATGACTTGGGGGGGTCATTATCTCTAATTAACCTTGAACAACTAAGGTTCTGGTATTTTCTTGTCCCTTACCTCATCTTATTGATGGAGGTTCCTGACAGAACGGTATCATAGGTGATGGTTGAGAGATAAGATGGATTTCGGGGTTAGGCATAGTGACGATTGCATGGGATGGTAGGAAAACAGTGTTAGGAAATCATGGTGTGTGAAGTAGGCCATGGAAGATCATATAGGGTACAATATTTTACCCCCCTGTGATATGATGCAAGGACACTTGACCTTTTAAACAAACAAGTTAGGCCACACTGATTGTAGGGTAGAGACCCTCGGAATGGTACATGAAACATAATGACTTGTGTAGGTGTGTGTTTCAAGTGTTTTCAAAATTTAAAATATATAAAAATTTTAAAAGAAATGTTCTACACTAATCAGGAATAACAAATCTTTGTTTTTTAGCTACGACACCCAAACGATGTACACAAGTAGTGTGGGAATTCAAGGCCTAGTAGGTTAATATGGTTGACCAGAGGAGGGATGATCAAGAGGAAGAGTATGACAAGTGGAATAAGACTCTACGTTATTTTCAGTGGTAGACCCCCAGAAAGTATGAGGGTCGTGATTATGACTTGTCGACAGAGGGTTGTCTTGAGGAGATGACGATCACCATTACCTTGATCTATGCTCTGAGGGAGTACTGGGTTCTGTTGGTAGTTATTCAAATGAGGGGAGAAGCGCGTCAGTGGTGGACGCTCTACCTCGGAGAGAGGATGGAGACTGAGGTCTTGTGGATTGACATCGAGAGGGTGTTCCAGGAGGAATTCCATTATTCCACAATGAAGGCTGAAAAGAGGAAAGAGATGTTCTCCCTCTAGAAAAGGATTATTTTGGTAAGGGGGTTGGGGATCATGTTCAAGGATCTCCTTAATATCGCTCCATACCACTTCCATGATGAGGATTCATAGGCAAGAAACCTAGAGGAGGCACTCTGACCTTCTCTTCAGCATGTTCTGACTCCCTTCACTCTACCGATGTACATGGAAGTTCATAAGAAATATGAAGTTGTGGAGAGGATTCAAATACTAGGAGGTGTTCCTCGAGATGGGATCCAACAAAGCTCATCAAAGGGGAAGGCCATTAGCAATAAACCTCCAACATTAGAGCCTTATAGGTTTCGGCTGACGGTGAGAAGGCCTCAGTAGATCCAGTTCTGATATCACGGTCCTCTCCATTTCTCCACGATCCTAGAACTGTGGTAATTCATATGTGGAAGCCACGGGAATCTTGAAAATCAGTTCCTTGACTGAGTGAAGTATGGTGGAGGTGGGTAGGTTCAGCGCCCACCTCAGCAGTAGTAGTTTCCGGCCAGACCATTTTAGCAAAAGCAGCAGGGGCAGCGAGATCCTGCTCTTCCAAGGGCAGAAGCTGCCGGAGAAGTCCGACCTCATTGCACTTCTTAGGGACCACGACCAAGGTGTGTTCGAGGAGGCAGATGATAGGTGAGGAGAAGAGGATATGTGTGTGGGCAGTTGCATGCTGTGGAGGCGGCAATTCTGATGGGGCCATAGGTCATTCGAGGTATGATCAGTTTGTTTAATACTCATTTTTGTGTCGTGATTGATTCATGAGCTTCACACTCCTTTTTGAAGCTAGTCTAGAACATGCCTTAAGTCTATACATTTAGATACCTTCCATACCCTTAGTGTTGATCATGCCAGTTGGAGGTCAGACTAGCATGTTTAATGTTTTTCAAGGATGCAGACTGATGTTGGGGTTGCATCAATCCATTGGGGATCTATTTCTGCTGCATATACAGCCATACGATGTCATACTAGGATTTGGCTGGATATTTTCCATTAAATATTTTATTAGGTGCTTCTGGAGAAGGGTTGTGTTCTCAGATATTGTCGGCCAATATGTATCATTTGTTGGAGAGTGTGGTTTCCAGGAGGAAAGTCGGCGTGTGGAGCACCTTATTTCCTTGTTAGCTGAGATGTTGGTGGAATCAGATGACTCAGATATGGTGGAAGTCGTAGTTATTGTTAGTAAGTTCTTAGAAGTATTCCCTACAGAGGTTGCGACTGTACCCCCTCGATGCAATGTTGAGTTCTAGATAGTCTTACAACCTAGTGAACGTCTGATTTCAATGGATCCAAATCAGATGACACCTTCTATGTTGCGGGAGATACTGATTCCGGTTGATGACCTGATTATGAAAGGTTTTATCCAACCCATCACGTCGCCATGTGGTGCTCCAGTATTGTTCTCAATGAAGGAATACAGTGGTCTCAGATCATTTATTGACTATCTAAGACTAAATCAAGCGATGTTCATGAACTATTACCCCCTCCAGAGTATTTAGATCCTTTTTTACAAGTTGATGGGAGAAGGTTGGTTCTCTAGGATAAAACTATGGTATGGATATCACCAGTTTAGAGTGAAAGAGATTGAAATCTGTAAGACTACTTTCACATGCCGATATGGGCATTTTTAGTTCCTGTTCATGTCATTTGACATAAAAATGAACCAGTCGTGTTTATGGGGACCATGAACTCTATTTTCTATGATTATATGGACAAGTTCATGTTTTTATTCATCAATGATATCATGATCTAATCATGATCAGGGATGATCACGTAGGACATCTAAGGAAAGTTTGGAGGTCCTCCAACACCACCAGCTCTACGAGAAGTTGTCCATGTGCATGTTCTAGGCACGAGAGTTGCACCTCCTTGGACACGTGGTGTCCCATCATGGAATACTAGTGTACTCGTCAAAGGTATTAGTGGTTTTTTCTTGGAAAGCACCCAAGAAGGTAGAAGAAGTTCATATTTTTCTAGGAATTGCACGTTACTAGTGAAGGTTTTTACATGAATTCTCTTCCGTTTCATCACATTTTGACAGCCTTGACAAGAAAATACCGGGCCTTCATATTGAGCGAGTAGTACAATGAATATTTTGGTAATCTAAAAGAGGAGATGGTTAGTTCTCCAATGATGAGTTTGCTAGAGGAAGGGGTAACATTCGATTTTTTATGCGAT
This sequence comes from Viscum album, assembly GCA_963277665.1. Lineage (NCBI taxonomy): Eukaryota > Viridiplantae > Streptophyta > Magnoliopsida > Santalales > Viscaceae > Viscum > Viscum album. The sequence continues at coordinate 123,978,179 of OY728131.1, forward strand.
GCTTCTGATCTAGGATTAGGGTGTGTGCTGACGTAGTAATGGGAAGTGATTTCTTATTTGTATAGACAGTTACGTCCTCACAAATTTAACTATTCCACCTACGACTTGGAACTTGCAGCAGTTGTGTTCGCATTAAAGTTGTGATAGTATTACCTCATCGGGGAATGATTTGTGGTCTTCACATATCATACAATCGTGAGATATATCTTCTCCCAGTGAGACCTGAACTTGAAGAAGTATAGTTGGATGGAGTTACTCTAGTAATATGACTTTGATATCTCTTAATCCTTCGAAAAGGTGAGCTTGGTGGCTGATGCCTTGATCAGGAAGTCAGAGAAGGATGTAGTTTGGGAGTTTGCAGATGCTTGGAAGGAAATGGAGGAGGATTCTTTACATCTGGGCATGAGAGTGGAGGGTGGTAGAGGTTGTATTTTTTATATGACAGTGAATTAATCCTTGGTATGAAGGGTGGACGAGTCTTAGTGGGGAGAATTTGAGTCTGAGGTGATGCATGATCATGTTAGCCAGGATGATGCTCTGGAGGGATGGTTGGAGGGTGGTCAGAATCAGATGCTTTTTTATAGGAAGTTGTTTTTCCTAGAGATGATGTGTGAGGGAGTTCTCTGTGAGAACCGTAGCTCAATCTTGGTGGTACACCCAAGAGTTTACAAGATGTACCAGGGATTGATAGGTTATTTTTGGTTTCCTGTATTGAATCAGGTAGTGGCAGAGTTTGTGGAAATGTGCCTCGTGTGTCAGCAGGTGATGGTTGAACACCATATTCATGGCGGTATATTGTATCCCTTAGTGTTTCTCAAGTATAATTGGGATTATGTCTTGATTTATTTAATCATAGGACTACCCGAGGGTGAAGGAGGCTAAGATTCCATCTGGGTAGTGGTGGACCGATTGACGAAATTAGAACACTTCTTGGTGGTTAGGGAGTCGAGCGTAGTGGATGCTATGGAACAGAAGTACACGGGTGAAGTTATGTGGAAGCAAATTGTTCCCAGAACCATTGTTTAAGATTAGTATACACACATTAATTCATGGTTCTAGAAGGGATTACAATGTTCTTTTAGCACCCATCTATTCCTTAGCACTACTTTCCACCCTCAGACGGATGGGCAGACAGAGTGGACCATCCAAACGATGGATGATATGTTGCGAGCATGTGTTCTGGACATTAGAGGATCATGGGGATGACACTTTCCTCTGGTATATTTTTCCTACATAAATATCTATCACTTTACCATTGTCATGGTACCGTTTGAACCCTTGTACAAGAGACCGTGTTGTTCACCCATGTACTGGACAGAGGCTAGGGATGCAGGTGTTCTTGCCCTGGATGTGGGGCTGAGCACAATGGAGAAGGTACAGGTTGTGCATGAGAGGATAATGGCAGCTTAGGATCAGAAAAAGTTATATGCCAATCATTGGAGGATACCCTTGGAGTCTGACTTTGGGGACCACATTTTCTTAATGGTATCCCTTCGGTATGGGCAATGGAGGTTTGGAAAGGGGGAGTATACTTTATCACAGGTTCATCGGACCCTTCTAGGTGTTGGGATGAGTCGGAAAGGTGGTATTTTAGCTAGCATTACCATTATTCCTGTAGAGGATCCATAACATCTTCCATGTATCTGAGCTCCTTCGGTATATACACGATGACTCCCACATCCTTGACTGGGGAGAGTGGGATATCAAGGTGCGATATTCGTGGAGTGAATGATGATAATCAAGGATCGTAAGGGGAATTTGATTCGTGGATGTACCATTATCTTAGTTCGTTTGTTGTGGAGGCATAATGGCCTCAAGGAGATTACATGGGAATGGGAGGAAAATATTCGTACCCAGTACCCAGATATATTTTGATCCTTGCTCTTATGTTTTGATCTGTTCCATGTTGTGGTGGATTCATGAACTTGTTTACTTTGAGATGATCTATTTCCCTTGTTCCATGCTTTGTGTGAAATGTCCTGACCATGGGGAGGGACAAACCTGATCCATAATCAAGATTCCTTAATGTGGATGTGATTAACCACGTGCGGGCAAGTCAGTGCTACCAAAAAGGATAATATCTTGACATTGAAGAAAGAAATCCCTAATCCATATGTCTAGATGGTGTGACCCTTTTTTGTTTTTGTGGTTACTTGGGGGAGAAGAGCAGTAGTGTTTACACAGATTTTCAGAAGATAAATGAGATATAAATGTCCCAGGATGTTGAGGATTTATCCCGGCTTTCGAATAAATATAGGGTGGTTCTTCCCTGAGAGGTACCTTTAAAGGTGGTTGTTTAAACCCCTGTCTTTTCTTCAGTTTAATTTTGATTTCTCTTAGGGGAGAATAGTTTGATATGTATCTGATGTAATGACAAGGACCCTCCTATTTTATTACTTTTGCAAAATATGATGTTCAAGGCTTACTGGGAACCATCAGTGACTCATTGAAGATTTTTCCAAAATTTCTGGTTGAACAAATGGTGGAACCGATCGACATCAGTGCCAGGGCGATGGTGACTCACCCATTGGTGAGTTATTTACAGCTTCTCCCAAACATTCTAATTTCCCTACAGTAATGTATCTTTTGATGTAAAAGTGTTTTAATACCCCCATTTCAAAGATATTTAAGGCTAGTAAAATATGTTTTAAATCACCCAAGTGTCAGGTGGCCCCTGAATTACCAAAACGTGTGTCCTTTTAATCTGTTCCACACACTTTTCTACTTTTTCTAACCTCCCATATTTTCTAGTTTTTCCCTTATTACACATTTTTCTCCATTTAAAGGAAATATATCATCTCTCGTCCATCATCAAGTCTATCTCCACCATCACCGAGGATAATTATTAAATCTAATTTAATTATAATGTGTGTGACCTCCCATCCACCAGGTAAAAACATGATCATCTTTTTAACAACATTATGATTAAACATCTCATAACTCTATTATCGGTCCTTTTATCGCACATAGATCTTCTTCATCCTTAGTCTATTAATCTTTTTTCCTTAGTTCATTTAGAGTCCATCTTCCAGAGATGAGTCACGCCTACCTAAGAGACCTCCTATTTGGTTCTTCTTGGAGTTTCCTAAAGAACAATTATAGGTCTTGGTACAAGGGGAAAACATCGATCGATGATCATCCAAGTATGGGTTTTTCATTTGTGTCTCTTTATCGTTCATCATGCTGGGTGGATGTGATGATCTTCCGTTGGGATGTAGATAGAACAAACTTTAATAAAGATAATGAACATATTTTTAATGAATGAAGGGATAGGGAAGTTGATGATGTTGTTGTGTGATACCTTCATTGTTATGTTGTGAATTATATTGGCTCATGTCCACTAAAAATCATGGTCGTTGGTGGTACTTTCTTGTTCTCTAATGAATATCTGTTTTTTCTGGATAATCATGTGAATGAATGGCTATAACATGGATACTAGTTAATCACATAATATTGGTTGATTAAATGGATGTCTGATGAATAAAAATCCTTGTGTGATCACCATGGTTAACAAAAAGGAAATAATGAACTTAATGAATGGTGTTGGATAAATATGGAAACTCCCTTGCTTTGTTTTGGTGATATGTTTGGTTATTCTGATAAATAGTTGTGTGGTGACATGTGGATGGGAATGGGATATCTAGTTGAGAGGTTGTTGGTTTGAGAATCTGAGGCCATGGGGATCTTGGGGTAAATGTTTTGGACCCATCATGCTAGGGATTAGTTCGGTTCCAGAACATCGAGGGATCTCACAGATCCCTTTGGTGTTGTTACATACAAGAGAACTAGGTGTGAATGCATGAACACATAATTGGTTGTTTTCTTTCAATTGTTGTTTTGACATGTTGTTATGCCTATTAATTTCCCGGTAGTGAAGGAATATTTAAATGAAATAATTTGAACATGATAATGAGAACATGTACAATGGGTAACTATTTTCTAGAAATGGGATGTGCTCTGGTTGTGGCTGTTGTGAACTTGACCATGTAGGGATAACAGCGAGAGTGGTTGTGTATGAGCTGGTCATTGGTTTAGGGACCCTTAGAATTGGATGAGTGATTGATTAACTATATGTGTAAAATCTAGTTTTGGTGTTTCTTATAAGCACGCCACCCATGTAGAGAAATTCATGCCGAACACCCCCATTTCATGGGGGAGTGTGTTTTCCCCAAAATTCCTATGAGTCGATGGTTATTATCCCCATTCTTCTCCCTCTCCTGGGTAGAACAAGACTGTTCGGGTAGGCTACGATGGCCTAAGGTTCATTATATCCCATTATTATTTGGGCAGGGTGTGTTGTGGTGATGGTCCTAGGTGTATGAAGAAATGATTGTTTCCCAAATTCCTTCCGAATGAGGCCCGGGTGTCTTCAGGTGTGGTATTTGTTGTTTTGGATGAAGCATATTTGGGTGTGGTAGTGGTTGTTTTGGACCAGGTGTCTGCGATCCTGGTTATGAGTGGTTGGGTGGACGAGGTGTTTGTGGGAGGGGTTGACGTGCAGTTAGGATCGACCATTGGGTTATCATTGGGGTGGCAGTGGGACTGTAGTGGATCCTCTAGGGTATGTCTGATGCATAGGATGTCCTATATAACCAATGGGAAAGTAGTACGGGGTACCCAAATATTGATGTTCTATTTATATTACATTACTAGACTTGCGTTATTTGGGGAGCGTGCCTGGGTGAGGCAAGGTGGATAGTTTTTTTTAAGGTGTTTTGTTTATCTATATTTCTCATGGGGCATTAGAATGTATCCCCACTTATGCACAAGATATTTTGGTTTCCCCGATTGAGTATACTTGTATACTAACCCTATTTATATAAAAGAGATTTCAGGTTTCCATGAGGAACTTAGGGACCATGATGTACCTTACTAGCTCGGGCATCCGGTGTTTTCATTGCTGGTTTCCCTTTCTTTTGGTTCTTTTCATTAGAGTTTCTTGTAATTTGAATCACATTATTTTGGACATGGTTTTGGGAATGGATTTTGGGCTTTACTTTCATTTAATTCTTTGGATTTTTGGGATTTACCATCTTTTCTCTTGGTCTTGTTAAATAAAAAGGGTAATGGCTTTCATTTTTCATGATATTATATACCCTTGGTGCTAGTTTCCACTATAAGGCCTATTGAAGTTATGAATTGGGGGTCATTATCTCTCCTTCAACATGAAAAAGGAAGAGTCTAGAAGTTTTTTGTCTCTTCCACCATCATGGTGAAGGCAGGTCGTGACAACCTATGAAGTAACTACAACTGATAGGATACCAACCAGACTCTCCAGAATCATGAACAACCAAATATATCATCATGAAATATTTCTCTATCTTCTGATCCTTATATATCATAGCCTCAGTGACATAGATAAAAATACTTGATCCCCAACATCTGACACTAAAGGACATCTTTGGTGATTAGTGTATGATTTCTATAAAGACTGTGTAGTAGCCATCCGCTTCCTAATCAACTGGTCTTGCTCAGATGTATCTTGTGTGAGACATTTTCCCATTGAATCTGCCTCACCTTCCACTAACCGGAACATGGTAAATCATCATTTACTATAGTTTAAATCCTCAAATGGATCTATATGTATCATCTCATGAAAACTATTATTTTACGAAAACTCATCATAGGGTATATTCCTCTTTCAAGAGCACTGGAAATCCAAGAAACCTAAATAAAACATGACCTCAATAACTTGTATCATTTTCCTTAACTAAACATTAGTCTGTGGGTGGTATTCTATCCTCAGACCAACCTATCTACCCAACACCCTCTATGAAATCTACCAGCCGTGAGATGTAAATTGGGAATCCCAATTTGAAATAATTGTACTATAGATCCCTTGAATTCATATTATCTATTATATATACAACATCCCAAGCTCAACAACAATTAAGGACACCTTAATCGGTAAGAAATTAGAAACCTTTGTGAGCTAGTCCATAATAAATAAAAGAACATAACTACCATGAGAAGAAATTAGAAAACCATTCCTGAAATCCATGACAACATGATCACATTTCCACTAGGGAATAGGTAACTAGTATTAATGTCTGTCTGGTTTCTAATTTTCCTCCATTCAGCTTCTTATATGTGGAAAAAAAATGTAACAAAACTATCTACCTCACATTAAATCCATGTCCACCAATACCGGAGATGTATATCACTATACATCTTGGTATCATTGTGATGCACTCGTAAATTGAAGCATGAAACTTGTACATCATCTTCTCATGTGTGTCCACAAGAACCAATAAACGGACATGTATACATTGGATCTCATCCTCTCCCATAATCCAACTAGGAGGCACTTCCTCCCTTTCCATAAACTTTCATAAAACTATGCCTTCGTAATATAATAGTTATCTCTTTCTCACCCTATCTAGAAGAGTGTAGGTCACAATATAAATATGAAATAAAAGTCTTGCCCTGACTATACTACACCTCCAAGTTCATTTTGGAAATCAAATCCATAAGATGCCACTCGCTACTAGGCTACTAGTATTCTTTTATCAAATTTCATCTGGTTAGTGAATCAGCCGCTGAATTGCCTTTACCAAGTGTATAGGCAAGGTTTAATTTAAAATATTATATGTACTCAAACCAACTTGACTGCACCCGATTCAAATCATGAAATGTAAATATTTACTTGAGGATTTTTTCCTTGTATACACCAAAAAATTCTCTCCTATTATGTAATTTATCCAACATCACAAAACATGAACAACTAAATCTAACTTGAGATCATGCATCCTGTAATTCATATTTTTTGGCCTCAACTATGGAGACCCATATTCCATAACTTTATCCCACTACATTGGAAGTACTCCTACCTAGATACTTCATGTATCATAATACACAATGTAGTTGTTTCCCAGATCTGGAAGAAGTAAGACCAACACTGAAGTCAGTCTTCATTTAATCACATGAAAGGTTGTATCACAATTATTTGTCCATAAAAACTTCACACCACTTTTAGTCAATCATATGACCAACAGTAATAGTCATGAAAATTCCTTTATGAAATTCCTATAATATCTCTCCATCCCAAAGAAAACCCATATATCTAAGATGTTCTCCGGATGCTTCCAGAAATCTATAGCTTTCACCTTCTTTGGGTCGAAAAATACTCTTATACCTAAGATAATGTGTCCCATTAGTTTATTATTATCAATATATAAGCAGAACCTTGTGATATTATCATATAAATAATGCTACCTCATTTTATCAAAAAACAATATAACAATTTTTGGCATGGTTTTTTCAATTTTGAGAATACACCAAGATATAATCCATGAAAACCACCACAAGAGAAACTATATAAGGATGAAAAACATGGTTCATCATCACCATGAAAACTTATGGTTCATTATTAAGAATAAAATATATAATCATCTACTCATATATATTATACCTGTTATGAAAAATTTTATGAGCTATGTCTACTAGTCAAACATAAATGTGATGGTATCCAAATGTCAAGTCCATTTTCAATAACACCCAAGATCCTCAAATCTGTTCAAAAATATCACTTATCTAAGGAATGATATACTTGTCAATAACTATAAAATCATATAATTTTGGTAATCCACATATATCCTAAGGGCATCATCCACCTCTTTCACAAAAATGTCCAGAAAACCTCATAGAGAATAAGTGGTTTTTATTAACCCCCTTTCCTTCAAATCCTCTAGCTGCCTCTTAAGCCCCAGCAGCTCCATAGTATCTATCCTATAATAAGGAATGGAAATTAATGTAGATCCTAGATCTAGATAAATAGATAAATCAACCTTTATCTCAGGGGGTAAACTAGGAAATTATTCTGAGAAAATGTCCCAAAAAACAATCATCTAATGGAGGAAATTCCGCCTAATGAACTCCCAGATCACCTAGAAAAAAAATAAAAATCTAGGATGTGATCCCAACTAGACCATGATTATTTTTTCAAGATTATCGCACCTGGATATCCCATTAACACTTTTGAGTATAAACTATTCCATATGGTTATGTGAAAGTCACCATATGGTGATAGAAGTCAAAATTGATCCAATAAGCCACTAGCCAGTCCATCCTGAGAATGATGTTAAACATGATAATATCGAGGAAAAAAAGACTCCATATGGAGTGAGATCAACCAATATCAAGTGGAACTCCCTACCCTAATTTATATCCATTATAATGATCACTAGTTGAGTGTAAATCATTATAAAGCCCTTGGAAAATTGAACAAAAGACCATGGACTTTCACAATTGGTACAAATATGAAACTACGTGAAGCACCTGTATCAAAGAGATTTGATACAATAGTAGATGATATTATAATCATAACACTCACCGTATACCATATGTTGACCATATCCCAGGGGGAAGGTTTCAGAAAAATATATATGGCTTAAACTATGTCCTTCTGATATAACCTCTCTTCCTAGAGTATGTTTATCTTCTTTATTGGTAAAATTTGTGTTTGGAAGCCTCAACCATGACAACCATCGGCTCAGCCTAAGTTATTGGTGTTTCCCCATCTCCCTGCGTGATGTAGATCTTTGAAACCCACTCCCATACTTGGTGTCATAGATGAACCCCTAACACTCACTATAAGAGGTATGTTCCTACTAAAACGTCAAATGTGGCTAATCCTCTCACAACTCCACACTTGAATGAGTCATGATCACATAGGTTCCTCATGTGACTCCATCTTCCACACTGATAAAGGAACTCACTATCAGCACTAGTGTATTAGATGGTGCTGATCTCATGGGAACCCTCAAAACATCACTTCTTTCCACAAGATGATATACTACAATTTGAGAGACTATACTGCTCCGGTATGCACCCCCTTCTTCAATTAGGACCAGTGATGTAATCAACACTTGATTCCCAATTCAAGTAATATTCATCAACCTAAACATGTTTACCTCATATTGAATGGTATGTCGGAATCCTTCTTATAAGAATCTCTCCCTCGATAGCTCATTAGTAATGTATGTCAGTGAAAATAATTACATCTTTGTAATCCATGTTGGGTACTCCATAAATATCATGATGCCTTAATATAGATATATCAACTGACTAGCCCAATCAAATCTCAGAGTCTTGGGGTAATATAAATCATGGAATCTAGTTTACAGATCATTCTATACAATTTCACTCCCTATCCCCCAGGGCATATCCCATGACTTCCCTATTCCCACCTTCCATAGGGCAGGGGCTAGTGACTAGCACTAAGTAGTTATATCCCAAATAGACAAGGCATTGCCTTTTAACAAATACACATGCACAAAGAAAAATCTGGGGAAAGTAAAGACTTTGTAAACCACAACTGTATGTGAGAAAACTATCGAGAGTACAGAACAATCTGAAAGCACAAAGGGGCCAGAATACAAGCCCAAAACCATGAAGAATGTATAACTTCCAGGATTTTTCCGCTCAATAACATAATTGAAGGGTAGGTAAATGGTATCTTCTTGTAGCCGTAAATGTACGCCCGTTAGTCTCGTATCACTAAGAACCACCTTGTCTTAGACCACCAACATCTGCTTAGAAGTGTCGATCTCATGCAAGAGAAATAACACATACAGGCAAATCCAGTTCAGGGTTGAGTAACACAATCCTATGAAGGGACCCCAAACCACAAAGGAATGACCAAAAACCAGGACCACAAAGAAAAACCACAATGAAAAATTACAATGGAATAATATCTCACACCAGGTATAACTCAAATTATAGAAAGTAATATTATCAGTTGTAAAGATGAATTATCTTGTACTATTGAGGGACTCATCCTTACTGTGTCCCTTAGATTCATTTGGATAATAGTCCAAAGAAGTTAGCTCAGCTACTCGACCACTAAGATTCATTCAGCTACTCAACCACTGAGGTCTACTCTACTATGGGACCACTGAGATTTGCTAAGCTACTCGACCACTAAGGTCCGCTTGGCTATGGGACCACTGAGGTCCTCTCGACTACTGGATCACTGAGTTCATATTGGCTACTGGACCACTGAGGTTTTCTCAGCTATTAGACCAATGAGTTCTTCTAATCTACTAGATCCCTGAGGTCCAATCAGTTACTAGACCACTAAGGTCCACTCAGCTTCTAAAACACTAAGGTCCACTCTGTTTTTGGGACACATAGGTCCTTCTCATCATATATTTTGTGTTATATCCATCCATAGGATTTCCTCTCTCTTGTGCGCTTGATTCAGAGGAATATAATTCTCAATCCATTTTCCTTATATCAGCTACCAAGAATGCTCACATAGTGTATATCTATATAACTGTATCATCTCTAGGGTCTAAATTCCAAAGATGGTATGTTAATCGAATGTCTGGTCTGAATGATATTGATGTTTTAGTAAACAGGGGTTTGTTGCGTCTGGGGCCGGTCCAACATTGTCCGATCGACACGGCCAACCTGAATCGGGGTTCCGCATGTCCCAACCCGATTCGGTCAAACTGACCCAGTTTCATATGGTCTGACTCTGTCTGGAAAGGCCAAATTTCCATGACCATTGGGCCTTACTGGACCTAGCTCAGTTCAGTCATGGGTCCAACCCACCGAGTGGCCCAACAACTTAGTCTGTATTCTCTAGCAGGACCTGACTTATTCAGAGCAGTTTCTTTCTAGTTGGGCCATATAGCGGCCGGATTACATATCTGGCCCAGCTCGCATCAGCATACTGACTTGGGTCCAACCTGGACGCCATGTTGGAATCCGGTTAGTGGAACCACAAGACCAGACACCTCCCCTCCTCACGTAGTCCAGTGGGGACTACATGTCAACGCACACTGCGGCCAGCCCCGCGGGCCACTTGAAACAACATGGTGACCGACCGAACCCCCCCCCCCCCTACACCACAACGAACCCTACTGGTCTAGGTATCTGATTACTCAGCTATCCGCCTCTTACCTTCGACCACCACTATAGGCCTCCTCTGACCACTGCCAGTGCAGCCACCAGCTGTCTCCTCCGTAGGCCACCAGACATGCTTTGTTGGTATGTTTCCCAATACGTCTGCACTTCCAGGCTTCTTAGGGTGTCACTCTCCCAATAGTGTATCCCACGTTGTCTCTCCACAAATCTGGGGTTTCTTCCATGTTTATAACCTTTTGATAATAATCCAACGTGATCACAGGGGTCTATCGGTGAAGAACGCACGAGGGAGAGGATATCACAAGAAACACCCAAAGCGATAAACACTGACCTTGTTCATTTTTCCTTCATTCATTGAATAAGAAAAATAGGAGATATCGAATGATCAAAAGTTATATCACCCTTACTTTAATCCCGGCATGCCAAAATCCCATCTTGTATATGCATTCTATATGTGGGTCATCTTGTCCATGGATTGGCCCGCATTCGTCGCCCAAAACAAAGAATAGGGAAAAGAAAGAATTCACTTATAATTAAACAAATACCTACATAAGAAATTGTATATTGGTTGAGTATGATCATATGTCATCATCTGTTGATCTCTAGTCTCGAATCCACTCTCTATGGGAATCTTCACCACTTTATGATTCGTCAACATTTATCAATAGAGTGGGTTCCTTCGTCGTTCATCAGAGGAATTCCAGGGTTGTTTGTTAACCCTGAATTCCTATTTTAATTAAATAATGAAGAAATGTTGCACATTGTAGAGTCTCCACGTTGATTCATTAATGAGTTTAATTAATGGATTCAGTGTTGCCTATTTTCTCTATTGTAGCACTGATTAATCGATGCATAACAATGAAGAGAAACAATAAAATATTATATTTATGTTATTTTATTATTATTCTCAATGTCCTAAACACTAAATTTTCTAGTCGGCCTATTCTGGTGGATATTATGTCATTCATAGGCGAATATCGATGCTCTGAGTTCAATGGTTCCCATAAATTTTTTGATCTGGGCACCGATTTAAAAGTTATAAAAAAACATCTTGCATTATTATTTAATGAACTTTAAAAATAGTTTGAAAATAAATTCCGGCCACTCTAGGCTCCGTAATCATGTTCCATATCATATCCTAGTCTATAAATAATCTAATATAATTTGAAAAAAATTACATGGAATTTTGGGACAATACATTTCCCCCACCTATAGGGATTTAGGTCCTCGTAAGCCAAAACAATGGATAATTACACAAATGGGGGTACTGAGCACGAATCAGAGCCTCTCACTCCCACATGTTATCTTGGAGATTCCCATGATTCCAAGGAACATGCACTAGAGGAATTAACCATCCATGAATGATCCTCTCCTATGGATCCTCTATCTCCATAGGGTACTCCACGAATGTCTCCCCATCATCAAACTCTAGCTCACCATGGTTGATGACTCGAGAATGGTCGTGCACGTATCTCCTTAGCTGGGATACATGAAATTCGTCATGAACCCTCTCTATATATGGTGGAAGAGCCAAGAAGTATGTCACCTCTCCCACTCTATGCAGTATTAGGAATGGTCCAATGAACCTAAGAATAACATGTCGCCCCAACCAAATCCTCATACCCCGTGTCGAGGAGAGACACATATAAATATGTGGTCCTCATCCCCTACCTCCAAGGGTCTCAATATCCTCTAATCATAGAACATCTTTCACCTCTATGTAGTCATCATCCAATCTTAGATGATCTACACCTCCTTAGTGGTAGTTTGTACAATCTCTGGACTCATTAGTACTGACTCCCCTGGGTTTGTCCAGCTTAACAGTAACCTACATGGTCATCCATATAGTACCTCAAACGATGACATGACAATGGTTGTGTGGTAGATATTATTGTACTCAAACTCTACCAATGGTTTGTAATCTTTCCAACTGTGACGAAAATAAATAACACAATCATGAATCATGTCCTCAATAGTCTGCATGGTCCACTCCATCTGACCATCCATCTGTGGGTGAACAACAGTTCTCTAGCGCAGCTATGTACCAAACTCCTCCTACAATACCGCCAACAACAGGGATTTAAATTGTGCATAAAAATCAAATACTATTTTAGATGGGACTCCATGGAGTAAAACTATCTCATGTATGTAGAGGTGTCCCATGCTCTCTACTGAACCCTGCTCTCAAATGGGTATGAAGTGGGTTGACTTGGGGAGTCAGTCTACGATCACCAAGATGGTATCACTCTCTATAGACATACTTAATAATCCCATCACGAATTCCATATATATCCCATCCCATTTTGACTTCGGTACCAAGAGGGGTTGTTTGAAACCTAGTGGAACCTGGTGCTAAACCTTCACTTGTAGACAAGTGAGGCATCTAAAGAAAAACAATACCACTACCTTTGTCATCCATGGCCACCAGTACTGATGTTGAAGGTCCTGGAACATCTTCTAAACACCTAGATGTACCTTCAAAGGGGATGTGTGGAACACCCTCAACACCTCCTCCCACAACACCACTGGTACTATGGTGCATCTTTTGAAAAGGATGATTTTCTCTCCACCTTTCATATATCCATAAAGGGCGTGCCCCGTGGGCATCTGGGCACTTGTAGTCTCCCAGCTGGTATCTCAAAGTTGGACCTCTCTAACTCAATGTAAGAGTGTAATGGAAACTACCATCTACTATATAAAAGTTCTCTCATTTATATCCACAAAAGATATTTGAAGTGAGGACAACATCTCTAAGGCCTCTTTCAGTAGCTACGAACTCGATCACCTGCATAGGGAATCTTCCACCATGATCCCCTTCCAAGGTGTATAGACTACCACTAAGTCATTGTCTTGGAGGAACTCTAGCCAACATCGATGTCTCATATTCAGATTCTTCGAAGAAAAGATATACTTGAGACTCTTATGGTTAGAGTATACGATGAATCGTTTTCCCATAAGGTAGTGTCACAGAATATTTTGTTTGAATAATATCACTGCCAACTCAAGGTCATGACTCACATAGTTTTACTCATGTGGACTCAATTATCATGATCCTTAAGCAATCACTACTTGCCCATGCATTAGGTCAAAACCAAGCCTGATTCCTGATGTTTCATAGAACACTGCGTAGTTGATTCCCTCCTCTAGAAGCCTCAAGATAAAAGCACTCGACAAGATATAACTTAGATACTAATAGATCTGTTGACATCTTTTTGTCCACAATAAGGGTTTTCCCTTCTTTAGTGTCGTCATGGGTGCTGCCTCTTTTGAGATGTCAAGTAAAAACCTCTGATAGTACCCAGCAAACCCAAGGAAACATTTCACATTGGTAAAACTCTTGGGTGGATCCCAATAATGCACTACCTTCACCTTCTCTAGATCTAATACAACTCCATTCTCTGAGATGACATGTCCCATGAAGTGTACCTTTCGTATCTAGATATCACACATCAAGATATTTATGGAAATATCATACTCTTAGAGTGTGTCAAAAACCATCCTCATGTGTATCGCGTGCTCCTCCTTAGATGCTAAATACACTATGATTTAATCAATGAAGACCACAATAAACTGTTCCCAGTACGAATGGAAGAACTTGTTAATAAGTCCCATGAACATGGTTGGTGCACTATTCATTCCAAACAACATCACTATGTAATCGTAGTGGCCCTATCAGCATCTGAAATAAATTTTCATGATGTCTGCATCTCATACTCAAAGATGGTGATAGCCTGATCTGAGTTCCATCTTTGAGAACCATCTTCCCCAATTCAGCTGATTGAAAAGGTCATAAATCCTAGGTAGAGGATACTTGTTCTTCACAGTCACCTGGTTTATTCCCTGGAAGTCCAGTAATAACCTTAAACTTCTATCTTCCTTCTTGGAAAACAACACTGGGGATGCCCATGAAGAAACATAGGTCCTTACGAACCCCTTCATCTGCAAGTCCTCCAATTGTATCATCATCTATTGGGGCTCTATGGGATCCATAAGATATGAAGGTGTAGATATCGGTGTCGTCCTGGGGTACAGATCAATGCAGAATTCAACCTCTCTATGATGAGGTCTCCCTGGAAAATCCTTTAGAAAGATATCTTTAAAATCATCCACCATTTTTGGAAACTATGGATTCATCTCATCCACTGCACTGAGGGTCCTGCTAGACAACTAATGATTGATCAGATACAACCTCTTATATGTGATTACATCCCACGCTACTCTATTTTCCTTCTCTAAAACAATGGAAAATAGGTTCCCATCTCCACAGACACACCACACTATGCATCTAAAAAGTTGATCTGAGTATGAACTACTGATAGCCAGTCTATACCAAGAATAAAATTGTAAGGACTCAATGCTAGTACTAAGAGATCTCAGCTGAAGCTCTCACCTCCAAGAGTAATCTCACATAGTCAGCACCAGTGTCTGACCATCGAATCCCCTCCCATAGAAGTCTCTAATCATAAGGATCGTGCCAAAAGCTCAATTAGAATATCTAAACTTCGAAAAAGGGTCACGATAAGGAAAGACCGACTGGAACCTATGCCTACATGAACTGTAGAAAAGGTAGAGAAAGCACAGATCACACTTCTCATAATCTCTGGGATATTGGGAGTATAGGCCTTGATTTCTTGAAGCTATGCCCACCCTTTTCCACCTGCTCATAGAGCATGTGGTGGACAACCTCAGGGTGGTGGTGGTAGAACATCATACCTATACCCACCTCCTGCATCTTGTCCCACTCCTCTACCACATCTTCTTTATGGAGGACATCTCTATTATTGTCTCGATCGCTGCCTTGGTGGTCCCTTTACCTTCTTTTGGTACTCTGCACAGTGAGTTCGGAAATCCCATGAAATGTGACCCTACCTGCCGCACATGTATCATAGTCTACTCCTATGATGTATCCCTCTTCCCCGGGAGTCTCGTACCACCGAACCAAAGTCCTAGGGTTTCCTCAGAATAGTATGGCCTATTTGGGCCTCTATGTCATCTGTTGGCTACCTTCCACGGATGACTCGGAAACCTGTCACCTGTTGGTATCCCCCACCGCCAGTGTATAATCGGCGAGGAAGTTATCCTCTAGTATAGTAGACACCAGCACCCCGGCCTGTGTAGGGATGCTGAGGGAAATCATTGATCCCCTAATATCTAATTGGATTCCCCGCTCAATGTTTTGGCCAGTAATGAAAGGGTCTCCTACCATATCCATAGTGTAAAGAGAAAGGTCTGTGAACATCGTAGAGTACTCAGCCACCATCATGCTGCCCTACTGTAGGTGAAGAACATCGATTATGTGCACTTAGAAACAATTAATGAGTAAGAAATCCTCCCTAATATGTTTCTCAAAGTCAGAATAGGTGAGGGTTTCCTCCTCATGCATTTGGATATTCAAAATCCACCATCACCCTGTCGAACCCTATAGAAGGCTTCCAGCTAGGATAACAATATGGTCAAGTGGCATCCTAAAAAATAAAAAAACTCACATCACCCCCTCCATCAAATCCATAGTGACTTGCGAATATCTCTCTCCCATAAACCTAGGAGGCCTCTCACTCTCTAGAACATGTGTAAGGAACTGAGACTACATGTATCCTTTACTGGTAGCGCCGGTAGTAACTGATGACTAACAGGAAGTGGTATCACTAGGACACTACATGAAGGTACCATCTTGGGAAAAAGTCCCTGTACTGAATCCTCATCACCCTATAGACCATCCTCGTGGTCATGCACTTGAATCCTAGATGGCCATCCACATGGAGCCATCCTGAAAGAGATCAAGTTGAACCATGATTAATAGGCTATACATGGTGAGCTGAATCCAAATGAGAAAGATCATGAGAAAACATTCAAAGACACATGCAACCATTATTTTCATGTA
This sequence comes from Viscum album, assembly GCA_963277665.1. Taxonomy (NCBI): domain Eukaryota; kingdom Viridiplantae; phylum Streptophyta; class Magnoliopsida; order Santalales; family Viscaceae; genus Viscum; species Viscum album. The sequence goes on from OY728131.1 coordinate 123,994,932, forward strand.
CTGAGTCAGGAAGAAGAATTTAGGGTACTTGTGTATGGATATGTCGGGTGCCTCACCAACACTATACTCCCTAGCCTGAAAGCCGAACTTAAAACACTAAACATTGTTTCCCCATAAAAATTTACAGGCTCTTAGTTCTTGTGGTCGAACAAATCGCCCTCGGATACCAATTTTTCATAACCAGTCCCCCAAGGCCCATATCGTGACTAACCCAAGCCCTCTATCCATAGGACAGGGGCTGGAGACTAGCACCGAGTAGTCTTATCCCAAAAATTGAATGCATTGCCTTCAAATTTGTAAACATGGAAATATCAAAACCTGCGGAAAGTAAACACAATGTAAACATAAAATGTCAATAAGAAAACAACTGGTATTACCATACAAATTGAAAGTAAAAAAGGGGATAGAATAGAATCCCCAAAAGACAAATAAAAGTACAACTTACATGGTATGTTCGCAAGATACCCTACCTGGAGTGTAGGTGAAGTGATGCTGCCCGTAGCCGTAGAAGTATGCTCGTTCATCCCGTCTCACTGAGCACCACCTAGACCCACAACACAAAGGTCTCTGTTGAACCATTGATCACCTACATGAATCATGACACATGCGGAATAATCCAACACAGGGGTGAGTAACACAATACTCAGTAGGGACCCCAAACCAAAATGGAAAGATCGAAAAGCAAGACACCAAAGAAAGAACAAAAAGAAAAACTACAATGCAAAGAGAGATCGCATCGGGTATAACTAAAAGTATATAAAGTAGGATTATTAATAGTAAAGTTGAATCATATTGTACTACGGAGGGGATTATCCCAGATGACCCACTAAGGTATACTCGGCTACTGGATCATTAAGCTCTGCTCAGATAGTGGAACACTAATGTCCACTAAACTACTGGAACACTAAGGCCCCCTCAGCTACTGGACCACTGAGGACTGCTGAGCTACTGGACCACTATGATCCACTTGATTACTGGACCACTGAGGTCCCCTTTTCTACTAGACTATAGAGGTCCCCTCAACTACTAGATCACTAAGGCCCGTTCGGCTACTGGACCACTGATTTCATTTGAGCTATGGGACCACTGAGGTCTGCTCAGCTACTGGACCAGTGAGGTTCACTCAACTAATATATCATTGTGTTCTACTCTGCTATTGGGCCACCATGGTCCCTCTCATAATATCCTTCATGTAATAACCAACCATATGATTCCAACTCTTCAGTGCACTTGATTCCAAGAGAATATATTACTCAGGCCATCAGTGGTATCTCGACTGACACAAAAACTCATTTATAGTGCACCCAATGGGCTGCCTCATCACAAGGGTTCCAACACCACAGAAAATGCCTCTATTGGATTCCTAGTCTGAAAGATATTGATGTTTTAGAAAACTGGGGCTGGTTCCATCTGTGTCTGGTATGACATGGTCAGACCAACCCAGATTGTGTGGTCCCACATGACCCGACCCGATTCGGCCAACCCAAACCGACCTTGGAAGTGTTTTTCCAGACCTGGTCTACCCTATCCCTATGGATAAGCCCATTGGGCCTTGCTGGACCCATCCTAGTTCATCTGTGGGTCTAGCCCGCCACGTCGCCTAGCGACCCGATCTGCATTCTCTGGCCTGGCCCGCACAACGACCTTGTTCACTTTGTCGTCCTGGCCCGCATAGTCGGGCCGACATGGTTCCATCCCAAACTCTACACTGGAATCTGGTTCGTGCAACTACAAGACCGACTGAAGCTGGTCGCCTCCCCTCCACACGCTGTCTAGTGTGGACCGTGAGCTAGCACATGCCATAGCACGCCCCACGGGCTGCTCAAACCAACGTGACGCCTGACCGACGTCGCCCCCTTGCAATGACACGACTCATGCTGGCCACGACCTCCACCACCTCAGAATGTCATCGTGGAGTTCTGCCTCCCGCCCGTGGTTTCCACCAGCACCATTGCATCGACAGTCTCTTCCACGAGCCACCAGACATTCTATGGTGGTCTGTTTCTCGATCGTTCTGTTCTTCCAAGCATATTGGTGTGTCACCATCACTACCGCGTATCCCAAGTCATATCTCAATCAATATTGTTGTCCATCCACATTTGAAACCTCTCAGTAATAATCCGAAGTGACCACGGGGGTTCGTCGGTGAAGAACGCATGGGGGAGAGGATATCAAAAGAAACAACCAAAGATATGAACGTCGGCCTTGTTCATTTGGCCTTCGTTCATCGCATTATAAATAGGGGATATATCGAACGATAAAAATTTATATCACCCCTTATTAAATCCCCACATTATAAAATCCCATCCTGTGTATGTGATCAATACGTGGGTCTATCTGTTCATGTGTTTTCCCACGCTCATCGCACAAAACAATGAATTGGGAAATGAAAGGATCCACATAGAATTAAACAACCCCCTACCTGGGAAAAAGGAGATTGGTAAGGGATGATCTTTTGTGGTCATCTATTTATCTATAGTCCGAAATCTTCACTCCAAAGGTCTCATCCCCACTTTCCGATTCAAAGGAGTTCGTCGTTGGAGTGGTTTTCTTCATCGTTCATTAGAGGAATTAAAGGGTTTATATCAACCCTATATTCATGTTTTAATTAAAGGTGTCCAATGTGTTGTGGTTTGTATGACTTCCAAACTTATTCATTAATGAGGTTCATTAATGGATTTAGTGTTGCCTTGTTGATGCGCCACAACACTGATGAGTCACTGCGTAACAATGAAGATAAATAATTAAATAACTTTTTTCTGTTTTTCTATTTTTCTTCTCAAATCCCTGAAAACTAAATTTTTCAGCCGACCTGCATCGGTCGATGTTTAGCATTTCCAAGGAAAATCCCAATGCATTGAGTTCAATGGCGCCCTCATATTTTTTATTCGGGCATAGGTTTAAAAGTTAGAAATCCCCACTTGTATGATTATTTAATGAACATTAAAAATAGTTTGAAAATACATTCCAACCACTCTAGGCCTCAGAATCACATGCCGTCTCCAAGACCAGTCTGGAAATAATCAGATATGATTTTAAAAAAAGTTACATGGAATTCTAGGACATTACATACCATGTATCCTAGGCTGTCAGCCAAGTTCTGAGTATCCCACATGTGCTTGTCTGCTCCTCTAAGAATAAAAGTAACGAGTTTCACACCCCTATAAGGAGGTATCACTAGATTCTTGATTATGAACAGAGTAGTCTCAAACCACATTATTGTATCCTATAGACTACCATGCCCTAAAAATATGGGAGTAATATTTTTCTAGAACACATTCATAATATCATCCATATACAAAGAAAGTCACGGTGCTCCCTGAAAAGACATCTTGATGGAGACAAACCCCTCGTGGAACTGTACCTCAACACGTTTTTCTAGTAAAATTTATGATGTTGTATATGGAACATTATGATCATCCATAGGTAGCCCAAATCCCACCACCTTCGAAGAATTATTGGAGCCTCCCTCCTAGTGTAATATAGATGGTCATCATCGAGGAATGTATCTACAATTATAAGTACACACCTTATAAATTTTTGGTATCAAATTTTCACATATCAAAGTGTAGAATATGTGAAACCTGTTCTATAAACTGGTTGTTCCACATAGAATTATCTTAAATACATTATTGGAAAAAATAGATAAAAATGGTATTAGATACTCTACATAAATCCCACTCAACGGCTGACTCAAGGCCAAGTCTATATTTTTCAATTTTCAATTTTCCATTTCGTCTTCTTATTTATTCCACATTTCATTTCGAATGGATAAATCAAATGTTTCACAACTTCTGTTCTTTAAGGGCCCATACTCCTCATGAACCATAACATGGCGTCCATCTAACTCACACTAAAACAAATTCCAATCCATTCGACGCTTGGTCTATGACTGAATTTTCCACAATCGGTTTATTAGGATGTATATTGTAGCCTAATTAGGAAAACACTTCTTAGGTTACAGTAGGCACTCTAAGCACCAATCATTTTTCTCAATTCACTTCATAGATCATCTATCAATTTAGTAAGTATATATATCATGAAACCTATCAAAACATCTTGAAAAAAAAATGAATCATATATGGAATGGAATAATACATGGATGTGAATCCTGTAAAGTTACAAAAATGATGCATGAGATGGAACACCATTATATCATTAGGTTTAACCAAAATATAACCATCAATCACATCAATTATAACATCCTAATTCAATGTTATCACCCAATGGTGGAATAAAATCAAATTTAATAGATAAAATATTGACAACATCAATTTTCATTTGAGGAAATTTCACTTTTTCCTATACATGGGTTAGCTTCTCCCAAGAAGTGATCATTAAAGAATTATAATTATTTTTATTACCCTTTAAATTCTCACAAAATAATAAATAAAAAATATCCTTTGATACATCTTTTATCTTCCAAGAACTAAATTCCACTGAATGGTTTCCTGAGTTGGTTGCTCACACAGCCTTAATCGCATCTTCCAATATTGAAATGGTATTTGACTAGTAGTGAGGCCAAAAGGTGTGCCTATGGGAAGACTATTCCATATTTTTTGAGTGTAATTATACAATATAATCATAGTATTTATTAAAATATTTTTTAAATAAATGAGGAAATATATAAATAGAATGAATAGGAAAACAAAAGAAAATGTATTGTTATATACAGAATTATGATCATGTCATGTATAAGAATAGATCAAAATAGTTAGAAATGGAATGTGTACAATACATATATCTAAATCTTCAAAATTCCAAAAACTACTTTCTTGAGATAGCTTCATGAACCTTGGATCTTTCTTTTTCTCCCCTATAACTATGAAATAACATGTCATTTATCGAACTGTGGGTTCCTTCCTTGTCCCCTATAAACATTCATATAGTCTATCCAGGTACCAATTGGTGGACCGAATATGGTGTGAGATATAATCCCAGTAGTTCACCACCCATTATGATTATAACATGGTCTAACTGTGAAATATAAGATAAATTAGAGTATGTTGTATATAATATATAAGATAATAATATTGGTATAATTCCCATGGGAGAAATAGTAAATATAAGTGATACTGTCAAGCACTAAAGATATCCCTTCAAAAAAAGTATCAAGATCCAATAATAAGGTAGCTGTAAAACAAAAGGAAGTAAACACCACATCCTTACCATATAAAAAATATATCACATCATCCATGGAAATTCTGTACATCTTATATCTCATGTCAACAATGGCCGAGCCTTATAACCAGAAGTTTCTGATTTACCATGGATGATCTGTATAATCAGAAATTTCATCCCCTGCATGGTCAGACCCATGGTATAATAAACCAAGGCATCCTTTTCGATTGATTGGATCATCCCTATGGAATCTCGATTTGATATCAATTTTGTTCCAAGGATCATGTCAATAGACCATGTCTACTAAGAGACCAACCAAGCTAAATCCTTGGGATAGTAGGCCCAATTCATCCCATGGAATCAATATCCAAGGATCATTACAATTTCTATAAATTTGTTATTATTTCCATGACCCATTGTGTAGCACACAGCTAGCGCCCTCTGTAACCATTCAGGATTCAATTCATTTACCACTTTAGAAATTCACATTAAATGATTTTACCCCCTCATATCAAAATTCACATTAAATTTCATTCAATGGGTTTTCCCCACCAAAAAAACAATTACATTAATATATAATCAAACAATTATACATGCCATATCATGACACACATGGAAAAGGTGGAATTGTATCTATAAATAAATTAATTCAATTCAATTCATTTGTTAGTGAAATTCCACTAAAATGATAAACACACACCCCCTTCCATTGGATTGTTCATCAATATAAAGGAAAGGTCACACCGCATGGGTGACCTAGGTTGGGGGGAAAACTCTAACTAATCTCAAGGAACTAAAGGTAATCCCTAATTGTTTTTAACAAATTCATTATAATTATTCAATTTAATTTAAGAGATACATCAGAATGCATGGAATTCCACAGAATGGAATATATCTCTATAAAGCATCAAAACACTTGGGAAATGTATAAACCACCAACTGTAGGTCCATATGGGAGTGATCATCCAGTAACATCTTCTGATTTAACTTAGGGTGAGATAAAAATGAATAATGGATGAAGAACCATGAAACATGGAATATAGTCTCACACATAAATAACTTTGTAGATACCAAAAAAATAAATATTGTCAAAAATGGAATGGAGTACTCACCGCCATGAATCTAATATGACTGATGACACTTGATTCTGAGTTTGGAAAGAATAAAGGGATAAAATCCTATCAAATTGCTTCAAAATAGAGTTACCAATATGAAAAGGTAGCGATATGATGGATAATTTAGAGTAATTTTATGCTATACCATAATTTAAGTAATATTTAGACATTTTTCATCAAAAATGGGGTCACACAGTGTAGCTACATGGTTGGTCAAACCATGATCCATCTCTATGCCCTATAATATACTATCGGGGCACCCGCAAGGTCACTGTGTATGTTTTGAATAATTAGGTGAAATCCATGAAAAACATCTCTATTAAAAATTACATGTTCTCCTGCATTGGTGTGCACCACTATCTATATGGTTTCCTCAAACCATGGGATCTCCTCAATCCCACTGTCCAGATCTTCGGATTTTCACAAAAACATTTGCCTTTGGATACATCATTACTACTAACCATAATGCCCAACTATTTTTCTCCAAGAGTCGTGTACTATGCTGTGAACAAGCCCTAGACACCCCTCATACCCCCCATAACCTTGAAGGTTATTCACATTAGTCTATAAAAATCTATTTTAACCTTAATTAAAAATAATTTTACCTCATAAATACTAGGGATATTACAGTATAACTATCTCTCAACATTATGATCATTAAGTTACCCCATGTTTCTTAAGTAACCTACCTTTTGTGATTTGTATATTTTTATTCTCAGTACTTATTTTTATTATTTATTGATAATTCATGTTTTGTTATATTATTCTAAAAATAAATGGATTCAAGGAGTATATCAACTTTTTTTATTTTTCTATAAATTTTTGGTACCATACCCCAATTAATAAATCAAGTTCTTCTTTGGGAGGATGATATAGATAAACCATTATAAGAGAATCCCCCAGTTGATCAGAACATGAAGGATGTGACGATATTCATATTCTGAGATATGGACCAAGTTGTCATACCTTCCCCTGTTCAACCTAGATAGGTGAAACCATGAAGGGATGCGGAAGATATTCAACACTATTAATTTCATATCTTGTACCTCTATCGTTCCAGGAGGTGAACGATTCTTATGAGGTAGAGGATTTATTAGGCATGCTTGAGAGGTTATTTGAATTCTTATAGACTGCTTACATTGTCATGCTAAAATGTGACATCTTCAATGATTATGGTTCAAGTATGAGGTGGTGCGAATCAATTTTCTATCCTATGAGGCATGAGGTATTAGAGTTAAATGACATCACAACCATTTTCACTGAATAGTTATACTAGGAATCTATTACCATAGTGAAATAAAAGTATTTTATCTTACATGATCAAGGAGATGGAGTTGTGATGTAGTATTTTAATAGCGTCACTAATATATCTTTTTTTTTTCTTATGTGGTTATATCTAATAAGAATATGAAGGCTTAGAGGTTTCAAATGTGTCTTCATTGTGATATATATTCATAGATCATTTTGTTAAAACTAACTACTTATGATGAAGTTGTTCATTGGTCCTTGATGGAAAATCATTGCATAATTGGCAATACATGATAGATCCAATTTTCTTTTCTCTGTTTTTATAGCTCTAACGGTACATTCAAGGGTAAAATAAAGTGAAATGTGTTTTATGATAGAAATAGTGGTTTTGATTCTCAGAGGTCTCTTCCTACACCATAATCAGTGGAAAGTTGTTAAAGATGTTATTATTTTGGCTAGATATGATACACTTGGATATTTTTTCCAAGTCCTCTATGTTTTTTCAAATCATGTGGAAACCATGACGTGTTGGATATTTTTTGATGGGATATATATTTTTCTTTTCTTTGGTATAGCCTAGTTGGAAACTACATGGTATGTGGTGTAGCAAGGTTCATCATAAACTATAGAGTTTTTCGTATAAGTATCGAGAATAAATTAATTTAACATAGGTGATCCGTTTCCAGCAGATATTAATATGGGTTATGTGACAGTGGGAGGTACAATTTCTATTAGATATCCTTTTTCAAAAACATTATTTTATGTAGGTCCTTCTTAAAACCCTCATAATAACTCATATAGTGGATCTTCTAAAATATACAATGAGTCTCATTCCATTCATTATGGAATTGGCTATGAATCAAGGAAATAAGAAGTTGTAGGGTTTCTGATATCCTTCATGAACATTATTTATGTGATATGTAGTGTTGGTTTGGTATTTCTAGGTTCTAGACATATTTAATGTAATTATTATAATGGATTTTTGATCACTCATCTGGATGAGAAATATTGTTACTATTAGTGGGTTCCACACTCTACTTCTGATTAGATATCCAACATTGATATTGGATAATGGAATCTAAAGTCTACTAAGGCGTGGTCATCTCTTCCAGAGAATAGAAATTTTTGTTTCTATTTGTACCCTTGTTAGAATAATAATTTAGTAGTTTTAACTTTACTTTGATGTTCTAGGTGTTTCATGAAGTGTTTTTGAATAAATTATTAGGTTTGTTTTATATAGACGGAAGAGGATTTCTTAATTAACTTATTTCCCAAAACTCAAACGATATCAAATTCATATTACTATATGGATCTGGTGGAGTTAAAGTAGATTAAAATTGAGTTGGATGATATGAGGGATAAGGGATAGATATGAACATTTTTGTCACATTTGGAATCCCTCGTTATTTTTTTAAGATGGTGGATTAAACTCTTCTCTTATGCATCAATTATTGAAAACTGAATTCAGAAACATTCATGAAAAAAATTACATACATAACATTTATGATTTTTGACCAGTTAAAAGTTGAACTATGGTTTATTTTAAAATTGATCATCATCCCGGTTCCCAATGACTCGGAATAATTGATTTGAATATTCATAATACTACCTTTATAATAATTTTCAACCATTTTAGAACATTGTGATGAAATTTTATCTGACTTATGCTAAGGTTTACATTAAAGATTTTATAAAATGAATATTAAATGGGATTATTAACATCGTTTTATAGTGTTTATTAATGGTATATTAGTATACTTTATAATAGAGAAAGATCATCAGTTTTATTTGGGGTTCATTTTTGGAATTCTGGGGAATCATTATCTTTATGCTAGATTATCAATGTTTCGATTCTGGATCCATGAAGTCATGTTCTTTTGATATGTGATCTCAGAATGTGAGATCATTGTTGATTCTAAAATGGTGATGATTGGTATATCATGGTAAGAAATACATAACATATTTGAGGTAAATAACTTCTCCATTTTGGAAGGATACTATTGGTGGTTTATAAAGTATTTTTCATCACATGGGTATCATTTTACAACTCTCTCCTAGATAAGTATGAATTTTTTTAGGTATTCAAAGTGTTCAGTATAAATCAATGAACAAAATCAACATTTTGCCTCATCCCCACATCTAATTAAACCAAAAGATGTAAATTATATTTTAGTTTAATATGATTCTTCATGTTCAGTTTTGGGTGGTGTTGTTGACCTATGAGATCATGTAGTTCCCTCTATATCAATTTAGCTTTGTCCTTAGCGGAGTAATTACACAACTTTGGATTCGGAATATATTATGGTTGTCTATTACCTAAAAATTTGAATTAACTATATTTTTTGGAAATTATTTACCATTTACTCTAATGAAAATGTTATTGGTATGCCTTTTCAATATGATTCTAGAACATCTGGTCGATATGGTGGGTGGAGTACTTACAGTTGTTCTAGTTTGACATTACGTATTCTTTTAGGAAATGAATATTTTTTCCAGGTTCTCTTAAAATAATTCCACCTTACCAAGTCATGGGAGAAATAAATGAGGAACTGAACATGATGGGAATTTTTTTCTTTTATTCACTTCATATTTTGTTATGATTAGTATGGAAATGTTCTATAAAGTGTTCATATGACAAAGTCTCTCCATGAAATAATTCTTCAGGAGAAATAGAATAATGATAAGTTTTAGGGTTTTAGGGGTTCTTTATATGATTGGTAGACCATCGGTGAGTGGTAAATTTCCTCATAGGGAAACCTATCATTTAGGTGATGATATGTCATCACTTTATCTTCAACAAATTTTGTTTTGGGGGTTTGTTACAGTTCATTGTGGTTAATCCTCCTTAAAAACATAAATATGTTCTATGATATGAAATAAAAATTTTATGTCTTAGTATGAAATTAGACATAGCTTTCAATGAATATAAATGTTATATTTTTTAATAGATAAAGGATAAAATCATAAATTCTTCAGGGTTGTTTCAACCACTTTACCTACCAACATTGAAGTGGAAATAAATTTCAATATTAGATCACCTCAAAATTCCCCATGTAATAATGAAATATGGGTGGTCATCGATCGGTTGACCACCTCTACTCATTTTATACTGATACTTGACACCACTATATTGGAGGAACTAGGAAATCTATATTTGAACGATATTTTGAGGTTACACAAGATTCTTATGGGTATTATATCAAATATGAACCATTGTTTTGAATTAAAATTTTTAAAGGTTCACTATAATGAAATGGGTAATCATGTAAATCTAAGAATAGTATACTGCCATTATTTATATGGATAAAAAAAATGTATAATCTACTTTTTGTTGATGTTTTTTCCACTTTTGTAGACATTTCAGGTTCTTGGGATTGCTAGTTGGGGATGATAAAAATTTCATGTAGTAAAAGTTACTAATCATCCAATAGAATGGAAACATTTGAATATCTATATATCCATCCATGTAGATCTCATATTTTCTGGATCGAGGTTAGAGAACCATCCTTAGTTGGAACATGATTGTTGCAGAATAAAAATGTGAAGATCTAGTTGATTTCTTAGAAATTGTTGATGGTTCACAACCATTAAATGTACTTGTGGATCAGTGTCATCATCCTTCAAATATTTTTATTTGTGATATTTTTTTGAGCATATATACCTATTTGTGTCAACAATATATTAAAAAAAATGGAAACTCAATTATAGGTATATGGGCCCATCTTAGAGAATGGAATGGATTGGAATTGTGGGTTATCAATTTGATATATAAACATAGGTTTCATTAATCCATAATGCTTCGCATGTTTCTTGACATAAAAAACTATCAACCAGAACCATATAAAGTTATAAATTTGGAATACATCAATTTATATATTGATTTTTTTTGACAAAATAATCACTTCGGGTTATTGATTCTCATGTGAAAGTTTAGTTGAAATTATATTTAACCAATTTTAGTATTCGGCACCATGGATCTAACAATCATTAGAAAAAGGAATTGGATTCATTGATGATGGGGGACGTCCCTGAACTCTTTGAAGGACAACCTTTTTTGACATCGATTTATTAGGAATAATGCAATTAACTGGTGATAATTGTTACATCTTGTTGATATTGTCATGTACAACCCTAGACAAGTTTGTTTCTACATCATATTAGGTTGTTTTTATCATGTATTGTAGTGTTATTTTGTATTTTTTAGTTGAAATGAGGTTAGGGGTTCATCCTCATGTTTTGATATATGAATGGAAATGATCCTATAACTATAAAAGCAATAGGTATTCCACTAATAATCTGATGAGGGTAACTTGCTAGCTAATGGAAGGCTATAAGAAGGATATCCATATAATAATTCAATCGGTCATCCGAAAGAATCCCACCAACCTTCCAATAGAGTTTCTAGCGATGAAGGAATTATTCTAGCACCACTGTCTAGAAAATTTGAGTCCACTAGACAATAATTAGGCGATTTGATGGATTCTTTAATTTTTTAAATGCCAACTAACCATCGGTATCCTCCACCATCATAAAGAGAGTGGAATTATTGAAGGAAAAAATTGAGGTGTAGTATCATATTTCCACCACCTAAGATTCTCATTTTAATTATTAATATATACCCTTCTACCTAATTCTATCATTTGAAATAGAGACTCTCTTGGGATGTTTATTTCACTCTCAACTAAATTCCCTAGCATATCAAAGAAGCGATTGCAGCCTTTATCCTATCATTGTATGATGATATCCATTTTGATAATGGAACTTCTTCTTATTACAATTCCTCTTATGTTTCTCTATTATAAAAGATCATAAATGATAAGAATTGTTAGGTTTGGGAATATAAACTTATTCATTATAGATCCATTGTAAAATTGAGGAGTCTTGATCAGATCATTAATCATATTGTTGTTTTGATTTAGAGTTTTGGTTTTATGTTATCCTTTTGAAATTTCATTAATATATAACCTTTCAATTTAGATATTTATTATTGGTAAACATAATCTATGATCCTTCCTTTGTTATTATGTCCCTCAAAACATGTTGGATTTTTTTACCCATAAAGGGTTGATATTTGAAGTATTTCAAGTTATGTGGTTTCATGATTCAATTTTTTTAAACACAAACATTTCTTTCTTTCTCTTCTATGTTTATTTCTAATATTGATTAAAGGCATTAAATATATATATATATATAATACAGTGATTTTTGATATGGATTTAAAAATGGAATCTTAGCTTAGAATATTTAATTAAATTTTATTATAATAATTATCTGTAAGTTTTAAAAGATGAAATTACATTGAATTATATTATTATGATAAACCTGGTAGTGATGGGTAATGAAGGAGGGAGCCATCACCGAAGATGAACACTTTCCAGTTAAACCAATTCTTCTATGGTAATGTGTACACCCAGATTACTACATTTCTATAATTGTAAAGACCCTTAAATTGCAAGGAATTTTTTTTCTTAATTTTCTTTGGAATTTTACAAGAGCGCAGTTTCTGATGGTACCTGATTCCGAGGCCCGGTGTGCCCGGAATCATTTTCCGAAGTTTGGCTCGGGTACGTTCAGTGAACGGACGAGCGGGTTTTTTCTAACTTTTGAACCAGTGCTCGGAATCAAATTCTGAGGGCACCGATGAAATCGCAGCGCCGGTATTCTCTTAGAAACACCTCTTCCGGAGTTGCGTTTTCTCGGGTGTGGTTTTTAATTTTTGGGCTTAAAGTTAAGAAATAAAATAATTTTGCGACAACTTTATTTTATTTCACTTAAGCCACTTGGAAGCCACTTGAAGCCACTTAAAAGCTGCTTAAACTAAGTTGAAACGGATGGGGGACTATCCAGAAATATCCTACCCCGTTGGTAGGATATTTGTGAGGTGGGGCCCGCACGAGCCCCGCCGTTTCTTTCCGCTAAGTAACGCACCCGCGAAAACCCGTCATTATGAAAGTCAACTGACACGTTTTCTTAAATTCTTAACACACCATTTAATTGGGTGGTTTATTTCGTGAATTAAATGGGCGGTTTCTTTCATTGAATTAATTAAACGAATTGATGGGTCGTTACTTACCCTTTTTTTCGTTTGTTGGCGTAATAATAAAATAATACCAACATGTCTTTTTGGAGGATTACTGGTTGAGAGGTTTTGTCAGAGTTCTTGAGACTTCATCCTCCTTCGCGAAGAACGCGAAGAATGCGAAGAATGCGAAGAACGCTGTCACCCTCGGAATTTGATGACGCTTCATCCGAGACGTCCTTCCCCGCCCCGATCTTCGATCAAATGCTTGAGGTAAGAGTCTCAGATTTTCTTTTTTTAATCTCCTTTGTGGTATTTAACAAAACACAGATTTAATTAATTAAATAAAATCTGTTGTTTCATGGTCCGTTGAGTTTGCCGACTCAACGCCAGTTTCCGCGACGACGCGACACCCTTCCGCGACGACGCAACGATCCCCTCCTTCCGCGACGAGCAATTCCGCGAAGGACGTGTGTTCGACGACGACCTACGAGGTAGGGACTGTTGTAAACTTATTCCTTTTTCCCGTGATCGTTATTTTTTTTAAAGTAAAGAACCGAAAAATGAGAACAATTTTATTCCATTAAAAATTTTTGAATTAATATGTTGAATATTGTTCCTCACATTTTTTATCACTAACGCGGAGGGTGCGGGCCAAACAAACACGGCCCGACAACCCTCCGTCGTTCTTCATTATTGTGCGGATTTGACGGGCGTCGACGGAACGTGCCGCAAAGGAAGTGTGATGGTTCCGCAGTGAAGAGCGAGTCCCGGGAGGAGCAGCGGCGCAGACGGGAACAGAATCGGACCACCGGAGCGACTCAGGGGCTCGCGGAAGCCGCCGGCGGCGCGGGTCGTCGGAGCGGCGGCGCCGGCAGCCGGGAGCGGCGGCTCCCCGGCGCGCCGCCGGACAAGGTCGTCGCGGCAGAAGCCGCGGCAGCGGCACTCGCAGACCCACGTCCGCGCGGGTCCGGCGCGCGCGGGACGCGGCTGAAGCCGCATCCGTTTGTCCGAGCGACACCCCGCGGGTGCCGCGGGGTTGTCACATGGGGGCGGGGCTCCCCCCCACCCCCCCGCGTCGCTCGGCTGTCCAAGGCGACACCCCGCGGGTGCCGCGGGGGTGTCACGCGGGGGTGGTGGCGCCCCTTCGCGTCGCTCGGCCGAGTCGGACCGGGCCGGACCAGGTCGACGTGGTTCGGCCGACCCAAGGGGGGGGGGGGTCGGGCCGGCTCGGCCCGGGCCCGGACCCCCCGTTTTCGGACCGTTTCGATCAAATGAACGTAATGTAATCTACGGGCCTCCAAACGACTCTCCGTCAGCGGCAACGCGATCCTTGGGTCGAGACGGTCGTTTCGGTATATCGCACTGAAGGTTTCGGAGTACTTTGGGTTCGGCCGGGTTGGTTTGTACACGAAACCAACCGGGCCCTCGGAGCGGAAACACTCATATCTTGAGTTACGGACGTCTGATTGACGTGCCGTCAGCTTTGTTGTTTTCCTCTAGGTGAGACGGATCTTTTGTCTTAATCCGCCCGAAGTTTGGACGCAGGTGGAGTACGGTCAGGTTGGTTTTTCATTAAAAACTAACCGGGCCCCTGGGACGAAGAAGCCAATAACTCTCAGACCGGGCGTCCGATTGACGCGCCGTCTGCGACGTTGACTTCCTGTTGACGATACAAAACTTTTGGATACATCAACATTGGACCTTGGGTCAGTTGATGTATCGGCCTCTCGGCTCATTGAGCGGACCCTCCCGAACGAGCTTGCTGTGTGCGGGAACCCTAGAGCTGGCTGCGACTGCTACTTCGACAACGTCGACCGTGCAGAAATCCTCAGTGGACTGCGGCGACGACTGTGCAGAGATCCTCAGTGGACTGCGCCGACGACTATGCAGAGATCCTCAGTGGACTTCGACGACTACAACAATTAGCGATCCTACGTGGATCAGTGCTATAGGTCATGTGTGGGCCCGATCCTGTGTGGGTCCGATCCTGTGTGGGTCAGCGCTCAGCGGTTCTGTGTGAGCCAGTGCCTACAGGTCCTGTGTGGGCCCGATCCTGTGTGGGTCATTGCGGGGGTTAGTTACCTATCGATCCTTTATGGGTCTGACGACATAGATGGATCAGTGATCATCTTTATCATCATTCGAAGAAGTATACATGTGTGAGCTAAATCTTGAGTTACTCTCCTTTGTGGATTGTGTTGAGCTATCCTGTGTGGATTTACTGTTTACTCTCCTTTGTGGATTGTGTTGAGCTATCCTGTGTGGATTTACTGTTTACTCTCCTTTATGGATTGTGTTGTGCTATCCTATGTGGGTATACGTTTTGCTTTCCTGTGTGGATTGGGTTGTGCTTGGGCTCGGACGTTGGAGCCGAACGGGAATTGATGACTTAGGTATATGTATGAGAATATACCTAAGCCGTGTCATATGTTACTCCGTGATTGTATCTTTCCTTTGTGGATTATCCTTTGTGGATTTCGGGAGACCTTCGGGGGTCTCGGGGTCCCTACTGAGTAGCTTATACTCACCCCTGCATGGGCTATGCCCGCACTACGTTGTGTTGGTTGCAGACGACGGACAGCGCTGATCGTGGTGGAGGCTTGCGGAGCAGGACGGTACCTGGAGGTGGACCACTGGGCAGGACGTACTCGGAGCGGTCAGGTGGACCCGAGGAGCTGTGGAGGCGATCTGTACCCACCCTTTAGGTGGGACTTCCAGAGGAAGGCTCGATGCTGCGGGTTTTCCTTTCAGTTGTTGTTTTTCCTTTCAGTTGTACTTTACAGTTGGGCTTCTATTTCTGGCCCCTTTTTACTTTCAGCACAGCTTGTACAGTTTTTACTTAGTGTTTAATTTTCCTCTTGCTTACTCTGTGGTGCTTGTTTACTTTTCAAAGGCAATGCCTTCCCCTTTTTTTGGTATTTATGCCTTGGTGCTAGTCGCCAGCCCCTGGCCTATGGAAGGCGGGCTTGGGGTAGTCACGGCACAGGCCCCGAGGAAGGGTCGTGACAATAATGATCTACTCTCAGAAGTGTAATCATACCAATTAGGTATGTTATAGTAGGTAAATGTTCATAAAAAATGTCTTACAGATCACTATTGTTGAACGAAGATCCTCATTGGCCTGAAATTGTTTTTACTCATGGGGTTTTTTCTTTATTGAAAATATTTCAAAAGTTTAATTTGTGTGTGTAATAAAATATCTAGACATCTATTTTAATGAAAATATTTATTATATTTTTAAATGGGTGAACCTCTATAGATTATGTTATCTTTTTTATCAATCTTTTATTTAAATTATTTCATTATAGTTGGTTTATTTTATAAATTATACTTATAAACCACTTTGTGGGATCCTACTTGCCACATTTTATTAGTCCATAAATAAAAATTTATTGTATATAGGTATTGATATATTATTTTTAGGTAAGTTAAAGTGGTAATATGGTGTATGAGTGTTTTTTTGTTAGTAGGGTGAGACATTCTGAAGGTGAAATCTAGTCACATGGAGTTTATATTTTCAGTTTTTGAGTATTTTTCTTAATGTAATGTGTTTTTGTATATTATCCTTAATAATTTTACTTCAATGATATTTTATTATTTTTGGAATACAGATATATTCTATTTATTTATCTCCATTTTTCATGTTTTTTATAAGAAAACCCTTCCCAACATTAATTCTTGATGTCTATGAGCTTATCCCCAGCCCATGGGGATCAAAAATTCACTTCAGGCTATTTAAGGGTCCATTAGGATTACAGATGGTTTGGGTAAACCTATTGTGTTCATTAAATTGATAATTATTTCTATCTCTATATTATATGGAAGGAACATCACCAATAATTCCATCATTCAATGAAAACGATTTAATATTCATAATCAAGTTGGTAAATTGTTATTAAATATGATGACAATACTACTAAATCATATTAATAATTAAAAAGAGTACATTTTCAAGATATAACCACCAAATACTGACTATTTAATTTATATGATAATTATAAAATGATATATAAAAGTAGAAATTGATCAATAAAATGTTATCTCTAGAATGTTATTATAGAGATCATTACTCCAATCTATCTTTTATCCATTTACCCACATGTCGCACCTCCTCCCATAATCATACTAGTATAGTATTTTATTCCCTCCTTTAATGTTGTATAATCTTGAATATATATGTTCATTGTTCCCTAATATCATTTTACAATCTCAAATTTTTTTAAAAGGTAATATGAACATCATTATGAACTACAAAAATGGAATCATTGTGTTTGTTCCCTTTGATCAGTATCATATGATCCTTTTTTATGGATCCAATGGGTTAACGTTTTTCATCCCAAAATATTAATCATCATTCCCTGGGGTAATCATATATATAATATCCCTTGGGATTTAGTGAACTCTATTAGTTTTCAGTAACACATCCTTCAGAATTCCAAAGACACCACTATATATAATTTGGAAAAATTTATCAAGAAATAAAAATCATCCTATCAATATTATATATACTTTTGAAATTGGTATTCACCGTTACATATCAAAACTTATACATTAACCCTTCATAGAGAAGATAATAAATAATTCACACTTATGAAACACAACATTCAATTAATTAATTTTTTTGAAGAACATATGTGGATCCTCTACGAATTACATATAACATGTATTATACGTATTCCACTTTCATAGATAGTGCATTTATCGATAAAAAAATATATCTTTAATAAATATTATTCTATAATGATCAAATCATTCCCATCACTGAATAGACTGTGTAATTCTTTTTAATAAATATAAACCTAGAACAACATTACATTTACTATTACAAAATCATTTTAAACCAAATTCATTAAATGTAATTCATATTAAAAGATTTATAAACATTTAATTTTAATTAAAATCATAATACCAATGAAACAGTAAAATATTATATATCAAAATGAAACCCAAATCATCATTTATTCTCTCATATTTCACCAAAAATACCCAAATATAATTATTACAAGTTCAAATGTAAATTTGAAGTATATTATATTAAAAATTAATTATTGAATAATATTAAATGATAAAATTACATTATATTTTTGTTAATCATATTCCACCATTCGAAAGTATCTATTTTTAAATGGGTAAATAATTCAAAATATTCCAAATAACACACAAAATTTACTAACATGATAAAATATTTTGTGTATTCTATAATATTCTAAAACATTTGATTTCCTAAATCAACATTGATTGATTTTATCCATCTGTTTATTAATTATAATTAAATTCACATCACAAGTTAAATTTCCCCTAATTACAGTCTAAAAAATATCATTTGATACAAGATGTCTATTATTATTAATTTCATCAAGTCAATCATCTTATAATTTAGTCTATCATGTGAATTGGAACATAAAAAACCACATTGCTTTTAAAGATTTTAAATTTAATTATTAGAATTATTTCTCTCTCTATCAGTATGTATATGAGTTAAACCTATTAAAACCATAGTTTCAACTATTATTTTTCCTTATATAATGAGTGATACATTCAACAGATTAATGAGAGGGGAGTGGTGGCGATGAAAATTCATTACAATGTGTAAAATTTCTTAGAACTAAATAATTCAATAAAAACAACAACATAAAACTAATATAGATTTTCAAGGTATGAATGTGATGAAAATATAAAAAATCATTCAATTTGGAACATATACAATTTTTTCATTTATATATATTTATAACAAAACGTTCTATTAAATGTTTTTAAATTGAATTGTTATATTTCATTAGTTCTAAAAAATTAATTTATATACCAAAATATCAATTTAGTGTTCTCTATATAGAAATATTACTTATAACATAACTAATCAACCTATTTCTTGGTTAATAATTCCAATGAATTCATTCCACATATATTATTTACCCATTACCCACTCAATTATACGTAAAAAATAATGATTCTAATAGTATTAAATAATGTAATTTAAAATTAATCTTGTCTCTAAAGTTAGTATGAAGATAAAAATCCTCTTATTTGTTAAACTATCTCTTAATTTTCTATATATTTATTTCTAAAATAATGTTAATTCTTATAGGTATTAGATATATAATTAAAAATCATTATTTTACACAAAAATAAAATAAAATAAAAAGGGTTGTAAATTACTCCCCATTTTCTATATAAAAATATATTTTTTCACTAACAACTTGTATACTCTAAAAACTCTATGAAATCCAAAAAATATTAATTAAATTGATGATAATTAAATGATGAAAAAATTAAATTAAATAAAAACACTCCAACATAGATTTCACCTCAAGAGTTCTAGATTTCATAAATTCATCTAATATCTCCTCTCAACTTGTTATACATGACATCACTATAAAGTAGATTGAGTATCTATTTGCGTATGGGTTATACCTAATCTATCCAACAATGAATGATCTATTCCTAAGTTATATAATTTTGATATCTTTAAAATTTTATATTTTAAAAAACAAATTATTGAACATAACCATCAAGATCATAATTCATGAAGAAAATAAAATGTCTATGAGTTAAACTAAATTATTCTCTATATTTATATAGATTATCTATGGAATATGTGAGATTCATCGAATGGATTGGTGAATTTTTTAAAATTATATCTTTATCAAATGATTACCTTATTAATTTATTTAAATTATTCAAATATAACTGCATGTATTTCTCAATAGATTTCAATTACTAGTTAAATGTCTTCATTTTCAAGTAAAAATGTTATTCATTTTTAATATAAAATTAAAATACTTCCTAAAAGTTAATCTATAATGTGATATTCCTTTAGTATCTTTATCGGTTATCTTATATTCCTATATAAAATCATATTACTGAGGAAACAATTCCATCAATGATCTTATTACAACTTTTTTAAATGTGTGTTTAATAGAATTATTAAAAACCATAGTTATTCCACCAAAATTAGGGGTATATATATTTTTAATCGGGTTTCGAAATATTTTTTCAAAAATAAAAAATTTGAAATCTTTAAAAAAAAAATTCCACTCTATGTGATGTAAGAACATGGGGCTCTGCATATATTGGGGTATTATTTTCTGAAATTTCTATAAAAATTCCCAAGTATTATTATATAATGAAAATTACTTTACCCAATTGGATATTTAATCCACTACTACTAACAAAAATTCATTTTTATATTAGTTAAGAAATTTTTATTAAATATATGGAATCCAAACATCAAAATATTTTACTCCCAAAATTTTCAGGTGTGGTATTTCTTTCCTTGTTCAAATATTTTTCTCCATATGATATTTTTCAAACATTCTCACTAAATACATTGAATCCAGGAAAATTTTAATTAATTAGAATCCATAATATAAAAAATTTAGTATCAAAATTATAGAAATTTTATTATCTATTATCTACTATACAAAATATTATAACACAATTTTTCGAAATATTAATAAAACAGAAGCCACATATTTTTCTTCAATACAATATCTCATTAATCCATCAATTTTTAAAAACAGTCATGTTGTTGCATTTTTAATTTTTTACATCAATAAAAAGTATCCCAATTTTATTCAGATATTATTAGTGATTATTATTATAACTAGAATGTTCACTAATTCTAAATAACATGGATGTTCATAGATCTTCCCATAAAATAATTTATCATCCAAAATGCTGCATCAATGGGGAGTAAAATTGGCATTTTAAAGTCATTTTATTCTTGATATGTGATCAATAAATTATATACCAACTCCTTTTCCATATTTTTTTTAAATAATGATCATATGGTGTAAAATTCAAAGGAATGAGCCCTGAATTAGAATAATTCATAAACATTAGATAATTTGGGGATACGTATCATTAAATAATTTGACCCTTAAATTAATATTATATAATCTAATTATTTTTACATTATAAGAACTACTAATGGAATCTAATATTTAGTAGTATAATTGTTTAGTTTTGTATTACTCAGATGTTTACTTGAATAATATATGACATTTTATTGATTCATTAAATTGTAAAAGTATTTATTATGTAGAAAAATCAATTCAATCATATATAATTTCACATCGAAAACAAAAATATCTTCTAATGATGATTTTATTTTTAAATATTCATCTCTTTAAACTTGGTGATTCCATATATACATTGTTGGAAAAATAAATTACCCATTCACCTCCTATTGATAGAACATGTATCAAAATATTTTATAGAAATACAAAATAAACTCCTCTACAACCTAACATGGACATAAAAATCAATAAATTTTTATATTAATGTATGTGATTGATAATTCTCCATGAACTCCAAATTATCTCTATCAACTCTTATATATTCTATTGAAATTTAATATCCTATAAAAATTAATTATTTTAAATTAAAGTGGAACTTCTACCATTATAAATAAATATTAGATTTTTTTAGACCTCTTCAACATAAATGATATATTCTTTACACATTCTTATAAATTAAAACCAATGAAAAATAAGTAATACATAAATATTTAGGATTCTCTCCACCATATCTGAAAAAAAATATGTTATGTTTCACAAAAAAAGTTATTAGATATTTATGTATTCTAAATGAAATAAATTTATATAGAAATTTTCTATAATGGCATGTGAATAAAAATCATTATAAATTTAATTCCTAAATAAATAATACTATAAAACATCACATGAAATAATTTATAGTATTTTATCTATAAAACATATCCTTCCAAGTCGTGGAATTTAGTATTATATAATATATGCAAACCCGCCTTTATTTTTCTATTTTATGGGAATAATTTTATTATTTCTAATTTTATAATTATGAAACCCCCTTCTTTTCTAACAAATTTATTAGACTTAAATAATAATATTTTAATGTGGGACAAATGATTCTACCCTCAAAAAAGTTTTTAACCTTTTCCATGTCCACTTCCTTCATGTTAGTATTATTTCTCAATAAACATCCTATTATAGATATTTCATCATGATCTAAGAAAAAATAAAATTACTATATTGGTTAAATTAATATCTCAAATATAATATGCTTTTTTTATTTTGTGTGTCTTTAGAAATTAAAATGAACAATTTGTTTCGATAACAATTTTTATAGAAATAATACTTAGACAAATATTATTTGTCCTAAAAATTCATATCTAATTGTTTTTAGAAGATACTATAACTACATATTTTATGGTTTTTTAATTAATTAATTCATTAAAAATCTTAGATCCTCTGTTTTAATAATAAGTATTTTTTTTAAATTTCATAATTTCATATTGTACTCAATCTATAAAACATGCTCCCCATCCGATTAATTGGTTGCTTAAAAAAATCTATTTGAGGATAACTTTTTAATAGGATATTTTCCTACTCTATAAGAATAATCTTGGATCATGATTTATTCAATAAATCAATTCATAAAATACTCTTTTATAAGATTTGGTTTTGGGATTACTTGTAAAAAATTACCTTGCCTTTATATTTTCTAACAAAATGTAACACCCATAGATTGTAAAAGATGTAAATAATATTGTATAGCATATATTACATGAAACTATATGATTTGAGGAGAATTTAACACCCCTAGGTATTATGGTATATTTTTATTTTGAAAAATTCAATCTCTTTGATATCTTCCAATTCACTTAAAACTGGATTTGAATGATATGCTATAAAATATTATAACGAAATAATTTAAACATGACCATTATAACATAGCATTTATGATTGGAATGTATGAATATATATAACATAACTTTGAAAATTATATGGTTTACACATTTATAAATTTAATTCAATGGATATATATTGACTACAAAAAAATTATCATTTGAAAGAAAATATATGTTTTCCAAAAACTTCATTTATCTGAAAGATGGTTTAATCACACATTGCAAACATAAATTAAAATAAATTTTTATCACTTTAAAAAAAATATGTCAAAATAAAATTCTTTTTTTAATCTACATATTAAAATTACCTTTGGGTGATTTTAGATGGTTTTTTGGAAATATTTGGCGATTTTTATTATAGTGGAAAATGCTTATTTGTATTGAATGATTCATTTTCATTAAAATTATTTACAATGTTAAACTATATATAAAATTTATTTTAAATTGAAATTTCCTCCATTATATTAATCTATATCTAATTTTAGTCATTTTCAAAAAATTTATTTTTATGGTTGATATTAAATCATTCAGTACGTTTGAAATGTTTCTCTTTGGAAAATCCATTTTTCGTCTGTCTACTAAATTTATCAAAAATTAAATTATGAAACATGTAAGATTTTAATTTCATAAAATGGATTCTATAATTGGGATAATAATCATTTGTATTATATAATAATTTCTAATTTATTTCAAGTAAAAATGATAGATGAATAAAATAAAAATTAATTATCGTGATTAGAGTTAAAGAGGGGGTTTTATATTACATGAACATATGTTAAAAATAATTTTACACAAAACAAATTATTATTATGTAATAAAATTTTATTTAATATTTTGAACCAATTAGTATTAATTATCTAATATTAATCATTTAAATTTTATTCTTAAAATTTTCAATACCTTGGTAAACTAAACTATATAAGTTACCACGATGAAAGCTAAAATTTTTAAGGTAAGCATGCATAAGGATAATGAATAACATGTTTAAAAGAAGTAATTTTTTTTGTTTTAACACTATGATATTTTATGAAATATAGTTTTACAAATGAATTTAATTTCTTTGATATGTTGAGTTACATGAAACACTAAGTTTTCACGAACCCTACCAAACTATTAATATTATTTAAAAAAACTAAAAATTAAATTTTCCATAAAAAATGGATGCATGAGTAGGAGTTATTATTTTTTAAATATTATGTCTAATTTATTTATATAAAGAAAAACTATTGAATAAAAATACTAAGATATTATTAAACTCATCAAATGTTTTGATAATATTATTTTCTAAAAAATATTTTTATAACTTTTAGCGAACATTAATTTTTTTTTTAAAATTTAATTGAATTAATATGATAAAATAAACATTTTTATTGAAATAACGTTTTCAAAATTATCTTTGGATAATTTTTTTTATGAAAAGAATAATTTTTCGTTGAATAGTAAAAAATAAAGACTTTTATTAACAAAATTCCATTTTGTTTAAATAATATTTAATGTAAAATTTTATTAATTGGGGTTAAAAGAAAAAAATAAATTATTTATCAATTAAGCCAATTTTTTTAATTTGTGTCATTTTCATATAATATTTTGATATAATTATTTTTAATCATTCGAACTTTTTCTCTTAGAAAAATAGCTTTCTTGTCGCGTATGCAGGTTTAAATTTAAATTTTATTTGTCCACTTATTCGAATTTAATTCTAAAAAATGGATTCCAAATTTTGAATCAAAATAATTTATATTATATAATAATTCAAAATTAACTTTTTATTTTAATAATTAGTAAAAAATGAAAAATTATTTGTCAATATTAAGGTATGTATTGGTTTACCTGGGGGTAAACCTAAAAAGTTATGGGATACAAATGACCCAAAACATTTCCAAAAAAAATTTTATATTCATATTTATACATTATCATATATATGTTTTGGTATTGAACTATTTTGGATCCTCGTATCATGTGAAAAAATGTGGGTTCAACTACTTCATTCCAAAAATTGCAAGTAAGGCACTCACCTCAATTATAAATGGTCACCCCTTATCCACTCCTCTTCAAAATTTCAAATCTATTTCATTAATCCATGAATAGTAAATTATATATTCATTACTCCCCTAAACTCATCCTAAAATCCTTATCTTTGTCATAAATCAACCTAGTATGTATGTTGGTGACGCTCTAAGAAGGTTACCCGAATAGGAGGTAACATTCTTCAACAAGCGTTCCATATTTAATCCTACACCTAGTTCAATTATTATTATACCATTATGATATAATAACCTTATTATATTCATTATAAATGTTTTTTGTTAAAAACATGGCATATAACCATCTCCACTTCCATCAAATGGGATACAAATCATCATTCCTATTTATTGAAGATTGTAGCCTCGTGAACCGATGTTATTAGATTTCCCTAACAACCTATCAAATTTATATATAATGACCGATTTATTGTTTATATGTTATATTTATGATATTATTATAACATTGGAATAATTATATCACATTTAACTTCGAACACTCAATTATTGGGAATACGATAACGTCACTCAAGTGTACGGTAGACATCCACCTCACGATGTGACGTGATTCGTTCAAAATTTATGTGAAATAAAATAAGGATGTGTATAATGAAAATATGTGATATATATGACATAAAAATTATTATATAATGTTAATATATTATTTACCTTTCTTTCATTCAATTTTTTTAAGGGAATGGAATTAAAATTCATGTATACATACTGCTTACCATCTCCATGAAAAGTATATTTTACTTTATATATCTAAATTATACATATCACTATAAAGACATATATAATGAATATATATGATATATATATCATGGTTAAAATTTCCCATATGACAGAACCATGATCAATTAAATAAGAAGAAAAAACAATAAAAAATAACTGCCAACAAACTAGTTACTCACAAAAACGTAACATTATCATATAATTGTTAATAAACATGTAATAAAAGGTTATAAGTAAATCATATATGTTATGATATATATATTTATGTTTCTATAATAGATGTTTAATAAAATTATATTTTTTGTAAATGATGTTTTAACATGTAATAAAGATATCAATCCTTAAGGTAAAGTATTTTTATCACAATTTACCTTTATCGAGACATATATTATGTTATACACCAGTCTTTCTTTATAAGATATATATAAAGGCATTTTTACATATTATATCGTGAATTTATTTAGTATCATTATATTATTTTTCTCATTTAATGTTATTATTTCATGGGTCTTATGATTTAATGTTACCAAAGTGCTAAGTGTTTTATGTTCCAATCTAGCTATTTATCGTGATTGATCATGATTATCCTTCCAATGATGAAATATTATGATATATATCTCTATAAAATATTTTATTTTTTCTCCTCTCGTTATTTAATTAGAATACATATTTTCCATCATTTTACTCTCTTTATGTAATCAAGAGTTCAAATTGATGTTTTTAGGAAAAATCGCCTTTATTTCACTATTTGGTCGAAAACACTTTTCATCCAAAATGATGCTTTCTAAAAATAGATTCTGAAAATATTTTTAAGATTATAAATAATTAGTTATTTAAGATATTTTTACCCATTTTTACTTTATATATAATCTTTTTAAATTAATCTTCTCATAGTTTTCCAAATAAGGACATTTTAGATTTTACAAAAAATAATAAATGAAACTTTTTTGATTGTGTACAGCATGAAGGTAAACATACACACATCATATCAATTTTATTAGTTTCCTTTATAAGTTTTGGTGGTTATTTTTAATGAAAAGGGTCCCAAAAATAGTTAATGAAATTTTAATTTTAAAAATATATTTTCAAAGAAACGATATTTTCCTTAAGAAATGTTCTTAGTGATTGTATTTTAAAATCTACTTCTATATAATATGACATACTTTGATGTTACTTATAATTTAATGGGTATATTATCTAAGGATACCAATATTATTCATTCCCTTTATTTTTTCTTTTTATGTTGAAAATTTTTATGAAACCCATTTCTGTTCCACATGTTATACGATGATAAATTTGTTATGAAACCCACAAATTATTCCACAAATTATTCTTTGATTAATTGAATAATTGACTGTGAAACATTTTTTTTTACATTGGTTATGTGTTTATAGATTTTTTATGAAACTGATATAATTTCATGGGTTGTAAAATGATGAATTTTTTACTATCCTATTGGACAAATATGTATTAATTTTATTATGTGACATGTGATACAGATATCTCACTTAAATGCATTGGGTAATGATTGATATGAAATGAGATAAGAAGGACTAGATTGGGGATTTATCCTACTATATTAAGGGAATCTATCCACTATGATAGTCTATAGAGTGAACGTTTTCTACTATGATTTTTTCGGTAGTGAACCAATTGAACTATGATAAACTTTTAAATATTCCTTGAAATACTAAGGAAATAATTCTATGTTCTTCTATGTGTTCAAAATATATATTTTCTGTGCCAATGTTATGCTATTAGGGTTAATTTTCTCTAATTCCATTATGATTCATGTCTTATGAACTACTAGGATTTATTTCATAACTGATATTTATGATTTATGATAAGTTGGGTATAGTTTTCTAATGTTATTATCATATTCATGAACCCCTTTTTTCAATAAATTTTGATATCTCCCTTGGTTACCCTTACTTAGCATATGTGTTAAGCCTTTCTTATGTTTCATTTCCCAAGGTTGTGCTAAAATGTGTTATGTATGAGGTGTCTATGAATGTTTTGATTAATGAAGACCATAGGTGGAGATCATAGAGCTCACATAAAAACTGTTATTTATGTATTAATTTTTCCAAATGCACTATACCTTTTTGATTCTCATTCTTGGGTTTGTTTAATGTGATTAATGTTAATCTAAAAATATGTAATATTTATATATTATAATTTCGGGCCTTTATGTTTGGTTTCATAGGATAAGTTTAGTAAACCATTTTAGAATAAGATATGAATTTTCTTTGTGTGAAATGTAAGGATATGTAAGAGGATCTATTTGAGGATAATTCAATGGAAGACTAAATGTCTAGAAAAATGTACTTGAATTTGGGTAAAGGATATATTGAGGGGTTTCCAAGAATTGCGTCCATGTATGAATATTACATATGGAAGTGGCTCTAGAACAATGATACATAAGGGTAAAAATATGAAAAGTGTGCATAGATATGGAATTACTCGTCACATGGGGCATAAAATCGGGTCATGTTGCACACCTAGTATGAATCTACCTAGGGATGTTATTTGTAAATTCAAAAAAAAACTTAAAAAACAATAATGAATTTAATTTTAGTGTAACTATGAATAAACATGGATAAACATATGTTTTCATTGACAAAATTTTTTTCTAGGATTTATATATATTATACATAATTTTTCATGATTATATTATTCCCCACTATGATTATAATTTCCTGCACTGAGATTTTTTCTTTTAGTAAATAGTAGGAATCATGAGGAACCATGTTAATTCTGAGTGTGATATACAATTTAATGATTTTACTCATGAGAAGACAAATGTTATGGGATTTGGAATAGATGATCTCATTTCTATTATCACATAACCTTCTCAAGATATGAATCATGTTGAACTTATAAATGATAAAAGAATATAATATAATTTTGTTGAGTCCTCTAGGAGGCAATATCCACCATCTTTTAGTGGGTATACTGATCTACTAGTTACTGAATATTGGATCAGTATCATTGATTTTTTTTCAAAAGTTAGGAACATGAAAAACGTATTTTGGATTTAAATCATTTGGAAGGGATAGTATATCAATGTTTTACTCTCATCAAGAATACAAAAGAGAATGATGAAATTGAATTAATGTAGTAGGATGATTTTAAGAGATTATTTTCTAATAAATACCTCCCTAATATGCTTCGTACAAAAATAAATACGGATTTTATTGAGCTAACGTAGAAGTATGATTAATGTGGTGGTACCTTTGAGTAAAATTTTGAAAGACTAGTGAGGTACACTTATAACATTATTAACCAATCTAAAAGTAAGTTGATCAATTCATCAGTGTCTTAAAACCAAATCTCTCAATGGTTTCATCCATAGGGAACATCAATAGCTATGAATTAATCATTCAATGTGCTCTCAAGGTGGAAATGGATATAAGAGTTACCCATAAAACTCATGGTCATGAAAATAAGTGGATGATTGATGTCAAAGGAAGCTATAGAATCCATGAAAATGATAAGTATATCTTTATATAATGCTCAATCTATGGAATAAAAATGGGGAATTTATCTTAAGGGGACTAGTGATTTCATTATGTGTGTGAATGTAGATTATCGAGAAATTGATTTCTAAAGTGATGGGAATTTGTTAGAAAATTATATAAAAAGATAGAAAGATGTATAAAATGAACCACCCACATTACAATGTTTCAAATGGAATAATTATGGTCATTATGTTATCCAGTGCCCAAATACTAAGGTTAATAATGATGATCGATGTTGGAAACCTCCTAAGCTGAGAAACATGGTGATATATATTGTGATAAAAGATTTCAAAAATGGGTGTGATAATGATGTGGTGATTGGTACACTTGCCATACACACTAGAAATTCTAATTTATTATTTAAATATGGTTCTAACAATTATTTCATATATAAATAATTTTCTAAGGGTATCAAGATTGCACAAAAGAGAATAGGTGTACAATTAGTATTGATTAATTCTAATGGAATGATGATTGAATCTCTAGTATATGATTCATCTCTAGTTGATGTTTATAGGAATTTGCTTCCAGAAAGTCTTACCATTCATCCAATGGTTAAATTTGATGTCATATTAGGAATGTATTTTTGTTCTCAACATTATTACCACATCAATTGTCTAGGGTGGAAAGTCAAATTTGATATTCCAAATTAACCTATAATTGTCATTCAATGTAATGATAAGTATTAAATTTTTATGAATATCACATGCATTTCATGGGTCTTGATTCCCATTCATAAGAGGTTTTTGTATCATATGGTTGGGGAGAAACTCAAAAATCAATGCTATAACTGTTGTGTGATATTTTATAATGTATTAATGGAAGTGTTTTTTAGTCTTCCACAATGTTATGAAATTTATTTTTAAATATAACATGTAATGACCCAAAATTTTATTAATGAAAATTCCTCTTAATCTGATTAAATGTATTACAAATTTAAATGGTTATTTAATACATATGCATTTCCCTGGTTTTATGTTTTTAAATTTCCAAATACATTTATGAACTGTTACTGTTTCTAATATATCTTTTGAATAGTGATCACTTGATTATTATGAATATAGTTCTTTAACAAATCAAATTTACTTTGACAAAAGAATCAATGGCCTCATCCAGTAAAATTTCTTCATACGAAAACCATTTTTCAGAGCTCGAAAAGGAGGTAGTGTCACTAGGATTTGCTCTTGACTAATCCCAAACCGAGATTCAACACTTTATGCATTAACTGAACCGCCTATGGGGGAATTAGAAGTTAATAATGATTACCACTCGAGCGATATTATATGATCTACTTCAGAATTCTGTCACCATCACACACCTTACCCTTAGATATTGTGTGGGTGTTATAAGGGGTTATGTAACAAGACCTTAGCACTGTGATTATGTGCATTATTTTTGTGTATAATAATGAATATACATTAATTTTATTATTACTTTGTAAATGGGATTTAAAGTAGAAATTTTATTTTTAGATAATATTTAAATTCAATTAATAAATCTATTTTGATGAAGTAATGGATTTTTGAATTAAATAATATTTTAATAAAATATTATTACTAAATTAATTTTTGTTAAATATAAATGATCTTATAATTATTATGAATAAAATTGAAATTTTTTTATGGTTTGAAAGTTGATTTTTGTCAAAACCCTGGAAATTTCAATAAATGTTGGTTTTTTTAAAGTAAAAAAAACATATTTATAAAATTATTTATATAAACTGAATATCATTTTTGGATTCTGGATGTCGAAATTATCATTGAGTGAGGTTTTAAAAACTTTCTGAGAGAGTCAATTTTTTTGGGAAAAAATTAAATACCGTTTAAATATATAATGTATTTTATGACATCACAATGACCTAATAGTGATGTAATGAAATAATATAAAAAGGTTGTTCGGACAATATATGTTTTAAATATAAAATAATATGATTTTATATTTTTTTGATAAATTTATAGAGCATTAGTGGACCCTCCAAGACTTATAATACATTTTAACTTTTTAAAATGATTTCCTTGAGATTGTAACTCACCTCTACATAAGGAAGCCTAATATTTTTTTAATTCCATGACCCCAGTTACCCAGAGTTGATGCATTATTTTAATACAATGTCATGATTACAAGGAATAAAGTCTCGAAGGACCGATCAGTTTAACCAACTTGGAATATATATTATATACATGAATGTTACATAACATATTCAAGCATAAAATACAACATAAATAATTCATTGATAACTCTATTATTCCCCTAGATTAACCCTGTATATCAAACATAATACACTTTTTGGAATCCTGGGAAATCAAAACACAAGAAAGCGGTGAGCTCAGATGGTCAGTAAGGGTAAATAATTTAGCGGAAGATATATACTTTTAAGGAATGATGTGTAATAAAAAACAACAGCCTTTTAAACATAAACTTGAATAGAATATGGAGAAAATAAATCATACATTACCATATAAACATGCACATGGATATTTTACTAGATGAATAACCGCAATTAGTAATTAATTTCATAAAGAGGGAATGCCTAACACCAGACATCATTACGACATATTCAATGCCTCATGCCAAGAATACAAATAAAATTTTTGTCAAGGCCTTGTGCCAAGACAATATTTTGTCTCATGAGACCTTCCAATGCATTGAAAGGCTATATCGGGCCCCACCCATCACTTACTATTTCAACTGTATTCTCGTATAAAAATGTTGAAACATAACATTAACATTCGTATTAAAACTAGTATATGAATTGTCAATACATAAACCATAAACCATAAAGGGTATAAAAATTTCCCATACACAGTATATCATATCATAACTCATTCGATACAATATGGAAGATTGTATTATAGTAAAAAATCCTTAATTAAGAATAATATTCAGTAAATAATGTTGACATAGTTGAAAATTATCAGTAATTTTTTTGAAGAGAAATATCCCTTTTTGTGAAATCATTTAAAAGTCACACATTAATAAAGAAAGAAATTTAAAATATATTTTTGAATCAAATTGTCCCATAACACTTTGAAATAATTGAAATTAATTAACCTTTTAAAAAATTCAAGTCCATATAAATAAATCCTTAAATCCATTTTGAAAACATGGACATTAATGAGAAAGATTTAAAAGAATTAATATTTAAAACATTTAAAATGATATTTTAGTTCAAGGGTACCAAAAAATAATCATTTTAAAATTACTTTTATGAAATATGTACATGGATAAGAAATATTTTCCCGAAAATACTTACACATAAACAATCTCAGATAATAATGAGATTGAGAAATTAACCCCTACCTTGCACTTTCCTTTGGTCGAGGGTGTGTTTATCCTCGTATATAATGACCAAATTATGATATTAAATTATAAGAGAATCATATTCATATATATTATATCATACATGATTTCTTTATGACTATATACTACCCATTTAATAATTTTTTTCTAGTTAAATTAACTTTTTGGGTTATAATGGCTTTCTTTATCGTACGTGTTTTAACATGTTATTCATGATCGTATCATTTAGATCATGATTTAAATACTTCCAGAATATAAAAAAATTATATATAATATATATTTATAATATAAATATTTATAATAGATAGATATATGAAATTGAAAACACCATTTATGGAGACGGTAGGCCGTACGTACGCAAAAACGTTGTTTCTGTTTTCATATCGTATTGAACGGAAGTAAGTGAATAAGATATCTGTTAGTACATACAGACACACAGACACACACACACATATATATATATATATATCTCCAGTATCATTATCATGTCATATATTACATACTTATTAATAATATATATTTTTTATAATCATCATTGAATGGAGAACCTGTAAATGAATCTCATCATGTCGTGGAGGTGGTAAGGCATACATACACACAAGCGATGATATCATTTCCATAATGATTAAAAGGTGTAGAATTGGATGATATATTAATTTTAAAGAGAAATTATCATGTTATTTTCATTATTTATATAAATATTACTCATCATTATATCCATCCAAATAACATAGTGTTGAATAAAAAATTACACCATGACGTGGAGACGGTAAGCCGTATATATGCACGCATGGTGACATTATCATTCATTGGATAGATAGAATAATTATTATGGTTGTACCTTCTTTATAATAACATAAATGTATGTATAAGGTACTAGATTTATTATTATTTTTTAGCAAATAACAAAGAAAGTGAAAGTGGAAGAAGAAAATAATTTTGAAAGAGGAGATAAAATAATTTCCACTTAATTGGGTGTTTCCTTTTGATTTGAAAAAAGGGCTCAGTATTTTGGCTTCTTGTTCAAGTAAAGTAATCTAGGTTGACGTGAGGGAAGTTGGGAGAAGATTTGGGCGGGTTTTGGTGCAGCCAAATGGATTTTTAGGTGTTGTTTCGATAGAAGGGGAAGTACCCTTTTATAAGAGAGATGGGGGTCACTTTGGGAAAAGATTGAAATATTATTTTATTATAAAATAATTTTCAGTTTATAATGGCTCCAAATTTATTTATTCCAAATATAAGGTGGTTATGGGTCAAAATCATCTCAAAAAATAGGTTATAGACAAGTTTATGTCACCATATTACCATATCCTTTAGATTTAACTCTTAGTTAAATAGTTTAACTTTACCATGTCCTCTTGTGTTATTAAAATAAATGGTTAATAAATGTACTATAAAAATCCATAGGAACCCCAAGTGGTTAATTATTGATATATATAACCTTAAATATGTACATTGTCTGATCCTTATATTTTTATAAAAATTATATCAATTAATAATATATTATTTGTTTTAAAATATCATTTATGTCAATTTGGATACTATTTGGTATTTTGTTTTTGTTAAAGTCAGAAAAACATTTTCACGTCAAAAAATATATATTTAATCAACACGAAAATGCCATATTAACCTAGTAAATTTGTGGATGGAATAAAAAGCCTCAATTTATATTTATTTTTATATTTTTAATATCAATTATTTTAATCTTTCATTCATTAAGTAATTACTCCATCATCATTATGTCATAAATAAATTTTATAATTTAGTCTCTAAAAATTATAAATATATATGATTATGTAGGAAATATTTTTATATTTCTAATGAATATTTATAGTCGAATGTTTCTTATGTATAACCCTATATTAAAAATCATTTTTTATTAAACATTGAATTTAACACTTTTAACACTTCTTTAAATAAAATAATAATAAATGTCCCAATATAATCCAAATGGACAAAAGGATCATATTTAATTACTATGGATGGTTTTGTTCAAAATACCCTTATCCAATAGAATTAGGACATGTTTTAGGGTAATTATAATATCATTTTTACCTTTAATTACTCTATTTACTTTTAACCGTGGTAAACAAAAGTCAAAAGTTACTATTCACCAAAAAATATTTTCATCTTATTGAACCATTTTTTTACTTACTGATATTAACTGTGTCTCTCATATATTTGAAATTCAATTCACATAAGTGGTAAATTTACGTTTTATGCAAATTTGCAAATGTGCCTAGAAGATGGGTAAAAGACGTTATAAAGTTCAATAAAATTTTATACATCTAATTTTTTAATAAAATGACTCCATTGAATTAAATTGAACTTATATAGCTATTATATATATATATTTACTTAAAATAAATTTAAATAAAATAAATAATTACTTAAATAAAAAGTTGGTTTTAAACAATAACGCAGTGTTTTTACTATTCATCAAAAATTGAACGTTTTTAGAAAAATACCAAAAATTCACCCTAAGAAAATTTTGATTTTCTGAATTCAAAAATAAATTATATTTTACATAATTAAAAACATATATTATTCATTAATTAATTTAAAATTAATTCCCGTTGTCAAAACAAAAAAGAGGGTTTTTTAAAAAGTAAAAACTATCAAAAGTTTGACATGTGGTTATGTTAAATTTAAATGTGAAATTTCTTTTAATGACATAAATTTTATTAAATGATAAAAAAATAATATAATTATACTTACAAAAACATTAAAATTCCAATTTTAACACTATAAATTATTTCGATTTAAAAAGTTGTTTTCAATTAAAAATTAGTATTTTTCAATATTCATCAAAATATGAAAGTTATCCGAAAAGTACCTAAAATTTATCCAGAATAAATTTTTATGTCCCTATTCTAAATAAGAATTTAATTTCATTAAATTTAATATATAATGTGTCAAATATTGGTTTTAAAAATAGTTCTCCATTAAAAGGTTGTAAAATTTCATTTTTTCAAAAGTACTTCTTTTATCTGAAAAGAATGATTTTTTTCTTATATTATGTCTAAGAAACATATAATATGGAGTATAAAATTATATGGAGTATATAAAATTCAAAATTGAGTAAATATTATTCATAACCACTTTTTGAACGACTGGTTTGGTAAGTTGTGGTGCGCTCAAACTCGGTGTTGCGTGTAGTGAAAGTTATTGAATTACTTTGAAGAGATAAAGTACTATGAAATCATGGGGTGTTACATTCTCCCCTCCTTCAAAAAATTTAATCCTCGCAATTTTAAATTGTTCTTAAAAAATAAAAGGATAAAAATACAAAAACATCTTTGTGGAAAACTCACATCATAATTTGGGTTAATATAATTTAGTCTTAATAAGAGGGAAATGGAAATGAAAATGTAAACACCAAATTATGATCTCAATTAGAAAACTATTGGGGGAAATTAGAGACACATAATTGGAGGAAAACATAAATATTTATTGGGATTGATTAAGGTCATAAATCACAAATAAGTGTAAAAATTAGGGCCTCAAAGCCATCAATCTATGATGATTTAAAAAATCATTGGATCAACAAAACATGAGGTAATAAGATAACACATTTTTTGTTTTAATATATCTTCCCTAATGTTTCAGAATTAATTTATTCATAGAATAAGAGGGAAAAAATATACTTGAAAAGTATAGTTTCATCCTTTAACAAATTACTACAAAAAAATAATCTTTCACTCCAAAAGATAATAGAATTCAAAAATATTCTATTTATCCTAATCATATTGGGCTTCAAAAAATAATGAATATATAATTCTTTTGTCAGAATATTTAAAAAAACTACAATATACAAACCAAGACATTAAGTAGGCCATTGGTAGGTGATGCACCCTTATCTTCCTTCGGTTGCGGGTTCAAGTCTCACGGCCTTGCCGGATGTGACTGGTTGTCGCCCGACCTCGGAGTTGTCCTTTTTATAAAAATCCAAAAATAATATGAAGAAATTATTTAACCTTAACAATAGTATCCAATGTCAAACTTAATCCATTCCAACCTTTAGACATATCCAAAATACTTCTTTCCAAACTGAAAATCCAAAATTTATAAGGA
Organism: Viscum album; assembly: GCA_963277665.1. Lineage (NCBI taxonomy): Eukaryota > Viridiplantae > Streptophyta > Magnoliopsida > Santalales > Viscaceae > Viscum > Viscum album. The sequence continues at coordinate 124,031,759 of OY728131.1, forward strand.
AGGTAAACACAATGAAGATCTTTTTTTCACGTAATAACTTTTGAATACCTTCATCATGTATTATTTTAAAACATGGTAACTCCCTGAATTACCACAAAACCTTATTGATTACATTCATGCTCCCTTATTCCTTATATAATACTGGATATACTTCTTATATCCAAAAATGTTGTAAACTCCTTCAATAATGGAATAAACAAACAATTAATTAGTTTCAATGTAGTCAAGAATATCAAATATAATTTATCAAAATCAATCATATTTTATTCCAAAATCACTTCCCCTTTATCAGAACCATATTAATGTTTATCTTTCCTTTAACCATGTATTTTCCAAAAAGATTATATTTCTATTGAGTCACTTTTTTTCCAACCATATAATCTCAAATCCTTAATGAAATAGTATTGTAGTACAATCTTTATTTATTTCCATAATTCATATAACCAGTACACCGTTGATACAAAACTCAAATTAAATAATTATTAAATAAAAAAATAAGAACACTAGTCATTCCTCTTTATCTGTGGTAGTATCATAACATGATTATTATCCAATAGCTTCATTTGGGGTATACTCTAATGTTTTGGACATTGATTCGCGTAGTGTCCCAACTCCTTGCAGATAAAGCATTATACATTTGACACATTTTTCTTACCCTTTCAATCATGAACATGGTGTACCTTTTCTACAAACATATAAAAAACTCCCATTCCATTTAATAATTTACAGAGGTGATTCTTTCCACAGTTATCACATATGGGAAAATTCTTCTTCCCTTTCTTTCCTTTATCCATCATTCTCTATACAATCCTTTTCTTCTCTTGAATCCCTTAAAATCCATACGAATCACATAATTCATTACTTATATTATTAACACATGATATTATTTCCTCACATGATGAGAATGCATGGGATAATATTTCCATTTTAAATGTTGGCTTAAGACCATGAAATATATTATCCTTCTTACTCTTTGGATCATGGTTATTGCTAGAGTTCTCATTCCTTCTACAGGGAACCATTTCTAAACAATGACATACACAATGTTAGTTTATGAATCACAATGCCAAAGTCCAAACATGTAAAATATATAGCGACCCAAGCCTTTTACATATAACATTTCATGATTTTATACATAATTCCTCATCAGAGTACAAGCTAAGGATCATTAAGTCCTGTTTCTTGGAAGACAAGGTACATATATCAAAAAACATGGGGCTAAAAATAATTCTTTATTTAATCTTCATAATGAGATCCTAACTTATTTTGAGCCCTTACATATGCATAGGGTACCCTATGGAACACATGAACAAAGGGATGAGCTAAAAAGTTCAGTAAGGGAAAGATCATATGAATAAACATTAAGCAAATGAGTTAGGAGGCTTGACATAATGATATTGGAAGCATGGAACATATAGAATCATAACATATAAACATGGGATCATAAAAAATGGAAAAAAATAATCATGGGATCATATAAGAATGAGATTATAAAAGAATAGTTTGATAGAGAGGTGGCAGCAACTATATACATGACTTTAGTATGAGTCAAGGCTAACCGCAAATCTCATTTCCCATAGTAGCACAAGCCAAGGCTAACCGCCCGGACCGTTTTCCCATAATCCTATCATGAGACATTAACATTAACCAATACATTGGAGCACTATCTTGGTGCACCCATATAAGCTTATTCATGTATATTCTTTCCACATAAAGAATCTCACATAATCATTCATACATAAATATAAGAGTACCCAAGGAAAGAAATTGGCACTCAATCACGTCATGGAGCATAATAAAATGAGACGTAACATATAATCATCCATGAAAGAAAATAATTAGATAATAAAGAGACACTAATAATGAATAAAGGCATAAATCATGAAAAGAGATAACAAACTAATGTGATAACATGTAAAAATAGTTTTTTGGAATCATTGAGTCAAAACATTTTAGTGCGGTTTAAGAAAACATCGAATATCTCTTAAAACAAAAAGTGGCATAATATTTTTTTTTAAAACCAGATGTAAACCAGGAGGGTTTTAACAATAAAAAGACTGATTTAATAAAGACAAAGGTGACATAAAAAATTATAGAGTACACTTGATAATAGGAAAGAATTCGGGAGGTTCCCTTAAAACGGGTTCACTTATCAAGAAGTAATGAGGAGAGAATCACTTAAAAGAATGCATATCCCTGAATGAGAGTGATGAAAGAGTTTTGATGAATAAACTTGGAACATTTACACAACATTTAGAGTATGCACAAGAAAAGATAGGATAACATCATTTTGGTAGAAAGGTATATAAGACAACCCGAACAAATAAAAGAGGTTCGGGTAGAATTCTTTACGGATTATCAGCATGGTATCAGGAGTACTTGAGGGCGATTAGTGAGAGATGAAAATGAATTATCATCACTTATACATATATACGAGATTATGGGGGAGGTGAAAAATCATACCCCATAATTAATAATTACACACAACATGTCCTAACATTGTGAACAATCCTAAATAAGGGTGAAATTGAGAGGATCCCTTACCTTAGGTCTGTTGGTGTTCTCCACATGATATTAATGACCTGAATAGTAAAATTAGGTTTATTAATAAATTGTTCCATAACCTTATCTAAAATTAAAATATTCAGTATAACATTTTTAAGGTCACTTATACCCATTTTGATTGATTACAAGGTTCAATTTCATTGTTCAGGTCAATTTGTTTCATTTGTTTTAATGATCGGTTCAATGGTGTTTAGGTTCAAATAAATTGTAAGATGAAAGTGGTTGTCCATAATTGAAGTTATATAACATTAGTGGACCAACATTAGGTTACATTTTTACACAATTCATTTGGATAATTAGAGTGAAATAGATCCTTTACATTAAACATTAATAATAAACACTTGAATTAAGTTTTAGGATTTTTCCCATAATTGACTTGTTTTGTATTATTATTTTATATCATGAGTGTATGAGGATTAAAAAACCTTAAATTGGACATATAACATAAATAATAATCTGTTTAAAACATAACATAAATGGTTTCTTGACTAGAAATAAAATAATAAAATATTTTGAAAACACATTATCCATGATGTGGGTAATTTGATACATCACGGACGACGTTTTAATTCTAGAAAGTGAGGGAGAGGAGGAGAAGCATGATGCTTGAAATTTTCCATAAACATGATTAGCATCCAGAATATATGAGATTCTGGAGCTTTCATTCTTTTGGATAAGGGAAGGGGAAGAGGGTATAAGAAAAGAAAGAAAATAAAAACAAAACACTTGAAAACAAAAGACGGTTCTTACCCTTTGATCTCCACTCTTCGAGACTCCTCTTAGGGTCTTTGATTTTGGTCTTTTGAAAATAAGAGAAAGCCATTGACGTGGGAAAAAATCTTGGTAGGTTATTTGGGCAGAAGTTTGGCTAGGAAAAAGGCATGAGAGGTGTGAGGAAAAGGGGTAAGGAGAGGGGGTATTTAAAGTGAGGGAGGAGAGGGTTTTCCAAATTGTTTATTCAATAGTTTATTAATTTCCCTCAAGACAAGGAATATTGAGGATTCCTTGACCAAAAATAGTAAATGTAGAATTTTAATCCGAACCAATTTGGCTTACATCAGCAGAACATCATCATGACTTCATAATTAATGTATTTTTTTTTTATTTTTTAAATCATCGCATTTCACTATTCATCAAAATTTCATGTATTTCAAGAAAAATGTCAAAAAAAATTCCCGAACCAATTTTCGATATGTAAAATCAAAAAATGAAGCCCATTTTTCAAAAATAATTTTCAATATATGATTATTTTAATATTTAATTAAAATAATAATTTATTATGAAAACCAGTTTTAAAACATTCATTAACTCATTCTAAAATATAGGTATATCACACGTCCAACCTAAATATTATTTTTATACCACCAACGGTGAGATTACTATTCATTAGGGTATACCACTATTCATAAGGGTATGTTACTATTCATCAGGGTTGGTTATTATTCACTAAAAATTATTTTTGTTTTATTTGACTCCAAAAAATCATCTTGAACACAACCGTGTATGCTGGATTTTTGAAATTCCAAACACAAAAGTGACAAAATTATGTTTAAAGGTCACTTATCACTTAGTAGTTCATTATGTTGTGTGTTCATGTGATTTTATGACATATATATAAGAAGGTAATTTCCATTGAAAAACATTGGGTTGTTACAAAATACCTATTGTAAATTGAATAGTTTACGCATATATTCCCTAATCCTAAAAAAAATTCTGGAGGAAGTATTTCCTCCTAAATTCTTCATAGTGGGTTCTAAAGAAAATGTGAATTATCCTGAGTATATCCCCCAGGAGTGTCATAACCAAGAGTTTAGCAAGGCCCATTGTCATTTACCAGGATACCCCTGGCCAAGACCGAAACTTCTTGTCAGATTTTTCACTCCTAGGTACAGATGCGCCAGATCCGGCTCTACCTTCTCGTATCCAGGAAGGGATTTATTTCTTAAAAATACACAAACTATCTAAATTACCAAAATTTTATGAAGTTCTTTTATAATAATCCTCATATTATATCTTAGTGTAATGTTATCTAATCATAGTTTTTCTAAATCTAGTTTCCAAGGATTGTAGTAAACTTCCTCTGATACCAACTATAACGTCTCGACTCCAGTTACCCAGAGTTGATGGATTATTTTAATACATTGGTATGATTACAAGGAATAATGTCCTGAAGGACATATCAGTTTAGCATTCTTGTAAAATAGATTACATACATGAACATGACATTACACATTCAATAATAAAACAAAACATAATTAATCCATTGAAAAATCCATTATTCCCCTAGCTTAACCCTGCATATCAAACATAATACACTTCTTGGAATCCTGGGAAAACAAAATATAAGAAAGGTGTGAGCTCAAATTCTCAGTAAGGATAAATAAATTAGCAGAAGCTATAACCTTTTAAGGAAATAAGTGTAATAAAAAACAACAGACTTTTCAAAATAAACATGAACATAATATTGAGAAAATACATCAAACATTACCATATAAACATGAACATGGATATTCTACTAGTCGAATAATCACATGTAATATTTAATTTCATAATGAGGGAATGCCTAATGCTGGACATCATTACCACATAATCAAGGCCTAATTCCTATAAATAAAATTTTTGTCATGGCCTTGTTCCAAGATAGTAGTTTGTCTCATGAGACCTACCAATGCATCGGGGGGCTATAGTGAGCCCCACTCATCTCTTACTAAGTCCACTGCATTCCTCATATGAAAATGTTGAAATATAACATAAAAATTCATATTAAAACAAGAATACAATATGTTAATAATTAAACCATAAACCATGAAGGGTATAAAAATAGAACATCCATAGTCAAACCTATCATAACTCATTCGATACAATATGGAAGATTGTATAATAATAAACCATCCTTAATCAATAATAATATCCAAAAAAAATGTTGACATAGTTGAAAATTATTAGTAAAAGTTTTTGAGATAATTATCCTTTTTTTGAAATCATTTATAAGTCACACATTTATAAAGGAAGACATTTAAAATATATTTTTAAAACAAATATTCCCATACCACTTTGAAATGTTTTAAAGGAATTTACATTTTAAAACAATCATTTCCAAATAAATAAATCCTTAAAACCATTTGGAAACATGGACATTAATGAGAAATATTTAGAAGAATAAATATTTAAAACATTTAAAATGTTGTTTTAGTAAAATATCACCTTAGAAGAATCATTTTGAATTGTTTTTTATGAAACATGGACCTGGAAAACAAATATCTCATAGAAAATAATTACACATAAACAATCTCAGATAATAATGATATTGAGGAATTAACCCTCATCGTGAACTTTCCTTTGGTTGAGGGTACGTTTAACCTCCTTTATAATGACCATATTATGTTATTAAATTATACCATAACCATATTCATATTTATTTTATCATACATGATTCATTTATGATATTATACTACCCATTTAATAATGATTTCTATGTTAAATGTACCTTTCGGGTAATAAACGATCTCTTTATCATACATGATTTAAATTTTTATTCTTGATCGTACCATTTAGATCATGATTTATATAATTATAGAATATAAAAAATAATTTATATATGACATATATTTAGAATATAAATATTTATAATAGATTGATATTTGAAAAGGAAGACAATGTTAATGGAGATGGTTGGTCGTACGTACGCATAAACGTTTTTTTTGTTTTCATATCTTATTGAAGGGAAGTAAGTGAATATGATATATGTAATTACATACATATATATATACATATTTCCAATATAATTATTATGTCATATATTACATTATTATTATTAATATATATATATATTTTATAATCTTCGTTAAATGGTGAACCTGGAAATGAATCACATCGCTTCGTGGAGACGGTAAGTCATACGTACACAGGAGCGACGATATCATTTTTTTAATGATTAAAAGAGGTGGAATTGTATGGTATATTAATTATACAGGGAAATTATAATGTCATTCTAATTATTTTTATATATATTACTTATCATTATATCCATCCAAATAACGTAGTGTTGAATAACAAATTATACCACGGCGTGGAGACGGTAAGTCGTACGTACGCATGCATGGTGACATTATCATTCATAGGATGGATATAATAATGAGTATGGTTGCACCATATTTATAATAAAATCACAGTATGTATAAGGAACTAGAGATATTATTTTTTATGGAAATTACAAAGAAATATAATGTAGAAGAAGAAAAGAACTTTCAAAGATGTGATAGAATAATTACCTCTTCTTTGAGTGTTTCCTTTTGATATGAACAGAAGGGATCCTTATATTGGATTACTACTTGAGCTAAGGCCTCTAGGTTGAAGTGTGGGATGTTGGGCAGATAGTTGGGCAGGGTTGGCTGAGCCAAATGGCTCTTTACGTGTGGTTTTGAGAGAAGGGTTAGTACCCATTTATAAGAGAGGTGAAGGTCACTTTAGGAAAATTTTGAAATATTATTTTATTATAAAATAATTTTCGATTTATAATGGCTCAAAATTGACTCATTTCTACAATATGGTGGGTATGGGTCGAAATCCACTCAACCAGTAGGTTTTAGACTAGTTATATTACCATATTAACACAATGTTTTAGATTTAACTCTTAGTTAAATAGTTTAACTTTTACCATGTCCTCTTATATTATTATAAAAAATGGTTAAAAAACTTACTAGAAAAAGACATGAGAACCCCAAGTGGTTCATTACTTATATATAAATCCTTATATAAGTACATTATCTATACTATAGATTTTTATAAATATTATATCAATTAATAATATAGTATTTATTTTAAAAACTCATTTATTCCAATTGTGAAACTATTTGGTATTTTGTTTTTGTTATAGTCATAACAAATTTATCAATTCAAAAAAACTATTTAATAAATCCTAAAATTTAATATTAACCTATAATATTATTTGATGGCATAAAAAGACTCAATTTACATTTATTTGTATATTTATAATATCAATTATTTTAATCTTTCATTGATAATGTCATTACTGCATCAACATTGTGTCATAAATTAATTTAATTATTTAAAATCTAAAAATTATAAATTAAAATACAATTATGAAGGAAACCCTTTTATCTTTATAATGAATATTTATAGTCTAATTTATCTGTTGTATAACCCTATATTAAAAATGATTTAGTTATTAAAATTTTTATTTAACACTTTTAACTCTTCTTTAAATAAAATAATAATAAATGTCCTAATCTAATCCAAGTGGACCAAAATGATCAAATTTTATTTCTATGGTTGTTTTAATTCGAAATAAATTTATCCAATAGAATTAGGATATGTGTTAGGGTAATTATAATATCATTTTACTTTTAATTACACTATTTACTTTTAATAGTGGTAAATAAAAGTCAAAAGATACTATTCACCAAAAAAATATTTTCATCTTATTGAACCAAATTTTACTTATTGATTTAAATTGTGTCTCTATGATTTTTGAAATTCAATTCATAGAAGTGGTAAAATTATGTTTGAAGAATATTTGAAAATGTTCCTAGAAGGTGGGAAATAGACGTTAAAAAGTTCAAAAAAAATTTATACATATAATTTAATTATAAAACGACTCAAATGAATTACATTGAACTTATATAGGTAGTATATATCTAATTTTATGTAAAAAAATTTAAATAAAATAATATTTATTAATAAAAGTCATTTTTAAACAATAACGTAGTGTTTTTCACTATTCATCAAAAATTGAACGTTTTTGTAAAAATACCAAAAATTCACCCTAAGTTAATTTTGATATTATGAATTCTAAAGTTAATTTTATTTTAAAAAATTAAAAACAAATAAGTTTAATTAATTACTTTAAAATTAATTCCCATTGTCAAAACCACAAAGCATGTTTTTTAAAAGTAACAACTATCAAAAGTTTGACATGTGTTTATGTCAAATTTAAATTTGAAATTACATATAATGACCTAAATTGTATTTAATGATAAAAATATTATCTAAATATACTTCCAACCCATTAAAATGTATAATTTAACACTATATATTATTTTGATTAAAAAAATTCAATTAAAATTTATTATTTTTAACTATTCATCAAAATATGAATGTTATCAGAAAAGTACCAAAAATTTATAGAAACTAAATATTTCAGTCCAACTTATAATTAAAAAATTTAATTTAATTTAATTTAATATATAAAAGTTTTATATATTGGTTTTAGAAATGGTTTTCTATTAAAAAGCAGTAAAATTACATTTTTTTAAAAATACTTCTTTTATCTAAAAAATGATTTTTTCCTTATTTTATGTCTATGAAACACATAATATGTATTATAAAATTATATATAGTATATAAATTTCAAAATTTAGTTAATATTATTCATAACCGCTTTTTGAATGCCTAGTTTGGTAAGTCGTGGTGCGCTCGAACTCGATGTTGCGTGTTGCGCAAGTTATTGAATTAATTTGAAGTGATAACATACTATGAAATCTTGGTGTGTTAAAATTTTAATAATTTAGGACATTAAAATTATAAAATAATTTTTCCCTCTCCCCTTTGGAAAAAACCATTGGCAAAATCCATGGGTTGGTTTGTGGTTTTGATTATATTTCTGTGTGGTTTCCAGAACTTAAATAATAAATAATTTCTTCTCTTTTTTGATATAAACCCACCCAATCTCCCACATATATTAAATAAAAAAACCTTGAATCACATCCCTAATCTTCCCTAATCTCTATAGAAACCACCCATGGTGCCCCAAGCTCCCACGAAACCTCTCTTAAGCCTCTCCTAAGCATTTGGATCACACTTCCAATAAAGGGATTTCTTCCTCTCTCATTTTTTCGAAGTTTCTTGATGTTTTTATACCATTTTATTTTCAATTAAATTATTGGGGTATGATTTTTCACCTCCCCTATAATGCATTACTTATATTTAAAAAATGATATTTCCCTTTCTCTTTCACTAATTCCTCCCATGTACACCTGTTAACATGCTAAAATTCTGTAAGGGATTTTTCTCTCCTCATTTAAATTAATGAAGTTATTTTGTATTATGAATCTAAATTCCCTTACATTTTTTGGGACATGTATCTATATGACCCCCTTAATTTCCATTTCTTGTATATATTATGATGCACCCATTTCTATCTCATCAACCTTTTTATGAATTTTTATGCAATGCCATTATTCTTCTAAATTGCACCGTGATTTTCCAAGCCAAAGTCATTGTGTTGTGAATACCATGCCCATTTATCTATCAATGATATTCACCTTTATGCACATTTACATATTGATTATATAGTTTCATTTATTAATTCCAAATTTCATTTATCATGGAATAAATAATGATGTTTAATGAATACATGTTATATGATCCATGTGGCATACTTATGGATGAAATTAAATGATTATGAAGGGTGTGCCCTGATAGTGCTTCAATGCATGGGGTAAAGATTAGTATCATGATACATCAAGTGAAATGAGGGTTTAATCATTCTAATTAAAGTTCAATTAGGGTTTAATCATGATAATTAAAGTTAAATGAGGGTTTACTCATGCTCCCTATTCAATAAGCCTTGGCTCATGCTAATATTATGTCAAATGTTGATGCCACATTTCTCGGTTCTGAAAATCATGCTATATCATGCCTTTATGTTCATGTTTCTATTATTCCTCATTGATATGGTTATTTCTTAACATGTACTATATTCTTAATTTCATTCCTTGTCTACCCCCTTATTGTTCTTTATAGCTCAACCTTTTCTTAGGAACCTCCTCATGTTATCCCTTGAAATAATAAGAATGAAGGAATATGTGTGGTCATATAAAAGAAGTTTTTAATAAAGATGTGTATTTCATGTTTTATGTTGTTATTTAATGTTCCTAAACCACAAATAAACTAGACCTCTTGATATTATATGTTGTATCAAGTGATGATTTTAGGAAATAAATTATGGTTAATTGTGAAATAAAGAGTTGTTTTCTTATAATTGGTACCGTATGATATGTTTAGTTATTTCTAGGATTGTGATTTGAAATACCTAGTGAAAGCCTTTGGAATAAGACTATGTATAATAAAAAACATCACAAAATTTTTGTGAGTATTGATTAATTGTTTTATCAAGAAAATAAATCATTGTCTGGATACGAGAAACAAGAGGATGCTCTTTCAAAGAAGTATCTAGGGGTAAACCTCAAAAACGTCCTTTTGAAGTAGACTCAAATTGGAACTGGTGCACTATAATAGACCTTTCTAAAATTTTGGTTATGACACTCCTAGGGGACATTCTTTGGTAAATTCATAATATTAGTATGAACCATTATTAAGGGAATGAAAAAAAATTCCCTGAGAATATATGTTAGGAAGTAGATCACGGATAACATAGATTTAATCCTATAAATTCATAAATTAAGTAACTAAAAGAAGTTTATAAGTTATCAATTTTTGTATTAGGATTCCGCTTTATGTGTTACCCCTAACATACCTCGTATTCCAACCAATGGCTAGTAATAGGAGGACATGGGATAACAACCAATGTGAAGATCAATGTGATGACTGTTCTAATGAGATGTCAAATATTATGGGAGATGGAGCTACAAATTTTATCATGATACTCTCTCATTTAACTCATGTTTTAAATAGAAACATGGTTCAATAGGAATTTTCCACCCACCCCCCCCCCTAATGAAATAAAAAGGCACAATCGAGAGCTTTATGAGGCAAAGGCCGCCTAATTTTAATGGATCATTTGATACCTCAATCACTGAACAATGGATCTACTCAATTGAGAAGATCGTATCCATCATTTCATGTTATGAACAAGAGAAGTTATTTCTAGATGCTTAACGTATGGAGGGTGAAGCTGATCAATGGGGTACATTGATCAAAAATACTATTCCTGTGGGGGAGATCGAGGTGTTGGAATGAAAGGTTTTCTGGAAAAGGTTTCTTGATAAATATTGTCCTCACACCCTCCGACTTAAGGTGGAAAGGGAGTTACTTGACCTCTAGAAAAAAGACATCAAATCCATTGGATCATTTGAGGAACAATTCACTGGGCTTACAGGATATGCCTATGGATTTGTAGTTACCCCCGAATACATGGTTGGACACTTATTTTGTGGCATAAATCCTAGCCTACATAAATCCATAGCAATCCGTGACTTCGAGAGCTATGATGAAATTTTTCAATGTGGCCTCAAAGTCGAATTGGTGATTTGAGAATCTCAAGGGTATCATGGGGATAAAAAGTATAAGGTGGAATTTAAATCTAGTGGTCTAATAGATAAATCCAATAGGGCTATGAAAATCTAGCACCCCACTTGCCAACGGTGTGGAAAGATGGACCCTAGAAATTTCATGAAGGGGATGAGGAAATGCTTTAGGTGTGGAAGATAAGGGAACCGGGCTATTAACTACCAATAAGAAAAATCCATGTCTATGACAGAGGAGAGGAATTCTCTATTCGACCCTCGACACATTTTTCATTGATACTACTTCAAAGAACCACGAAACTTTGAAAACCAATTTCCTATTCCATGGGTTTTTATAGGCAACAAAAAACCTCCAAGGCAGTAAAGGAAATATTTTTCTATCACTACCCCTGAAGTGAACATCGAAAAAAAGTGGTGAAAGGTACGCTAGTTATTCATTCAAGAATAAAGAACATGCTTCTTGATTCTGGTTCTATGCATTCTTTTATATCCCGAAAGTTTATTATAACAATCCCAACACCACCATAAATAATGTAATTAAAGATGTTAGTGAGAATGGAAAATGGGTCAATCATTGAATCCCATGAATATAACTCATACCTTATCATAATCTGTTGATTGAATTTCTTGGAGAACCTCGTCGTACTTCCTCTGGTGGAATTTGGTGCAATTATTTTCATGGATTGTATTTCCTTATATAGAGCCAACATAAATTTCCTTGAGATGGAAATCACTCTATATATGGAAAATCAACCCCTGATTCTATACAAGTTCAAGGAGGAGGATGAATCTTCTTTAGTACCGTCATCTAAAGTGTGGATATTACTACCATATGAGAAAATGTTTTTTTCATAGATGACTGAGTCTAATAAAGCAACCATCCTTGAAAACATGACTGTTGTGAGGGAATTTGCTGAAGTGTTTCCTAAGGAATTTCATAGTCTTCCTCAAGAGGTGATGTTGAATTCTCAATTGATATTATACATGTGGCATTGTCCATATCCAAGAATTTGTATAGAATGGATTTTTTAGAGCTTGAGGAGATGAAGAAACAACTATAATAGAATCTGGATAACGGGTTTATACGCCCACGTGCTTCACCATGGGGTGAACCAGTCCAATTAATCAAGAATAAGGATTGCTCAATGTGCCTTTGCATTGATTATTGTGAGCTCAACAAAATCACGATAATGAACAAGTATCCTCTTCCCCAAATTTATGACTTGTTTGATCTTCTACGTGGAGCACAATACTTCCCTATGTTTGATCTGTGGTGGAGATATTACCAAGAAAGGGTGAAGAAGGTGGATATACCCAAGTATACTATTTGTACATGGTATGAGCACTATGAATTCATATTAATGACTTTTGGACTCACTAATTCTCCAACAATCATCATGGACTTGATGAATAAAGTCTTTCGAGATTACCTTAGCAAATTTTTTGTAGTATTTATAGATTATATTCTAATATACTCAAAAACCAATGAGGTGCATCAGGATCATGTAATCACTATACTAGAGACCTTGTGAATGGAGAAGATCTATGCAACGCATAGTAAGTGTGAGTTCTGGTTGAAGGAAGTCTCATTCATGGGTCATATATTCACAATCAATGGGATATCTGTGGATCCATCCAAGATAGCTACAATTGATGGATGTCAGAGGCCAACATCAGTGATGAATATCCGTAGCTTTCTGGGGTTAGATGGATATTATTACCAATTTTTGAGAAACTTCTCATCAATGTCCAACCCTCTTTCCCAGATAACCTGAAAGGGAGTCATGTTTTCATAAAATTATGAATGTAAATATAACATAAAGGATTTGAAAAGGAGGCTTATCACTACACCCACACTCAAACTACCCATATGTGAATAATTGTTTGTTTTATTTAGTGATTCTTAGAAGAAGGGAATGGGATGTGTGCTTATGAAAAATGACAAATTTATTGCCTATATGTCAAGGAAATTGAATGTTCATGAGAAAAAATATCTAACACATGATCTGTAGTTGGCTTTAGTAATCATCGCTTTAAATTTTTTTTGACATTGCCTCTTTGGAGAGAAGTGTGAAATATATACAGATCACAAAACCCTCAAGTATATATTCACACTGATGTATTTGAGCAAGAACCAAAAAAGATGGTTAGAGCTTATCAAAGATTATGATTTCTCAATCCATTACCACCCTGAAAAAGCGAACAAGGTGGCAGATGCTCTAAGTAGAAAGGAACCAACAATTCTATCATTGATGAGAGTTTAAAAGTATCCAATCATCATATATTTGATGAATATGAACATGGGAATCATAAATAAAGGAAAATCATAAATCTTTTCCAAAATTATCGCTCAACTATATCTTTAAAAATATTTAAGAATGCTCAGAAGGATGATGTGAAAATTCTGAAGATGGTGAAAACTATAATATAAGGGAAATAATCAGAGTTCAATTTTAATTTAAAAGGAATTGTGAAATTTGGGTCAAGATTACGTCTTCCATAAAATCCAAATATAAAGAAAGAACTTTTGTATGATGCACATAGATATAATTTCTCCATTCACCTAGGAAACACAAAGATGTATCGAGATCATCGATGAATTATTGGTAGGGTAACATAATGAAGGAGATCGGTGAGTATACATCAAAGTTCCTAGTATGTCAGCATGCGAAGGCTAAAAGGAAGATGTTTAAGGGGATGATGCAACCATTACCCATGCCAATATGGAAATGGGGGAACATCACCATGGACTTTGTCACCAGACATCCAAAGACATCCAAATGAAACAATGCAATCTGGGTTATTGTGGATTGTATTAAAAAGACAGCACACTTCATTACAATTTGTGATGATTTCTCATTAGATCAACTGGAATAGATATATATTAGAGAAGAGGTAAGGCTATATGGAGTACCACTATCTATTGTATCCGATCGAGATCCAAGATTCAACTTTATGTTCTAGAAGAGTCTTCAACATGCTCTCAAAAATGAGATGAACTTCATTATGTATTATCATCCTCGAACTAATGTCCAATCTAAAGGCACTATACAAAAACATGAGGAAATTCTGAGATAATGTCTAATGGACTTCAAGGAGGATGGGATCAACATCATCATCTGGGATTGTTTTCATAGAATAACAGTTTCCACTCCAGCATCTAAATGGATCCTTATGAAGACCTTTATGGGAAGTAGTAAAGAACACCCACATGTTGAGATGAAGTTGGGTAGAGAAAAAACAAAGGTTTAGAAATGATTGAGGAAATGGTTGAGAATTTTAAGACCATACACCAACACATTAAATCTGCTGAGATTCAAAAAAAGATCTATGCTGATAATCATCAACAAAACCTATATTTTGATATTGGAGACATGGTATTCCTATGCATATCACCGTGGAAGGGAGTTATGAGATTTGGGAAGAAGGAAAATCTTACGGAAAGGTACATCTTCCCTTTTTAGATTCTTGATCGCATTGATGTAGTGGACTATCGACTAGCACTCCCACCGAATATATCTCAAGTACATTATGTATTCCATGTATCACTCTTGATGAAGTACATACCTAACCCGTCAAATGAACTCAATCCATAGAAGGTTCTATTGGATAATGAACTCTTCTATTAACAGAATCCGGTGAAGATATTATATTGTAGATAAAAAGTTCTACAAATAAGACAGTTCCCCTCATCAAGGTGTTGTGGTGAAACCACAAGTTTGAAGAAGAGAAGTTGGAATTGGAGGAAATAACAAAGCAGAGTTACCATCAACTGTTTTAGTATTGGAAAAAAATTTCAAGGGTTAAATTTCTTAAGGGGGGAAGATTTTAATTACCCAAACTGTTATTAATGAAAATTCTTCTTGATCTGATAAAATTTATTACTATGTACAATGGTTATTTAAGACATATTCACTTCCTTAGTTTTATGTTTTTTGATTTCCAAATACCGTTATGAATTGTTACCATTTCTAATATAGTTTTTGAACAGTGACAACTCGATTATTATAAATATATGGAATTAACAAATCCAGTTTACCTAGAAAAAGGAAGAAATGGCCTCATCTAGTAAAATTGCTTCATACGAAGACCATTTGTCAGAGCTCGGAAATTAGGTAGTGTCACTAGGATTCTCTCTTGAACAATCCCAAAATAATATTCAAAACATTAAGAATTAATAGAACTGCCTACGGGAAAATTGGAAGTTAATAGAGATTACCACCGGAGCGATTTTTATATGATCCACCTCAAGAGTTTTTCACCATCACACACCTTACCCTTAGGTATTATGCGGGTGTTATAAGGGGTTATGTAACAAGACCCTATAACTATGACTATTTGCATTATTTTGGTGTATAATAAATAATATAAATTCATTTTATTGTTAATTTTTAAATGATTTTTAATGAAAAAATAGTATTTTTAGTTAATATATAAATTTAATTAAGAAATCTATTTTGATGAATTAATGGATTTTGTAATTTAAGTATATTTTAATAAAATATTATTACTAAATTACATTTTATTAAATATAAATTATCGTATAATTTTTATGAACACAGTTGAAATTTTAATTACGGTTTGAAAGCTGTTTCTGTTAGAACCTGTGAATTTTTGAAAAATGTCAGTTTTTATTTTAAATGAAAAAATTCACATATATAGAAAATTATTTAGATAAAACTGATATAATTTTTGGATTCAGGACATCAAAATTATCTAATGGTGAATTTTTCATAATTTTCTGGGACAGTTGATTTTTTGTGTACAAATTAAATACCGTTTAAATATATAATGTGTTTTGTTACCTCATAATGAACAAATGGTGATGTAACAAAATACTACAAGAAGTTTTTTCACCCAATTTATTTTTTACCTTTAAAATATTGTGATTTTAAATTTTATTTGATTAATTTTATTGAGCCTTGGTGGACCCTCCAAGACTTATAAAACATTTTAGATTTTTAAAATGATTTCTTTGAGAGTGTGACTCACCTCCACATAAGGATGCCTAATATTTTAATAATTTCGGTCATTGACTTTATAAATTAATTTTCTCCACTCCCTTTTGAAAATACCCATGAGAAAAAACTACGAGTTGGTTTGTGGTTTTTATTAGTTTATTATGTGGTGTCCAACACCTCAATAATAAAGAATTCTCCCTCTTTTCCTATATAAACCCACCCAAGATCCTACTTCTCTTCACTGTAAACCCAAAACACACGTACCTAAACTACCATAATCTATATAGAATCCTCCCAAGCTTCCCTAATATCCCAATAAGCCTCTCTCAAGCCCCTGCCAAGCCATTATATCACACTTCCAAGCAAGGGATTTCTTCCTCTCTCATTTTGTCCATGTTTCTTTACGTAGTTATAGACTTTTCATTTCAATTAAAAATTTTTGGGGTATGATTTGTAAACTCATCTATAAATCCATACTTATGTTTGAATGATGAGATACCCCTTTATATCTCAATAATTCCTCCCATGTACACCTGTTACCATGCAAAAATTCTGTAGGGGATTTCTCTCTCCTCATTTACATTCAAGTAATTCTTTTGTATTATGAATCTAAATTACATTACATATGTTGGGACATGAATCTATATTACACCCGTAATGTCCATTTAATGTAAATATGATGAGACACCCATTTCTCTCTCATCAAACATTTTTTTATGAATTCTTATGTCACGTCGTTATATTGTCGAAATTACACTACGATTTCCCAAGACAAAGTCATTGTGTAGTGAACCCCATGCCTATTTATCTATCAAGGGTATTCAACTTTATGAACATTTAAATATTTATTACAGATTCTTGTTTGAATTTAATATTTTATTTATCATGTAATAAATGATGATGTTTAATGAATCCATGTTATATGATCTATGTGGCACACTTGTGCATGAAATGAAATGATTAAGAAGGGTGTGCCCTGACAGCACTCTAATTTATTGGGTAAAGATTAGTATTATGATACTTTAACTGCAATGAGGGTCTACTCATGCTAATTAAAGTAAATTGAGGGTTTACTCATGATAATTCAAGGTAAATGATTGTTTACTCATGCTCCATATACAATGAGACTTGGCTCATGCTAATATCATGGTAAATGTAGATGCCACATTTCAATGTTATGATAACCATGTTATATAATGCCTTTATGTTCATGTTTCTTTTATGCTCCATTAATATTCCTATTTCATAAAAAGTACTGAATTATTCAATTTAATCCTTTTTACTCCATTACTCGGATTTATAGATCACCCTTTTCTTATGTATGTCCTCAGGTTATCTAATGCAATGCTAAGTACGAAAGAATGCGTGTGGTCATGTAAAAGAATTTTTCAATAAAGATGTTTATTCATGTTTTAAGTTGTTATATAATGTTACTAAGCCCCAAATAAATTATACCTATCAATATTATATGTTGTATCGAGTGAATATTTTAATTAATAAATTATGATTAATTGTGAAATAAAGAGAAGGGTTGTTAAAGAACTCATACCTGGGGCCACACCAATTTCAAAGTCTCACTCTATAATGGCTCTGATTGAGTTGAAGTATTTGAGGATGTAACTTTTTAAGGACCGTAACAATGGATTAATTCATTCAAATGTGTCACTCTAGGGTGAACTAGTTTTTTTGATGAAAACATATATTTATCGATGTGACTCTACATTGATTATCAATAGATAAACAAGATCATAATAAATAAAAGGTATCATTTACCCTATATTGTGGACATATTTGATCAATTGTGGTGATCTAAATACATTTCATAGTTTTTTCATTTCTCTCTATATCATCATTTGATGGTCAAGGTGGAGGATATATCCAAGACTACATTACAAAAATGTTATGGACACTAAGAATATATATAGTGGATTACTTTAGTCATATTAATTCCCCCATTATCTGCATGGATTTAGTGAATAGTCTTTTGAGATTACATTGATCATTTTTAGTAGTCTTAATAGATGATATTATTATCTTTTCAAAGATAAATAAATAGAATAAATATCACTTCGTAATCATACTAAAGACCATAAAGATGAAAAAACTAAATTCTAAATTTTCAAAATTAGAATTTTAGTTGAAAGGTATTCATTTTTGAGTCATATAATCTAAATATAGCCTCTATCAGTATATCCATAAAAGATGGACGCTATTGAATGTTGGTTGAACCCAGCCATGGTGATTGATATCTGTAGTTTTCTTGGTTTAACATGATATTTTTAGATGATTATGGATAATTTCTTAAAATAATCTAATCCACTCACCATATTTACATAAGAGGGATCCATGTTCTTATAGGTAGATGAATGTGAGAAAAATTTCATGGAATTGAAGATAAAATCTGTCTGCACACCTATGCTTATATTAATTTATAGTTGATAAGGTGTTATAATCTATAATAATGCATCTAATATGGGATTAATATGTGTTATTATGTATAATTAAATAGTTATAACTTATTCCCCCTGATAATTAATGGTTTGTGAGAAAAATTACCCAACACATGATTTTTTGTTTTCTATAAATATATAGAAATTAAAGATGTGGAGGAATTTCCATTATAGAGAAAATTATTATATTTATACTGATCAGAAATTTATAAATTAGATATTCACATAAAAGGAGTTTAATATGCAATATAGAAGATGGTTGGACCTGATTAATGATTTTGACTACTTAATACATTACCATGCTAGGAATGTGAACACGGTGGCCAAGGATTTCAGTTGAAATAATGATTCTAGTTTCTCCATAATAAATATAACAAAAGATCCAATATTTCGAGATTTTAAACAGATTGATCTATAAATTCCGAATAAAGGGGAGAAATATTATCTTTCTCAATTAAATATCAACTATCTATCAAAGTGAATTTTAATTAGGCATAGAAGGGTGATGTAGAGAAATCAAATAAACAGACAAATGTTTCATTGTTAATCCATGTGATTTATGTAATTAAATGTCTTAGAAACCTTATATGTCTAATGTCCATACTAGATTTGAATAATGATTTATTAAAGGAAGATATTAGTTATTCATTCTATATTCATTATGGAAGTACGTAAATGTATACAGATTTGAAAGATTATTTATAGTGGGATGGAATAAAGAGAGAAATCACATAGTTTTTATCATGATACAAGGCATGTTATCACGTTAAGGATGAGAGAAAAATGGTTAAGGGGATTTTACATGCATAATCTATACTAGATTTATATTTGGAAAACATCACTACGTATTTTTTCTCTAGAATCCCCAAAACATTTCATAGGAATAGTGATATATGGGTTGTTTTCAATCACCTTAAAATGTTATCAACATTCATTTATATCAGAAAAGACTTTTCCAAAGATCTTATTTCAATGATATACCTTAAATAATTTTTAATGTTTCATAGATTACCACATTCTATTATGTCACATCGGGATTTTAAGATTACCTAAATGTTTTGGAGAATTATTTAGCAAGCTCTTGATACAAAGATAAGTTTCAATACTTCATATCATACTCAAATAGAATATAATCCCAAGAGAAAAATTAAAACCCTATATAATGTGTTGATATCTTGATCTATGGATTTTAATGTTGGTTTGGATCAATACCTTCCACTAGTTTATTATTCCGAAAATAATTTCATTGAACTATGAAATTAGATATATCGTTATGAAGTTGTATATGGAAATAATTGTAGAGATTTAAACCTGTAGTTATAAAGTTAGAAAAATTAGTCCATTGGGACCAGAAATAACTATTTAAAAGGAAGAGAAGGTAAGATACATCCAGCAACACTTAAGGGGAACATGAATTATATATAAAATTTATTATTATAGTCATTGGCATGATCTTTTGTTTAATTTTTTTGAAAGGATTTCTCTAAAATTTTCTCCATGAAAGGAGCCATGTATATTTTCGAATACGGAAAACTATAGGTATATCATTCTCTCAAAAGTTATTTATTTTATCAGGATTCTAACCGATCAATTTTTTCTTCCACCAAACCTATATTGATTTCATGATGTATTACTTGTTTCCATCATGAGGTATTACATACTCGATCCTTCACATGTACTAAAAGCAGAGTTCATACCATTGGAGAAAGATCTTTCAAAGGAGGAATATCTGGTGAAGATTATGGATTATAGAAATAAATTTATTTGAAGAAAGAACACTTATCTAGTCAATGTTTTGTGATGAAACCACAAATTTGAGGAATATGCATGGGAACATAAGGATATAAATATGTTGAAGTAATGTAGAGACCTAGCCCTAGTAATCATGATGTCGATGTCTAATACTATTACATTAAAATGATTAAAATGAATCAAAACCCTATTTACGGAAGTGTATTGTAGTCATAGTAATCCAAATACATACATGGGTCTTCTATTAAAAATTAATACACTAATTAAAACATTGTTTTTTCATTCTTGGATAAGAATTTTATTCTATATTTCATATCCTTGTATATTTTTCTTAGTACACCTCTTGGATTCCTAGGGAATCGAAATAAAATTAGTATGATCTCCAATTCTCCGTAAGGGTTAATAAAAGAGGGTAAATAATAAATCAATGATAATAAAAAATATGTGTAGGTAATAAATAAACAGACATTCAATATGAACAATAAACTGAATGGATAAAAAATATAGTAAGGTATTGACTAAAAACACATTCAATTAAAATAACTAGATAAGGCATAATCAATATGGAGATGTAAATAACTAAAAACCATACCATTTAAATCAATTAACTTTGAATGAAATGAATAAATAGATATATTGATGAAAAATATTGGGGATAAATAATAACTAAATAAAAATAATGGAAATTATCAATTATTGGATTCTATGTTTTAAAGGTATATGGTACCTTTACTATCAAGACCATTCAGATGATGGTTTGTAACATACTGGTTGAAAACCCATTATCTTAGGCTAGCCAACATATTCCTCCCATGAGACTATTAATGAATGAAGGGGATAACTATAACCAGGCTCTACCCATGTCGTAACTAACCAAATCATTCATCATATATCGAATAATATATTTAATTCATTAATTATGTTCCTTATCAAATATCCTCATTAAGTAAAATATGTGGATTTATAAATATTTTCCCATATTTAGAATAAATTTCAAATTAAACACTATATGTAAAAATGGTATACTATTTATGAAATAATCATATCCATGATAAATAGTATAGATATTTAGGGGAAACATAATGTTCACTTATCATAAGAAAACGAATTTTTCTAGGGGAATAACAAAGAACTCAGAGAAGGTAATGTAAATATTATCCTCTGTTCATGGACTCATAAATCGTCCTGACGAAGAATAAGTATGGAATCAATAGAATATATCCCATGTGGAGTAAAATAAGTAGTTTTTCATTGATGAAAGGAAAATAATATAAAAATAACTTTCAAAAAATCTTGAGGAAAATATCATTTTTGTTTTTAAATATATTGTGGAAAAATGTTTCTTTTAAAATAAATTTTAAAAATATTTTCATTAAAAATTAACCATTTAAATATTCAAAAGGCAATCTCAATGAAATTGTGGAGGTTAAATATATAAATGTTGTACAAGGTAAAAATATTCCTTTTACAAGGTACAAAGGATAAAAAATGTGTTTTTCAGAATGTGAAAAAAAGATACATTGGAAAATATTTATAAAAGTCAAAATGGGTAAAAATGTCATTAATAAGTCATTTTGGAAAGGTTAGAAAAATTTAAAAATCTTTTTTTTATAAAATAGGGTTTTTAAAAGAAAATAGGCTATCTAACTAAAGAGATAAATGATGTTGGGTTTTCTTTAAAACATTTTTATAAACCATTTTGAGTATCAAAGAGTAGAAAAATTGTATTATTACTTTTGAAATCTCATGAAAAATCATATGATAATAAAATGAAATGATATATTAAATAATTATCCAATAATTTCCTCTAATTGAAATTCAAGTGTAAACAATCATGAACAAAATGAGATTTTGATTTAAACCCTTGAAAAGACCATAACCTTTATGTGCTAATGGGAAAATGAACAGATTATGTGTGTCCAATTTATTTCCTCATAAAACAAGTGGAAATAAAATATTAGTTAGTAAAAATGTTATTACATAGATATTATTATAATATTAATGAAAATGAGGAAGTAATATAACCAAGAAAAAAGAAATTAGCTTATGAAATTCATCTCAACATGATAATGCTTAATTAAATTCAACATAGATAAAACTATTCAAAATGAAACTAAAAATATAATTATGAATTAATGAAACATGATATTATATGTCAAAGTTGTATTATTTACACCGTATAACATAAATTAGGTGCATAAAAATAATGACTGTCTCAAAAAAAGAAAATTGAGATGAAGTCCCTTACTACTTAGTCACTTTTGAATTACAGTCCCCATGAAATAGATAGATTTAAAAAACATTTAACACAATGAGTATAAAATAAATCATGATATAATATTACAAATGAGTAAGTAGACACCCTACACAATAGAAGTAAGTTTTGAAAATAATGTATGCCTCACAAAAAGAAAGTGAGACTAGAATCCCTTAACTTGTGTTTCTATTCGAATGAATGCCCATAAACTTCATTTATAATGGTTTTAAACATGTCACTAATTTATAATAAAATCATAGTCATTTTTATAATATCATATATTAACTTATTATAATATCTTCTTTCATATTTTTTAATAATCATTTATTATTTTCACTATTTTGGGTGTTAAGTTCCCAATTAATCGAGTATGTTTTAACATTTAATTTTTATTCCTTTTACATAGATCATTTTTTCATCTTAATAATGTGAAAAATTATATAAATGTTTTATATATTTAGTATATATGTATATATAATAATCCATAATATTTGGAGATATGAAATTAAATTCACCGTCCATTGAGATGATAGGTTGTATGTACGCATGATCACTACATCAATTTCCTTGTTATATTTTTAAAAGAAAGAAAATTAAATGATATATATATATATATATATTATAATGAAATTATAATATATTTTTCATATATGTCACATATTATTATTAAAACCATCTTTTAAATGTTCCATGTATAGTGTGAATGAGTCACATCACATTGAGGATGTGGTATCCACGCTTCCACAAATGATGTTATCATATTTACATGAAATGGAAATCATAAAGATTGGTGTTATATAAAAAATTAAAGAAGTATAAATAATTACAAATATCATATATATAATATATAAATATTGTGTACAACATAATTACCATCATGAGTGGTGGTAAAGGAAGAAGTAATAATCATCATTTTGTGAGGTGGTAGTCAATCGTAAACACAAATGGTAAGTTCATTAAAAAATTTATGGAAGTGTGTATAAGTGTAGTTATAAAACTAAGAATAAAAACATATTTTTTTCGTTAGGATAATTAATTTATTACTTAATTATCTAATAATAATATTTTAAGGGATGGACAAGGAAATAAAATGAATGTGATCGTTGAAGAATGTTACCTTGTTTTCGAGTAACTCCTTTTGGTTTATATAACAAAACATCGTTGGTTGTATTTATTCCAAATGTGAGGATTATGAGATTATGGGAAAGATTTTTGTAACTTATTATATCCTATTTTTTCTACCCAAAGGTATTTATTTGTGACAATACGTGGGATGTGTGAGTGCCTTTTTATAGTGGAGGAGTTGCATTCTTGTAAAAAATTTAAAAGTGAATTCGAAACATGTGTTTCCTATGAAAAGTGGATCAAATAATAGTCAATATTATGTTAAATAGATTATAAGGTCTAAATATGAACATTAAATGTATTTTTTATAAGTTTATAGGTAAATTTTTCCTTGAATTTTAACAATTAGTCCCATTTTAAAGAAATTTTTCTCTTAATCACTATAATTAATTTTAATGACTTTCACTAATAATTTTTTTCTAAAAACAAATATTTACCTTTTTGAAATTATAAATTATGATGATTATAAATATTGAATCAATTTTTTCAAATTATAAACATTTATGTTTCATAATTTAATTTAAATTTAATCCCTCAGATGATACGACAAAGTTAATATTTAAACTAAAATGAAAAAAAGTATTCTTTGTTTTTCTTGTCAATTTCAAAGTACAGTTGATTCAAAATAAATAAATTGGATTATAAAAAATAAATTTTATAATAATTATACTTTTAAACTAATCAAAAATATAATTTAACCTTATAATTAAATTAGATGAAAAATAAGTTTGGAATTAAATTACAGTATTTCTCACTGTTCATGAAAAAACGAAACCCCAGAGAAAAATACCAAAAAGTCACAATAAAATAAATTTTCTGTTGTTATTTAATAATAAATTTAATTTTGAAATATTATATTTACAATAGTTCCAAAAATTATATTATAAATATGTTTTCCTTTAAAAGGTAACAAAATTTCATTTTTAGAAAAATATAGTTTTTATGCATAAAAGAGGATTTATTCATATATTATGCTTATAAAACATGTTAGATGAGTATAAAAAATATTTAAATTAATATATAATATATATATTTCATTAATATAATTAACTAATAGTATTTATTTTATATTTTAGGAGGAATCACCTCTATGAGTATAAAAAAATTTCCTTTATATATGTTTTAAATTCATTTTCAATTAATTATTAACCTATGAGTTCAATTAATATTTTAATAAATAATATATTTTCATACATTATTTAATAATGTTTATAAACTAAAATTTAATGGGTAGAATAATAGTTATTATGTTAAATAATAATATAATAATAATATATTTCTTTTGGTAAAGCTTAGTTTTGTGTGTATGCAAGTCCTTGAGGAAAATTATTATTGATTGTGACGCACACTAACTGAGTATCAAGTGCATTGAATGCTATAAAATAGATTTATTTAATTAAAAATAGTAAATATATTATTATGTCTTGGGATATTATATTCACTTACATGCTTGGTGTTGCGTTCCATACACACTATCGAATACAATGTTCTTAGTTTAGAATTTTGGTGAATTATATTCTCCTAGACATAAATAAATTGTATCCTCACAATTTAAGCTTGATATTTTTATTATAAGGTTTGATATTTCATATTTTCAAATAAAACATCATGATAAAGGTTCGTAAAACATCCATTATAAAATAGATAATTACAATTACAAAGCTCACATGGACTAACATATAACTAGGTATCTAAATAGAAGAACATTAGTGGAAGTTATATATATTTACATGGAGGAAAGGCATAAATATTTATTGGAATTGATTGAGTTCATCAATCACAAAAAAGTGAATGAAAAATGAAAATTAGAGGTCTTCAGTTCTATAAATCTATGATGATTTAAAAGGACATTGGTTAAACAAAGTATTATGAAAATATTTTTTTGTAGTTCATTTCCCTAATGTTGTTTAATTCATTTTCATTCAAAGGATATTAGGAAATATACATACTTAACATATTTATATAAAAACACTTTTCTTCCTTGCTTTTTTCTTTGATAAAATTAGAATTCATCCCTTACTCAATGAAATGGATATCCTATAATGAATTCCCTTTTTTGAAACACTAATGTTTTGTTTTAATGGATCGTAATACCCATAAAATAGGACATTATATTTTTCTCAAACTATTCTCCAATACCAATATGGTTAATACATTAATGATAAAAATTAACACTACTAGTTCATCATTAATTATGATTCCTCAAATTTTTCTACAAAAAAATTGAAAAATTACTCAGGACATTGTGTTCACTAGTGGAAGGCATTGAACCCTTATCTTCATTCAGTCATGGGTTCAAGACCTATGGCCTTGATAGACTTAATGGGTTGTCACCTGACATACATTTTTATCTTTTATAAACCATATTAATATAATTTCAAAAATATAATGGACATCCTTGAAATATAATAATTAAATAGAATTTTAACTAATGCTTTCAATATAACCCCAATAGAAAAATACATAATCCGTTTTATTTCAACATATATCCTTGGCCAAGGTTTAACCTAGGTCATTAATTTTTATTATATATTCAAATAACTCATAATGGTTTGGAATGAAAATTTTAATTACCCTAATAATATTTTCTATGATTGTTAATATAGGTGCACCATATGTCTGGTTGTCATGTACCTGGTTGCGCTTTAGTGAAGCATGATGCATCTTTTCAGAGTTATTACCCCTAGGAACATTTATGCATGAATGACTTCGACTTATAGTATCTAGACAGGGATGTGTAGCTTGTAAATAATCATTATTTTAACATAATTTTATGATTTTCTTCTATACATATCATCATTTTCTACCTTAGGTCTATGTTCTCTATTCTATGTTTTCTTAAATGTAGTTCCCAAAGTTTCTATTAAACTTCCTTCGGTACCAAGTGTAGTGACTCAACCACTGTAAGCCCGAAGACAATTTATACTACCAATAAATTGGAATAATTAAAATGAATAAAATCCTAATGTATTAAAGAGTTTATTAGTCTAGGTAAACTAGATATAGAAATAATTCTTGTATTATAAATTAACACACTAATTACAACAAAATTTGTTTATTTCATAGATTATGGATTTATTCCATATAGTGTATCCATGAATATCATACATAGTAGACTTTATAGATTCTTGGGTAAATTAAATAAAATAAGGGTGATCTCAAATTCTTAGTAAGGGTTATGTATAGCGGAAGCAATAATGAATCAATGATAATTATTAATATCAAAAATCAATAACTGAACAAACATTGCATATGATCAATAAACTGAATGAATAATCAATATTGCTGGGTAATAACAAGAAATATAAGCCATTAAAATAACATGATAAGGCATAATAATTTGGAATAGTAAATAAATGAAAACCATTACATTTAAGATAATAAAGTGAGAATTAAATGTATCTATAGATATATCAAGACAGAATATCATGGAAAAATAATAGGTTAATCACAATGATGTTAGTTATTAATTATTGGATTCTATGTTTCCTATGTACATAGTACCATTCCATCAGGAAATTTCATAAGACGATTTATAACATACTTGGTAAAAAACCCATTAGCTTCGGCTAGACAACTGATTTGTCCCATGATATTGAAAATGCATCATCGGGCTGTCTATAATAGGCCCTCACCCATGTCAAACATGTCCAAATAATTCTCCATATATATATCTAATAATTAATTTAATTAATGAATAATGTTCCTTATCAAATATCTTCATTGAGTAAAGTATGATAATTTATCAATATTTCTATAGATATCAAATAAGATTAAA
The DNA here is from genome assembly GCA_963277665.1 of Viscum album. Classification (NCBI taxonomy): domain Eukaryota; kingdom Viridiplantae; phylum Streptophyta; class Magnoliopsida; order Santalales; family Viscaceae; genus Viscum; species Viscum album. The sequence goes on from OY728131.1 coordinate 124,059,874, forward strand.
TATAAAAACCATATATAATAATAGAATATGATTAAGGAAATAATCATATCCATAATAAATGATATGTATATTTAAGCGAAATTTAATGATTAATGATCATAGTAATTTGAATATTTTAGGGGGACTAACAAATAAATCAAGGTATTTAATGTCAATATTATCATTGTTCAATGGAATCTTAAACCATCTAGAGGAATAATAATTATAGAATCAATACAACATATCCCAAGTGGAGTAAAATAAAGTATTTTTGTAGCTGATGAATTGAAATTCGATAAAAATATTTTTTTTAAAACATTATTAAGGAAAATATCCTTCTCATTTTTTAAAAAATATAAAAATTACTTCACCTTGATAATAACTTCTAAAATATATTTCTAAAAAATATCCTTTTAAACCATCAAATGAAGCTATAAATAAATGATGGTAGGTAAATCAGTACAAGATGTACAAGGTAAAAAGAACATTACTTTTTCAAGGTAAAATGGTTAAAAATTTTCTTTGTTTGGAATGTGGAAAGAATATTCCCTTGAAAACAATTTTGAAATATAAAAAGGTTAAAAAGGTATTTTAAAAATCATTTTGGAATGGTAACAAAAATTCTAAAAACATTTTTATAAATAAGGGGTTTTTTGAAGAAAACTGGTTCTCTGACTAAAAAGATAAATGAAGTCATGTTTTCTTAAAAGAAATCTAAAACCTTTTGAGTACCAAAGAGTGGAAAAATTGTATTATTACATAAAAAGTTCATAATTAACTAGAGGATAAGAAATTTAATGGATTTATTAAACAATGTACCCATAATTTATCCTAATGGAAATTCATGTTTAATTAATGATGAATAAAATTAGATTATGAAGTAAACCCTTGAGAAAAGATTACATTGATATGAGATTTAATGAATGAATAGATTATTTTTTTCAAAAGTAAATTCAAATAAATGAAGTGGAAATAAAAAAGTATATATTAAGAAGTGATTACACATAAAATCATAAAATATTAATTACAACGAGGAAGTAATATAACACAATGAAAATAAATAGGGTTTTTTTAAAAAAACCACTTTGTAATACATAATTCAAATCCACTTAGATTGAAAAATTAAAATTGAAACTCAAACTATCATTAAGAGTGAATGAACTATGATTTTACATATCAATAAGGTAGTATGTCCACAATATATAAGAAATTAAGTGCATATAAATAAATTATATCTTATAGAATGAAAATTGAGATGAATTCCCTTACTACTTAGTAACTTTTGATTCAGAAGCTCCATTAAAGAGATATCATCAAGAAAATTAAATACTAAGAAGATAAAAAATTCATGATATAATATATCAAAATGGTCAGTAAATACAAGGCATAAAATAAGTAAGTGGTGAAAATAGTGTATGCCTCACCGAAAGAAAAGTGATCCAATAATCACTTACATCAAATTTAATTTTAGATGAATATCCATTAACTTTTTATATAAAGGTTTTTAAAAATTCACGAAATTATACTAGAGACATACTCATATTTATAATGTTATATAATAACTTATGATCTATTTGTTAATAATATTTCATTATTTTCCATGTTTTAGGTGTTAATTTCCTAGTTTGTCAGGTATGATTTAAATTATTGTTTGTGATCCTATTACTTAGACCAGTATTTAATCATCTAAAAAATGAAAACCACTAAGTAAATGTTATTTATACTCACTATTTATTTATTTATAATAATCCATATTATTTTGAGATATGAAATGAAATGAACTATTCATGGAGATGGATGGTCATACATAAGCATGAACACTGCTTCTATTTTTTTCATATTTTAAAATAATGAAAATTAAATGATATATATATATATATAATGACTCGAGCCCAGGCTACCGGACTCAGCCCTTATAAATGATTTTTATTTTTGTATGAATGAAACTTGAACGAATACAAACATTTTATTACAATAGAGGACCCTTTACTGGACTACGTTTTACAAAATTAGATATATGACTTACAATTCAAAAAACCGCACAAATTAAAAATTAAATAAACAATGGTTTTTAAGTGCACAACACACCCCAAATAATTTCATCGTGTTGAGTTTTCTAAACCTGTAAACATGATTATAATATATAAGGTGAACATAAAATTCCCTCTAAGGGGTTTAAAAACAAAAAATAAATTATTTAAAACATTTATTCAAAAAAAATATACTCAAAAACAGGCTTTTTAACACTATAATATTTTTATGGAACTAGTATTTTACAAATATATTATACTTTAAATACCATTGGGAATTCCCCACTGAAAATATTAATTTTTTATGGGTCGTTAATAACAAATGGTAGACCAATATTGAAATCCTTAAATATGGCCACTAGTATTCAATAAGAATTATGGGTTCACTGTAACACCTCAAGATTTTATGAAAAATATTCTTTTTAATTGAACTAATGTCTTGTGTTATATGGTACACCAAAAGGAGCTTTCACAACACACATCTCTGACCTGGCTTGAATTACACGCAATCGCGAGCTTCCACGATAGCGTGTGTTGTACGCAACACCAAGTTTCACTAAACAACGATATGCTATTAAAATATTATTAAAACTAGCCGTTATGAATAGTAATAACCACTTTTTGAAATATTGTAAATTTTATTTTTAAAAATGGACTTCATTTTTGGATTCGGAATATCGAAATTAGCTTAGGGTAAAATTTTGGTGATTTTCGGATAACTTTCATATTTTGATGAATAGTGAAAACTACAAAATTTTAATTAAAAACAACTTTTTCAATCAAAATAATTAATAGTGATAAATTATTAATTTGAGTGGTTTTAAAGTATATTTAGAATATATTTTTACAATTTAATACAATGTTGTTCATTGGATGTAATTTCACATTTAAACCAGACATAAACAAGTGTCAATCTTTTGATAGTTATTATCTCTTAAGAACACGCTATTTGTTTTGACGACGGGAATTAATTTTTAAATTAATTAATGAAACTGATAGGTTTTGAATTTGGTAAAATATAAATCATTTTTGAGTTCATAATATCAAATATAGATTAGTCCTAATTTTTGGTATTTTTCTGAAAACTTTCAATTTTGGATGAATATTGAAACCAATAAATGGTAGTTAAAAAAACTAAATTTTTCATAAAACTTAATTTTACCGCTTCTGTGAGTGGAATTTAAAAAATCCAAAAGACACGGTTGATTTTAGTAATTAAAATGTGGTTCAATGAGATGAAAATAATTTTTGGTGAATAGTAACTTTTTACTTTTATTTACCACAGTTAAAAGTAAATAGAGAAATTAAGGGTAAAAATGATATTATTATTACCCTAAAACATTTCCAAATTCTATTGGATAAGTGTAATTCGACCAAAAACATGCTTAGGAATAAAATATGACCATTTAGGCCCACTTGGATTAGATTAGGACAGTTATTATTATTTAATTCAAAGAAGAGTTAAAAGAGTTAAAATCAAAGGTTATTTACTGAAACATTTTCAATATAGATTTATTCATAAGATAAATTCGATTGTAAATATTCATTAGAAAGCTAAAACAAATTCCTACATAATAGTATTTTATTTGTAATTTTTAGACATTAAATAATTTAATTTATTTATGACACAACGATGATGCAGTAATTATCTTATTAATGAAATATTGACATAATTGATGTTATAAATAACCAAATAAATATAATTTGAGACTTTTTATGAATTCCACTAATTTTATAGGTTAATATGACATGTTAGTATTGATTTAATTAAATTTATTCGAACTTATCATTCTGTTATGATTTTCACAAAAATCAATTACTAAATAGTGTCAAAATTGACAAAAAATAGTTTTTAAAACAAATATTATATTATTAATTGATATTTTATTCCTAAAAATATAAGGTTCGGCCAAATGACTTAGATAAGGTTATATATATTAATCATACACAACTTGGGGTTCTTTTGGCTTCATATAGTATGTTTATTAACCTTATAGTGTAAGAACACAAGAAGACACGGTAAAAGTAAAATTATTTAACTTAATGTTAAATCTAAATGATAAGGTTAAAATAGGAACCTAAACTTTTCTAAATTCTATTGGATGAGATTATTTAGACCCATCCCCACCTTAGCCTAGAAATAAATCAATTTGGAGCTATTTAAAACCGAACTTGACTTTATAATAAAATAATATTTTTAGTTATTCCAAAGGTGCCCCTCTCCTCCCTTATAAAAGGGCACCTCATCCCTCTCTTCCTCACACAACTTTTAGCCTTCAAGTTCGGCCAACCCCTGCCAAATTATCTTCTACACTTTCCTAGAAACATACTAGAGGTTCGGGTCTTCTTAAAAGGCCAATTTTAGTGCCCTAAGAGGAGGTCTCAAAGAGGCACTTCAAAGAAGAGGTAATTTACGTTACCGATTCTTTCACCTTTATTTCTTCTTCCACTTATTCTTCTTAGTTTGTCTCATTATGAAGTAATAACATCAGTATCACTAATATAATGATATGTTATTATAAGTATGAAACAATCCTATTTCACCATCTATCCATCCTACGGAAAACGAAATCATCGCACGTGCGTACGTACGGAATACCGTCTCCATGCCGTGGTGAAATCTATTTTCCACCACCACCTTACTTGGATGGATATAATGGTGTAAATAATAACTATATATTATTATTTTAATGTGATATTGATTCCAAAATAGTATACATACACTCCAATACAGTCCCACGATCATGAGAACGATATCATCGCTCGTGCATACGTACGGACTACCGTCTCCACGACGCGATGAGATTCATTCTCCATGTTAACCATTTAAGAATGATTATAAATTATATATAAGGAATAACAATAAAATATATGACATTATAAATCTACGTGATTTATTAATATATGTATTTCATCTACTTAATTCCGTTCAACTCAATAAGGAAATGAAAACAGTGTTCATGCGTACGTACGGCCTACCGTCTCCATGAACGGTGTATTTCTTTCCATTTACTGATTTATTATATATATGTATATTCTGAATATATATATATATATAAATCATGTTTTATATTCTGGAATTAAGTAATCATGATCTAAGTAATCATATGAATAATTACAAGTCAAAACACGGACAACAAATGAAACAATTTTACCCAAAACGCTCTTTAACATGGAATTTACAAAAAAACGGGTAATATAAAGTCATAAGTTAACCATATATGATATCATAACAATGAATATGATTCTTTAATAAGTCAATGAAATTATTTAAATCATTATACAGGAGGTTCGGACACTTACAAAGCAAATCAGACCTAAGGTAAGGGAAATATCACAATCTCATTTTTACCCGAGATTGTTTATACTTTTGTATTTACTGGGGTGTATTTTATCATCCACATCCATGTTTCCTCAATATGTAATATTATTTCCATCCACCTACAATTGTTTAAATCCTATTTTACCCTTCGGTGAGTTTTTAGTAAAAGATATGAAATGAATCTTTTGACGTTTTTCGTACGAGGTACTTTTTTTGACTTTTCCGACAAAAGTACGAGAAGAATGTTTTTTTAACTTATACGGCATGAATGGACTTTTAAAACATTATTTCCAAGAAGATTACTTTACAAGTTTTCATGTTTATTTTTAATCAACTTCTTTTAGCTTATAATTGTACGACATGTTAAGAAAGAAAAAGTGTTTTTGAAGCAGAAAGGATATTTTCCTCAAAAATGGAGTTCAAGTGTTTTATCATAATTATTTTCCATCTAAGATAATAAAGGGTTCTGTTTTTATCCCTATTATTACATTGATTTGATCATGTTGTGATGGAATTATATTTTTACGAATTCCTTTATCTTATATGAATTGTTTTATGATGTCACGATGTTTAAGATTCCCATTTTTATTACATGGGTTATGCTATGATGTATGGTTTATGATTTTGTGGCACACATAAGAGTGGTATCATTAAGAGATGGGTGGGACCTATATATCCCTCCAATGCATTGGGAAAAGATTTTATATCTCATGAGATAGACATGGCTGGAATGGTAGGTTATACCGGTTCAGTGAAACCGGAATGAAACGAGGTTGACTCGGTTCAAAAAGGGACTTTGTCCACTAAGATAGTCTTGGCAATGAGTCCTGACTAACAAGAAATGATTCTCTATGATTATGTGTGTATGCCACAAAGTTTCATGTTTTAAGTTATGATTATTGGATTTTCATTTCACTACTAAGATTTATCCCATGTTATGAAATTATGCTCTCTTTTGCAGGTTAAGATTTCCAAAATGTTATTTTCTTATGAATATGATGTGATTGATATTTCTTTTGTTTACCCTTGTTGAGCATTTGAGCCCACCCTTTTATGTTTTCTTTTCCCCAGGATATAAATAAAGGTTTTAGGTAATAAAAATGAAGATCTTTATGGGAGATGTTGATGATCTTTCACCACGATTAGAAGATTATATCCCGAGTTTCCAAAGACACTAAACTATTACGGTCCTTGTGTGTGTGTTTTTGTAATGTACTAAGTATTCCGAAAAAGTAATGTAATATACATGTACATCAGGCTTCGGGTCTCTACATTCACTCCCCATAACATTATATAACTCCCCAGTTCCATTTTTGGAAACATTTTCCCATGGACCAACCTTTGTTATTTCTTACCAAAATCATTTCGAAAATACTTACATAATATTATTTTCTTCGAAAAGAAAAAATCATTCTTACATCATCACAATTCCCCAAAAAGGTTTTTAAAATATTTTTAGGGAGATTTCCATTCTTGGAAACAACCCACCATTATTTGAAAACCGTAATTACATGAAACATGGAATTCAGTGCATGAAAGATCACACAATACTTGGAATTTCACACAAGATCTAGATGATGGACATACCTATTTTTGTAAGAAATATTAAGAGATGCAGATTTATGTTCTCAAATACAACAATAACTTTGTCTATATAAAATGATAAGATTTATCACATGATAATGTGTAACCATGGTGAAAAACGAAGTTTAAACATACATAGATCTTTAAAAACATTGATAAATAACATTTATAACTCCTAATTAAATGAAGAATAATAATTATACAAAAGGTGTTCATTTATATATATTCATATATATATATATATATATTTACATACAAATAGATGAGTATATATATGTATACAAATATTTTTATGTGAATGTGCTTTGAAAACACGAAACCCTTGCATCCGTAGGTTTTAGAAACCAATATTTGAAAACAACAACCCTCTTATATGTACATATACTAAAATTTGTTGATATATATATGTCTATATTTGTATATATATACACCCATATTTATATATATTCATCACCCTTGTATCAATTTGTAAACAAAAGATTTCCTAAATTCACTAATGTTTTAGAAATAAGTTTTATGATTTAAGAAACCCTTAACATATATATATATATTGAAAATATTAATCTATATATTTTTATATATGCATTTATATACTCATATATATATATGAAAATTATTGTACAAGGATCATAAAATCAAACCCTCATAACGATAAAAATTAGAAAACAAATCCATTAAATCAAGAATATTTATCATATATATAATTTGAATTAGAAAGATATGATCTTACATAATTATATATAAATATATGTATATGTATATCTATATGTATATGTATATGTATTGTATATGTATATGTATATGTATATTTATATGTATATGTATATGAGTTTCTTAACATTATAAATAATAAAAAATAATTAGAACCCTTACCTGACTGAAAAGTGGTAGTGGGTTTTTTGAAAACAAGAGAGAAAGCTCGACAATGTGAAATTTAGGTATCATTGGGTGTGAAAAGCGGGATTTAATAGAACGCGAGATTAAATTATTCTAATTTCTATTTGGAAAATCAAATTGACTAAAGATAAGAAATATAAAACATTGAATAGCATAAAACAATGGGCATTAGGTTTGAAGGACACCCTAAAAATATAAACTTAATCAATGAGGGAGATCTGAGTCATAGTTATGGATTTTGTTTTAGAACAAAACACCATCCACAAAATTATATGGGGGATGAAAAAAAAGGTTCCATGAAGCATGTGGAGATATAACATGATGGGAAAGTGGAGATAAAGGGGGCATAACGGCTACATTGTGTGATGGATACTGGTGTGACTCAACGAGGAAGAAGGAGGACCAAAATATGGGTGACTCTGATCAATATTGATCTAACCCAAGGGTTAGGATTAACCATAAAAATTTTAAGTAGAGTGGTTTGTATAGATTATGAATGGAAAACCAAGATAAGGTCATGAGTTTGATCTAATGGTCCAAGAAGAGTGACATGTTTTAAAAGTGATAGACAACTGAGATTAGACGGGGTAGGATCAGACAACTATAGGTGATTGTATGTTTTTAAAAGGGTTGAATGGTCTTGATAAACTAAATCTAGAACAGATGGTCCATAAAATTTAAGTGATGAAAAAAGGTGGTGGTGGTTCGATCCACGAACCAGTGTAGATGGATAGGATCTCGCACATCTTGATCATGCGGCTGAGATCGCATGCCCTGGTAAAATCCACATCCCAAATCAAAATATCGTGAGTTTTGGGGATTCCTTATAAGGATCAGGATGCAGAGCTTTTGTTCAATGACACAAAAAACACCAAGGGGGTCCTTATACATGGGACCCCACCCACTATCCTTGACCCAACCTCTATACGCCCTCACCTGTGACTCTATATAGCGGTTCATGTGAGACCTCCCTATACAATGGATGGGTTTGCTTCTATGGGCACAAGTTCAGTTCTATTGAGTGCCTACCAGACCTTGAGTGCTTGGCCTATATTGATGCTCTCTCTTGTGGGTGCTAAGAGAATTGTTTTTGTAAAAATTTATCAAATACAATAAAAATATGTGTTATATAATACAAAATATAAATTTCTATATATGTTTAACATAAAAAATTATTTATTTTCTTATATGCATATAGAAAAATTATTTTTCCATTATTGTTATTTTATATTGTTATATCATAAATAAAAACATTAATTTTAAACTATAAACATTAAAAATTAATCTCAAATTAAAAAAAACTAATATTATTTAAATAAATTATTTAATATAGTTTAGATTTTAAACACTTAAAATAATTTATAAATTTATAATGGTTAAATAAAAATAACTTCAATGATCACTTTAAAACTCAATGTCTATAGACAACGATCATATAAACCATATAAATAACCATTCAAGTTATTCAAAAATATTTGATATCATTTCATACTTGAAAAGAATGGTGCTCTATATTTATTTGACTCTTACCATTCATGATATACTGCTTGTTATGTTGTTTTTGTGTTATAGATGATCCAAGGGATGACAAATAAACTATCATCCTTATTGTAATGCTTTGTGGTATTCTGTTTATTCTACTGGGTCATGCGTTATGTTTTATTGAGTGTTTTTAATCTGTTGTATTAATGTAATATTTTAGTGTTCGAATAAAATGTTCCTCATTCTCTTCTGTGTTTTAAATAAAACTAATTTATATAAAAAATTAATAATAAATACAAATATTTTAATTACAATTAATATTATGTTTGTGGAATTACATCCTCCCCCCTTAACGAAATTGATCCCTCGCAATTCGCTTACTTACGAAAACCCACCTGCAAGAGACCTTGTTACAACCTTCTTGATATCCTACAATAGCATATTGATTATTATTAACTAACAAAATTTAAGGGAAATTAATTTATACCTTCACCAGGTCCACCATCATGGATATTCTATGGATGTCCTCATTTTAATTCCCAGGGTAGTCTTATGATCCTCAACGTCTATAGGACAAATACATCTCTAGGATCCATGGTCAAACTAAAATAGGAAACAATTGGATTTCAAGAGAGAGTCATGGAAGGTGTAGAGCTTAGAGATTTTAGAGTGGACTCAGTCCTCATAGACCTGTCAAAATACTTAATTTTTAAAAGGTCTAATATCATAGAGTCTCTTATACATGATAAAGCTCAGAACTTGAATCATATATGTTACATGGTGGTCATCCTCTTATATGGCTTCATGGAATTTTCTTAAGGCCAGATAATTCATAGACAAGATGAAACAAGTGGAAATCCATTCATAGTACTTTCATTTATGCATATAAAATGAATGTTGTGCATACACCATAATGAGATAGACATAATTCGGTACCTGATAAAATTGGAGGATATTTGGGTTATTCAACACTTGGTAAATGTGTTTACAAGATAAACATAGGTTTGTGATAGGGTGATATTCATGTGAACTTGATTAAAAAAATTATGGCCTCAAGTAGCTCAGTAGTAAGAGATGAGAGGTTAGTTGGTGAACTCTATCATTCCATATGAACTTTTAAGAAATGATATTTACTTAAGAATACATAATTAAATGAGTAATTTCATTTAAATTTTTAAAAATTAACTAAACCATTCTTCTAATACTAATTATAAAGACTTGAGCCCATGCTATGAGACTCAGCCGTTATAAATGTTGGGTACTTTTTTATGAACAAAATAAGAACAAATACAGTACATTTATTACAATAGAGGACCTTTTACAGGTCTAGGTTCTATAAAATTAAATACATGACTAACATTTCGACAAACTATACAAATTGAAAATTAAATAAAAACGGATTCATTAGTGCATAGTATCTACAATATAAATTCATTGCAGTGAGTTTTCTAAAGTTGTAAAAGTGGTTATAATACATATGGTGAGAATAAAATCCATAGTAAAGTGTTTCAAAACAACAAATTAATTCTTTAAAAAATTTCTTGAAAACAATTAGACTAGAAAATATACATTATCAACAATAGAATATTTTTAGAAAACCAGTATTTCACAAAATAATTATACTAGAAAATACATTAGGAATTCTCCATTAAAAATACTAATTTTATGTGGGTATTTAATAATAATTGGAAGAAAAATTTTAAAATCCATACATAAATCCAATTGTCTTCAGTAAGACTTATGGGTTCACTCCCCATAACGTCACATAACTCACCAGTGCCAATTTTAAAAAAAAATTCCCATGGACCTGCATTTCAGATTTCTTACACAAAATAATTTCAAAAATATATACATAATATTATTTCATTAAAAACAAAAAAATCATTCTCAGGTCATCATATTCTCCATAAATAGTTTTTAAAATCTTCTATGGGAGAATCCCATGCTTATAAAAATACCACAATTAATTGAAAACCGTAATTTCATTAAACGTGGAATTAAGTATGTATAAAATGAAATAATTCTTGGAATATAACACATGAGCTAGATGAAAACCATACCTATTCATACATGTCATGTTAGGAGATGTGGATGCATGTTTGCACATAAAATAATAACCTGATCCACATAAAATGAAAATATTTGTCACATGCAAATGTGTAAACATAGTGAATAAATGAGTTTAAACTTACAAAGATCTTTAAAAACAAGTTTTATAGTTGAAAAATACAATTTATAAATCCTAACTAAATGAAAAAGAATAAATATACTTAATTTTTTCATATTTATATGCATATATATATGTGTGTCTGTATGCCTATATATACAAATATATTTATGTGAATGTGATTTGAAAACATGAAACTCTTGTATCTGTACGTTTTAGAAACCAAACCTTGAAAACAACAACCCTATTTTATGTACTAATACTGAAATTAGTTGATATATATGTGTATATTCACATGTATATACACAGACATATATATATACATCACCATTGTATCAATTTGGAAACAAGGACTTTCCCATATACACAAAATCTCTATAAATACGGTTTAAGTCATAATAAACCATTAACATATATATATTTAAAATATTAAGTGATATATGTGTTTGTATGAATTTATATACACACATATATATATATGAAACTATTTTCACAAGGATCATATAATTACATGCTTATAACGATAATATTTAGAAAAAATACTTTAAATTAAGAAAATTTATCATATCTGTTATTTGAATTTGAAATATATGGTCTTACCAAATTATATATATATATGTATATGTAATTCTTCACAAAGTAAATAATCAAAGATAAATAGAACCCTTATATATCTTAAAAGAAACAATGAGTTTCTGGAAAAAGAGAGTGGAATCTTGGTAGTGTGAAATTCCGGTAGCATTGGGTGTGACAAGTGGGGTTTAATAGAACCGAAGTTTCAATTATCATAATTGATAATTGAAAAATAAAGTTGACTAAAGCTAAGAAAACTAAAACATTGATTAGCCCAAAGAAACAAGAAATAGGTTTGATGGAAAACCTAAAAATATAAAATTATGAAACGAGGTGTATTCAAGTCACGGTAAGGGATTTGGTTTTAAAATAAAACACCATCCCTGGAATCATTTGGATGGCCAAAACAAAAGGGTCCGCAAATGAGGTGTAAATATATTATCACAAAAAGTGGAGATGAATGGGTTCCAGCAACTACATGGTGTGATGGAGACGGGTGTCACTAAACGATGAAGAAGGAGGACCAAATATTTACATCTCAGATCAATCTTGATCTTGTCCAAGGGTTAGTATTATCCCTAAAAAAATTTAGCGTAGGGGTTCGTATAGCTTAGGAATGGATGGCCAAGATGATCCCATGGGTCTGACCAGATGGTCAAGGATGAGTAGTGAATTTTAAAAGGTGTGAACAGTTGAGATTAGATGGGGTAGGATTTGATGACTATAGCTGATCACATGTTTTTAAAACGGTTGAATGGTCCAAATCAAGAGAATCCAGATCATACAGTCGATAAAAATTCAATAATGAAAGAATGTGGTGGGATTTCGATCTATGAAATGGCATAGATGGTCTGGATCTTGTTAGATGAGATCTTTCAGTTGAGATCACACGCCCCATAAAAATCTATATCCTACGTTGAAACCTCACATATTTTGGGAATTCCATATAGGGAACAGCATGCAGCGCTTAGGTTCGATGACACAAACACACACCAAAGGGGTCCTTAAACACTAGACCCCACCCGCGGGCCTTGGCCCAACCTCCTCATGTGCTCTCCTATGAACCAATACACAGGTCCGTGCATGACCAGCCTAAACTAGGCACATGTTTTCTCTAATGATTCTCAAGTTCACTTGTGTTATGTTTTCACCGGACCTTTACGTCTTGGTCAATAAGGCAACTCTCGGTTATGAGTGATAAGCCAAATTTTTTGTAAACATTTATCACATATAATAAAAATATATGTTACATTATACAAAATATACATATCCTTATATATTTCACAAAAAAATAAATTATTTATATTCTTATATGTATATATTAAAATTATTTTGTCCATTTATGTTATTTTTTGTGGTTATGTCACTAATAAAAAGTAATTTCAAAATATAAACCTTAAAATTTAATATCTAATTAAAAAAATAATACTTTTTAACTAAATAAATTAAAATATATTATATTTTAACCACTTCAAATAATTAATAAATTTATAACGGTTATAAAAAAACATCAATGGCCACTTTGAAACTCAACAACTATTTACAACGGTTATATAAACCGTATAAATACATATTCAAGGTATTAAAAATAAAAAAGATCATTTATAACTTCAAAATAATGATTCTTTATATTTATTTGACTCTTACAATTCTTGATATACGAAATTTCATATTGTTTTTTGTTATGTCGACCCAAGGGATGTAAACTACACTATCATCCTTTTTGTCATGCTTTGTGGTGTTCCGTTTATTATACTGGGTTTTGTGAAGAGTTTTAATGAGTTTTTTCAATATATTGTACTGATATAACATATCAGTGTTTGAAAAAAATATTTTTCATTGTCTTATGTGTATAAAATAACACCAATTTTCATAAGAACAAAATAATAATAACTAAAAATATTATTATTACAGTTATAATAAAGTTTCATACGTTATAATAAATGTGTATATTAAAATTAAATAATCATATATATGTCATATTGTTTACACGGTATTATTAAAACCGTCATTTATAAGTTCCAAGGATACTGTGAACGAGCCGCATTGCTCTGAGGAGATGGTTGTCCACACATATAGAAATGATGTTATTGTATTTACACATAATGTAAATCATTATGGTATGTGTTATATAAAAAAATATAGATGAAAAAAGGAATTAAAAATAACATATATATATCATATATAAACAATGCTTTCATCATAATTCTCACAATGAGAAGTGGTAAAGGAAGAACGAACAATCATCATTTCGTGAGGTGGTAGACCGCCGTACACAGGAAATGTAAGTTTGTCACCCATTAGAAGGAAGTGTGTGTAAGTGTAGGTATAATGCATAGAAGAAAAAATTTAGAACTATATTTAGTATAATTAGGTAATAATATAATAGTGTAATAAGAAGATTTGAGGGGGTATAGATGGAAACAAAATGAAAGTGATCATTAAAATATGTAACCTCATTTCAAGGTAACTTCTTTTGGATTATACCAGATATATCCTTGGTTCATTTCTTCAAAATATGGGGCTTCTAGTATAAGGAAATAAATTTTAGGATATTATTTGAGAAGATTTTGGTCATTCCAAATGGATTTAATGGTTGGAATAAGTAGGAGGGTTATATTCCTTTTTAAAGTGGAGGAGGAGTGACAATCTCATGAATTTTTGAAATGGGATTCCCCCAATGCTTTCACCATAAGGAGTGTCCCCAATAAAGTTAAAAATTATATAAAATTTAATATACATTATAAATCTGAAAATAAAATTTATTTTGGACAAGTTTCTGGGGGTATTTTGTCCCTTAATTTTAGGGTTTTCTCTCATGTTAATCTGATTTTTCTCTTAATCACTTTAATTAATTTTGATAACATTATAAAATATTTTCTATCAAAAAATATGTTTAACATATTAGATAGTATAGATTATTCTAATTCCATAAATTGAATCCATTTTTCAAAATTTTAATCATTCAACTGATTGAGTTTAATTGAAATTTAATCTCGCGGATGGGATGACAAAGCGGGTTTTTAATGTTAGATGTTCAAACATTTCCTATTTTTTTATATTAAATTTAAACATGAAATTGATTAAAAAGACCTAAATTAGAATTAATTATTTAAAATTTATCTACTTAAAAATTAAACCTAATGAAAAATATAATTTATCCCTATAAATAAAATAGACAAAAAATCACTTTTGAATTTAAACTCAGTATTTTTTACTGTTCATCAGAAATGAAACCGTATAGAAAAATAAAAAAATTAACCATAACATAATTTTATTGTTTATATTTTAAAAATATAGTTTTTTCCATATTAATATTTATAAAAATTCTATTTTTTTAAAAAATTGGCTCACCATTAAAAGACAGAAAAATTTCCTTTTTAGGAAAATACAATTTTTAAGAATAAAACTAGATTTATTATTATCATATACATATCAAACCTATTTGATGAATATAATAAATATTTTGTTGAATATATAATATATATTTCATTAATATCATTCACTAATATGAATTAATTTTCTTTATTAGGATAAACAACTTTTTGATCATAAAAAAATTTCCTTTATATTAGTTTTTAAATTCATTTCTAAATAATTTGAAACTAATGAATTAATATTATATTTTTATATTCCATATATCTGCATAATTTATTTACTAATATTTATAACCTATTATTTAATTTCTAATTTATGACTTCTTATTTTATGTATTATTATTATAATAATATATTGTTTCTCGGTAAAACTCAGTCTTGTGTGTAATGCAAGTCATCAATGAAAAGTCATTGCGTGTGATGAACAATAAATCATTATCTTGTGAATTAAAAGATATATCATAGATGTATTTTATTTAAAATATTAAATTTATATTAAATTCTGAGGATACTATAATACCTTATATGCTTGGTGTTTCGTGTTATACACGCTATCGAATACAATGTTATTACCTTTATCTTTTCGGGACCTTACATGTATCCCCATATATTTGTATCAAAGTTTTATCATTTCAAGAGAGAAATTAATATTAATGGGGTATAATTTAAAACATTAATATTTTATGAAATAATTTCATTCAAATAAATTAAATTTCATTGATATCTTACGTTACACATGACACGAAGTCTTAATGAACCATGAAAAACAATTAATTATATTATTTAAATAGGATCGTTGTTACGTAGATGTTAAAAATTATGGAATGAATATTAATAAAATTCAAATATTAATTATAATAGTTTTATTAATATATCTTACTGATAAAAAAAATATTTTTTAGTAATGTTTTTGTATGTTACGCAAATACTATTTTTGAAAAAAATAGTTTTGATTAATTTTAGAGAATAATAATAAAATTAATTTTTGAAACTTCTATATTTTAAAAGGTAAAATAAAATTCATTTATGAAATAATCTGTAAATATTTTTTGAGGGTGATTTTTTTGGATTTTTTCCTAAAAGAATAATTTTTTCCTAA
The DNA here is from genome assembly GCA_963277665.1 of Viscum album. Classification (NCBI taxonomy): domain Eukaryota; kingdom Viridiplantae; phylum Streptophyta; class Magnoliopsida; order Santalales; family Viscaceae; genus Viscum; species Viscum album. Next base: position 124,076,384 of record OY728131.1, read on the forward strand.
AGAGTTAAAAATGATAGCTTTTATAGAAAACTATATTTTCGCTTAAAAATTTATAGGGTTTCATTATTTTAAAATGGGATTAATATTAAAAAAATTAAATTATTTTTCAATTAATACAATTTTTTTCATTTGACATGATTTCATATTTACTTCTTTTATCAAAACAATTTTAAATTTTGAACAATTTCTTATTAAAATATCATTTTCTCATCAATTATGTTGGTTCAATTTTGTATTACTGTTTTTCCACTTATATAAATGAAATTTTTAAAAATGGATCCGTTTTTTAGAATCAAAATAATTTATATTATCCCATAAGATAAAATTACCTATTTTCCATAATGAATAATATAAATTGTAAAAATAATTTACTGAGTTTATTGTATAAATGGGTTAACCAAGGGTTAACTAAAATGATATGGGTTAAAAATAACCCAAAAACTATAAATATCCAATTTTATATCCATATATCTACATTATCATGTCTAAAGATTGAAACTATCCCATTTTTTAGCCTTTTGTCATTTGAAAATTTTGGGTGGACCAATTTATTTACAAAAAAAACATGTTTTCCACTCACTACACTTATAAAAGGACACCCCTTATCCTCTATTATTAACACATAAAAAACAATTATTATCAACCCATACCTACAAAAATATCTTCTTTACTTACCTACACTCATCCTAGAATCATTTTTTGGCCATAGAATAATCCTATGATGGAATATGGTGAAAATAGAAGGTTTTTACCCTAAAAAGAGGTAATGTTCTTCAATAAGAATTTTTATTTTATTTATTCTCCCACCAACATAATTTGATATTAAAAATGAAGATATAATAACCTTAGAATATTCAATATACTGAGATACATTTAGGATAACGAAATGACCTACAACTCTCTACACTTCCATTATAAAAGAAAGGAAATCATTATTCATGTGGACGGTGGACCATCACATCACGAACCAATGTTATTCCTTTTACATCACAACCTCTCAATACTATATATATTGATGGATTTAATTTTTACATATGATATTTATGATATTTATTTATTATTTATTTATTATATCATATATAACATCTAACATTTCACTCTGTGGGAATACCATAATGTATCTATTGTGTACATCGAACTACAGCCTCATGAAGCAATGGGGTTAGTTCATGCATTGCATTTAAGGTAATAAGGAAGGGTGAAATTCACATATTTAAAATATATGATATTAAAGATATTATATAGTGGTAATATATTATTTACCTTTATTTTGTTTAATCTTTCGTGAAATGGTAACAACATCCATGCACACATACATCCTACCATCCCCATGAACGGTGTATTTCATTTTATATCTCTAACTTTCAAAGATTACTCAAATTAAAAATATAATGATTATATATTTTATTTATATAATGGTTATAGTTTTGGATATGATATAACAATGATCAATATATGATGATAAAAAAATAACAAATCAAAAAATTCATGAAAAACAATGTACTTTTTGCCTGAATGGTTAATTTTACATGGAATTGTTAATAAATGGGTAATAAAAAGTCATAGGTAAATAAAATATGGTTTGATATATAGATATATATATACATATCTCTGTGTGTGTTTTTTTTGATATTTAAAGGATTTATAAAAAAATTATATTTATTATACATGATTTTTTAATTTGTATGATTGATGTCGATAATTAATGTATAAGAGTTTTGTCTCAATTTTTTTTATTGAGACATATGTTATATTATACATATAGATTATTATTTTAGATTTACATACCACCCATTATTCATCTAATATAATATATTTATTTATTCTCATTAAATTCTTATTTGAATTTAATTTTATTAATTTTTGGGACTTATGGTTCAAATTTAATAATGTGGTAAGGGGTTTATGTTACAATCTCATCATATGTCGGGATTACCCATGATTATTATTTTAATGATGAAATATTATAAACCATATTTCAAGAAACTAATTATTTTCTTATATATATTATTTTAAAATAATACATTTTTTATCTTAATTTTATTCTATGAATGTACTTGGGAGAAACTAATTTATGTTCTCTCTCATAATTTATGCTTATATAATGTTGGTAGAGTTTTTAAGAAAAAGATTCATTATTTCTATCATCCTTAAAAAACACTTTTTCCTCCAAATCCATGTTTTCTAAAAATAATTTAAAAAAATGTTTTTATCAAAATATAAAATTATTTTTAACGAAATATTTCCCAATCTTTGCCTTTATAAAAAAATTCTTCAAATAAATCTGCATGTCATTTTACAAACAATGCTTGTTTTTATTTTATCCAAAATTTTAAAGGTTCTTTTTTTTAACTTGTATTCTAATAATTAAAATATCCCAACATCATAAACATTTTTTAGCTTCTTTTATAATTTTATAATTTTATTTTCAAATAAATGTATTTTCACACTAAATAGTTAATTTTAATTTTAAAAAATAGTGATTTTTAATGTAATGATATATTCCTCAATAAATAATTGATGTTTTTTTATTCTAAGATAATTTTCCATCTAAGATGACACCCTTTAACATTATATAATATTTATGGTGGATGTAGTCTAAAGATTCCATTATTATTATTTCCATAAATAGTTTTTATTGATGAAGATAAAATTTTATATGAATCATAGTTCTATTACATGGGGTATACCATGGTAAAATGATAATTAAAACCACTTATGTTTCCATATACTATTCTTTGATAAAATGATGAAATGATTATGATACCGAGTTCTTTTCAACAGGTTACATTATAATGAGATGTTTATCAAACCCATTTCACTTCATTAGTTTTTATATAATGAATTTTCTATGATTTTTTGACATACATATTTATGATTATCATTATATGATTTTTGGGCCTTATATTTCCTTCAGATGCATTAGGTAATTATTGATTTTTCATGTGGTAAATTGGACTGTAATGGGGAGTTAACCCAGTTTTGTAAGAGAGTCCATCCACTATGATAGTCTCGGGACTGAATCTTTACAACTATAATGGTTTTTATGTGTATACCTTGAACATTTATAGTTTTTGAAATGAGTGGTGAAATAATAAGGAAATAATTTTCGATACTTATGTGTATACCAGAAATCAATGTCATATGCCAATGTTATCATCTCGTTGTTCACGTAAACTGATTCTATTATCATAAATGTCTTAGGATATTTAATGATTTATTTTATTACTCATATATATTTTCTATGATATGTAGGGTATGTTTTTCAAATGTAATTCTCAACATCCATTCCCCAATGTTCATGATCTGATGATATATCCATTGTTTACTCTTATTGTGAATCTAAGCACGCCCTTTATTATTTTTCCTTTACCAAAGTAATGATTAAATGGATTTTGTAAGATATATTTAATAATGGTTCTATTTATGAATACCATAGTTGTAGATGTCTTATCTCACTTACGGACCAGATATTTATGTGTCAATGTTTTTAAATTCACAAAACCTTTATGATCCTTGTGAATAAGTTTGTCTGTGTAATAAATATTAATCTAAAAAGTTATAATATTTATTTAAGAGAATTTTTTTATTAATAGTGGTATAGGTTTTTATTTACCATATCATCCCTATAAACCATTATTTATCATCTTTGGGGGCACCTAGGTGAGGGAGACTTTCCATTATTGAATAGTTTTGGGTATTTATCAAAATTAAACTCCTCCTAAATTATAATAGGTAAGTGACTCCCCTAACTTATTCACAAAAATCAAGCCATTTTACTCAATAAAACCCTATAAATATCTATCCAAAACATCATCATATACATTCTAGATATTATATTCCTCCCAAAAGGGCATCCCTTGGGTCTTTAAAAAGGGATCCTAAAGAGGTTTCTCAAGGAGAAGGTAATTCTATTCACTAAGCTCATTAAACTTATTAATTATTTCATAACCTTCGATTATGATTTGAAACATCTAATATAATATAACTATAATCCACAACATAATAATATATTCTTATTTTTAAGGAATAATATTTATCCATCTCCACTTCAATCAAAAGAGAAACAAAATCACCAATCATGTTTATGACGAACTACCCCCTCATGAACTGATATAAAGAATTTTCCATCGAAAATTATCAAGGATATATATAATTATTCATTAAGTTTATATGTATAATATTTATGATATAATTATATTTTTTTATGTAACATTTCACATATATATTCATACATTTTATACTATTTAAAATATGATAATATCTCTCATGAGTATAGTGGACTACCGCCTCTTGATGCGATCTGATTGGGTTTTAACTTGAACTTTTCGTGTAATTTTATAAGTGTAAATGTATTGATTTTATATTATATGTATATGAAATTATATAAATTTATTTAAATTAATACATCATATAGTTCTATATCATTTCTCCCATAAAGGGAATGATATCGCAGCTCGTGCGTACGTAGGACCTATCATCTTCATGAAGCGATGTGATTCATTTTATATATAAAATATTAAATAATGGTTCCAAGGATGTATATAATTAATATAAATAATATTTTCATCATTAATAGGATTCTGGTGGTGATGGAACTATATCATATGTATAAGAACTGGAACTTTAATTACCAAACACACATGAGAAAACAATGCAATTAACACCCGAAGCAATGAAAATATTGAAATATTATTAAAAATACATGTGATAAAATATTATAATAATATAATATAATTAATGAGATAAAATATTAAGGTTTATTAATTTTTTTATAATAAACTATAATTATTATATAGGAGGTTCATACCCATATGAACTAAGTGGAACCAAAGGTAAGGGTTTCTCATCCAACATTTACTTCTATGAGACATATGTAATATTCACCTATTATTACTTTATATAGTGTATGTAATTACACATTTTGATATGTTATATCATGAATTTATTTATAATCATGGTATTTAATTTTTCATATGATTTTATTTATTTCATGGAGCTTATGATTCAAATGTTACTGAAGTGGTAAGAGTTTATTTCAGAGTGTCATCATTAATAGGGATTATTTTGGTTTAAGATAACTTTCAAGGGAATTGTTTTATATTTATGTCATAAAATAAATATATTTCCTTATCTAATTTTTATTTATGAAATTTTCAAATAATAACACCATTTTTGAATAACTGTTACTTAAAATGATTGAAAAAAATGTTTTCATGAAATAACAAGAATAATTCTCTTTTTGGTAAATTTTTTTCCATTAAAAATCCATTATTTATAATTTTTTTACAAAATGTTTTAAAAAATAATCCAAATAATTTATTAATTTTTTTAAAAAAATTTCAAAAAATTGAAATGAATTTCATGTTGTATTCCAAACAATGTATGTTTGGAATTTATAGACAATGTAAAAGGAATATTTGTTTTATTGTTCACTGAAAAAACATAAATTTCTATCATCAAGATAATAAATGTTTTAAATAATATTTTAAATGATTGAATGTTTATTTTAAATTAATTTTTTTTTTATATTTTTTTAAATTGTTTTTCTTAAAAGGTGATTTTCAAAATGAAAATGTTTTTTCATAAAAAGAATTATGGATTTTTTTCATGGTGTTTCTATTAATAAATCACTTCAATGCATTATTAAGAATGTGATCCACTGAGGATATATTATATTGAAGTTATCCTAATAATTTATTTGTATTGACGATGATTATTTTTAACTAAGTACAATTTTATTACCATTCAGATAGTATACTTGATGGTTTATAATTATGGTTATTTGATTGGGGTATGTTTTAAAATTTCATAATTTACTTTTTCAATAAAAATGATTATTTTAATTCTGTTTCTGCCCCTTAATATGAATGATTTGGATTTTGTATGTAATTGTTGGGCCCCTATTATAGATATCGCCTAGAAGGATCGACAATACTCATGAGACATATTAGTTTTCCTAATTAGATGGGTTTTACTAATATGTTTAAACTTTCTGGGGGATGGTATTGATAATATGTTTCATATGTCCTATATTATGAATTTACACATTATGCTATTAGTTATTTATTTCAATGTTTTTATTATATTAGATATAATATACATGGATATGTTTCAAGCTCATGTGATAGTTTATATGGAATTATTTTATCATATTATACTTCTACCATATTATGGTCATGTTATTTTTTAAATAGAATGTTTTTTATTTATTTACCCTTCCATATTGATTATTCTAATGTATTCATGATATATTCCAAAATATTATGTCCCTTACCACTAATTGTATCCCACTTATTTCATATATTTTTTCTTCCCTAGGTGTAACACCCCATGATTCCACGGTACGCTTCTCTTTGAATAATACAGTAGCATGTGTTGTGCGCAACTTCAAGTTCTAACACACCACAACCAATCAAACTAGACATTATGAATAGTAATACCCACATTTTGAAATTTTATAAATTTTATTTTTTGAATGGACTTTATTTTTGGATTCGGAATATCGAAATTAGCTTAGGGTTATTTTTTGGTACTTTTCTAATAACTTTTAATTTTTGATGAATAGTGAAAATTACTAAATTTTAATTAAAAACAAATTCCTTAATCGAAATAATTAATAGTGTTAAATTATTAATTTGAGTGATTTTAAAGTATATTTAGATTAATCTTTTACTATGTTATCCAATGTTGGTCATTGCACATAATTTAACATTTAAACTGGGCATAAGCAAGTGCCAATCTTTTGATAGTTATTATTTCTTAAAAACACACTTTTTGTTTTGACAACAAAAATTAATTTTAAATTAATTTCTGCTACTTAGGCATTTTGAATTTAGAAAAATGGATTCCATATTTAGAATCAAGAGGTCAAAATTGTGTAAATAGGTAACTTTTTTTAGACATTTTGAATCATTAATTCGGTAAATATTTTATTTACCATGGTTAAAGGGTAAATCCGGTAAATAAGGGTAAAAGAATAATATTATAATAATATTAAATTACCCTAAAACATGTCCAAAACCTACTGGTTGATACAGGTTCGACCATGGGAATATTTGGGTCGATTTTGGGACCCAATGGAGCCACTTGTAAGTGATAATGACCCTTTATATTAATTAAGTTAAAGTAAATACAAAAATGACTTAATCATATATCTTTTAGAAAAAAAATTTCTACATTGGGTTATGTATTTTATCTTTTAGATTATAAATATTAATTATAAATCTAAAAATATTTCCTACATAATTTTATTTTATTTATAATTTTTAGACATAGAATAATTAAATTTATTTATGACACAATAATGATGCAATATTTTTCTTATTAATGAATGAATAAAATAATTGGTATTATAAATTTTAAAATAAATATATTTTGAAAGTTCATATGACATCCAAGATTTTTATTGGTTAATATTACATGTTATTATTGATTAAATTAATTTTTTTCGAATGAATAAATTCTTTTTGACTTTAACAAAAAAACAATTATTAAATAGTGTCAATATTGACATAAAGATGTTTTTAAAACAAATATTATATTATAAATTGATATAATATTCCAAAAAATCTAAGGTTTGACCAAATGAATTATATATGTATAGTTATATCATTAATGAACCACTTCGGGGTAACTTGGAAGTTTATAGTATGTTTATTAACCATATATTATAAAAATACAAAAATACATGGTAAAAGACAAACTAATTAACTAAGCGTTAAAACTAAAAGATAAGGTTAATAAAGTGACCCGAACCAGTCTAAAATCTATTGGTTGAGTTTTTTTCTACCCGTCCCCACCTTATTCTAGAAATAAATTAGTTTGGAGCCATTATAAACCGAATATTAATTTATTATAACATAACATTTCTATCTTTTCCTAAGGTTCCCCTCACCCCTCTTATAAAAGGGCACTCCCCCTTCTCTCTAATTCACACCTTCATAGTCATTTTTCTCTGTAAAACCCTGACCAAATATCCTCTAAACTTTCGTCAAATCATCATAGAGGCCATCCTTTTGTCAGAAATCCAACTTATGGATCCCTTTTGATCAAATCAAAAGGACGAACCCAAAGAAGAGGTAATGATTTTACCACCCTCTTTCAAGTTCCTTTCATCTTACACTTCTTCATTCTTTGTTATTTGCAATATAAAATAATAAATCCAGTATATTATAAATAATTTGATGTTATTATAAATATGTTACAACCATATTAAGTATTCTATCCATCCTTTGAATGACATGTCACCATATGTGCGTACGTACAGCCTACCGTCTCCACGTCATGGTGTAATTGTTATTCAATATATTATTATTTAGATGGGTATAATAATGATGTGTAATTCATGTAGATAATAACTATAACATGATAATTATTTTTTATATATTATATACCATCAAATTATATATTATTTTAATATCAAAATAATGATTTTGTCGCTCGTGTGTACGTACGGATTACCGTGTCCACGAACGCGTTGAGATTCATTCCCCATCATATCCATTCATGACTAAATTTAATTTGATGATTAAAAAGAAATTTTAGATACATGATATTATTCTAGATATGGATAATATACATCCCAACGATAATAAATATGGCGAACATAACAATGAATATAAAGGAAAATGAATTCATTAACACCCGAAACGACGATAATACTAAGATATTATCAACAAATCAAAGTTAAAAAATCATATATGATATCATATTAATGTATATGATTATTGTATAATTCAATAACAATTATTTAACCATTATAAATGAGGTTAAATTACCCTTGACCAAGAAAAAAGTACAAATTAAGGGGTTTCTTATCTAAATTTTATTTCCGTGAGATTTCCATTGTTCAACACTTATTTATTGAATGTGGTGTGTGTAATGCCCATGATTGTATTCATTGTATAATATACTTTAATTTGTGGATATTTGTATCATCATTGTATGATACTTCTTTCATGGGTGTATGTTTCGTAAGTTACCAAATCAATAAGGAAATTTTAAATTTTAATTTCCACTCATTCGGCTTTACGCATACTTCATTGATTATTTTCCTCCATGATTATGTGTGGAATCACTATTCATTTGATTATGTCATAATTTCCACTCCCCTATGTGTGGATATAATATTTATACACATAATAACTCCATTGATAATTTCTCAACACATTGATATGAACTTGATAAAAGTAATCTTAACTCAATTTCCATTCATTGAGTTAAACATCAAAGTCATTGGTGTTGTTTTTACAAGAATATGTGTGAATGTCCTCTGATTGATTTAAAATTAATATCCAATCGTATTTAGTGTATTTACATTTTTCACAAATAATTATGTTGTTGATTTATCCCTAACCTAAAAATATATCCTATATAATGGATTTCATCTCAATTTACATTCCATTGAGACTTCTTTGCTGTTATACGCCAATTCACTTTTATATGGTGTATATAATGTAGTTTGACATAGTATATAATGAATCCCTTTATTCTCATGATATTATAATGTTTTGATTACCTCAAATATTTTCATTCAAGTTTCTCTCTTTTGGTTAGGAACTCCAACTACAATACCATTTTAAATGTTTTAAAGATTTATTTTCTAAATGTTTTTCATTAATGCCCATGTTTTAAAAATGGTTTTAAGGATTTTTTATATGGACATTAATGTTTTCAAATTAAAATTCCTATTAAATGTTTCAAAGTGGTATAGGAAACTTTGATTCAAAAATCTATTTTAAAAAACTTCTTGATAAGTAGTGATAATTTTAAATGTTTTCAAGAAAAAGGGGGTATTTTTCTCAAATAGTTTTGATGATTATTTTAATATGTCTTAATATCCTTCATTATTCTCTATTGAGGTTAATATATTACAATAAAATATTCCATATAGTATTGAATGAGTTATGTTTTACTGTGGATGTGCTATTTTTATACCATTCATGGTTTATGGAGAAAGTATTAACATTTCATATGAGAATTTTAATATGAATGTTTATGTTATGTTTAAACCTATCCATATGGGGAATACATTTGAATTAGTAAGTGACGGGTGGAGCCTGCTATCACTCCTCGATGCATCGGTAGGTGCCATGAGACAAACTAGTGTCTTGGAACAAGGCCTTGAAAAAATCTTATTTGTAGTCTTGGCATAAGGCTTTGACTATGTGGTTATGATAGTCTGGCATTATGCATTCCATTATTATGAAATTGGTTTTTGATATTGAATCTGATTATTTGATGAGTATAATATCCATGTGAATAAGTAAATAGTATTATTTTGTTTTATCTTTTCCATGTTATGTTGAAATTCAAGTTTAAAAGTATTTTGTTTTAGTTATACATTGCCTTAAATGTTTATGCTTATTAATGAAATTTTCATCTATATTGTTATCCTTAGTGATCATATGTGCTCACCCCTTTATATTTTTTATTTTTTCCAATATGTGAAGAAGTATTTTATGAATGAACTGTAGGGAAATTATGAGGATTTGAGTTTGGTCTATGGAGACAAGATGTTGCTGTAGTTTTTTAAATTATGATGTAATTTAATCTTTGTTAATGTATCTAGTGATTCCAAGGTTACTAAACCATTCAGTCTTTTGAGACTTGATCTTTTGTGATCATTCCAATGATACGTAATAATGCACCATCTCTGGGCTTCTGGGGTCGGGGCATTATAGTTGGTATCAGAGAAATTTTAGTACAAACCATGGAAACAAGATTTAGTTAAACTCTAATAAGAGAACATATCCCTAAGATAGACTTTGAGGATTCGTAAAGAAGAACTTCCTAAAATTTTGGTATTGTAGTGATTTTGTGAGTTTTCCATGCAATACATCCGTGTATGGATATGACCAGGTAGAGGCGGCTCTGGCAGAGATGTATCTAGGGGTAAAACCCAAAAAGACCTCTTTGAGCTAGACTCAAACGGGAACTAGTGCATGACCACGAGACTTTCTACACTCTTGGTTACGACACTCTTGGGGGATATGCATTGGATAATTATCATTTTATTTACTAACCATTATGAAGGGTTTATGAGTATATACTTACTCAATGAAATTTTTTATGATTATGGATTATATCCATAAACTGTTCAATTTATGTTAGGTATTTTACATGTTTCAGATTATGAATTGTGATTCATAAACTGACCTAGTGTATGACATTGTTTAGAAATGGGGCCCTGTAGAAGGAATGAAAACTCAAGCAATACGTATGATCCAAAGAGTAAAAATGGTCATATATTTCATGGTATTAAGCCAACATTTAAAATGGAAATAGTATCCCATGTATTCTCATCATATGATGAAATAGTAACATGTGTTAATAAGATAAGTAAACAATTCCTTGTGTCCTATGGCTTTGTAGGGAAGCAAGGGACGAATTATATTTTCTTTTGTGGATATAATTATAAAGAACAATTTGGGTTTATGTGATCCTTGAATTTGATGAAATTGCATGTTATTAATTTTTGGGATGAAAATGTGAGGTATGAGATAACTTTTTTGATTAAATTATGTTATGGTTATTTTGAAAATTTTATTTTATTTTGGGAATGTTATAAAAAATAGTTTTTAAAAAAGGACAACATGCAGACTATGTGACATCCTGTCACGTAGGACAAATATGCGGGAATTGAAACCACAACCAAAATGTGACTGGGATTTATCTCCTACCACTGGACTACTTGAAGTCACTGGTTAGTCTGACTAATTATTTATAGTTAAATTATTTTAATGATCAATAATAAGTTTATTTGAGATATTGTGTTTTATCAAATGAATACCCTTAGTATAGAAAAATTATTTAGTGATTAAGTGATAAATGTTATTTTGGAAGATATTCTCTTTGTTGGGAACAATATATGCCCAAGGAAAATAGAATACTATTGGATTTCATTTGAGTAGTAATGGTGGATTTTTATATATGTTTTTATTGTGGATTTATAGTGATTTTGGTTATTTATTGAAATAATTGACCTATAATATAGAATATGTGACTAGGATAATTACTTAGTGTATGTGACATTAATTGTAGTTGATGTCATTTGGAGATTCAATTTAACGTCGAAGACTAAATAACCAAATTCTTCTATGTTTTGGGTTTCAATATTATTTTTGATTATATTGAAGGATTTTAAGGACAATTGTTTATTGAATTCTATTTATTTAACTTTGTGGTATTTTTGGTTTAATTTTAGAAATTAAGATTAGTGTTTCTTTCTCTAATGGAATATCCTTTTGGGGGATCATGAGATCTTATACTAACCGTTTTGGTTTTGATTAATCTCTAAAGACAACATAAAAATATAGTTTATCCTTCGTGGATCATGTGATTCTATAAGAAGCTTATTTTATCTCTTCTAGTGTGACCAAGTCTTCTTGAATACTCATAATTTAAAAATGAGTTAGTAGTAGAATTTTATTAAACAATGAAACTTTACATAAAAATTAAGTATATCTCGTTATGTTCTTAGTCAATCTCTGAAATGAATTCCTCATCTTTATGTAATGTAACTTAAATAAAAAAAAATTCTCCGTTTACTCTTCCTAGTGAGAATCAAATGACCATTTTTTCCATCACAAGCTTGTGGTTTTCTTATTGTAAACTTTATCCTGATCATGTTTTCTTTCCCTCTCCATCAGAACTTGACACTTATTTTATCATCCATATCCATTTTTTCTATATGGAATACTAGTATAGGTTATCTCACGTGACCTTTGTACTTCTCTTTCTTTCTTTTAAAGTGATATTTCTATTGACTCTTTTTTGAATGTGGGACAATCCATTATATTACCGAGACCAATTTTAAAAATTTTGAGGATGCAATTTATTAAATGAGGGGACACTGAAATACACCAAGCTTCCACGGTACCCTTCTCTTTGAATAATATAGTAGCGTGTGGTATACGCAACTTCGAGTTCAAACACACCACAACCAATCAAACTAGCCATTATGAATAGTATTACACACTTTTTGAAATTTTATAAATTTTATCTTTCAAAATAGACTGCATTTTTAGATTCAGAATATGTAAATTATCTTAGTGTGATTTTTTGGTACTTTTCTGATAACTTTCATTTTTTGATTAATAGTGAAAATTACTAAATTTTAATTAAAAACAACTTTTTAATCGAAATAATTAATAGTGATAAAATATGAATTTGAGTGATTTCAAAGTATAACTAGATTTTATTTTTACCATTTAATCCAATTTTTTTCATTGTACATAATTTCTCATTTAAACTAGACATAAGAAAGTGTCAATCTTTTGATAGTTATTATTTTTTAAAAACATGCGTTTTGTTTTGTCAATGGGAATTAATTATAAATTAATTTATGCCACTTTTGAGTTTTTAATTTAGAAAAATGGATTCCATATTTATAATCAGGAGGTCCAAATTGTGTAAATAGGAAACTTTTATTTTTAGACATTTTGAATAATTACTTCGGTAAACATTTTATTTACCATGGTTAAAGGGTAAATATGGAAAAAAGGGTAAAAGAATAATATTATAATAATATTAAATTACCCTAAAACATGTCCAAACCCTATTGGTTGAATCATTTTCGACCATGGGCATCTTTGGGTCGATTTTGGAACCCCATGGAGCCACTTTTAAGTGATAATGACACTTTATATTAATAAAGTTAAAGGAAATACAATAATGACATAAGCATATATCTTTTAGAAAAAAAATTCACATTGGGTTATGCATGTTATATTTTTGAATATAAATATTAATTATAAAGATAAAAAGATTTCCTACATAATGGTATTTTATTTATAATTTTTAGACATTTAATATTTAAATTTATTTATGACACAATAATCATGCCGTATTTTCCGTATTAATGAAAGAATCAAATAATTGTTATTATAAATGTTAAAATAAATTTAATTTGAAAGTTTTGATGTAATATAAGAATTTTATTATTTAATATGACATGTTATGATTGCTTAAATTAATTTGTTTCAAATTAATTAAGTATTTAAGACTTAAAAAACAATTATTAAATAGTGTCAAAATTGACATAAAGGAGTTTTTTAAAATTAATATCATATTATAAATTGATATAATATTCCTAAAAATTAAAGGTTTGACCAAATGACTTATATTATGATAGGGTTATCATTAATGACCCACTTTGGGGTCTCTTGGAAGTTTATAGTAATTTTATTAACCATATTATATAAAAATACAAAGAGACATGATAAATGTCAAACTAATTAACTTAGAGTTAAAAATAAAAGATAGGGTTAATAAAGTGACCCAAACCGGTATAAAACCTATTGGTTGAGTTTTTTTTCAACCAATCCCTAGCTTATCCACGAAATAAATCATTTTGGAGCCATTATAAACCGAATATTAATTTATTATAAAATAATATTTCTATCTTTTCCTAAGGTGCCCCTCACCCATCTTATAAAAGAAAACTCCCCCTTCTCTCTAATTCACACCTTCAAAACCATTTGACTCGGCCAAAAGCTGCCCAAATATCCTTTAAAATTCCCTAAAATCATCCTAGAGGCCCTAATTTGGTCATAAAGCCAAATTAAGGAGCCCTTTTGATAAAATCAAATAGAATAACCTGAAGAAGAGGTAATGATTTCACCACCCTCTTTCACGTTCCTTTCTTCTTACACTTATTCTTTATTTGTTATTTCCATTATAAAATAATAACTAAGTATCTTATATATAGTATGATGTTATTATAAATATGGTACAACCATATTCAGTATTATATCCATCCTTTTAATGACATATCACCATATGTGCGTACATACGGCCTACCGTCTCCACGTCGTGGCGTAATTGTTATTCAATATATTATTATTGGATGGGTATAATAATGACATTTAATTCATGTAAATAATAAATATAACATGATAATTATTATTTATATATGATATAATATCCAATTATATATTATTTTAATATCAAAAGAATGATAATGTCGCTCGTGCGTATGTACGGATTACCGTCTCCACGAATGCAATGAGATTCATTCCCCATCATATCCATTAAAGACTAAATTTCATTGAATGATTAAAAATAATGTTTAGAGACATGATATCAATCTATATATTAATAATATACATCGCATACATATCAAATATGGCTCACATAACAAATAATAAAAATGAAATTGAATCCGTTAACACCTGAAACGACGATAATACTATGATATTATCAACAAATAAATGTTAAAAGATCATATATTATATCATATTATTGTATATGATTATTTTATAATTAAATAAAAATTATTTCACCATTATACAGTAGGTTATCCTACCCTATACCAATTAAAAATTACAATGTAAGGGGTTTCTTATCTCACTTTTAATTCCATGAGATTTCCATTATTCACCACTTATTTATTGCATGTGGTGTGTGTACTTCCCATGATTCTATTGGTTGTGTAATATAATTTAATTTATGTATATTTACATCATCATTTTGTGATCCTTATTTCATGGGTGTATGTTTCAAGAGTTACCAAATCAATAAGGGAATTTGAAATTTCAATTTCCACTCATTCGGCATTACGCATACTTCATTGATTATTTTACTCCAAGATTTTGTGTGGAAGCACTGTACATTTACTTATGTCATAATTTCCACTCCACTTTGTGTGGATATAATTTTGATACACATAATATCTCCATTTATAATTTCTAAAGTCATTGATATGAACTTGATAGGAGTAATATTAACTCAATTTCCATTCATTGAGTTAAACATCAAATTCATTGGTGTTGTTTTTACAAGAATATGTGTGAATGTCCTCTGATTTATTTAAAATGAATATCCAATCATATTGAGTGTATTTATATTTTTCATACATATTTATGTCGTTGATTTATCTTTAACCTGAGGATATAGTCTATATAATGGATTTCATCTAAATTTACATTCCATTGAGACTTCTTTGTTGTTATATGCCAATTCACTTTTATATGGTTTATATAATGTAGTTTGACATAGTATATCATGAATCCCTTTATTCTAATGATATTTTAAATTGTTGATTACTTAAAATATTTGCATTCAAGTGTCTCTATTTTGGTTAGAAACTCTAACTAAAACATCATTTTAAATGTTCTAAATATTTATTCTTCTAAATCTTTTTCATTAATTTCCATATTTTGAAACTGGTTTTAAAGATTTATTTATATGGAAATTAATGTTTTAAAATTAAAAATCCTTTTAAAATTTTTAAAGTGGTATGGGAAATTTTGATTAAAAAATATATTTTAAATTATTTCTTGATAAATAGTGAGACTTTTAAATGTTTTCATGAAAAAGGAGGGTATTTCTCTCAAATATTTTTTATTATTATTTTCATCTGTGTCAATATCCTTCATTATTCTCGATTGAGGTTAATATTTCACAATACGATCTTCTATATTTTATTGAATGAGTTATGTTTGATTGTGGATGTGCTATTTTTATACCATTAATTGTTTATGGAGAAAGTATTGACATTTCGTATGCTAGTTTTAATAGTAATGTTTATGTTATGTTTAAACCTATTAATATGGGGAATGCATTGGACTTAGTAAGTGACGGGTGGAGCCCAATATAGATCCTCGATGTATCGGTAGGTCTCATGCGACAAACTAGTGTCTTGACAAGAGGCCTTGACAAAATATTATTTGTATTCTTGGCACATGACCTTGACTATGTGGTAATGATAGTCTGGCATTATACATTCCATTTTTATGAAAGTGGTTATTGATATTTCATGTGATTATTCGACTAGTAGAAAATCCATGTGAAAAATTAAATGTCATTATTTTGTTTTATCTTTTCCATATTATGATGAAGTTCACGTTTAAAATGATTTTGTTTTAATTATACATTGCCTTAAATTTTTATGCTTATTTATGAAAGTTTCCGCTATATTGTTATCCTTACTGAGAATCTGAGCTCACCCCTTTCTATGTTTTATTTTTCCTAGGATGTGAAGAAGTATTTTATGAATGACCTGCAGGTATATTATGAGGATATGAGTGTGGTCTATGGAGACAAGATTTTGTTGTTGTTTTTCACTTTATGATGTAATGTAAACATTATGAATGTGTCTAGTGATTCAAAGGCTACTAAACTAATCGGTCTTTTAAGACTTGATCTTTTGGGATCATGCCAATGATACATAATAATACACTGACTCTGGGATTTTTGGGTCGGAGATTTACACTAGGATACTCAGATATGTTTTATTAATGATATACAGGGATACGCTAAGGGGAATAATGGTATTTTCAAAGAAAACACTTTGAGTATTTTATGTTTCAAATTTATATGAAATTAAATTAGGTAAATATTTTACCTAAAATCTTAAAATATTTTTCCCTTTGGTATGGGACGCCTTGTATCTAGTGAAAATATAAATAAATTGTACACGTTCTCAGAGTTACTATATTTCGGGTATTTAACGTTCGTATTAGAGGAATATTAGTAGAAACCTTGTTAACTAGACTTACGAAAATCTATATTAGGGAAAATGACTCATTGATAGACAATAAGGATAACTATAGAAATAAATCCTAATTTTTATGTAATGTATATATTGTGCGGTTTTTTTATAAATGAAACCCTTTATTAATACTACAAGTTGATGTGGTTCTGGCATAGATATACATAGGGGTAATAACTCTAAAAATGTGTTTTGGGATTGACTTGATCATTACCAGGTATATTAAAATCATTATTATTGCACACCTTGATTGAAAAATTTGGGGGAAATTCTTAGGATACATCATATTTTCATTAGAAACTATTATGTTGGATTTCAAAATATTTTTATGATTTGATATATTTCCCAACGAAATCGTGTTTATGTTTGTGGGATTAAATATGAATAAAATATTCCCTTTATGTAGTGTTTTTTACTATTTCTGATATTATATATTCTGTTTCATAATGTTATGATCTATTAAATTGTAAACAATTGTTTATAAATGAAACATATATGAAGTAATGGAAACCCTAATAATTCACTAAACCCATATAGGTATTTCCTTCCAGGGTATGGCAATGAATCTAGAGATGGAGATAAATCTTAAACAAATAAAATTATACCCATTTTGTGGAAAATGGCTCAGGTTATGAGCATTAACCTTCATGTATGGAGCATCCTCCTTTTCCACCACATGGTGTAACAATTTTATTCATTTTTTTCATTAGAAACCACCAACATCTAATGGGAGTAAACATAAATTTTTCTTCAATAAATGGATAAATTAATTAGGTTATATATTTCTAAATTTGGGATTAAATTAATGGGGCAATTTTATTAGGTAATTTTATCACCTCTAAGGAGATGTAGATCAATATTGGTCATCGATTAAAAACACTACGGATAAAGAAGAAATAAAAAGATTTAATTTTAGGAATTTTAGGTACTCTTATGGGAAAGTATTTTCCACACAATCCACAAGTGTATATAGAGAGAAGTTTTATGAATATAATGAAAAAGGATGATGAAAATGTTTCAATGTATGATTACAAATGTATTGGAATATAAAGGCATCCTATGAACTATGTATATAATCCAATGTGCATGATTAATGATTTATTTCACAATATTAAACCAATTATTCAAAGAGAACTAACATCCCAAAGCAACCCATCAAATAAGATCATTGTATCATGCTCTATCAAGATAGTGGAAAATTTATTCAAGTGATATGGATTTGAAGGGAAGAAATAAAAGAATAGGATGGAACAAAAAAATATAAAAAATGTGATGAAAGGAAAGAATGACTTTTTCATTTGATAATTGTAGAAGGAAACACTCATGTACATTCTTACATGGAATGGAATTTTCCTAAAAGTGTGATGATAATGGACATTATTCTCATGATTTCAAGGTAATGAAATAAGTATGAATTTTTCAATGCATCAACTATAAGGAGACAGGGAATTATGAAAATGAATGACCCAAGTGTCAAGGGAATATAACTAAGAAGAAACAAAGGGATAAAGGTAATGCTTATGATATAACTATAGTAAAATTTGAATTATTAATGTATTAGTGTATTTGGATTCATGGATTGTATTATTTTTGTATTTCAACATTTATATTCTGGTTATATGAATTATGAAATAATTATAGTTCAGTTATTTTTTATTAAGGATTTGAGAGCATATTTTCAATGGTTCTGATGACCAATACAAGTGATCTAGTGGAAATATGAATATATTATATAGAAATTATTGATGGAAGATAAAAAATTACATGTTATCATAAATTATATAATAGTAATAATGATATTTATAGTGGATATAATTGGTGACCTTGAAATTGGTTAGGGAATTGGTGGTTTATGTTATCCTTTCCAGATTTTACTACATATTGGATTGATGTTATATCTTCAACATCCAAAGATTTTATATTTGGAAGAAATCATGTATCAAATAATTATTTATGGTTATAAAGGAATTCAAATATTTGGAATTTAACATTAATATACTCTTTATATTTTATGGGGAATTTAATCTTGATTTACTAACATCCCTTTTAGATTTGTTATCATTGAATTTGGTTTGACATATTTTAGATGAGTAATAAGGTTAACCTTTTATGAAATAGATTAATTTGAATTTTTTGGGTTTCTATTAATATATTAGATAATAATGTACCACATTATATAACTTATTCTAAACATTTATTTTTTTAAAATATTTAGAGATAGGTTGAAAGACTTGTCCCTTAATATGGATCTTATGATCTGTTAAAAGTTATTTTTTTCATACGCATAAAAAATTAATTTTTGGATATTCATTTAATGGAGTAATAAATAAAGTAGAAGTTAATCTAATCTCATATTGAGAATTAAATTATTATTATGAAATAAAATGATTTTATGTAAATATATACTGTCATTGTAAAAGAAATCCCCAACTTTTAGAAAAGGATCTAGAAATAAAAAAGTTATCATATTACAAAAATATCTGATGAATCAAGTGGTATTTTTAGTCATAATAGATATATTGTTTTTAGTTCCATAAAATTCCCTAGATCATTCACTTTATTTTTTTCAATTATAGTTATCCATCTCTATAATTATTTTATCTTTTATCATATGACCACATATTTACTTCCCGAAATGTTCTCCAACATGGAAACACTGTTATTTGAGGAACTTTGTACTTAAATTTGAATATTTTCATGATGAATTTTAACTAACCCTTTTTTACATTGTGGATTTCTAAAATTAGTATTTTCTAATGTCAAACACTGGATTATTTAAATCTAGATCAAATTGCAAGGATGAAATTTTCTTAACTGGTAAAATGTAACACCCCTGATTTTAAAACGTAAACATCAAATTAAATATAATATATTACATGAAACACCAATATTGAAATAGAATGTAACACCCTGATTATAAGACCACAACCTTAAACCTTACTTAATCTTGAGTTATTACAAGATTACACATCGAGGATTTTTTCAGGTTTAGAGTTTTAGAGAATTAGATCATAAAACTTACATTACATTCCACATTCAAAGAAAGTGGTTACATAAAATATAGTATTCATTTTTTCCCATCAATGGAAACAAATTTAAAAATAAAGCATGGATTCTTTCTTGACACATCCTTGACACTATCATCATATCATGTATTTTTCCCTTGAACTGTGAAAAACATTTAAAAAACATGGGATGAGCA
Source organism: Viscum album (assembly GCA_963277665.1). NCBI lineage: Eukaryota > Viridiplantae > Streptophyta > Magnoliopsida > Santalales > Viscaceae > Viscum > Viscum album. The sequence continues at coordinate 124,097,083 of OY728131.1, forward strand.
TAAAAAGCTCAGTAAGGGTTATAAAAAATATGGAAAGGAAACATGAGTTCATATATACATAAGAATGAAATCATACTTTACCGATAAAACATAGGCACTTTAACATACCTCATCATATCATGAATAAAGTATAGAAATCATAAGACATAAAGGTAACTTGAGGCATTCATAACATTCTTACATAGGGAGTAACCCTCTTGGTTACGTTTGGGATACCCATCACAGTATATTCCCTAAATCTCTTCGGAGAAACCTTAATGTTTCACTCCTTCGCGTTACCCAATGAATTGGAGAGCTATATCGTGCTCACCCGCCCTTAGTTTATCATGGAACCCCCCATCTTCATAACAATGCCCAAGAACCATAACATAATCATATCACATAACTTAAGCATCAAGGAAAGATAACATTCCCACATTGCAAAAACAATACAACATTTTAAGATATTGAAATAATGAATCCATTCTAAAACCCATTTTCAAAACCATTTAAAACATTTCATAAAGAGATTTTTTAATCCAAGTGTCCCATACCACCTTGAAGATTTTAACATTTTAAACCATTAATATCCATATAAATAAATTATTAAAACCATTTGAAAACATGGATATTAATAAGAACAAATCATTAAAACATTTAAAGCGATATATTGGTTAAAGGGTTTTTACCAAAATTAGAGACACTTGAATACAATAATTGAGGAATAACATTTAATCAGAACTTTATAATATCATGAGAATAAATGGATTCATGATATAATATTACAAAGGACATTATATATTCCATATAAAAGTGAATTGTTGCATAACAACAACAAAGTCTTAATAGAAATGTAAAATGCGATGAAATCCCTTATAAAGAAGGTGTCCTTAAATTAAGGATAAATCAATCTCAAAATTATGTGTGACAAATAAAAATACACCAAATATAAGTGGATATTAATTGTAAAACAATAAAAGGTCATTCACACATATTCAAAGGATGACATATTCAATAACTACATGTTGAACCCAAAGAAATCGAAATTGGGTTAAAAAGTTCCCTTGGTAAAATTCGACAGCCTAATGGCGTCACTTCAAAATTCAGAAAATGAGTTGATGAGAGATAAAAAGGGTATCTCATCACATGGACATAAAATTTACATCAATAAGGATATAGAATAACATATCCCAACATAATATTATGTGAATTAAAATACATAATAAAAGATGTCTTTTAAAAGAGGAGGGTGAAAGGTTCCCTTACCAGCATGGGTATCTTTAGAAACATACACCCCGTGAAAGAAGGACAATACAACATTGATGTAAATACTCATAAATAAAAGTATATTACACAATGAGTAAAATAATGGGCAGTACATACACCACTCAAAGGAATTTTTGGAAAATGTAGCATAAGTCTCACGGGAATAAAAGTGAGATGAAAAATCCCTTACGAAAACTCGGCAGCCTAACGGCGCCACATAAAACTTACAAAAATGGATTGATGAGATCAAATAGGGTCTCTCATAATATTAAAATAATGTTTACAGTAAGAGGAATATAAAAGAACATCCCCAAACATAACAAATAGGAGCTTAAAATAAGTGACATAAAGGAGAGTACTTAAAAAGAAAGAGAGGTTAGATCTCTTTCAAAAATTCGACAGCCTAACGACGCCACTCAAAACTTCCAAAATGGATTGATGAGGGAGAATAGGGTATCTCATATTATGAACATAAAAATTACCGTAAGATTAATATAAAATAACATCCCAATAAAAAGAAATATGAACTTTAAAAGGAATGACATAAAAGAGTGTACTTAAAAAGAAAGAGAGGAGTATGATCCCTTACCTCAAGTCTAACTTCTCTTGTTCGTTTCTCTATATTCCTGAATAATAAACATTGTTAAATTTATAATTGCTTAATTACCTCCTCTAAATATTATTATTCAGTTCATATCACTTATTTTAATTTTATACTAATTGGTTAATAATATGAGTTCATATCAGATGTTTTTGTCGATGTTTGGTATATGAGTCAAAAATTGAACTTGTTGGAAAATAATTTTCCATGTAGTAATAGGTACATCATATCCAGAATAGTATTGATGTTTTAAATATCATATATATCCAGTATATATTCATTTTATACTATTCCATAGAATTAGGAGATAAAAATTAAAAGCATCATTCATGGAGACTGTAGGTCGTACGTACGCATGAACGCTACTTTCATTTTTTGTCATATTAATGGAATTAAAACAAAATGAGATATATATATATATATATATATGTGTGTGTGTGTGTGTGTTATAATTACAGAATGATATCCATCATTTAGATGTAATATATTATATATATATCAATTATATATATGTACTTACAATAGTACAGAACATTTTGAGATAAGAAATGAAATGTACCGTTCATGGAGACGGTAGGCCGTATGTACGCATGAACGCTACTTCCATTTATGTTTCATATTTAATGGAATTAAAACATAATTCTACATAATAGTATTTTAATTCCAGTATGGTATCACATATATTATCATTAAATATATCTTTTATACGTACCACATATGGTATTAACGAATCAAATCACTTTGAGGGGGTGGTAGTCCGCACTTCCTTAAATGAAGATATCGCATTTACCCATAATGGAAACCATAAAGGTATGACATAAATGAAAAATACAGAAGATTAAGTAAAACATAAACATATTATATATCATATATAAATATAGTGTCATCCTAATGGCCACCTTTGAAGGTGTTAGAAGAATGTTGAACAATCGTCGTTTCGTGAGACAGAAATTCGCCATCCACAGAAATAGTATGTTCTTTAACCATTAGATGTAGGTGTGTGTAATTGTAGCTTGAATAATTCTTATAAAAACATCCTAGTATATTGAAGATACTTTATTTGTTACAAAATAAATGAATTAAAATAGTTTAGGGGGTTGGAGAAGAAAAATAAAACAAAAGGACAAAAGTGAAGATATTACCTTAAAATCGGGTAACTCCCTTTGGTTTGAGCTCAAAGGATTTCTTGGGAAGCCTTCTGCCCAACATGAGGCTTCAAGGAGTTAGATAGGGATGTGGAGAGACAAAATGAAAAGGGTTTGCCGAGCCAATGGATTTGGATGTGTGGGTAAGGAGGTAGAGGAGGGGGCCTTTTATAAGAGGAGAGGAGGGGCACTCCTGGAAAGTAAATAAATGCTACTTTATTTGAGAATGAGTTTCAGATTTTAATGGTCCCACATTGATGGGATTCTAGGATAAGGTGATAAGGGTTCGAAATCCACCCATAAAATAGGTTTTGGACATGTGTAGGTCTTATATTTTACATTATCTTTCCATTTTATTTTAATCGTTAAATAATGAGGTCATTGCTGCATCATCATGATGTCATAAATAATTTAATTTATTTAAGGTCTAAAAATTATAAAAAAAATACTATGATGTAGGAACTCTTTTTATCTTTCTAATGACTATTTATAGTCAATATTATGACTTTTATATCCCCATGTAGGAATTGTTTTAGTAAAACATCTCATGTTTGTGTCATTTTTACTTTAACATTAAATAAAAAGGTATTTGTGACATTTTCCAACCAAAGTGGCTCCATGGGGTCCCCAAGTTAACCCATGGATATTCCTGGTCGGCCATGACACATCCAATGATTTTAGAACATGTTTCTTGGTCATTTCATTTTATTAAAACATTATTCTTACCTTAAACTACACTAATTACCTCTAATCACGATTAAAAACTTAATAAGTTACTATTCACCAAAAAAATTATTTTAATCCCATTGAACCACATTTTACTTCTTAATGAAAACCATTTATGTCGGATTTTTGAAATTCAAAATACAAAGATGGAAAAATTTCATTTAAACGGAAAATCAGTTTTTATAAGTACCACTTAGTGGTTTCACTGTTCATCAAAAATTGATGTTTTTCAAAAAATTACCAAAAATTAACCCTAATCTATATTTGATATTACGAATTCCAAAATGTTGTCTATTTTACAAAATTCAAAACATATAATTGGATTTAATTAATTTAATAAATAATTCCCGCTGTCAAAACAAATAGCGGGTTTTTATGAAACAAAATGTATCAAAAGATTGACACAAGTTTATGTCTGATTTCAAAGTGAAATTAATTCCAATGACAACTATTGGATTAAATGGTAAAAATATATTCTAATTTCACTTTAAAACCAATTAAAAAGATAATCTAATCATATAAATAAATTAGATTGAAAAGAGGTTTTTAATTAAAATACAACATTTTTCACTATTCATTAAAAATTGAACTTTTTCGGAAAAATACCAAAAACTTACACAAAGTAAATTTTGATGTCCCAATTCTAAAGAATAATTTTATTTTTTCAAATTTAACACATAAAATTGTCAAAAAGTGGATTTAAAAGAGGTTCGCCATCAAAAGGCGGTTAATCGACCTTTTATAGAATATTGGAATGTTTACGCTTAAAATTGGATTCATTCGCATTTTTAATCCTATAACATTTATTGTAAAGAGTAAAAATATTTTACAAACATATATATTCATTTTTTAGTTAGTTCGGTTCATTCCCGCCATTACAACGGCTAGGCATTAACTACCATTTAAAATAATATTATTTTACTATTAGAGTGCAATGTAAGATTCCCAAGAAACTCGTTGTTGCGTGTTGGGTACGCCATCGAGCATAGCATCCCCTTTAAAGTAATATTACTATTTTATTCACAAATATGGATAAATATAAAAATTTCATATTCTTTATATACCTGGGGTGTTACATCCTTCCCCCCTTTTGGGAATTACGTCCTCGCAATTTTTAAATTGAGCTTGGAAACATCCTTGAAAGTCCCACATCGGAACAAGAGTTGGTAAAAAAATCACTTTAAAAGTAAAGAAAGATAAGTACCAAGGTCACACGAGTTAACCCATACTAGGATTCCAATTATCAAAATATGGACATGGAGGAAACAAAAGGGTCATGTTCTGATGGAGAGTGATAGTATACATGTCTAGGAGATGGTTAACCATAAGAAAATCAAAAACTTGTGATGGGTTAAACGGTATTCGATTACCCAGTAGGAAAAGTTAACAGACAACATTTTTGTTTTAAGTTACTCTTCATTGAAGAATTTATTTTTGATCTTAAGGAAACATACATACCTTCCATGTTGACTTTCAACTTTTACTAGATTTCTTACACAAACTCATACTTTCCCCAAAAGATGAGTATTTAAGAAGACTTGTTCACATTAAGAGTACTATAATCAACTTCTAGAGGATCACCTAATCCACAAAAGAGAACTATATACTTCCCATGTCTTTTTACTTTAACCACAACCAAAACCAAAAAGGTTAGTACAAGATCAGATAATCCAGAAAAGGATAACCCTTTATAAAAAGAAAAAATATTCTTAATCTCCAAAATTTGTCCAACAAAACCCAAATTTCAACGAGGACCATTCGATAAACAATTTGTCCATAAAATTATTCAATGTAAACCAAAATAAGATTGAAAACCAAATATTTGAAGGATTTAGTCACATAATCTTCCAAGTTAAATCGTAACATTCATCTCCAAACAACATCAGTTGCTCTTAATGTCTCGTATTGAAAAGTAATTAACCTAATCACATATCCTCCATGATAGGTTAATAAATTTCCATAGGTAACCCAAAATCAACTTACTCTTAATTCATAAATTCATCTAACTAAAAATAATCATTCAAACTACCCAGGGACTTCACGTAGTCTAGTGGTAGGCGATAAATACCTGTCGCACTTTGGTTGTGGGTTCGATTCCCGCAGCTTTGTCTGACGCGACGGGTTGTCACACGGTCTGCATGTTGTCCTTTTTCCAAAACTATATAATTCATAAAACATTCACCAAAACGAGATAAAATATTCAGAAAAAAATAATCATAAAATATTTTAACCTCAAGTTTATCTCATGCCTTTAATTTTCCATCATAACATATAATAACCCATACTTACCTCAAAGTAAAGATCATATAAACCCTAATGGTTACCTTTATAATTATTACCTTATCTTCCACATTGATTGGTCAACTCGTCCATGATGCATTACAGAACATACGAAGGTTCAAGTGGATGATCATGACTCCTTGATAGTTGGTTTAGAACAACCATGAGTTTCCTCATTGAATACCCCATTTCATCCAGTCTCTTAATCAGAGAACCACCACAGTTTCCTTCAAACCTATTGTCACTTTGGTGCCTGCTAGATCCATCCATTCACTAAAAACAAAAATGTCAGTGTGAGTATATCAACAAAACCATCATGTACTAATGAGGAAGATAACCACTATGATATAATAAGTTATTCACTTTATATAAAACTAGGACTCTTTCTGAAATCCTAACCATTATGGTAATGTCACTTATGCTTAGAAGATACCCTAACCTCTAAAGTTAGCTAAACCGACCTCTGATACCAACTATAAGACCACAACCTTAAACCTTACTTAATCTTGAGTTATTACAAGATTACACATTGAGTATCTTTTCAGGTTTAGAGTTTTAGAGAATTAGATCATAAAACTTGCATTACATTCCACATTCAATTAGAGTGGTTACATAAAAAATAGTATTCATTTTTTCCCCATCAACGGAAACATATTTAAAAATAAATCATGGATTCTTTCTTGACACTTCCTTGACACTATCATCATATCATGTACCTTTCCCTTGACCTATGAAAAACATTTAAAAAAAACTTGGGATGAGAATAAAAAGCTCAGTAAGGGTTATAAAAAATATGGAAAGGAAACATGAGTTCATATATACATAAGAATAAAATCATACTTTACCGATAAAACATAGGCACTTTAACATACCTCATCAAATCATGAATAAAGCATAGAAATAATAAGACATAAAGGTAACTTGAGGCATTCATAACATTCTTACGTCGGGAGTAACCCTCTTGGTTACGTTTGAGATACCCATAACAGTATATTCCCTAAATCGCTTCGGAGAAACCTTAATGTTTCACTCCTTCGCGTTACCCAATGCATTGGAGAGCTATATCGGGCTCACCCACCCTTAGTTTATCATAGAACATTTAATAAAGATATTTTTGAATGAAAGTGTCCCATAACACCATGAAGCTTTTAATATTTTAAACCATTAATATCCATATAAATAAATTCTTAAAACAATTTGAAAACATGGATATTAATAATAACAAATCATTAAAACATTTAAAGCGATATTTTGGTTAAAGGTGTTTTACAAAAATTAGAGACACTTGAATATAATAATTGAGGAATAACATTTAATCAGAACTTTATAATATCATGAGAATAAATGGATTCATGATATAATTTTCCAAAGGACACTATATAAACCATATAAGAGTGAATTGGTGCATAACAACAATGATGTCTCAATAGAAATGTAAAATGCGATGGAATCCCTTATAAAGAAGGTATCCTTAAATTAAGGATAAATCAATCTCAAAATTATGTGTGAAAAATATAAATACACCCAATATAAGAGGATATTAAGTGTAAAACAATAAAAGTTCATTCACACATATTCAAAGGACGACATATTCAATAACTACATGTTGAACCCAAAGAAATCGAAATTGGGTTAAAAAGTTCCCTTGGTAAATTCGACAGCCTAACGGCGTCACTTCAAAATTCAAAAAATGAGTTGATGAGAGATAAAAAGGGTATCTCATCACTTGGACATAAAATTTACATCAATAATGATATAGAAGAACATATCCCAACATAATAGTATGCGAATTAAAAGACATAACAAAAGAAGTCTTTTAAAAGAGGAGGGTGAAAGGTTCCCTTACCGACATGGGTATCTTTCGAAACATACACCCCGTGAAAGAAGGACAATACAACACTGATGTAAATAATCATAAATGAAAGTATATTACACAATGATTAAAATAATGGGAAGTACATACCCCACTCAAAGGAATTTTTGGAAAATGTATCATAAGTCTCACGGGAATAAAAGTGAGATGAAAATTCCTTACGAAAACTCGGCAGCCTAACGACGCCACTTAAAACATACAAAAATGGATTCGTGAGATTGAATAGGGTCTCTCATCATATTAACATAACGTTTATAGCAATAGTAATATAAAACAACATCCCCCAACATAACAAAGAGAAGGTTAAAATAAGTGACATAAAGGAGAGTACTTAAAAAGAAAGAGAGAGGTTAGATCTCTTACAAAAATTCGGCAGCCTAACGGTGCCACTCAAAACTTCCAAAATGGATTAATGAGAGCGAATAGGGTCTCTCATCATATGAACATAAGAATTACAGTAAGTGTAATATAAAAGAACATCCCAATAACATGAAATATGAGCATTAAAAGGAATGACATAAAAGAGTGTACTCAAAAAGAAAGAGAGGAGTATGATCCCTTACCTCAAGTCCAACTTGTCTTGTTCGTTTCTTTATATTCCTGAATAATAAACTTTGGTAAATTCATAATTTCTTAAGGACCTTCTATAAATATTATTATTCAGTTCATATCACATATTTTAATGTTATACTAATTGGTTAATAATATGTGTTCATATCAGACGTTTTTGTCGATGTTTGGTACATGAGTCAAAAATTGAACTTGTTGGAAAATAATTTTCCATGTAGTTATAGGTACATCATATCCAGAATAGTATTGATGTTTTAAATATCATATATATCCAGTATATATTCACTTTAAACTATTCCATATAATTTCGAGATAAAAATTAAAAGCATCAATCATGGAGACGGTAGGTCGTACGTACTCATGAATGCTACTTTCATTTTTTGTCATATTAGTGGAATTAAATCAAAATGAGATATATATATATATATATATGATATAATTACAGAATGATATACATCATTTAGATGTAATATATTACATATATATCCATTATATATATGTACTTATAATAGTACATAACATTTTGAGATAAGAAATGAAATGTACCGTTCATGGAGACGGTAATCCGTACGTACGCATGAACGCTACTTCTATTTCTATTTCATATTTAATGGAATTAAAACATAATGATACATAATAGTATTTTAATTCCAGTATGGTATCATTTATATTATCATTAAATATATCCTTTATATATACCACATATGGTATTAATGAATCAAATCACTTTGAGGGGGCGGTAGTCCGCACTTCCTTAAATGAAGATATCGTTTCATGAGGCAGAAATGTTGAACAATCATCGTTTCGTGTCATCTTAATGGCCACCTTTGAAGGTGTTAGAAGAATGTTGAACAATCATCGTTTCGTGAGGCAGAAATTCTCCATCCACAGAAACAATATGTTCTTTAACCATTAGATGTAGGTGTGTGTAAGTGTAGCTCGAAAACTTCTTATAACAACATCCTAGTATATAGAAGATACTTTATTTGTTACAAAATAAATTAATAAAAAGAGTTTAGGGGGTTGGAGAAGAAAAATAAAACAAAAGGACACAAGTGAAGACATTACCTTAAAATCGGGTAACTCCCTTTGGTTTGAGCTCAAAGGCTTCCTTGGGAAGACTTCTGCGCAATGTGAGGCTTCAAGGAGTTATAGAGGGATGTGGAGAGACAAAATGGGAAGGGTTTTGACGATCCAAAGGCTTTGGAAGTGTGGGTAAGGAGGTAGATGTGGGGGCCTTTTATAAGAGGAGAGGAGGGGCACTCTTGGAATGTAAATAAATGTTACTTTATTTCAGAATGAGTTTCAGATTTTAATGGTCCCACATTGATGTGTTTCTAGTATAAGGTGATAAGGGTTCGAAATCCACCCATGAAATAGTTTTTGGAAATGTGTAGGTCTTAGAGTTTACATTATCTTTCCATTTTATTTTAATCGTTAAATAATGCGGTCATCGCTGCGTCATCATGATGTCATAAATAATTTAATTTATTTAGTGTCTAAAAATTCTAAAAAAACTACTATGATGTAGGAAGTCTTTTTATCTTTCTAATGACTATTTATAGTCAAAATTATGACTTGTATAACCCCATGTAAAAATTATTTTAGTAAAACATCTCATGTTTGTGTCATTTTTACTTTAACATTAAATAAAAAGGTATTTATGTCATTTTCCAACCAAAGTGTCTCCATGGGGTCCCCAAGTTGACCCATGGATTTTCTTGGTCGGCCTTGACACATACAATGAGGTTAGGACATGTTTCTAGGTCATTTCATTTTATTAAAACATTATTCTTACCTTAAATTACACTAATTACCTCTAATCGTGATTAAAAACATAATAAGTTACTATTCACCAAAAAATAATTTTAATCCCATTGAACCACATTTTACTTATTAATGTCAACCATGTATGTCGGATTTTGGAAATTCAAAACACAATGATGACAAAATTTCATTTAAACGGAAAATCCGTGTTTAAAAGTACCACTTAGTGATTTCACTATTCATCAAAAATTGAAGTTTTTCAGAAAATTACCAAAAATTCACCCTAAGATATATTTTATATTCCGAATTCAAAAATGATGTCTATTTTACAAAATTCAAAACATATAATTGGCATTAATTAATTTAATAATTAATTCCCGCTGTCAAGACAGATAGCGTGTTTTTATGAAACAAAATGTATCAAAAGATTGACACTAGTTTAAGTCCGATTTCAAAGTGAAATTAATTCCAAAGACCGCTATTGGATTAAATGGTAAAAATATATTCTAATTTTACTTTAAAATCAATTCAAAAGATAATATAATAATATAAATAAATTAGATTAAAAAGTGGTTTTGAATTAAAATACATCATTTTTCACTATTCATTAAAAATTGAACTTTTTCGGAAAAATACCAAAAATTTACACAAAGTAAATTTCGATGTCCCAATTCTAAAGAAGATTTTTATTTTGTAAAATATAACACATAAAAATGTCAAAAGGTGGATTTAAAAGAGGTTCGCCATCAAAAAGCGGTTAATCGACCTTTTAAAGAATATTGGAATGTTTACACTTAAAATTGGATTCATTTGCATTTTTAATCCTATAACATTTATTGTAAAGAGTAAAAATATTTGACAAACATATATAATCATTTTTTATTTAGTTATGTTCATCCCCGCGATTACAACGGCTATGCATTAAGTAACATTTAAAATAATATTATTTTATTATTAGAGTGCAACGTAAGATTCCCAAGAAACTCGTTGTTGCGTGTTCCGTACGCCATCGAGCATAGCATCCCCTTTAAAGTAATATTAATATTTTATTCACAAATATGGGTAAATATAAAAATGTCATATTCTTTATTTACTTGTGGTGTTACACTAATACATTATGATATATTTACTTTTCAATAAATTCATTCTCTTTGATATCATGAAATACAAGAAACATCGTGTTTGAAAGAAACATACTATTATATTAAAATATAATCACTTAAGCATTACCATTATAACCTTATATTAAGTTGGAAATCATTATAACTAAAATATTATAATTATATTTTTTAAAAATGTATAAAATAAATTCATTATAAATCTTCTAATTAAAATAAAATAAGAAACATTTTCTAGAAAAAATTGTTTTTCTAAAAAAATGTATTATTCGAAAAGGTAGTTTAATTTATCTTTTCACGGATAATTCAAAAAAAATTTTACTAATTTTATAAAATATATTTTAGAAAATAAAAATATTTTTTGAAATCAACATGAAAAAATTATCTTTTGTAGAACTTTTGATAATTTTAAAAAAGTACTAATAATTTTATGAATATTAAAAAATACTATTTATTATTGAAAACTTCCTTTTTGTTTAAATTATGTAAAAAGTTAAAGAATAATATAAATTTTATATAAAGAAAATTTTGTTGAATTTTTAAAGAAATTATCTAATTTAGATTATTTGAATAAATTTCATTTTAAATCCTTATATTTAAAATTAATTTACTTTTAATAAATTTCCTTTTCGAAAACAGTTTTTTCATCACATATTTGGGATTAATCTGATGTTAAATTCTATCAATTATATGTTTTGAATTTGATAAAATATATTTCATATTTTAAATCAAAATTATTTTAATTATATAATTAATTAAATTCAGATTCTGTTGATAAATATTAATAAAGACAATAAAATTTAAATATCGCGATTAATGTTAAAATGGGGTTTCATGTGTTAAATGAATTTGTGTTAAAACTATTTCCACACACATATGATTATTATTTAATAAATTGGATTTATTATCAAGAATCCATAGGTCCAAATTATCTAATAATGGTCACATTAATTTTAATCTTAAAGGAAAAATTACCTAGGTGAATAAAAATATAAAAGTTACATTGGTGAACACTATAATATTAAAATTGTGTAAAATTTAAAGGTAAGGAATAACGTGTTTAAAACATGTGTTTTTGTGTGTGTTATTTTTGTGTATGGACCATATCATCTATAACCCAATTATGTATATATTATTGAGGATTATGGGGAAATATTAACTTCCAAATATTGAATAATTTTTGGTATTTAAAAAAATTAAACTCCTCCTCAATTATAGAAGGAAGCTCACTCCCCTAACTTATTCACAACTATAAATCCATTTTGATTGACCAAAACCTACCAAATTACCACCCTAAAATAATTATCCAATTTTTAGAGATTATTTTCTTCTAAAATGGAAAATCCTAGGGTCCCTAATAAGGGACCCAAAGGATGTTTTTTCTAAGAGAAGGTAAATGTTTTCAATATTCCCTTTCACTTTAATTCGTATTTTAAAACAATCAATTATTCCTTAAAAATTTTAATATAAATTTTTTTTCCAACATATACTAATTTGTTTTTATTTTTATTGAATAATTTGTATCCTTCTATACTTTCCTAAATTGTGATGTGAAATCACTATTCGTGTGTATGACGGAACACCGCCTCATGAACTGACGTAACATGTTTTCAGTAAAAAAATTATAAATGTTGGATATAATGATGCATTTAATGTATATATAAAATATTCCGAGTAAAAATAAACATATAGAGTTATAATATCAAATATTAATTCTTAATTTCTATTTCATATAATATATGATAACATCGCTTCTGTCTATGGTGCACTACCGCCTCGACAAGCGATATGATTTTTTCACTTTGGATTTACATAGAGAGTAATAAAGATAAATTTAATGAATATATGTGATATATATGACATGATATAAATTATTTAAGGTTATTATATCATTAAATTACTTACTATTTCACCCATTAAGTGAACTGTTTGTCACTCCTGCTTACGCATGACCTACCCTCTACACGATGTAATGCGATCAATTTTCTTTGTCAAAATTTCATGAAATATTTTAATGATGTATGTAATGAAAAAATTTATATTTATATCATCAATATTATAATTAATATTATTTAACTATATCCTATGTGAAATAATCAAAATATTTCTGACAAATATGCATGAAAAAACAAGACAATTAACTTTCAAATCAATGAAAATAATGAAATATTTTTCACAAACAGTTGGTAAAATTTTATAAGATGAATATATATTTTATAGAATATAATTTTATAGTTATTTAATTGATTTATAGAAAACTTATATTTATTAAATATGTGGTCTAGACACGTTGGAAGCAAGCCAGACTTGAGGTAAGAGTATGTCTTCTCACTTTTAAATCTAAGTCACATAGGTTATATTTACTGATTTTTTATTGTGTGGTATATAAACTACCCCATTTTGTATTTTATATCATGAATATATTTTTATTAATGGTGTTTAATGTTTTTCTTGAATATATTTCTTCCATGGGTCTTATTATTGAAATTTAACCAAAGTTGTAAGTCTAAGGACTTGGCCATAAAAATTACATATTCTAGTGTTTTTGAAATAGAATTCAATTTCTTAAAATTCCTATCATATTTTTGTTTAGATGTTTATATAGATGAGAAAATGTCTCATAATGAAAACCTATGCATTAAAAAAATTATACTCCGTATCCTTTTTTCACACAAAAAAACATTTTAATATTAAACATGGTTTCTTTTCCAGATAAATTTTTCCAGTTTTCATGAGGAACTCATCATTGTCCCTAAAAACACTTCTACCTAATGATTTTTTTAAAAAATTAGGATGAGTGAAAATAATTAGTATGAGGTATAAAAATAATAAATTAATTTTTCTTCTGAAAAACATGGAATCCCCATAAAATTTTGCCTTTATCAAATTATCTTTAAGAGGATGAAAAAAATAATTTCCATATTAAAATAAAACACTAATTCTTCTGAAATAATACATTTATACTTGTATCAATAAAATAAATATCCTTTTTGGAAACATAGATAATTACATTCTAAACCTATTATAATCCTATTTGAGAAATAACTAGTGCTCAGGTATACAAATTAGATAAACCCTTTAGTAACCCCATTAATCTTGCCTCTAAATACAAGGAAAATTATCAAATCCAAAGGAATGCTATCTAGATATAAGAGTATATTAGTTTATAATGGGATCATCCAGTGATATCTAGGTGAAACCAATGTATAAGTTGTAACAGGCCCACACAATGCTATATGGGTGCACCCATTTATCATTTATAATTCTCATGTACCATATCATGTATAAAAAATTAGTCGTTAATTTTCAATCATAAAAACATCAAAATAAACTTTAATACCCATATTTAATACACTGCCTGGTATTAACATAATATTTTCTTTAAAATCCCTTTTTTAATTCAAAAATACCTTAAGAAAGATAAATAGGTTGTTTATATAAAATACATGTTCACCTATTATTGAAAAACAATTCTTAAAAGTTATATTCTATACTTATAGTGGAATCAAAAAAGTATTAAGGGTTCATAATTGTTGAAATAACTAGTCAATCCTTATAAGTAAAAATATTACTTTTGACTTTTGTAAAAAGAATATTTAAAATAGGATTTTTTTTAAATAATGTCACATACCTTAAGTATGAGTCATCACATACATTATTTGTCTTAAGTCCAGAATGACTTTAGTATGTACAAACTGGTAAAATATATATGAATTACATAATCTATTGAATAAATTTAATGAAAAAATAATCAATTTTATACATTAATTATACTTTTAAATCCAACCGCAAAATATGGTTATGATTAATGAACAATGATACATTTATGGAGACGGTAGGTTGTACGTACGCATGAATAATGCTACAATTTTTAAACGATTAGTAAGTAAAGAGGATAAGAATTATATTTCCGTTGAAAAATTATCATAATATCATATCTATCATATTACCTCCTTAAATATTTTTATATATATCATCTATGTGATGTGGTGATAAAAAATGAATCACATCACTTAGTGGAGGTGGTAGTTCACACGTACACATGAACGATGGTATCATTTTTCAATGAATGGTAGGACCATAAATGATATATTATCTTTTCATAATAATAAATATTTAATTAATATCATATATAAACATTAATTCCATCATTATAACTAGTCTTAAGAGACTTATATGGAAAAAAAATTACATCCGTTCGCAGAAGAGGAAATGGATATATGTTATGAAAAAACGAAATAAAATCTCATTATATTAATGATAATTTTTGAATTTTGTGTCCTTGTTTAAGAATGTATGAGAGATTTGGAAGAAGAATAAAATAAAATATGTAGATAAAAATTATAACACTTCTTTAAAAACCCACCATTCATTAACACCATAGGACTTATAAAGTTAATATTATGAATAATATAAGGACAATAGAATGTAGGGAGAGTTCCTAGTAGGATATTTTTTAAGGACCTTTCTGAAAAAATGGGTTTTTAGTTTGAATAATTGAGAAAAATATGTGCACTTTTATAAGATATGGGAGGGGCACTCTTGGAATTTTTTATAAAATTAAATTAATATAAATTAATTTTCAATTAAAATTTACTCCAATGTGAGTTATATAAAACATAAGATGACTATAGGTCTCAATAAAATCATACAAAAAAATGTAAAATGTTTTTTCCTATATTTCTACACATACCTTTTGGTATTGACCATAACTTGACCCGTTTAACTATTACTGTGACGACATTAATTATTTCCTATTTTATGGACAATATAGTTACTAAAAAATTTAAAAAGACCCCTAAATGGACCATGTTTTATATTATAAACCTTAACTTACTCACATGTACTAATTTTATATATTTCTGAATTTTATTTCAGTTAATAAAATATGTTTTACTATAAAATATACATAATGTTAATTTTGAGAACTATTCATTACATTGACATTAAAAATATCATGAAAAAAACATATAGTTATAAAAAACTATTTTATAATATCATTATAATATCAATTTTATCTTTTAAATTATTTTATTACATATATTATCTAAAAATAAAATTACATTATTATTTTGAATATCATTTATTTGATTTTTCCATTAATATAATAATTACTACATCAGTGTTGTGCAAGAATTTATGGTAATAATTTATATTCTAAAATTAAAATAAACTTAAAATTAGGAATACAAATATTTTATCCTTTAATGGGATACTTATATTCTAATATATCCTCTATATAATACCATATTAAAATATTTAACTTATTAAAAACAAGAATGTGGTATCTTTTAATTTTCTTTAAATAAAACATTATAATGGTTATAATCATATAAAAATATAATAAAATGGTAATATAACTGGAAATTTAATTATTATTCTTGAAATTTACTATTCAAGTTAAATTTGGGATTGTGTAAGGGATTTTTTTGTAGTTCATATAATTTTAATTTTCCCTCTATTTACACAATTTACACTTTATTGTGGTAATTCAAATTACTATAGATATTATATATATTGACCAAAAATAAAAGTAACATATTTCATAAATTTTTACTTAAAGATTCCAAATATTGTGAAAAAATTTAAAAATTACAAATATATACATTTTTTAATTTAATTTAAAACTAAATTGGAAAACACAATGAAAAATAGTTTTCAAGAAAAATACCCATTTAAAATATAAAATGTTTATATACTAAATGATGATATAAAATCCATTAAAAAATATAATTGTTTTATTTTAAATAAAAATTAAATATAATAAATTTCAAACTAAATCATAACCAAATTTAAACATGTTAATACTTTGAAATAAAATATAGTTTCTAATAAAAAATGTTATTTTTCACTATTCCATGATAAAGTAATATTTTCAGAAAAGTCTCAAAAATTATTCCTATGATAATTTTATAATGCTGAATTCATATTTTAATTTATTGTTTAAAATCAATTTTGTAAGGTATATAAATATTAATTATTATAATCACCCATAAAAAGAGATAAAAATCAATTGGAAGAAAACATATTTTTTAAAGAATAAAACGGATCTAATTTTTTTTAAAATTGAAATAATTAATACATTATAAATGAGTTGGACTATTATATATTTTATAATGTGGTTAATAATTTTAGTTCCCCGGAATTTAACATCTAGGTTATAAATATCACATTTAAATAATAATATTTAGTTGTTTATTTCAACATGATGTTGGGTATCTTATACGCTACTAAATATAGTGTTTCCTTTCAAAATCTTGGGATGTTACATTCTCCCCCCCTTTAGAAGGTTCTTCTCAAAATTTTGAAAATTTTCTCGATAATTAGGTTTTGACTAATCAAAATACATTTAATAAAACATCACATTGGAAAAATGATTAAAAAAATCCACTTGATAAGAGAGAATAGAAAATACCAAAGTCACCATAGATTACATAAACTATGTTTACATGAAGGAAATAAAGGATATGGAAGAGATAACTAACACCTAAGGATGGATAGAGAGTGATATATGACATGATTATGAAAAATATGACCATCACAATACCATAGATATGTGTTGTGGTAAAAGGTTATTTATTTTTTGGAAAGAAAAGAAAATCGATAACATTTTAATTTAAAGATCCAGTACCAAGAGTTTAGGAATATCTTTACTATCTATACAGATTGAACAATTATATATAGATACTTAAAAATTATAGTTTCATCCTTTAATCAATTTTTACCACAAAATCATTCATTTTTGAAATGATTTGTTTGAATTTTTCATGATTTAAGAACTATAATAAATTTATATGAATCACAAAAAACCACAAAAAAGAATTATTAGTTCATCCTATATTTTATAATTAACCAAAAATCAAAGGGTTAGTTTCATATAATATGATTCATTAGAAATAATTTACCTTTATATGATGAAGAAATTACTTAATCTACGAATTTATATAGCAATACCTAAATCTCAACATAGATAATTTAACAAAAAACATACCATAATGTTTATAATAAATATTCTAGAGTAATATTTAATCCCAAAAATAAAGATGATTTGATCACATATTCTTTTAATAATTTTTTTAGTATTTATCCTTAAATCACATCAGTGAATCTTAAAGTCTCATAACAAAATCTATATTTCTGAATCATATAATCTTCAAGATATTCTAATAATTTCTATAAATAACCAGAATCACTATAAATAAATAATGATATCATATATGCTTCCTAAAATATTATTCGACCTCAATTACTCATATAAAATACTATATTGTTATGTTTACCTAAATCATATAGGATTCAAAACATTTTGAACATCTTTTTATAATAATATTAATAACTTAAAAAATAATAATTTTCCAGTCCCATTATTAACTATTAGACAATACATATATTCACAGAATGAACTTAAATATTATTCATTATATAGTTTAAATAAAAAATCATACTTACTAGTAAAACATGTAGGCAAGTTCTAGGTGATGTGACCTTGTTTTCCTTTGGTAGTGGATTCAATATATGTGGCCTTGTTGAACACCACGAGTTTCAATATGATCTATGGGATTCCATTTTCAAAATAAAAATAATTATAGTAACATTTCCCAAAATATGATAAAATATAAAAAATAACCTTAAAATATTTAACATTAAAAAAATTAACCTAAATTTTTATCTCAAATATTTCATTTTTCATACCAAAGAATAATAACCCATAATTACCTCAATCAAATATCTCAAAAAAATATGTTTTCACCTTAAAATATAATAAATTCATGCATAAAATTGGTGTCTAATACATCAAATTTATAATAATCCATTAAATTATAATCCCATGTTAGTATATGCGATTCTTAACAAAACATCATAATCTTCAATGTTTTATAAACCCTCCTCTGATTCAAACTACTAGTACATGGCCTTAAAAATTATGTATTCTAGTATATTAAATCTAGAATTTTATTTGTTTAAATTTTGAAAATTGTTATAGTTTATAGTATTATATAAATATGTAAATTTATTGAAAATTAAAACCATATATTATAAGTGGAAACTTATACTTAGTATCCATTTTTCAACCAAAGAAAACATTTTTAAAAATACATAGTTTCTTTTCATGATAAACCTTCAAAATTATTATCTTGACTTCATACATGTCTATACGTATTCTTAAACCCCATGAAATATTTTTAAAAATGTGTAAGGATCAAAAAAATATTATTATAGGACATAAGAATAAGAAACCATTAGTCTAGTGAAAAACATAATAACCCATGAAAATTTAACTTCTATCACAATTTTATTTGATAGGATGGGAAAAATTACATATGAAAATAACACATAGTTTCATCTAAAATAATATATTTAAACAACTATAATTAAAAATAAAAAATCACTTTTTAATTCTAGAGCATCGCATTCATAACATGTTATAAATCTATGTCAGAAATAACTGGACCCATATTAAATTAATAATAGAAAACATTTAGTAAATCCAACCTTATTTCTTCTTCACACAAGGAACATTACCCAATGCATTGGAGTGATATGTAGTAACACCCATAATTTAATCATAAATTGGCTCACATGGTGAAATTTGGGCATACCCATCGTATAAGCTATAATTGTCCCACCGGATGTTATTTAGGTGCACCCATTTCTCATGTGTAATTCTCAAGTACCTTATCATGAATAAAAGAATATTATTCATTCACATTTCATCCTAAAACCGTAGAAAAAGTTTCTAAAAATAATTATAAAATACAATCTAGAATCAAAATACAATTTTCATTATAATAAAATTTTGAATAGAAAAATACTAAACCCAAAGACAATATATTTTTTCTATGAAAATAATCCACACACATAGAAATGAAAACATTTTTTTTAAAATTAAACATTCAAAAATATTATGTAAGATTAAAATGTTTTATGTTTCATGATGGTGTGAAAAAACATCTAATTACATGTATGTAAAATAACATTCCTTCTAAATTTTGTGAAAAGAAACATTAAAATATGAATTTTTTTAAAGAAAGTAACATACCAAGAGTCAGACACAACACGTACATTATTTTTATTCTTAAGTAATAGACATATGTTAATTATTAACTTTTCTTGATAACATCTGTCATGTTTAATATTCTAATTTACTTATCTTATTACCATGTTATAATAATTATTTATTTATTTATGTTCACATCAGAAGCTTTGACAATATTTGGTTCATAAGTCTTGATTGAATTTCATATGTTGAAAATGGTCAAGGATATCAACATTACGTCATATATAGAATAATATCCATGAAATAATTATCACAATTATAAGTTAATTATACTTCTAAATCCAAACATGAAATATGGTTATGAAAAATGAACAATGTTACAATCATAGAGAGGGTAGGCCGTACGTATGCATGATTAAATATTTCATTTTCAACGATCATTATTGAAAGAGGTTAATTAATATTTTATCTTTTTAGAATGAGTATAATATAATATATATTTATATATTATATTACTTCTTAAAATATTCTTATTTATATCATCAATGTGATGTGGTGCTGAAAAACGAATAACATCGCATCATAGAAGAGGTAGTTCACGCATTTGCATGAACGACACACTCATTTTTATGTCCATATAGAGGTAATAATATAAATGATATCTTTTAATTTAATAATAATAAATATTTCATTAATATCATATATAGAAATTAATTCTATCATTATATCCAGTCTAGAGATAAGATGATGGAAGATGAATTACAACGGTTAGAGAAGTGGTAGTTCTTCATACACACGAATGAGGACTTTTTTCAGATTTAGGAATTTGGATATGAATATGGGTCATTAAAAAACATAATAATTTTTAATTATATTTATATTAGTATTATTATTATTTAATCATTTTATAATAAAGTTTCATCGATGTGAATGAAGAAAAAAAACTAAAACATGTGAAAAAAACAATACCTCTTCCTTCGAAAACCACCTTATATTAACCCCTTAATCCATCAAATATTGGTTTTATGCCTAAAATAAGACCAATAAAATGTTAGGATAATCCTATGATTTTTTTATGAATTGTATGAAACAAAATAGTTTTTAAGTTTAAATAATTGACAAGAAGGGTTTCCCTTTTATAATAGAGAGAGACACTCTCGAAATTTGTCACCATATTAAATTATTATAAATTAATTTTAAATTATAAATAGGTAAAAATTGATTTATTTAGTATAAAATTTGTTTATAGGTAAATACAACCACATAAAATGAAAAGTTTTTATGTTTTTTTATTATCATACATGTATCTTATGGTTTTAACCCATATTTAAACCCTTTAACTCTTACTGAGAAAACTAGGATTTTTTAGTCTTTGAGGAACAACATATTTACTATAAAATGAAAAAAGTCACATAAATAGACTATGGTTTATATTCCTTATCCTAATCACATGGCCAAGATTAAAATTTTTAGGATTTTTATATCATTAAATAGAATAATATTTACAATAAAGTATCCATATTGTTAATTTCATGAACAATCCATTACTTTGACTGTAATAATATCATGATAAAAATTATAATTTAATCCAAATAATTTATTATATATATAACATGTCACTATAATATTTAAAATTATTTTATTACATAAATTATCTAAAATTATATTTATTTTTAATATTTTTAATATCATATATTTGATCATTCAATTAATTTAATAATTACTACTTCAGCATTGTGAAAACATTTAAGGTAACTATTTCTTTACTAAAAATTGAAAATAAATTACCATGATGAATATAAATATTAAATCTTTTAAAGGAATATTTATAGTCAATTATATACACTGGATAATACCATGTTAAAATATTTCACTTACTAAAAACAAGAGTGTGACATCATTGGATTTCCATTAAATAAAAAATTATAAAGGTTATAATCATATCAGAATTGCATAAAATGGTCATACTACTGATCCCTAAATGATTTTGGGAAAACGTAACTAATCCCATAGAGTTTTTGAAACACTTAGGGTAATTTAATAGTCCTTATAATTTTATTTTTTCGCTCAATTACACAAATTACCCCTTACCATGGTAATAAAATTACTAAAGTTACTATTAATATTTATAAAAAATTAATGTGACTGATTTACCAAACATAAGGATACTAATTCTATCATTTTTCAAAATTCAAAACATTGATATTTTAGAAATCAATTTATCATTAAACCATAAAACACAACAAAAAATTGGTATTATGAAAAATGACCCTTTTAAATATAAAATGTTTTTAAAATATATTCCACCATAATATCCATTTAAAAAATGAATTATTTCAAATAAAAATGAATTAATTAAAATTACAAGCTAATTCCTAACATAATTTTACCTTTTAAAAAGATAAAATAATATACATTTTTCAATAAAAATAATAATTTTCTTTATTCAATAACGAATAAATATTTTTAGAAAATTATAAAAAATTCGTATTGAGATAATTTTGAAACATTGAATTAAAAAATATCATTTTGGAAAATAAATTTTCTAGAATTTCTTAAATTAAGTCTAATAATCTTCCATAAAAAATAATAATATTTTTGATGAAACATAATTTATCAAGAATCAAATGAAATTTCCAAAAATCTAGTACTTAATTAAAAAGAATTAACTAATAAATTATAAATGATTAGTTCCATTAAATATTTCATAAGGTTGTTAATACTATTCATTCTTTCAAATTAAACGGCTTGGTCATAATAGTCAAATTTAAATAATAATATTTGGTTTATCATTTAAGCTCAATGTGGAATATCATTTATTCTATTAAACATAGTATTTACATTTAAAATATTGGTAGGCTACATTAATGGTTTATTTTACAATATCTCCAATATTTAAAAATGTTATTTTATGTCTCCCCACTGATAATTCTTTTTTATTTCTATCACTGAACTGATATATTTAAATTTCATCATATTATTAATGTTTTTTAATAATACCCTTTCCCCACTCTTTGGTATGTAAAATGATTTATAATATGTTTTTATTAAAAGGAAACATTATTTCTCATTTCAATAAAAATAATTTTCCCCCCAAATCCATATTTTGTAATTTTTTTTCAAAAATTCTAATACAAATCCTCTAAATGATTTATTAATGAAATTTTTACCCATTTTTTACTTTTCTACAATATGTTTTGAAAGTAATATACTAGACATTTTCTAAACAATGATCATTTGTCACTTATAGAATATGTGACAGGAATCATTGTTCTAATGTGTATAGATTGAATGGAATTTTTTACCTTCACGGCCAATCAATCATATTAACCTTATTTAACATGTTTCAAGGTTTACTTTAAAAAAGGTACTTTTAAAATGTATTTTGGGAATTTATTTTTACTCAGGGATTTTGAAAATGAAAATATAATTTCCCGGAAAAATATTTCCATGGATCATTTCAGGCTATTTCTATTCTTCAAAAACCTCAACCCAATATTTTCCTTATGATTCACTAATGATATGTTGTACTAATATCATCTTTATTTATTCTTGTATGGTTTATGACCAATTTGGTTAAGAGTTTACAATTTTACTAGCATTCACCATATTACATTTCATGGTTTATGATTATAATAATGTTTTTAAGATAAGTATTAACATATCATATGATAGTTTTCCATAAAAAAATTATATTGATTATTTTCTCCCATTTCATATGAGGAATTCATTTGGAATTATTAAGTGATGGATGGGGATAGTTATTTATAGAACCATGATGCATCGACATGTCTTATGAGACTAATTAGTTAGCCAAATTAGACAGGTTTTTAGCCATATGGTTTAAATAATCCTTGTGAAAGGTAATGCTAGTATCTTTCAGCTATCTCACAATATGAATTCTCTCATTATGATATTACTTATTAATTTTCATGTGATTGTTTGATTAGTTAGAATATCCAAGGATAATATTTAGGGTCATGTAATAATATTTTGGGATTTAGTTGAACATTATTTTCTCCTACCATATTAAGCTCAAGATATTATTTAAATGGAATGTCTTCTAGTTATTTACCATTTCAAATTAATTATGATTATTTATTCATGATATCATATGATGTAGTTCTACCCTTTTAATGTATCTAATCACACCCCTTGCTTATGTTTTATTTTCCCTTAGTTTCCACGAAGTGTTTTTTATTGATATGATGGGATATACTAAAAGAGAATAATGAAATTATTATATAAAACACTTTTTATATTTTATGTTTTCAAATGTATGTTAAATTTAACTACTTCCCTATTTTATTGAGACTATAAAACTATTAATTCCTTTAAAATGTTATTCCATATATCTATAACCAATGTGAAAAATTAGACATTATCTCTTTCTTATTAGATTATGGTTATATACTCATAAGATATAATTTTTAGTTTAGGTAGATCAATTACAGATCCTTAGATAGATAAAAAATGGGTATCCTAGAATTTAAAATATTAATTTATAACGGTCTATTTTAACACCAAAAAGCATGTAAGTATATTAAATATTTAAATTCATAAAAAATCTAGTAATTCTATTATATGATATAATTTATCATTGTACTAGGAAATTTGAAACAATAATTTTCTTTATCCTTAAAATTTTCACATTATTAACAATCATATGTAGGATAATATTGAGGCTTTCATTTATATTAATTAGGATTGTGAAAACCTATTCTACCAAAATTCAGAGAATATTTTTAAAAAACTTGGATCCTCCAAAATATTATGTTTTTACATGTAATAAATATGTTATAGTCCTCAGTGATAGGTATTGTGGAATGATAATACAAATTCATTTTATAAAATAAGAAATTATGTTTAAATTTTCTTAATGAATGTATTTTTCAAGGCCACATAAAATTAAATTTTAATATAAATATTCTTGAAATGTAATAATTTTTTTTAAATTATCATCCCAATTTTTATCAAACAATTGGTCTCTTTATGGACATAGATTAAGTAATTTGAATTTCAATAACTCAAATTCAGAGAATATAAACCTGGTTTTTCCTTTATATTCTATTCCAGTTATATTCATATCAATTACTTCTTTTTCAGTTTAATTTAATTCAATTTCAAGTTGAACCATGAATTATTCACCATTTTATATTAGACTATTTATTCTAATAACTGGTACACTTATTAGGTATAGGTAAAACACAATCTCAAGGATTAACCTTTTTTGTTCTTATAATTTTTCTGTTTAATATTCAATTGTTCATCCAAAAAAAATGGACATTGCGATTTTTGATTTTATGAATTTTTAATTCAGTGTTTTATGTTGAATAATCACATTATTCAACTATTATGGAAATAATACTTACATTATTTTAAATTTATCTTTCATTGGTATTAAAAACTGTTCCATATTTCTTCATCCGATGATTGGTTATACAAAATATTTTCATGTTAATCTAAAATATTATCAATTACTCTATATAGATCAGATAAACATGTGGATTATTTCATATAAGTCCCTTATTAAGGTCAATCTTGTTACATATGTGTTTGTTTTGAATTAATTACAATAGGTGTAAAGCCTCTAAAATTTTATTTATCATTGTATGATTGATTAAGATATTTTTTTAAAATGGTTTATATGTATTTTTAAATGGATCCATCATCACAGGGGTTTTCACTGAAAATATTATCATGTAGTTTATTAAATCTAATTTATGTAATGTAGTTTTTTTGGAATATAAAAATTCATTTAATGAAATGTACTATGCCTAAACATGAAAAAATAGAAACATTACTCCATTTTCCATTTTGATAAAAACACTAAACACTGTATTATATATTAAAAATATAAAATAAACTAAATTTATAGAAGGTTGAATTTAAAAAACATTAATAGTATCCTCTATGCATGTGACATCCTAATATTTTTTATTTATGGAATGAAAAGTATTTATATATTTTATCTCTCTAATATTTTTGGATACTGAAAATATCTTTACCCACATGGAATCATTATTCACCTTTAATAAAATGTGGTCATTTCCATGTGTTCTTTGTAGTGGCCCCATATATTCATGTCCTAAAACATAAAACTTTTTATCTTAAAAATTGTACATTTAAAAATTTTATACATTTTTCAAATAATACTACTACTTGAAACATGTCAGACATTTTAACAAACTCCCTAAATGACCACAAAATAATTTCCTAAGAAATCTACATTGTATAAATTTTCCAACTATTTTGTCTAAAAAAATTTCACCTAAATGATAGATTATAAAATTTTTATAAAATATATTCCATGTATTCATCTATAATAATTTTTTCTCAAAATTATCTTATTATTACCTATAATGGGTCTTCCATATTATAACTCATTATATCCTTAAGAAAGTATAATTTTATTAATATTTATTATCCTAGGCATCATTCCCAAAAACATAAATCTAAGGACATAATAATATAAATATTTATATATATTTGCAAAAATTAATTTTTCATTATATATTGTTGCATCAATGGGGTCAGAATTAGTTATTTCTATTATTTTAATTCTTTAAAATTTATCTATAACTAAATTTTCAAATTCTTTTTTTATCCCTTATTTTCAAATAATGAACATATAGTTAAAAACTAAAAAACATTATCTCCATCACAATTCTTTGGAATTAGATATTTCATTATAGTGTAATATTTTGATACCATGACCCCTAAGACAAAGAGGTATAGTCTAATTTTTTACATGGAATATACTAATATTGGATTCTTATTTTTATTAACTATTTATATAATTTTAGTAATATTAAAAAATATGTATGATTAGTAGAACAAATTTTATTTCTTCTCATTCTATATTCGAATCATTTCCCAAAAATAAAAATAACTATTATCATATAAATTTTCAGTGGGAATATTCTATCCATGATTATTTGTTATGAGTGTGAAAATTTTTTTCTCCTTAAAAATATGATTTTATCCACACATGGATGATTAGAAAATAAGGAATTAATCGCCAATTAGAGAACATGGGAAATGGATTTTAAATATTTAAATTATAAAAATATTATAAAATCAAATATCATCCATGAATCTTATGAATTCATTGACTGATATTGGATGGGGTATATTTTTCATGACCATGACATCATCCTTATCATGAACTATAAAAAAATTTTACATTTTTTCATCCTATTACAATTCCTTCTTGTACTATATTATGGAACTATTCCATGTTCGACACGAAATTAAATTATTCACTCATTATCAACACCAAGGATAGATTCTTCAAGAATTTTTTAAATTAAAACAAAAAAAATAAAACCTAAGTATTTTTATATAAATGTTCACTGTTTCTAAGTACATGTATATTGAGTATCTATATAATATAAGTATAGATCCAGATAGGCCATATAAAATAATTTTATTATAAAATGTTTGATATCAGATCACTTATGTTTCATTTTCTATATATTATATAATTAGGTAGTCGTCATTATAAGCTGAATACCGATAAAAAAAATACAAGTCGTAAATACAATGTTTTATATTATTTAATCATAAAAAATATACTTCCATTTAATTGAATTTAATCTTATTTGATCAATTCATATCACCAAAATTGTTATTTCACTATTGGAATATACAATACTTTCATTTTTACCACTAAGATACCACTTGGATTAGGCTTAAGAAAAAATATTTTAATATAGGGTACATGACTCAAAAATCACTTAATTTTAGAGTATATGTCTCAAAAAATATCATTTAATTTTTATTTATACTCCATTATATCTAATTCATGGAATTTTATTTTAATAAGAGAGAATAATTTTCTTTAAAACAACAAGAATGGTTCAATTAATATATGAAATAGATAATAGAAAAATAATTTTTGTTTACATATGGATTCTCATGAAGATCTTCATTCTTCACTTTTAAATGTTTGTTAAAATAATAACTATAAGATTATTGGTTCTCCCATGAAATAAATTTATTAATGTGGGTGTTATATTCGTTTTTTTAATATAGGTTTTTCTCTAATTTATCGCTCCATTTTAATTCGAGGTTCCTTTATTTCATTGGTTGAATATCAATAATTTCATAATATTATGTTTAATGAAATTTTAAAAAATTGTTCCTCATCTTCTAAAATTATATATTCAACATCAACGCCAGATAATATGTATCTTATAGGGGTTCCTTGTGTATAAAGGACTCATCACAACTCATTATTTCTTAAAAAAATTTGACCTCGAAACATCATTATAA
Source organism: Viscum album (assembly GCA_963277665.1). NCBI lineage: Eukaryota > Viridiplantae > Streptophyta > Magnoliopsida > Santalales > Viscaceae > Viscum > Viscum album. Next base: position 124,125,683 of record OY728131.1, read on the forward strand.
ATGATCTATTTTGTTTATTTTTTGAAAAAAGAGAAACTCATATTAATCATCATAAACAATATTGTAATTATACTATTAGGTATATCAAACAGAGTTTCCCCATTATCTAAACAAAGGTGTCAAAAAATTATTGGATACTTGTTATCATTATCTATTTATAACATGGGAAAGTTCTACAGGTACATTAAAATTAGTACTATTAAGTAAAACATCTACTATATTATTAAAAGTTGATATAATGGATTTTTATACCATACAATGTATTCATTAGCTCATCAATTTTTATCTTCATCAAAACTAAATATGGGGTAATATTTTTGCATTCTACCAAATCAAATTAAAATTTGACCACCCCGCTAATTCAAAAAAAATATTGAAAACTCTTGAATAATTAATCATCTAAGTGGGTTAACTATAGATAGTTAAATTATATTTATTATTGAGAATTGTAATTTTATAATAATCCAACTACATTCTATTTGAAATGATGTGTTTATGAAATTTACTCTATAAAATAATTTTTTTGTAGCTTTTGTAAATGAACCCTTATTATGTATATCCAAAAATATAATAAAATATTATTAAAATAAATATCCATATCCCTATCCAACTATTTTTTCCATTATAAATATAAAATTAGTGGCTTTTATATCCTTCAATCATTTTTAATTACTATAAACATGGTTACCCATTCCTATTCAATTCTTATAAAATTATTCTTACTTATAGTATAAATTTTATAAATTCCAATTTATAAAATGGTTTATGTAGTTTTTTTCTTCATTCCCATTCTTTATTGAAATAATTATCCAAAACATTTTTCCAATATATGATGTATTGGTAGAAAACACTTTTCTAAGATTAACCTCGATTATCCTAGAAACTTATCACATTATTATTGTATATTTTTATCATTGTAAATTGGAAAATAAAAATTTCTTTATTTTGGATACTGTAATGAGTGTTTCGGGTTAATATATAATGTTTTTAATCAATTTTGGGATACCATTCATAATTATTTTTAATGTGGGTTTCAGTGATTTGTAACAAATCTTTCATTATTTATTTACTACATGATTTATTAGCCTAAATACTCTAATTTTACTCTGTGATCTTCTTAATTAATCTTTTTAGCCTTAATAAATATCATTTTTTATATATGAGAAACATGTTGAGAATTTTTATAGAACATATATTGTTGTTTTGAATAAAATATAGAAGGTGGAAATTTATTATGATTAAATTAAAATATAGTGAATGATTAGGTTATATTTTTAACTTGGGTTGTAACTATTATAAAATGGGTTTATCCTTCCCATTTTTCTCTCTAAAAAAATTCTTATATAATTGGGTATTTAATATTTTGGATATGTAGTACCTATTGAAATATAATAATTCATAAAGTGAATTTTTGTATAGAAAAACATGTCAAAATGTAAACACTTCTTCTTTATCCCTTTTTTTTTGAAACCAAACTCTATTATTTTATTTAAAAATTAATATTATCTAAATTTATATTAGGTTATATAGGGAATTAATTAACTTTTTCACTTATTCCTTATACATATTTATTTTAATAATTCATGGAGATCATTGTATATATTTTTCATTACTCCCCTAAAATCATTTATATATAGTTCTATGAATTTGTGGTATCAATATGGATTCCCTATAATTTTATTCAATCATTGAAAATAGAAATAAAATTTATGATTGGGTTTGGTGGGGAAATAATTTTTAGAAATAATTCTTGTAGGTCTTATAAGCCCCATAACATGGATAATTCACTTTTTGGAAAAGTAATATAATACTTCTGCAAAAATCCATACTTCCCTATAAAGGGTATAATCTTCATGTCAATGAAAAAAGAGTCATACCAAAATTAAAATGAATTAACATATTATGGTAAGATAATTTTATAGATTTTTTTTCATTAAATATTGAAACCATCTTAGTCACAATTCATCTTCTATAATTTCTTATAATTTAATATAGTAGAAAATAGTTAGAAAATCCATAGTCAAATATTATGAATTTTTTAAATATACTCTATTAACATTAGGTAATTATTCAATATAGTGATATTTCATCATATAATTCATTGAATTCTCATTTGACCATATTATTGGGGGATTTCCAAGAGTTTTATATTTATAATTCCCTAGATAATGGTAAAATTTTAACGTATTACACGTAAACACATTACAGAATTGTTGGATTCATTATTATAGTTTCTTCATAAATAGGTATCTCATTCAAAAATATATCATTATGTTAGTTATTATATGATTTTATTTTTTTTCCATTGAATTAGATGTCATGAATCCGTAGATAGATGAATTATTTTACTCATAAATGGATCATGAAATATAAATATTCAAAGAGGAATTATTGTTTGTAAATCTATGTATTTTGAAAAAATAAATTGATTTTTTATTTTCAATAAAAAAAATCTATATATAATTTAAATAAATGAGTAATTCATTTTATTCATAGAAAATAGTTATAATTCATCTTGTTTATTCGGTAACCTTTAAGTGGAAATACACAATTACATCACATTATTGATGGAAAATAGTTCTATTTTATATAAAAAAATTATCAACTATTATTTAACATATAGTTAAAATATATTTACAAGAAAATTAGGATTTTTATTATATTTAATTAATTTTAGTTCATATGATGTTAATGGAATTAACATTGGATGGAAATATGATAATATTAAGGTAATATATGGTGAATAAGATCCTATGAGGATGAGCAGGGAATTTAGTTTATTCATTCTATATTAATCTGGAATATTAATCAACCTCTAGAAAAATAATTAACATCATTAATTACCTTATGTTAATTCCCTAAGTCTTCTCAGAAGAATATATTATTAGGACCATAAGTACTCACATGATTATGGGGGGAATCAAGAGTAGTGATTGTATAATTAAGTATGTGGTTTAAAATATCACAACAACACCATTGGTAACTATAATCCTTAACTTAATAATGCTTATCTCCATAGTAATGGTGATGAAAATTACCCATAAATTAATCTATAACCAAAAGGATTATTGGTCAATGATCAATAAATAAATTCGTTATGAAACTAAAAAATACATAACACTAAATATATTCATGATTTAACTATAATACTTTATCAAATTATGTTACCTTAACCTCCACTATGGAATTTAGCCGAGTATGATCAAATGATAAACAAGAATAGAAACTAAATAAAAATAAATCTTCTCTAAAAATATAATTTCTTTATTTTTTACTCTTAACTCTCAATTATTCAACCACCGCCAAGTCTCAACTCTTCCTCTAATATCCTTTAATTTAGTCCCTCATTCCTTTTATTAGTGATATATCAAGGGCTATATCTATATAGAATATTTTCAAATAACTTGTATTCATAATGACATTTATTTTAGGAATATAGACATATTGATTCATTATAATGAAAAATAATTGTTATTTGTATGACCATGATCGATTACAAATTATAATTCAGTTTATCAAAAAATTATTGAAGAGTTTTATATTTCATATTATCATTTAACTCTTCTCTTAGTGATCTCATATCTCTAACATTTAAAATTATTTTAAGATAATTCCATTGGTTTCAACAAAAATGAACATATTTTCCTTTATGAAAAATCCTATTAATATCATATAACATTTGGAAATTGTGTTAAACCATTAGGAATTATTACATATTCAATCATATATTCACAAATAGTTTAATATATATATTTAAATTATACACCACTGTTTCTAATGAATTAATAATTAAACAACTCTATTTTGGATTATAAAAAAGTTTATAATTCTTCACATTACACATTTAACACTTATGCTAATAGAAAATGTTTAATTTAGTATTCATGGAATGAAAAAATAACACTTGCAATGTGTTGAGGAATTATTCCCACCATAAAATTGATTATGAAACTCTTATTTAAAACTTATAAAATCTATAAAACTTTGACATTAAAATTATATAATTTTTGTAATTTTTTCTAAAAAACATTAATTTTATTAAATGAATTGCAAACATTGATTTTAAAATATTTTTTTCACTATAGAAAAATAAAATATTTTATTTTATTTTAATAAATATGAAAAATTCATCTATTAACACATTTGTAGAAACTAACCAAAATATCATTAAATAAAAAATTTCATCAAATAAGAATGTATTTTAAATAAAAATAATATCCCATTATATCACATTATATATTTATCACAATTCTATACTAATTAAAAAACCTTAAATAGATAATTTTAAGACACAAAATGGACATGTTTGATATCCCATATCACATGCATATTTATCTAATATATATGTAGATATATCTCAATATAATATTTTCCTGAAGAATATATCACTATGAGAAATATATTTATGTTTTTTTCATAGTTATTATTTTATATATAACGATATAATAATATAAAAGGTATTTATATGAATTTAATTAATATATATATATCATTGAATATTCTACTTGCACTAATTTTGTCATGAATTTATTCCCATTTACCCTATTTCATTTCATACGCAATATGTTGAGAGAAAAAATCAAAAACCCATTTTTATATCCGCCAAATATATTCAATCTATGTTATCAAAAAAATATACATTTTATATAAACACATTAGACCAAAATAGGAACAAATTACCATAAAATTATTTTACTATGTTTTCTTTTTTAGTGTTGAAAAGGATTATTGATTTCCAATTCTTAATAAATAAAAATAGATCCCTCTAAGAAACTATATGTTCAACTAAAGATAAAAAGTGATCAGACATGATCTCCAAAAAGAACATTCATCTATATAAAAGTGGACACTAGATATATATCATTATATATATATATATATTGAAAATCAGTTTTTCAATATATTGAATACGAACATGATAATTAGATCGTGTCACTCTATTAGAGTCCAAATAATATATTTTTTATTCCCCAAGTTAACACTAATCAATACATATAATTATATATGTAAGATCTAGACCTTTTATGGTGATGTCTCAGGCTCATTTATAGATAATATTTTTTATTTTTTTTATTAGTAATTTGTTGAGGCATGTCATGGGTGTGTTTGGGTGAAAATTCAATGTTTTTGAAGGGGTTTTCAGCAATGAATATTTGTCACATGATTTTATTAAATGGTGTGCCCAACCCCCAAAAAACATACATCCCCCATAAGAGGGGGTTTCAAGGTTGGAACATGGTTACATACAGAGTTATGGAAAATGGTGCACCCCATATAGGAAACAGAATGTGCAGAAAATTAAACCACAAAAAAGTTGATAAAAATTTCCCGAACCCTGGATTATATCCCTAAACACCCCAGCTCAATCATAAATTGTCATCCTATACATTTTGAGGCTCTCAAAAAAATTACAAGGAATTCCAACATACTTTATTGATGAATCAAATAATTGATTGAAGGATCTTCACCTCTACCAATAATATATTCTCCTAAATATTGGTTCCCCCCCCCCACCTCTCGTCATTCTCCCATATTTTTCAAGGATCTCATCCTCCATTGGGGATGGTTTTAGATCTTGTATTTATAGATCGTAATTCATTTGATCTTGTATCTAGGTTTTGGAGATATATATTGTTCCTTGTTGTGTAATTAGACATTCCACATATATTTGTGGATTCCGATTTCTGAACATCTATCAATGATCTTGAGGTAGGTGGGGTAAATTTCAAATCCCATATTCAAGATTAAAATTTCAGTTATTGATTTTTTAAATATAAATTTACATTTTTGTAAATCACATCTTGAGTTAGATTAATTAATTCTTAATTAATTAGTGGAATGATGTGATTGAGTAAATAATGGGATAAGAGAATTTTGAAATTGATAAATTAAATGGGATTGTGTAGTTGGTTTGTTATTGAGATATGGTAATTAATTATAATTAGAATAAAGATTTGTTTATCTTAGCCATAAAGGTTTATTGAGTTTTGTTAATAAATGGTAATAGATTGTTTAATGTTGAATTTTTCGTATTATTCTATGTGATTAATGTAATATATTGTGATAAAATTTATAATTGAAATGGTGAAATCGAGAGTTTATGGAAGTGACATGACAACTATGAAGGTGATGCATTGATGGAGGAGACATTGTGGATGGTGCAGTGACGACGACAGCGATGACGCGATAATCGATGCAAGATTTTCAAGGTGGCTGTGTGATTTGTGGGATCTACGTTGACGCGTCGGTTCCCATGGTGGCCTTTTGATTTGAAATTTATTTTGCAGTTTGAATTTTGAGCAGTGGCGTTTGGATTTGAATTTAATTGTTGTGTTTTGAATTTTAAATGGTGTCGGTGTATCTTTATCATGTGTGGTTTCCACTTTCCCCTTAAAGTGGCTTTTTATAAAAATAAAAACTGTGATATATATAATTGATTGAAAAATGGAGTTTAGGAAAAAATGATTCTCCTAATACCAATGGTCCATAACCATGATGTTCTAGGCCAAAATATATTTATGTGATTTTTATTGTATGGGAAATGGACTGATGCTCCAAATACCCATATGGTGTCAGACATGGACTGTTGTTCCAAATACCCATAAGGTGCTAGACACAACGTTATGTTTCCATTATATTTGCATTGGACTATGCTTCCAAAAAGCCATGATATGAATTGAACTGAAATGATAAATTATAACCATGTTAATATGATATTTGATATCCCTTGGAGATTGTTTATACACTAGAACAGGACAAATATGGTATTTATGGACTGGGTGTCTTCATGAGCTTGGGAAGTAATGTGGTTAGTTATTGAATTATGAAATGTGATAACTACCTAATTTTTTCAATATAATTTATTTTTTATACAACTTCATACACTATTATTCCAATGATATTGTATTATTTGAATTTTTTAGTGTCCAATTGAGTTATAATAACACCCTACTTGGGATTCCTGATTGTTTCTAGAAAAGGCTTCAGGTTTACAAGACTTGATAAGGATAGGATCCCAATGTTATATGGATGAGTTGGGATAGATCATGGATTAGGGACTAAGAAATGGTTTCAAGACCCATTTAAAAGTGTCAGTATCTCTTTTTTTATTTTTCATTTGAAACTTATCACGTATTTGGCATAAAATTTCTACAGTTTTTGTTTTGGATATTTTATTCATGTTTTGGTCATCATGTGATACTATTTTTCCCGGGTTATTAGTTATATCATTTGGTTATTCTTATTTATTTTTGATTTTGTGTTGCTTTGAGAAATATGGTATTGTCTCCCCATGTTTTATATTTTACCCTTGCTGATATTATATAGCCTCTAGCATACACATAGGCGCACTTGATTTAATTTAACCGACTGACTTGGGGAACCGATGTGTGGAAACCAGTTCAGGCTGTTAAAAATTGGTATTAGAGGGGGAGTGGGGTTTCATTATATTTTTATTACTATATGGGGAAGGTTTAAATTATATTAGGATGATTTATAACATGGTTATGATCTCGTTTATGGGAGAAGCTTACCCATGTGTGGAGGTAAAAGAAAAGCATCCATGGTGGGATTGTTGTTATTGTTCTGTGTTATTATACTTGGATATTATTTGACCTTGAGTGATGCAATTGTTGTTTGATGTGATTATTGTTTCTGAGATTTTCTAATATTTGACTCATGTTCCTGTATGTCATGATATTTGAGTATGCATTCATCATTATAGGATCTCAATATTTTTTGTAACATGCATCATTTTAATGCATGAATTAGAAAAGAAGGTTTTGGGTAAGTTGTTAAATGAGAATGTGTTTCGTTGCATGTTTAATTAAATGATGAAGGTTACTAATATTAAATTTAGTGTTTTGAAGGATTTTAGGAGTGGAAAATTGGTGTCTATTGAAAAACATGAATAATGGTAATGTGTTTACCATTTTTTAACCATGACCCATATATACGATGGTTAAGGGTAGTGATAGTGTCTTAGATTTGACCATGTTGTGAGTTTTGGGGGATAAATTCTTATGTATTTATGTGAATCCCTATAATTTTGTAAATATTGGGAAATGTGTCCTAATATTTTGGTTTGGAATTTTAGATATATGCCTCCATAATAACCCATGTTGAGAGAATAAAAGTAGGACATGGAAAGATATATGCCTCTATTATTTGAACTAGAGGCTCCATTAGTTCCGTGTGAGGTAGCTGGTGACCATTTCTATGAGATATTATCTCGCTTAGTGTAGTTTATTGAATGAGACCCAAGGCAGTTTGTGAATATTATGTCCACCCAATGTGGGAGTTTTAGTTACAACACCCTCCATCTCTCATTAGAGAGAGTGGACATAAAGTAGCTGAGTTCGGGATCGAGTCTATCCAGATGATTCTTAACCACTTGGAGAATCCTGCTAAAAAGTTTTCAAATTGATAGTTTAAATATTTTTAGAATTATACAACCGAGGGCGGTATATTCAGGCTTAGAGTGAGTAGTTAGAAAACATGGTATAGAAATACTTCGAAGAGATATTCTTGGAGAACTTTTATCTAGTGACCCTGAGAGAGGAAAGGGAAGTATATTTTATGAGGTTGGATAAGGGGAGTATGTCTATGATGAATAATGATGGTTACTTTAACAAATTGAAAAATATTTCTCCAGTGTTGGAACGGGATAAGAAATCTATGGGATAACATTTTCAAGATGGGATTGAATATGAGATTTTCTACTATGTTAAAAAAATATAGTTAAAGCTGTTTTTTGAGGTAGTGGATCAAGATCTCACATCTAAGGGGAAATAGATAGTTTCTTATAGTGGAGGCCAAGTGGTTTCTGTTGGGTGACATTTAAGTATAATTTTGAAGTGTACAAATCATTTTAAGGTGAATGTTAACCAAATTAGAGGAAAACATAGTGGTATGGGGGAAGGATCAGTTACTCGGGATCTTACATGATTTCTCTTCCACCGCTATAGTTTCCCAGCTCACTTTCTTGGACATTGTCTCAAACCATTGGTATTGTGCTGAGATTGTGGAAGAATGTGACATGTACATGGGATTTGTAGGAACTCACAAAATATAGGTAATGATGGAGAATCTCTTAAGAACAATAGTACATTAAGTGGGACTTCTACACCATATCAGTCTAGTAGTTGGATTGCTACTAACTATGACAGTTGAGGAAGTGGATGAGGATCTTCTAAGAAAAAGTACATGTATCAGTAGAATGTTGCAACGTAGGGGAATCATACTACATTATACGAAAGAGGGGTAGGACAGTTGAATTTATTTTAGCCAACAATTGTCGATAGTGAGGATGGACCATCGAAAATTAGAGTTACTATTCTTATATATTCTTCTCTTTCAAGTTCCTTTTTTTTATAATAGTACCTCTTTTTATTTTATATCATCATAAAGTGATAATGGGATGAGTCTGGAAGTGGAGCATGTAAGTGGGGTTATGAAGATTAATACACCTTTGTGGGTGATGTCGAGAGACATTAGTTTTTGAAAAGGTTATTCTCTCTAGGTGGGGGAGTATCATTTTCTCTATAATATTTAAATTCTAGATATTTCAATTATTTAATTGATTTTGTGTATAGAATAGTTAGTACCATATCGAGCACACATTTTTTGTTACCATATTTTAGTGACATTTATGATCCCCAAGGGAAAAAATTATGTTCATCCCGGAGAGTGGGATATCCAGGTAGTCCATGAAGGGAAAATTCCTCCACAACTAGAGGAGCTCACCACCCAGGTTTCAATTCATTCAATAGATGAATATGGGGTTTAATATCATTATGGCTATCCAACCATACTGTAAAGCTTCTATGATAGGTTTCCTATGGCTTTCAAAAAAAATTTACCTTAAAGAGGTGTGGAATTTATGACTGATCTCATGTCGATGGATGGACCACTATCATTTCCACCATACAAAATGGAAGAAGAAGAGGTTCAAGGGAATAAAACTCCACTTGAATAGTTGATGGATAAGGTATTTATCCATCCAAGTAAGTCACCATGGGGTTCTCTAGTTTTTTTTCAAAGAAGGCTGGTTGGAAGTTGTGATTAATTATAGATTACAAGATGTTGAATCGAATGACAGTGAATATCAGGTAACAACATTCATGTATCAATGTTATTCTTTCCAGTTGAGGGTATTTGAGTCTTCTCTATTATTATGTTAATATTAGGGTAACATTAATTGAGATTTAAACATTATGATATATCGAGTATAACTTTAAGAATAATGTATGACCTATATGAGTTCATCATGATTCTATTCAGGCTGATGAATGCACCAGAAGTATTTATGGACCTTATGAATAGAATATAAAACATGTACCTAGATCAATTAGTGGTAGTATTTTGTAGATGATATCTTGGTAGACTCTAAGGATAATGAAAATCATTCCTAACATCTTTCCATCATCCTGAGTTAACTGGGAGAGAATTGGGTATATGTGAAGTTATCCATGTGAAAAATTGGGATTTATTAGGTACATTTAATTAGTCACATAATGTTAGAGGAATTTGTGTCTTTGGGCATAGAGAAGGTACAAGAATTTGTTTCTTGGGAGCCTTGCAATAATGTATTCAATATTTGTAGATTTTTGGGGTCAGTAGCATATTATCAGAGGTTTATCCAGGATTTTTCACACTTGAAAACCCCACATTTGGGATTGAATGAGAAGGGAGTTAAGTTTTAATGGATGGGATCATGTGAGAATTAATTCTAGGAGTTGATGAAGGAATTGAAAAAGGAACCAATCATGATCTTACCTTATCCACAGGAGGACTACATGGTGTTTTTTTATGCTTCTATAATCAGTCATTGGGCAATGTTGATGTAGGGAGATCTAGTTATGGTTTATGGGTCATGGAATCTGGGGCCACATTAATGTAACTACCATATGAATGAACTTATGTTTTCTTTAGTTTCTTATGCCTTAAAGTTTTTGTGGAATTATATGTTGGTGGAAATGTTTATGGTTTATACTGATCACATGATCTTAAATTATATCACATCACAATGGGATTTAAATATTTAGTAGTAGATATCGTTTTAATATAAGAATTCACTTGATTTTGAGATATAATATACGCTAAAGAAAGGAAACAATGTTGCTGACCATTTGAGTAGGTTGAATCAGACTCAGGTAGTTCAAGAGCCTAACTCTGAGTGGAAGAGGATGACATTGCGGGATGATATACATGTAATGGATCAAGAGGGATATGAGAAAATCAATCTCATACTGGTTTCATTGGAGTATAATATTTTGAGTCAGATCAAGGAAAGGAAGTATGATGATCCAAAGTGTTTTTTTCATGAGGGAAAACCTTGAAGGTTGTGAGTCACCTTCATATTGGACTACAAATGAAGATGATATCATCTTTGTCTTTGTTCGTGTAGGTGTTCATATGAGTATATGAGAGAATTAGATGCATGAATTTATGCCTTGAAGTGGGTGGGGAATCCAAGTTTGGAAAAAATGTACCATGACCAATGTTAATAGTATTGGTGGACAGGACAAAAAAAGAAGATTATCGGGTTTGTGAAATGATGTTACACCTATCAACAGCTGCATGTCGTGCATCAATGACCTGATGGGTTACTACAGTCATTAGCCATTCTCTAATGGTAGTGGGATAACATTAATATGGAATTTTCAGTGGTTCATCCAAGGATACCTCATATGAATGATGATATTTGGGTATTTGTGGATTGACATATGAAATTAGCGCATTTCAATCCTATATGGGAGAATTTTTTAGTAGTTCGGTTGTAAGATTTGTACATTTTTGAGATAGTCTTTCTACATGGGGTCATATGGAATATATTTTCAAACCATGAATCACATGTTACTTCATACTACTAGATGTTTTTTCATAAGGCTCTTTCTACATTGGTTTATCTATGTACAAAATTCCACCCACAGATAGATGGACAGTCTGAGCATACTATTATGGTGCTTGAGGATATGCTACAACTGTGTATTATAGATTTTTTTGTGTATTGTGACAAGCACCAAGATCTTATAGTGTTTTCCTATAACAATATTTATCATACATCTATTTATATGAAACAATATGAGGAAATTTATAGTAAGACATGTAGATCACCACTATATTAGATGGAGGAGAGCGAGTCATAATTGTTTTGACCGAGTCTTGTGCATGATATTTCAGATCCAGTTCAGCTAATTTAGAAGCATATCTATATGTCTTAGAGTAGGCTATAGTCGTATACTGATAGACATCGACACAACCCTGGGCACATAGTATTATTGGACCTTTTGTGGTTGTAGAGAGAATAGGTATGATGAAATGATTATTGGCTCTCCAATAAGATATAGTGTTATTATTGATGTTTTTCATGTGTTCTAGACTCTATGGTATCACCCTGACTGTTCTCATGTGATCGATGTGGATGATGTTGAGCGTCATACTATTGCATCTTTTGAGAAGCAGTTGATACATGTTTTAAATCACTATGAGAAAGTGTTGAGGGGAAGGAAGTTGAAGATATTTAATGTATTATTGGATACATGGGTGTGTTCTGGAGAAAGAATGGGTGAGATAAATGGATATTCAGGCTCATTGGACTGATATTTTTACCTCATACTCTTATAGATTTTTAGAAGTACAACTCGAGTACGCGATTTTATAAGTTTGGGATATTATAACTCCCTAACATTTCCTAATGATTTCTTGATCTTTTCTATATGTAAACATATTTCATATTTTCAATATAATTTGGTTCAGTCATGTCATGGGTGTGTTTGGGTAAATATTGGGATCTTTTAGAGGGGTTTTGTGTAGTGCACGTTTGGTGTACGGTTTTTCCAAACCATTCTCCTAGCCCTAGAAAACCATGTAGACATAAAAAGAATAGGATTTTAAGCCGACACATAATTTTTTAAAAAATGAGCCCTATTAATAGAAATCATGTGACCCATAAGAGGAGTCACATTGTTATGTGCATGGTTAGGGAAAATCGTGTGCCCTGTACAAAAAACACTACACATAGAAAAATAAACCACCAAAATTATTAAAATATTCCCAAACCCCTAGATTATATCTCTATACACCCCTATCTCAATTGTAACTCATTATCCTTATAATACGGAGGCTCCTAAATGCAAAAAAATGCATTAAAACCTTTGTTCTTGATGAATCAAAGTTATGATTGATGGGTCTGCACCACTAACAAAAAGAGGTTATCATCCTGACTGTTTTTCACACTCCTACAATTATTTCTCTCATATTTTGAATGAAATTTTTCCTCTTTTTGTGTTGGTTTTATATCTAGGTTTAATGGATCTTAAATCAGTTGATCTTGGATCAAGGTTTTGTATCTATATCTCATTCTTTGTTGTGCAATTTAATGTTCTAATATAATTTTGGTGGTATCTATTGGCATGTGTTTAAAAAATATGTATGTTTCTTATTGGGATTATAGAATCCTCACTTTGGGGAAAGAGAAACAAAATCCATAAAAGCTGCAGCTGAAGGCCATAGACCAAAATTAGCGCGTTGTCAGGAACCCCATGGGGTTTAAGAGGTTTTGTTAAGGTTGTGCCTCTACTGTTTCAGTGAGACAGGTCTAGTGTTTTTATTGTGGTGTCTCCATCATTGTAAATTTCCTCTCACCATAAAGAGCATAATGGACTTACCCTGTATGTAGTGTATATTTCTATGATTTTGTGGATGTGAGTTTCCATTCATTGTCCCTGTTTTGACCACCCATGTGAATCAGTGCGACTTTGGTTTGTGTCCATCCCAAAGTTATGTTTCGTGAGTAGTGGTCAGTCGCAGTTTCATTGATCTATTCTTTAAGCCCCTCTCTCACTTCCCATGGGGTGATGGATTTTGGTCTATGTGGGAGGTTTCAGTTTTGTTCTTGTCCCCTTTTAATCAGAGTGATTTGTTTAAATTTTTTTGTTGTGTTTCTATTAGCTTGAGTAAGGCCCAGTTCAGGTCTAAGTTGGATTTTCTTTTGGCTATGTATAGGTTGGTTCTTAAGGATGGGGAGATCCACTGTTGGTCTCTTTGGGTTTTCTCTTAAGACTATATCAAATACTAGTTAAATTCTTATGGTGGGGAGTCCATTCAATACCACCCTCTTCTAGTGATTTATTTCAGTAAATGGGGTTGAGTCTCACTGGCGGTTGATGAAATTCCCTTGAATTAAGTGGTTGGATCATGTTTATGTGGAATCGTTAGGTATTAATCGATCAGTTTGATAGTTTTGTGGCTTGTTTGGGACAAAAAAAATATGGTGGGGAGAATTTTCTCACCCCGACCTATGTGATTATTTTATTTGGTCTAAATATATTTTTTTTGGGTTCAGGTTGAGTCCTGGACGAAATTTTTGAGCTTATTTTAAAAAGTGTGCATTTTGGGTTCGACGTCGTTGGGCATAGGGGACGAGCGTAATGCCGCATGGTTTCTCCCATGAAACTATGTTGCCTTTTCATATTCGGAAAAAAAATTAAAAAGAATACATTTTATAATTTATTATGTCATTTAATATTATTATTGTTGCTGAGGATTTTATTATTACTAAAATGAAAAAAATAAGATTATAATTTTTTTATCATCATGTTATTATTATTATTATTATCATGTTATTGTAATTTTAGTTATTATTATTATTTTAGATTAGGACAATTTTTTATGGTTCCCCCATATTTTTTTTCCTCTCCAATCAGCCCCTCCCCATATGTGCGACGCGAGCATCCGCATCACCTCTCCCTCGACCAGCCTTCTCTGCCCCACTCCAGCCCTCGGCTTCCCTCGCTCCGGTCATGCCAGCTGATGTCGCTCCATCTCCTAATTGCACTGGCACTATCGCTACCCTGATTACCTCTCTCTACCAGTATGCACAACACTGGTCTAATGACCCCTGTATCATGCCCTACTCAACAGCGCGACATTGATGACCCACTACAAGTACGCACGGCCTCCCCCAACCAACTCACTAACTGGCGCTACTCCTCAGGGGTGGCCTCTAGTCGCAACCCCAACATGAAAAAATGATGCGACCTATTCCGTCCGGCTCACCACTAGTGCACACATCCTCCACTCTCCTTTCCGGTGATCGGTTCGGTCAGATCCCCCATTCTCAATGAGTCTAGCTAGCGCCTCCCCCCTCTTCCGGTGAGTCCACCTAGCACTACAACCTTACCACTCGACACACGCATCCCACACCACCATCGTCCGATTCATTTTTTACCTAATGTTTTTTTATATACACTAATTAGGGACCTTAATGTTTTTCTTGTCCTTAATGTTTAATTTGTAGGGTGTTGGACCTTACCCCATGGTTTCGGAAGTGCATCTTTCCCTTTCACCTTGGATTTGAGGTTGGATTCTCATGTGTTTTCCTTCTAAATTTATGAATCATTAATTATACGTTTCTTGAATCTCATATTCATGGTATATATTTTTGTGTACCCACCTTGTTATACATTTCATGTGTGGATTATGTTTAAAGTTTTGGTTTCTGATAACTAGGCTTGTTTTGATAATTTAGTGCACACCATGTGTTTGAAAAAATGCACGAAGAGCCTCTGAGATTGTTTTCTGGTATTTAATGCCTAGTGTGATTTTTTAATAAGTTTGTGCATTTGAAATTTTGGTTTTGGGTTTCTCTAAATATTTTTTTATGTTTTCATGCAAAAGGAAGTGTGTTTTGTTTTTCTAAATTAGTTGTCTTTTAAAATTAGTTTTTCTTTTGATATTGAGTTATATCCTGATTGGATTTTTTATATGTAACGGTTCTGTTTAAAAGTGTGATAGAAATATTTTTAAGGGGGTTTTTATAAAATCTTTTATGTGTAAATGGTGTTTTGTCACCTCTTTTGGAAATTGGATTGTGATGTTAATAAAGGGTGGTTTTATGGTACGTTTAAGGGACTGTTTGGCCACATAGAAAAATAATGAAAAGTCTTTGTCATAAAACCCCCATTGGATGTTCCTCATGCCTTGTTGACATGGGATGGTGGGGAAATCCTCAAAATGGAATCCTCAGGTTCTATTATAGGGGACCCTTGTTTAGGAAGCCATTGTAATATATTGAATATAAGTCATGTGGGTAATTCTTGGGGAGGCTCAAGGTTAGAACTGCTGTGATTATTATTTTAAATATAGGTTGTGATGTGATGCTCAGTGGCTTCTGGTGGCTTACCCTCTTTTATTATTGTGATATAAGAACCTAGAATATTGAGAGAATTGTCTGAGACGAGTGCTGCATCAGTAGGTTTTGGTACTAACCAGTGGCCCATCATAGGCGGACATTTATGGGTTCATTTCTATGGGATTTTCCCTCTACATGTCCTGATAAATTTTGGCTGAGCATATAGAGCATTATATTTCATCATATGTGGCATTCTACTATTTATGGGGTCATAGGTATAAGTGTCGTCTGGAATATTCTTAATCTCCTAGGTTAAACTTAGTTTGGTGGCTTTTTGATGTTTGAAATGTTATTGAGATACGTTTATACCTATTTACATTTCCCTTTCTTTGTGACTGCCTTGGTACTCTAGTGTGGTATTTTTCATGGAAAGTGATGTTTTGGTTTCCAAACTCCTATAAAAAATTTCAAAAGATAATGTGTTTCAAACTCTTTAGTGCTGGTTTTAAGTGAAGTCATCACTTTCCCATTGAAATGACATGGTAACAATTAGGGATAGAATTTAGTTTTACAAATTATTAAGGGAAATGGATTGTACATTGAATTTAATTAAAAAATTTATAAATTCAGACTTTAATATTTTTTAGTTCAAAATTAGAATTGATTTTTTTATTTTTGAGTAAGTGCATTGGGAAATAGTATATTGGGCTATCCTACTGATTTTCAATACTCACGACTATAGTTTATTTCTGTTTTTAGTCCTTCTGTAAGGTCCAGCTTGGGTGTGTTCTCCTTGGGAAAAATCTTATCATTGATTTAATGAGTGACCCATAGGTTCACATTGAGTTATTTCGGTCATCGAGTTTGGTTATTTTAATTTTCTTCAGTTCATGATTATTTATTTTCTTTAGTTTATTTATTTTGAGATTCTCTTTATTATTTCAACATATTATTTTTATTTATATTGGGAGAAATCATTCCCATCGTCCCTCTGTGACTTCCCAAGTTCTTGTCACCATCCCTGGTGGATCGGGAATGCCTCTCGGTCATTGCCATAGATTGCCTCGGGTGACCGGTTCAGGGATGACCCGGGTTGGTTCATGATTGAAATTATCATCTTGAATTAGCTTAAGTGCTGACATGAATAAAATAATATCCAAATACACTTGATTAGCACCACCATGGGAATAATATATTAAAGGTATCAAAGTATAAAGGATTACATGTTATGAATCTTTTGAATCTCATGTAATGGGACTCGTATAATTTACACATACCCATATATATCAATAATTTAATGACATACCATGTTGTATAATTTTTCATGCTATCAGAGATAGTAAGACTCTATTGATTATCTCTATATTTTACTTTATACAATATACAAGACTCTACTTTCACTAACCATAAAATATCATCAAGACACGAAATACTCCACAATGATCATTTATTTGGGTTAAATCAAATTCATACATTTTTTATCATTTTTTCTTCATATAAAAGATATAGAATACCTAAATGAAATATAAATGAAATTAAAAATTTTATTAAACCATGATACATTTATATCATCAATTACTATTATATATAATCTATCATGTATCGAATACCCAAATAATTTACATGAATTTCATGTTTTAACTACGATAATGCATTTTTCAACGGATCTTATAAATTCACAGTGGTATCCACCTAATATATCAATGAATTACCTATATCAATGATTTATTAAAGTAAATTTTATTCTCAAAGGGTGTGTTTACTGTTTGTGGGACTGTAGATCCTTATCCTGATACTTTTCTCCACTATATTAATAATAAATTCCAATTACTCTAAATATTTTAAGAAAAACCCCATGTTTTATCATTAACTTCTTAATAAAATAAATTTCTATAACAACTAAAGATTAAACTATGTGTTTTCCTTTAAATTAATAATATGTTGAATTGATTGTATAACATTATATTCTGAACTAAAAATATATAAAATTTATTACAAATAAAAAGTTTTAAATATGGCTATTATAATAAAGTCGTTGAATTAAAAGTTAAAAATAGATATTGCTGAATTTTAAATTATTGTATAAATAAGAAAAAAATTTATCAATGAGTAGGGGAATTAACCTCAAATATCATTTTACCATGATTCTATGGGATTCGTCATCTATAGAATATTCCTTAAACCAATTATGTGGAGAGCTTCAAACAGTAAAACTTGAGCAAAACTGCCTCCAGGGGAAGTTTAACCTTATGGAAAACACTATGAGATCTATGATAGTTGAATCACCAACTAAGATATCCACAAATACTTATCTTGACCATATATATTATATAGATCTCTAGAGGTATTCTGAGAGTAGAAATTTGGATATTATAAATAGGTAACTATAAATATAATATATATTACAATTATTTTGAATTTTAATGATGTAGAATTTTAAATTTATTTTGTATTATCCTATTTAAAATAAATATTTTAATTAATTACAAGTAAATATGTGATAAATAATAAAATTTTATAATCAAATCAATTTATGTTTAAAATATATATTTTTGAAGAATTTTATTTTTATATATTTTATGTACTTTATCCTAATAAAATAAATTGATCAAATTTGACTAATAAATTTAATTAAATGTATTTAAAACATGTGAATAAATTCAAATTAACACTCATTTATTTATTTTTCCTTTAATGGAATAATACTAAAATTACTTTAGAATTAAAAATACAATTCTCTAAAACATATGATTCTAATGTATGCATTATTAAATTTAATTTAATTTAATAATTTTTTTTAAAAATTAATCAATTAAAATAGATTAAATTTTTTTAAATTGCATATAAAAATTATCTAATAAATCCAATTTTGATTTATTTCACAAAATATGTTACCAAGGTAAAAATTAGTCACCACAATAATGGTTAAAATGATATAACAATATTAAATTAAGAGATAATTTTATATATATAACCCTTATCTACATATTGGTGTATGATTAATATCTCAACCATAACATATATATTACTCCCTAATTATCAATTTTGGATACACATTCCCATTAATAATGCTTCTGGTTTTTATATTAAGAAATAATCTTTTAAAAAAATCCACCCAACTCGCCTATAAAAGGACCCTTTCACCATCCCACATGTCCATAGACAAAAGTATTCCTACATAAAAAAATCATCCCCAAACCACTCGTAAAAAAAATATACCACATCATTGTGGTTTTGGTGTTACTAAAACACCAATTTAGGAAGTCTTAAGAAATTATTTAAAAGAGGGTATTAACGGAAGATGTAATTTTTTTTCACAAAGTTCATTAAAGTTTATTTATTTTTTATCCACCTATAAATCTAGTATAAAATTTATATTACAATTAAATTTATATAATTCTTATAGTTAAATTTTTTTTTATGTTGATTTAATAATCATTATCTACATTTCTCTCATTCAATAGAAAATTATGTGTTCTCCTTGTTTTGTTTGGAATTCCACCTCCATGAATGACATATTCATTATTCATCCCCATCTTACATGGATGGTTTGAAAAATTGGATTTGAAAATTAAATATTATATATATTACATGATTAATATTATATAAAGATAAATTAGTAATTTTATTTTTAATATAAAAAATTAATGGTTATTTTAAAAGTTACCACCAAATATGGGCCAATCAAGACATTGTTCTTAATTTGAATCTATTTTTTACAACCTATTGACATGTATAAATTTTGTGTGAATAAAATGATAAATATTATATATATATATATATAATTTAGATAATAGGAAACAATTTTATAGCTCTATTAACCATGGAAAAAATACCAATATGGATATTGAGAAATTAACTAAACCACTACAATTTATCAATTAGAGAAAAATTAGTAATATAAATCAATGGAATATTATAATAAATGGGCTAAAACAATATAATTATAACTAAAAAACCTTCTGAGTAAATAATATTAATAATTATAAATTTATTTTTTTGGAGGATAACTAGATTCACTAATAATGTTAGGATTAGAGTAACAGTTTTTATGTCTTAATTTCAATTCCTTGAGACACAGTTCTTATTATAACCCAATTTAATTTTATATAGAATGAATACTATCTTATTAAAATGTTAAATATTAAAAAATTTATTTCTCATAGTACTTTCTCATGCATTAAACTTCACCATATTCCTTTTCCTTTAATTCTAATATTACCTAAGTAGTAAGGCTAGTCATTAACTTAATATACATTCACCAAGATATTACCATTATTATTGGACATAAACATTTTTAGTTTTCTTATTCCACCTAATGATTTTATTTTATTGTACTCTCAGTTTTATTTCATAGTTTTATTTGTATTCTCAACATCTTATCTCCCTTTGGTTCATAATTCTACCAAATGATTTCTAGTTTATAGACTCAAATATATTTATTTTTCACGGTAAGAAATATTTTTCAATTGTATCCATAATCTATATATTTTTACATGAATTCTCATATATCTAACTTAAATGATTTATTATGGTCCTATTATGTTTTCATTAAATTTAATTTAAAATTTATTAAAAATAACATTTCTTTCATTTTTTGCATCAGTTAATTTTTTTACTTTCTTAACAAAAATAAAAAAACCCAACTTTATTTTTATAGAAAATTTGCCTTTTTATAATTTTATTATCATTTTTGATAACAAATCCCCATATTCGAGTTTCAAATTTTTATTAATGGAAATAACATTCCCATTTATCGATGAATTATTCATTTTAAAAATAACTATAAATGTTTTAAAAGAACAAATAAAATGATTTAGTTCCACAATGTATATTTTTATCTTACACAACACATTTTTTATTTTAAAATTCATTTATTTTTAGGGATTAAATATTTATATTTATTTTAATGTTTTTTATTCAATGTTTTCTTGTTCACCCATTGAATTTGGATTTTTGATAGTGACATAGATTTATATTTTTATAACCTTGTTAGAAAATCATTACAGAATTTTTTTATAATTTTTATTTTATTTTCCTAATATAATATAAATGATCTAACAAATTTGGGGTTATATTTTGGGTATTACCCTTTAAATTATATTTTACATTTATAGTTCCCAACTCACCTTATTATTATGTTTTGTGTTTTCTGTCACTATCTATCTATCAATTGACACTATTTTCCTTTTTATGTTCATATTCATCAATTTCATTCATATATTCAATATCACTTTTTTTATTCTATATTTGTATTATTTTATAATATATATATATATTAATATACAAAATTCTAGTATCAACGGTTCTTACTATGAAATTTATTTCATTTATTTAGTTGGTAAATATTAAAAACATTTATACCTCTAATTTCAATATGAAAGATTATTGATTATTACAAAATAGTTTGTTATGTATTTTAATTTTTTTCATTAATTTATATGATGAATAGGTTTTAATTAATTAGTAAAAATTGGGGCCAAAAATATGTGTCCCTTAAATGCATCGTTAAATCTAATATAAAAAAACATTCTTTTTTATTTAGTGTAATCCTTACTCGTCTATGTATATGTTTTATAAAAGTGAATTAAAACAATGTTTGTTATTTAAAAAATTATTAATTCCATCACTATGAAATCAAAAATTAATTTTAATGTTACTATTTACATTTTCATGTAATCCATGAATATATCACATGCTCATTTTCTCGGTTATATTGAATTTTTTGAAAATTATATATTATTTCTATAATATTCATTTCATGCATATTACAAGAAAAATTCTATTGTATGCCATCCCTTACTAATCGTTTAAGATAAAACGTATTACATTTGTCTTTCCAAAGGTTATAAAAAATACTATTATGTAAGTAATTTTGATACGAGTGTCATGTATGCATAATTACATGTCAGATTTTGATGACTTACTATTAAATAGTTATTCCATGGTTTAGTGGGATAATTCAATTTTAATGGAAAAAAGTTTTTTGTTAGAGGATGTTTTTGTAAAACTCACTAAAGCACTCACCCTAATATATAATATGTATGAAAGTGTCTCAATATTAGTTTTATATTATAAATAATGAAGAATATTATTTGGTCTCTTTAGTTTGATTTAAACGTAATATGTAACATAAATGTTTTTAGCACTAATTTTTTGTGTGAGCATTTGGTTATTAATGTTCTGTACTAAAGAAAACATTATATAACTTTTTAAGATATTATATTATCAAATCATTAAAAATTTTGAGTATTTGGTACAATTATGGGTCAATAGTTTTTTGGTCGATCAGAAGTTCAATGTCACAAATACCACATTTGAGGACATATGTGATTTGAATTTAATTTTATTCATGATATTATGGTATATAATTGTTGTTTTTAAGAAATAATACATGATCATGGTATTAGTATCCCAAAGGGTTTCTATACAATTTAAGTTCATGAAATGTCACATAATTTTTCAAAAATGTAATTTTGTTGGCTTTATACACGTTTAATCTATATATTGATTAGTATGAAATTATTGTTATTTGTGGATAATATTTAAGATATCATTATGAGAGTATTTGTATCCTTCAATTTTGGGTTATGGATGTTGTATTAAATATATTAATACAAAAAAAAATATCTAAAATGAAATTAATAAAATATCTAAAATTATTTTTAATGTAAAGCGTTTGTTTTTTCCTAAAATGAAATCCATGTTTTGATACAAAAAAATTGGAATAGGATCTAGCTTAGATATATTGATGGTCAAAACCCCAAAAATATTGGATGAATATTGACTCGATCATCACTTGACATGCAACAAATGAGTCTAACGACACACTTGGTTTCGGACTATGAAGAGATATGTTTTAGTTTATTCTTGAGATAATTATGTAAAATAATGAAGTAATTCAATAAATTTGAATATATATATAATTTAACCCTCATATATTTTCGTATGTGATAGAAATTAAAATTACTAGGATTTAATTAATTTAAGGGTCCAGATATAACACCTTATGATTCTAGTATGTTTTTTTCCTTTAAATAAATGACATGTTGAGTATATATTTATCACATAAAACAAAAAAATAAAATGAAATTTCATATATTAAACTATTATAAGAATTAAATATGATTGTTTTAATATAGATGTTGAAGTTGTGGGTAAAAACACAAGTAACCACCTTATGAAATGTTTATATAAAGTATAAGAAATGGCATTAAGTATTAGGAATATTCCTTACAAAGCTCATTTATCCATTCTTAAAATTGAATTTACATATATATAATTCTCCCTAGACCAATCCCAATATGATCTTCAACATGTAGTGATCAAGATAAATCATTTTTTAGAGAAGTTGATGCTCATGGAAATCACTACAACGTCCATTATTGTTGAATCTCCACCAATGATGACCACTATTAGTTATCATAAAATTTGATCTTATTCAAAACTCTTAAGGGGTTTTGTAAATAGGGGTTAGGATGTTATAAAAATACAATTATAAATATAATATTATTTTAATCATTTATAATTAATATAAAATTTCATATTTATATAAATTTTGAGAGTTTTATTTAATAAACATTTGTTGACGAATTCCTAAAATATATGTAATTAATTTAAAAAATTAGTAATAAAATCAGTTTATGTTTAAAAGTATCATTCTTTATAGAATTTTATTCTTCTCTATATATTTTATTTTATCATAATAACCAATTGATTAATATTGAATAATGAAATTTGTAAAATATATTTATAATAAATATATAGGTATATATATAATATATATAATAATTATTTTATAATTTTTATATATAAGGGAATAATAATAAATTCACATTATGCTAAAAGTTTATATTTTTATAAAAATTGTCTTCTTATGTTATAAGTTGTCAAATTAAAATTAATTCTATCACTTGTAGATTTTCAGTAAAGGAAAATGGATTCATTACAGGGAATCATAATTTCAATTTTAGGATTTATAGTTATTTTCATTTTTGGTCATAATAATAAGTCGCCAATATAGAAATTGGTCACCATGGTAAATGTTAAAAAGATGTTTAAGTATTTAATCAATAGGTAATGCATCAAAATATATTAAAACTTCTTATCTAAATTGGTAAATTATGGATTTCCAAACCATAATTTTTATTTTTCTTTAAAATTATCTATTTTGGTTCCACTATCATTGAATAAATTATTTATTTTTCTATTGAAAAATTAAAATTTACCAAAATTACACCCCTCTAGAGTTTTTTATTTCATGAAAAGACCATTAGAATAAATATATTGGATTGGTCTAAAGGATGATACAAAATGAAAATGTAGTTGTTTTAATCATGAACTATTAAATTTCTTTCTTCATACTCCTCCTTAAAATATATTATACACAACCTAATATAGTTATATCAATATAATTAAAATAGTAATATGTTATTATTATGATAGAATAACTATTATTTAACTTCTCCACATTCCATATAAATTGAAAAAATCACTAATTTTTTGTTAGGATTATCATCTCCATGATAGATGTATATCATTGTTCATTAAAATCTTACATTGAAGGATTTAAATTTATATTTATTCAATAAATATTATATATAATATAATATAAATATTATTTAAAAATTTATTATGATTTTAATAATAATATTAATAATAAATGATCATTGAAAATTTACCACAAAAAAAGTGAGAATATAGAAACTTTTATTAATTTGAATATATTTTTATAAACCTAGTAAAATTTTTAAATTTTGTGCTATTGGATGGATAAATATAATATTTATATTCAAATTTGGATATTCTGGAAGAGTTTTGTAACCCCTTTGACCATATTCACCATATTGAAATGGTTTTGAAAACATTTACTTAACAACCCCAAATGGATGATGAGAGAAAAGACTATAAAATTAATTAATGAATTATAATAAAAAATAGACCCTAAAAATGAAACATAAACACCATTCTAGATATCAATTATTTAATAAACATTACATTACTACTTAGGAGGTTAGATGAATGCATATTGTGACTAGTCACATGATGAAATTATTCCTTGTTTCAATTTAAATTCCATAAGACATACTTATTATTATGAACCAATTTTCAGTTATAGAGTGAAATATTTTCAATATTGACTTGTTATATAATAAATATTTTCTCTATTCATGGGATATTAAATTTCATTTAAGCTCTCTTAGATAATTTTCATTCAATTTATTCATTTCCTACTTTGTAAGTGTTATTTTTAGCTTAACGTTCTTCAATTATGTTATGATCTTGATTCATGAAAATTTTCAATATATACTTGGTTTCTTCCATGCTATGATTTTTTCTGAATATATTAAATAATTTTTGTCTTTATTTTAAATACCTTCTTTACATTTCACATCTCTTTGGTTTACAATTAAGTTGTACAGTTTCATATATTTGTACTCAACCTTGTCTTCTTTTTAAAATAGGGAATCATTGTCCTCTGTGGTTATATATTTCATATTGTAATAAGAATTATCTTATCACTATATAAATTTATTTTTTAATATATTTTTGTATTTAATTTTACATTCTTTAAATAGTTTTAAAAAGGAATCTTATTTAAAAAAAATCACTTTTTTTATAAAAGTGTGAAAAAATTTGCATTTCTATCATTTAAAATCTGGTCATATTTTTCCATTTTATAGAAATTTTACATAATAAATTTTCTTGTCAAATATTACATGGTTTTCCCAGGAAAATCATATTAGTATTTTTGTAGAATTTTCATCTTAAAATTTTTTGTTAATATTTTAGAAGAACAAATAAAGGTATTCAACTACACTTATGCATATTTTTATCTTACCCTATACACATAATATTTATAAAATAATTTAATTACATGTTTTAAATAATTTTAATTGTTTTAAAATTATTTATTTCAATTTTCTATTTTAACCAATTTATTTATATTTTTAAAATTTACATATATGATTTTTTTACAACCATGTTACAAAAAAATTATGATAATTATTTTTATAATTTCACGTCCATTTTCCTCTAATAGTATAAAATATATACCTATTTTGGAGTTATGTTTCATGTATTACCCTATAAATTATTTTATAAATTTATAGTTTATTCCTCATTTTTTTCATAATGGTCATGTTATTATTTTTTCTTCTGATTTTTAGATTTATATTCTTCTTCATGTCTATATTATTTTGTTTCATGGATTTATCTTGTATCACATCGACTATTTCGATTGATTGTTAATAGTTTGAAAACAGTCTATACCAATTAATCTACATGTTAATAGTTTAAATACTTCTTACAATGAATTTTATTGTATTTATTTGTTGGGTAAATATTGATTTTTTTTATACTTATTATTTTAGTAAAAAAATATTCATTTCTAAGTAATGTTTGTTTTGTATTTTATTATTGATCCATTCAATAATATTATAATTTTTTGGACATAAATAGATATGGGTGTAGGGAAATTTTTTCCCCCACAATATATTTGTGGGTTTCAAGAGAAAAAAATACCATGGGTTTTTAGTGTTTGCCTTTCAGGTATGTCTATGCTGTCTAGGAACATGGGCTTGATGGTATGTTTATAATGTTTTTCTATTATTAATTCTTTCTCAATGAAATAATTTATTTTTTATAAGTGAGGTTTATTTATTATTTTGTTATCCATGGTTATATAACATTATCATGTTATCAATTTTGTATGAAATTTATTATTATATATATTTCATCCAAATTATTCATTCCTACTTTACTCCAAAATAATAATTTTTTCATGATAACTCTTAATACCAATTTGAGATTACCCTTATCATAGTAATTTTTTGATTGGTTATGAATGGGGTTAATGTGTAAAAATATTGATCGTATTTATGTGTGGATAATTTTATTTGAGATGTTGATGACTTATTTTTGAATAAAATTACTCGATTTAGTGGTAAAATAACGATTTTATTGAAAAGATGTACATTTTATAGTTAATGTTTTATTATATAATCATAAAAATATAAATCTAAATGGTCATGGGTGTGTATGTGACTCAATATTTTCGTTTACTAATTTCAATATGGAAAGTTTTTTTTCACATCAGTTTTTTTTAAATCCAGTATATAATGATATATTTGTTCCATAGATCCCTAACTATGGTTATGGGTCATCACATATTCCTTGATATTGTATGGTTCCTCTTTGTATTATTCCATTATTACTGAGTGCACCATGATTTATTATTTTCTATTACAATAATTTATAGATCCAATATTGATGTGTAATGTGAAGGAGGATTGATATCTTTTATGATCATTCTTAATTTAATAGATATCATTAGTGTAACACCTTAAGAGGATATCTTCCTCAAATTCATAACCCATTTAAAAAATCTTATGTTCTCATACATTCATAAATGGTTTCTTTATAGACATCCATTGATTAGTTTGGTTGGGATCAATGAATATTAGTTATTTTCTATAATTTTTTAAATTATTATATAATTTAGAATAAATTATAGATCCAATATATGAAATATTATGAATCTTATAAAAATGAATCCTTTATAACTCTTTTAAGGAAATTTAGAAAACATAAAATCCATGTCCTGAAATACTAGTAAATACCATTTATTATTGATATTCAGGTTAAGACAATTTTTTAATTTTCCAAAACATGTTGTCTTCAAATTAAAATCATCCATTTAGATATATCTAAATTAATATTTATACCCAATATGATGGATTATTTACCCATGTATGATATGGAGAAGTATTCTCCAATTTATACATTATCAGAATGTAAATTTCATAAAAAATATTTTATACACATTATTTCATTCACATACAACCCCAAAAATTACAAATACTCCCCCAACCCCACATTATATATAATAATAATCCATGTTCATAATGTAACCAAAATCATATATTTCATCATAAAAATAGATATTTCTAGTCAAAAAAGTATGTTTCAATCCATTAGTGTGCAATTTAAATTTTTATAAATTGGAAGAATCAGTTGAATCTACAAAACCATTTGGTTTTATCATATATATATCTTCGAATAAATTCTAATTGACTAATATTTTTAAGATCCATTTCATGTATCTCATGATCATAATGAGGTATTATGGTAGAAAATAAATTAATAGAATTTACATTAATAATAAGGAAAGATAAAATCATAGTCAATAATATTCATTTGATTGTACCCCTTTTCTACAAAGGGATCATTACACTCCATGCATGTTTTTTTTGTCAAAGATTAACTTTCACACTTTGGTTCTCACTATTTCAGTTGTATCCACCACGTTCTCAATGTTGTTACTATATAGTGAGCCCATATTAGATGCCATAGACAATAATTATTTCTCAAAATTATAACTCTTTAAATACACTAAATAGATAGAAAAATATATTCTATGAACTATAGATCATCATTTCTTTCTATATAATATCGAAATATCTCAATATTTAGTAGAATCCTACAAGACAATCAAGGTATAGTGTAACCTGATTTACTCTATTTACACAACCTCTAATATAATTGGATAAATTTACATATACTTAATTATTTTCATTTATTTTGGTTAATCTTCTTCAGGCCTAATTCTATTTTCATTAATACACAGATATATATTTTTATTCTTATTAATTGTAACAAATATAGACAAACTGAAAATATTTTTTATAAGATTATTGAAATAATATAGCATAATTTCTATGTTACAAAAAATAATAAGATTCATATCTAATTTAGTTAAAACATTTTTTGAATCCAATCATGATATATAATTTTTAAAAGTAAAAATAATTATAATAGACAAATTGAGATGACTCCATTCCCAAATCATCCATACTATATTTATAGATACTTTATATGTAATTTGGTGTAGTATAAAAATTGATTCTTCTAAATAATGTTCTATAATTGAGATAGGAAGGCCACACTTACTAATACTCAAAAAAATATTATTATATTTTCGGATTCATCATCTCATACAAAAAATTCCACTATGATCTTTCATAAGGATAGAATGGTGAAATAATTTCTCAATCCCTAAATTTATTAATATGTATTCACAGTACATATATAATTAGAGAAGCATAATTTTTTATACCATATGATTATTTATTTCAATTTTTATTTTTTTAGCATGGAAATGTTTTTAATCATGTGTCTCATAAGAAACACATTACCATACTGACCAACACCAATAATAAATTTTATAATGTACTTAAAGACACCACTTTATTTTATACTCATTAACCCATGTATATCAATATTTATGACTTCAAATAACCAAATATCCCTATAATTATTTACCATAAAAAAATAGTTCATAAATATTTCTTAATAATTCATGTTCTCATTTATCTAATGATTCATAATCTAATGATTCCCCCATTCCTATTATATATAATATTTATATTTTTTACATAATATGTTCAATAAGAATATTCTTAGCACAAATGATATTATACTGAACCTTTATATACTTACCTGTGCTATTATAGAATGGATTATCAATATTCTAAAATTATAAATAATTCATTAAATTCAATATTATATAATAAAATACATTCATGTATGTATAATAGGTCATATTCTTTATCAAAAACTAAAATCTTATTTTGACCTAAAAATATAGATACCTAAAATTAATATTTATAATTGAAACACATTTACAATATTACAATTAAAAATAAATATAATTTTTAGAATTATATCAAATTTTATAACATCGTTTGGGTAAACTCTTTCCCCATTTATAATATATTGACGAGCATATTTTTTCAATATTTTGTCCCTATTTCTGAGAAAATTTTTATTAGAAAAATTGCATTATATAGACCTTGTATCCTATATTCACAATTAAAAATAATATAAATTTATATTTATAACATTATAATCCATATAAAATAAGTTTTTTTGAAAGAACATCTCAAACATAGATACCTAACCGTTAAGTTATAAGATCATCCAATAATAGATATGAAAATGATATCTATGATGAATTACATAATCTAAAATAAGATATACCATTCATTGATTATAATGTTTTAAATTAATTGAAAAGCTCTAAAACTATATTGTTATTGATTTTAAAAAACTCATTTTATTTTGTTAAGTGGGAAACCTTCATTTAAATAAGTTATTTTTTTAAATATACTATCACTAAAATGACTACCCAATACATTATTTCTATTATTTGGATATTTCAAGATGATTTTTTGTCATTAATTTTTCTCAATTTTAATAAGTATTTAGTTATATTATTATTATATACATATCATATATGATTTATGGATAGTTGAGAATAAAATACTTATCTTTCATCTGTCATATCTATACACTCAACACTATTCCCCTATCATCCAAATTAATAGTGCTTACCTATTTATTGTAACTCAAATATTATAAAAATACATGGTTACATAACTCTTAGTGTGATACACATACTCAAAGAGTTATATAATATAATCCATTATCGAATAAATTTTAAGATTTCCTATATAAAAATAATCAAGGTCTTGATATGTATTTTCTTTATAAGGAATATTATCCTTTGTATCTATAAAGATTTCTCTATATAAAACTTTCTATATGTATCTTATACATATCATAGATAATTATTCTGCATCATGAAATATATGAATCTCATGTAATCCCTATAGGTATAAATTTGTCTAGAAATTTAGTTTTAATTTATATTCCTCCAAAAAATATAATTTCAAATAAAAAATTTAATTTATTCCATATTTTATAGCTCATGAATTATGTTAAATTACAAAAAAATAAAATTATTTATATACACATCCAAATAAATCCCATACAAAAGGATATAATAATACCTTTCATGTTAAGACAATTTTTCAAATAAATAATAAATCCCAACTATAAAAAGTTTTAGCAGTAGGAATTCAACGCTACCTAAATAGATCTTAATCATGTGGGTTAGAGATATGTCTAACCTAACATCATACTATTATCAGATCAATATACAACAGATTACCTAACATAAATATAACAAATACGCCAAATATGTATAAAACATAATAAATCACTATTAATGAATTTGTAAGTAAAATTAAAGAATCATTGTCTTGGGTGAATGAAATTAAGTGTTTAATGACATACCTTGCATAAAACTATTTTATGTAATGATTGAAAGTTAAAAGAAGTATTTTAAATAGATTATTCTAAATTATAGCATCATTCATAATATTAATAGTTTATCTAATTGAATATCTATTTTATATTTGAACAGAAAATGAATAGTTGATAAATTTAACATGAGATTCAAAAACATTTATCAATTATAATAATTATAAAATAATTTATATCTTCTAAAATCACATTGATTATGAATTCCCATAAATGAACCATGAAAGGAATGGTTTTGAGAAAGAAATTTTATAACCAATAAATCTACACCTAAGAACATTGATATTGTCTCTCTATATAATATGTTTTCATAATTAATCTCCAAAAGTACCTTCCATAAACCATGTTTTTTTCTCAATAATATTTTTTTTATTCCAAATATCATGCCTTTAACCACCAACAATTCATTATAACAACCTGAGCCAACCCATCTACCCAATATCCTCAAAGTCATTTTTGAATGTTATATTTCTTTATGAGTATCCCCTTGATCACCTAAGGGATAAAATAATTTCTACAGGATAAAATAATATTATTTTGGGATATTATTCCCTCAAATTACCCGAACTCCCAATGAAAATATTCTTATAAAATTTCTGAAAGAAGTATGTATACATTGAACATACCAACATTGGAAGTATAATAAAACAATATCATGGTAAAATTCCTATAATATAATACATGAAATTTTTATTTAAAAACATTAAATGATACCAAATAGAATCCAGTAAGTACAAAATTTATAAACAACCTGAATGAAATATGATTCCAATACAAATTGAAATTCAAATAATATATCATCTGAACCACTCCTCCTTGCCTCCCCCAAAAATTCTTTTTTCTAAACAATAATTATTTCTGTCCTCATATTTTGTATCTCAATATTTATAGCTATGTTATATCTCTAATAAATATTTATTTGTTTCATTTTGTTATATTATAATTCACTTAAATTTCATGTCCACCAAAGTGGTAAACTGTGGGTTTAGTGTAAGACTAAGTATAACAAAATTAATACTTTTAATGATTCATATGTGTAATGATGGAGTTCTCTCATTTTAAAACATTGGAATATTATAATATTTTTTTAAATCTATTCCTTGAGTCAGTGTGGGACTCATGGGCCCGAGGAGTCTCAATTTTGTCATAATAAAAATATATTACATTATGGACCTTTAGTTTTTATAAATAATGGAATAAATCAAGAATAGATTCTTGGATTGGAGATCTATGACCACTATTAGATTTATATGTTTTTTTTACCCCAGTTGTGAAATCACTCTTTTGCTTATGAGTTTCTTTGTTTAATCATAGTGATAGCTTCAATTATATAAAATAATCCAATTAAATAATTAATAACTATTTAATTTCTATGAACTATATCTAATTTATTTACTCCTAGTTGTTGTAAAATCCTGGTGTTAGTTACATAATCCATGGGATTTGAAGAGATCACTAAAAATGTATTTTTTGTTTGATGACTAGATCATGGATAAATGATTGGTATTGAGGAGTTTCTATTTTCTAAAAAAGTTTGTGGATCTCACAAATATTAACGACATGGAAATTTTCATCATCAGTAATTGAAAAAAACATAAGGATAACAATTTGTTTATGTTGGTTTAATCTCTATTTTTTCACTACACATCAATCACGAATAATTATTTTTAACAAATTGATTCATTGTTAGATTATTTATTTAAATGTCTTTTTTCATATTCTTATAATTATAAATTGATAGAGTTTTTATTATTCCATTCATTAAATGATTTTATGTCAATGTATTGAGTGAAACCTAAAAATTGTAAGGTTTCATTCATCATATTTGTGTTTTTTGATTTTATACTCCTCTTCATCATGAATTCATCATCAATAAATTATTTGGACAGTGGTTCAATAAACATGGAGAAACTGATTGTTTCAAAATATATCATTGGAGCAATAGATCATATCCCTGGGTTTTTATTTGATCTAAAGAACATAGTTGTGGAATGATTTGGTAAAACAAGTTATTGGAAATAGTTCATAGACCAAATTTTGTGTTCTTCATTTGTGGTTCTGGTCATTTAGTGATATGGTGCGATGAGAATGATCTGTACACAAATCAGGTGGAAAGAATCCAACTATAGGTTATAAAATGAGTTAAGAAAAGAAAAAAAATAAATTTTCCTAGTGACTTTAATGGTTGGATCATAGGATGTGTTTGTGCGAGTGAATACACCTGAGAGATGTGGGAGTTTCTAGATAATCCTTCAATACATAGTGTATACATTGAAAAAACACACTCTGTTTAGTCTCTTTCTATTTAGGCTACAGTTTCATGAAAAATTAAATATCATGCATTGTGTATACCATATGAATTCTATCTTACCGTTTTCTAAAAGCCCTGCATGTACCCCCGAGGTTTCCAGAAAAAACAAAACAAGTTATATATACACTGATAGAGTACATGGGCATGATGATTCAAATAGGAATGACCATGTACACATGAATAAATAGGTTCCAAAATAATATTAGTTCACTTTTCCATGACCTGAGTACTTGGGAAAAACAAGAGTACATGAGAATGAGTGAAAGTACATCATAACAAGATTGAGTACACAAGAAGACACGGGTTAGTGAATACATGCAGTGTATACCCTATACCAATTATGAAATTTATCTAGGGAATATTGGGACCTCAATATCTTCATTTTATACTAGTATCTATAGATCGAATCCCATTGGTCCAACTCTATGAGGGTATAGTGAGGCATCATATCATGAGGATAGGATATGATCCCTTCTATTGGATTAGTATTGTATAGAGTCATGAATCTCACTTTATGGCTCGAGGTGTAATCCTCTATCATTTATCCCACCCTAGGTAGGATCATAAATCACATGACAGACACACTAGGTCATCTAATACCTTACCCATATGTTTATTCTAGTTATCATGGTGAATCCATCATAGTTCTTAGTTGTGATCTCTTATCTATGTAATGATATATTTTGTGTCTCATTTTGTATATCATTATAGAGGGTCTTAATGATCTTGACCTATTAGATGTGTTCCATTACTGTTAGAAAGGAAAACGGAGTGATTCCTCTCAAATAGTAATTATCAACAAAATCAATAATGATTCATGGACAAAAAAATAGTTATGACCTTACATTGAGAGTCGGTTTCTATCATGAATATATGTGGGTTATTACTATTATAGTCTCATATTTTGAGTGAAATTAATTCATGATGATGGGATCAATACTCTCTTAATGATTTTTGTTTGGTGATAATGGGATGTCTAATGGGGTATGTAAATACTCACCGTGTATGGGATTTTTCCACACATGTCATGTATTACATCAAAGATATTACTTATAATAGAGTCCTAGCCAGACCAAGAGAATGAAGATCATAGTTGAGAAAGGAAACCCATGGTTTACTTCAGAAGTGTATTAGATAGTAGTCCCATTCTTGTTTGTAGGTTTGAATCCTTTATAGATTTGGTGTACTTGTATTTGGTCCTTTATTTTTTATGTAGTAGTTTCATACTCTAATGTTGGATATAGAGGTATTTAAGCATTTTTCTATAAGTTGAATATTACTTTTAAAAATTTTATTGGTTATTGGTGATGTGTTCCTATGGACAAGTACCTTAGGAAAAGTCCCACCATGTGTGTGTTATACTATCTCAGACCTAGTCACCATCCACTAGCCTATTAGTGGAGGTCCTGGTGTGTCACAATATGTTCACCACTGGTAAAGTGGGCCTCATTGGGTTGGGTCATGACATATTAATGTTAAAAATAATGAAATATTTTATTTATTTAATATAATATTTTCTTATATGAATACCTTTTATATTGAAAAAGTAAATCAATTAACATTCTCTGAAAAAGTGGATTTATAATAAAATTTATCTAAAACTACACAACTCCTATATTTCTATATGTAATTCCATATAACCCAGTTATTTTTATAATACCAAAGAGATCCATTTGAATATTATAAGTATACGATGGTTATCTCTTTCACGAGTTAAGGGTCTTAAATAATTTTCCATTAGCCATGTGAAATATATTTATTAAATGACACTTATGTTGATAATTACATCATCCGTGTCAAACTATATAATGAAACAAAATTAATTTACAAATTAAAATCTAACCCCTCACCTAATTTTGTTTTAAAAATAGATAAGCTCTAGTGAAAAATTATTCCATAAATGAAAGGTTAATTAGAGAAAAAATTGATAAAATAAATAAAAAACCATGGAATATGTTGTTCAAGATTAATACATATATCCATAGAGGTTAAAAGATAATATTCCTTAATTTTAAGAGAAAAATATATGTCAAGAACATACATTACAAGAATTTTATATCAGAATTATTTCTTTAAGAAAAGTGGTTCTATTGTAACTTGACATTCTACAATTCCATTATACTTGTATTGGTTTTCAATTCTATAGAACCCTGTTTTGGTGTAGTCAATGAAAAAACCTTGACAAAAATTAACTAGAGTATTCTTTTATTTGTTATATTGTTATAGAAATAAAATATCATAGTACACATGATATTATGTTTAATAGAGTTTTAAGACTAGATACATACTTCATTAGTAAACTGCATGTGAAAAATCAATAAAGAACATGAAATATTATTTTTACTCATTTCCTCATCCATAGATTGTTTATACTAATATTATTTTTTTCATAGAGAATAGGGAGAAATAATAGAAATTGGTTATTACATATGATTATTAAAGGGTTATATATGACCTATGCTATCATAACATCAATAAGACATTCATAATATAATATTAATATTAAATCCATTAATGTCATAAAACTTTTAACATGAGAATCATATATACATGTAAAACATAACAATGGAAATAAATGGTCACATTTATAGAAATATAAAATCTAATTTTCATGTAATTTATAACACAAGACATCATAGCCATATTTTTGATTCCTTAACCATGAAATAATTCATAAATATGTAAAGATATGCAATGTACAGAAGCTGGTTTGTCTCATTAGACATACCAATGCATCTAGGGGATATATTAATTCAAGATCTACCCATCATATAATATTTCCCATGAATATATCATATGTAATATTATATTGATAATATGATATAAAATTTCTCAAAGGTACCATATATAATGTTATATAGCAATAATTATCCATATTAAAATAATTTGAATAATGTAATGAACTGATCTTTCAAAATGTATTTTCCTTCAATAAATATTATGTTAATAACTAAATTTAATATAAATAACAAAGATAAAAAATTATGATATAATAAAACACATTTTTTGGTATAATATTTCTATAAAGTTAGTTGGAAAAAAAGAATGTAGTCTTATTATAAAATCTATGAAGAAAAATGAAGGAAATGGCACTGTTAACAGATATACCCCTAATAAAACTCAATATTGTAATTATAGAAATGAAAAAACTTCACTATTGTTTTACATAGACCAAACCCAAGAAATAATCAAATAATTATAGTATGTAAAAACTATCATTGAAAGAAAGTCAAGCTCACTGAAATTAATATGAGTGATATACTAGAAGAATCCCACCCTAAACTATAACCAATGTTTACCTCATACTTAAATCTGACATAGATATATTGAAATAATATTTATCTAAAACCTAAGAAGATATAATAATGTAATTAATAATGTAATAAGTTATTTATCACGTGTATTTTAGACAATTTTCATTTTTAATTTTGATTAGAAAGAATGATCATGTTCTTATAAAACAAAATTGATTATATTTCTTATTTAAAAAATGAATTTAAAAATTTAGAATGTTATTTTTAAGAAATAAAAAACATTTTAATGATTTTAATGATAATATTATCTTATGGTAAATTTTTAGATTTTTCTAAAATAATTTATTTTTTGGTGAAGTGTGAAAATATAGCTTTTCCCTAAAAAATTCACCTATATCAAATTATAGTATAATAATAATGATTT
Organism: Viscum album; assembly: GCA_963277665.1. NCBI lineage: Eukaryota > Viridiplantae > Streptophyta > Magnoliopsida > Santalales > Viscaceae > Viscum > Viscum album. The sequence continues at coordinate 124,162,972 of OY728131.1, forward strand.
AATTTTTTATGAATAATTATTAATATAATAAATAAATAGTTAATATTTATGATAATAATTTAAAAAAAATTGTTTGAGTTTTTAAAATATAGGTTTATCATTTTGGATACTTGAGTAATATTTTACACAAAAAACATTATAAATTCACTACTATTAAATATTATATTCCATAATTTGTAGAAATTAAATCTATATGAATTGATAAAAATTTTATATAAAAAATTTCAAATTATTTAAAATTTTCTATTTGATTTGTATGCATCAAAATAAGACTACTTACCTTAATCTAAATTGTTCTGATAATGGTGAAATTGAACTTTTTACTGGCTTGTTTCATTAATATTGTGAGATTTTAATAAATAATTAATTTAATATATCACAAATAATGGATATAATTTTAATTTTAATCAAATATATGAATATATTAACACATATATATTTATTAATTATTTCAAAATAATATTAATGTCACATGATTGTTAAAACATATTTTTTCTACTAAAATAAATTTTTTATTCATAAAATCATTTAATTTCATAGTAAATATTAAATTATTTAGAAAATTAATTGGATTAAATATATGTTGATTTTATTTTACAATCTCCAAAAATTTGAAGGAATTGATATTTTATATTTTTGGAAAATATGTATATTTCATAGTTTAAAAATAATTACCACGGTAAAAATGAAAATGTAAAAATGTAAAAACACATCTATAAATGAATTGAAATGGTTTGAAACATGTTTATAAATGAGTTATAGAAACATAATAAAACATACATAAAAAACTCAACTATTAATAAATTTTTAACCATCAACCCTTGAATAGTTTCACTACATTATTTAAAAATAATGGATGTTCAAATAAGTTCCCTTTTCATCACATATAAAAGTGGATCACTTCCACCCTCTCCAAGTTTCACATACCCTTAAAAAATCCATGTAATAATTCCTTTTCCACTAATATAATTCCCTTTAATGAATTAAATCTCCTTGTGATCGTAGGCTCTCTTAATCACATCATTCCAAATGAGACCTTCTAGAGGCAATTCACGGTCCATAAGTTAGTGTTACTCAATCCTTATAATTTTATTTTAAGTATTACTATTCCTAATCGACCATTACCATATAATTATAATTAACTAATTTATAATAACATAAAAATTGTTATTATTTTAATGTGGAACCAAATTTTTCCCATCCAATTAAAATAGAAAAATAATAATAATATCGATCGTGCATTTGTACAGACTACCACCCCCATGAACCAACATATTATATTTTTCTCCCCCACATGTCATACCAATTTAGATTATATAATTGAAAAATTAAATTTTCCTATAAATAATAATTTTTATAATTAATATAAAAATTATAATCCACATTCATTCTCTCTCATTTTTTAAGAAATGAGACCACTATTCGCATGTTTTGTGAACTACCACCTCTATAAAGTAACATTTTTTATTTTTCATCAGGATTTTCATTAATTCTCTAAGGAAATTAAAATCTTATTCACAAACATAATATATATTTATATAATATCATTATTCTAATATGATAATATTATACACTTCCTCAACCATACTCACACAAAGAGTTAAACTGTGTTGTAGTTTGGGTTGGGTGAACCACCTACATGAACTACCTTGTACAACAATATTATGGATAAATATGTTAAAATAGATACTATTATTATAGTTTTTTTAAAAGTTTTTTCTTTAATTTATTAATATTTTTATGTTATGTATATAACTTATTATTTACTACAATTACCAAAATAAGCCAACGCTAATTTAATTTTTATAAATAATATGTATAGAAATATGTGATTAATATATCAATATAAAATATCTATTTAACAAGATTATTTATTTAGTAATTATATGGATTTATAAAACAATAGGGAAATAATTGACACTATAAATTCATTTCAATAGAATTATACTTACAAAAACCAGATGGTAAAAATAAGCTTTAGCTAACCTTTTTTTTCATAATGAATAGTCTTAAATGATGTTTTGTAAAATATATTTTATATGAATAAGGGTTTTAAATATAATATTATGAATATTATGATTTTTAATTTTATTTTAGAGAACATTATACTAATAGATGAATTATTTTAAGGGTTTCTTCATGTCCTTTTAAATATCATGGGACATGTTTGATATTGTGCATAGTAATTTTGTTCATATAGTGTCTTCACTACCCTATTTCTATTGAGTATAATGAGTATCTTTCATATAAATATATTTTAAATTAAATTTAATGGGAACTCTCTCAGTATTTTTTATTCTTATATTACCATAACCATTTGGTTTTTTGATATCCCACGTCCATTGATTATGTTAAAATGATTATTCTTGAACTTATTTCTTTTATGATTTTTTATACCACTCAAACAATTTATATTGGAGTAATTATCTTCCTATTTATTAGAAAATTAATTTTTTATTCAATCTATTGACCTTTTTGAATTATTTATAAAGACATTATATCATTAATGAGTATAAATCCAATTTTATTTAACAAAGGATTCCCATCCATAAATATATTTTCTATTCCCACTAATTTTCTCCATTATAATTGGAAAACTATTTACGAATTATCTCATTTGACCTTAACACTTATATTATATTATTTTGAATATTATTTATTATTATTATTTTTCCAATGGTTTATTTAAATAATTGTATTTTTTATACAATTAATATTTGATAATTTGTCACTCATATTTTATATTCGACTCAAACTCTTGTGGACATCCCTATATCAGTTGAAAAAAATTTAAAAACCATTTTAAACTACCATTATGTTCATTGAAATATTTTTTATATAAAATAATTTTATCATTTTCTATATGGTCCATTTTCAACAAAAGAATCTCATTTACGTTTTAGGCATCAACATACCACCCAACAATCATTATCATTTAACAGGAAATATTCTCTCTATGTTTTCGTGGTTACTAGAAGAAGTAATTTTTTCTCATAGTTTTATAAAAATATTTGATCTAAAATTATTTCAATAGAAATAGAATATTTATTATTTTCAAATTGATTTTTATAACACTCATAAAAGATTTTTTTATCTAAGACATTTTAATTTGACATTGATCAAGGATATTATTCAAAATTATACCCTAAAACTTCATTGTTTGGGTGAATTATCAAATAATTATCTTATTAAATGTGGGATCCAGTAATTCCTTTTTATTTATTTACCTTCCACTATGAATGTGGATAAATTTTCTTCAAATTAATTCCATTTTTGAATAACATATATACCATCTAATTGAATAATGGGTGTCCACCAAGATGTCGCAAATCAATTGATTAGAGAAATTGTTGAATAAATAATATATCTTTTATTTATATAGTAAAAATACCATATACTACATCATATTAATTATATTTTATCTAACATAATCGTTACTAAACATATTTGAATGCCCATTTATTTTCGATGGGTTTATCAAGTTATAGAAATTTATTCAGTTATACATGATTTAATTAGGTGAATCCATTTTGAAAAGACATAAAAAATTTAATCCATTGTGTGGTTTTTATGTGAGGAATGAAATACATTTTTCATCACATAGGTTCATTATGATATGATTATTGATTTATTTCAAGTGTAACACATCAGAATAGTTTAATAATATTTATGGTTCTATATATCCATGCAATAAATTGGATTAAAATTAAGATCTCATGAGATAAGTATTCATGATTATGTTTTAGTTTCTCATCAGTTTGGGAACTGACAGCGTGTCTCATGAAAGTAATGTTCCCTAAAATAATGTTAATGAAATATTTCTATTGTGACATGATGTTACAATATCATGACTCATGATTATTGAATAATGTTTATATTGTTTTAAAATTCAATAATTTTTCCTTATTCAATGATTTATGATCTATTATTTATTTGGTCTAACTTTATTATGTATTATGATTATAACCTTATGGTCATATTATACTCACATATTATAATTTATTATTATCACTTATGTTTAATCCTACTAGAACTTTATATTATAACATTTCTTATGTATTTATATTCCTAGGTTCTAATGATAAGGGTTATTTAAAAATTATATAATAGTACATTATATAAAGAATTAATGGGAGGTGTTTAAGACTTGTTATGGATTCTATTTTTTCTTATATAGTTGAAAAATAATCAATTTATAAACATTACATGAGTTTCTATTATTAATTTTTTATCCTAATTCTCTTAAACTCATAACCTAAATAAATATAGGAATGTGTTGTAATGAAATATTTTCTATAATTCATGGAATTGATATGATCTAATCCTATAGGAACAATAATTGGTGGTGTGTATGTTATTTAAGGATAATTTGAGGATTGATATGTTAAGAATGATCTTAATTTCACATGTATATATAAACCCTTATGTTATTTGACGTGATATTTACTATTATACCAATTTGTATAAGTGATCTTTATTGAAATCCCAAGGGATAAGTCTCGGGTATAAGCTTGAGTAGAGGATATCATCCCAATGTTTTATTAAATAAGAGATGTTTTCAATTCTCCAGGAAATTAAATCCATGTTTGAATACTAGAATATGGATACAGTTATGGAGGAGAATAACCTAGGAGAAATCACCCCAAGATGCTAGTTGAATATCAACACAATCTTAAATCTAGTGAATGTTCACTGGGAATATGATTTCACACCATGAAATAAACTATCAAAGTATTTGCTTTAGTTAATTATAGAATCACCATTTTAATTATATAGGGTTTAATTCATAATTAAATTAAGGGATTAGGTAAACAATAACTAAATATAATGTAATCTATGTTCAACTAATAGAGTTATAGGATGAATCATGTAAGAAATGTTAGAAAAAGGTTAAAATGAAGTTTTAACTAGAGAAGACATTTTAGGATTTATATTTCATATTCACATGTCCATTAAATCTAATTTTATTGGAAATTATCATAAATTGATCTATTAAGATTTAGATGGAAATGGGATATTGAAAATTAATCCATGGAAGTAATGTCTCTATAAACAACTAACATATAGATATAGGGAAATATTTAAAATAAATGGCTGAGAATAATATTATATACCAATTATGGGGGGGAATATGTAACCTAGTATCCCCTAAGAAAGAAAGGTTTTTTATATCAGAAGTTATATCTTGAACCATATTATCATTATAAATACTTAAATATTATTATGATGATTGATAATTAAAATTGTGATGTCATAATTTACTTGGTTGGCGGAATATAATGACATGTAATTTCACTATGAATTTTTCTTAATTAAATATTATATAAATTGATCTTTCAATAGAATTAAATAAACTAAAATGAACATGTGATATGTTAAAATAAAATTTTATTGTATTGATATATTCATTATACTAGATATAATAAATGTAAATTTACCATATTATGAAACAGATGAAGAAAAATGAATGAAATTAAATTGAGTAGTGGATATCTCCCTTACAGTGATCATTTTTTAGGGAACTAAAATGAAGTAAATTCAATAGGTTATGAATTAGACAAAGTATAATACAATCATTAAATGTTGTTGTATAAGTGAAATCATATGCAAGAGAAATTAAGGATCATGGAAACTACCATGTTGCATATGCTTCACAAATCACCACCCTTGAATGCCACAATAGATTACATTATGACAAGATATTATGTAGATATCTGGAGGTTGTATGTAATTAGAAATAAATATTATATAATAATTCAATTATTAATGAAATATTTTATTTCTCACATGTATTTATATAATTTTCATATTCACTTTGTAATTAAAATTACAATTTTTTTTATAAAAATTGTTTTTATTTATATTACCTATTTAAAAATATAAATTTATAATTTTTCAAATTTTTAATAGATGAAACAAAAAACATTTCAAAATTAAAAATATCAATAATATCATAGGGTTATTTTTTGGAATTTTTAAAAAATAATTGCTTTTATTTGAATAGGAGAAATTATGATTTTGCTATAAATTATCACCTTTATGAAAATATTTTTAACATAATAATTATTTATATGAGTATGAAAAATTCATTAGATAATAATAATTGATGAAGCTTGAATTTTCACATATTATATACTGTATTTCAATTTTCTAATACCCACCATAGTGTTACTTTATGGTAAATTGTCAGGTTTTTATGTTTTAGTAGTATTTTGAGCCCAAATACAAAAATGGCTTAATTTTGGTGTTTAACTATTTTATTTAATTTCATTATTTCAGCCATATAATTTTCTACACTGACCCAAATTTTAAAATTCTTTTTTTTTAGATTTACTTATATCATTGGCTGAATTTTAGCCTTCTGGAGTTCGAGCTTAATCAATCATTTTTGAGGCCCAAAATCAGCTCACAATCCGGATCTCATAAATTGTGCACATATTTGGACGATTTTAAAGGTGATCTTGTATATCGAAGTATACCAGTACTTTGGAGCTTAAATTTATCATGGATCTATAGGAGGAATTAATTTACATCTTTCATTAAGGAGACCACGACTTAATCGGCTTATTACAAGGTCTTAATGGTATTGGAAGTTGGAGTTTTGGAATACGAAGGGCCACTTTGGCATATTAAATGTGCTGCACTAAAACCGCCATAACTCTTACATACATGGACCAATGAGGCTGACCTTTTGTGGAGGCACGCGGAAGTAATAATGGAACAACTCAATAGAAGGGACCATTTACCAATTCTGTAATTTAATGGGCCTACAAGTCAATGAAATCCGTAGGGCATAATTTGAGCGAGATTCCATCACCCATTTCACCTATAAATATGTATCTATTCTCCCCTTTACAAAGGATATACATTTCAAGGGGGCCAGGTTGAGTTTTGTTTCTGTAATTTCTCTTTATAGATATAATATATATTATTGTATCTTTCTTCTTCTTCTGTTCATTTCTTCTTTTCTTTCATTTATTTTATTTTATGTGTTTCTCCCACCGTGCTTCTTTCTAACTCCATGTTTGTGGAGAGCTAACCCTCACTGTTGTTCGAGGGGGGAAGTGGTGGTATTTGAGTTTATTGTACTTTATTGTTTTATCATGTTTTTTTCTAAGAATTCAGTGGTGGTTAAATGATTGTGCTGAGCGGTCGCCCCACTTTTTCTACCATTTACTTCTTCCTCGTTTAATATTTTTCCCTCCCATCAGTATCCATTTCAATCAAACAGGGGAGTTTAGATTGGGAATTGATGTGGAAGAGATTACCCCTACATTAAGAGGTCTTGGTGTAGGGTAATGCATTTCAAACGAGATAGGTGTGGAGTGACAGGTCTTGATCTCCACATTGAATAACTCGTTGATGATATTTTGAATGACAAAGATAATTCCACCATGAAACCCCAATAACAATGGTTTTCTTCTACTAACTTCTTTGTTTAATTTATTCCTTTTATTTGTGTTTTATATTTTCATATATTAATATATTTATATTATATTTATATATTTTGTATTTAAATTCTCCTCCCCATTTATATTGGTATAATATTTTATATTAGTTAGTTTATTATAGTGACAATAGGAAAATAGTGCGTGGAAGTGGCCTCCTTGTGATCGACCCTAGGGTGTGACACTATGGTACATCTTTAGGTAAATAATAACTTGATTGAATTTTGGTTCACAAAAAACCATTATCATCAATTTGGCACCATTTCTGGAGAGTTCAAACGCATACACACAATATTTTTCATAAAAACCCAAAAAAAGTAAAAATTTCAAAAACTAAAAAAAGTGTTTCATTGAATATCGTTCTTTTTTTAGTCGAGATGGATTATTTCATTGAAATTTAATATTGTTGGACTCGTTCTGAATTTCCTAGCAGGGAAGATTCTATTATGCAGTAGATGGCAGAAGTTTCTGCAATGATTCAAAATAATTTCAAAATCCTAGAACAAGCAAGCAAGATGGAAGCATCACTGGCCGTTGAAGTTGATGAGGTTAAAACTCTATGGCTGGGGAAACAACAACAAAAGAACAAAGCTGAAGAAGAAAAGTTAAATGTTGTTACACCTACATATGAAGTTGATGAACCCAAGGAAGACTTGAATACTCAACATCAAGATGCAATCGTCTCTCCTTGTCCATTGCTTGAAGAGGTTCCTAAAGAGGACGGGTCACTTGATACAACTATGGGAGATCCACATGATTTGGAAGAAAATTGGTTAGATTTTGTTGAAGACCAAATGGTAAGTGATACTATAATATTTTTAAAAGAATAATCAGTACCTCTATTCCTTTCACTTGCATTGGAAGAAGATAATGAATATCCTGCTGAAAAAGAGTTCCCAGTGGCCTTACCTGAAGAGATTTTGCTTCTAGCTAACTTCCACGAAAGGGATGATTTTTATATTGATTCTTCATGTTTTAATCCTATTCAAGTGGTAATATTTTATGACTTCCTCTTTTCTGAATTTTTTGCTGTAGCATCACATGTGCAAGACCTGTACATTAAAGTCGAAGTGGCCAAAGAAGCCGTGGCTCGAGAAGTGGAAGACCCATTCTTCCTCCTTCCCCCGTCATTCCAGGTGTACCACATTGAAATGGTGAAGGAGATACTATTATTTATTTATGGGTTTCCCTATGGATGTTGTAAGCTAAAGAACATTGTAATAAAGATTTTTTGGTGGTCTCTGAGCAAGAAACCCTACCCACCATTGGATTGGGGTTTAACCACTGCAACAGCTGAACTAGGGGCAGTAAAAACCAAGCACCCACTTGGGGGTCAAACCAATCATTATCATATTTTGTTTCCCTTAATCTTTCTTTTTATTTATTTTTCTCATATTTGCTTTATTTCATGGCTTTTAGGTCAAGTGGTAGTATATCGGAGCTTAACTCAATGCAGCCACTGAAAATAAAGTCAGGTTGTATCTTTCCTTCAATTTATTTTTATACCCTTATCATTATTTTATTAAACTACGATGGGGGTAGTGAAATCATAGTGTGGGGGAGTGTCAACCTTCTTAGTTGTTTGGTGTGCTTTATTTTTTCTTTTTCTTTTTCATATCTATAGTAACCCAAAGCTTTAATGAATATTCAAATCATTTTTCACATACTAATTGAATTTTAGATAGTTGAAATTATTTTTGAAGAAATGGATTTTAAAGGATTGTTGATGTGAAAACTTTTTTCCTTGAATTGGATTTTCAAGCATTTTTATGAATTTGACAGATTTTTAAAATCCATGCCCATGAATCAATGACTCAATACATTTTTCTTGTCATGTGATGTATTCTGAACCACTTTGAAATATTCATTCTAATACCCACACTTTCTTAAGAGAATCTTGGATTTTGTTTGAGAACCAGAACTTGTGATTTTTCTCTTTCGAGGCTTTGGATTTCATGGAATGTTTTTGATATGATTGAAGAAATTGTTTGGCTAGCCATATTTTATCTTGAGACCTAACTTTACATCTTTTTTCGTTATCCCTTAGATTCCATGAATTGCCTTATAGGTTTAATAAACATTACAAGCCGAATTTTCAATCCCTACCCGCACTCTTGGTATTTTTGCGTGGAAATTTCAAGTTTGAGTGTGGGGGAAGGGCCTTTCGTGTGTGTTATTGGGGATGTGGTTCCTTTCTGATTAATGTGATGTGTTTTTCAACATTTTGGGCCATGGATGATAAAGAGAAAATTGGGCATGATTAATCCTTTCATTTTGCTTTATTGTTTCGTCTGATTCTCCTTCAAAAAAAGAAAAAATAGAAAAAATGGAGATGAGCTTGAATTTATCATTGTACTTCCTATTATGACTCATTTTCTTATCTAAATAAAGGTAATGATGGTCATGATTTCATTTTATTAAATTTTCAACTCATTCTCCATGAAAAAATATCAAAAAAATAAATAAAATAAAGTTGTGCCTTTCTGGAGCTTTACAAAAAAATTGAAAAAAATGAAAAAAAGGGAGAACTTGGATGCAATCATTCATTGGATTCATTTCCTGGCTCATGTACCATGTCATAAAAAAAGGGGCGGTTTTTAGTATCACATTCTTATGGGTATTTAGTGAGGTTCCTCATGTGTTTTCACTTGATTATTCATGCATTGTGCTTAAGAGTCCAACCTCCTCTTTGTAGGCTTAATTTTTCAATCATTTTCCCACCAACCCAAATCCACAGAATTCACCTGAAAATTTCCTCATTATTAAATTCATTTTAATGTTTTTCAATGTGGATAGATTAGAATTGTCACAATCCTATGGTGATACATGAACATTCAAAGTATGATTATAACTCCAGATACAATTTCAATTGAGTGAAGAGTGGCACAAATTTCAAGGTGAGGTAGGTTGTGATTGGGCCGTGGATGGATTTCTGAGGTTGAACAAATTTAAATGTGAGGAATGAAAATGATTGAAATTTGTTTTTTCATATAGTAGAAATGATGGAATTTCATTTTGGAAGAGATCATTGATGTTTTCTCATTGTTGATTTTTGTGTGAATTTTGATTTGAATAAATGATGATTGCTCGGGAGAGCAATGATTAAGTGTGGGGGTGATGAAGATTTAATTTTCACATATTATATACTATATATAAATTTTATAAGACCCAAAATAGTGTTACTTTATGGTAAATTGTCACGTTTTTATGTTTTAGTAGTATTTTGAGCTCAAATGCAAAAATGGCTTAATTTTGGTGTTTAACTATTTTATTTAACTTCATTATTTCGGCCATATCATTTTCTACACTAACCCAAATTGTGACATTCCTTTTTTTTAGATTTACTTAAATCATTGGCCGAATTTCATCCTTCTGGAATCCGAGCTCAATTAATCATTTTGAGGCCCAAAATCAGCTCACAATCCAGATCTCGTAAAGTGTGTACAGATTTGGAAGGTTTTAAAGGTGAGCTTGTATATCGAAGTATACCAGTCCTTCGAAGCTGAAATTCACCATGGATCTGGAGGAGGAATTACATAAAATCATTCATTAAGGAGACCACAACTGAATCGACTGATTACAAGGTCTTAATGGTATTGGAATTTGGAGTTGTGGAATACAAAGAGCCACATTGGAAGATTAAATGTGCATCACTAAAACCACCATAACTCCTTAATACGTGGACCAATGATGATGAAAGTTTGTGTAGGCACGAAGTAGTAATAATGGAACAACTTTATAGAAGGGATGATTTACGAAATCTGTCATTTAATGGGCCTACAATTCTATGAAATCCGGAGGGCAGAATTTGAGCGAGATTCCTTCACCCATTTCACCTATAAAAATGTATCTCTTCTCCCCTTTACAAAGGATATCCATTTCAAGGGGGAAAGGCTGAGTGTTGTTTCTGTAATTGTTATTTGTAGTTATAATATATATTAGTGTAGCTTTATTCTTCTTCTTTTCATTTCTTCTTTTCTTTCATTTCTTTTATTTTATGTGTTTCTCCCACCGTGCTTCTTTCTAACTCCATGTTTGTGGAGAGCTAACCCTCACTGTTGTTCGAGAGGGGAAGTGGTGGTATTTGAGTTTATTGTACTTTATTGTTTTAACATGTTTTTTTCTAAATATTCATTGGTGGTTAAATGATTGTGGTGAGTGGTTGCCCCACATTCTCTACCATTGACTTCTTCCTCCTCGTTTTATATTTTTCCAGCCCATTAATAACTAATTCAATCAAACGGTGGAGTTTGGATTGGGCATTGATGTGGAAGAGATTACTCCTACATGAAGAGGTCTTGGTGTAGGGTAATACATTTCAAATTAGTGGGTGTGGAGTGATAGGCCTTGATCTCCACATTGAATAACTCATTGATGATATTTTGAATGACAATGATAATTCTACCATGAAACCCCAAGAACAGTGGTTTTCTTCTACTAACTTCTTTGTGTCATTTCATCCTTTTCATTGTGTTTTATATTTTCATATATTTATATATTTATTGTATATTTATATATTTTTTATTTCAATTATCCTCCCCATTTATTTTAGTATAATATTTTATATTAGTTAATTTATTATAGTGACAATAGGAAAATAGTGCGTGGAAGTGGCCTCCTTGTGATCGACCCTAGGGTGTGCCACTATGGTACATTTTTAGGTAAATAAGAATTTAATTTAAATTTTATTCACGACAAACCATTCCCATCAATTTTCCACCGTTTCTGGGGAGGTAAAATGCTTACACGCTCTATTTTTCATAAAAACCACAAAAAATCAAAAACTAAAAAAAGTGCTTCATTGAATATCATTCTTTTTTTTGGTCGAGATGGATTATTTCAGGGAATTTTCATATTATTTGCCAAGAACATAATTGTCTAGCAGGGAAGAGTCTATCATGCTGCAGATGGAAGAATATGATTCAATGATTCAAAATAATTTCAAAATCCTAGAACAAGCAAGCAAGACGGTAGCATCACTGGCGGTTGAAGTTGATGAAGTTAAAACTCTATGGCTGGGGCAACAACAACATAATAACCAAGTTGAATATGAAAAGGTAAATGTTGTTCCACCTACATTTGAAGTTGATGAACCCAAGAAAGAATTGAAGACTCAACTTCAAGATGCAATCATCTCTCCTTGTCCATTGCTTGAAGAGGTTCCTAAAGATGAAAATTCAACTGATACAACTGTGGGAGATCAACATGCTTTGGATGAAAATTGGTTATATTTTGTTGAAGACCAAAAGGAAAGTGATCCTACAATAATTTTAAAAGAAGAATCAGTACCTATATACCTTTATATTTCTTTGGAAAAAGATAATAAAGTCCCTAATGAAAAAGAGTTCCCAGTGGCCTTGCCTGAAGAGATTGTGTTTCTAGCTTACTTCCACGAAAAGGGAATATTTTTATATTGATTCTTCATGTTTTAATCATATTAAAGTGGAAATATTTTCTGACTTCCTCTTTTCTGAATTTTGTGACGCAGCATCACATGTGCAAGCCCTGGATGTTAAAGTCGAAGTGGCCAAAGAAGTCGTGGCTGGAGAAGTGGAGGACCCATTCTTCCTCCTTCCACCATCATACCAGTTGTACCACATTGAAATGGTGAAGGTGATGATGTACTGTATTTATGGGTTTCACTATGGAAGTTGTAGGCTGAAGAACATTGGAAGAAAGATTTATGGGTGGTTTCTGAGCCAGAAACCATACCCACCATTGGATTGGGGTTAAACTGCTGTAACTACTGGACTAGGGGCAGTAAAAACCTAACACCCGCTTGGGGGTCAAAACAAGAATTGTCTTCTTTCTTTTCCCATTATCTTTCTTTTTATTTATTTTTCTCATATTTTCTTTATTTCATGCCTTTTTGGTCAAGTGGTAGTATCTGGGAGCTTATCTAAATGCATCCATTGAAAATAAAGTCAAGTTGTATCTTTCCTTCCTTTTATTTCTCAACCCTTATCATTCTTTTGTTGAGCTATAATGGGGGTAGTGAAATCTTAGTGTGGGGGGAGTGTCAACCTGCTTAGTTGTTTGGTGTGATTTCTTTTTTATTTTTATTTTTTATCTTTTTAGTGACATTGAGATTTAATGAATATTCTAATCATTTTTCACAAACTAATTGATTTTGAGATGGTTGAAATGATTTTTGAAGAAATGGATTTTAAAGGATTGTTGATGTGAAAACTTTTTCCTTGATTTGTATTTTCAACCATTTTTATGAGTTTGACTGATTTTTGAAATCCATTCCCATGAAACACAGAATCAATACATTTTCCCTATCCGGTGAGGTATTCTGGACCACTTTGAAATATTCTTTCTAATACCCACACTTTCTTGAGAGAAGCTTGGATTTTGTGTGAGAACTAGAACTTGTGATTTTTCTCTTTCAAGGCATTGGATTTCATGGAATGTTTTTTATATGATGGATGAATTTGTTTGGCTAGCCATATTTTATCTTGATACATACCTTTACATCTTTCCTTTGTTACCCCTTAGATTCCATGAATTGCCCTATAAGTTTAAGCCACATTACAAGCCGAGTTTTTGCATACCCACCCGCACTCTTGGTATTATTGCGTGGATATTTCATGTTTGAGTGTGGGGGAAGGGACTTTCGTGTGCGTTATTTGGGGTGTGATTCCTTTGTGATTGATGTTTTGTGTTTTTAAACATTTTGGGCCGTGGATGATAAAAAGAAAATTGGGCATAGTTAATCCTTTGATTGTGCATTATTGTTTCATTTGATTCTCCTTCAAAAAAATGAAAAAATAGAAAAAATGGAGATGAGCTTGAATTTATCATTGTACTTACTTTTATGACTCACATCCCTATCTAAATAAAGGGCATGATGGTCATTCTTTTATTGTAATAAATTTTCAGCTCATTCTCCATGAAAAAAAACAAATAAATGAAAAAAAAGGGAGATCTTCGATGAAATCATTCATTGGATTCATTTCATGGATCATGTCACATGTCATAAAAAAGGTGTGGTGTTTTGTATCACATTTTTAAGGGGATTTAGTGAGGTTCATCATGTTTTTTCACTTGATTATTCATGCATTGTGCTTAAGAGTCCAACCTCCTCTTTGTAGCCTTAATTTTTCAATCATTTTCCCACCAACCCAAAGCCACAGAACTCACCTGAAAAAGTCCTCATGATTAAATTCATTTTCATGTTTCGTACTGTGGAGAGATGATAATTGTCACAAGCCTATGGTGATACATGCACTTTCCAAGTATGAGCATAACTCTAGACACAATTTCTATTGAGTGAAGAGTGGCACAAATTTCAAGGTGAGGTAGGTTGTGATTGGGCCATGGATGGATTTCTGAGGTTGAAAAAATTTAAATTTGAAGAAAGAAAATGATTGGGAATTGTTTTTCATAGAGGATACATGATGGAATTTCATTTTGGAAGAGATCATTGATGTTTTATCATTATTGATTTTTGTGTGAATTTTGATTTGAATATATGATGATTGCTCGGGAGTGCAATGATTAAGTGTGGGGGAGTGATGAAGATTTAATTTTCACATATTATATACTGTATTTCAATTTTCTAATACCCACAATTGTGTTACTTTATGGTAAATTGTCACATTTTTATGTTTTAGTAGTATTTTGAGCTAAAATGCAAAAATGGCTTAATTTTGGTGTTTAACTATTTTATTTAACTTCATTATTTCGGCCATATCATTTTCTAAATTGACCCAAATTGTGAAATTCATTTCTTTTATATTTACATACATCATTGGCCGAATTTTATCCTTCTGGAGTCTGAGCTCAATCAATCATTTTGAGGCCCAAAATCAGCTCATAATCCGGATCTCATAAACTGTGCACAGATTTGGAAGGTTTTAAAGGCGAGATTGTATATCTAAGTATACCTATCCTTCGGAGCATCAATTCACCATGGAGCTGGAGCACGAATTACTTCACATCTTTCATTTAGGAGACCACGACTGAATCGGCTGATTACAAGGTCTTAATGGTATTGGAATTTGTAGTTGTGGAATACGAAGAGCCACTTTGGTAGATTAAATGTTCCGCACTAAAACCACCATAACGCCTCCATACATCACCAATGAGGCTGCAATTTTTTGGAGGCACGAATCAGTAGTAATGGAAAAACTCTTTATAAGAGAAGATTTACCAATTCTGTCATTTATTGGGCCTACTAGTCGATGAAATCCGGAGGGCATAATTTGAGCGAGATTCCTTCACCCATTTCACCTATAAATATGTATCTCTTCTCCCCTTTATAAAGGATAGCCATTTCAAGGGGGAAAGGTTGAGTTTTGTTTCTGTAATTGTTCTTTATAGTTATAATATATATTAGTGTAGCTTTCTTCTTCTTCTTTTCATTTCTTCTTTTCTTTCATTTCTTTTATTTTTTGTGTTTCTCCCACCATGCTTCTTTCTAACTCCATTCTTGTAGAGAGCTAACCCTCACTGTTGTTCGAGGGGGGAAGTGGTGGTATTTGAGTTTACTGTACTTTATTGTTTTATCATGTTTTGTTCTTATAATTCAATGGTGGTTAAGTGATTGTGGTAAGCGGTCACCCCACTTTCTCTACCATTGACTTCTTCCTCCTCGTTTAATATTTTTCCTTCCCATCAATATCCAATTCAATCAAACGGTGGAGTTTGGATTGTGTATTGATGTGGAAGAGATTACTTTTACATGAAGAGGTCTCGGTGTAGGGTAATACATTTAAAACGAGAGGTTGTGGAGTGACAGGTCTTGATCTCCACATTGAATAACTCGTTCATGATATTTTGAATGACAATGATAATTCCACCATGAAACCCCAAGAACAATGGTTTTCTTCTACTAACTTCTTTGTGTCATTTCTTCCTTTTCATTGTGTTTTATATTTTCATATATTTATATATTTATATTATATTTATATATTGTGCATTTCAATTCTCCTCCCCATTTATATTAGTATAATATTTTATATTAGTTAGTTTATTATAGTGACAATAGGAAATAGTGTGTGGAGGTAGCCTCATTGTGATCGACCCTAGGGTTTGCCACTATGGTACATTTTTATGTAAATACAAATTTAATTGAATTTTGGTTTGCGACAAACCATTCTAATCAATAAGATATTTTAAAAATAACATATTTCATTTAAAAAAGTTAATTTATAAAATCCATGTTTACAGTTTTGGAAACATGTGTAATATTTTACTCTAAAAACTTTTAATATATTATTATATTAAATATTAGTTTTAATCAATTATATATATTAAATAAAAAAATTATTTAAAATTATATATAAAAAAAATATATATTTTTTTGAAAAATTAAATGTATTTTTTTATGTATAAAACTAATATTTCAAAGAACAAATTTAATTACAGAGATAATAGTGAAACTCATATTGTTTAATGATTTGATTCATTAAAACTGTGAAATTTTTATCTAATAAATTTAATTAATATTTCATAAATAATTATTAAAATATAAATTTTAAAAACATATATATTTATTTATTTATTTATTAAAAATAATTTTATGGTAATAAATGATATATAAGATTAGGAAAACAAAATTATTAAAACATCATTTTTCTCTATAAAATAGTTATCCTATATATAAATTATTTAAATTTACATGATAGTTTCCTTTTAATTTGAAATTTATGTATATTATATAGAGCATAAATTTTAGTAGAGAACTACCCAAAATTTGTCATAGGTGTTATATTATATTTTTATTAAAACATTTTGTACTAAGTTACAAACCAGTTACCAAGGTTAAATTGAAAATAGGAAAGCATAAAAAAGTAATGGTAAATGAATTTAATATGTGAAAACAATAGTTAAAATGTGTATTTTAGGATTTATCTACACTATATAATCCCAAAATCCATTATTTCTCACTTTTGGATCTATTTACCCTTTAATAGCGACATTACATTATAGAAAAAATATGTGTTCACAAAACTATCATTTTCATCACTTATAAAAGAGGATCATGTATACCAACTCCAAGCTACACATCCCCTCTAAAACCCACATGAAACTATTCCAAATTTTAATCTCCAATATTTAACTTTCATTAACAAAATATTACGGTCACCATAAGATAACATAATCCCTTCATTCCCTAGAAAACATTCAAGAAACATTTGATCATCCCAAAGTGAGTATTACTTAATCATTATACATTTATTTTTAATAATTATTATAAAAACATACCCTAACTGGAATAATATATTATCCTCAATGTCATTATTATATTTAGGTGTTACAATTTTAATTTAACATCCCTTATATATTCCTTAAAATTAATATAGGATAATATAATAACATTAATTGTTTATTTATGTGGACTGCCACCTCCATGAAGTGACATCTCCCATATTTCACCTCCACCTCTATCAATTGGTTATTAAGATGGAATTTAATAATAAACATTACTTATATAATAGAATTATTATTAATAACAGAAAATTTTAATCCATTTTCATTATCTCTCATTCATCAGGAAATAAACACATTAATTGTGCATTGTGTAGACTAAAACCTCCATGAAGTGACATTTTTCATTATTCACTATGATTTTCATTATTTATCCAATCCATGGGAAATACGATTAAAAAAAATTAAATATAATAATTATTATTATATTATAATGATATTATACACATCCTCATCCATACTCACCCATGAAGTTATAACATGTTCTTCTTTGGGTCGGTATAACCACGTATGCGAACTATGCTTTAATAATATATCACAGTTGAGTTTGGGAATTAAATTAGTAATAATATAATTATATAGTGATAAAATTAAGTTTTTTTGTTTTTATATAATTTATAAATTATCTGATTATTAAAATATCTTTTTCAATCACTAAAATCATCGAAATAAGCCGATTCTGTTGCAATTTTTATGAAAAATGAGAAACAAACACGTGGAAATAGATAATAAATATATAAATAAATATATTATATCTATTCTAGTACCTTTAGTTATTTATTATTTATGGTAATGGTATAAAATTAGTGTTATTTAAATCAATACCATAATAAATTCACAAATTAATTAATGTTATTAACACATGATGGTAAAAAGAAGCTATAAAAACTAATATAATCATAATAAATTATCCCTAATTAAGTGAATAAAAGTTAATTTATATGAATAATGTTATGAAATATAATACTAATATACTCATTATTTTAATGAAGAAGGTAATATTTCATTTGACTAATTAGGGATATAAGGTGAGGGTTTCATTGTCTCATTTAAAACTCTAAGAGATAAGGTTCATATTGTCCACATTCATTTCATTTATATAGTGTATTCATTGACTTATTACATTTTAGTATAATGAATATATTTCAAATAATGATATTTTAATATACATTTAATGGTAACTCTCTCATGATCTCTTAATTATTATGATTCCATTACCCGACGGTTTTTTGTTAACTCAATTTCCCTATTTAAGTAAAAAAACTTCATGTTGAACGTATTTCATGAGATATTATTTTCTAAAAATCAAATAATTTATTTCATGGTAAATATCAACCACTATAGGGGAAAAATAATTTTTTATTCCATTTTTTGACCATGAAGATTATATTTATCAAAATTTTATATCGTTATTGAGTATATATCACATTCTCTTTAAGAGTGTTTTCCACTCCATGCCCATATTTTTCCCCCACCAATATTCATATTTATAATTTTAAACCAATATAGAGGTTATCTCATTGGACCATCGTATTTCAATTCTCTTCTTTTCAAATGGATGTTTAGTTTTCCCTTTATTAATTTTGAATTTCAATAATTCTATTTTTATTATAAAAAAAGGAAATTATTTTAAACAGTAATTTTACCTTTAACACCAAATTTTGATGATATATATATTTGATTCAAAAATTTAAAAACAAATTTTCAAAAATATAAATTTATTTGAAAATGATTTAATATAAAATCACTTTCACATTTTCTGTATGTGTTATTTTTTACAATGTAATCTATTTTAGTGATTCCATGTGAATATACCACTCCTTTTTCATTATAATTTTATATGAAACTCTCTTTATATGTTTTAAGAATTTATAGAAAGAATTATTTTTTTGTGGATTATAAAATGTTTGTTTGAAAACAAATTCAAAATTTCCAGGATATATCTTATTTCCAATGTCATAGTTTTAAAACATTTAATAATTGCATTTCATCTAAGTTATTTTCCTTTGACATTTAGGATATTCTTACAATGAAACTATCATCCTTATTTCTCAGGATAGCTTAAAAAATTTTGTTTTCTATTAGAGGAGTTATCTACCCCTGCCTTTTTTCTTTCCTAAACATCCATTTTGAATAAGAATAAATTTTATTCTAATGTATCCCCATTGTAAAAACCATATTTATCATTTTACTGATTGAATATTGTTCACCATGATTTTATATATTATTTATAGGGGAAATATTTGACCAAATAATATATCATTTATTTATATTGTGTAAATACAATGTACCTCATCATCTTAATTAAAGGGTACATTCTTAGATAATTAACTAATGTTATTGGATACCCATTAATTTTCTACAGTTTTATTATGTAATGATTATTTATGGAATTATGAATGATATTATTATGTGATACCATTTTAAAAGGAAACGTTGCCCATTTATCCATTGTTAATTTTTGATGTAAATTTTGAAACCTATTTTTCATCCCATGAGTCCATCACAATATGATAAATGATTTATTTAAATGGGAACGTGTAAGTATGGTTGAATGATGTCTAGCGTTCTATATCACCCTAGAATTAAATGGATACCAGTTTATATATCTTGAAATAAGTTTTCACGAGTATATTTTAGTTTCTTGTAATATTGGACAAGGATTGTGTGCCTCATGAAAGTAATTTTCCATCTATTAATAGTTTTTCAACATTTCGTAGTTATATTGATTTTATGCTATCAAGGATCATGTTTAAAGACTATTTTTTCCAAAATGTATTATCTCATGAATTTTTCCTAATTCCATGATTTATGATCTATTTTTATTTGGTATAAAATTATTATGTATCCTAATTATACCAATTTTCTCATCTTATGATCAGATATGATATTTGATTATTATCACTTATGTTTACCATTATTATAAATTTGATCTCACCACTTTATTATGTTTCAATTTCCCTAATTTAATAAAATAATAAATGAATGTGATATTTATAAGAGTATATTATATGGAGATTTAATGGGAGATATAAAATAGTTACTATTGATTAAATAGTTTCTTATATAATAGAATTATTTCTATTAGTGCAAATATAGAAGAGTATTGTAAGTAAATGTTTTTCAAAATTATCTAAAACTATAAACGTGAATTATCATTAGAATATATAGCAATCAAATATATTTTTAAGGTCATTTAATTGATATGGTAACATCTATGGAAAATTATAATTATATATTTAAAATATTTCTATTGTCAAACATCTTTAATGACATTTTCAGTAGATATCATTCAAAAAATATTTGGAAAAATTAGGTGCTCAAATCATACTGATTAAAAAGTGATTAATATGGAATAAAAGGGTTGAATAATATTTTAGTATTCATTAATATCCTAATTCATGTTAGTCACATGGTTTCAATCATATGAAATGGAATATCTATATTTTAATCGAATTTCATTCATATATCATATTGTTTGGTTTGGATTACGATAAGAGATTCTATATACATTGTTATGGCCATGTTTTCTAAATGGATTCATACTGGTTATGAATTAAATTTCCGATTCATTAATATAATAAAAAACATTTTCTAATCATTGAAACATTCAATTATCATAACAATCCAATGGGAATACATTATGGATAATATATATTAACTACCAAATATTGGTAGTTTATGTTAATCCACTATTATTAAATGAATGGAGCCTATATAATGTATTCAATCCACTTTTGGGTATATATTTTTATTATTCAATCCAAGAAGAATAAAACTTATGAAAAATTATATTTCTATTATCATGGATATGTTTCTATCACACATTTTATGCTTGAGGGGTCCCCACATAGTGTGTGTAGATTATATTGCTCAGTGTGCAAACTTTGGTGGAAATAGATTTATTATTATTTCTCATTGAACTCTCAAAAACATAATCCACCGGGATAGAGAAAACAGGATAATAGTTACAAATATAAAAAAATTTATCATTTTTTTATAATTATATGTCTGGTTATTATTTAGGATTCATCTACTTTTATGAGTATTAATTGTTTCGACTTTTCCAATCAGTGGTTTCAGGTACATCTTCATCATCGAATAAAATTTTTTTATTATGAAATTATAAAGAACATAATTTTCCTAATTACATCAAAGATAAGTCTTATGTAATTATATGATGTGGTTATATGTCATTTTTTGTATAACTCTTCTATTGTTGATAATATAATATATCATAATTTGTGATTCTATGTTTTACTTCATCATGAGGTAATTAATGGGGAATCGTAACATAAAAGTCATCAAAATCGATGGTTATACAATATGTCAAAAGATAAAATAATAGTTATTATAGGATACAAATAAAATTTTAGGTTTTAGAAACATAGGTTATCAAATCTTAATGATGATATTGTAGATACCACTAGATACGATCGAACCTTCCATGATCACATATATCATATGAAATGATTGAATCACATCATGTAATATATAAGTAAACAATCTATTGTAGAATATGAAATATTCCGTATGATGATAATTTTAATAATTTTTGAGTAAATTCGTATTTCTTATAAACTTTTATTAATGTAATGTATATAAAATTATAAAGTAATTATTTTGGTACCTAAATAAGACATTTACGGTTTATATCTCATGCTTTAAAGAAATTATTTTTTTTATAATTATTCTTATTTATATATGTAAAGACCAAGAATTTCTAAGGTAAATTTTTTCTTAAATACATGGGAATTTTATGAGTCCCTGAAAACTGACAGTGGGTGATTATGAGGCCCAGTGTACCCGCAATCAATTTCTGATGTTTTTTCGGGTACGTTCAGTAAACGTATGAGTGGGTTTTTTATAACTTTTGAAATGGTGCTCAAAATTGAAATCTGAGGGCATTGTTGAACTCGTAGCACCGGTATTCGCTTAAGGAGACTATCACCTCAACGGTAGTGGGTCAAGATTAAAAGATTGGTTTTGGGTTTTCATGGAAAAATAATAAATAAAGTGAGATTCAATTTATTCTTATTTGAGCTTCCATGTGGGTGTTTGGTGGTTAAAATCTTCTCATGGAAGTTGGAGGTGGGACCACCACACCTTAACCTCCCATGAGAGGTTATGGTGGTGGGGCCCACCCGAACCTAACCTCCCATGAGAGGTTACGATGTGGGTGGCACACGGGACTAAACCCCCTATTGATGGAGGAGAGTAAAACCTCTCAACTATCCATCATTAATGTGGGAGAGCCTCTTGACCTCCCCATTAATTAACCGGTGCAAACTCCCCTAATTCATTTATGCCAACACTCATGAATTAATTAGGGGAGAAAATTTATTAATTCACCAATTTGGTTTTTGTGTTAGAAACTAAATAATAGACTAACTTGATCTATTATTATTTTTCTTGGCATTTCTCATTTGGTGGAGCTTGGGAAGAGAAGAGCTTGGAAGAAAAGTTCTTCCAACGAAGAACGTTCCACGGACGAAGAACGTTGACCTTCTTCGATTTCCTCCCATGAATCGTACCGACATGGGGTGTCTTCAACAAACTTACCCTCTTCATCATCGTCAACGAGCCGACACAGCTCATGATTGGGAGTGCGTGGCGAACGCAACGGATGATGAACTCCTTCATCTTCTTCCCGCGACTTCAACGCCGACGACCAACAATCAAAGGTAGGGTTTTTTTACATGTAGATTCTTTCCTTGAATCTTATTCAACAATAGGAAAGGATTTTTTTTCGTGTGAGTTGTTGTTCATCTTATTACTTTTTGATGATCCAATTGATACCGCCCAAAACGTGGAGGGTTCGGTCCAAACTAACATGGCCCGACCCCTCCATCGTTCTTGTTTGTGTTTTTTCTCAACATGGTGATGAATCGGTGTTGAAGATGACAATGGGACTAGAAATGTTCGTGCTTCCCGTATCCTCCACAAACTGCGCCGCCCTTGTGACATTCTGGTGCCCCAACCGAGCTGGCTCCACCCGCTGCTCCACCGCCGGCCTCCCACGTGCCCCTGTCGAACCCCGGTGGCCTGCGCTGGCCTGAGCCACGCCGGCCCAATCCACGCCGGCCCGGCCACCTTTCAGCTTGGTTGCGCCCTGCTCGGCTGCCCGCCTGGCGCCCTGCCCAGTGGCCGGCCGGCTCGGCCGCGCCCATCCCTGCCCCCGCTAGCCTACTTCACTCCCTGGCCGGCCACCCGCCGGCCCGCCTGGCGCCCTGCCCATCCACCTACTACCTAGGTCGTACCCTTCCCGGCCACCCCCCGGCCCGCCTGGCACATTGCCCGGCCACCTCCCGGCAAGGTCGCACCCTGCACAGCCACCCACAGGCCCGCCTGGCGCCCTTCCAACCATGTGCCTAACTAGTCGAGCCCTGGCCGGCCACCTCCCAGCTGCCCGACCTCCCAAATTGGCCCGCAAACCCTCTTGCGACACCCTGGAAAAACCGCCCCGGCCACGCCCACGCGACGCTATGGGCCGAACCGACCCTGAGCCCGGGCCGAAGGACCCTCGCGGATGGCTGGGCTGGGCCCAGCAGGCCGGGCCGAACATAACAGGTTGGCCCGCCCAATGGGTCAGGCCAGACCCTGCAGGTCTGACCGGGTCGACCCAAACCGGGTCCACCCACACTGGGTTGGGCCGAGTCGGTCTGACCTGGTCGGACCGGACCCTAGCCCACTACCGAACCTTTACATTATTGGGTTATATCTTTGGCACCAGACGTCCGTTTGACGAACCGTCAGGGCGCTGGTAAACATGGAGCTTGACAGTCTCTTCGATTATACCCCACTGGTGTTCAAGGTTTAGCTGAGTTACATTCTGGTTGGATCATACACGAATCTAAAGGCACCACCGGGACTAAAAAGCTAATAACTCACAGACCGAGCATCCAATTCACACCTCGTCTGTTGCATTGAGACCTCTATGATGTGTCGGATCTTTGAGAAACTTTTATGTGGTACTTCTTGATAGTTGGAGAATCTACTTGTAGCTCGTGAAGCTGATCCTCCCAGAGACGAGCAAGAATAGTGCGAAGACCTAGTAGCTTGCTGAGACCTGACAACTTCTGACCGATTTGACTCAGTTTGACTAGACTGGTGGGGAGTGCCTTGGAGTCGCTGCAGACCCACTGTGGGGAGCTCCTTGGTGATGTAGCAGACCAGTGGTACTTGACAGGAGGTGTACCTCAGCAGGCTATGAGGGGGAGCGCCTTGGTGACGGGGCATACCCATGGTGGGGAGCACCCCGGTGATGAAGCTGGCCCACATTACTCGACAGGAGGAGTACCTCAACAGTCCATGGTTAGTGGGTAATGTCTTGGTGATGTGGCAGTCCCACTGTACTCGATAGAGGAGAAGTTCTCCAGTAACCAAGGTTTAGACAGTGTGACTGGGGTTGTTACTTGATACTACCCCTAGAATAAAATCCTGGTTTTAGCTGAGTCAGTAAATTTTTTGTTACCTCAGGATTGAGATGGATTACTTGATATATTAGGTATATGTATGGGCATATACCTAAGTGGGGTTATATATTGATTTCATTCTTTGTGGTTTATCCTTGTTGGTTTTGTGAAACCTTTAATGTCTTAGGGTCCCTACTGAGTATCGTTATACTCACCCCTTCACGGGCTATGCCCACACCTCGTTGTGTTGGATGCAGACGATGGACAGCGCTGACTGAGGCTTAATGTACCAAGACTGGATGATACCCGGAGGTGGACCACAGGGTGTGAGAGTACACGGAGGAGATGGACGGACGTGGAGTTCTGTGGAGACTATTTGTACCTACCCTTCAGGTAGGATCTGGGGTGGATGATCCAGGAGCCAATTTTCACCTTTTAGCTATTTTTTCTTTTTCTATTATACTAGTACTTTATAGTTGGTCCTATATCTCCAGCCCCATTAATTTTTCAGCACTCTCTTGTTATATTGTTTTACTTAGTGTTTTGCTTCCAGCTTGTACACTGTTGTGTGTGTTTTCAGTTATAAAGGCAATTCATTCCCATATTTATGGAATTACGCCTTTAGTGCTAGTCGCCAGCCCCTGCCCTATGGAAGGTAGGCTTGGGGTAGTCACTACACGGGCCCCGGGGGATAGGTCGTGATCATATATTCCTATAAATAATTTTTTTATTTATATAATTTTTATAAATATTACTTCAGATTAAAATTCATAAAATAAAATATATAGACATAATACATGAGATAATAAAGAATTATTGAGATGAAATGGTTGTAAATAATAAATACAGGATTCAAATAGAAATAGTGATACTAAGAAAACCTCTCAAACAATTAATGTGATGTTACTTTTTATGTAGATAGATTTATAAGCACCAATCATCCAACTTGGTAGGTCATGTTAATGATAGATTCTCTTGGATTATCTTTGTTAAGGAATATTGGGCATAGGTGACCCTAATAGGATTAGCTACCCATATTCAACTATAATTTTTCATTAAAACATTTATGGGAACTCTAATAAGATTATGATAATATTGAAATTTATATTATTTTCTCATATCATTGATTTTTTAAATGGTTTGCAACAAACTATCAAAGATTTATAAATGGTAAATTGAAAAAACAAATTGTACTAGTGAATTTTTCCCACCATTTTCCTTTTTCTTGATATTTTTATGATCATAAACACCAATTTTGTTAATAATTAATATATTTTAAGTGTGACAAAAATTTCTCAATATTATTCCCCAAACATGATTTAAATCTTCATTTTAGCTAATATACTCTTGTTGGCTGAAAAATTATTATATCCAGACACTTTGCATATATGAGAATTTTCTAGGGAGTGGAAAAAACTACATCAATTTCTCTATATCAAGATATTACCTATGTGAAATTAGTTATGTGATGGATCAGGCTAAATGGTTTTCAGTACAATGTATATTTAGGTACTTGGTTAAAATATGAAACATGATTCACTCAACAATGTCAATTAGTCTACATGACATAAATTTTCCTATTTGACTAACACAGGTACCTTATTTAGATATGTTAAGAATTGAACTATGTTAAAAACATATATATAGATCATACTTGATAATTGACTTTTGATTCATTAAATTTTTTTAAATGGTGAACTAGAATAATTTAGGTTGTGATGCAAATCGACTATTTTTAATCTTTGGAGTATTTTATGAGATAATTATTTTTGATCCCGATGCATTAAAGAACTAAATTATATATTATGGTAAAATGATTTTCTTAAACGAGTAAAATAATGTTAATCATAGGAAATTAATTTATTATATTTCCATTTTCTTATTGTCAATGATATTATGAGAAAAGGTCACATTTAATATTTTTTGACACTAGACATTTTGAATTTATATTTTTTTTAAATAATTTTTTGTTATTGTTGATTAAATGTTAGAAATTATTTTAATAATAAAAAATAATCATTAGAATAAGAAGAATATAATCAATAATAGGAACTCCCTAACACTCTCTCTCCCTCCCTCCCTTTTTAAGCACTTAAGTTGCTACTACTTCATTGTCCTAAAAAGAAAAGAAGAAGATTCAATGTTTTTAACAATTGTTAATTCTCATTTTAATACTCTTTGTTTGAATATTCTCCTTTAGATTATCTATATATTTCTAAATTATATCTAATATGTTCTTCTCAAATGTTTTCTTCATATTTCAACTGTGTACCCCACTTTTTTCTCTTCAACTCTTTATTTCCACTTCTATTGAATGTATGTTCTCCTTCTATAGAGATTGGTGAGGATGTGAGTTTATAAGACTTAATTAGGATCCTAGAATAATATCATTCCCTTTTAATAATTTTTAGCATCTTTCACTCAGTTATATAATTAATTTTCAAAAGGATTTTGGATAGTGCAGTCACAAATCCATAAGAGTTGAGTCTTGTTAGAGTTGATAATGGGATCTTTGCACCCCAAAAAACTACACAACCTTGTGTTATTTCATTTTTTATATTTTATTTTATCAATTTATTAAATATTTTATTTGAATTTATATATTTTTTAAAATATGTGAAAATTAGCTTTATAGGAGGAAGAAATTTAGAGCTTAACTCACCCCAACCCCTATTGAGATATAATCTTGAACCAATATTTGATATTGGAGTTGTGATTTTAATCACCAAATATTCATCCAATTGAAATCTAAAGATCAATTTATTATTTATTTTCTTTGAAGACATGAAATAAGGTTGTATTTTCTTATAGAATGTCACTTTAATGGAAAAAATTTTATTTTAGGAATGCAAGGATGATAATCTATTTTGAAACACTCAGTTTAAAAGTTTTTATGAAATAGATAAATACTTATAAGTTTCCTAAATGAGAATATGAACTATTTATTGAAGATTAAGAATATGATTATAATATGAATTATGATTATAATAATTATTTCCTATATTCCATTAATTTATATGATTTGAATGGAGTCTATTAGTGTGATATAATCCTTGAAATGTGGGAAATAATATCTATTTCATATGAGTGAACTTATAATTTTAGAAAATTATGATTAAATACTTCCAAGATGATGTTTAATCGATAAAAAATTATGGATGGTGAATGAATAACATATATAAATGAATGGATCACAGAAATTATAAATAATGTTTCATCTGTTAGAATATCTTTCCTTGAAACTGGCGTAACTCTCAAATTTCAATGATTCTTTTCTACAATGTTTAATTGAATATCTATTGTTATTTTATAGTCTATACAAATCAATGATCCTAAAATGAAAGAAATTATTTGTAATTTAATAATATATAATACAGAAATTGAAGAGCAAGTAGGAAAAAATATAATTATTAAAATAAAAAATGATTTTTTCTATGTTTCTACATAAAAAGATTGTAAAACAAATATAATAATTACAAATATTTGGATAATATAATGACAATACACAAAAAAATTGATATTATGTTAGTGAACTAGAATATTTTTCAATGAAATTGGACAAGTTATATAAAAATAATAGGTTTCAAGAAACACATTAACATGTCTAAGACGTATGATGGATGTTCTACAAAAGAAATTTTAAATTTTTGTAATTTTATTGGACATATAAAACAATATTTTCCACACATCAAGAGAAAAGAAAATTTGATAAAAATTAAAACTGATGTATGATTTTTGAAAAAATTATAAAATGGAAATAAAATATACAAGGAGTTCACTAATGATATCTTTTAATGTCGAATATTCGAAATTTTAAGATGATATATCAAATTAAAATGAAAACATGTGGTTTATGAAAAAATATGATAAGGGAAATTATTAAAGATAACTAATTTAAATTTGTATATTGGGAGATGATAATCATGACATATGAGTAGAAATTTCTAAAATTCCTATTCATTATCCAAATTTCATGGAGGATATATTGCATTTGGGGAAAATACTAGAGGAATATTATTAAATTTGGATTATCTAGAAATACAAGATCAACCATCATTAAACATTTATTTATGTGGACATAATGAAAAACAACCTAAGAATATTTTCTCATCATTTTGATGATTTTTTTTAAATTTATTTTAAAATATTTTATGTTATATTTTTTAAGATAAATTTATTTAGATTTTGTGACCTAAAACTTCTAATTTAAATATTTTATATATTAATAATTTTTTTATAAAAAATATGAACCATTTTAATTCATAAAAAAATGAATCTTTTATTTTGAATTGAAGGCATTGTCACTATAATGATTCATCATTAGGAATGTATTTTTAAGAAAAATATTATTTCAGATTTACATCAACATAAATTGAGTTATGAGAAACTTTGTTATGCATACCAAATGGATATGAAACACAAGTCTTATTTTATATCAATTAAAGATGATTCTAGGTCTCAATTTCTTTAAAATAAAGATGTATTTTTTTAGGACCATATAGAACCACAAGCCTTAGAATTTTCTTTTTTTATGTTTTAGATTATTATTTATCATGATTTATATGGGTAATCTTTATAAGACATAGATAATAAATTTTTATATTTTTATATGTTTCTAAATAATGGTTCCTAAAGATAAGTATGATAAATTTATTTCTTTTTAAAGTAACCATGGATGGGAATTTAAAAACCATGTGATAAATTAATTTTTTTTAAAACATCAAATTCAAATATAATTTATATTCCCTAAGTACACCTCAAATGAATAATTTTTTTAATGGTGGAATATTCCCTTAAAATAAAAATATAGTCCTATATAATGTGAATATAACATTCTCACGTAATCTTCAGATGAAGTTATAAATACAATATGTTATTCCATCAATATAATTATAATTAGGACCGTTTTAAAGAAAAAAACCTATGATCTGTGAAATAATAGAAAACCAAAAGTAGGTTTCTTTAAATTGATTGGATAAAAAGTTTACATTATAAACACCAATGAAAGTCTTGAAAAATTGGATCCAAATACTAAATAGGGAATCTTTATTTGTAATTCTACCACATATAATATTATAGAGATTTCAAAAGAATTTCTATTATATATAAAGAATCAAATCACGTGAAATTTAATAAATGTGGTCCCTTTGATCATAAAAATAATCAATTTTATGAGTTTATTAATTCTTTTGAACAAATTAGACATTATCCACTTTTTGAAATATAATTCATGATCATTTGTACCATAAATGTTTTGAAACCATTCCTTAAAGTATGATAAACCAATGAACCAAAAAGTGTGTTTCCTAGAAAGGCCAGAATCATGATAAATCATCTTATAGATATAGATATAAAAATAATATATGAATGGTTTATTACTATATAAGGTCTACGAAACCTTTTATAATTTTATGCCTTTTTGTCTCTTCTTAAAATACAGCCCTAGAAGAAGCCCAAGTTGATAAGAGTTAGGTTTTAGATATGGAAGTGAAGTTAAACTAGTTGAAGATAGACAAGGTATGAGAATTCCTTTATATAACCTCTATTTATCATGTTACAGGAACCAAATAAGTATTTAGTAACAAACAAGTCAATCAGTGTTATGATCACTATGAATAATGATAGATTTGTTTCTAAAGGGTAAAATTAAATTGAGGGAATATTCTTTGAGGAAACCATTTCCTTGATAGATTATTTAGAATCTATTATAATATTCTCAAATGTTCATTTCATATATATTTCAAGATATATAATATGGATATTAAATCGATGTTTCAAATATTTTTCTTGTGGAGGAATTTTATGTTAGACGACCTCATGGTTTCAAAAATATACTCTATCAAATTAAGTATTCGATCATAATAAATAAATTTATTTTGATAAAAAATCCCTATCTTTTTTAAAAAGTCCAAGTCATTTTCATTTTTAAAATATATTATTGGTAGTTTTATAAGTCCTTAGTCTTTTTTGTAAAACATCATCTTCAAATGTTTGATTAGTTCAGATATATATTAATGATGTGATTTTTTGTTCATGTAATCCTAAATTGTGTGGTTATTTTCCAAAACATAAGAAGAAAAAATTTTATAGTGATAATGATGGTCGAGATAAATTTTATTTATGGTTTTCAAATTTTTCCAAACGACTTTACGAATTGGTTAAGTAAAATAAAATATGTTCGTGACTTATATATTCATTTCAGACTCAAAAATAGAATGAATAATGAAACTCCCTTAAGTTCTTATATTATTCTTGACATGGGTGAAGCTGGAAACCCAATTCATAATAATCCATATAGAGGAAATCTTAGAAGAATGTTATAATTGACTACTAGTAGACTATACATTAAATTATTATTATGACTTTTTGGTATATTTCATTTAAATTCTAATGAGTCACATTTCTAAACTGAAAAAATATTTGTATGGGATTTAAAAAGAAATGTGTCTCTATCAACTATTTCCAAAATATTATTATTTTTATTATAATTAAAATCAATATTATGATCTTGTAGGTTATAAATTATTTATATATATCACTTTAAGAATCAGTAACATCCTTGAGAAATATCTTGCCTCATGGTCGATAATGAATCAACACTTTGTGTTATTTACTATTAAAGAAAAATATATAGATTCTGGTAATTATTATACACATATTTTATGAATTAAACAAACTTGTATATAAATTCAACTAACTTTTATTAAATAATCAACTAAATGTGATAATACAAGTTCATTAAATAATTCCAAATATCCATAAAATCATTCTATTGAAAATAATATAGAAAATTGTAGATTATTTTATAATAGTTTAAACCTATAAATGTGATACATCACATGAAATTATTTCTACAGAGAATCAGTTTGAAAATATTTTTACTCAGCCCCTATCTTATTAATATTTTTACTTAATTAATAATGAATTAGTATTATTTTGAATTTATGTGAATTATGTTTATCCTTTTTTATTTCTTATCATTCAAATTTTGTGAATTTAAATATATATTTATGTTTAGTGTAAAATTATAATTTAATATATTTTTTGTTTTTCCTATTAATTAATTTTCAAAATAAATTCTGTTATTGGAATTTTATAAGACTAACTATTTTAATTTGGTTTATTTTATTTTATTTCTTTTTATCATTCAAATCCATATCTCTAAAACCAATTTCTGATGTCCCTTTTCACCTAATATGGTACATTATCTTAATCACCCTTTCTCTATCAAGTGATTCATCTACATAAGTACTCTCTAAAACCAATACGTCGGTATAAAATATTAAAATATCGTAAACATAAAACAATTTTTAGTAATGGGGAAGGATAACCATTTATGGGATAACGAATCTAGTTCATCGAAGATATCCAAGACCTTTGGTGAAACAAACTGAGTTATTGTTGATAAAATAAATGATCTTTATGTATTGAATATAATAGAGATTATTTAGAAGAAGTTACTTGTCTTCTAAATATTGGATCTTCTGTTTTATGAGAAGAATTCACGATTCTATCTTGATAAAGTGCTTAATGGGTTTATAGGTAATTGTGAGTTTTATTTTTTGGATAGTCAGGACCGTTTTTCGACAAGTGTTACACCAAAATCCATTAATGAATCTCTAGTGCTGATAACTGAATTTATATACTACACAATCAGTGATATTTTCATTTCAGTCATAACATGGTCAGACCAGATTCAGTAGGGAAATCATTGATTTTATGATAACTCTTTGAATCATTCTATTTCAATGAAAATTCATAATAGTATTAGATGCTAAAAGGATTGTATAATGTAAGTTTATAATATAAGGAATATCCCAAATGGTCGGTGAGATGAAAAATTTATTCTTACTAGGATTGAACCTCTTATACTTTATAACAAAAAATGTCAAGATATATCCTCCTAGGTATATAGTGATGTTCATAATCCACTGCTTTCTAGAAAAATATAAGTTGAACTATTGCCCTTATCGAAGTATTGTCAACTAGATTATTAATATGAAATATGGACTTGAATAAGGGTGGTGATATGAAATTTAATAAAAGAAACACCTTTCTATTTTTCTTTAGAAGACCTTTGGTTACTTTTGTATCATTTTTCTAGTTTTATTATACCAATTGTATAGAAATTATAAGAACAACTAAGTGTACCTCCTCCTACTTCTATTTAATGGAGAAAATCAGGACCTCACATCCTTGGGATATAGATCCCTGTGAGGGGGAGCCTGCTAGGGAACTGATAGTGGATTATGTAGTTATAACAGTTACTCAAACTATAGAATATATTCCAAGATAAAAAATAGGAATCTACTAGTTCCATTTAGTAAAAGTTTCTTATTTTTCTTTCATGTTGGAACGTTCTAGTTTTGATTGATCCATTTAAATCTGTTACTAAAGTAAGAGTACAAGGAAATGATAATATATCATAATATATTATGGATACTGAGCCTTGTAATGTCAAGATATTGGACCGTCTTCTTAGGTCATAAATATATGTGACTTTGTACTAATTGAATATGAGTATTTTTATTATGAGACCCCCAAATCACATTCCATATCCATCAAATTTTCTTGAGGATGTACGCCCAATCAGTATGATTTCTAAAGGATACAATTTTTGAATTTCATGTATAGTCTTTTTCCACTATTTTCTTTACTGAGTTTTTTAATATAAAGTGAGAATATTATGAGATATATAATGAATTCATGTCCACCATGGATGACATCATGAATATGAAGGAGAACTCAATATTGAAACATAAATTTGATAATCTAGTAGATTTGATGGTTTCTTAGAGTTCCTCGATCATAAACATCTATATAGTAGAAGAATTCCCTTAAAATTTGAATAAACAAGAGAATGATTTTTTTGGAGGATCAAATATTTGAGTTGATAGAATTTTGAGTCACTAGGTATGTGTTAAATCAACATGGTGGCTGTGTGGAATAATTGTATGATATGATTAAGAATAATATATTGGTTTATTCATACATGTCATTGTATATTCAACTTGATATTTGAGGAATCAAATCAAAAGTAAATTAGGATCTACAAATTTGAGGTGAATTGTGATGAGCGAATTTGATTTCCTTAAGAGGTTTCCACCTAGTCATATCTCTTCATAACCCTCAATGACTCATGAATTTCACGTACATTTTGATATGTTTTCTTTAGAAACTAATTATACAAAATCATTAATCCTATCACTATGATGTGACATGTTCACTCTAGTTATACATTAAAATTCCATAAATTCATATAATAAGTGTTCAATGAATATTTATTTGATGTAAGGAATGATGAAATATTTACTGATGTCACTCTTCATTGAATGATGTCACTAAATGAATTTTGTTCTCTCTATATTATTAGAAATTTGGATGAGGATGTTATAGTATCCAAACAAATTCATGGGATGATTTCATCTTCTATTATTATCATTAATATTAATCATAAACAATTCTCTAAAATTATCTTGATGATATAGGGTTCTTTGAGCATATCATTTTTAAATCATTCCAATGAGAATCATGTTCATCAGAATATGGATAACCCTATGTTGGCTTATCTTAGGAAAATGGTGAGAATATTTTTGAGTATAGACACACCAAACCTATTTTAAAACATATCCCTGAAGTTATACATGATAAAATGTAACCCCTAAAACGTTACATGATATTTATCAATTTATTATCAGGTTTCATTCCAAGATATTTTAGAAGTTAACCTTGAGGAAAAAAAGTATTATTAGGCTGAAATTTTCTAATACAATTATTCGAGACTAGGTACCTTCATAATCTCTTTCAACTTAGAACAACACTTTTGAACCAAATTTATTTGATACATAATAGAAATTTTATTCTAGTTATCATCATTATTTTAAACTATTCTTAAACATTTCTCACAATGTTATAGGTCAAATGTTTTCCGATGGTTATATAGATATTATATATTTCTATAAGATTAATAGTATCAAGAGGATATTCATTTTTATGTATGAATGGTTCCAACCCATATGGAGAATATATATTAGTCCATCACCTCCATCAACTAAAAAGGATCAATAAAGAAGATAAAAAACAATATTTAATTGATCCACTCTTTATCAATTAGAGAACATAATGTATGTTTACATTTTTTAAGATATTTGAAATGAAGATACTAATTTTGTTCTTAAAAATATAATTTCCATTACATTATTTTATTCTTATGATATCATTTCAAAATCTCAAAATAGAGATATAGTATTAAAAATAACTAAAATTAACCATCAAGATACACCATGAGTTAGATACTAATACAATTTAGAGGTAGATCTTGGAAGGATAATTCGTCAACTAGTGGTTGACCCACCTATTACCTCTTCCTCCATTCTATACTAAAAAAATCACCACCAATAAAAAACATTCAAGTAATTATTTATATTTTATATAAAACTCTATAAAATTTCTAGTATAAATATTAATGGTTTATATGATCATCAAAAGGTAGATATTCTTGGATTGCTGATGATGTTCTAATATATCTCATGTACTTTATGTTTTTAGGATCCCAAAAACCCATATTATGGTTCAAATGAATCTATTTTTATGTATATTTTACCAGTTATTAATATTATTACTCATTAATGATTCTAATATTAATTTATCTAAAATCTGATTTTTATGAAAATTTTCATATGTGTGGAGTTTTTGGATATCTGAGAAATGGCTACATTTTCAAATTTGCAACATCAATTTTGATACACCGATTTTTTTTCAAATTCAAACCAACAATGTGACTTATTTGGCACTGTGATTTTATGTCTTTAATATATATTTCAACATGTATCAAATCAGCTATATGATAGACTCGGTTATGTTAGTTTGGTTATGTGAATAAATTTGGAAATGTGATGAAGATGCCTAAGTAACTTGTATACGTGAATAATTTTTATTTGAGAATAACACTTATGTGGATAATTTATCCTAAATGATTATAGATATATGAAATTCTTCTACATGGTCATCTAAAATCTGGTACACAACATAGAAACATGGGAATTGAATACTCTAATAATATTTTATGTGAAAATCAATGCCAATCTCAATGCATTAGACAAAATATTTCCTTATAATGGTAAAATAATTTTTAAAATGATGAAATAACTAACAATTTAAGAAGGTACATTTATTAATTATCTCAATGATTTTTTAGGTTATTTTTAGGAATAAACTACAATTTTAACAAATAGAAAATGTTATTAATTTGAATGAGTTACTTGAAGAAATTATATTTTACTTGATTTTTA
Organism: Viscum album; assembly: GCA_963277665.1. Taxonomy (NCBI): domain Eukaryota; kingdom Viridiplantae; phylum Streptophyta; class Magnoliopsida; order Santalales; family Viscaceae; genus Viscum; species Viscum album. The sequence goes on from OY728131.1 coordinate 124,199,344, forward strand.
AATGATAAAGAAAATAGAAGATTAAATTATCAATAAATACATAATAATATAATTAAAAACAAGAACTCCCTCTCTCTCCCACTGAACCACAACATGTGCTTTAACTTTTCTAAGCTTGAGTGAAAAAAATAAACTCTAAAGTTTACCGCTGATGTGAATTCATTTTTTTAATCTTAGGTTGTATAAGCCCTTCCTTGTGATACTCTATATATTTTAATATTCTTTAATAAATGTTATTCTCTACTTTTAGTTTATACTTGAAACTATTTACAACATATATATTTATTAAACTCTAAAAACAAAAAATAATTGGTTTTATTATTAATATATGTGAGTGTATGAAAGGAGGGATTGGTTCAAGGGGCTATAATAGTGGAGTCTGAGTTCATCCCCAACTAAAAGTTCAATACCTCTAGGGGAAGATAATATATACTAGAAAAGGATATAAGGGGACTCCTGAGTAGCCATTGAAGAAATAAAATTAGCAACACTATTTCCTACTCACTAGGTATGGTGAAAAATAATCCCACTTGTGATAAATGATTTTATTTTATGAATCAAATAAATGATCTTATAGGGAGTGGATTTGAGAACCTTTTTTGAGTCCACTATTATCTATGAGTCAGTTTCCACCACATCCAAAGATATTCAATAAGCTTGGAACAATTTAAGACCACTAAGGAAGGAATTATCCTCTAACCATAATGATTCACTATCCCCAATGAATTAAATAAAAAAAAATCTTTTACCCATTGGAATTATGGATGAAACCTCCACCCCACATGAAACCGTGGTATCATGATCCATCAATGGTGAGATTGATTCCATATTTGGGAAGAGTCTAGGGAACCAATTTCCCCTGATAGTAGAAGTTAGAAGAAGGGAATGACACTTCCTCCCCACAATTCCCTATAGGGAGGTAACATCCTCCAATGTATTCAAAATATGGGAGAGGTCTATAGTTATACATATTCCCCTCTCATCCAAAACTCTTTTTTCAAAAGGGGGCTCTATTTTTTGTATCTAGTTTCTTGCTTCCCATATACACCAACAGACAACAGCAAAGAGGAGGGTATGAAATTTCATCTCTTGATTGTTGTTAACCACACCATTGAACCTTTTATGAAGTCATCAATGAAGTCTATAAGTATATAAAAACAAGTGAACTCACCAAATGGGGTCCACATAATGATCACCCACTCTCTTTAAATAACATATTCATGGTTTATTCCTCTGAATGAATATATAATCATGAGAACTTATAAACTAATTGAATTATCTTGATGTTAACCACAAAATTAGTAAAAATACAATGGTTTTGTGTACATTAGAGTAGTAAGATAAATTTATCTAGGATATGTTTGCACTAAAGAAGGTATCCCCAAGTGTTGAGATTATGAGAAAATAGTTTAATGTACTTTTATGTCTTGGAATCAATGTAACCGAATATATATCATGTGAAGACAACAACATTTTTGACATCATCTAGACTAATATCATTTTAAATTGCCTTTTAGTTTAAATCTAGGGCCATATAGATTGAAAGGGTGATGTTACTAGATTGATTGATGGTTATCACTCTTTTCACTTTTTTTAAATTATAAAATCTATTTACAGAGTGTTGTGAGGATATGATTTTGAAAATCATTGATTCGGAGACCAGAAATATACCCTAGTTTTGTAACAACTTATGGCTACCTGAACTCATTCTAGGGATTCCAAAAGAAATAAACATGATATAGTAAAACCATTAAACACAAGGAGTTGAGTTTTGGTGGTGTGGATGAGGTGATATTTATTCCAGAAATCAGTATACATCCATCAATTCTTTCAATTAGAATATTTTCATTTAATAATTTTTGAAATCTGGTATTCCTTTTATATCATTTTTAAATTATGTGAAAATCATTTTTAATATGGGAAATAATTTCATATCTCAATTTACCACTTTCCATCTTTAGCTATTATCATAACACAATAATTACATAATGAATATATAGATTTGTGGTGGGAAAATTCCAAAGTCTCTCAAAATTTAGAACAATGTTTATCTTGGACCACTAATGCATATGGTGTATGGGGTCTAATTATTATGGGATGTATTTCATTAAAATAGCTTAGATTAAAGACATAAAATATGATACTTTCATAGAGATATATATTTTTATAGATTATAGAGTTCATGATGAATAACATTTTTTTATTTCAACTATCATAACCATTAATGTAATTCAATATTGGTATTTAATGTTTAGATGTTTTATCAAAGAGGGGAATTGTGAGAATATGGATATTAAGGTTATAAAAATTATTTTATCTAATTATTAATCTTGGGTATTTTATATTAAGTGAAAATCATAAAAATTTAATGATAAAAAGTGAAAATAATTAAGATAGAATTGATGAATGTTCATTTAGTTATTTGTGTTAGAAATTTGGAAATAGGTTTTTCATTAGAGGTTTACACTTATGATCTATGTATACCTAGTGGATTAGTTTTGTAATTATAAAATAGTTTTTACATTATATCATAAAATAGAATTTTGATATATGTATCTTGTTTCAATATATAAGGTTTTTTATTCATTATTATAAAATTTATTTGATTTATAAATCATAATTAAATGTCTTATATTAGTAGGAATATGATGAGTTGGTTATACATTATACATATAGGTAATACTATCCTAAAAATTCATTATGAAAATAACATGTTTGATTGTAAAGAAATTTATATTTAGCTTTGTTTCCATAGACATATAAATGGTAAAAACAAATAAAGCCTCCAAATATATTGATTATTAACCTCATTCAATTTTTATTTTTTTTAATGTGAAATAGTTTTTTTAAAAATGTCCAAATAAATATCGAGCGAAAAAGGTGAAAGGGTTAATAGGGTATTGGATCTTATAAAAAATTATGTATGGGGACCATTGATTTCTTAGTATAGATGTCGATATAGGTGGTTTAATACCATTACTGATGAATTTTGTTTTTATTGTTATTTATTTATAATCAGAGATATAATTTAATCTTTTGAAAATATATGTGGGGTTATAATTGATGTATAAAATAAATTTGGTAAATTAGTATGATTCTTTGATCAGATTAGGGTGGTAAATAATTGAGTTGAAAATTTATAAATCATCAGAGAGATTGTGAATGTGTTTCACAATTTACTCCTCTTAGGAATACATAGTGGGATAGTTTGTATATTATAATGAATCATACATTATTCTATATGGTTCTATTGATGATGAGTTAGAGTGGTCATTCTATATCATTCTGGTGATACATTCTAGAATCTATTAAATTCTTTCTTATATTTATTCCTTAAAAATTAATCATAAAGACACTAAAACAGATATGGATTTGGAAACATCCCACCTTTCCTTTTATAAGGCTTTGGGTTTATGAATAATACATATGAGGAATATTAACATAAAAAATAACCATAAATCAGAGAAATATTATTTTCTAGTTTTACCAAGGAGACTCTGGGATGTTATTTACTTTTAAAAAACTAGTTATAAAGTGTTTTTGGAATGAACTATAATAATTCATGGGAAGTAATATATAATTAATGATGGTAGTGGGAGGAAAATTGATCTTTTAGAATTTTAAAACCAATAGAAATGAATTTTTTCAGAAATAGAAAGTGAGCTAGTTCTCTAAAGAGTAGTGGAAGAAGAACCACATCATGTTTCCAAAGAACCATTTTGGCCAGGTAGAATACATTAATCTCATAATATAGATGGATTTATTATGAAACAGTGATGAAATAATGTTCATTTATGATGAACCAAAAACCTACTAGGAATCCATTAACGTTTATGATTTCAAGACATCACTAAATTCTATGAAATATATGTTTGAATCTATAAAAACTAACCATGTTTAGACCATCACGGATGGACCTGAAGGGGTGAGACCCATTATATACAAGTCTGTTTTATGTTATAAAAATTACATGTATGGTAGAATGGCTACCTATAAATCTTATCTAGTGGAAAAGTGTTACCATAATATCCTTATTATTGGAAACAAAACATTTTAGGGATAATAAGGTATATTTCGATATTTCATTCTATAATTGTTCATAATGATTATATGATATATCATATGGATTTCAAAACTAATTTCCTTATTTCTCATTTATTCGACAATTTTTATATGATAAAACCTAAGGGTTTTTTAGGTTCCAAATGAGAATCATTAGCTCTACACGTTTAAATGGTCCATTGATGGATTAAAGAATGATTTTTAGAGTTTGAATATTCAATTTTATGATGTAATTAAAGAGTTTGATTTCATTAATAAGTGACTGATTCATGCATACAAAATTTGGTTAGTGGTAGTATTGTGGTGTTTCTAGTGCAATTTTTTTTTCATATTCCAAGTCACAAATTATTTCATAACTCTATATTCATTAAATATTTTTTTGATAAAGTTATTCCTAATGAAACATATGGGGTAATATTCTTAAAACATAGGTTTGAAAATACATATAAATGGATCAATGAGGTTTATTCTATTGAGAATAAACACATATATACATAAAATTATAAAATGGGTTGGTATGAGAAAATATAATATTTTAACATTATTAATGTTGTATGGAAGGAATATTAAGAAGATTTATGATCCTTCTAAGGAGTTATAAATAATGAATAGGGGACCGTTTCCATCCTCCATAGAAGATATTGGGTATTACTTTTTATGTACATGACCTGGTGCCACTTATTCTATGAGAATAATAGGTAGATACAAATACATTGTAAATGATAGTCAGTGGATCACTATTAAGGATATATTTATGAACATGAGAAGAAGTAATGACATGTTCTTGGTCATTTTAGGTAAACAATTGATCATTATAATTGATTACATAGATTGAATTTTGTAATCCATCATAAATGACCTGAGATCTCATTATGGTTTTTTTGTTTTCCCATAATGATGTGCATATCAGTTGGAAAATATCCAAACAAGCCAGAGTTGAATACTCTAAAATAGAGGAATAGTACATCATTCCATTATATGTCACAAATAAAGTAATTTGGATAAGAAGTTAATAATTTTTATTATTGTGGTTCATAACAATAAATAATAAATAGATATTTTCTATGAAAATAATTTAGTTATTTCTCGACATAGGGAACCATGGTATCATAAAAAGACTAAAAATATTCATTAAAATTTTATTATCATTCATGATATATTTGAGAAGGGTGATGTAACGATCTATTAGGTAAAAATAGATTCTAATATAGATGTTTCTTTGTGAAACAAATTTATAGGGTAAAAGAATGAGGGTCTTATTGAATTTATGGGTATTAAAGACTTGATAGATTTTACACAATGGTAGTAAAATGTATTTTGGATTTACAATAAATGAAAATATTAATTGATTATTAAATAGTGTGTGCTTTATATATTAGATGATGAATTGAATGATGTTATCCCTGAGATTACAACATTGTGTTCTCTTTAAAAAGTGATACCCTTGATGTATTATGGGATGTGAATGTATGTTATGATTAATGTGAGTAGGCTATTTTATAAGATATAAAGATTATTCTGAGGTGATAATAATTTAAAATAACAAGTTTATTTGGAACCTCAAAATCATATCACTTGGAATTTCACTTTCTTATTGGTATACATAGGGGTTTATTCTTATAATGAATAATCATTACTAGAGGTTATGAAGACACTTAGCATGTGAACCTTTGTACTTTCATAACGTTCTGAAAACAACCTTGAGGTTTATCTAATCTATGGGTATTTTTCTAAATTTATTATTATTGATAAGTAGAGGTTAACTATGATTATATTTTTCCACTTGTTCAAAATAAATTAATTGAGGCCCATGGTAGAATTAGGTTTTTGAAATTAATGGTCATATTTATATGAGTGTCATGTGGTGGACTTAATTACATAGTAGATTGACATGTTATGTATTTATACATATTAGTTAATATATTTTAGATAATCATTCATGTATTAGTTGGCCAAAAAATATAATTAAATGTTCTATGTCTAGTTTTCAAATGAAATATTGGACAATGATATTATATTGGTATACATATTATATATTTTCTAAAACTTATGATGGACATGATCATATTTATATTTGAGTATGGATTACTGATTCCATTCAATAACCCTTCATATATTGACAAGTATAGCTATTTTTTGAAAGGCCAATCTTCGTATACATTTATGAATATAGGACTTCAAAATTTTTTCCAATGATATAAAATACTATAGGGTTACATGATTAGGCCTTAGGATATGGACTAAAATTTTGGACAAATTCATTGTTCTTGAATTAATATAAATTGATATATAATACATAAATAATTTTGAATAGAATAAAAAATATTTGTGATGTTTACTATAAAGTCTTTTTGAGATTTTAGTTCATACCAGTGATCGATGAATATTTGTTAAAAGTGTTGAATCATATTATTTAATTCATTCAAAACAAAAGCCACAATATATATATGGTTTATAATGTCGTAAATGATATGGGTCCGTCGTTAAAGGTATGTAAAAAATATATTATATTGTATGATTCAACTTATGATATAAGATATTATGTCTATTACCAAATGAACATCTTCCAAACTATATTTATTTTATTATGAATCATAGAATTTATAAATTCATGGTTTTAAAAAATGATATCATCATTGAATGAATTGATGATAATACCACTCTAACGAGGATATGTTATGGTTAACACATATCTTCTTCCAAACATTTGATTTAAATGATGAAAATTACTCATTAAAATAAGAGAATATATATAAATGCTTGGATCCACTATTTTGGAGTGTTTATATATTATTTATTCCATGATGAAACACTGATCCACCATGATCTCTATTTTTCTCCACGAATACTATGTCGGGAATCCTTTAGAGGATGATAGGACCTTATATACTATATGTGGATTCTATTTTCTAGTGTAACACACGTGGATGAAATATACCAATGATATTATTTTTTATCCCTTTAAAATATACTCTATATTGATATATAAATCTTCATATGAGGTATGTTTATTTATTTTTCATGTTTATCATTTACATATTGGTTTGAAAATAAAATATTTTGTTGTATATTGGTTTTCTTATGCGGTTAGGATCATGATTTTTTCCAAAATTTCCCATTAGATGGTATAAAATGAAGTGAGAATAATATTCCCAACAATATAAAATACGTTCTTGATATAAATAATTTGGTCTTTGACAAAATTGATTAAGTCAAGTGATATATATAGAGTGATAGAGAACATACACAGGAAAGGAAAAGAGTGTGAGTAAGTCCCCTTACAAAAAATGTAAGTTAATAACAATAAAATAAAATAGAATTTACGTAGAAAAAACACATTATATTAATGTAATAACTTTATTTATACTTTCATACTTTATATATAGGGAATTAAATGCAAGATAGATAATAGAAAACTTATATATAATATAAGGAGGATATTGAATTGAATCCATTATGAATATAGAAAGAGATAATAAATAATTAAATAAGTGAGGTAATGATATATGAAATAAATAAAAACTAAATGAAAAATTTTTAATGAATTCATTAATGATTTTTTATGTTTGTCTTAGAATGGAATATAGTAACTATATAAAACAATTCTTTAAAAGACTGAGTAATTGGATGATAACCCTTACCTCGAGCCCAAACTCATTGAGATGCTTCATTATAATTTGGAAAAGTTGAAATGAATATTTTAATTTCATTATTTAGAAAATTTTAATTCATATATTATATATTATAACTCATATTTTATCTTATATCTTTGATTTTTACATTACTTTTTCAATGTCACTCATTTGGAGTTCATTCATCAACATTTTCAATTTCATTTTTGTATAATATTAATGGTTGGTGGTCTTTGAAAAAGTATAAATAATATATAAATGTTTGAAGGTAAAAAATTTATTTTCATTCTAGAATTATATAAATCCCAAGATTAATAAAGACTATCATCTATTTTTTGTTTCAGAATCATGCATGAGTAAGTTGTTTTTATGTGATTAAATAGTCTATTATGGTTTATTTATAATGTTGACTATAGAATTATAATTCAATCATTTAAGAACCATAATAATTAAATAATTTTATTATTTATGTTATTAATATACAAGAAAATAATTTTTAAAATAATAAAATAAAATTTGTAGTTAATAACATCATCACTCACAATGATGGTATATACCACCCATTATTTGAGTAGTGTTTTTAAGAGTGTTTTATTAATGAGTAGAATTAATATATCGTTTTGTAAAATAATATAGATTACGGTTTTAATTATATATTATATTTTTAATAATGATACTTAGGTATATATAAGTGATAATACATGGAATAAAAATAATTTTATAGAATTGTGAATTCTTACCTTTCTCTTTGAGATTCCTCCTTTGGTTTTCCCATAAGGATTCTAAGAGTATTATTTGGGTCAAACTATACCTTCAGAATAAGGTAATGATAGTTTAGAGGGATTTTTTTTACACAATCATAATTGGAAGATATTTTTATGTAAATATAAATGGGTTGAAGAGAGGTGTATTAACATTTGAAGGGATGGGGAGTCTCTGTATAAAATATTATTTAATTTTTAATTTTACTCGTAACTATGAATATTTTAGAATATTTGAACTAGTAATAGTTTTTTATTCAAAAATAAATAATTTATATACATGTAAACACTTATAAAACCTAATTTTATTATTTTTATATCTAACACAAAGTATGAAATAAATAAAATTCATTTATGACGGAATAAAATAAAATTTAGACATTAGAATTTAATTTATAGTTCTGTAAATTTACTTAATTGTATTTAAATATATAATTTTACAAGTAAAATATTTTTTAAGTCATTAGAAATGTTTCATAAATTGGGGAATAATTTTTGAAAGCATTATTGTGTTGTAAAACGTATGATATATGAAAAAATAATATTTTTAAAATTCAACAAATATAAATCTATTTTTTAATGATGGAAAAACCACACTGTAATATAGCTTTACCAAATTATTATTAAAATGAACTACCTTTTTTAAAAAAAATATAAAATATATGATTATATTATAAAATTTCCATATCAAAATACTATTTAATTAAAAATGTTAAAATACTTTATTAAAAATTTAATGTTTACATACTTTGGGTTATATAATTAGTGAAAACATTTTAATATAATATAATATTTATATTTACTTATTTTATTCCTCATAAATATTTATAATCATATATTTTAGAGACCTCAAAGTTCAGTTACTATTACCATAACCATGTTATATTCTAATGGGAATTATATTATCCTAGCGGTGAAGCTACCACACCAACAGTAAAACACAAATTATGATTTCTGTAAATTATACTTATTTATATCATTTATCAATCGCTCAAATTCCTATCAGGGTTATATATTCATTTTGTATAAAATACACATTATATTTAGAAGGTATTATTCCTTTTTTAGAATTTTTTTCACGGGTGTAATATTTCAAGGATACTTCCACATACCAAAATTTAAAATTATATTTATCTTTTTAACTTATTAAAATTTCATAACTATACTATTTTCAATTTTATAGTGTGTATTTATACTTTATATGTAATTCTTTATATTACTAGTCATGACCATTTTAGTGAATGTAATTATATAGTTACAGTGTAATTCAATACTGAAATATAAGGAGACATATTAAAAGAAAATATTTATAATAGACTCTTCTATCCTACATTCCCCTCCTAAATTATTTCATCATTGTAATTTTTGGTATCTAAAAATAATTGTCGGTAATACCATATCATTACTTCTTCAAGAACAAAACACATGCTTCCTCTAATGTACCTTTTCCCTCAATGTTTTTTTTCTCTATAACAATTTCTACATTTTGTAATGATTTTGGATAAACTATTCCTCATATGAAAATCTATGATCTTTCTATATTTTGTTAGATTTAAGTACATGTGTTTATTATGGCCTTTATTTCCCTAGAAACTCATATAAGACATCCCAAACCTTAAAGAGATTATATGTAATGACCATAAGAAAAAGTGAACATTGTTGAGTTTTGAATGATACTAATTACACATAACAGAACATGTGAATGTTAGTAAACCCATAATTTAGGATCACACATAAATGATAACATTTAAACTAGAAATTAAAAGAATAAAGAAATATTTTAAATGAGGAACACCATTCACCGAAGATCACCTGCATCATCTCGATCATAATCACATGGAATTGGGAGAGATAAGTAAGATCAACCAAAACAAATGCTTTCTTGGAAGGTATCAATGGTTCAAGGAAAACAAAATAACATATGTATAGGATTCTATATGTATAATAATGTTCTACTATCTTGTGCATAAAAGAGGTAGAAGAAGTGATATTTAGGCTTATGAAGTTTCAATTAATCACACTCACACATACCTTTCACGGTATTTATCTATAAATAATACCATTTACACTCCATAGGGATGAATTAATGATATTTTGAATTTATAATGAATGAGTTTATTTGATGAAAAATTCATTTATTATATATGGGAATGCATTTTTCTCCCATGTGTTTAGACTTATGAAAATTATCATTACGCTAGATAGATATAGAAAATTTACCCAAATGATATCATTTATCATTCGGATACCAAACATATCATTTATAGGGGATGAATATCATTAATTCTATCAACCCAAAGTACATATCATTTTTATCGTATATAATGAAGGCGTTATAGAATACTCCATTAAATATCCCACATGAACTAAATCCAGAAATACTTCTCCCAATTTCACCAAATTTTATCACATATAATGACATGCGAAACCATATCCAATACTATTTATTAATATATTTTCAAAAAAAACTCTTTAAAAATATATATATCACATCACCTTGTATCACATCATATACGATACCATGTGAATACCAAACCAAAAAAAACTTTTCATATTAACTCTATAACATTATAGAGTATCTATTAGATTCAAAATCAATACCCATTCCATCAAACACGAAGTGTGACCTCATGGGAAATTATATATTTCAAAACAAATATCAATATCTGGATCCATATATGTTGTCATACAGTAGTGTTTAGTAAATTATCAATGAAACCCAAGCAATAAATATATCATGTGAAATCTCTATCAAAAAACATTATCTCTATAGAAATGTCCAAATTTATACATAATATGAAAATATCTATTGTCATATTTTTACACTTTCTAATATATCAATTCACCATGGGAAATGGGACACGTCAATCCCATAGAGACAAGTCATGTTTTCTCAATTCTTAGAGTGTATACAAACCTGATCTATGAATATATCACATGTCATTCATGCTAGTGGATAAGAACATAACGTGTCCCATATATAGAGAGATAAAAAATATATGTGTTTAGAAATATATTCCGAAATTCAATTTTAATTGAAGGGGAATAGGAAATACTCTTCATATGAGTTGAATAATCCCATCTTGGTTAACATATAACTGACAACATTATCATGAATATACCCAAGCACTCTTGTATTCATGATGTAAATATATAGACTTTCATATATAGGGTATCAAGGAGTGAAATTTTTTATGATGGGTACCTCTCCATAATCAATTAATGGGAACACAAATATGATCCATTCGCCCCTATAATACCAAATACATTTAAATAATACTCCTTGTAGTATACTAATAGGTCATCTAGTAAACACCATAAATCATGTTCATTGTTTTAGGACTTATGAAGAAATTATGTATATCTATAAAAAAATCATACTCACATTAGCTTTAAATTTTCATCATAACCTAAAATTATCCATCGTGAACATCGGTAAGGGATAAATCAAATTCAGAATATAATGTCTGGACCTGTGTGCCACATACTAGTTCGCAGATCCAGTTCTTCGCATGACCTAAGGCATGCCTTCTCATGTGCTATAGGTTATCGAATACGAGTAAGGGTATATTATATATCATGTGGAGACTATACCATTTTTATCAAGGTAGCACAAAAGTGGAAATAAATAAATGATATCCAGATGATAAAAATAATAACCATTATAATACTATAACCAATAGATACCAATGTCACGTGATAATCCAAAAATAAGAAAATAATCTCCAAAAAAAGCAGTAAATATCGCATTCCATAATTAGTTTTCATAATCTAAATGAAAATCCAAAATAAAATAAATGTCAACTCCCAATATGGTCCTGACATCATTTATTGTTCTCTCATATATTCTTTATCCTAACTCATCCATCTATTATAGGTTTTTTCCCATTGTTCTATCCTACAAACCTGAAGTCTATTCGAGTACCAACCTGGAATCCCAGGTAGGGTATGAGTACAACTCAGTAGGCCACCACCAGTAGTGTCTAGAGCAATTTCCAGTCTATAACATTGAATTAAGTTGTATTAATAATATAGTACAAGATCACAAAAATATTATTCAAATTAAAGTATTCTTTAACCAACCATATAAAACCCTAAGTTCATGATGATGGCCAAATCAAAAATACCTACTTTATCCCATGCTAATTTCTAAACCATCCACCAAGGAAATAACACATTTCTTTCCATCATAGTTTTACATTACTCATTTAATTTCAATTTCACATTAAAAAAATCGGGTCCTGTGGTAGTAGTCTCAAACCCCAAGGGTATTTGGAGCAGCAGTCCCTATCCCACAACTCAATGATCACATGAAATAAAAATATATTGGGCGATTATAGAAAAATTCTATAACCCCATATGTATTTGTAGAAATAGTCCATGTCCCAAAACTCATTCAGAACATCATATCCCTTGATTCCACATTCATAACCCATATATCAACCATTACCATAATTCATTATTCAACCACTTCATAAATTTATTTATCACCATGAATAATTTTACAAATCATTATCTCAATCATACTGGAACACCCCATGGGTCTCCATCAATTTCATAAAACCCTTAATAAATTAATTTCATAAACCTTCATTCTATTAATTTTATAATCCCATGTTGAACCGATTGAATAATTCAAATTAGATAGAAATTTTCTGTCCTAAAAATTGAAAATTTAAAAATTCCATACATGCAATTATAATCAATAATATTGGAATTGTAAACTAGACCATCTACCCCGGGGTCATTGATCGATATTCTCCAAACATGAAATACCCAAATATTTGAAAAATGATCAAACCCATGAGTGTGTCGCATCGAATTTATGACCATAAGAGGATCCATTATTTTCTGTTTTTATTTACTTGTTTATATTACAAGTATCATAGGATCTCATGGGATTTCATTAGTTTTGTTTAAAAAATCATTTTCCCCATTAGTGATGTTTCACGTGACCAAAAACATTACATGTGGTGATTCATGGGAAATTCAAGTAAAAACAATTTTTTCTTATGGAGATGAAGAGGGAGCATATGATCATGTGGACATGCTTGATTCCCTTCGTGTGGTGAGTGTGACAGGCCAACATGCTCTCATGTGGTTAGGTGTAAATGATTCCATGGGATTTTAGTGTATCTAAAACCACATAGAGCACATCACATGATGTTTATGACCTCAACAAGCTCTCTACCTTTCCCCTTTTTTCTTTATTTTATTTAAAAAAATCATGGTGTCTCATAAGTCTTATTAAATGATGTCAAGGACAATCACTCTCCCCATTGGTGATACATCTCATGACCAAAATATGTTCATATGGTGATGTGTGAGTATTATCATGGAAAACCCTCCTTCTTGTCTTTGGAGCCAAATGGGCAGAAGGACTAGATGAAAATGTCTAGAGCATTTCGCGTGATGAGGGTGATAATTTTGTGCGCTATTGCACGACACGGTAGAAATTTATTCACAGTATTTTTATGTCTGGAGGACTATATGTGCATATTTCATGAAGTATATAACTAGAATATACTCCCTCGTTTTGAATATTTTCCTTCCAATTTTCAATGTATTATTTGGATGCTAAGTTAGGTGGTGGATGATTAAAATGTCATGTGACCTGGGGGAGCTTATCTGGCTTGTGCTATGTGATCAGTGAGTTCCATAGATACCTTTTTCATATAAGAACTCATTAAAGGGGTTCCATTATATCTCATATAGTTTATGTGTTATGCGAGACCATCTGGATGACCTCCTAAAAGTCAAATGATCATTTATCTTCTAGAGGTTCATGAGAATAATGCGATTTTGGCCACCTTATTATTCTTTTTCTTGGGGGGGGGGGAATACTGTCATGACCCAACCCTACCCGGGCTCGAGCCGCAACTACCCCAAGCCCGCCTCCATAGGCCAGGGGCTGGCGACAAGCATCGAAGGCTAAAAAACTCAGGGAGGACTTTTCCTGAGTACCTATACACACACACACACCACAATCAATGCAAAAGTGCAGAGTAAAAAGAAAAGAAAAGTACCAACTGCTATAAATAAACCACAAAAGAGCATCGACCTCTAAACAGTACAAGAAAGTCGTGAGGTAAACTGAAAAGAAAGGTCAAAACATGCGCCCAACTAGAAAAGTGCCACAACCCGAACAGGTAAACAAAAGAAAAACTACTGGAAGGGTCCCCCACCTGAAACCTACTCCGACCACCACACTCGGTCCTAGATATTGAACTTCTAAGCTCCGCTGAAGTCAGGACCAACCTATCCATCGTCTGCAAGGGCACACCAAGTGCTGGAAAAGCCCAAGCAGGGGTGAGTATAAAAATACTCATTAGGATACCCCGAAGGCTCGAGGGAGAAACAAAGGAGGTACCGAAGGGTGAGCAGTAGATCGAATAGGAAATAGAAAAGGAGTACAACCGAGAGTGTAGTAAACAGTAACAGCAGAGAGTCCAGCTCAACCCAATAAGATAATGGAGGTAGTCTCTTCCAAACACAAGGAGCAAGAAGCGGTGAGAAGATGAACTTCTCATCGAGCCTTCGCTACCTATAGGAGGAGAGTAGACTCATCCAACCATGAAAAGCTATACACAGAAAGCACGTGGCATACCCCCGCGCGTCTTTGCCTCTCCCAGAAGGAGAGTAACCAAAACCCAAGAAGTGGGTACTGAAATAGGTATAAATATACATATGATCTGTCAAGAAACCCGAACAAGTTTGTAAGGGGATCTCCAACCTGTAGCTCAGCCCAATAAAGTGAGTAGCCAACAACCCTAGAAGTAAACACCATCAATGCCCAGCATCCCGCACGTCTGCCCCGAACTGCATGTCAAGGGGCTCAAATCACCGCACCTTAACACTATCCGCTTTAGGCGGCACTGACTCACCCTAACGGTTTTAGGTCGCTTCACAAGGACACGTCTTGGTGGGGAAAGAACCCCTCGTACTTGAGAGTTATGGAGGACATCAAACCACACCTCGTCACTGCGCCGCAGTCGAGAGGTCTCTTCAACGTCGATAGGTGACCCCCTGCCCAGCCCCACTAGAGGGTAATCCCTGGAAGTCAACAGGTTCCCACTAGAGGGAGACCCGACAACAGTCGACTGGTGCCACACTGCCCAGTCTCGTAAAAGGGTAATCCACTGGAGGGCGACCCGTAAAAAGACATCGATGAGTCCTAATTCCCAGTCCTGTAAAAGGGTACTCCACTGGAGGGAGGCTTGGAACCGTCATCGGGGACCACTTCCCAGCCCAGCTGGAGGTAAACTTGGCATCAGAGACCACTTCCCAGCCCAAATCAAGGTAAACCCATCATCGAGGACCACTTCCCAGCCCCTCTGGAGGTAAACACCGAACCGCTCTGGCCATCCCTGTTTGATGGTACTGCTCGATGAACATCGTTGTACTAGCCATCCCTTAATATGGTAACCCACTGGCCAGCCCTGCTGGAAATAACCTCCTGGGTAGAGGATTGATGCCCGCGTAATATGTTGGTCACACTAAATCCACAAGAACTCTACCGGGGAACACGAAGCACCTATGCCGGCCAAAACATCGAGAACATAACCTGGGGAAGACTCAAGCCTACTGTTCGAAACCATCGTGAACAAGACTAGGTGGAAACTCAACCCTACCGGTCAACAAGGGAGAATAGAACCAGGGAAAAACTCAACCTTTCTGGTCAACAAGCGCGAACGGAACCAGGGGAAAACCCAACCCTGCTTGTCAACAATTGAGAACAGAACCAGCGGAAAACTCAACCCTACTGGTCAATAGTCGATAACTGAGGAACCCTCTACATCCCGAGAGGTCAAAATTACATAAAGCAGAGCACGACATGCACATTGGGCCCACACGACGTGTGGCCCCAATTCAACCCCAACCAAGTGCACAAATGTTCTCAGGTACAACCATCCACAAATACCTCCCAGTGTTCTCGCATACTCCCAAAGTATGCCACGTCTCCAGCCCAAAGGCTAACATGCACATGGAGCCCATCGTCAACGCAAAGGCGTGAACGTAACAACTAAAACATGACACCTCAATGGATAAGGTGAGACCAACCACATCTCTTTAAACACCAACATCACTCTCCCAGGAGTGAAGGCGATCACACACCAAGGGTTCTCCGCAAACACCGCAGGAAGAACCTCCACCGGTACACCATTCATATTTCCACATTTAATAAGATCGCGCAAGAGGCTCTGCACGCCTGAACAGATTACACCATTTTAATCCTCACAGAAAAAACCTTGAGATAGACTACATAATCACCTCAAATGGATATCCGATGGAAAAGTCACAAACACCGCCTTACGCCCGAACGGTGTCCCGTGGTCCCGAGCCTCGGCCCCAAAAACAGTCGGGCGCATCGCCCCATTGGGATTTCCTCGGGAAAACACTTCAAAAGGACTGCTCACTTGATTGGAACGGATATCCGGAGAAAAATATGTATTCTGGCACACCGCACACGAGCGGTGCTACATGGAACCCGAATCCCGGTCCCGAAGCACAATGAACAGATTGCACCGTTGCGATCCTCTTGAAAAAGTACACAAGTTTGACTAATCACTTGTCTGAAATGGACACCCGGTGATAAATCTGGAAAAACAACGTCAACTCCCAAAACAGCACTCATGGGGCCTGCACCATCGTGTAGAAATAATGTGGGTGGATTGCGCTATTGAAATGACCTCAGCAAAACACTCAGAAACGACTACTCGCACTTCCTGAATGGACGTCCGATGGAAAATTCATGACATACTTCTCGTAACTCAACAGACGGGCCATGGGGAACATGCCTCAACTCCGAATTCAATGCCCAAACCCCACTAGAAAACTCATCCATGTCGCCAGGGTCCCAATTCCTCTAACGGTGCTCAAATCGGACGTCGGACGCGTCAGTGCCGTCCAAAACAAGATCCCCGGGAAAAACGTCAATTCACTTAAAATACGCATCGAGCCACCGATACCCTCGCCTCGGGAATAAAAAAATCCCGGGACCATCTCAAAATCATCCTCTCGATTCCATGAAGACACTTCCCCAACTGGAACGTCAAACAGATGCGCCGTTTCAGAGATACGGCCCCACAAATTCTAGGGGGGCCTAACCGGGCCGGTACACCTCGGCCAGCCAACTTCAGACCACAGGCTCGCGGCCTAGCCACGAGTCTGGTCCAATTCGCCACAGCCCAATGGTTGCGGCCTGCCTCCAAAGCATTGGACCCGCCTCGGGTCTAGTTTTTTGAACAGACCGGCCAACCTGGCCGGTCTCCCCTCGTTGCCCGCTGCGTCAAAGGAGACCTGCGGCACACGGGTCTTGCTCCCCCGGTGTCGCCGCCTGCATCCGAAGACCCTCCGCGCGCTGCCTTTGTCGGCATCCTCTCCACCACGATGCCCTACGGCTGCCTGCGCCGCACACCCCCAAGAGACCCGCCTTCCCCTTCCTCCTCTTCTCGGCCTCACGCCACCGCCTCCTGCCGCCGCGCTGGCTCGCCAGAACACCCCAAAACCGGCGGAAACACCCAAAAACCCGCAAACATCACCGGACCGCGGTGGGAAACTCAGGACTCATACTTCAAATCTGTAACAATGATCGGAAAGATCATAAAATATATTACGCATTCATGTGATTTTTTCCAAAATCAAACAACAATTTGATTCTATAATTGGGATTCAAATAGGGGTTTGGGATTTAAAAACGAAAACAACAACCACCTACCTCGATGGGCTTCGCCCGAAGCTTCGCAAGGGTTCGCCAGAGCTTCCGCGCCTCGCCGGAGCTATCGTGCCTCACCGGAGTGGTGGAGGAGTGGAGGCGTTCCTACTTGAGAGCTCATGTCGGGGGGGTTAACAAAGGAGGAGAGAGGGGGCGTTATGTGTTTAAATAGAAACACACTTAACCACTCGCCCGTCGGCCCGAACCCGAACATCCGGCGGGGTCGAGATTAAGCCTCCCCTATGCTAAACACCAACTCCCGAGCACAACGGCGGTCTCATAATTTTAATCCGAGGCCCGGTTCAAAAGTTATTAAACTCAACACCCATGGCCGCAAAATTACTAAGACGCCCCCGGAGCCATTTTTTACTAACAGCCCGCACCCGTGAAACTTACAACCCTCCTAGAATAAACGGCACATTTCGGACACAATGGTGCCCTCGGTTTCCCAATCCAAGACATTGTTTAAGAGTTACTTGAGTTAAGCCATTAAATGAATAAATTAATTATTTAATTTTTCCGTTTCACGTTCTGATAGAGAGCGAGGGGTCCAAACGTCTCGTGCCGACATGTTTTATGTCATTCCTAGGGTAAACACCCCATTTCAGACCCATCTGTGCACTAAGATTTAGTATCCGAAGCACCGTTTAGGAGTTATATCATTTATTTGGTTTTCCTAGTGTGAACGCACTGAAAATTTAATTCCGGCCACACCGGGGCTCGGAATCGCACGCCGTCTGAAGGAGATGCTCTGGAATAACATCATGAATTTTCCAAAGTCTTTCACAGCAAAAACCGGGTTCTTACATCATTCCCTCCTACAATCATTTCATCCCCGAAAACCAAAACCAGGGAACAACATAGGGTACTAAGTCCGCACCTGGCTCTCCTATACCCAGAAGAGCTTTTGCACAGTTCTGCGCCACCGCACATAGACCAAAGGATTTGATCTGTTCACACGAGGTCTTCCCTCGCCGATGTCGTGCACATGATCATGCACTCTTCTTCCCGGGTAAGTCACATGGGAGACGTTGTGCACCCACTCTAGAATTTGGGGTTAGGTAATGGTGGTAGAGAAACTCACCATCCCTCTACATTATCTCAAACATCCCGAAGGCCCTCGGGGTAGCTCACCTCCCCAGCCGAACCCCTACGACGCACGCCGCGACTGTAATCACCGCCCACACCTCGAACAAGGACCAATGATTCCCTCCTTCAGAATATCCATATGGTGAAACACCCAAGGATATTTGGTCATGCAAGGTTCCACAATCGATGTCTCATGACCAAGACTCTCTTACACGCTCGGAAGCGAAGTATTCAACACCATCGACTGAAGAGAATGGTCCCTCACCTTTTATTCAACTAACACAGTGTTACACCGACGCCCTGCGTCACCCTGGTAACAACCCAAATAAGTAGCAGGGATAGAAGAATTTCATGCATAGAGCCTAAAAATTATACTTCAAAAAGTAGAAGAGCCATAGAGCGTACCTCTTATCACCTCTTGATCTGCAGGATCATAGGCATCCAAAGCTCGCGGATGTCTGCGGTCCCAACTGTCAGCTCCTAGAGCCTAACGGGACTGCCTAGTGGTGATTGGAAGACCTTGTAAGTTCATCCTCCACTTCCAGCTCCTCCCTCTCTTCTGCAAGAACCAGCTCTCTGGGTACTACTCCGATCATGGCGCTGCCTCAGTCGTGGTGGTGCACCTGCTGCCTGCCTGAACCACTCTGCATTCCTGGTTGGGCAGTCTCATGCCATGTCACCTCGTTCATCACAAGTATAACACCGACTCTCTCTGGGCCACACTGGTGACCTCCGACGCCACTGTGGTGTACAACCACGCCCCTGAGTCCGGTTGTCAAAAAGCCACTTGCGTCGAGGTTCTTCTTGCCGATGCCCGCTAGTTATGGTAGATGTCTCGGCTCCAACGTGCCTGCTGGCACCACCAACTTTCGAGCGTGACAAGAATAACATTATCACCAACACCAACTCTATCTCCTCGGCATATGTGGAAATTCACAAGGGTACTATGATAGCATGCATATCTCTACGAAGACCCTACTAGAACTTCCGCGCTCAGAAGTTGTCGTCGTGGACCAAGTCCGGGTAAAATCATGCACGGTCTGCGAAACTATGCGTGTACTCGGCCACTGTCATCCCTCCCTGCTAAAACTGTAGGATCTCCTGAATCTGAATGGATCGTAAGTAGGAGGGGAAAAACTCCTCAAAAAACAACAACTGAAATTCACCCCACGAAAGCGACGACTCGTCAAGAAACTGAGTCACCAGACTCCACCAATGCCAGCCTACTCCACGGAAAAGGTCGGCAGCCAAAGCCACCATAAGATCAGTTGATGTCTAAACAAGCCTAAAAAGGTGAACCAGTGTCTCAAGACAAAACTCTACTGCCTGAGGGTATGGCTCACCACTGAACCTCAGCGGTCTCTGCCGCTGGAACTCACAGAGCGCGCTCACCCTGCTCTCAAGCCCTGTTTGCCCTGCTGAAGCTCTATACTGCTCAGCAGGTAAGGGTACTGCTACTGGCCCACCCGGAGAAAGGGGATCGCATGATGGGTCTTGGACTGAGGCCTCGTAGCTCACAGGTTCATCATCACGAACCAAATCCGGTATCATGGCTGGATGTATTCGTGGAGACATCCTGAATATTATCAAGGAGTGTCGCGGTCAGATAATCATATATGTATATAACGGTAAAAACAACGGTGAGCTGACTCAAGAAGGACAGTCAAAGACTCAATCCTATGTGATGCACAACCAATTTTCCTAGCAATAAGTGTCTTAGCATGCCGAGTCGATAAGTGGGTTATCAGGGTCCTGGTGAATGGATACGTCGACCGTCGCACCATCACTGGACACCCTGGCCTGAGATCCTCTCTCGAGACACGTTAACATTGTTTCCCTAAATCCCATCCAATTCCTTTTATTTTAGGAAAGTCCGAACAATGTCCCAAGGAATGGACTAGCTCTGATACAACTTTTTCACGACCCGACCCTACCTGAACATGAGCCGCAACTACCCCAAGCCTGCCTCCATAGGTCAGGGGCTGGCGACAAGCGCCGAAGGCTAAACATCTCGGGGAGGCCTTTGCCTGAGTACCTGTACACGCACACGCAGCACACTCAATGGAAAAGTGCATAGTAAAAAGAAAACCAAAGTACCAACTGCTATAAATAAACCACAAAAGTGTATTGAACTCTAAATAGTATAAGAAAGTGCTGAGGTTAACTGAAAAGAAAAGGGAAAAACACACACCAAACCAGAAAAGTGCCACAACCCGGTAATAGGAAAACAAAAGAGAAACAGCTAGAAGGGTCCCCCACCTAGAACCCAACTCCGACCACCACACACGGTCCAAGATACCAAACTCCTAAGATCTGCTGAATTCACGACCAACCTGTCCATCTTCTGCAATGGTACACCAAGTGCGAGCAAAGCCCAAGAAGGGGTGAGTATAAAAATACTCAGTAGGATACCTCGAAGGCTAGAGGGAGAAAAAAAGGAGGTACCAAAGGGTGAGAAGTAGATCGAATAGTAAATAGAAAAAGATTACAACCGAGAGTGAAGTAAAGAGTAACAGTGGAGAGTCCAGCTCAACCCAACATGAGAATAGAGGTAGACTCGTCCAAACACAAGGAGATAGAAGTGGTGAGAAGATGAACTTCTCATCGAGTCTTCATTACCTATAGCAGGATAGTAGATTCATCCAACCACGTGAAGCTAGACACGGAAAGCATGTGGCATACCCCGTGCGTCTTTTCCGCTCCTGGAAGGAGAGTAACCAAAACCCAAGAAGTGGGTACTGAACAAGGTATACATATACATATGCTCTGTCAAGAAACCCGAACAATATTGCAAAGGGATCTCCATCCCGTAGCTCATGCCAAGAAAGTGAGTAGCCAAAAGTCCTATAAGTAAACACCATCGATGCCCAGCATCCCACACGTCTGCCCCGAACTGCAAGTCAAGGTGCTTAAATCACCGCACCATGACATTATCCACTTTGGGTAGCACTGACTCTCCCTGACGGTTTTAGGTCGCGTCATAAGGATGCGTCTTGGTGGGGAAAGTGCCCCGCATACTTGAGTGTTCTGGGGGACGTCAAACCACACCTCGTCACTGCCCTGCAGTCGATAGGTCTCCTCAAAGTTGACAGGTGACCCCCTACACAGCCCCACTGGAGGGTAATCCCTGGAAGTCGACGAGTTCCCACTGGAGGGAGACCTGGAAAGATTCGACGGGTGCCATACTGGCCAGTCCCATAAAAGGGTAATCCAATTGAGGGAGACCCATCCTAAGTCATCGACAAGTCCCATTGACCAGTCCCGTAAAAAGGTACTCTACTAGAGGGAGGCTCGGAACCGTCACTGGGGACCACTTCCCTGCCCAGCTGGAGGTAAACCCGTCATCGGGGACCACTTCCCAGCCTAGATGGAGGTAAAACCGGCATCGGGGACCACTTCCCTGTCCCGCTGGAGGTAAGCCCGGAACCGCTCTAGCAATCCCTGCTGGAAGGTACTACTCGGTGAACACCATTGTACTAGCCATCCCTACTGGATGGTAACCCACTGGCCAACCCTGCTGGAAACAACCTCCTGCGTAGAGGATCGGTGCCCGCGTAATGTGTTGGTCGCATCGAATACCCAAGAACTCTACCAGGGGACATGAAGAACCTCTTCCCGCCAAACCATCGAGAACATAACCAGGGGAAGACTCAACCCTGCTAGTTGAAACCATCGTAAACAAGACTAGGTGGAAACTCAACAATGCCCTTCAACAAGCGTGAAAGGAATTAGGGGAAAACTAAACCCTGCTATTTAATTTTCGATAACCGAGAAACCCTCTACGTCGTGAGATGTCAAAATTAAGTAAAGAAGAACACAGAACGCACATGGGGACCACACAACGTGTGGCCCCAAGTCAACCACAACCAAGCGCACAAACATTCTCAGGTACAACCATCCACATGTACCTCCCAGCATTCTCGCATACTCCCAGAGTATGCCACTTTTCCATCCCAAAGGCTACCATGCACACGACACCCATCGTCAATGTGAAGGCGTAAACATAACAACTACAACATGCCAACTCAACGGATGAGGCGCGACCAACCACATCTCTTTAAACACCAACATCAGTCTCCCAAGACTGAACCCATTCACACGCCAAGGGTTCTCCGCAAAAACCGCAGGAAGAACCACCACAGGTACACCATTCATATTTCCACATTTAATAATATCATGCAAGAGGATCCGCACACCTAAACAGAATACATCGTTTTAATCCTCATGGAAAAACACTCGAGATAGACTACCGACTCGCCTCAAATGAATATACGGCGGAAAAGTCACCAACACCACCTTATGCCCGAACGGCGTCCCATGGTCTCGATCCTCGGCCCCAAAAATAGTCGGGCACATCTCACAATTGTGATCTCCTTGAGAAAACACACCTCAAAAGGACTGCTCACTTGAGTGGAACGGATATCCGGAAAAAAAGATGCATTCCGGCGCAGCGCACACGAGCGGTACTACGTGGCACCCGCATCCCGGTCCTGATGCACAACGAACGGATCACACCGTTGTGATCCTCTCGAAAAGTACACAATTTTGACTACTCACTTGTCCGAAAGAGACACTCGGTGATAAAGATGGAAAAACACAATCAAATCCTAAAACTACCCTCGTGGGGCCAGCACCATCGTGAAGAAATAAAGAAGGGGGATTGCGCCATTGAAATGACCTTGTAAAAACACTCAGAAATGACTAATCGCATGCCCGAAAAGGACGTCCGATGAAAAAGTAACAAAACGCTGCTCGTAGCTAAATAGAGGGGCCGTGAGTCCCACACCTCAACTCTGGATTCAACGCTCGAAACCCCACTGGAAAACTCCACTGTGGCACCAGGGTCCCAACGCCACTTACTGTGACAACCGGGTCCCGGTGACAGCACAGCCACCCCGCCTTAAATGGTCGTCGGGTCCTGGCCCACCAGGTACCACCAGTTGCCCAACAGACACGTGGGGCCCACCCTAGGGTCCACCCACATGCCTGAATGGGTCATCTGACTAATGATAGTCCCTACAGTCCAACACATGTCCTTTCCATTGTACTTTTTCCTCACTCACACACACCCTAGAAACTTCCCAGGAGGTCACCTATCCTGATCACTACTCCAGGCCAAGCACGCTTAACCGTGGAGTTCTAATCAGACAGACTCCCGAAAAGGAAGGTGCACCTTGTTGACATGAGTCATATCATTTAGCCACTTAAACCTTTTTCATTTGGGGATGTTACAATCACCCCCCCCCCCTAGAGCACAACGCCGTCGTTGTGGGCCCTACATCTCAACCCAGGCTATGCACCGCACTTAAGGCTGGGTTCCTCCTCTAATACCAAATGTGACAACTGGGTCCCGGTGACAGCACAGCCACCCCGCCTAAACATGGTCGTCGGGTCCTGGCCCACCAGGTACCACCAGTTGCCCCACAGTCACGTGGGGCCCACCCTAGGGTCCACCCACATGCCTGAACGGGTCATCTAACTAATGATAGTCCCTACAGGCCAACACATGTCCTTTCCAGTGTACTTTGTCCTCACTCACACACACCCTAGAAACATCCCAGGAGGTCACCCATCCTGATCACTACTCCAGGCCAACTAGGACAATACATAACATATATAACATCAAGCATAAATATTTATTTAATTTCTTCTTCACTAGCTTCCCAGTGGCACTTGTCCTCTCCTTAGTACATGTAGCCACCTGAAGATATACATCAAAAGGGGTGATATAAAATCCCAGTAAGAGGATAGATAAGAATAATATATCATGAGGTGATCATAGTCCTGACATAGGTAAAGAATCATGAACATGAGAGGAGCATAAATAATAGACTTGAAATGTGGCAATGCATAAAAATGAAACATCATGTCTTAGTGGTTAACTACCACACATACTTGTGAAAAAAGATAGCATCATGTTCACACATCATTTCACATTTACTCATGAGATTCGTCACTTTACCCAATGCCTTGGAGCGCTATATAATTACGGGCGCACCCGTCACATTTAAACATTCATATTGTGCTATATAATTCTGGGCGCACCCGTCACATCATAACATTATCATTACCATGATTTCCACATAGAACACATATCAAACATGTACATAAATAACCCATGGAAAGGAATGGGTCTCATCTCATAATAACACATTCATATGCTTTGGGTTCCCAAAAGAAAGAGGGGACAACATACTTAATATAAGAACTATCAACCTTGAATGAGAGGTAAAAGGTGAGATCTTGAAATAAGAGTTCTTTTCAAAAACATTTTGATGGACATAAAAACTAGTGAAAAACATTTATATTCAAGAAAAGTAAAGGAAATGATGAACAAATGATCTTTGAGGAGTAACCATATCAAAAATGGAGTGAAAGGGGGAGAACCCGAAGGAAGAAAATTGGGTTTGAGATTTACCCTTACCTTGTACTCGAATGCCTCCTTCTCTTTAATGTCCTGTATAATGACATTATATTCATTAATTAGAAATTCTAGAACCTGTTATACATTAATAGGGTTCATTCTGGTTTCATTATTTCATATTATGTTCCTTTGGATGACTTATAGAGTTTAAAAACATTGATCGGGGATGTACGTTGTCATGGTTTTCTTGAGCGGTCCACTTGTATTCTTAAATTGATGTTTGGGTAGATCATGGGTAAACATCAAGAATTGATATTAGATGTTATTAATGATATTACAGAAGCTTTAATGATTTTATAATGAGTTATATTATATCCATGTGAACGAATCATTAGATAAGATTTTAATGATGGTTATTTGGGTTAATTTGGGCGGTTTTTGGATCACAACGAACTTGTTTTAACATTTAACATAGTAATATGGCCATAGGTTATTTCCAGAACATAAAATAGAACATAATACATATAAAATATTCTGGTTCAACCATAAAATTGTTTTATCACCAGATTGAAGGTAGAAATGGAAGAAGAGAACATGTCATTTTTGAAGGTGATAAATTTAACACCTCATGAACAACGTTCTCTTTAATAAAATAAAAGGAAGAGGGAAAGGGTGTGGGGTGATATAATATAACATTAGAATCATAATATTAAATTATATATATAATAATGTATTTACAAAAAAAAATTGGATGAAGATAAGTAGGGAGAGATCAGGAATGGAACTTGAACTTGAAAGGAAATTAAAGGAGAAGAGAGAGAGAAATTACCTTTACAATCCTTCTCTTGAGATCCTCTTTAAGGAAGCTAGTCTTGGTCTTTGGATGAGACCAGAAGATTTTGGATGTGGGGGATTATCTAGGGAAGGTTTTTGGGCAGAATTTAGAGAAGGCTTAGAGCTTGAGAGGTGTGAGGAAAAGAGGGAGTGAAGGGTGGCTTTTATGGTGGAGGGGAGAGGGGTTTCCTTAATATAAAATTGATTAGTTTATTAATTCCACCAAGGACAAGGAATAGTGAGTCTTGGATGACCAATAATAGTAATTTTATAATGTAATCCCGAACCAAGTGGGCTTACATCAGCAGAACATCAGCAATGACTCAATTAATACATTATTTAGCTTTTATTGTGAATTATCGGATTCCACTATTCATCAAAATTTCAAGTACCTCAGAAAAATCACAAAACATTACCCCAACCATTTTTCAACGTGTAGAATCCAAAAATGAAGTCCATTTTTCAAAAATAATTTTCTAAATATTATTAATTTAATATTTTAATAAAATCATAATTTACATAAAAAAACATTTTTTAAGATTAAAAATGATTTTATAGTTCTTTCAAAAATTACGTAGGGTCTTATAAAATTATCTAAAAACTATTAGAAATTGATTCAATACATTATGAATACATTCCAGGGGAATAAATATTCTTTTAAATTAATTATTCAATTATAATTAATTATTTATGACTTATAAAATAGCAAAAACATTTACTAAGGTCAAATTATCACTTCCTATGATGTCTAAATTTTATTTTATTATTCATAGGTAATGTTACTCTTATTTAATATTCATAAGGGTTATATTACTATTCATAAGGGTAGGTTACTATTCATAAGGGTATGTTACTATTCATAAGGGTAGGTTACTATTCACCAAAAAAAATTTGTTTCATTAGACACAAAAAACTATCTTGAGCACAACCGTGTATGTCGGATTTTTAAAATTCCAGACATAGGGTGACAAAATTATGTTAACAGGTCACATAACACTTAGTAGTTCATTATTTTGTGTTTTTATGACATAGATATAAGAAGGGAATTTTCTATTGAAATACTTTGGGTCATTACATTCTTCCCCCCTTAAGAAATTTCTCCCCCGAAATTTTACTTTACAAAAACAGGTGAGGGTACTTCTACTTTATTACCTCTTCTGGTTCCCAAGTTGCTTCCTCAAACTTATGGTTCCTCCACAACACTTTGACAAGGCGGGTTGTCTTGTTTCCTAGAGCCTTATCACTTCGGTCCAAAATTTTTACCGGCTTCTCCTCATAGGAGAGATCATCATCCAGCTATACCACCTCTGAGTTTAGTACATGTGAGGGGTCAGGTATGTACTTCCTCAGTAGTGATACATGAAACACATCATGAACTTGATCCATATTCGGTGGAAGTGCCAGACAATAGGCCACGGCTCCTATACGATCAAGGATCTCAAAGGGGCCAATGTACCTTGGGCTTAGCTTCCCTTTCTTCCCAAATCTCATGACTCTCTTCCATGGAGATATTCGAAGGAAGACTTTATCTCCAACGTCGAACTCCAAGTCCCTTCGACAATTGTCAGCATAGCTCTTTTGCCGACTTTGAGCAGCTTTGATGTGTTTCTGGATGACTTGAACCTTCTCTATCATCTCTTGAACAAGATCGGGACCAAGTAGCTTTCGTTCTCCAACTTCAACCCAACAGGTTGGAGTTCTACATCGCTCTCCATAAAGAGCTTCATACGGAGCCATCTGAATACTCGAGTGGAAGCTATTGTTGTATAAGAATTCAACCAATGGGAGATGATGATCCCAACCACCTTTGAATTCAGGAGAGCAGGATCTTAGCATATCTTCAAGCATCTGAATAGTCCTTTCAGACTGGCCATCAGTTTGGGGGTGATAGGCCATGCTGAAATTTAATTCAATACTCAAAGCATGTTGAAGGCTCCTCCAGAATTTAGATCTGAAGCTTGGATCACGGTCAAAGACAATCGAGAGTGGAACACCATGCAGTCTCACCACTTCCTTCACATATATCCTTCCAAGCTGTTCAAGTGAGAGGTCTTCCCAAATAGCGATAAAATGGGCAGTCTTGGTGAGTCGATCAACCACAACCCATATCGCATTATTTCCACTTGACGTTTTCAGGATACCCATGAAAAAGTCCATAGTAACATTTTCCCATTTCCACATGGGTATAGGCAATGGCTGCATCATACCTTTGGACTTTTTCCGCTCAGCTTTAACTTGCTGACATACCAAGCACCTTGATATATATTCTGCAATCTCCTTCTTTATGTTATCCCACCAGAAGTGTTCTCGGAGATCACGATACATCTTGGTACTTCCAGGATGAATAGAGAAAGTTGAGCTATGTGCATTATCCAATAGCTCCTTCTTTATTCTAGGTGATGAATGCACACAAAGCCACATTCCAAACCGAATCACACCATCATCGTCGATATGGAACTCTTGCAGCTTCCCTTCCTTTACTACATTCACCCTCTTTTGTATCTCTACATCATCCCTTTGTGCTTCCTTAATCTTCTGTTAGATGGATAGTTGCACAATCATTTGGGCAAGGTAGGATGTATCCCCTGCCCTTACGATTCCCAAATCCATCCTTTGCATACCCAAGAAGATAGGGTCTTTCTCAATCCTCAGCATAGATAGAGTAGCAGGTTCTTTCCTGCTTAGAGCATCAGCTACCTTGTTCGCCTTTCCAGGATGATAGTTAATAGAGCAATCGTAATCCTTGATAAGCTCTAACAATCTCCTTTGACGCATATTGATCTCCTTTTGTGTGAATATATACTTTAGGCTCTTATGGTCAGTGTATATTTCACACTTCTCACCATAAAGGTAGTTCCACCAGATTTTCAAGGAAAAAATCACGGCTGCCAGCCCTAGATCATACGTCAGGTAGTTCTGGTCATGGATCTTCAACTGTCGTGAGGCATAGGCTATCACATTATCATTTTTTATGAGTATACAACCCAAACCTTTCTTTGAAGCATCACTGTATATCACAAAACTTTCTACACTTTTCGGTAGTGTGAGTACAGATGCAGTGATCAGCCTTCTCTTTAGCTCCTTGAAGCTTCCCTCACATTCTTCCGTCCATACAAACTTTACCCATTTCCTTGTTAATTTAGTTAGCGGGCTTGACAATCATGAGAAGTTTCTCACAAAACGTCGATAGTACCCAGATAATCCATGAAAACTACTGATTTCTGTGACACTAGAGGGCCTGGGACATTCTTCAATCACCTTTGTCTTTTAAGGGTCCACAGAAATTCCCTCGTTTGTGATCACATGTCCCAAGAATGTGACTTGATTCATCCAAAATTCACACTTGCTGAACTTGACGTACAACTTATCCTTTCTCAATGTCGCCAACACAAGTCTTAGATATTCTTCATGTTCCTCCTTTCTCTTGGAGTAGATGATAATATCATTGATAAACAATACCACAAATTTGTTGAGGTAATGTCTAAAGACTCTATTCATCAAATCCATGAAGATTGCAGGGGCATTAGTAAGTCCGAAGGGCATCACCAAAAACTCATAGTGCCCATACCTTGTACGGAAGGCAGTCTTCTGAATATCTTCCTTCTTCACCTTTACTTGATGATATCCAGAACGAAGATCCAACTTTGAGAAGTATTGAGCTCCTCTTAACTGATCGAACAAGTCATCAATCCTTGGGAGAGGATACTTGTTCTTTATGGTGATCTTCTTGAGTTCCCGATAATCGATACACAGCCACATGGTACCATCCTTCTTCTTCACAAAGAGCACTGGTGCATCCCAAGGTGATGCACTAGGGCGTATGAACCCTTTGTCCAGATGCTCTTGCAGCTGCTTCTTTAACTCCTCTATTTCGATAGGAGCCATCCTATAGGGGCACTTCGAGATAGGAGTAGCTCCAGGTATGAGTTAAATTGAGAACTCTACCTCACGATCCGGGGGAATTCCGGGTAACTCTTTGGGAAATACATCGTTGTATTCCTTTACGATGGGAATTTCCTCAAGGTTGGCACTTTCCTTCGACTCAACCATTTGGGAGAGGTATGCTTCATCGTAGGAAATCATCACCCACACCATTGAAGGATTTTTCAAAGGATATTCATGATCTTCCTTGCATTTTTAGAGGAGAATGGGATGGTTCGGAATATGAAAATATATTTCCTTTTCCCGACAGTTGATATGTGCCCTATATAACGAGAGCCAATCCATTCCCATTATAGCGTCGAATTCCACCATGGGAAGTATCATGAGATTTTCTAGAAGAATCTTCCCACATACGTCAATAGGAGAAGAGTCAAGCACTTGGGTTGCAATGATTACACCACTTGGTGTTTTTACAGATATCTCTACTTCAAGGTTTTGAGGCTTCGATTCTATAGTTCTAGAAAACTTTCAAGATATAAAGGAATACGTAGAACCAGAATCAAATAAGACTTTTTCCATTCTTGAGTGAATAGGAAGTGTACCTTGTATGACTTCATTATCATGTTCCACCTCCGCATTAGTGATGGCATAAGCCTTCCCTTGTTCCTTTGGCTTTGGTGGTTGTTGGCGCTGATTACCCTCGAGAGCTCGAGGTTTAGTGCACTGGTTTGAATAGTTCCCTAGCTCCCTACAGTTGTAGCATTGAACCACGAGTGGTTCTCTCCTTTCATCGGCTATATTATCCTTCCTTTTCATGTCTTTTCGACACTCGTGAGCTTGGTGTCCTTCATTCCCACACTTAAAGCATTTCGTCGTACCTTTGAGGTAGTTCCCATGGTGCAACTTCCCACATTTTTTGCATGTGGGTCGTTGTGTTTTCTTCCCATATTTATCACTAGATCCACCAGCTTGAAACTCCATCTTTCTTTTCCTATCACCATAGCCATGGGACCATTCTCCAAACTCCATCTCCACTTTGAGAGCACACCAAACAACTTCTTCATAACTCCCAAAGTCTCTAATTTCAAGAGCCTTTCGAAGATGTGGTTTTAATCCACTAAAGAATCTATCAATTTTGCTATCATTGTTGATAACAAAACCCGAAGCATACCTTGTGAAATTTGCTTCATAGGTTGTGACAGATTCTCCTTCTTTTTGCTTGAGCTCTATGAATTCTCTCTTCATCTTCGTCTGAAGAGTTCGTGGGAAGTACTTATTAAGAAACATTATCTTAAAGTCTTCCCACTCCATCTCTTCAATTTCATCCCTTGGCTTGGTGTTCTTAATCAAAGCCCACCATTGATCAGCTTCTCCATCTAGATGCTAAACATCTAGAGTCACCTTCTCCCTCTCGGAACAGTGAAGAACAGAAAAGATCTTCTCCATGGAGTTGACCCACTATTCCGCAACTAGTGGATCAGAAGATCCACAAAATGTCGGTGGTCGTTGCTGCATAAAACATTCGATAGCTAGTTTCTCCCTCTTTGTTGAAGGAGGACGTTCCCCATTATTATGGTTATTATTCATAACCCGAGATAATTGGGTAAGCATCACCATGAAGTTTTGAACTCCACCTCCAAAATCATTGGGGATTTTGTTCGGGCAATCGTTGCATTGGCCTTCGCAAGAGTTGTTGGCATGATTTCTCATGGTTCCCACCATTTTCTAAAATAGAAAAGGTTAGAACAAAACATAAGTAAAAAATCATGAATAACTTATTCATTTAAACAATTATACCAAAAAAATAACATATGGGATCCCTAGGTAAATATCCTTGTGTGCATATTTGTACTTAGTCTCATGCTAGAGGTTTTCTTTAGGGTTCACTAATCCTAATTCCCAAATTAACTAATCCTTTCCATTGATACCAACTATAGCGACCCGACCTTGTCTTACTTTACTGTTACATCATTTCAAAGATAAACAGCATAATAGTATTACACATGGAGGATCCAGGGGTTTAGTGTCTTGGGAAACTAGGACAATACATAACATATATAACATCAAGCATAAATATTTATTTAATTTCTTCTTCACTAGCTTCCCAGTTGCACTTGTCCTCTCTTTAGTACATTTAGCCACCTGAGGATATACATAAAAATGGGTGATCTAAAAGCCCAATAAGAGGATAGATAAGAATAATATATCATGGGGTGAGCATAGTCATGATATAGGAAAAGAATCATGAACATGAGAGGAGCATAAATAATAGACTTGAAATGTGGCAATGCATAAAAATGAAACATCATGTCTTAGTAGTTAAATACCACACATACTTGTGAACAAATATATCATCATGTTCACATATAATTTCACATTTACGCATGAGATTTATCGCTTTTCCCAATGCATTGGAGCGCTATATAATTCCGGGCACACCCGTCACATTTAAACATTCATATTGCGCTATATAATTCCGGGCGCACCCGTCACATCATAACATTATCATTATCATGATTTCCACATAGAACACATATCAAATATGTACATAAATAACACATGGAAAGGAATGGGTTTCATCTCATAATAAAACATTCATAAGCTTTGGGTTCCCAAACGAAATAGGGGACAACATACTTGATATAAGAACCATTAACCTTGAATGAGAGGTAAAAGGTGAGATCTTGAAAGAAGAGTTCTTTTTGAAAACATTTTGATGGACATAAAAACCAGTGAAAAACATGTATATCCTAGAAAAGTAATGGAAATGATGAACAAAAGATCTTTGAGGAGTAACCATATCAAAAATGGAGTGAAAGAGGGAGAACCCGAAGGAAGAAAATTGGGTTTGAGATTTCCCCTAACCTTGTACTCGAATGCATCCTTCTCTTTAATGTCCTGTATAATGACATTATATTCATTAATTATAAATTACAGAACATTTTATACATTAATAGGGTTCATTCTAGTTTCATTATTTCATATTATGTTCCTTTGGATGACTTATAGAGTTTAAAAACATTGATCGGGGGTGTACGTTTTCATGGTTTTCTTGAGCGGTCCACTTGTATTCTTAAATTGATGTTTGGGTAGATCATGGTTAAACATCCAGAATTGATATTACATGTTATTAATGATATTACAGAAGCTTGAATTATTTTATAATGAGTGATATTAGATCCATGTGAACGAATCATTAGATAATATTTTAATGATGGTTATTTGGGTTAATTTTGGCAGTTTTTGGATCACAATGAACATGTTTTAACATTTTACTTAGTAATATGGCCATAGGTTATTTCCAGAACTTAAAATAGAACATAATACATATAAAATATTCTGGTTCAACCATAAAATGGTTTCATGACCAGAGTGAAGGTAGAAATGGAAGAAGAGAACATGTTGTTTTTGAAGGTGATAAATTTAACACCCCATGAATAGCGTCCTCTTTAATAAAATAAATGGAAGAGGGAAAGGGTGTGGGGTGATATAATATAACATTAGAATCATAATATTATATTATATATATAATACTGGATTTACAAAACAATTTGGATGAAGATATGTAGTGAGAGATCAATAAAGGAACTTGAACTTGAAAGGAAATTAAAGGAGAAGATAGAGAGAAATTACCTTTAGAATCCTTCTCTTGAGATCCTCTTTATGGAAGCCAGGCTTGGTCATTGGATGAGACCAGTAGCCTTTGGACGTGGGGGATGAGCTAGGGAAGGTGTTTGGACAGAATTTAGAGAAGGCTTGGAGCTTGAGAGGTGTGAGGAAAAGAGGTAGTGAATGGTGGCTTTTATAGTGGAGGGGAGAGGGGTTTCCTTAATATAAAATTGATTAGTTTATTAATTCCACCAAGGACAAGGAATAGTGAGTCTTGGATGACCAATAATAGTAATTTTATAATTTAATCCCGAACCAAGTGGGCTTATATCATCAGAACATCAGCAATGACTCAATTAACACATTATTTAGCTTTTATTGTGAATTATCGGATTCCACTATTCATCAAAAATTCAAGTACCTCAAAAAAATCCCAAAAAATTACCCCAACCATTTTTCGACTTGTAGAATACAAAAATGAAGTCCATTTTTCAAAAATAATTTTCTAAATATTATTAATTTAATATTTAAATAAAATCATAATTTATATAAAAAACATTTTTTAAGATTAAAACTGATTTTATAGTTCTTTCAAAAATTACGTAGGGTCTTATAAAATTATATAAAAACTATTAGAAATTTATTTAATACTTTATGAATAAATTATAGGGGAATAAATATTCTTTTAAATTAATTAATTAATTATAATTAATTATTTATGACTTATAAAATACCAAAAACGTTTACTAAGGTCAAATTATCACTTCCTATGATGTCTAAATTTTATTTTATTATTCATAGGTAATGTTACTCTTATTTACTATTCATAAGGGTCATATTACAATTCATAAGGGTAGGTTACTATTCATAAGGGTATGTTACTATTCATAAGGGTAGGTTACTATTCACCTAAAAAAATTGTTTCATTAGACACCAAAAACTATCTTGAGCACAACTGTGTATGTCGGATTTTTAAAATTCCAAACATAGGGTGACAAATTTATGTTTAAAGGTCACTTATCAATTAGTAGTTCATTATTTTGTGTTTTTATGACATAGATATAAGAAGGGAATTTTCTATTGAAATACTTTGGGTCGTTACACTGAAGGTGCTCAAATCGGAAGTCGACGCGTCTGTGCCATCCAAAACAAGATCCCCAGGAAAAATGTCAATTCACTTAATGTATGCTTCCCGCCACCGAGCCCCTCGTCTCAGGAATAAAATATTTTGGGACCATCTCAAAAGATTTGTCTCGATGCCAGGAAGACACTTCTATAGACGACACGTCAAACGAACGTGCAGTTTTGGAGATACCCCCCCCCCCCCCGAATGCAAGGGAGCCCAACTAGGCTGGTCCACCTCGGCCGGCCCACTTCAGACCACCGGCCTGCGGCCCAGCCGTGGGTCCAGTCCAGTTCGACATTGCCCACTGGCCGCGGCCCACCTCCAAAGCATCGGACCCACCTTAGGTCCGGTATTCCGAACGGACTGGCCACCCTGGTCAGTCTCCCCTCGTCGCCCGCCGCGTCAATGGAGACCCGCGGCACGCGGGTCTTGCTCCCCCGGGGTCACCGCCTTCTGCCGAAGACCCGTCGTGTGCCGCCTCCGCCGGCCTCCGCTCCACCGTGATGCCCCATGGCCGCCTGTGCTGCATGCCCCCGGGAGCCACGTCGTCTCCAGCCTCCTCGCTCGGCCTCACGCAACCGCCGCTGTTGCGCGCTCCGCCACCGCCTGCCGCCGCGCTGGCTCGCCGGAACGCCCCACAAACCGCTGGGAACACCCAAAAACCCGCAGACTTTTCCGGACCATTGCAGGCAGCTCGTGACTCGGAATTCAAATTCGTAACCGGTGATGGAAGTATCAGAAAATATACTAAGCATTCATGTGCTTTGGTCGAAAATCAAACAATGATTTGATGCTATAATTGGGATTCGAAGAGGGGTTTAGGATTTTTAAAATGAAAACAACAACCGCCTACCTCGATGGGCTTCACATGAAGCTTCGTAAGGGTTCTCCGGAGCTGCCACGCCTCTCCGGAGCAGTCTTGCCTCACCGGAGAGGTTGAGGAGAGGAGGAGTTCCTCCTTGAGAGCTCCTGCTGGGGGGGTGAACAAAGGAGGAGAGAGGGGGGGTTAAGTGTTTATATAGAGACACAATTAACCACCCGCTCGTCGGCCCGAACCCGAACATCTGACGGGGTCATGATTAAGCCTCCCTTAGGCCAAAAATCACCTCCCGAGCACAACGGCTTTCTCGTAATTTTAATCTGAGGCCCCATTCAAAAGTTATTAAACTCAATGCCTGAGGCCGCCAAATTACAAAAACACCTTCGGGGGCATTTTTCACTGATGGCCCGCGCCTGCGAAACATACACCCCTCCTAGGGTAAATGACATGTTTCGGATTAAGCAGTGCCCTCAGTTTCCCAATCTGAGCCACCGTTTAAGAGATACATGAGTTAATCCGTTAAACGAATAAATTAATTATTTAATTTATCCATTTCACGTTTTGATAGCGAGCAAGGGGTCCAAACATCCCGCGCCGACATGTTTTATTTCGTTCCTAGGGTAAACACCCCATTTTGGACCCATCCGTGCACACTGATTTAGGATATGAAGCATCGTTTAGGAGTTATCTCATTTATTTGGCATGCCCAGTGTGAACGCACTGAAAATTGAATTCTGGCCACACCGGGGCTCGGAATCGCACACCGTCTGTAGGTGCTACTCTGGAATAACATCAAGAATTTTTCAAATTCTTTCGCAGAAAAAACCGGGTTCTTAAAAATACCAATTTTTAGGTATTAATTTCCTTTTAGATTCTTCTATGCCCATTTTTTGGGTGTCAACAAATGCCCCCTACTCATGATAGATGTCCATAGATACAACGTACCAGTTCTGAGGAATTTAAATACTTACCTCATGATTTTGAGTCATTTTAGTAGAGTTGCAGGTTTATATCTGATTTGAAATCCCAAATGGATGCATGGGATATGCTAATATGGAGATATGAGGAAGTCATAGATTTCATGAGGTATGAACTCTCCACATCATCATCCTCATTACAACCCACTCAAAAAATAATCAGGGAGAAATCTACATAAATCTAGACCCTCCATCCTGGAGTAGAAGCAGATGGGGTTGGGAAAGTTTCACTTCAATAGTTAATTGATGCTTCTCTCCAGAATCTTTCCAGCATAGACATATCATCCAATCAAATATTTCTATTGTTCAATCATTGATATGTATTTTTTAATTAAATTACAAGAGAGACTCTAAAATGTGGGGATTCCTTATTTTGTATGTTAACAATGAACAGATTTACTAAACATTCAATGTTGTTGTCCAAATGAATTTTATTTATGATGTGCAGGAAATTTCACGGATCCTATGTTATATGAATCACCAGTGATACCCATCCATTGCATAATATCATGTAAACTTTACTTCCTAGATCTGACTATTTAAATCATAATAGATTATTCTTCAGAATTACTCATGAATTCCCAACAATAATGAGGTTCCTCACTGATGTATCTTCTCTGGTTAAATTTAGATTACCTTTTTAAAAAAACACAGTTTGGTAGAATATATGTCTTGGAGAGAGAGTTCTCTATTTTTTTATGTTTATCGGGTTGTTGAGTATATATTTATTTTTTCATAGGATATAAGGCCATCCTTAAAAGTTTTTATATTCACACTAACTATATAACTATTATATTATATTTCATTGTCATTTATCTCAGACCTTCTATCTCAATAGTTTAAGAAATTTTATCTCTGATCTTTTATTTTTTTTAGTTTGGATTATTTAATTTTCGACCTTATATCATTATTCCTTCTATTGCTATATTTTATGGTCTTCTACATCATACCTCCTATTATTATAGTTTATTTTATTTTATCTCGGACCTTCTATCACTATATTTTAGGGTCTTTTATCTCGGACATTCTATCAATGTAGTTTAGAGCCTTCTTACTCAGACCTTCTAATTTTTTAGTTTAGGGTATTTTATTTCAGACCTTCTATCACCATAGTTTATTGTATTTTAGTTCAGACCTTCTATCACTAAATATGGAATTTAGGGAATACATGTTAGGGATAGCTCAAGATTCTCTAAGGTTCTGAGTTCTGTCGTGGTGTGTTTAGGGCTTTCGAGGATTGGAGTTCCTTTCCTACATGCATGAGGTGCAGCATATTGGTAGGTCAAATGCCTTATGAGTCTATAGCATGGTCAAACAGATTTATCCCCACACTTCACAAAGGTTCATGGAAGATTAATGGTTATGATATTAGATGTGGGGTAAATACTAATGATGCTAAGTCCACTTGTGTAGTGGTAATATGGTTTATGTAATTCATGACCCAAAATTTTTATTCCATGAATATGGGATGGGGATAACATTTCGAGGATGACCCATAACACACTAAGGTGATAGGTTCTTCCATGGTGTCACCAGGGCTCACAAGGTTTGTGGTTCCTTTCTTATAAAGAGGATATTCATTTAGTTGGTAGGTCAAAGCCCTTATGAATCAATATCATGGACAAGAAAAGATTATCTCTACTCTTTTTTGAGGTCCACGACAGATTTATGAAGACAGAAATGTCAGGAATAAGAGTTTGGGTATGTAAGAAAATTCTATCAATGATGGGATATGATACCCTAGTTATGTTTAGATCATTAATTATTATTCTCTATCCCTAAATTCTTTGGTTTTGAATCAAAAATTGCAGTCTATCTAAATGTTTGGGAATGGAGTGGGGAATCCCTACATTGAGGAAGGGTACAAAACATGGTGATATAATGTCGTGGATTTAAAATCCTCTTGGATAGTCTAATATGTGTATTTTAAATCATGGTTAAAATTTCTTATTTCTAGAGGATGATATACGAAAATCATATTAGGAATGGAATATAACACAGTTAGGTGCTAAGTTATACTACATTGATATTGAGGCTCACAATGATTAGAAATCCCTTTTGTAGAGTGACAAATTTTGTTGAAAACCAATGGTGCATATATAAGAGTCATAGACATAAATTCATAGTCAAAAAAGGTCTCTTGATGTCATGTATACTTTTCTAAGGGAAATGTAAGGTTTATAGTGATCCCAGATTCTCAAATCCTAATGTGTGATTTTCGGAATGTGTAATATCCACGAAGGGTTCAAGCACCCAAAATTTTGTTTCACCACCTACAAAATATGTTCTCGTACCGAGGGAATGTGAAAAATCATTACTCTAACTTTATCCCTATAAAGGGAGGGGTCCAAAAATCATAAATTAAGATTTTAGTAGGGCTAAAATGTATTCCATATGATATCATTTCATTATTTATTTATGCCCTAATTATTTCCTAAGCTCTGGAGATGAAGAGTTCAACGAGCGAAGACTTGAATATTTCTCCAGCCACCCTTTGCAGTTTTTCAACCTGAAATGTTTTTTCTCTTTCACTAGTAGTGAAAGGTATATTAATTTGTACCATTAAATGATATATATTAAGATCCTACAACACTAACCAAAGTGTAGGCATTTTATGGTCATGATGTACATGGTCCTTTTATTGGGGGATAATAAAAAAGATCCCAATTAGGATACCTAGGGTAAAGAGAACACCAACATCCCGATGAGTGGGAGATGAAAATGTTAAAAATAATATATCAAGGTTCGCAGGTCCTGAGTAATGATATGGGATAATAATATCAAGGACGGACTCTCATGGACTCGATTCCGGCTCTTGTGTCCCTTTAATAAGGAATTATTATGGGTGCTGGTGTGCACCATTTAACATCATGTAGTAGGGACATATTTGTCATCTAGTTTTAATTTCACATGACAAGGAAATTTTCATTAAAGATTAACATCATAATATATGGATATATTGGTTTCCTTTTAGTTTAAATATATGTGCTAAAGAAGTGGGAACAAAACTGAAATATTGTGCAAGATATATTTTCTGCACAAGAAGTATGTATAAAGATCTGACTCGTGCATGGTAAAAATGGGCTTGTATAACTCAGCACTTATGCAGTAGGGATTCATTTTTTCATTGTATTTTAATCAATTCCTAGTGTTGGAGACCTAGGAATCACTATATATGATTTGATAATAGTACTAAATCCACACATAATTCATGGAATGGGAAACTCTCTACATTGATCTGACCCGTATAGAGATGTGGGAATTTGTTTTCATTGATTATTTAGTTGGGCACAATATTTGATATCCGAGTGTCACTAAATATTCAATGATGACAGAAATAAAGATACATATAGTTCTTGAGGAACCATTCCATTTAACATCACAAGGAAAGGACGTAGTCTCCCTGATTTGAACAGAGATTATTGTGGATGGAACCAATGATGGAAATTTGGGTGTCACTAAATATCCACTAATGGAAAGAATAAAGAAACGTGTAGTTCTTGAATGGAGGTGTTGTAAGAGACCAACACCAACAATGTTGGTCCTCTCAGGTGAGGTACACAGGAACATGTATTTTTATTTTTTGAAAGAGACATCAACCGTGAAGTTTAATGTAATGCTAGGAGGACTCGTGGTATTCCTTCTTTGGTCTTGCATTCAAGACCATAATAACTATATTGTGAGATAGTATGCCTTATTCATGGGGGGAATCTGTTACTAAAATTTTTAAGCCCCCCTAAACTGTGATTTTTGTGATAAAACAATAATGACACATGTTCCTCTAATTATACAAAGGTGATAAAAATATGATAGGGGAATTTTATATCATGTGGTGGCTAGACCAAGAGATAGAATTGAGGCATCCCTAAGTGTATCGTTTAAATAATAATCATGTTTTATGTGGTTCTTGAAAGCAATACCGTTTAGTGTAGTGTGACAAGGACTTCATCAATGCAGTTTAACATCTTACGGTAAGGACGTGGATCACCCGATGTCAATGGAAATTAACCCTATGGATGGGACAAAGAATAATGGTCTGTGAATCACTCTGTATCTTATGATAGTGGGAATCAATCCATACATAGTTATTGGTTGAGGAGATTCCCAATGTAGAACTGACTCTCACACGGGGATGGGGGAATTTCGTCCTTACTTCTTCTAGATCTAGCTCGTGTATGGTGACTCATCGGTGAGATATTGGATCCTATGTGGATCAGCATCATACAGTGAGGACGTATTCTATAAAATTTAACATCATGAGGTAATTACCAATTCTATACAGTTGAATTCCATTCAGTTAAGATATAATATGCTATGAAGTTTTAATTTCTTGTTTCTAGTATGTGGTACACCCGACGTGAATGACGATTAACCACCAGGAGATCAATGCAATTTAACATCATGCGATGAGTAAGATATATATAATATATAATGTAAAGTGTTTAGGAAGAATTTTTGTAATATAATCTCATGAAACAAGTATGAGAGAGGTTCTTCATGATAGATATGCAACATATTTCTTTAGAAACGTCACATTTGTGGGGGGTGACATGTTCCCCATCCACTCTAGCTAATGAGTAGCCTTTATTGTCAAAAATTTATCTGAGATATAAGGCCATTCCAATTGGGGTTACATTTTTTGGAGGCATCCTCCCTGGTATCATTGGGGTTCTGAGAACGTACACTAGTTCTCCTTCAAGGAATGAACTGAGGCAGACCTTTTTATTGAAGGAATGTGCGATCTGATTCTGATAAACTTCAAGGTTGTTCAATGTGAAAACATGTTATCATCAAGTAATTATGGCTCATCCAGATGCTTCTACCATTACTCATCATCTTATAGTTGTCTATAAGTAGCTATTATAAGTGAAGGGAGATGAACTTCTATGGGTATCACTACATTAATCCTATATAGTAATGAATATGGTGTTTCTTGTGTAACAATACATGTGGTGG
This sequence comes from Viscum album, assembly GCA_963277665.1. NCBI lineage: Eukaryota > Viridiplantae > Streptophyta > Magnoliopsida > Santalales > Viscaceae > Viscum > Viscum album. The sequence continues at coordinate 124,241,171 of OY728131.1, forward strand.
TATTATAGGCACATAAAGCATGGAGTATATTTTCTATCCACGAATTATTATCTTTATTCACCATAATGTGAAGTATGTTTAACATATTCTAATTTAAGGCTTATATCTATCCATCTTCCATTTCACAACAATAGGATGAGTGATTGGACTTGATGTTGTATTCCTGGTAAAATTTCAACGACTCTATGGAATAGAAGTTGGTTCTTTTGTCCACAAATAAAATGTGAGGGGCCCCAACCTTATTTATGATATGATTCATTATGAATTTTATGATATTCTTCAATCCAAATTCCTTGAGGGGTAATTCTTCATCCCATTGGGAGAAGAATTTTGTAACAGTAAGGATGTACTTGAACTGCTTAGCTGTGGCTGGGGGATATAGTTGCACGACATCAATTCCCCATATGTAAAATGGATATGAGTATTTAGTTTTATGTAGACATTTATAGGGTGTACGGATGAGTGTTTTCTCAATATTTCATGCATGAAATATACTTGTAAATTCCATATAATCCTATTTCATTGTATTCCAATGGAAAAAATCATTATGATCTATTAGCAGAGCCTAGTCTTAGATTGATGAGCATCATATGAGCCTATATGTACTTCCTCTATAATCTTAGGAACCTATCTTTCTTCTATGTATATGAGGATTATTTCATCATATAATATCTTTTAGATGGAATTTGGATCATTTGGACCATCCCATAGGGTAATGTTCACTACACAGTGTAGAATATATTCCCTTTTGGATTAGTCTTTTAGGAGAGTCCCATTTTAGAAATAACCAATTATGGGCTCCATCTATCAAGGTGTGGATACTGTTTCATCATGCTCTATGGTTGGGTTAAACTAATTGATTTCTTCCATATCACAGACAATTATTGATGAGTTCATTCCTCATTGTGTGATATAGAAGATCACTTACTTCTAACTAGGGTCAACCAAGACTATGGTTTCATTATCCAGTGCATCATCACATGCATTATGTTATTGGGGAACATGGTGAAATGTGGGCTCAAATTGGAATTCTACCATTAGTCCCCGGATGTAGCCAGTGAGAGGGTCCAATTCTTCCTTTTTATGGAATATTCAGCATTGTTTTCTCCATCACCACTTCTGAATCCCTTCTGATATTCAGGTAGGATATAAGTAGTTATAGGGATAGTTATAATCAAGTGATGAGGTCTTGGTATTCTTCCTTCCTTTTCTGGAAAAACAAATACAAACCCTAATCCAACCCGATTGAGCTTCGTATTTTCTATTATTTTTTCGATATGACTTCAAGAGGTTCCACTGAAAAAAATTTACCATGTATAGTGAGTGTCATGGGAATAGAAAATCTCCTCATCTAGAAGTTCAGTGTCCACCAAATTACTTTCCATGGTAGGATGTGCTGTGAAAGAATCATCCAATTCTTTTATTTTCACTGCCTTCAATGACACAAAAATGGATGTGGTATTATTACAGACTGACCACCCATTGGTCTGGATGCCTAGTTATCATGGGGTATCCGAGGATATACTTGAGTGGATCAATATGAGAGAATATATATACTATGTTGTGCTATAATTAATTCATCAACTTCTAGACTGGAAATATGTGTGTGAGGCTGTTCTTCTCATCATATGAGAATTAGGTCTTAGTAACAAGCATCATTCGCCTAAGGAAATATAGATTGGTCTCACTCCCTACATCCATCATTTGTGTGAGGAGTGATCTAACTTATCATTAATAGATATCTACATATAAGATGAGTGTATTTCCGTCCATTGGTGGCCTCAATAATGGTGGGTGAAAAAAATGCTACATGAGTCTCTAAAAGGATTGTTGGCAGTCATCATGCCATTTGTAGGTGATTACTTCCTTCATTAGCCTGGTGAAGGGGAGTTATTTTCTAGGAAGTTCAACTATGAAATGTCGAATACAAGCGAGGTTTTCATATAGAACCCTTAATGTCATGGTGACACTACTGGAAAAACATTATTCTTTTCTGGGTCAACCTCAATGTCGTGGTGTCATACAACAAAGCCTGTGAACTTCCCTAATGTTACCCTAGAGGTGAAATTCAATGAATCAATCTTAAAAATATGTTATTAGGTCTTGTATTATATAGTTTGAATATCCATGAAGTGATCTCACCATTTCTAGAATTTAACCCCTAAGTCACCAATCTAACATTTTACTATTCTTCCCATAAAAGACATAAATATATGATGCTTAGAACATTGATATGTAGTGTTATCATTATTCATTCCAATTGGAATGGCCCGAGAGAAAAATTTCCCATGTGGTGCTCTTAAACCAGTGGCATATTCATCTTCAAGGGACATATTTATCTGATTGTACCCTGAATACCCATTGATGAAGAAAAGGTCTTGGAAGCTATCAGTTGTATCAATCAGGAGTTATGTGATATGAAATGGGAATTATTCCTTTAGGAAATAACAATTAATGTCTATGAAATTTATTTATAACATAATATTCCCATTCTTATTCTTAAATGTGATAATACTAGAAAACCATATTCGGTATTTCACTTCTCGGAAAAATTTAGCATTGATCATTATTTCAACTCCCACCTCTACATTGGCATAATAAAATAGTTCAATCATCCAATATGCCTTCTTAAAGGATCGATGGCCATCGAGTAAGATGAGATATAGTTTAGCCACATCTGGATTTAGTATGTTAATTTATATATAGATTAAAATAAAAACATATTTGTTGTTATTTGGAAATTTTATGTACATATCTTTCTCTTTAATGGGTATGGTGGTGATAATCAGTATAGGCCAATAGTCTTCTTCTGTTACCAAATTAATGTATCTGATCTCATCAATAGTGGTAGAGATGCCTTCCTCAAATATAGAATGGTAATTCCATAGGATACCCTTTCCTTTCTTTCACCTCTAATTCTATAGAGGCATTTTGATACATAGTCATAAATCTGGAGGAATCTATATCACTATCCGGGTGAGAGAGGCCATAATAAAATATATTATCTTCCCCTACCATCATAGTAATTGTATAGAGATTCGGGAATTGATTTTTTATTATGCCTTAAGTAGGGATAGAAGGAACTTGGACCTCTGGGACTAGGTCTATTGCCTCAACTAGATTAATGGGGAGTATATAGTTACTATCAAGTATTAGTAATGGATTTTTAGGGGAGGCCCCCAAGACATTGGTGGATGAAACCTAAATATTATTATCCACCGTAGGTTTTTTGACTTCCATTTTGTAAAAAAATTCCTTAGTTAATATGGATTCACAAGTTTTGAAGGGGTACTATAACAATTTAGTATTCTGACCATTCCTTTAATGGGGTCTTTTAGACATTGATGGAAGGTTTAAGGTACCACTATGTGACTGTGATGCTAAGGCCATCTGAGAAGGGTAATGTATGCAGTGTCTTTCTACATAAACATAATCTTAGTATTAGATACGAGATCCATAATATGTGTATTAGAATAATCTTCCATTGAATTATGGTCTCATGATTATCATACCTTTGAACGGTCACATTTTTTGGAGAAAAAACCCCTTTACTATATCACATAAAAATGAGGGTTTGAATTATAATGAGGATGATCATGGAACCATCATCAATTAGAGCCCTTCACATTTCAACATTATCGAGTCTACCTGAAACATGTAGAGGTATGAAGTGTCCCTAGATGACCTCTTCCTAATCTTGATCTGTGAATGAGATGGAAATATGGTATACTTCTAGCATATTCTCCACTCAATAGAACTCTATTGAAATGAATTCTATCTCAAACTCTATTATCCTTTAGAAGGACTCAACGAGTACCACCTTTAGTTATTTTGAAAGATGGGTCACATCCAATATTGAGATCATAGTGGGGATTACTGCTAGCTATTTCATAATTTCGTACATTTGTTCCAGAGGATGACACTTCTTGGGATGGTGTTGATCCTTAATATGTGGTCTAGGAACTAAGGTATTTTTAGTAGGTTGGCCTATTTAATTTACATCGGTTGTGGGAGAATCTACTTCTAATGGTGTGAGTCATGCTGACATTCACCACTACCTAGGTTAATTAGGTAATTGCACCCGTTATAGGAGTCCTTGCAAGAAAACTAGGTGTGTATGACCTTTGGAATGTTCTTAGATACATACATGTCTCTATTGGGCTTTCTAAAGAACCTTCCCATGAGTCCAATCTACATATATGTCTTCTATTGGGATGTGACCATAATATTGGGTCTGACCATGCCTGTGTTTTCCCATGTATCATCAATTCTGGCACATGTGACCTCCTATTCCTCAGTTAGGTTTGGGGAACTCATACATAGATACATGTTCATCACCTCATAACATTTTTTCTATTTTTATAACATTAAGAGAACCATGTATGCCCACTTTATTCAAAGAGGGTTTTTTTGGTGGGGTGACCTTTCTTTAGATGTTGAAGGGAAGAAATATGTAAAAGTCATAACATGAATTGGAGATGAATATTTCACTTCCTCTTATATTTTTTCCTCTGTATGATGGTTACTTCCACATTCAAAAGACAAACCTGATGTCACATCCCTAGTTAGAGGAATTATGGTGGGTCTATGAATTTGTTCTCTCCGGGTGGCATGATATCAATCCACTAATTTTTGAGTCATCTAGTTGTTGATCATATATTCTCTCCTGGATGAACCATTCTTCTAGTGAACATATTTTTTATTAGGAAATGATTATGTATCCCACCTACTCTAATGAGTTACCTAACACCACCAGTCTGGATTCAACCACACCATTAAGGACTTCCATGAAGATAAAGTAGTCCGAGACATTATGACCTAGTCTTCTATGAAATGGTAATTAGTTGGGATGGTCAGCAAGGTATACCACATTTGGATTCCTATGACGTGTTAGCTAGAGCAAGTTACTACACATGGATTCCTATAAATAACCAAGGAATTGTTAATTTTTTAAATTACACGATTTATTCATCTTGTTCACAAATATCAAGCAACCCTGATTTCTCCATGCTTCTAGCTGAGGGTGATTTTTATGGTGTTTCCAATATAAAGGAGGTTTTGGGTTATTTGGTACATGATTAGGTTCTTGAATGATCACTAATGTTGTATTAAGGTAAATAACATCAGCTTATTCCTTGCTAATCCTTTTCCTTAATGATGAAGGTATGAGCTAAGATGTAGCTTGGGTTACTTTAATGGATTCTTCCAAATGTTGGTACAATTTTTTTATATCAAATAACGCACATAGATACTTCATTGGGATTAGATTTTTCTATATCTCATCCCAAATATTTTCAGCATAGATTTCCAATAAATTTCCCTACAAGAGAGTGATTCTTAAAGGATAGTTCAAACCCTCCCATATGGATATGAAGTTATACATCCTATTATTTTCATATTTATTTATATTATTCAATTCATGGATTTTTGTTTTCCATAACATGGAGATGAATTGTTAAAGGAATTAATGATGAAGGTCTTCCCATCCTAAAATGGATCCGGGTGAACAGATTGTGTACCAAACATAGGTTGTCCCTACCATAGTATTTAAAAAATACCATAGCATTAGAATATTCTACTGATATTGGGGGACCATCATCATACCACATCATAATAAGAAGTGAGTAAGGTTTCATTCAGGTTCTCCCACATCGTCAATGGTGGATAAGGTATGATTTCTTAAATGGGGGGGGAAGCTATCATCATTCCATTCAAGATATAGAATCCTCTTAGGCTTTATAGGTGTGTGTTTCCCTTCCATGGATTCCATTTGAGTAGTGATGGACTCAATGATGTTGAGAAGTTATGGATGTACTCATATCTAAGCAGCCTAACATCTATAAGGACCAAGTGGGGCTTAAAGAGGTGGCCCCATTTTCATCTCTCACCAATTATAAATCCAACCTAAGACTGAAATGACCACCCTGGTGAGGGTGATGTTTTCTCCATAAAGGTGGTAGGTCATAATAATTTTTGAATTACACATTTATTTAGACTAGTTTCTTGAATCCATAGCCATTTCAATTCATAGAAGTCCCTATTTCTGGAGAATCGACTATAGGAGGAAGAGTATACATCTCTTTTAAAAGACGATACCCAACCAGAATATTTCTCTTCATTAGATCCCAATTGAGTTGTTTGTGAGTTTTTATCTCATTATGATATTTTCATAACTATTCTTTTGTTGAAGGAACCTCGATTCTCTTAGTGTAAAATTGCAATGTAGCCACACCTTTCCCTTTATCTTTGGAAGTGTTCCACCATAGTGGTGGAAACTCAATATTCATAGGTTCTAGGTTTTTGAGAATTCTATGATTCTGAGTGTGTGAGTCCTCGGTCTGTGCATCTAGATCACCTTCCTCATGGGGTAGGTTTTTGATGTTGTGGACCTCTACATCTGTGTCAGGATCCACATATTTTTTTTGATATTGATGAAATTTTCCATGGTATATCAAGAAATAGGGGTTGTCCTATTACATTCAATAAAAATGTATGATTAATTGCTACCAATATTTGGGACGTTCATTGTGACTTTGGCCATATTGAGCCATTTTGGATTGTGACCCTGGTGGGTTTTTATTGTCTTCATCATATTTTCCTCTTGTCTTGGCATATAACTAATGACCTTGATGGAGTTTTCAGTCATGACTGAAAAACAGGGCCTAATTGGAAAGGGTTTTTTCAGTGGGAGGAATGGATGGGATTTCAATCATTGATATTTACCTCCCATCCCAATGAAGACTACTTCCATCTATGGTGATGATGATGATGTAAATACAATGAGATCTGCAGGAGGGGGATTATTTGATGTCACAATTGGCATTGCTTGATGTAATTTTTTTGGTACCAATTAATCTTGTTGGGGATTTGATGACTCATGGGATTGATATTGATATATAACTGACCCCAACCTAGTGGGATATGATTGATCTTGAATAGTTTTTGATTTTTCATGGACCCTCTCGATGGAAAATGAACCTAGTGGTGGATATTTTGATATAAATTTACCAATCCTAGTGGTCTAGGGTTTTTTGAAAATACTGATGATATTTCATGAATTTTCATGGGAATTGATGATCCGAGAGGTTGAGGTGTTGGTAGATATTCCCCCATCTTGAGGAGCTAGGTTCTCTGAGGGATAGTTGTTATGGAAGCTCCTATTGTACCATTTTTTATTTAGTGCATCTTCTCATGTAGGAGTTGGGTTTAATGGAATCCCATGATGAGATCCAATTTCTAACATATTTCATTTGGTTGATTGTATCCTTGGGTTCTTTGTTTGAAATTAATTCTCATTGCTTCAAGGGGACTGGTTCAAAGCACAATGAGTTGTTCTCTTCATTTTTAGTGATGTATTAGAACTGTTGAAGTGGGTTCATTCCATCATAGACTAACTATCTCGATCATTAACTGGTCCCATAATTTTCCCAGAGGCTATAAAATTATAGTTCTCCATATCTGAGGATTTTTTCTATTTCACGGGTTTGGTGAAGTGAAATTCTTTATAATTTCCCTATCCTCGAATTCAGATGCATGATGTGGCTTCAGAGATTAGCTTCCAAAGAGTTATGATCCAATGGCTGCAAGAGTTCTAGAGATTTATATTACGCATTTCCAATTTTGGATCCTAGTCCATGGATATAGAAACTATGTCTATTTGATATAAGATTGTCTTGATGGTCTAAAGGTGACCCTCATATCCTAAAAATGGGAGTTCTCTTGCCTTTAGTGATTAATGAGTAGGAAAAAAGTTTGTCATAGATAAGGAATTCAATCCTTTTCTAGATCAGCTGGGATCTCATAATCATAAGTAGAAAGAGTTTGGAACATGGTGGGGATGTCTTTTCCGACTAAATATCTCCATATATCAATGTATTCTTCCTCTTAATAAAACTAAAACGCATCCATTCGATAATACCACGGAAGGTTATTCTTGGGGTTTCTTGTTGACCGAACTGGAGTGATGATGGTAGTTGTTGGGGAACTATATATAGTAATCCCTGATGTTTCAAGAACCTCTCTATACAATGTTTCTTGAGTAATGAAATTATCACTATATGTAGGTGTATGGGAAAGGATAGTATTTCCTTGTATGTAGGATGTATCACCATTAAGATGTTTACCATAGCATATTTCAGGAGTATAGTCCCTACAATCCATCTCCACACAACCATGAGGAGGAATATTGAGATATTGATCATCTTATAAATTAGTTAAAGAGTTAAGGGTCCCTTGGGGTATAGATAATGTTTCCTGGATCGCCTCAAGGGAACCAGATCTATGAAGACTAGGAATATGATCCTTATTCTGAGTCGTGGCCGGAATATGCCTACCTACCTTAAGGAATTGGGTAAGGATATGAGCCTACTATATGACGGTTGTCTGAACATGTTAATAATCGTCTAGTTCTAAAAGAGTATGATGAAAATATTAAGAATATACTCTAATAATATATTGAGATTCTTTTTATTGATTTGAATTTGAGCATGTACCTATGCATGTGTCATTTTAACTTAGTTTTACTCATTCAGAATAGGGGTATAAGCCCAATCATGATCCATTGGAATATACTGATGGTCCTTTGGGATAGAAATATAAGCCCATATTGAGATATGTGTCACTAATACTTTGTGAGCCCCAGTTGGAATAGGAATATGATCTTTGTGTGAATGTGATTTCCCTACATGAATATTCTGTGAATCCTCCAAAATGGGAGAAGTTATATGAGCCTCCTCTTATATTTACTTGGAAGGATGTTGATGCAGTTTTTCATCAGGGGAAGTATGAATATGGGATTTGATTATATGATATATTAGAATATCCAAGATAGATTCACTGATGGGAATATGATCATTTTTGGTGGTATGTTCCACTCTTACGTGGTGAGACCCAGTTAGAATAGGGATATAAGCATGATTTTGGGCCTTTGTAATATGTCATTTGTATTCCTTGATTAGAATACGAGCCTGTCTTGAGGTATGTTACACTGCAACATGGTGATACCTATCCAAAATGAGGATATAATCCTAATACCAGGACAATAGAATATGACACCAGACTTTTTTGATAGGTATGTTCCCATTTCCTGAGGTATGTGCGCCTCACACATGGGGATCCCTAGTTGGAATGAGAATTTGATCCTCGCATGATACCACACCCTTTACCAGAATAAGTTGATAATCCTCCTAGACTATTGTAATAATGTCTTCTTGATATAGAGAAACCACTTGTTCATGTTGATCAGAGTGTTGAGAAGTCATGGCTAGAGGGTTAAGAATATGAACATATCCCTATATTTATACCATTGGTGGAATATACCTATAGGGTTCTTCAATTGGTTCTACGATTTAATGGAATTTTAGAAAATTGTGCATAGGGATATAAGCCTTCATATTTTCTATCTCCAATATATACTGGAAGATATCTTTGATTACTATGGGGATAAGAGCCCACTTGTTTCCACCTTGTGCAACCAGAATTTGTCGTTTCACTTGATGCATGAGGGTGGAGATATGCGCCTCTCCCAAGACTTTTGTAGGAATATGCCCGCAGACTGTTTATGACTAAGAATGGATATTGTAATCCTCACCAGCTACAGTTAGGATATTTATGTGGGATTCATTTATGGATGTAGGGATATGATCCCACTCATAATTATCCCGATCTTTCTACACCCAATGTGTCTTCCTTATTAGTCGTGGATGGGTGTTAGAGGTGGTAGTGTGTTGGATGGTACCCTCAGTAGGCGACTAAAGGGTACTGGTGGGATGGTGCTACTGAAGGATGTTGATACGATCCCAACTTAGCATCCCCTGAAACAGGATGGGAGTCTTAGTAGGCTTCTAGATCCACCTTCATCACATACAAAATGTGGTGATTGTCGCACTCTGAGGATAAACTTTTGGAGTGATTTGTTATGGAAATGAGGGCCACTAGAATTACTATAGATTTATTTGGATGGTGCAGACTCATCAATTTCAATACATAAAGACCCTCATATTTAGCCTCTATGGTTGGTATCATAGCACGAAAATGGTATTCTTGGACCATTGTATTATCCACCATAGGTTGAAGATTTGGAGCAGGTGATGTCATTCTGAGGCCTGCAGGGGTTGGAGTTGCATCTGATTCTCCGGACCATTTTCTAGATAAAGACATTCTGGATGAGGTTTATTTTTAGAGCTGTTTTGATAGTCACAAAGACAAAATGGAACAATTTTTTTGATCATTTCACTATTTCATGAGTGATATGTTCTCAATACGATATTCATTTGTAACACAATTTTTCTTTTATTCCTTATTCATACATTCTAATCGCTTGGACATATAAAAGTTAGGATGGAGTTATTTCATAACAATCCATACTATAGAGGATCAACTATATGATCCATGTCATCTTAAATATATTATCTTACAATCTGATATATTCATGTAAGATTCACCATGTTTTCATTGTAAATCATAAAAATGGACATACGGATAATAACCTGATCATTTTTTTATTTGAGAGATTAATTTCAAGTACATCATTTTGGGTTCACGCAAGATCTATAGAAAAATAACCACTCATGTGAGGGGACCTTTAGTTATCCAATGAGAACTATACATCCTATCCATTTAATCTTGTGAAGAAGTTTCAACAATTAAATGATTTCTTTTGTACTTCTCTATTGCTGTTTCATCCGAAAGATGTGTCTAGTCCGACTGAATGATTCGATTATAGTGTGGGTTCAAGGTTATTATAAAATCATTAAATTTGGGATTACTTTTTTTCACCTAACAGAAACTCCCAATAACCCCGACATCCATAACTAGGTATGGATTTGGTTTCCAAATGCAAACAAGAATTTGGGGTTTCATAACAAATGATGATTAAGAGATCACATTGGATGAGAGGATGGAAGGTCAGGCTCATCACACCCTTTTGGGGGTAATTGTTGTCTACTTCAAGACACTCTAATAAATTTAAAATATGTTTAATAATATCTTCCTAGTCCTAATTTCGGACTGTTTACCCTAAAAAATGATCATAGGTTCAGTCCCTTCATTTGAAAATAAAGGTGGTCGTATTAGTCAATCCATCTCTATATATCTGAAGTTCTTCATCAATTCCCCATCGATGGGTAGCTATTTATTTGTTAGATCCATATAACTATGCCCTCTAGAGTTCGTGTTTATCTAGGGAGGTGGTCAATATTTTGAGGGTGGGATTGATCCATTATTAGGTGTCCAATATATTATGTTTTATGATAAGAATAAAAACCCATATAGTTAATTAAATAAATGAACTTTAATTTCATATGGGGAGGAATTATATGGGGGACATGGGGAACCATATATTTAAGAATGAATGTCATGTAGGAATCTTACATATCTAGGTTGTGGTAGGAATCAGAGTTATTATAGTTAATTCACAACATTGGTACTTTTCCAAAGGTAGATACCCTTGTATGGTGGGTAGTTATGTCATTCCATCAATCAAGGATTAAACACTGAGGTTACCATGTCCATTGGATACTCAAGATGGAAATGATGTTCTCATTTCAACTCCCTATTTGCATGTGAGATATTCATGGTGTGAGAAATAAGGGATGTCATGTAATCACCCTCATTGTATTTGGATGCAGAGCTTAAATGCTGGGACAACCCATTCGGTACCTAATATAGATCTCAAGACTTATGAAGGCATCATACATATCCTAGTTATAGAAGGAATTATAGTAATCATAGTTTAATGAAAATATATATCCTATGGTCAATGAGGAATAATGAACAATCCATTAGAGAGGTTGGGTCTTAACAGTTGGAATGTTTGATACATGGTATGGCATATATAGGGATGGATTCCTATTTGATCTCAGGCCTTAGGAACTCATATTACATATCCTTTTTATAGTAGGAATCATAGTTCTTGTTGATAATTTTATTAGGGATTGCACATTTAGGTTTCCCTTATATGTGGAACATATCATACTATTCCATTGATCGGGCATTGCACACTAGGGTTTCCCTATCTCGGTAGAATTTTGTGACACATTTGATATGTCCATTGTAATTCCCTAATCTTAGAGGATCTATGTTTTTTGTGACAAATAAGGGATAGTAAGTAATTACTCCCACTACTCATGGATGTGGGACTTAAGTACTGGGATAGTTTTTTTTTTGGTTATTGGATATGGATATCAGACATTATGAATGCATCCAACATATCCAGTTTATAGCGGGAATTAGAGTCATCATAGTTCAATTGGATAATACTTACACAATAAGGTTAGCCTTATATGTGTGAAATAAAATATTGTATATATGGATACATCTTACACACTAAGGATTCCCATATATAAGTTGGACATGGGTATCATGTCCGAGGATGCCTGCTTGGACTTGTCTTCTTGTATGCCTGACCGGCACTAAATATTAACCTGATATGCCTGGATTTTCTGCTTGACACGTCGAGGATGACTTCCTAAATTTTCCAAAGATGAAAAGATGATCTAATTTAATCTTTGGAGGGATGATACATAATCTGGATGGAGTATATGAAATTCCAATGCATGACCAAGGATGGATTGTCTGGAGGACATTGCAACACTTGTTCGTCTGATCATGCATATCCATGATGGAGTCAATTGAGGGATTTGATGTCATGAATTTTATGAGATCATGTTGTTGATAATTCTAGGAGAGTGTCAAGATTTTTAGTGGTCATAAGACCATCCAAAAGATTCCCTATTTATTAGATTATATACAATTAATTGGGTCTTTTCGAATCAGGGGGTAATTCCAAGGGGTATTCACATTGTTAGACCAATATATCCAGGGGCCTTCACATGATCTAAGACAACATGGTTGGGATCTTCCATAAGAAAAATATAGATTTTCAGGGGGATTTGTGAGATCATTACAAAATGATAAATGGATTTTATTAGGTATTTCTGAAAAAATGAGGAAATTGAATAAAGTTTATGACCACAAAAGGATGGACCATTTTTCATTTTTTATTTCCTTGTTTATTTTACAAGTACCTGGGGATCTCACAAGCTTGAATGATTGTTGTTTAATACAATCACTCCTCCCATAAGTGATGAATTTGGTGACCCAAAAAAGGTCCAGTGGTGATCTATGATCATTTCATGGGCAAACCCATCTGTTTTCTTTATGGAGATGATGGGGGGTCGCAGGACCACTTATACATGTCTGAAGCCCTTTTTATAGAGAGGGTGACATTCCAATAGGGTCCTACGAGGTGATGGGTACATTTCACCATGTTATTAAGGTGTCTTGATAATCACATGGGTTGTGTCCCTTATATTTATGACCACAAGAGGCTCACACATTTTTCCCATTTTATTTCCTTCTTTTATTTGACAAGGGCCTTTGGTCCCATGAGTTTGTTTAAGTGTTGTCGTGAATAATCACCCTCCCCATTGGTGATTCCTAACATGAAAAATAATGTTCATATGGTGATGCATGAGTATTATCATGGAAAACCCCTGCTTTTCATGGGAGCTAAAGGGGTGGAACAAGACTAACCGAACATGTCCAGACCCATTCATGTGATGAGGGTGACAAGTTCCTGGGCTCTTAATCAACAAGGATAACATATAATTAGGTTATTATGTTGTAATTAAAATAGAATGAGCACATCACATAAGGTTTATGAACATAAGAGTATCCCACCTTTTAGAAGATTTCCTCTCAATTTTCCTATGATTCATTGGATGATTGTGCAAGAGTCAACCGATTGAGCGGTTATGTGACCTGGGGGAGCTTATCTGGTTACCACTACATTATCGACGAGTCCCTTAGATTCATTCTTGAAAAAATAATAACTTAAAAAATGGGCTCTTCGAGATCTCTCATTGGTTATGTGCTATGTCAGCCCATCAGCATGACCTCCCAAAGGTCATTCGATAGTGTTTTTTGGGAAGTTCAGGAAATCCATGTGATTTTGGCCACCTTATTATTTATCATCATTGTGGATAAAATAATACCCATATTTAGGTATTTATTCCCTTATGTATTTTTTGATTCATATTTGGATGAGATCAATAATAATACAAAAACATTCTCAAGGAATGAAATTTTTAATGAGAAACTCATACAATATTGGTATTGTATTAATCAAAAGAAAATGATAGGGATATCATGATATGGACTTTAATACTTCATGAAATACATTTTGGTGGTTATAAATGAATAAAATAGGTAATTAATTAAACCATATTAAACAAAACATGGTGCACAATATGAAATATGTCTCAATGAATTTAAATTCATAAAAATAACCCTTACCTTAGGTTTTTTTATTTAATCATGTTTTGAACTCCTGTATAATAAAATTATATTTAGTGATGAATAAATTTGTAAGTGAATTATATTAACATTTTTCTTTCTTGATTATTTATAATCTTGAAATTTTATTTATTCATTTTTTATTAAGTGAAAATATCTTGAAGAAAAGTTTATGTTCAAATTATAATGATGTTTTTTTCAATTTCTTGATATTTATTATTTGTTATTTATTATTTTTAAAAATTATTTTCAAATATATTTTAATATATTTATATTAAATTTATACTATATAATCTACATGAACCATCTATGTGTGCTATTATAAATAAACATTGGTGATATCCTTATTGATGGATGAAATCGATTAATATCAAAATGTGTCAAATGTGAGGGAGAGAGGGTATGTATTATAAATAGAATAAAATAGTTATACTGGTATCTTAGTAACATATTTGTTTTATATAAATTGACATGAAATATTCTAGAAATGTACAAATAGGGTAATTTATAGATATACTAGAATGAAGAAGAATGGAAAACATAGAAAATAAATTTGGGGTTAATTATTCATTGATGATTTCATCCTTTACTAAAGCCTTAGAGGGCTGTGGATGAGTACCTATAGAACATCCCAATGGATACTATGAAATATATGAGTGGGGTATGGGTAGGCATTGGTATTTCAAATGTGGATGAGAATTAATTTTCCAAAAAACTAAATATAGGAGGTTTATACTTTAGGATAGAGGTATTTTTGTGTTAAAATATTTATTATTTAATCTTATTAACCAAATAATTTGGAATTTTATTGATTCCCATGAGTTTTTTGATATATTATTAAAAAATAGAGCATTGGTTTACATTTATATTTAAATAATATAGGATCCAAAATTTCAAATATATGTTTTTAAATTCCAACTAATATTTTAAAATTCATTTATTCAATAAGTAGATTTTCGGTCTAGAAAAATATTGCATAAATTTTGAAGTCATTCATACAACATAATAAAGTAAAAAATGATACAATATTCAAAACAACTATATTTTTTACTTTTAAAAAAATTATTCTAGAGACTACCAATATAGAACCCTAAAAAATTTCGAGATGACAACTAACAATTGAATGTAATGTTTTCATACTAAAATTATAAGACTGATTAAAATTACTTTTTGGATAAGAACTCCAGATATATAAAATACCTATAAATGAATTTTTTATGATAAAAAGTAATTTATTCCTATTCCATTCCAAGATAAACCTAATAGATTAATGGTACAATATATCTATATATATTATCAATAAATTTCATTAAAAGTATTATTTATTACTTGTTACATTAATTATTTCATATAAAAATAAATTAATCACATTAAAAAATATTTTAAAAAAACAATTTTTTAACATTATATGGATTAATCATCATTTATAACCATTTAAAAATAAACATTTGAATGGTTATTCATTTTTCAATGTTTATAAAAAAAAATTCAAGAAATTTATTAATAAAAATATGAGAATTTATTTATTAAATAAGATCATTTAATATATAATAAAAATAAATGATTTTTTGTGTGAAATGTATTTCATTGATATAGAATCATTAAATCCATAATACTTAGAGTTTATTAATTGATTCATTACAGGTATTTTATTTTTTCAAAAATAAATACTCAAATTTATTCAATCCATTATTCTGAAATAATTCTTGTCTTTAAATATAATGATTTGAAGAATAATATATTTTTAATAATTAAATGATTCTTTTTCTATGAGTGATTATATCTCTTAATTTATTAACTATTAAATGAATGATAAATAATTATATAAACATATATCATATAAATTTGTAAATATGATATATATATATATATATATATATATTTGTAAGTAATTAAAATCTTTTATAATATAAAATCAACAAAAAATAGTAGAGAAAGTAAATCACGATTCTTATAAACACATTGTATTGTGTGGTTTATTATTGTTTTAACATTTATAGGTTTTATGTTCGAAAAAATATTATTTTTCAATTATCACATTACTGGATAATCATTATTTGATATATTTTTTATATATTTAATGTTAACATTGTTCCTCAATAATAAGTATTTTCCTTATATGAGACGATGATATTAAACTATATTTGTATTTTTATACTTGATTAAATATGTTGTGTGTATAAAATGTAAAATTAATATTCCTTTATTATAATAATGAAACCATGTTTATCAAATAGAAATCAATAATTTATCTATAGAAAGGTTATCTAATAAATTGTTTTACATTAAATTGAAAAGTAAAATAAGATTATCCTTATAAGACTTTTTTAGAAATGTTTAATGAAATTATAAATTATAAAATAATTTCATTATTAAAATAAAAAGTATACATAAACTTTTTATGTTACATCCCCCCACCCTATAAGAAATATATCCTCAAAGCTTTAATTATTTCTCTGTAATGAAAACTGTTAAGGGTTTCTATCATATAGTAATGACTGAATATATAATATATAATGAGATTTAAACATTTATGACTTGGGTAAGATAATAAAATTATTATTTTCCTTCATAATTGGAAAATATTGAGACCATTTTTGAAAATATACTTCTTTTGTTTCTACTAATACACACGTGTTTTGAGATACATACCTTTCACTACTTCATTTTCAAAATCCTATATAAAAAAATAATATAAAAAATGGTTATAACAATATAATGTGATATAATTGAAATCTAATCATATGGTTTCATGTCCAATGATGAATTTGGAGTTCCTTCAATTATTATATCTACCCCAACTATTTTTTTCTATTATCCCTCATTAATATGTATCGATACCCATTTTATAGAATTATCTTTTGATGGAATTTCATAATTTTTCTTGAATTAATATTTTATAATTGGATTTTTGGGATATGAAATAAGATTTATATTTCCAAAAAAATTAATATTTTCTAGATAGATATATTTAAACTATGCCCCAAAATGTCATAAAATTTTACTAAAGGAAGATTAAATCTTGTTAGATGCATTGTACCACAATGATCTATTATAAATGATTTATAAATCTATGATGAAATCATTTTATGAATATGTTTTTTAACCAATAATTCTATATCCATTAATTTGGGTGTAGATTTGATTCACTTGAAAAATCATCAATATGTAAAAAATTCATAAAATCCAGAATCAAAAAGGAAATTTATAGTTTTCAATTTCATGATGATTTTACCATACATTACATAATTTTAATAACCTATTTCAATGATTGTTATTGATAATTCTTTCCATTTTCCCATAGATTAAGTGGTCTTTAACATAAATTCCCTCAATTAACCCTTAGATTAGGGCATTTATTTTCATAACTCTCACAATCCTTGTAATTGAATCTTTGATGTGTAGGTGGTTTATTTGATGGGACTATTATATCCTACATGTTATTTCCAACCCATGTATATGTAATTGATAATAACAATCATGTTGTTCAATCCTTCTACACTTGAAAAATTAACTCTGTGATTTTTTAAAATTTCAATGTTGTCTCCCCCACATTTAGGGAATGTAGCAGAGTGATTTGCCATTCCATCCTATAAATTACTATTCATGTTTCCACAAAACACCTCTTCATTTTATTATCACCAAATCCACATGAATAATGAGATATTTTAGTCACAATTTCCACATTATTTACACATCAAAAAAATATGTTAATATCTACCAATGTTCCATATGCATAATTTTATTGGAGGATATTGTTTTAATCCACTGAAAAATGGTTTATTTTTCATTAAAGGAAAATAATAAAACCATATGAACTCCTTCAAGTATTTATTATTTTTTATCATAACTAAAAATTTAATAATTATACTTTTACCAACACTTAAGGAATTATCTCTTCCTCATAGTATGAAAATTTTATGGAATATATATAGAGGAAAATACCCTCCTAAATACCTCTCATTCTAGGGAATAATATTTTTCATTTTCCTCATATTTTGAATCTGGATACAACATTGATCTTACTCACTTTCCAAATGATAAATAGTTAAGATAACCATTTAATTGTATGAGAATTGAATAATGTAAAATACAATTTCAATTATAAAAATACATGTTCAATAGTTTATGGATCATAATACCAACTGAAGGTTGGTGTAGGTTGATTCATGAAATAATTAATATAATAATTATATTATTTGGTGCTTATAGTAGATCAATTTTTTTTGTTATTATTCATATCTTAATATAGTATTTCAATGAAGTTTTAAACACCATATCTTATCCATTTTTTTATCATTAGGAAAATCATTTCATTTCCCCTCACAGTCATTGATAACTCTTATTTCAATCCATTTCCAAGATTAATCAAAATTTATTGATTATAATACATAATTTAGTAATCATATAAAATGAAAACTATTAACTATGGAGGAGTAAATCAGTAATGACATATATACCCTAATTTGTTATTTTTTGTGGATTAATTCTATATAATACCTGGTAATTTTCTTATTATCTGTTATAAACTAATTAGTTATATATTACATCATTAAGATATAAAATAACATAAAAATACATTAAAATCCTTTTTTAACTATTTATAAGGTTCATGTAAATAAAAAAATAATTTCCCATGGTACTGTTAAACAAGGTGTATAATTAGGCCCACTTAATGTCCACTAAGTAAATATTGAGTTAATACTCAACCAACCTAGAAAGGTTTATTATACCTATGTGATTCTATTTTAGATCATTCATCAACATTTTTGTACCAAAATAGGGATTTCATTACTAAGAAACCATACACTCTATACATTAAAAAAACTTTATGATGTTTTCTAATATTTAGACTTATCTATATAATTTTCCAAAATTGTCTCTAGTCCAAATACCTAAAAATAACTAAACCACACACTAATACTAACTAAAACGACCCAGACCCACACTCTTTGATGTGGTGAAAAATATTTAGTCTTTATAAACTATATTCAATGAAAACTAAGACAAATTAACAAAAAAATGACATTTACATTATTATCATAATTTCAATATTTTACCTCAAAATTTAAAACAATATCAGAACCCAAAGGTTTAATATATTTTGAGATTAGATTCATGATATTCTTACATATAATAAGTTTTATAATTTTCCCAAAAATATATTTCATTCTTGATAACACTCTGGAAAATCATACATAATACTCTTCTTCATGACATATGGAATTAAATCATAAGAAAGCTGAGATCAAATGATCAGTAAGTGTAAAAATTAGAGATATAATTCAATGATCACAAATGATTAGAATATATGAATATGATAATGAGAAAAAAAATATCTTGTATTTAACATATTTTAATTGAGACACACCAAACCCTTTCTCCCCAATTCGATTCAAGAAAACATATACCTTACAAACTAACTTTGATACAAAGTGAGATGACCCAATCTGATTATATAAATACTCAATAATATTTTAAATTAAATATCACAATTAATCTCATATCCATAGAGACAAAATATATATTTTTTAGATAGTATTTATTTAATAATATTTTTTTTAATGATTCTTTGTAATCTCACCATACTATACCTCTTTGTAGACACCTCATATGTTATACACTTCTTTATAACTGATGGAATAGAAAACATAATAATGGGGTGAGCATACCTTCTTTCTTAAGGAAATATAATATCAATGAGTAATAAATGGTTAGACTATAGGAATATATGGAATGTTAGCATGGGATAAATATCTGATTAAAACAAAATAAAAAATTATATTAGTTATATATGGGGAATGGTAAATATATATATAATCTCAATTTATCAAACATATTCCATGGAATAAGGGCATAGAAACATGAGACAATAAGAATGATCCAGAGGTCTTATAATTATAATTTAATATAGGTATCTGGTATAATAATAAGTATATGATGTCATAAAATTATGAACAAAGATACATGTAATCGCATCCATGCTCAATTTTTTGAATAAAGATGATCATAATGATGTTCATGCTCAATATTTAGAACAAATATGACTGCAATATGGTCCATTCTCAATATAATTATCTCACTATATGTAATAATTTACCTAATTAAATGGAGGGATATAATGGAAACACCGATATCATAATGATAAATAATACCTTCGATTCCCATGTGTAATTAATCATTTATCATATAATTTGAAACTTTTGGAGAGAAAATGGGTTTTATAACAATTTATAAGTTATCACATAAAATTAAATCAAGTGTAATATTAGTTGATAAAAAAATTAAATCACCCAAAAGGTGTGTCTATAAAGGAAATCTACAGGTCAATTAAAGAAAACTTTTTCCTTATGAGATAGATATTTGGAGTAAAGGGAGAAATGGTTGAAAAATCCTAAAAATAGATTTCATAAATCATATTTTACATTTTCATAAAAAGATAATGTTATGGGTCATTTTTGAAGTTATATTTGATGACCTAACAATTAAAAATATCAAAAATAATTTATAAGTAGTCCCCAATAACTAAACATTAAGTGGAATAGATAAGATATTATCTGTAAAAGATATATAATTTTAATATTTTAAAATACCTTTATTGAAACTGACATTGTAAAAATTAAAATAAAGCATACTTTTGAAAAGGTTTTAGGAGAAAAATTAAAATAAAAACATATAATTCATATTTGGGTTTCAATATAATAAATTAAAAAAATATGAAAAAATTAATATAGACATGGATTTGAATGATATTATTGGAGAGGTTGAGAATTATCCATAACAAAGACATTTCTTATTAATGAAAGAAATTCATTGAAGTAGAATAATTTTAGGATAAATTCATATTAAAAAGGGAGAAATAGAATTTAACATATGAGGTAAATAAATTTAATAATTTTAGAAGCATATAATTATATATTCAAAGGAGAAAAACAATTACTCATTGAAAAGTCAATTGAGAAGACAAAACACATATCATGGATTCTTTCATTATTGAATATTCTTAAAATACTATATGATAGACATAGAAATATTAATCAACAATTTAATAACCTTATTAAAATACATTAACTTTTAATCTTTTTAATTATAATTAATCATTACATGCTTATTATTTAGTTATTGTTAATTTTAATCATAAAGTGTTATTGATTTTGACTATTTGTCACAAGAATCGTAATATCATTGTAGATCACCATTAATTTATTCCAAGTTTGTTATTTATATAATATTTAGGGTGCTATAATATATTCTGCATAAGGATCTATAAAGTTCCAATTTCATTCCATGAGAGTTTTAGTTATTATTTATGAATATGAAAACATTGACGATTGTGTTTCTATAAATTTTAATCATCAAAATGTTACATATTAATAATTGTTTCCATATTATAACATTCCTAAATAATAATTATTTAACATAATTCATTTTGTAAAAATTATTTGTATTGATTAAATTCATTCATAAAACCATCCATGTTTGGCGGTGATGAGAAATGAAATTCTTCATTCTTCGTGGTTGTGGTTGTGGTTTTTACATAACCTGAGTATTGTTACAATTTCCCAATGATGTGAGGGAGGGATAAAATGGTTGTTATATAATCATAAATAAAATTCCATTATACTAATGAATCTGACTTAATATTATTAGTGTGGTCATAATATGTTTGGAGTAGGGTTGAGGATAAGAGTAAAGAAGAAATTGTAAGGGAGTTGATAATACTCAGGTTTAGGACTTCAATCATTTCATGAAATACCTCTTAGAAATGGAGGATATGGGAAACATTATTTTATCCATGGGATAACAAATTATTAATAAGTATGAAGGGGGTTTAATATGGGTTATGCCTCTAGTGAATTTTGAATTATAAGTGTGTCTTGAAAGGGGGTGTAGTGCGGTCCTTTTTTGGTGAAAAAGTGTAACACCCCGAGATTTTATGAAAAATATTATTTCTAATTTCATTAATGTCTTGTGTTGTAAGATACACCAAAAGGAGATTGCACAATATGCATCCCTGCCTTGGCTACCATTATAAGCAATCGCGACCTTCCACGATAGCGTGTGTTGTACGCAATACCGAGTTTTTCTAAACAACGATATGTTATATAAACTAGAATTTATGAATATTAATACCCAAATTTTGAAATTTTATATATTTTATCTCTCAAAATGGACTTCATTTATGGATTCAGAATATCGAAATTAGCCTAGGGTGAAGTTTTTGTATTTTTCTGAAAACATTCAATTTTTGATGAATAGTGAAAACACTAGGTTACTATTCAAAACCGACTTTTTATTTAAATAATTATTTATTTTATTTAAATTTATTTTAGGTAAAAATTGATACATAATACCTATATAAGTTCAATTTAATTCATTGGTGTCATTTTATAATAATTTTATATATAAAAAAAATTTATTGAACTTTTCACCGTCTTTTACCTACCTCCTAGGAGAATTTTCAAATTCACATAAAACTTAATTTTACCGCTTTTGTGGGTGGAATTTTGAAATTTCAAGAGACATGGTTAATATCAAGGACTAAAATGTGGTTCAATGAGATGAAAATAAATTGGTGAATAGTAACTTTTACTTTTTTACCACAGTTAAAAGTAAATAGGGTAATTAAGAGTAAAATTGTTATTATTATTACCCTAAAACATGTCCTAATTCTATTGGATAAATGTAATTCGACCAAAAAAACCTTAGGAATAAAATATGACCATTTAGGCCCACTTGGATTAGATTATGACATTTATTATAAATTTATTTAAAGAAGGGTTAAAATAGTAAAAAACAATGTTTAATAACTAAATAATTTTTAATATAGGGTTATACATAAGATAAATTCGACTACAAATATTAATTAGAAATCTAAAAATATTTCCTACATAATGGTGTTTTATTTATAATTTTTAGACATTAAATAATTTAATTTATTTATGACACAATGATAATGCAGTAATTATCTTATTAATGAAATATTGACATAATTGATGTTATAAATACCCAAATAAATGTAATTTGAGACTTTTTATGAATTAAACTAATTTTATAGGTTACTATGGCATGTTATAATTGATTTAGTAAACTTTTTTCGAACTCATCATTCATTTATGATTTTCACAAAAAATCAATTACCAAATATTGTCAAAATTGACATAAAATAGTTTTTAAAACAAATATTATATTAGTAATTTTTATTTTATTTCTAAAAATCTAAGGTTCGTAAAAATGACTTAGATAAGGTTATATAAACAACTTGGGGTTCGTTTGGCTTGTTATAGTAATTTTATTAACCTTATAGTGTAAGAAAACAAGAAGACACGGTAAAAGTTAAATTATCTAACTTAATGTTAAATCTAAATGATACTGTTAAAATAGAAACCTAAACTTGTCTAAATTCTATTATATGAGAGGATTTCGACCTATCCCCACCTTATCTTGTGAATAAATAAATTTGGAGCTATTAAAAACAGAATATGACTTTATAATAAAATAATATTTTTAGTTATTCCAAAGGTACCCCTCTCCTCCCTTATAAAAGGGCACCTCATTCCTCTCTTCCTCACACCACTTTGAGCCTTCAAACTCGGCCCACCCCTGCCAAATTCTCTTCTCCACTTCCCTAGAAACATACTAGAGGTCCTGGTCTTCTTAAAAGACCAATTTTACTGCCCTAAGAGGAGGTCTTAAAGAGGCGCTTCAAAGAAGAGGTAATGTCCATTACCGATTCTTTCAACTTTATTTCTTCTTCCACTTAATCTTCTTTAGTTGTTTCATTGTGAAGTTATAACATCAGTATCAATCATATACTGATATTTTATTTTAAATATGAAACAATCCTATTTCACCTTCTATCCATCCTACGAAAAACAAAATCACCGCGCGTGCGTACGTACAGAATACCGTCTCCATGCCGTGGTGTAATCTGTTTTCCACCAACACCTTACATGGATGGGTATAATGGTGTAAAGAATAACTATATATGGTTATTATAACATCATACCGATACTGATATATTATACCATCAACTCCGATTCTATTCAATAATTATGGGAACGATATCATCGCTCGTGCATACGTACGGATTACTGTCTCCACGACGCGATGAGATTCATTCTCCATGTTAACCATACATGAATGATTATAAAGTTTATATAATGAATAATAATGAAATATATGAAATAATAATTCTATTGTATTTATTTATATATGTATGTATGTCATCTATTTAGTTTCATTCAATTCAATATAGAAAAGAAAACAGCGTTCATGCGTACGTACGGCGTACCATCTCCATGAACGATGTATTTAATTCCTTTTATTGATCTATAATATATATGTATATGATGGATATATATTATATATAAATCATGTTTTACATTCTGGAATTATTTAAATCAGGATATAAGTAATAATATAAAGAATGACAAGTCGTAACACATACGATAAATGAAATTATTTTACCCAAAACGCTGCTTTAACATGGAATTTACAAAAGAACGGGTAATACAAAGTCATAAGTGAAACATATATGATATCATAACAATGAATAAGATTTTTTAATAAGTAAATGACATTATTTAAATCATTATAAAGGAGTTTTGGATCCATACGAATCATATCAGACCTAAGGTAAGGGATAACTATTCCAATCTCGTTCTTATCCGAGATTGTTCATTCGTAAGTATTTACTGGGGCTATTGTTATCATCCATGTCCATGTTTCCTAAAAATGTTTTCATGTATGTTTAAATTCCTTTTTTACCATTTTTGACTTTTAATACATGGTATGTAAGCAATATTTATTTTGTTAACAATACGAGTTACTTTTTGACTTTTCGGATAAAAGTTCGTGAAAAATGTTATTTTTTAACTTATACGGCATGAAAGGATTTTTACGGTTTTATAAAGCCTTATTTTTATGAAGCTTCCTCCAAAATATTTCATGAATATTTTCAAAAAATCCTTTTCTTTTAAAATTGCATGACATTTTGTGAAAAGAAAATGATTTTGAAGAACAAATGATATTTTCCTCAAGAATTCATTTCATGTGTTTTATCAAGACCATTTTTCGTCTAAGATGACATTATTTCATATGTGTATGTTTCAAGTATAATGTCTCTATGATTTACATGGTTTCACTTTTCTTATTATGAAATGATATCCATTTCTTTTATATGGATTATGTGATGACGAGATGATTTTTATGAAACCCATTTTATTTATTGGGTTATTATGAATGATGTATGTTTATTTTGTGGCACAAGTAAGAAAGATTTCATTATGAGATTGGTAGGACCTATATCTCCCTCCAATGCATTGGGTAATGATTTATATCTCATTAGATAGACATGGATGGAATGGCAGTTAATCTGGTTCAGTTTTACAGGACTGAAACGAGGAGTGAACTCGATTTAGAAAGGGACTTTGTCCACTAAGATGGTCTTAGCAGCAATGCCTTGGCTACTATGGAAATCATAACATGTTCGTAATGGTTGCCACAATTACATGTTTTATTCCCATGCTATTTTATCATGATTGATGTTACCTTATGATATATACCTTACGTACTTCCAAGATTCATGTCTTTGCTCAAGATTTTGATGTTTATATTTTATGTTCAAGTTTTTTCATTCAAATGTTTATGGATTGTTTTATGTTCTCTATGTTTACCCTTACTGGGAATTTGAGCTCACCCCTTTTATGTTTTATTTTCCCCAGGAAATAAACAATGGTTTTAGGTAAGGAAACAAAAAGTTGAAGATTGTTATGGGAGATTTTGAAGATCTTTCAACATGATTAGATGTTTATATTATGAGTTTCCAAAGATACTAAACTATTACGGTCCTTATGTGTCTATTTTTGATATGTATTAAGTATTCTGCAAAAGTAATGTAATTTCCATGTATGTAAAGTATGGGCCATTATAAAAAGTGTTACATTTCCATTGAATTTAAAATTATGTGAATAATAATGACTGAATTATATTGGATTTAGAGGATAAATAATTTTGATAAATTTTGGATTTTATTTTCTACCTACAAAAGGCATTGTATAAATTTTACGTGTCACGTTTATTTATGAAAACTCTGTCGATGGTATATTATTTATTTTTAACCCATAATAATTTATTAAATATTAACTATGGAAATTATTTTTTAAAAAAAAATATTACCCTCCATAAAATATTTTGACAAAACAAATTGGAACATGGACTATATTTAATGGAATGTTACATTAATTCAATTATTAACTATGAGAAAAATATTTTTTAAAATTAAAATATAAGATATATAGAAATTATATTTTTTTGATGAAAGGATACTTTTAAAATATTAAATATTATTATTTTGGTTTCATATAAATTTCTAGTTAAATGAGTATTAATATATTATTAATATAGAAACTATATTCCGTTAAAATAATCATTAAACCATGATATATTTATTTCAATAAGATAAATGTAATATTGTATTAATAATGATTTTTTATAATAAAGTTTTCACCATAAAATGACTTTATTTGTTATTCAGATACATTAAATCAATACATTTATATGAAATATAACTTTTATTTTTATTAAAATGTTTTATTTTAAAATGAATAAAAATATATTAATATACATAAATTATTACATTGGTAAATACATGTTTGTATCTTCTTAACTTCTACATATGTTAACCCTCAAAGTCCCTACATATGATCTAAGGATAAAAAATAGTTGTTGTATTCACAGGTTGAAAATATATTATAATTGATCTCTCAGTGATGTCAAATATTTTCGAATTATCCCACAATTTATTTCACTCAATATTCACCTTTTAAGTTCATTGTATTCCATGTGTAGGGAAAACCATGTGAATCTACCTCTGTTCATTTAAAGAAAATGAGATTCATAGGAAAGAATTCAACTACATGACTATATTTCATCTATTTTCAATATATATTTCATAATATGGTTACCAATATTTATACCAAATAATTAAACAACTATTTTAAAATTTCAATAATATAAATATAACATAGTTTTTTATAATTTAGATTTCTGATTAAAATAATTTATCATGACTTTAAGGTATTACAATTTCTGAGGTGTTACATTATAATCTCCCCCTAATTAATTTCTCCATAAAAATGATATTATTCAGATGAAGAAATATGAGGTTAATTATATCCTATTGTATAAAATGGTTTAGAGGTATCTTCTCCAATCTTTTTGCCTCACCATATAACTAAGACTATGTTGGTTCTCATATTTCCCAACCCATTTTTTAATTGATCTAATATCTCTATTTTTTACTTAGTAAGAGATATCACATTTCAACATTATCTATTTTGAGTTTAGTACATGTGAAGGTTATTGATTTTACTTCATAAAATGGGATTCATGGAAAACATCATACACGTGTGAGTGTTATGGAGGGAGTGCTTAGGGATATATTAAATCCCCGACATATTCATGAATCTAAAAAGAAACTTTTGTATCTAGGACTCAACATCCTTTTATATAAAATCTCATAACATACATCCAATGAGATATTAGAAGGAATACCTTTCAAAAAAATCAGATCACATCAATGGATATCATCATATCTCACCAAAAAAACATTTTGATTCTTTTATATGTCACTAAACTACTCTGAAAGTATAATTTGTTTAATTTAAATGATCGGGTACTAAATTTTTTATTTCTACAAATTCATCACAAGCTTTTGTATTCTTGTATCTCCTCCCATAAAGATCCTTATATTGAACCATATGGATTCCATATTAGAAATTAATATTATTTGATAACTCTAATAGAGAATGGTTTTGATCCCAACATCTATTGAAATCTAACATGAACAATCATAGAATATCCTCCAATATAGGAACTATCCTTTTGAATTAACCATCATTTTGTTAATAATGTGTTTTTTATAAAGATTAAATATGTATCTAATTCTTATTAAATACTCCTTTAATTTTCTGATGTGAACCGTTAATATTGGTAAAATATAATGTAAAATGGTATTCCATGTAGTCCTACCACGTCCATTATATATATTCGAGTGAGTAGTCTTCTAGAATAGCAATGAAGTGTATAGATATTCTTAGTCTATAAATCACTAACGAGATGTAATTGAAACATTTATAAGTATTTTGAATAAATGGGATGGAATCCATGGGGATTTTCTCCCATTCCAATTTTGGAAGTGTTAATGTCTAGACTAAACCATTAGATTTATGAAAACCAATATTTTCTTTCTGGCGCACATTCATTGAGATAAATTCTTAGAAATCTATCTCTTCATTTTGTTTCATTATAAGTGGTGTTTAAGTTATCGACTCATTTTTATGCTTCTAGGATAAATGGATAAGGATGATATATATGAATCGTTCAAAATAACCTTCTTTTTTTGGTTCAGATGAAACACATACCCATATTCCAAAACATATAACTCCATCTCTATCAAGACTGAACAGTTAAACATTCCCCATATTATTTTGTTTCTCCATATCAAAATTATTTTCCTTCTTAATCTTTTCATAGATGGATGTTTCAGAAATAATTTTTTGAAGGTACAATGGAATCCCTTCCATTATAATCTCCTTATTTTTAATTAATCTAGTTTTTTAATTCATTCCTTTCAATATATCTCTATATGTATTTATTTATATAATGTTTTCAATTTTTTGGGAGTCGTAGAACCTGAGAAATAATACATTAAAAATATTAATATATATTATGGGATGTATATGAATCTTTTTGGAATATATGGTTTTTATATTGATTGATAACTTTAATTATTAATCTAATACAAATAATGGGTTTCTCCTAGGCCTAATAAAAAGTTAGTCAGCATCGACCATTCTATTGATGGAAAATATTGGAAGGTTGATTAAATATATAATTTAAATAATTATTCAATTCACATATAGTCCAAAAACCCTTATTCCATCACTATTTATATTTAATTATGAAAAATCTCTATGAATATTTTCATAACCATGAAATATTAGATATAAGGAGGAGGAGTGTTATGTTGTTGTTTAAAATTGAGAATGTGGATAAACAAAAATGATTGAAGAAAAATGTGAGACAAATTAAAAAGGTGTAAATATCATCACCTTCTTTCCTAAAAGAAAAATTATTCAATAGTTATTAATTTTTTATTTATGTATGAAACATTATTTCATTTTTAACAATTTGATTAGTTTTTGATGCATGGTTTTTTTGTATCTTAATTTCTTATCTATGTTTTCATTCTTTTCATTGTAACAATTTTAATTATTATTCATGAACATAATTATTTAATTTTTTCTCCTGATTTTCACCATTCTTTTCAAAAATATATATTCAATAAATATTATATCGTAATCAAATGATGATAATCACTTCATTCTTGTGTCATTCCAACCACAATTATTTATTATTTCCCCATGGTGTTTTAAATTTGATATTTTCTTGCCATATTTAATTGTGATCAAACCCCTGTATTCATTGTGGATTTTTAAATGTCGTCTAATTCCACGATTTTTAGGTAGATTGAGGATTCCTTTAAGATGTGGGGGATGGTATCATAGATTAAGACCACCATACGGTAATGGGTGGCATGCAGACTACCCTATGGGATATCGAAGTTCTATTTTCAAGGCACCATAGACTAGGAATCATATAATGATTTATCTTTTAGTTTCATATATTTAAAATTATTTAAATTTTGAGGACTATGGAATAATAGAAAAAACTAGTGACCACATGAAGTAAGGGTTCGTTTAGTTTTTGAAAACCATTATTATACAATGTTTTTCATGAATAACATGCACAGTATATAATGGATATCATGATAGGTAAATTTTTGGATTGATTTAAGTATCAAATACCTTGTGACCAGGTCCCCAAAATGTGTGATCCTACCTAGGTGGAAAAACTGTGTGCCGAAGAAACTAGCACAAAACCATATGTGGATAGACATTCCATATACCATGAGAGACATGTCATGTATATGTTCATGGATACACAATCAATGTATCATGTGTACATGTCCATTACCATGTGTTAACAAACACATTGTGTTCTCCTATATACACATTTTGCAGTGTCACATGGATAGAAAACCATTTCTTAGTGAGGTCACATGTCATGTGACCCTATGTACATGTCTTGTAATTTATCCATAAACATCTAGATTGAGTATGTTCTTCCTAATTACATAGGTTTAGGCCCTTGACTAGCACATCATAACTAGTTTTCCACATCAGACATGTGAATGGTATTCATTTTGATATTAGAGTTATGGAATGACGTGATGTAAGTGGGACTCTTCATTCACTAATGATTTTCTAGTTATAGTGTGTGGGTGGGTTCATCAGAAAGACATCGGGGTTAGTAATCAACTAAATCTCTAACTTTAACATCCTCCATATCATTAAAATTGGTGGAGACAGTAATCCCCCACATTACATCGAGAGCATGTCCTTTATCTTCAGAGTGGAATCCTCATCATTGTGATCTACTAGTGTGTAGGTACTCCAAAAGGGTAGTGCCCCCTTGGTTGTGCTACACATTAATAGAGTGTTAGACCCCTATAATAATTATAGAGATGTTATATGTGACATTTATATAATATATGATACCATTTAAACAATGTAATGACACTTCCACCTTATATTTCTTTGATGATAGAGATCCCCATTCACTCTACATTGTTGTTAATGTGAGAATATCTAATTTTTTCTTTTTATACCCCTTTTCTTTATGCTCAATCTATCTGTTATTATTTCTATTTAAACCCTAATTATTTTTACTTAATACTGATAGGTATTTATATTATCACCCCTACATGGGAATTCCCCAAAATTGTTTTTCTTATGAAGGTAACAAGTAGATCGATGATGACCTTGGTGAACCTATATTTGAAGATGCATTGTAATAGTTAGTGTTTCTGGTCATCTTCAATGAAAAATATTAGATATTTTATTTTAGGAACTCTTTAGTATTTTCCATTTTCGAGTTTTTTCTGGTGGGGAACCCATTTCGCATTGGTCATGTATTTTTTCCATTATATATTTTACCTTACATTGGTATACTTTAACTTATTTCCCAGATGTGGTTTCATACATGTTTTAAAT
This sequence comes from Viscum album, assembly GCA_963277665.1. Classification (NCBI taxonomy): domain Eukaryota; kingdom Viridiplantae; phylum Streptophyta; class Magnoliopsida; order Santalales; family Viscaceae; genus Viscum; species Viscum album. The sequence continues at coordinate 124,272,586 of OY728131.1, forward strand.
TCTATGTTTTTTTATTATATATTTACACGAGTTTTTGGTTATTTTTGTGTGTAGGGGGTACTTATTAAAACACCTTATATTTCATTTATATGAATACCTAGTCATAGTCATCATCCCATAGCATATTAAAGGATAGCTTGGGGTGCAATTATCAATTTACTGGCTACCCCAAAGGGGGCCCGAGGGGTTGTATTATGACATTGTGGTATCCAATGTTGTTTTTTCCTTAGGTTGGTGTTTAGAGACTGGCATGTACAGATGTTTGTATTGTAAAAATAGAAAAATTGTTTCGAAGTATCTCATGTTCAACTGTCAGGATTGGGAAACTAGTATTTTTTTTAGTGACAAACATATCCATAAACCAGGTCTCTGAATACCTAATTGTTGACTTGAAATTTTGAGGCATCAATTTTACGTAAAAATGGAACCTGAATAATATATGATTGGTTATTTTGGATTTCATTTCCTTCTTCTATCATCACCCTTGAGATGCTCATTTAGTCATTGGATGCCCTGCTAATTTTCACCATGTAATCATGATGATAAAATGATAGGATAATAATATAGGGTATTGATGATGAATAGTTGAGTGATGATACCCGGTTACAAGGTTTTTATTACAACCATTATAGTATCAAGGATTTTTTTTCAAGAAACCATTCATTATGTGGTATCACCAAACTGCTAGTTAGTAGTGTTTCTATACATTGAGAAGCAAGAGAACCTAACTCTAGTGGGTTGGTATGATATTTTTCATTAGATTTATCTCACATTTGTTCTATATATTCAGGATAACAATTTTTTGAGACTGAGAGTTCTTCTAGATTTCTTAGTTTATGGACCACCTAGATTATTGGAGTGAGATGGACCCTCAGGCAGTATAATATTTTCAGGATTATGTAGGTAAACGTTTCTATCCAAAGATAATTCCATCCAACTAAATGGACATGCTTTAAAAAACCAAATTTCATGGGGTACTAAGTAATAGTTTTGGATTGGTAATCCATGCATTTGATTATGTACAACTCTCTTAGGAGGAGATTGAGATCATGTTCCCTTATAGTATTTATTACTCTACCAAGATTCTAGTTCAGGAATAAATGATTTATAAGAAGGTTTGGAAGTCGGAAACATGTAATTTAGATGTATGAAAAAACTAGTATGATTTATTAATCAAGTTCATAGAGTAGGAGTAATTCTATTTCTCAGAATAAAACATGAGGATCTACAGTGAAGAGGTCAAATGGTGGACATAGTCAGCTTGAAGGTTCCTCAAATCATATGTCTTACTAATGAATCATACATCATGGGCATGGTAGATGTTTTTTCTATGATTATAAAGGTAATATTTTCTAGGATATCTATACCCATTATGTTGTATTAAGAGGGAAGACAATAGATACTTTCAATAAAGGATCTGTATACATAGTACGAGGTGCGGTCTTTATCCCTTTATATTTTTTAATTCAATTATTTTCCATAGAAATGGTTCCTTATTTTTTGATTTATCCATACGTTTCTGATATGTGATATGGATTTGAGCATGCAATAAATAAGGATGATTTCATCAGTAATACAAGTTCACTTATAAAGTGATTTAACATTATACAGGTGAGTATGTTCCTCCCAAAGTAGATAATGTCATGGTTTGGTGCATGAGTTCATGTATTTGTATGTTTGGGTTCATTTTGGTTTTTCTATGTCGTGGGTTCAAACCCAAGATATGGGTAACAAGAGAGAAAATCGAAGGATAGATTCAAATGGTGGAATCATATATCTCAAAGGCATCAAGGTAATATGATGTATGACTAGTGATAGATCTAATTTAGTTGTTGTTTTGAGTAGATAGGGTCAGATGTCACTCCTTCCATGTAACATCCATTTACTTATAACCTTTGGATTATAGTGGAGCCTTTAGCATGACCCTTTCATCTTTATAATCCTAATGATTATTTTTTAATGATCACACATTACTTCTAATAGTGTGACTTGACTATTATATAGTAGATTTTCTATTGGGATATTTTCATAGTTTCAATGAGACCCTATGGGGATTTGGGGCATGTACAAGGGGTAAGATTGAGTTCTTCACATTTTTAGTACAAGTAAATCTCCATATGTGTAGGATGGTCTAGTATACAAGATAATAAATATGACATATATTTAGATTTCTAGTATGACCCTTGGAAATATAGACATTATGATAATAGTTCTTCTAGAATAAGTGTGTTCCATTGAGAAATTGTGGGGTTTTCATGAAAATTGAGGATGGTATAATGAATTATTGTGTGGTTTATCATCACTTGAATTATATACTGAAAAAGATCATGTACCCCATTCCAAGGCTTTGATGACCTCTTTGACCAATTTAATGTTGTGAGTTAGTTTTCAAGGATCGATCTCATGTCCAACTATAATTAATTTAGTTTTCACAAGGGCGATATTCCAAATATTATATTCTTATGTCTCTATAAACACAATGAGTTCCTATTGATGCCCTTTGGGGTGACTAATTCCCCTGCTTTGATAGTTGAACTTATTAACATTATCTCCCATACTTACTTGGACCAATTTTTAGTTTTCTCTATTATTGAATTTCTCATATATGTTGCATCATAGGAAGAGTATTTAGATAATTTTTGGATGGTCTTGGACTTACTCTTAGAGAACCAGCAATATGATAAACTCTCCATGTGTTTGTTTTGGAAAAAATAGGTTCACTTTTTGGGGTTTTTCATATCTAAGAATTTCATAGCTATGTATTAGGTAATGATTGATGTAGATCTTACTTTGGAACCACCCAAGATCATGTTGGAGGTGAGAATTTTTCTATATTTGGAATAGTATTTCAAGAGGTTCATGGAATAAGTTTTTTAGATTGTATCCCCATTAACTATCATAATGTGGAAAGGGTATTTGTTTACTTATAATGAGGAGTCTCGTAGAGAATTCAAGGATACTAGGCAGGGTTGACTAGTGCTCCTATTTGGCGACTACCAGAGGAGGTATTTTACTATATTGTCCTTTGAGACACCTCTAGAGCTAGACAAAATTGATTTCCAACGTATAGGATGATAGTGATCACTTGTGGTTTGAGGTAGTTGGGACCCATTTATAATAATTACCCAACTCATTACTTAGAGTTGGAAGTGGTAGTCATCACCTTGGTGATGTAGAAACATTATCATCTGGGGAGAGCATTTCAATGTTTACTCAAAACACCATAGTCTCAAGTGAAAATTCACTCGGTGAGTTCTCATCCTGAGAAAGGGGAATTGGTTGGTGTTTCTTCAAGTATATGACATTAAGATATTCTATACTACAAAGGAGGTAAATTTCATAGTAGGTTCCCTTAATAGGAAATAATATTCTCTCTTAGTGGAGGAGTAATCATCAGAGGTAACTACATTATAATTGACCATGATGAAGAGTAGGGATGAAAATTATCTTTATTAAATAGTGGTGACTCAACCACTTATTCGGTATGTGAGATATTATTAATTATTATATATCAGCGATGATGTTTTTTGAGACCAGATATCCTAAGTAGATGCACCAGGTTCATTTTTTTCATGGGTGGAAAACATCAACCTTTGAAAATGATAGATGGTTATTCCTATGATGTTTTATAAGGATGTGTTAAGGGAAATTCATTCGTCCCCCTTAGCTGTACATCCTATTGTAGAATTGATGTATAATGACCTTTGGTGAAACATTTGGTGGGATTATATGATGTGTAGAATGGCCAAATTAATTTCATGGTTTATCATATGTTAGAAGGTAAAGGATGAATATCATGTTCTAACAGGTTTTACTAAACCTATTGAGATACTAAACTTGAATTGGAATGGCTTATTGATGGTTTTTGGGAGAGAAAATCTATAGATAGTTAGATTCAACAATCCTCTCTAGGTTATTTTCATCTAAATTACCTTATCAACACACTATATTACCATATCGGAGTAGAGTTTGGATGATATTTTGATGTAGTTTCATATTCTTGACATCATCAGGCTTAATGGGCTACCCACAAACATCGTCTCCTAATGTGTTTCATGTGTTTCATCATGGTTGTAAAGATTTTTATTTGAGGTTTACAAGGACCATATATTGATGTACACCACCTTTCACCCTAGATAGATAGATAGAGTGACAATACCATCATTATTTTGGAGTATATTATGAGAGACTATTTGTTGGACTTCAACTAGACCTAGGAGGATTACATTTAATTATTGGAGTTTTATATAATGAAAAAAACCACACTACTCTTTCCATGGTACCTTTCAATTCCTCTCTTGGAAGACCCTATAGTTCACCCTTTTTCTGGAAAGATATTGGTGAGATATCTCTAGTTAGTCTAGAGTTGTTGTAGAAGGAAATGGAAAAAGTTAAAGCGATCCTTGAGAATATGAGAATAGACTGTAGCCATGAATAATATTAGGAAAACCGACATAAAATGCCCTTTGAGTCCAAGTAGGTAGACTATGTGTTTTTGAGAGTCTCTCTAGAACATGGATTTTATAGAATTAGGAAGGGATTCAGGTTATTTCTAAGGATGTTTGGGTTGTTTTGTATTCTCTAGATGGTTGGTGAGGTTTATTTCAACTTGGACTTACCGCCACTATGGGACTATGTTCATGAAGTCTTTCATAATTCGCATCTAAGGAGATATAAAAATGACCCACCCCATATTATTTATTAGGGTGAGAAAGACATCAATGATATGGACTCCTTCTCGGAGTACATGCTGGTCATTAGGGACATTTTGGAGAGGATCCTATGTGTATGAATAATTCCCCAAGTTTGAGTTATTTTATAGTATTTTAGTGTATTATATATCTCTTTAAAGTGTGAGAGCCTTCCATCGGCTCATTACACCCATATTTCTATGTAGCTTATTCTTTTCTAGGAGAACATAATTAAAATATGGGAGAATATAACGACTATTTTTTTTTGGGTTTGTCATTTTAATATTTATATATATATTTATAAGTTTTTCCCTGGAGTAAGCACTAATTTTTTTGTTCCACAAGACCCCAAAAATTAATATATTGAATTTATTAAATCACACACACATAATTTTAGAATAAATGGTTTCCCACCTGATTGGGTCCTCAAAAGGGAAATCTGAGACCACAGTTGTCTCTGGAATGCAAGCCTTACCCTACTCTTGACATAAAGTTGGTTATTGTCAGGAATTCGGTTGAAGGATAGTATAGCCAGGTGAATTATGTAAATAATATATTTTATTTTTAAATTATTTCAATTTATATAAACCCTAATCACCCTCTCTTTATATTTCCTTATACAATATGTAGGGTTAAACTTATTTTCTTGGGATATTTTAGAGGATTGAGAGGAGATATCTATATGGAATTGTCAAATATGGATTTTGGATCAATGAAAACATTTGAAATAAATTTTAACATAAATGGAGAAGACATTGGGATGACCACCTTTTTTTCTAGAAGCCTCATTTTTCAACAACGATCAGTCATTTCTTGGGGTAAGGTATGTTATTTTATTGATTTCCACCGATTGTTTAATTTTTCATGTATGGAATTTTATATATACTTTGTTTATATGTGATTTATGTTATTCACATAAGGCCAATATCAATTAGAGTTAATTAACCTAATAATATAATTTTTGAACAAAATTTTCACACTTCATTTCTACAATTTTTTTTTTGGCATGAACAGAATCATCCAACATTGATTTTCAAATTTTTATTATTCTTTTCATTCCATTATTATACAACTTATTTGTTGCCCCATGAGTTTGGAGAATCAAAATTGTTGGGATGGATTTTACTATGTTTAAACCCTAATATTTTTTTCATGTGTACGAATGATGTATGAATTATTATTTTATAGATGTCTCAAAGAGTTATATAGGATCCAGGTGATGGTGTCATGGATCAGTACCCTCATACATCGATGGGACATACTATTGGTACCCCCGAGGAGATTATTGTTCCTATTTCAAGGAAATAAAGTCTTAGAATCTTCCATCAGAGGCATTCACCTAAATTTTAATCTATTTTATGTGGGAAAACTGTGATGAAGTTAGTGGAATTGGAAGATGTATCTTCCATATGGAGAAAGGTTTCACTGCCTGTGAAAAAATCGACTACAAGCCATGTATCCTGAAGAATTTGTGTTGTGTATAATAGTTATCGTAGTGGTAAGGTTTTTGGCATATGTAAAATATCACATGTATTGTGGAAAAGCCCACATGACCTATGATCCAACATATACATCAAAATCATTTTCCAAAGGTAGACACCACATACCCTTTGTTTTTAGACACTCCATGTACCATGATGGACACTCCATGTACATTTTCATGACTAGCCATTCCATGAATCATTTTTATAATCCCCAATTCTTGGATGAATATACACACCATGTGACCCCATGTACTTTTAATGTAGTGTCACATGGATGAACAAGGAATGTCTATGTTCGGAAATACCTAGGATTCTAGGAAAGGGAATGCGACTGATAGCCCTATGGATATGTTGTCTACTTTTTCCATAATATTATTCCATGTGTTTCTCTATCATTATGACTCATATGTGGGCCTGTGAGTATCCTATCCCAAGTATTTATCCAAATGGGATGTGTTGGTGTCCTATATTTTTACATGAAATGTACTAAGTGAGGGGTTTTACATAAAAAGGTTCTTTTAGTGACACTTAGTTGATGGTAGTATCCAGGTGTGATTAAAATAATGTTACAGAGGTCAGTACTCCAATATCTCTCTAGCATTTGTCTCCCTTATATCATTTATACAGGTAGACAATAAACTCCCCAAAATTATAGATGGAACAGTTCCTCTATTTATAGAGTGGACTTTAGTTCATTGAGCTCTGGCGGTGTGTAGGTCCTCTATTGGAGAAGTTCTCTCATGTTTGTTCTATATAATGGTGTGGTGTGGGACATCCATACACATTCTAGATAGGTTATGTGTAATTATTGACTAGTATATGAGACTAGTGTAACTAAAATTGTATCTTAATTATTATATGCCTCATCTGCTTTAGATCTTCTTCCACTCTTCACTTGGGTTTCTTTAACACTGACCTATTTTGATTTTTATTTACAATCATTCTTTAAGGTTTGAACAGACTATTTTAATTTCTATTTCACCCCCTAGGATTTCAAGGATTCCTAGTGGGTATGAATTTACTCATCCATTAATTTCATTTCCACACATGGGTATTGTTTTATTCATAAGATAAGAAGATATATGGGGACCTTAGTGGACTACAATTTTTGAGAAGTATAGTGTAACTTGGTGTTGTTTCCCATGTTTGATGGCTACTCTCAACAATTGTGAAACTTGATCTCTTAAAAAATTTACAATTTTTAGTATTAGTAATATTAGGACATCATTTATAGTTGGGGATATATTGTTTCCCTTTGTATATGTTATATTATGTGGTTATACTTTGATGTATTTCTTAAAGGTTGTTTCATGTAAGGATTTCACTCAAGATGTTTTAGTATTTTAGGATTTAATAACACCTTTTATTAGAGTAGGTTATGTTTGTTTAGGTACATAGGATAAGAAATCCAATTTAAGTTATATACATGCATAGTTTTACTAGTCAACCCCCATCCTATTAGATGAGGGATTTGGTTGTCACACAGGCTTACTGCAGGCCTAAGAGGGGTATGGGGGGGTCGGGTCATAAAAATATCCATCCTTTGAATATATATAATGATTTAATCCCATTTAATACTCAATAATGTTTTGTATCTTAATTAATTATCCATAGAGAATTTTCCACCTTGATCACCTTCCCAGGGTGGTAATGTACTTAGAAATCATAGTATTGGATCAATTCCAACCATATCTAATGGAACATATTTACCTCCATATATGTGAATATATACCTTAATATATTATGATATATATATATATATAACTTTTCACTATATATATGATATCCGAAAAATTTCTATGATAACGATATTTCCTCTATCTCCATATCATGTTTTGGTAATTTTTCTCTTGATTCTATAATTTATATGAAACATAAGTTATTACCATATTTTTCTCAAAAGGACTCATACCAAACCCATTAATTATGTATCAAGATATATTAAAAAAACATATCTACTGCAGGCTAATCTATTTAAGATCCTTAAATATTTCCCCTTGTTATCTTATCCATAGGAACAAAACCCCCTTAATTTTTAACTTGGTTATTGTACTGTACAATATTTTGGTATTCATTACCAATGAAGAATATTATCTAGATAATTAAATAAAACAATGAATTTATATAATAGTAGTTAGTATCATCAACTCATAAATTACTATGGTATTTAATAAATTGATATATATATACACATACTAGTTATCACATTACGAAAAATGGATACTCTTTGTTTCCAAAATTCACACTTAGAGAACATGTCCTATAATTTCACATTTCATAGGGTATTTTATAAATTTCACAATTACTATTCATTTTCTTGTTTTCTCATAAGATATATGAGAATATCATCAATAATATCTAAAATTAATTTTCTAATGTCATCTATAATGATTTTATTTTTCAAATCCATAAATATTTCAAGGGTATTTTAAGCCCAAATGGATTTAAAATGAATTCATGGTTTCAATAACTTGTAAAGAAATATGTATTTGTTATATCATGCCAATTTATACATAGTTAATTGTATCCATATTTAATATCTAAAATTGAGAATTATTGAGATCCGCAAAGTTGATCAAAGAAATAGTCAATACAGATTATAAGATATTTGTTCTTAATTTAGATCTTGTTAATGTAATGATAAGTTATGCTAATATGAATTGATGTATCCTTCTTCCTAATAAATACGATGGTTCTACACCATGGTGATGCACTATGGGATATAAAAACATTTTCTAGGTTCTCTTGATGTTTCTCCTTCAATTATTTCAATTTAATGGTGGATATTCTCTAAATAATCTTCAATGCAAGCATAGAACTAGGTATGTGTTCAATTAAAACTAAACCACATGTTTTGGAGGAAGGATATGTAATTAATTATGAAATATTTTAATAAATTCTATTATAACGGGAATTTATCCAATTCTGAGTTCATACTAATCATTTGATCCATGAGTCCTTCATTATAGGGTATCATTACCAATATTAATGGATTTTATTCCAAAGAGAATTCATAGTCATCCTTGCAATGATACATGAAAATTGGATGATTTTGGATATAAAATAATATTCCCATTCTCCAAAAAATGATATAATCTCTATGTAAAGATATACATCCAATGCCTATTATAACATTTAATTATACCAAGGTATGGATAATTATATCTAGATGAATTGTCTTTCCATAAATACTGATTTAACGAGATTTTTATACCTTGGATGGAATAATCACACAACGAGGTGTTTTTCACATATAATTCAATATCCACAGTTGGGGGGTAGGGTAAATCAATATTCATAGAATATATGCATGATATGAAAGAATGTGGAAAAACAAAATAAAATAATAAATTTAAAAATATATAGTGTAGAATAAGTATAACTTCCACCACTTAATTATCATGAACCAAATCAGTTATTTCTATTTCATATCCTCATCCTAATTCCGCAGGTCTAGGAGGATTTTGACGTCTATTATCATAGTTCTCCCTTTTGATAGGAAATATATTTTCATAAAGACCAATCACCTTGAATTTTAAGAAGTGAAATGTTGGAAGTCCATTAGTTTTGACCTTATTCTCCATTATTTAATTTATTGACCTCTTCGCCCCTGATTTATAATGTAGAGATTACTAGTTGATCTTCCCACACATGATATATTTGTAGGTTCCCTTCAATAAATTTCAATGATGATCCTTCCAATTATTTTAGAATGTAGGGGACTAAAGTTTATTTCAACAATGATATTTCTCATTTCAGATTCTATAAAACTCTATATTCATTTTCATTTCTAAGGAGTAATGAAAGTACAAAATTTCTATTTCCACAATAATTACACATTGAATTATTTATTCATAGCTACCAAGTCACTGGTTGAAAATTCCATTCTAAGATTTTACTTTTGTCTGATCTTATATTCGAGGTTAGTAGTAAAATTGGAGGCATACCAATAAATTCTCAAGAAAGTTTCTCCATATGTGCCAATATATTCTACCTCAATTGTATTCAACTCTAGTAATATTATCTCTACTTATTAGGTTAATAGTTCTATGAAAATATTTAGAGGGGAATATTTTCTTAATCTCCTCCACTTAAATTGAGTCAACATATTAATTCTTTGTTTTATTCATAATGTGAGTACACCAATAGTCAGCATAATCCACTAAATGATAAATAGATAGAATGAAATTCTCATAGTTCACTAAATTTAGGCAGGAAAGTACATTTATCCATTGCATCGATCTATTGTTCGAAAACTAGTATTTTTGAAAACCCACAAAAGGATGGGGGATGTCACTCCATCAAATAGTCAATTGTAGGTATCTCCTTCAATGATATGTTCTATATCTCACTATAGATGTCGTTATTGTTAATATCTTGGGAATATTTAGTGAGAATCACCGTGAGAGTTTACACTATATCACCCTCTAATTTGGTTCCATTTTGGGAAATTTGTAAATTTTCATTTACATATATTTTTTACATGGTTCATTATAACTCAATCCATTACATAGATAATATGATGTTTAGTAATGAGAAACAAAAAAAGTACAATATAAACCTTATGATCTTAAAAAATTAAACTTATTTAGGTTGATTATAACATAATATACAAATCTATTGGCTTAAATCATGGTTATCTATGGTCAATATTCTTTAGGTTCTCAAACCTACCAAATAATATATTACATCCACAAATTCTATTTAAATCGTTCATAATGGTGTATAAAAATCATATGAATAAACCCAATCATATCCCCTAGGAGTGTAAGACTATGTGTGCAGTTAGACCCATTAATTATGACCTAAGTAAAGATAGAGGTACTATCCAAAAGGACATTTTTATGTTTATTAACCCTATGTGTATCTTTTCTAGAGACCACATACATGTGTTTGTATCCAGATAGTGATTTAATTTATAGAAAACCATGTACTCTATATATTATAAACATTTTACCATTTTTTCCAATATTTATAATTATTCCTAGGGTTTTTAATAATTTTCTATAGTCTTAGTCCCCAAAAATAACTAAACATGACCCAAGTTCTGACTGAGACACACCAGAACCATACTCACAAGTCTAGTACTGAAAATAATATTTTACATACTGTCATTTATTCCATTTGACATGATATAAGATAAATATATATTCATTCAAAAGATTTATATATTTTATATCAAAATTATTCTCACATCCTAAGAAACAAAAAGTACAGTGTCTTTAGAGATTAGCTCTATAAGAATGATATTGTTAATTTTTCTCCATAATCATGATCTAATAGTCCTACTTCTTGAAATTACATATATTTTACTCTTCCTCATAACCTAGGGTATTGAAAACATGAGAAATGGGTGAGTTTGTAAAATTAGTAAGGAAAATGTTATAGTAATTCATAAATGGTTATATTATAAGCATATTTCAAAAATGATAATTAGAGACAAATAGGATTATAAAGGAACATGGACCATTAAGATTCATATATATGGCATGATAAAAATACAATTAATCCCAATTGATCAAACATACACTCTGAAATAAGTGTGTAGAAACAATAGATAGTTACCATTATCCATGAGACATATAATTGGCGTATAACATAGATATGTGGCATAATAATAAACATAATAAATCCTATGTTTCTGAATATAGTTCCCCTTAATCTAGTCCAAACATTATCTTATGAACATAACTAAATATAATTAGGTCATTTATCAGTGTTATTAACATAGCTGAACCTTATCTGGTTCGAAATCAGTATCATTATCAAATGAGATAAAAAAAATTTCCCAAAAAAAACTTTGCGGGATATAATAGACCCATTCATAATGTAATGATAAACCATACATATTTTTTCCATATGAAATAAATTATATATCATATCATGTAAAATCTCATGGAATGAAAATGGTTTTGAGAACTTTTTCAATGGTATTAAATATAATGACCTCAACCGTTAGATTAGTTGACAGAACAAAATCAATCACACAACAGGAGTATCTCATAAGGAAAATTAACAGGTTATTCATGAATCCTAACTATATAGAAGATAGATCTTTTAGATATAAAAAAGAAAATTGAAGAGAAATTATAAAATTATATGTCATAATATGTTTTTATCATTATCATAAAAAGATTAAGTTATGAGTTACATTCAAAATTACTTTCAATATGATGATGTAAATACTTCTTTAAAAACATATATAAGGAAACCACAATATTGAAACTCTATAAAGAATTTTTTTTATGTCCACGAATGTGGAGTGGAAGATAAAATATATGCCTATTAAAAGAAAAACAATTTTAATATAATAAAATAGCTTTATTGAGACCCACATTATAAAAAGGATAAAAAAATCCTTTCGGAATGGGGTAAGGAGGAAAATAAAGGTGAAAATAGATAATAAATAGTTGGGTTTCAAAATAACAATGTAAAACATTTTTGAATGAAATAATGTGTATATTTAATAGAAATATAGTATTGGATAGAAAGGTAATTATTCTTATTAATAATATTTTTAGTTAAAAAACTAAATACATAGTAGGATAATATTATAAATAGAAAAATGAAATTATGTAGAGTGAAATAGAAGGAAACATATAAATTATTGTTTAATGAACCAAATAGTTACATGTCTGAATTCCTAAGGAAGTTTGAAGTTTTGATCTTATAAGGGCTTCATTTTTAGAACCATAATTTGGATTTGGAATTTTAAAAAAATTTCATCCATAAATGATGTTTATGGATGTGGGGTAAAGTTTTTTTAACACCTGTGGTGTTGGGAAAATAAATTAAAAAGATCATTTGGGTCATATGGAGGATGAATTTAGATATCGTATATCCATTCACACCAATAAAAAAATCACACACCAAAAATGGGGCTAGTTAAGGGGTAGAAACTTTTACTCTGATGATTTCAAAATGTGAACCATAGTTTAAACCATTAATGATCTTGTATAATGGGAGGACACTACAACCTTAATTGATTTAGGTAATAAACCATGCTTTCACACCATGAAATGTGTCTATATTGTTTTTTAAAAAATAATAATTGGGTAACATGATTTTAATTTTAGTCAATCAAACACTTGTGGGGAGGGACTTACGTCCTTTCTATCCCACTCTCTTCCTCTTCTTCTTCCCCGTTGATCTAGATTGATTTTGGGTCAATTATAATGATGATCTATGGTATTTTCATCCATTACAATATTTTTAATTTATTAAAAAAAATTCTCTTTCAAATATTTTTAATTTTGGACATATTTATGCTGTCGATTTCACCAAATAATGTTTAAGTCATCTATGATTGATGAGGATTTTGTTTGGATTACAAATTTTGAATCCAAAGACAATATTTTCATGTTGTCTCATTACATTTAATTTAATATATATTTTTATGTTAATTTGTATATGGATTTATCCTAAATAAATAGTAATTTTTTGAGTTGGGTCTAATTGTTGGGGATTTTTCATTATATATGTTTTTCGATTTATTAACAGTGGACCGTACCATTTTCCCCATGGTTTTAGTTAATAAATGACTCATGTAGAGATTTTATCCATTCATTCCTTTTAAAATTAAATTTAATATTTAATTATTAATTTTGATAATTCATTAGGTGATACACATAGAATGAGGAAGGTTTCTGGGAGTATGGACGACGCTTGGAAATCTTGGAAGTGTCTTGATGAGGGGTTAAATTTATCTTTCAAGTATTTGTCCAAAATTATATAGACTTATATGCCTATATATTGATGTTTATTCCTTACCTTAACTCTATATTACTTTAGTGACATGGTATAACTATAGGTATATTCCTTAGGTGAGGTGATGGGGTGTCACTGAGCCTCCTATAGTGAGATATCGTTCTTTTTAGAAACGTTTAGGTTTGGATCAAGTAAAAATATTCCACTACAGGTGGCGTATTTTTGGATGTAGCAACAAACCACTAGGGGAGATAGGTTGTTACCTGAGATGCAGGATACCCTAATTATATATCCAATAGATAGTGTAAAGGAATGAGCTACTTAGGTCTGAGTGAGGATCGGTGAGACAGTTGTACATCTCCGGATTGACAATAATGTCCCTCTTGAGGCTGAATTAGAGTCTTGATCTGTGAGGTTGGTGGGATAAGTACTCATAAACTAAATATATGTGATAGATAGTTTTTTATTATAGTTTATGGGAATAGGGGTCTCTCATAGGATATTTGTGATTAGATTTATGTTATTGTTATGGGAGTCATTTGGGAGATGGCATTTGGATGCTAATGTGGGGTTAGATGAAAATTGGATCCCACACATTGGTTCCAATTTTTAAAAGGGAAAAATTCCTTTGGATGGTACCTAGTTAGTGATATTAGGTGTGTTAAGAGATAATATGGTGGTTGGACTCCACCTTTATTCCATGGTAGTTATGAGACTATTGGTTGTGATGTATCCAATGGGTTATGGGATTAAGATGGAATCAATAGAAATATACCATCATATATATGGGGAACCCAATAGGTTCCACAATAGGTTATATGTGTTACATTTTGAGGTGATTATTCTTATTGAGTGGCTAGTTTCTTTTTAACAACTCCTGATCTATGTGATAGGATGAGGTCCCTTCCTATATTGCATGTACATGTTGGGCCATAACTTTTTAGGTATGAGTCATGTCATAGGTTGAGGTTACATTAGTAGGCTTGGATCAAGGACCATAGGTGATAGTTCATTGTGGTGGCATGATGTAGGAAAACTATTATGGTCCTCTCCTTGAGATGACATGGATCATAGACCACCCGGGTGATAGGTCATATGTTAGGATTAACTTTTAATATTAGGATTACATTGAGGACCAATTGTGAGAGGGATGAGTTATGTGATAAATATTCCATAAATTAGTAGCCTTTAATCAAGTACTGCTAATATATTGGTTGGTTCATGATGTGACATGAGGCATGACCAATGTACCCAACCTTTTAAGATGAGGTATAGGGTCGAGATATAGATGTATGACCGTGCTTTTTCACTTCGAGCATTGGTTCATGGTGTGGATTCCACTATACCATATGTATTTAGGTATAAAATGGGAATTCATTATGGTGGAATTAGGTGAGGTGATGATAGTGTTATCGCATCAATACATGTATAGTTTGACATCATAGTGGTTGGTTAGCACACAGTTTCCACCCTTGCGCATGTACCTCATCGAGTTTCATGGTGACATGGTTTGAAACCTGAGACTTAATAAGAATGTTTCTTCATTATATTTATTTTTATTATGGATAAAAATTTAGATGAAGATATATATTAAGGGTTCTTGGGGAGACATTAATATGTTATATTCTAAAACCCTTCATGGGAATCCTGGTGCACACATAGATCTTATGTCTTCTTTTAATTTACAACATATATTGTATAGAGGATTGAGAAAGTCCAACATGGTGATTGTATAATGATAGTGTTTGTGAGGACCATCAATGGTAGTATGCCTAATGTGTGTTTTTGTGTGTGTGTTATAATATGAATTACTTTATATTCTATATTGACCAAATTATATATCAATAATTTGTTTTATAAAAACATAATTTAGATACAATGGTATTTCATTATTGATTATTCTGCATACTTTAATGTTTATAGATGTATATGATACATAGACATTTCTATTGTACTATATGAAACTGCTTTGATGGAATTGTATCCCCATATCGTAGATTAGTACCTTTATGATTGTCTATAACCTCTATAATATGGCGAGGCATTCTTGAGTCCATATAGTACACTGTGTTGGATGATTTTTCCAAGAAAACGCATAACAATGTATATCAAACCCTTGTTTTGTTTAATGATTTTGGGAGATGGTATAAACGTGTTATCAGAATGGTTCAAATCTTGTGATGGATATCCAAAGAGTGAATCTAGAACTCAATTTTTTATAAGAAGTCCAGTTTACCATGGCATGGGATTTTTTCTATTTTGTTTTGATGTTGTGGTTGTAATATTTCTTCATGGGTGACACAATTGAATTTTATTTGGGTTATGTTTTTATTTTATTTATTGATTGTTTTTTGTTGGTAAGAGGTTTTGTTCATGTATCTTGGTAGGCATGTAGCATTCACATAACATATGTGTGAATGAAAATGGTTGTTATTTTATGATAGGGTTGGTTATTTTAAGTGTCAACGATAACCTATATAATGTTTTTTGATATAATTAATTGGATACATTCTAATCATATAGGTTGTGATGTATTTCATTTATATGGATGGTTATGTAGATCAAATAAGGGAGGTTCCCCAGGGATGATAATGGTATCCCTTCAACAAGGGATATATACAGACACGTCATTGGTTTTTGAGGGCATTAATTCACCAGTAATGACTCAATGAGTTCTTGGTATGCTTAATAGATGATATGTGGATGAGAATAAGTTCCACCGATGATGTATATTTTTTACATTAAATATCAAATGCTACCTATATGGTTTTTTCACATATATTTTATTTGTGGTACTCTTTTTAACTAAAATAAGAAATTGAGTAAAGTCATATTTAATGACTTGGTTTTTAGAAATATGAATTTATTGGAGTGTTTCTATTCTCAAGGTTGGGTTTTAGAGTGAATTATTAGAGAGCATCTAATAATAGTACTTTTACGATTTTTATTCAATGGGTAGGTGGGAGTGTGAGTGAACACTCCTAGTTTTGGGATGATACACAAGTGGTGGGATATTGTGTGGTTATATTGGGAATGTGTTGGATGTCTTGGGATGTGGGTTGATATAGAAATATTTGATGTAATTTTTTAGGGTTTTAGCTGCATAATCCTAGTTTCAATGAGACGTGACTCATGGGTTCATGATTCATATTCTGTGATCCAATATTAATTAATAATTAATTTTCTGTGTTTTTGTGAGATTGAGTATGATCATGGGAATAAACCAGTGAGTGATTTCTCAGTGGATCACTATGCCTGAGGAAGAGTGTGTGTATTAGTGTGACTTCTCAAAAATTCATTGGTGTGTGTGGGTTTTATTCTCTTTTCATTTGGTGGATGGTTGTTTTTTGGATTGGTGAACTGGATATTTGATTATCTATTAATAATTGTATTTAGTTTTGGATGAAAATGGGAAGAGTTGTAGAAGTATTTTTGCTGTGATACACATATAGAAATGGAGGCCCAGAGTTCATTGTGAATGGGTTTATCCCATAATGGTAGGAGATCACATTGGAATTATATCAGGGTATTTTGGTACGATCAAGATGAGTGGAGGCCTGAAGATTAATGGTTAGGGAAGAATGATATTGGGAATCAATTTTTTTGGTACTCAAGGAGAAGTGTAAGGGAAACCTTATTGTGGGGAGAGCAGCATTAGCTACTACAAAATATCATTCATAGTGGGGAAAGAATGGGAAATAGTTGGAATTTAGTTTAGTGATTAGGTATGAATATAATGGATAGATCCATCAATCATTTCTATAGTTTATGCAGCGTGGGACATGTATATTGGGTGTTTTGTTTCAATTGGTGAAGACCATACTACTCGTATGGTGGGGAAAATAATATCGGTCATGGGTGAATGAATCTCATGTTGAAGGGTTATGATTTTGGTAAGACAGATCATTGTATAGTTGATATAGTGATGGATTACAACTATTTGGTATAGTCCCGCAATATATACTTCCTTGGGTGATAGCACAATTGGTGTTCATATGTGGAATTTTTTATATTTAGTGCATTAGAACCAGAATCAGGGTGGCTTGGGATGATCTGAGAGAGAGTCTAATCAATGGTGTTCCAGTGACAATGTCAATGGAAATGAAACTAATCTAGTGGTTGTTGGTAATTCTATGGAATACATAGTTTATCATATTTTTAATTTATTATGGGTTAGTGGTTTCATAGTGTGTCAGTTAGTGAAACCAATAATTTTTGGGAATGATCGAACATATGAGTATCAACTGGTGTACCTATAAGATTTTTTGATATGGTTACTTGGAAAACACGTCTAAAATATTATTTTGAATTATATTAGTATGTCGGTGGTCTATAGGAAAGGTGTTTTGGTAGGCCATTCATAGGATGTGGAGGACCATGGCATCAAATTGGATTTTGAAAATGGAGACCTATTGTTGGGTGCACCATAATCATTGGGATGAATTGGCTGAAGACTCTAAAGTCTGTCAGGATTAATAGGTGTGTTGAGAGTAGAATCAATGTTAATTTTAGTAGTAATAAGGTTGGATAGATTTAGGTGAATAGTGTGTATGATATTTGGATTTTCATAGAGAAATTGAATTCAAATTTTTTGATAATAATGTAAAAATTTCTTATCTACTTGGTGACTGTGGTAGGCTGGGAAACAATGTTTGAAGATTACCACATATTCTCGTGTTTACGAATTATTATAGTGGAGTGATTGTAATGAACCATATCATTAAAGTTTTTAAATTAATTATATAATCAAAATTATTAATCATGTGAAGGTTTAATTTTAGAAGTAGAATTTTTATTGGTAACCATAACAATTAGTTATCCTTAAATAATGTTTTCGAACATGGCTTGAGGTTCGGTGGATTCCTAGTCTATTCAAGAAATAAAAATTTAAGGGTAGGGGAGAATAAGAGGTTAAAATTTATCACCGGACATACATTCCCTCTGTGACCCATAGTTTAAACCATGAAAATTTCTGGTACAGTTTTGGAATCCTCTACCCTATGTATTTAAAGGCATAGAACTTGATCAACACCATGAATGGTCTTAAATGAGGGTAGGACCCTTCTTCTTTAACTGATTCACCACATGAACCGAGGTTCCATTCTATGACAGGTGAATGATTAGTTTTTTAAAATTAATTGGTGGTCATCCTATTTTTTTATTTAGTTTACTAAATTCATGTGCATAGGGATTTATGGAAGGTTCTACCCCCTCTCTTCCTCCCCTTATTTACCTTGATCTTAGGTAATTTTGGGTGAGTTGCTGTGATGATCTCAAGCATTTTTCTTCTGCTTTAATCCTAATTCTCCCTTCAATTTAAATCCATATAATTTTTTTATAATTAAGATTAGTTTTTTAGTTATTATTTAACCCAATCATGGTGAAATCTTCCATAAACTATGAGTATTTTTTCTATATTATATATTGGGAATCCCAATATGATGTATGCAAGCCATTACATACCATTTTAGAAAATGAATATTTCTATATGAATTTTATATGGTTTTTTCCAAAACTAAATTAAATTAACCATTATATAAAGGGTAATGTTTGGTTATTTTTCATGGATTAGGTTTGGGAGTGTGTTCTGGGTGAACATCACCCTATTTCTAAAAAATTTAATGAATGAAAGATTCTTAGTGAGTTTTATTTATTTTTCCTTATTTAAATCAGATAGAAAAATCAATTATAAATTTTCTATTTAATTTTACATGACAATTAGTTTTTAAAAGGTTCCTTATAGTGTGTACAAGACCAAACATGACTAGGTGAGAATCGGTGGAACTCAATGATGGATTAACTCTTTGTTCCATGTTGTCATCCCTTGTGATAAAAACTCATTTGTATGTCTATTAATGAGAATGAATGTTCTAAATACTTCTTGGGTTCATGTGTGGGGTATAATTAAAATTATGTTTCTTTAGAAGGGTGGTGAAATAAAATTGATCCTCCCAAGATGAAACATAGTGATCTTCAAAAACATAGGTGTTTGGATATCTAGGGGACTATCTATCTAAGGGGTAGCACAATTGGTTTAACTGTAAAGTAAAATCTATGAGGTCATGATATGTTAGATGAGATGTGGAATATCATAGGTTAGGTTCTATGGTTAATGGGTAAGAATGAGTTTCTAGTGATAAAGTGATTATGGGAAAGATAATCATAAATATTGGGAGTGAATAGGAACTCCCTTTGGAGGTAGAAAGAGACTAGTGGTATGTGTGGTGAGTGGGATATGTACTCTGAGACATGAAGTATGTGACTGGGAGTAGTTTACATTGGGTAGAATATTAAGGGATCTCTCAGAGGATATGTGTTAAAAGACCCAAGGTAGGATTGTTGGAATCATTTAGGATATTTAATTCTGATGACAGTGGGGCATGGATAGGAATTGGACCCCACATATCAGGGATAGGTTCATTTAGAGTGTAATGCCTTGGGATGGTCCATGGGTTATAGGACCAATATTGTTGATGGAATTTAATTATGTTGATGGAATTTAATTAGGTTGGGATAAGCCTTAATTTCATTTTCTATGATGTGAATAATTGTATTGACATCACTAAGGGGTTATGTGTTTGAGATTATATCAATAAGTGGAAACTTTTATGGTTCTGTGGGACCTTGTGGGAACCCTTAGACAAATCTATGATTTTCTTATGACGATGGGTTAGGTCTCTAGTGACTAAAAACATGGGATTATATGGTGAGTTTTATGATGGGTTGAAGGCCATACAATTATTAGATGTGATTTTTGTAGATTTTCCTTCTAAAAATTGGCCATGTTCTTATTGGAACATTCCTTAGTAGTCTTGTGTCAAGGAATACCCATGGGAGGGTGAGATCATTACATGATTCAAGATTCAGATGATAGATCATTCCATGATAGGGATTGGGTCTAGGGTTGCACGTGGTATGGGTTGTCTTCTCATAAGACCTTTACAAAGTTGTCTTCTAATGAGGAAAACCCATGATAGATTTGGGTCATATTTTAGTTTCATGTTTTTCTTGTAGGATTGTGTCGATTACTACTCAAAATAGTGTTGGCTAATGATGTTAAATGAGGCATGACTTATGGACCATTCCTTGTGTGGTAATGTAGTGGGTTGAGATATATATATATGAATATACCCTATCTATTTAGGCATTGGGTCATGGTTTACATGCTTTCATAAAATGAATCTTAAGATAAGAGTTTCAAATAATAATGATGTAATGAGATGAGGTGATTATATAATTCCATAATGAAACCAATGCATTCATTGTTTGTCCTTTTGGTGACCTGTTTAGAAAATGGTGACGTAAGAGGTTTGTACACCTCACTGGTTTTCCTTGATGCTAGGTTAGCACCTAGTGTATCAGTGAGTATATTTTTTTAATTGTTTTCATATGTAATAGACAAGCATATAATATCATATATAAGTATTTATTAGTGATATCATAAATAGATATATTTTCACACCCTCCACGAGAATCTCCATTAATATGTTGACTTTATGTATGATTTTTAGGTTTAGTACAGGTTGTGAAGAGGGTCAGGATGTTGTAGATCAATAGGTGTAAAATCCCAACCCCAGTTACCTAGAGTCGGTGCATTATTACATAACATTGGCATGATCACAAAGGATCATGCCTCGAAAGACCGATTAGTTTAGTAGACTTGGAAACACTAAACACATTCATTAAGTTTACATTACATCATAAATTGAAAACTACAAAAATATCATGTCTCCACACTCATATCCCTTTACACTTTCCCTACAGGTCATTCATAAAATACATCTTCACATTCTGGGAAAAATAAAACATTGAAATGGGTGAGCTCAAATGCCCAGTATGGATAACAATATAGCATAAACATTCATAAATAAGCATAAACATTTAAGTGAATGTATAACTAAAAAATCCTTTTAAACATGAACTTCAGCATAATATGGAAAAAATAAAATGAAATAATTCCATTTACTTATTGACATGGATATTCTACTAGTCGAATAATCACATGAAATATCAATAACCAGTTTTATAATGATGGAGTGCATAATGCCAGACTATCATAACCACATAGTCAAGGCCTTCTGCTAAGACTACAAATAAGATTTTGTCAAGGCATTCTGCCAAGACACTAGTTTGTCTCATTAGACCTACCGATGCATCTAGGAGATATAGAGGGATCCAACAGTCACTTATTAAGTCCAATGAATTCTTCATATGAATAGGTTTAAACATAACATAAACATTCGTATTAAAACTAGCATACGAAATTTAACTACTATCTCCATAAACCATGAATGGTATAAAAATAACACATACACAATCAAACATATCAAAAAACCATCAATATAATATTGAATTTTTGTATCATAATAAATCAACTTTTAATAAGCTTAAAATCCATCAAAGGATGTTGACATAGATGAAATCAAAACTATTAGAGAGAAATATATATTTTTTGAAATCATTTAAATGTCTCATAATTATAAAATAAAACATTTAGTTTGAAAATATCCTTATAAGATTGTAAGGGAATCTTCGACGAGTTTATATTGGTAGAAAATAGCCACTCCCGCCGTATAAGTTAAAAAACATTCTTACCTTAACTTTGTAGAAAAGGTTAAAAAGGACCTTGATTGGAAAACAACAGAAAGATTCATTTATAAACATCTTATAAAAATTAAACAAGGGTATAAATGTCTTTAACCCATATTCTGTAAAATAGTATGAATGATTTGAAATACATTTTTAAGAAACATGGATGTGGATGATAAAGAGGTCCCAGTAGATAATTACGTATAAACAATCTCAGATAATGAAGAGATTGTGAAATAAACCCTTACCTTTTACTTTTCATTGGTTTATGGTAGGTTAACCTCCTATAAAATGATTAAATAATTGTTATTAAATTATAAAATAATCATATATATTAATATGATATCATATATGATCTTTTAATATTGTTTTGTTGATAATATTTTAGTATTATCGTTGTTTCAAGTGTTAACTTACTCATTTTCCTTTATATGCATTGTCACGTAATCCATGTTTTTTAAGGATAGGTTCTATCTTATTCATATCCAGAATGATATCAAGTCCTTAAACATTATTTTTAATCATCAAATGAGAATTATACTTGCATGGAAACGATGGGGAATGAATCTCTTCGTGTTTGTGGAGACGGTAGTCCGTACGTACGCATGAGCGAAAATATCATTATTTTTATATTAAAATAATATATAATTGGATTTTATATCATATATAAAAAATCATTATCATGTTATATTCATTATTTACATAAATTACTCATCATTATCATACCCATCCAAAAAAATAATGTTTTGAATAACAATTACACCACGACGTGGAGACGGTAAGCCGTACATATGCAATATGGTGACGTGTCATTGAAAGGATGTATAGAATACTGAATATGGTTGTACCATATTTATAATAACATCACATTATCTATAAGATACTCGAGTTTTTATTTTATAAGTGAAATAACTAAGAAAGAAGAAGTTGAAGAAGAAAGGAACATGAAAGAGGGTGGTGAAAACATTACCTCTTCTTCTGGTTATTCCTTTTGATTTGATCAAAAGGGCTCCTTATATTGGCTTTATGATAAAAGTAAGGCCTCTAGGTTGAATTGAGGGAAGTTTAGAGAATATTATTCTAGGGTTTGGCCGAACCAAAATTCATTGAGGGGATGAATTTGAGAGAAGAGGGAGTTCCCTTTTATAAGTGGGGTGAGGGGTACCTTAGGAATAACTAGAAATATTATTTTATAAAAAATTCATATTCAGTATTTAATGGCTCCAAAGTGGATTAGATAACGTCTAAGGTGGGGATAGGTTGACAAAACTCAACCAATAGGTTTTAGACCAGTTTGGGTTTCTATATTAACCTTTTCTTTTTTATTTAACTCTTAGTTAAATAGTTTGACATTTACCATGTCTCTTTAGATTTTTATATTATATAGTCAATGAATTTAATATAATCTTCCAAGAGACCCCCAAGTGGTCCCTTAATGACACACATATCATTATATATGTCCTTATTCTGAACCTTATATTTTTATGAATAGAATCTTAATTAATAATATAATATTTGTTTTAAAAAACACTGTTATATCAATTTTGACACTATTCAATAATTGATTTTTTTAAGTCATAACAACTTTATTAATTCGAAACAAATTCATTTAATCAATAATAACATGTCATATTAACAAATAAAATTCGTTTATTTCATCAAAATTTTCAAATTATATTTATTTTAACATTTATAATACCAATTATTTGATTCTTTCATTAATAAAGATAATACTGCATCATTATTGTGCCATAAATATATTTATTTATTCAGTGTCTAAAAATTTTAAATAAAATACCTTTATGTAGGAAATATTTTTATATTTCTAATTAATATTTATAGTCACAATTATAACATATATAACCCAAGGTAAAATTGTTTTTCAAAAAGATATATGCTTATGTCATTTTTGTATTTACATTAACTTAATTAATATATTGTGTCCCTATCACTTACAAGTGGATCCATAAGGTCCCAAAATCGACCCAAGGATGCCTGAGGTCGGTCATGTATCAACCAATAGAATTAGGAAACGTTTTAGGGTAAATTAATATTATTATAATATTATTTTTTACCCATATTTACCGGATTTACCCTTTAACCATGCTAAAAAAAATATTTACCGAAGTAATTATTCAAAATGTCTAAAAATAAGAGTTACCTATTTACACAATTTTTAAATCCTGATTTTAAATATGGAATCCATTTTTCCAAATTCAAAAAACAGAAGTGGCAGAAATTAATTTAAAATTAATTCTCGCTGTCAAAACAAAAAGTGTGTTTCTAAGAAATAATAACTATCAAAAGATTGACACTTGTTTATGTCAGGTTTAAATGTGAAATTACATCCAATGACCAAAATTTTATTAAATGGAAAAATTATATTCCAAATATACTTTAAAACCAATCAAATTCAAAAAAAATCACTGTTAATTATTATGATTAAAAAAGTTTTTTTTATTAATATTTTATAATTTTCACTATTCATCAAAATATGAAAGTTATCAGAAAAGTACCAAAAATTCACCTTAAGCTAAATTAGATATTCTGAATCCAAAAATAAAGTCCATTTTGAAAGATAAAATTTATAAAGTTTCAAAAAGTCTATATTACTATTCATAATAGCTAGTTTGATTGGTTGTGGTTTGTGTTAGAACCCGAATTTGCGTACAACACATGCTACTGTTTTATTCAAAGTGAAGCGTACTGTGGAATATTGGGGTGTTACATTCTCCCCTCCTAATAATTTTGTCCAATAAATTTCTAAAATAGTACCGCATGAAAAGACTCTGGTGGGTTTTCATCATAAGTTCCTCGGGTTCCCACATTGCCTCTTCCATCTTATGGTTTCTCCATAGAACTTTTACCAAACAAGTCGTCCGGTTTCTCAACACTTGTTCTCTGGTGTCATGAATCTTGACAGGCTCTTCGCAATAAGATAGATCGGGTTCCAGTTCTAATTCCTCATAGGTGAGTACATGCATAGGGTTAGGAATCTATTTTCTCAACAGTAATACGTGGAACACATCGTGAACTTTGGAGAGACTTGGCAGCATTGTCAATCGGTAAGCTACTACCCCAATTCGTTCTAGAATTTCGAATGGTCCGATGTACCTGGGACTCAATTTTCTCTTCCTACTGAAATGTATAACGCCCTTCCATGTGGATACCTTCCAGAAAACATGATCTCCTACCTGAAATTTCAAATCCTTCCTTTGGTTATCAGCATAGCTCTTCTGCCTACTTTGAGCTGCTTTGATGTGGTTTTGAATTACCTTCTCCTTTTCCATCGTTGCCTCTACCAGTTCTGGGCCTACAAGTTTTCCTTCACCAACATCATCCCAACAGGTTGGTGTGCGACATCTTTTTCTGTATAATTCTTTATATGGTGCCATCTGAATACTTGAATGGAAGCTATTATTATAGGAAAATTCCACCAGAGGTAAATATTGATCACACATACCATAAATGTGAGGTGAGTATGATCTCAACATGTCTTTTAATGTTTGAATAGTCCGTTCTGATTGTCCATCAGTTTGAGGGTGGTAGGAAGTGCTCAAAAGAAGTTCAGTATCCAAGGCCTTCGGAATACTCTTCCAGAATCTTGATGTAAAACGGGGATCATGATCAGATACAATTGATAGGGGTACTCCATGAAGTCTCACAACATCATTAATATATAGTATTTCTATACATTCAAGTGGTAAATCTTTCCTTATAGTATGAAAATGTGCTGACTTGGTAAGACGATCGACAATGACCCATATTACATCTTTCCTTCTAGGAGTATTTTGTAGTCCCCTGACAAAGTCCATCGTGATATTATCCAATTTCCACTTAGGTGTGGGAATAGGTTACAATACTCCACCAAGTTGTTTCCTTCCTGCATTCACTTGTTGAAAAACAATACATCTTGACACAAAATCAGAAATCTTCCTCTTCATGTTGTCCCACCAAAAATGTTTTTTCAAATATCTCTACATTTTTCTTCTCCCATGGTGTATAAAGAAATTGTAACTATGAGCATCATCCAACAATTCCCATTTTAGATCAGGTAAATTGAGAACGCAAAGTCTCCTCCCAAATTGCAAAATTACATCTTCATAAACAATGTCACTCAGTCTCCCGTCATTCACAACATTAATCATCTTTTTAAACTCTTCATCATCGGCCTGAAAACTCTTTATCCTTTCTAGTAAAGATGGTTTGGAAACCATTTGAAGAAGTATCAATGTTTCACCTTCCATGGTGATTCCAATATCCATCTTTACTAGATCCATGAAAATATGATCCCTTTCAATTCTCATCTTGTTCAAAACTCCATGATCCTTTCTAATCAAATCATCTTCCACCTTATTTTCCTTCTCCGAGTGGTAGTGAATTGTGAAATCATAATCCTTGAGTAGTTCAAGCCCTCTCATTTTCCTCATGCTGAGTTCTTTCTGTGAAAAAATATACTTCAAACTCTTGTGATCAGTATATATCTCACATTTTTAACCATAGAGGTAGTGTCTCTATATCTTCAAAGAAAATATCACAGCTACTAACTCAAGATCATGAGTAGGATAGTTTTGCTCCTGAATTTTCAACTGTCATGATGCATAGTCAATAACCCTATCATTCTGCATAAGGACAAAACCAACTCCTCTCTTTGATGCATCACTATAAATAACAAACCCATCATTCCCCGATGGTAGAGTCAATATAGGATCATTTACTAATCTTCCCTTTAGTTCTTCAAAACATTATTCACACTCTATTGTCCAAACAAATTTAACACCTTTATGTGTGAGCTTTGTTAATGGGTTATCCAACTTGGAAAAATTATGGATGAAACATCGATAATAACCTTCTAAACCAATAAAACTGCGTACCTCTGTTATACTCGTCATGGCTGGCCATTCTTAGATTGCCTTGGTCATAGAAGGATCAACATAGACTCCATCTTTGGAGACAATATGGCCAAGAAAAGAAATATCCTGAAGCCAAAATTCACACTTGCCAAACTTCTCATACAATTCATGTCTTCTAAGAGTCTTCAGGGTAATGCGCAAGTGATTTTCATGATCATCTTAGATTTTGTAATATACCAAGATATCATCAAAAAATACCAGCACAAAATCATCGAGATATTCCTTGAAAATTCTATTCATTAGATCCATGATTATAGAGGGTGCATTAGATAATCCAAAAGGCATTAATGTAAACTCGTAATGCCCGTACCTTGTTCGAAATGATGTCTTCGGAATGTTTTCCTTTTTCACAAACAACTGATGGTATCTAGAGCGAAGGATAATCTTTGAAAAGTTTTGAGATCCATGTTGTTGGTCAAATAAATCATCAATGCGAGGTAGGGGATACTTTTTCTTTATTTTTATAGCATTTATTTCCATGTAGTCGATACATAGCCTCATAGATCCATCTTTCTTATTAACAAAAAGGATATGGGCTCTCCATTGAGAAACACTAGGGCGAATAAATCCCTTATTACTCAATTACTATAGTTGTTTCTTTAGTTCAACTAATTCCACAATGGCCATTCTGTATGGGGTCTTCGATATAGGCTTTGAACTAGGAATTAAATCAATGGAAAACTCAATTTCTCGTTCGGGAGGATGTCTAGGTAAATCTTCCGGAAACACATCTACATATTCCTTCACAATAGGTACATCCTCTATTTGAACATTCCTTTCCTTACCCACAGGTATTTCATTATCTTTCTCCCGAATAATTGAATTTAGTTGATCTACTGGGGGTGGATATAGATAAGAATTAGGTGGTGATGATTCTGCTCTAAAGAAAAGGTGTTCTTTATCATCATCATCAAAAATCATAACCTCCTTATTCTTACAATAAATCTTCACATCATGGTCAGAAATCTAATCCATATCGAGGATTATATCAAATTCAATCATAAGTATGACGATGAGATCAGAGGATAAAGAACACTTATATTCTCTAATGGGGACTGATTCACAAAACATTGTGGAAATGATACTTCCTTTAGTAGTTTTAACTGACAACTCCCCTGTTAGATCAAATTGGAAATATCTAATTTTCATAGAAAACTAGGAAGATATGAAATAATGTGATGGTCTAGAATCAAATAATGAATTTGCTAAACATGAGGAAACCCTTAAAATACCTGCCACCACATCTTTTGGAGATTCTAACTCAGCAGTAGTGATAGCATAAGCTTGGCCTGGATCCCTTTTCCTTTTATTAGGTAAGTTCCCCTGACGCTTAGGAAATTTACTTGCATAATGTCTCATCTCCCTACAATTTTATCGTTGAACACTGGTATCTTCTTTCTTCCCCTTTCAATCACGAGCTTGGTGGCATTTTTCACCACACTTGTAATAGACTCACATTCCTTTCAAGCAAGTACAGGGGTGTTTCATCCCACATTTACTATAGGATGGATATTAAACTTTTCCCTTCTTCCAATTATTTCAATTTCTAGAGTGATAATTAGATCTCTTCTTCTCTTTCTTTGCTTTAAAGTCGTAAGACTTAGAGAATTTTTTTTCTGTCTTGATAGCCCATGGGACAATATCTTCGTACAACGGTAATGTTTGTGAGACTAATTCTCGACAGAGAAATGGTTTCAACCCATCAAAGAAATGATAAATATTACTTCTTGGGTTACATATATAATCTATATCATAATTCTCTAACCTTGTAAAGTTATCCTCATACTTTGCGACATTCTCATCCTCTTTTTGCCTCAGACTCAGAAATCGCCTTTCCATATCTCCTCGATGGTCACGAGGAAATTATTTTTCTAAAAATATCTCTTTGAACTCCCTCCATTCCATATTTGATACTTCATCATCTTCCTTCATGTTTTGAATCAATGACCACCACTGGTCAGCATCTCCAGTGAGGCGGTAAACTACCATGATAACTTCATTCACTACTCCTAAAGGCATGGAATATTTTTTCTAAGGAATTTATCCATTGCTCAACTACTAAGGGATTTTTACTCCCATTGAATTTTGGTAGTTGTTTCCCCATGAAGCGATCTAACATTGAACCTCCATGCTGCGGATCAGGGTGCTCCATACGATTAAGGTTATTATTCATAAACTGAGTGAGTTGTCTCAATATGGTGATTAGCTAATCAGCACCAGTTGCATCACCAGCTCCACTATAATTATCTTGAGTAGGAGGGAAATCCCTACATGGAGTGCATGCATTGATACTATTTACATTCCCTCCACTAGGCACCATTTCTAAACAATGGCATAAACTAGATCAGTTTATGAATCAAAATACATAATTCCATACTTGAAAAACACTTAACATAAATTGAACTATTTATGGATATAATCCATAATCATAAAAAAATGTTTTCTTTGAGGAAGTATATTCTCATACACCCTTCATAATGGTTTGTAACTAAAATGAGAATTATCCTAAGTATATCCCTCGAGAGTGTCGTAACCAAGAGTGCAGCAAGGACCGTTGTCGTGCACCAGTTCCCATTTGAGTCTAGCTCAGAGAGGTGTTTTTGGGTTTTACCCCTAGGTGAATCTATGCCAGATCCGCCTCTACCTGCTCATATCCATGGAGGGATGTATTACTCAGAAAACTCACAAAATCTATACAATACCAAAATTCTTGAAAGTTCTTCTATAATAATCCTCAAAGTCTCTCTTATGGCTATGTGCTCTAATCAGAGTTTATCTAAATCTAGTTTACAAGGTTTGTACTAAAATTCCTCTGATACCAGTTGTAACACCCTGACCCCAGTTACCCAGAGTCGGTGCATTATAACATTACATTGGCATCATCAAAAAGGATCAAGTCCCGAAAGACCGATTAGTTTAGTATCCTTGGAAACACTAGATACATTCATAAAGTTTACATTTCATCATAAAGTGAAAATGATAACAACATCGTGTCTACATACACATTTCCCCTTATACAATCCCTGCAGGTCATTCATAAAATACTTCTTCACATCCTGGGAAAAATAAAACATAGAAAGTGGTGAGTTCAAATTCCCAGTAAAGATAACAATATAGCCGAAACTTTCATAAATAATCATAATCATTTAAGGCAATGTATAACTAAAACAAACACCTTTTAAACTTTAACTTCAGCATAATATGGTAGAAATAAAATGAAATAATTCCATTTACTTATTTACATGGATATTCTACTATTCTAACAATCACATGCAATATCTATAATCAGTTTCATAATGATGGAATGCATAATGACAGACTATCATAACCACATAGTCAAGGCCTTGTGCCAAGACTACAAATAAGACTTTTTCACGTCCTTATTCCAAGACACTATTTTTTCTCATGAGACCTATAGATGCATCGAGGAGCTATAGCAAGCTCCACCCATCACTTATTATGTCAAATTCATTCCTTATAAGAATAGTTTTATACATAACATAAACATTCGTATTAAAACTAGCATACGATATGTCAATACTTTCTCCATAAACCATGAATGGTATAAAACTAACACATCCATAGTAAAACATATCACAAAACCTTCAATATAATATGGAAGTTTTGTATCATAATAAATCAACTTCAAATTAGCTTAAAATACATCAAAGGATGTTGACATAGATGAAATCAAAACTATTTGAGAGAAATACTCTTTTTTGAAATCATTTAAAAATATCATATGTATAAAATAAAATATTTACTTTGAAAATATCCTTATAAGCTTGTAAGGGAAGCTTCAATGAGTTTATAATAGTAGAAAATAGATGCACCTGCCGTATAAGTTTAAAAAACAATCTTACCTTAATTTTTTTGAAAAGGTTAAAAAGGACATTGTCTGGAAAATGACAAAAATATTCCTTTATAAACATCTTATAAAAAGTCAAAAAGGGTATAAATGAATTTAAACCATATTCTGTAAAAAAAAAGAATGATTTGAATACATTTTTTAGAAACATGGATGTGGATTATAAAGAGGTCCCAGTAGATAATTACGTAAAAATAACCTCGGATAATGAAGAGATTGTGAAATAAACCCTTACCTTGTACTTTTTCTTGGATGAGGGTAGGTTAACCTCCTGTATAATTGTGAGATAACTGTTATTAAATTATACAATAATAATTTATATTAATATGATATCATATATGATCTTTTAATATTGCTTTGTAAACAATATTATAGTATTATCGTCATTCTGGGTGTTAACTTACTCGTTTTCCTTTATATGATTTGTTACGTAAGTCGTTTTTGTTATGGATAGGATGTGTATTATTCATATCCAGAATTATATCATGTCCTTAAACATTATTTTTAATCATCAAATGAGAAATATACTTGCATGGATACGATGGGGAATGAATCTTATCACGTTCATGGAGACGGTTTTATGTACGTACGCACAGGCGACAATATCATTCTTTTGATATTAAAATAATATATTATTGGATGGTATATCATATATATAGAATAAATATCATGTTATAATTATTATTTAAATAAACTAAACATCATTATCATAACCATCCAAATAATAATGTTTTGAATAACAATTACACCCCGACGTGGAGACGGTAAGTCGTATGTACGCACGTATGGTGACTTGTCATTCAAAGGATGGATTGAACACTGAATATGGTTGTACCATATTTATAATAACATCACAGTATATAGAAGATACTGGATTTATTGTTTTATAAGTGATATAACATAGAAATAAGAAGTTGAAGAAGAAAGGAACTTGAAAAAGGTTGGTGAAAACATTATCTCTTCTTCGGGTTCATTCTTTTGATTTGATCAAAAGGGATCCTTAGGTTGGATTTATGATCAAACTAATTCCTCTAAGTTGAAGTGAGGGAATTTGAGAGAATATTTGGGTAGGTTTTGGCCGAAGCAAAAGGCATTGATGGTTAAAATTTGATAGAATTGAGAGTTCCCTTTTATAAGGGGGTGAGGGGAACCATAGGAAAAGCTAGAAATATTATTTAATAACAAATTCATATGAGGTTTATAATGGCTAAAAAGTGTATTATTTAAATTATATGGTGGGTATAGGTTGAAAATATCTCAACCAATAGGTTTTAGATAGCTTTGGGTTAGTATATTAACATTATCGTCTTCATTTAACTCTTAGATAAATAGTTTGACATTTACCATGTCTCTTTGGATTTTTATATTATATAGTTAGTAAACTTACTATAAACTTCCAAGAAACCCTAAAGTGGTCCCTTAATGATACAGCTATCATGATATAAGACCTTTGGACAAACCTTAGTTTTATAGGAATATAATATTAATTAATAATATTATTTTTTTAAAAAAACTCTTTTATGTCAATTTTGACACTATTCAATAATTGATTTTTTCTAAAGTATTAAAAACATTATTAATTCGAACCAAATTTATTTAATAAATCCTAACATGTCATATTAACAAATATAATTCTTTGATGTCATCAAAAAGTTGAAATTATATTTATTTTAACATTTATAATACCAATTATTTGATTCTTTCCTTAATAAGGAAAATACTGCATCATTATTGTGTAATAAATATATTTAATTATTCAATGTCTAAAAATTATAAATAAAATACCATTATGTAGGAAATAATTTATATTTCTAATTAATATTTATTTTTGAAAATATAACATATATAACCTTATGTAAAAATTGTTTTTCTAAAAGATATATGCTTTTTTAATTTTTATATTTACTATAACTTAATTAATATAAAGTGTCCCTATCACTTTCAAGGGGATCCATGGGGTCTCAAAATCGACCCAAAATTCCCATGGTTGGACATGTATCAACCATTATGATTCAGATACATTTAAGGGTAAATTAATTTTATTATAATATTATTATTTACCCTTATTTACTGGATTTACCCTTTAACCATAGAAAAAAAATTATTTACCAAAGAGATTATTAAAAATTTCTAAAAATAAGAGTTACCTATTTTCAAAATTTGGACATCCTGATTTTAAATATGGAATCCATTTTTCAAAATTCATAACACATAAGTTGCAGAAATTAATTTAAAATTAATTTCCGCTGTCAAAACAAAAAGCCTGTTTTTAAGAAATTATAACTATCAAAAGATTGACACTTGTTTATGTCCAGTTTAAATGTGAAATTTTGTCCACTGACCAAAATTGTATAAAATGGTAAAAATATTATAAAAATATACTTTAAAACCACTCAAATTCATAATTTATCACTTTTAATTATTTCGATTAAAAATGTTGTTTTTAATTAAAATTTAGTAATTTTCACTATTCATCAAAATATGAAAGTTATCAGAAAAGTACCAAAATTTTACCCTAAGATAATTTCAATACTTTGAATCCAAAAATAATGTCCATTCTGAAAGAAAAAATTTATAAAATATCAAAAAGTGGGTATTGTTATTCATAACGGCTAGTTTGATTGGTTGTGGTGTGTGTTAGAACTCCAAGTTACGTACGACACACGCTACTGTATTATTCAAAGTGAAGCATACCATTAAATCTTGGGGTTTTACAATGGGTAGGTTTAGATAGGTTGACTGATTCATGTGCATGGTAATTGAGTCAGAGTGCCTGTGTCATATTATATTTTCTTTTCTTGGTGTGATCAGCCTTGTGTGTGATATATTGTATGTTTTGTTTGATAACAACATTTTGATATGACAAAAAAATTATATATTCAATTAAATTTAATTTTTAGATATGTGTATGATTTTCGGTTGTTTCCACTAAATTTTACGACACCGATTCAGAATCATTGTCTCCCCATTGTATGGATTTGGCCATCACCACCAACAGATAGACTCTAGTATATGGGGTGGAATCCATGATTCCATGGGAAACTCCATCATGTAATAAAGTTTCAGGAAGGGGATTTACATAAATAAATGAAGAAATATAAGAAAAAAATAGAAATATAGTCAAGGGAGAAAATTATTTATTCAATGTAAATGAGGTTGAGTCAACAAAACCCATATGTTGGATTCTAGGGTGGTAGAAAATGTTCAAAAATTTTATATTTTAAAAATAACCATATTAAAAAAAATTAGAACATTATTCAAATTTATTATCTTTCATAATCTAGTTCTAATCAATCATTACATAATTATCATTAGTTAGTGTTTGTTTATATCATCTGCTGTCAATTTATTTAATCATTTCCCATACTATTTGTAATAATTATATCAATACCTATTGTTTGATTCCAAGTTATTACATACTAAATTATTAATATTAATTTAAAATATATTCCATAATTATTTAAAATTCTCAATGGTTATTCTAGGATTTATTTTGTTCTCATTTATCAAGATGAAACTGGGGAATCTCTTATTTTTGTAAATTTTAACAAGAAAATGGTTGTATACTATTATTGTGTTAGATATTAACTGAATACCTAATTTATCATTCTACATTATTAATAATATAATAAATATCATTTTTATTCAATAAAAAAAAATATAATTACAATCCATTTAATGAGGTGTTGAAAAATGGAATATTTCATTCATAGAGGTGGTAGTTGGCACTTAACACGAGTGATGTTTTCATTTCCTAAAAGATGGTAGGAAGATAATATATGGTTATTAGATAAAAATAATAATGTTTTGGTTTTATAATTATAAATATGTAGTTATATTAGTATTTTTACAATATTTTTAGAGGAATTTGGATGAGAAAGATGTAGAATATATGGTTTTGGCATGGATAAAACTCACATTGAGGACTTGAATCTTCTCTTTAATGACATATTATAATTGGGGGGCTTCGGAAATACTCTTTTAATTAGGGGATGAAAAATAATGTAATATTAAAATAGGGGAGTAAAAATGGTTATCGATTTATGTTAATTTTAATGGATATGTATGGCCAAAATGGGGTGGAATATAGCTCCTTTTATAGATGACAAAAGAGGAAAAATTCCATAGAAACTAAAGTTTGGTGATAGTTAATGATGGAATCACATGTGAAATTAGTCAAGAAATTTGGTTATACATGTGTTATTGTTATTAATTTGTTCCAAAATTATTTTATAATTCCTATGTTTCATGTTGATTTAGTAAAATTTGAGGAATGGTGGATATATCATTTTTATACTTTATCCTTGATTAAAAATTTATTATGTTCATTTTCTTCTTACAGAAAATATAATATGACCCACTATTCAAAATTTCAACCTGATGATTTCAAAATTTTACCCCATTGAATCAAATTAAATTTCCAAAAAATGGAAAATTATCTCTAAAATTAAAACATAAGACATTTATAAAGAACTTTTTTTGTTGAAAAAAGTTGTTTCAAAATTAAATATTTTTATTTTTATTTTATATCTACTCATGGATAAATGAGTGTTAATATATTTTTAATATTATAAATATATTGTATTCAAATAATCATCTAACCATAATATATTAATTTTCTTAAAATGATATAAAATATGCATTTAATGGTAATTCATTATAAAATAAATTTTTAGTAATTAAATGATTTTATTAGTTATTTAGATACATTAATTAGAGAAATGTATTTTAAAAATAACCTTTATATATTACTTATATATATAAAGGGTAAATTGATAATAATACATGTGATATATATATATATATATATTAAATTGATAAATACATGGTTATATCATACTAACATGTACTAAAATAACCCCTCAAAATCTCTGAATAAGACCACGGGATAAGATAAGAAATAGTTATATTCATGTGTGGTGATTACTCTAGAATATATATATTAGTGAGTTATCCTTGATTTAGCTTCTCTGATAAATAATTTCACTAAATCCACACTTGTTGGAGTTTATCATGGGCTTAGTGTAGGGAAACCCTACTAAAGATACCTTCTTTCCGTGCTAAAAATGAGCTTCATAGGGAATACTTATATTATATGATTCAATTAATTATATTTTATATATTTTATTATTATAGTAAAATCTATTTTTTCCCTCTAATTTAATTGATATGTTATGAATATCATATTTTATTTATAACATAGTTCATTTTGGTTAGTATTTTGTCTATAATAAGTTATCATAACTTCAATTTATTAGAATCGCATTGGTGTTACAAGAATCTGACCATATAAAATATAAATCACAAATGATGTATCATTTTATAATGTTTTTTTGTCACTTAAGGCTTGATTCAATAATCGGATTCCATGGAACATAACATATGCATGTGGCCTTGAATAAACAAATGAAATCATAACATTACAAACATAATTGATCTTAATCATGCTTACACATAAAATTTTGAGTACATCTTCCCACAATTATTTCTATATAAAAACAATGTGATCATAGCTACTCTAAATGAGGTCAATTCATAAACATATGAAAATAGATACCCACAATCATTTCCACACTCAAACATTATTATCTATTGATATATAAAAATTACCCAATACATGGATGGTCTATATATCACCACATTAATAACAAGATGATAAACTAGACACATGTATGAAACATCAAATCAATAATAAAACATATCATGAAGAAACCATGGAAAGAGAACATGTTTCATATCATTTCCAAATGATATCACATATCATGAAATCAAGGTTGATTTAATGATACTAAAAATAAATCTCTATGAGTATAAATTTTATTTATTATGATCATGCATATTATTCGGCAAGACGTAGATCCTTTGCGGGGGAGGGGAAATGGGAGAGAAATCATATAATATATTTTTGTAAATCTATTGTGACATGGTTTTAAAAATAAACAAATAATTCAATTAAAAAAATTATAGGTGTAAAAAGAGAACATTTCAAACCTAAATTTATGAAAAATTAAAATATTTATACCTTGAAAAGAAATAAGGTTTTTTATAATATAATTGGAGTGATTGATAAAAATATATAGTTTTGGAATGAAATATATTTTAATATTATTCTAAAATATTATCATTAATTTAAAAAATTAAACATTACTATAAAAATAGATATTTATTTAAAATCAACGGATTCATGGAATGTAATATTAATTATAAATAATGGTTATTAATATGGGAAAATTCATTCACATTGAAGATTGTAAAAAACATTCATTTATAATTTTGAAAAAAATAGTACAAAATTACCTATCTATATAATTTTAAATGGTATCCTACTAAAAATATTATAATGAAATACAATGAAATTGTAAAATGACATTAAAATAATCATTTATTTATTGAGATTAAAATTCGTCATTTTTTTTTTAATTATATGGACATGGAATGAGAAGATTATTTTGAAAGAATGGAACCTTTTTCTTAATATAGTCATATTTTTAAAATTAATGGGATTCAAAAAAAGAATATTTTAATATGAAAAGATAAATTCATTAAATATAATTATAACATACCATATGAAAAAAGAAAATTAATTAATATAAGTAATGTATATTTAATACTCAATAAATATTTTTTATTTCTTAATGAAAATATAATTGATTCGATAATAACCGTACAACTATAGAACCTTTTGAAAAAAATTATTAGGATAAGATTACCAGATATTAATCCTTAAATATAATGAATAATTATATAATCATGAAATATTATTTCAAATAGATATCATATACACTAAAAAATAAGATATATTCAAGAAACAAAAAAAATCATAAAAAAGAATTTTGTGAGATGAGATACACTTATAACATTGGTATTATAAGAATTAGTAAAATATAAAAGTGAGCTTCACACCCTTTGTATTACTTTGAATTATGAAAAAAAATTGTTTATTAGTAATTTTTCAAAAATTTATTAGTGTTCCAAAAATTTATTAAATTTTTTTACACTCATTGACGTCGTCCATGGAAACTGTAGGTGGTTCATGGTGTAACCAGGGGTGACCACGTTATGAATTATTTTTGGAAGAGGAGATTCCATCTAGAAAAAGTATATATCTTGTACCACATGTTCACAACCTCATCCAATTGTGTTAGGATGGTTCACAGATTAATATTATGTGTCATTCTATAAACCGTGTTACCTATATTTTAAAAAAAATTATATTTTACCTCATTACTTGTTATTCAAATTAAATCCCTTACTGATATTTTCATACTCCCACTAAACCCTAGCCTACTCCCAAAACCAATTCATTTCTCCATATTTTCCTTCATTTTGATTTAGTTATTTCTTCATCCAATCCTCAAGGAAAACAGAAAGGTAACATTTCCTCATCATTTATTTAGCATGATCGCCCTTTATTTAATAATTTTATTCCAACCCTATTATCATGTTGACCTATGATACACATTTGTTGAAAATTAAATTAATTAGGTTCCTATGATAACATTTCTTCTTTTTTGGTAAATCAACCTCCTATTAAATTTATTTTAGTTATTAATTATTATTCATTCCATATTATTTCCTTCCAATACATTGATTTTATTTGATTTATGCCAGTATGACTATTTTATGATTTATAAAATGTTATTATATATGTTATTGGTTTAGTTTTTATTAAGATTCATGTTATGTGTATTGTTAGTTAATGTTTTATATTTTATAGATATATTGTTCTACTAATGTATGGAGAGGACCTATGAGGTTCTTATTTTAGACCCCGATTTGGGTTATCTTAGTAAAAACTATTCAAAATCATGATTCCTTGATGAAAAAACACCTTTCCCAAGATGGATGGGATATGGAACTCAATTGAATCCTTACAATGGGCCAGCTTGGGTGCATAGATTAGGGATTGGACAAGGAATGTTGGTTTAAAACGGAAACATAGCCCTTGGGTTTTTTTTTATTATGAGGTATATACTGGTTGATCAGTGGTAAGACCATTAGTACTCGTGAGGTAGTTATAGAGAGGTTTATGAACCACACTTTTAGAACCAAGCCTTGAGTTTATTAGGGATGCTAGGGTGTGCACTATATCATTGTACTTATTATTCATTCTATTAGGGGTAAACCCAAACCATTGAATGATTTATGGAGGGAAAACAAATTGTCGAAGTGCGTGCGGTCTGGAGACTGTGCAATTGGGTCATGCAACTGGGAAGGATGTAGTTTCAAAATTTTACCTTAATAATAATTAACTAAAGTTATCTATAGAATTTATCGGACTTATATGCATTAGATTAATGATATTCATATGGTTCTTATTTTTTTTCTTTAATTTATTGAAATTTTAAAAAATATTTGATTCTTTTTCCATAAGGGTAATGTTTATATTTTACTT
The DNA here is from genome assembly GCA_963277665.1 of Viscum album. Lineage (NCBI taxonomy): Eukaryota > Viridiplantae > Streptophyta > Magnoliopsida > Santalales > Viscaceae > Viscum > Viscum album. Next base: position 124,312,233 of record OY728131.1, read on the forward strand.
TTACTCAACTCATTTCATAGGATAAGATTTTTATTTTATAATTTTTCTGTTATTATCATTTTTATTCCTGATAGAAAACCTCATTGTAAAATTTCAATATTTTTAAATTGTTTTTATGTAGAATTATTATTAATTTAAATTAGTATGTAGTGTTTTAAAATTATGTTTAATGGGTTTATTATTTTAATTTTTTAAGGATTAAATATAATTTGATGAACACATGAATTAAATGATATATAATAAAATAATATTTTTAATAGCGTATTTTACGAAAGTGATTTAAATGTAATAAAATAATTAGGTTTAAATTGCACTAATTTTTGTGTTAGAAAAATTATAAGACTTTTTGGAAAATATAAAATGTTTTTTTATCTCTATTGTAGAATTATAAGTTGTTGGAGATTTATAAGGTCTAATTTATACTCTTTAATTCCATTTTAAACTATTAGATAAATATGTTCTAACTATAATATAAAAAAATTATTTGAAATGAATATCAAATATGAGTTCCCCAATTTGAAGTAAAGCATTGGATGGTTCTCCTGATGAGTTGTGAACACATAGAATTTTGGTTTGAGGTTATGATAGTAGTTTTATTCATTATAGTATGAGGATATAAAGTGATATGGGGTTTACATCAACTTAACTACTATTAAATAATTTTCCCATGTTGGGATAAAAGACTCATTTATATGTCAAATTAATCGGAATGGGGGCATCAGTTCATTTCCGGGATATTATTTTTTTAAATTCAAATGCTGTTCATGTATCAGTTTTTTTAATGGGTTTTGGAGACTTTTTTTTAAATCTTATAGTTTCTTGGAAAATAATAAAAATTCATTGGTTTTATTATTTTTCAGTTTTATGGAAATTTCATATTTTATTTAAATGGTGTTTTTACTCAAAAATTTCTTTTAGCATAAATATATGAGAACTAGGTATCATAATGTCCATATTATTTATACAAACATAATTTGTAATGTGATTTCTATATGTATTTTGGGATTCAATTAAATGATATTAACTTATGTGTTTGGCCTTATTCTTGACTGATTTTTAACATATTCCTTTAAATAAATTATTCAACTTGAGTGGGTCATTTTCATAACATTATGTTTATTTTATCACTATTTAATTTATGTAAATCATATTTTAAAAATTCAAAATAATTATACACCCCCCTCATTTTAAATGAAGTTAAAAAATTTTGGGAAACATTTCAAATGCTTTCTAAAATAGTGATACATTTTAGAATATACATATTTCAATAAAATGTTAATATATAAAACTATGTTTTTTATGAATGGTTCTTTAAAAATTATTTTATTCATATATTATGACATTGGTTTTTTTAAAATAATTACATGATTAATTTCCTCAATGTGTTTTACTATGATTCTCAAAATAATAATGTTTGATGATTGTGTGCAGTTTTCCAATGGGAATATAAAAATGTATAACTATTAATTTTTATATAAAATTTATATATATATATTTTAAGGTTTTTGTTTATTATTTTATTATTTATTATTCTATTATTTTGAAGTATTTTATGGAATGTGATCATGTATGAAAATTTTGACAAGCCTACATCTAATTTTCATTGTGTGGTTTTATTATTTAATTTTTTGTTTGTTGATTTTGAATGATTTGGGGAAAGTGATGACTTAAAGGAATATAGGGACGTGTTTCATTATACTATAATTTTGTTCATGAATGTTCACATGGTTCTAAATCATTGTTTGGTGAAATGGGATTATATCAGAAATCTTTTTATACTAACTGTTGGAACCATGGTTGTTCTATGCAGAAATGGGAGTTTGGTTTGTGTTTATTTTCAATCCTCAGTGGAAGTTCAGAATGTGTGTCATCAAAGTGATCATACAGTTCAAGCAGACAACAGTATTTAAGGTGGTGTAGTTTCCCATTGTTGGCAAATTTTTTGGGCATCAAAATCGGAAAATGAAGAAATGGATTGTTGTTAAAATGGGGTGCACGCAAAGAGTAAGTGGGGCATGAAAAAGAAGGTTTGTGCGCGAAATATTTGATTTTGGTGAAAAAAACGGTGCGATGTGTGAAATAGAGGATCGAGGTTTTTCACGCAAACAGTGTTTCAGAATCAAAACGTCAAAAAATGGCAAAGGCATGGGTTGCGTGAAAAATCTGAGGATGTGTGGAAAAAACTATACCGGCTTAAAATATTACACGCTGGATGATAAGTTTTTCATACCAAAGGGGGTTTTGCATGCAGGGGTCTCAGATTCCTATAAATAAGATGTGAACCCCATCATTCTGTACGATTGAAGACTTAGAGAAGATCTGAGGTCTGATGCGCGAAAAAGGATCGCGTAAAGGGGCATGCGCAAAAAAAATTGGATTTAGAAAAACATTACAAGATCTACGAAAAAGTAAGTGTTACACATAAAAATTGGGGTTGCACGTAAAAGCATCAGTTGCATGAAAAAGGGTGTTGTTGCGCGAAATATTTTTACGCACGAAAAGTAAATTTTGTGCGCAATAGGGGGTTTTGTGCCCAAAGGGTTGGTGTTGCGCGCAATTGTTAGTGAAGCTTGATTGCACGTTCTGGTTATCTGGTTCAGTAGTTCTGTGCATTCTATTGCATCAATTCTGGACTTTTATGCAAGCAGAGTCTCGTGCTAAGAAGAGACAAAGACATCAATGAAAATCTATTGAAGAGACCTTCAAATATATAAACTGATTGTCACTTTATCAAGGGAAGTGATCCAGGGGGAGTCAACAGGAGTGTCCTGAGGGAAGCTGTGAGCTATCCCTAAACCTTTTCTAAAGAGAGTGAGCCTGGGACAGAGTGACTATGCCCGAACCTTTGTAACCCACAGCTAGTAATGTTTAGTGGAATTTGGTATGACCGAAAACCTATCGGCATATGCTCCTTAGATGTAGCCCTTAGTGGTGAACCAAGTAAAAACATGTTGTCTCGTCTGTCTGCATGTGATTGTTTTCTTTCTGTTCATATCCATCATACAGGTTTAATATGTTCCTACCAACGTGGGAACAAGATCCATCACTTTAAAAGAAAAAGTTGACACCCTGATTCACCCCTCCCCTCTCAGGGTGTCACAGGGTCTTACAAGTGGTATCAGAGGAAGTATACTAGTGTTGAATCTGTCCGTTGTCGTCATGGAGAATGCAGTCAATGTCAGGGGAGTCCCTCTCTTCGATGGAAGTAATTTCAAGATCTGAAAGAATAGAATTATATCTCATCTAATATCCCTTGGAATGGAAGTTCTATTTTATACTGTGCAAGGTATTAATTTTTTTGATCCAAAAGGGCTGACTTTGACTAATACAGATAGAAAAATTCTTGGTGCAGATGCTAAAGCACAGAATGCTCTCACCGTAGCACTTTCTGATCAGATCTATCAAAAATTTATTAGTTGCACCTCAGCTAAGTCCATGCGGGATAAACTTGAAAATATTTATGAAGGAGACAACAAAGTGAATGATGTGAAACTACATGTTCTACACAATAGGTTCGATGATCTGAATATACATCCTGATGAGAATGCAGATTCCTTATTCAATTGAATTACTGAAGTGGTTGGTGGAATTCATGGCCTAGGAGAAGAAATCAGAGATATTGAAATTGTGAAGAAAATAATGAGAATAATACCACCTATGTACAATAAAATGGTGTCATCCCTTGAGGAAATAGATCTTTACAAACTTTCTTTTGATGATATTTTGAGAAGCTTGGTGGTATATGAAATGAAGGTCAAACAAGAAGATGCTACTACACAAGTGAGTAAGGAAATGACATTAAAATCCATGGAGAAACTGAAAATCTCCAAAGACAGTAGTGGTGAAGATGAAGAGGAAAAGGAAATTCTTTCTCCCATTGCCAAAAAGATACAGAAGAGAAAAGGGAAATTCAAAGGGAAGGTACATCTAGCTTTCTATCGTTGTGGAAAAGTCGAGCACATTGCTTCTCAGTGCTAAAGAAAGGTTGATGATGATGATAGCGATGCTGAAAATTTTGAGAAGCCTCAGAAGAGGGTTTTCAAGAAAAGAGACATTAATTCTAGAAAGAAAGTTATGAAGAATAGTTTTTTCTTGTGATGAGGAAAACGATGATAATGAATTTTGTGATGAAGAAGAACCAGAATTTAAAACTAAGATACATGCTTCCATGATGGCCACTATTGAAAAATCAGAAGATACTGATGGAGAAAATCAGTTAAGAACTTGTGCAGATCCCAAGTTGCAACTTAAAGAAGCTGTTATAAAGCATAATATTAAATGTAAGATTTGCAATAATTGGAAGTCAATTGTAGAAGAATCAACTGAATATGTTGATCAACTTGAGGATGAAATTGAATGACTGGAAGAATTTGTGAAAGTACATTCTAAACATCTTGAAATCAATGATGATGTAGTGGATCTGAAGCTGAGAATTGAAGAGCTGGAAAAGGTCATCAATGACCTCACCTCCAGACTAGAAGAAAAATCCAAGACTTTTAAGGGTCTTGAAGAGGAAGTTGTTACTCTTAAGAGTAAACTTGAGACTAAATCAATCTCAAAATAATCAAAGAAGAAAATATAGTTTGGAATATTCTCAGATGCTGAATTACTAGAAAGAGCCAAGAGTGGTTTAGATGAGGTTCGGAAAATCTTGAGTGATCAATTACCCGCTTTCATGGGAAAGAGTGGAATTGGCTGTGAGCCTGAGACATCAACTGGTGGAAGTAAAGAGATCCAAAATAAAGACAAGATAGAATCCGGACTTGTTGAAACGTTTCCTGAAGTGCTGAAAAAGAAACCCTCAATCCAAACTAATAGGAGAAATGAAAATTACCCTCAAACATTCAGAAATGACAGGCAGCCCAACTATTCTCCCAAAGAAGAGAGTATCAGGAGAAATTCAAGTGAGAAGGCATTTCCTCTCATGAAGTGTCAGTTCTGTGGCTATTTGGGCCATACCATGTCATATTGTGAAGAGGTAAGGAGCTATCTGAATGACGATGATTTGGGACATCAACAAAGGAGACTGACATCATATCCTCCATCTTATAGAAGAAATAGTTTTTTATGGATACTATTTTCATTGCTCTAACTTTTTAATAAGGCTGTTAATTTTTGGAAGATAAGGGACATGGACAGCTCATACCAAAATTCGAGACACGTCAGATCTCATCGACAATATAGTGTTTCTCTTTAAAATAGGTTTTCTCCTCTCGAGGATGACTTCAACTACGAAGAACCAATGTACATAGATGAGATAATTGAAAGGCCATCAGTGCTCTATACTCATTCCAATGGCTAATGGAAAGAAATGAAGAAATTTGAGAAATCCATCCTTGCGGAGGTGGACCTCAAAGATATAAAAAACAATAGTATGTGGATTCACGATACCAGTTGTTCATCTCATATGATATGTAATGCAGGCCTATTGACAGATATCAAAAGGAAGTTTGATGGAACGGTTCGATTTGGTAATGATGGAGCTATGAAAATCCATGGTAGTGGAAGTACTGTATTAGCTAATGGAAAGATAAAGAAGACTGAAGTCCTTTATATAGATGACCTACATCATAATCTACTTAGCATGATTCAACTCTGTGACTTGGGAATTATTGTTACTTTTAATCAGAAAATATTAACTATTAAGGGAAAGACAAGAAATTCACTTATGAAAGGATGCAGAACAGAAGGAAACTTGTATCAGGTTGATAGTAAAGAAAATGTTTGCTACATGACTATTGGCGAATAAATCAATATGTGTCATAGGAGACTGGGTCACATCAATCAACAAGACAAGAAGAAAATATCAAAATTGAGGATTGTCATGGACATTCCAAACCTGATGCGTGATTGTGAAAAGTCTTGTAATTATTTCATTCGTGGAAAGCTAGTATGTAGTTCATACCGGCCAAAGAAGAAAAGGGCATCTCATCTTCTCGATCTAATTCATTTAGATGTATGTGGGCCGATAAATGCTGCTGGAACTCATGGAGAAAGGTACATTGTTCTTTTCATTGAGGATTATAGTAGAATGGCATGTGTTATGGTCATTCATAGGAAATGACAAGTGCTTGACTGCATGAAAACATATCGGCGAATCACCAAGAATGATACTGGACGAACAATCAATGTTTTGAGATATGATAATGTAGGGGAATATACATCTATTGAGTTTGATAATTACCTAGAAAAACATGGAATATAGCATGAGGTAGCTGTTGTGAGAACTCCACAGCAAAATGGATTTGTTGAGCGCCGGAATCGAATAGGTCTTTATATGGGAAAAACGAAGACACCATATGAATTGTGGCATGCAAGGAAGCCTTCATTGAATTACTTTTGTGTTTTTGGAAGTAAATGTTTCATTCAGAATAAAGAAGGAAATCAAGGGAAGTTTAATGATAATGCTAATGAAGGAATTTTTCTCGGGTATCAAATGAACAGCAAAGCCTATAAGTGTTTCAACAAGCGATTAGGAAGGATTTTGTTAACTAGTGATGTTAAGATAATTGAATGGAAAAATAAAAATGCATTAAGAACTTCATTTGATAATGTGATAGAAAGTGAGGAAGAAAGTGAATGTGTAGAAAATAAGGATACAGAAATAGAGGAATCTGTACAAAACACTTAGCAGTCACATCATGATGTTGACTCAAAATAAGAATCTGAATAAGAAACTGTGGGTGGAGAGAATGAAACTGGACCACATAGAAGAAATCGTAGAGCTGAGATTGATCAATCTAACATAATTGGGGATAGGAATGCACCCACTCAAACAAGGAGGATGAGGAATAACATGCAATATGCATTTCTGTCAATTGTGGTGCCATCCTCATTCGAAGAAGTTACAAAGGATGAATCTTGGGTGAAATACATGAATGAAGAGCTAGATCAGATTGACAAAAATCATACATGGGATCTTGTTTAGAGACCTGAAGGTCACAATGTGATTGGTATGAAATGGATCTTAAAGAACAAGTTTGATGAGCATGAAAATGTTATTAGAAATAAGTATCAACTAGTATGTAAGGGATATTCCTAGATTTAAGGTGTTTATGTTTAAGAAACCTTTTCTCTAGTTGCTAGACTGGAGTCAATCAGACTTTTCCTTGCCCTGGAACTCCAAAAAGGATATAAAGTATATCAAATGGATGTCAAGATAGTATTCTTGAATGGTGTACTCGAAGAAGAAGTCTACATTGAACAACAAGTGGGTTTTTTTCTTGGTACTGATGAGACAAAGGTCTGTAAACTTAAGAAATCCCTATATGGTTTGAAGTAGGAACCCCAAGCATGGTATTCCCGCTTGGACCCAGATCTCAAGAAGTTGGAGTTCAAAATAGGAGGAGTGGATCACAATTTATACGTGAAGAATTCTCCCAAAGATCAATTCATGGTTCTAGTCTACGTTGATGATATCATCTGTGGTGGCAGTAGGTAGAAACCAGTGGATGAATTTGCCAATCACATGAAATCAGAATTTGAAATGTCTGTGATTGGGGAGCTCAAAAATTTCTTGGGGCTACATCTGATTCAAAAGAAGGATTACACTTTCATTTCTCAGGAAAAGTATGCAAGAGAGCAGTTGATGAAGTTTAATATGAAAGACTCCAAACCAATGTCAAATCCGATTGCAGTTGGAACTAAACTTAGAAAGCATGAGGATGGGACCTCTGTAGATCCCACCTTGTACAAGAGGATCATTGGGAGCCTGCTGTACCTAACATAGACATGGCCAGATATTTTCTTTTCCACATGCAGTGATGCATGCTTTCAGAGTGATCCAAAGGAGGAACATATGGTAGCAGTAAAAACAATCATGAAGTATATTCAAAGTATTTACAATTGTGTCTTATACTTTTATGTAGGAAGGAATAGTGAATTATCCGCATTTTATGATGCTGACTGGGCTAGAAATGTTGTGGATAGAAAGTCCACTAGTGGTGGAGCATTCTATATTGGGAATAAATGTGTTGGATGGTTGAGGAAGAAACAAGAAAGTACTTCTCTTAGTACTGATGAAGCCGAATATATCTTCACCACACAGGCATGCACTCAACTGTTATGGATGAAACAAAAATTAACAGATATTGGTGATGAGGTAAAGCAACCAATGGTGATTTACAGTGATAACAAGAACGCAATTGATCTTACGAAGAATCCGGTTCAACATTCTCATACGAAAAATATTGAAATTTGGTATCACTTTATCAAAGAGAAAGTTAAAAAATGCGTGATTAGAATAGATCATGTGGGAAATGATGAGCAAGTGGCTGATATCCTGACCAAGACACTGTCCATGGCTGTATTTGTGAAGCATCGATTGAACCTTGGTGTTCAGTCACCTCCCAGTGCATGAGGAGGTCACGAAAAACACCTCCCCTAGTTATGTTTACTATTTTTATTCTCTTTTAGGATGTGATGCAGGTTTGTGGGGGAGATACTATCCAAGGGTAGTGTGATTTGAGTTGAACTATGAAAAATTACCAGTCATTGGGTTTATTGTCAATGGGGAAGAAAGGAATAAATTCAGTATTTCCAGTGGACATTTAATGCTTCTATAACACGATGAGAATTCTGTGTTGGTGATAGGATTGGAAGGAATTCATTGGACATGTAATTCTTTTGTGACACTGTAAGAAAATTTCATGGGCATCATTGAGACTACCAAAACATGAGAACCCAATTCAAGCTTCCTCTGTTGTTTTCTACACTGAGCATTTCTTACGTAGACTTAGAGTGTTGGCTGAGTTGATCCTTGCATTTTTTGTTTGCATGTGTATGGTGATCTTTTTAATTTATTTGGTGATTGCCAAAAAACCCAAAGGGAGAGATTGTTAGAACCATGGATGTTCTATGAAGGAATTAGAGTTTGGTTTGTGTTTTTTGTCAGTCCTCAGTAGAAGTTCAGAATGTGTTCCATCAAAGTGATCATACAGTTTAAGAAGACAACAGTATTGAATTTGGCACAGTTTCCCAGTGTTGGCCAATTTTTTGGGCCTCAAAATTGGAAAATGAAGACATGGATTGTTGGTAAAATGAGGTGTGAAAAAATAGTAACTTGTGCGTGAAAAAGAAGGGTTGTGCACAAAATATTTGAGTTCGGCGCGAAAAACAACGGGATGCGTGAAATAGAGGATTGAGGTTTTTCGTGCAAACAGTGTTTCAGAATCAGAATGTTGAAAAACAGCAAAGGCATGTGCTGCGCGAATGATCTGAGGATGTGTGGAAAAAACTATATCGGCGCGAAAGATTACGCGCCCGATGAGAAGTTTTTCTCCCCAACAGGGGTTTTGAGCGCGGGGGTCTCAGAAGCCTATAAATAAGAGGTGACCCCCCTCATTCTGTATGGTTTAAGACTAAGAGAAGATCTGAGTTCTGATGTGCAAAAAAGGATCGCATAAAGGGGCTTGCATGAAATATTCTGGATTGTGCAAAAAATTAAAAGATGCGCGAAAAAGGAAGAGGTGTGCGAAAAAATTTGGGATCCGCGTAAAAGCTAAAGTTGAGTGAAAAGGGTGTTGTTGCGCGAAATATTTTTACGTGCGAAAAGTAAATTTTTTACACAATATAGAGGTTTTGGGTGCAAGGGGTTGGTGTTGCATGCAATTGTTAGTGAAGCTTGTCTGCACGTTCTGGTTATCTAGTTCAGTGGTTCTGTGCGTTCTAGAGCATCAAATCTGGACTTTGATGCAAGCAGAGTCTCATGCTAAGCAGAGTCAAAGACATCAATGCAAATCTATTGAAGATACCTTCACATCTATAAACTAATTTTGACTTCATCAAGGTCAGTGAGCCAGGGGGAGTCAACAGGAGTGACCTGAGGGACGCTTTGAGCTATCCCTAAACCTTTTATAAAGGCAGTGAGCCTGGGATAGAGTGAATATGCCTGAACCTTTGTAACCCACAACTAGTTAAGTTTAGTAGAATTTGGTATGACCGAAAACCTATCGACGTATGTTCCTTGGATGTTTCCCTTAGTGGTGAACCAAGTAAAAAGTGTTGTCTCGTCTCTATGCATGTGATTGTTTGCTTTCTGTTCAAATCCATCATACAGGTTTAACAAGTTCCTACCAATGTGGGAACAAGATCCATCACTTTAAAAGAAAAAGTTGACACCCTGATTCACCCCTCCACTCTCAAGGTGTCCCGGGGTATTACACTAACATAAGATTTATAGAATTGATTTATTTTATAGAAATAAAGTAACCCAATTTTGTAATCTTATTAAGGTTGTGTTACTTGATTATTTGACTCATTTATAAATGATGCATACATTTTTGAATTGTGATGTGGAATTTTTTTATTCTAAAATATTTTTTGGTTCCTTATAACTATAAAATATTTTTTCTTAATGAATAAAATATTTTCTAAAAATTATTTTGGAAATTCATGATGGTTCAGGAATTTATTCTTCTAGTTTATTTATTTCATCAGTATTTTTCATGATTTGGAATTATGGTTGATTTAAATTTGGATAAAAGTTTTATCTAATGGAATGATGTTTTAAGATAGGTAGACAATATTAATGTAATATATTTTTTATGTGAAGAATTTTTTTGTGAATTATCATTTGTTTCTATAACCATTTTAGTGATATTTGGTTGTTGACACAAGCTATGGACATGAAAGTGGGGAGAAACCCACATCATAGGATGCTCTAAGAATTGTTGTTAACATGATTCAAAGGGTTATTTAGTAATATTGGTTTCTATTATATGATTTTAAACTAATTGTATTCATGTTTTCATTACGATCTTTAGAGCCAAATAATTTATTTGGTAATTTTATATTAAAATCCCTATGCAAGTGGAACCTCATCACAATTATTTTTTTTCTATATTTTAAAAAATAAATTAATATTATTAAAAATATATTGATTTGGGGAATTATAAAGTTTTTCATTCTACATTAATTTGGATACTGTGTTTTTGTAAAAATATTTCATTTTTATTTTTTTGATTATTTGGTTTCTTATACTTTTTGGTGAAATTTTAAATCCTTCTATTTTTTTCACAATGAAAATAAATCTAATATTCATCAATTTTATTTGACACAATACTTAGTCAGACTTATTTTATTGATTAATTTCATTATATTTTGAATTTAGTTATTTATCTCGGATGTCCCTTATAAAGTTCACATATTTTTCTTGAAATAGTTTTTTACAATAGTACTATTTTATGAGTTTGTGAATTTTATATTTTCTTGAGAGATTTTCTTTAATTATAGTTTTTTAATTATATTTGTCAATGTTTCTATTTTTGTATGAAATTAAATTATTTATATTATTATTTTCATACTAAATGGAACTTTTTAGTCTTTTTGAATCGCTAATTTTCGTTATAAAATGAAAATATCACATTTTGGATACTATGATTTTAAGAGGGTCCTTTATTTACTGTTGATTTTTACCACCATTGGATTTTCATTAAGTGTATATATTTTATCACATATTATTTTACTCTTAAGTGGAGTGAAAGGGAATTTCAAATATAAAGAAGTAATATGATGGGTAGAATTTTCACACCAACAATATTACTTTTAGGTATGAAATATTTATTTATTTTTTTATTTATCTTTTTCATGTACATTTTTGATGTTCCACTCATTTTTGGGAGTTTTTCACCCTCTTATATATAGTAGCTGGAAATTATTACTTGTTCATGGTGTGACCATGGGTGGCCGCGATTTGAAATGTTTGATGTATGGGGCTTCCCTCTAGAATGATAGTTCATGGAAAAAACTATATGATCATACCCTAAATATGTTTGGATAGGATGTTTCATACTATAAAACTTTGTATCATGCTACCTAGGTGAATATAAAATCCAATCTATTGGATTTATATAGTAATATTACCTTTAGAATTGGTATCAAGGGTATGCATATCTAATTTTCAAATTTCAATATTCATCATTATTGTCGATGTATGAAAATATCCCATATTTTAAACCTTTAACCTTTATTTTAATAACATTGTAATATTATTGAGGCTTTATTATATTCATTAGAAATTATTGTTGGGGAATTAATTTGAAAAAGAAATATGTTTCCCATTAGTTAATAAACAAAATTTTCAAATTTACTCAATCAAAAAGTATTAAATGAATTTTCTTATTCATTATGGGTAGATTTAATTTTTGTAATCAATTGATATTAGATATTATTTTGGTTCAAATTATGGTCATATATTTTATGGTCATATGCGTTGAGTAATTCTAGACATTTTCTTCGTATCATATTGATCTCTTTTTAAGTAATTATAAAATTCAAACTCAATTTGTCTATATATATATGTCTATTATTTATATATAATTGTAGTACCTATATATCATCATGTAAATAATTACAATCCCCAACCGAAGATATTTTTTTCATAATTTATTTGTAAGTATTTAATTTTCTTTTATGCATAAAAAAAATTAGATTCGTTTTTCATAAGGATGCATCCTGATCCATTCGTTAATATGTCACTCTATATTAGAAATCCTTTCTTCCCATTTGATATAGTTAATATATGTGAAATTATTGATATAATAATTATTTCATTTCACATTTCTTAACATTATTTTAAACGTAACTGGACTCCATCACATGTTTTCTTTGTTAATGGGTTAAACAATCCGGAAATATATTCAATAAATTATTGATAATAACCAGTTAAGCCAACGAAAATTACTTTTCAGTTATTTTGATAATGGTAGGCCCTTATTTTACCTCCTTTTATTTTAAGTTTCAATATATATTCTATCATTGTAGATAATATTCTCTTGAATAAAATCTTATTGAAGTCAAAATTTACACTTTTTAAATCTCCCTTATATGTATTATCTCTAAGAGACTTATGAACTATCTATAAATGGTTTCCATGATCATAATAGATTTTAGAGTTTATATATATATATCATCAATATATACCATAAAAAATTAGGAATACAATCCTTGAATACTCTATTAATCAGATACATAATAAAAGATGGTGAATTTATAAATCCAAAGGCATTGCAATTAAATCATAATTACAAATCCATTTATAAAGAGTTGAATTTGGTATATAATCACTCTTATCATTTCAATGATTATAAATAGAATCAAGGTTAATCATTGATAATTATTTAGCCCCATTAAATTTGTAAAATATATAATCAATGAATTGAAACGGATACTTTTTCCTAATGGTAATGGAATTGATTTCCTTATAGTATATACCAAACCACATAGACATATCCTTCCTTCAAACAAAATTGAACTATTTCTTCCCTTAGTGAGACTCTTATTAATATTAATCCATTATCACAGAACTCTTATAGTTTCTTCTTTAATTCCTCCAATTCCACATGATCCATATTATAATGTGTGTTGGGTATTACAATTATTTATATGATTAAAAGATAATTTAAAACCTTGATCAAGTGGATATATGGGATAAACCTAATGTAATAAATCAATGTAATCACACACAATAATTCAACATCATTTCTTCTGACATAATTCACTCTCATCGATTTATTTGATCTTCCTCTACTTGAAATATTTCTATAATATAAGAAACTATAGGGGGTATGAAATATGACTTGGGAAATGATGATTATCCTATAAAAATAGAGGAGTATATACCTATATCAAAAATTATAATAACATTTACATGAAAAAATAATAATTTTTAGACAATAAGAACTAATCCATGAATTATGACAATATAAACCATTGATATAACAACAAGGTTGAAAACTATCGACTATCTATACATTTTAATTGATATATCCTAATATTATTTTCATTCAATAATATGTACACTAATAATTTTCAATGAAAACTATTTAATCAATTATGTGGTGATACAATGTTCCTAGAAAACATTTAGTATATAAAAGTGTACAAATATCTAGAATCAAATAATGTATTATATAACTTTCTGTTTATGATAAATGTACCTACTATAACATAATTAGGTACTTCAACATCCTTTATAGTAATTTGATAAGTTCAGATTTTCTCCCTTTCCAACTTTTAAGGTAGGTTTTCTTGACTCTTTATATATTTATTAGGATAATACCCTATCTACTATAAATTAAAGCATTGAACATTTGCAGCTTAGATATTTCATTTTAACTCATGAGATTGATAACACCTATCCACATGCTTTAAACAAACTCTTTATACCTTTAATCAATATGTATGGTGTTCAATACACAGTTATTATGTGTTCAAAATTATATCCATCCCTAATTTATATTTTCATTTCTTGTTCATCTTATTTTTTCTTATTTTACATTTTAAACATAATAAACATAGAAATATATCTTAGTCTTGATAGAACCTATGATGGTCTCCTCATATGGAAATAATATTTTTGAGGCTTACACCCATCAGTGGATTATCTTTATCCCATTAATAAAGTGATAAATATTTCTCTCTGGAATATTTATATAGTCTAAAAATATATTTTAAATATTAAAAAGTATGATTCATGCTCTATAATAGTTTTCTCTTCCATTAATCATAAAATTGGTAATTTCCTTTCCATGTAATATATTTGAACTTCAAGAAAATACAATGAATATCACCTTAAAATCTATTCATTCCATCATTGTTATCTCTTTCTCCTTGTTATTATTTTTATCTAATAATTTCAATTTATTAGAATCTCTCCATATATGATATATATCTAGGATATCCTCCTATAGTTTACTACATCCCAAAGTATGTTATATCATATTTAATGAAATTACAATTGATCTTAAACTACTGGATTTATTATTTTATTAAATGATAAGATTTTTTCTCATAAAATGATACATGTATGTTTCACACTATTTATAGGGATATATTATTCCATAAAAGTATATTTATATATAATTACCCATGTCAAGTGACTTGGTGTAGTATTAATCTACTCATCTAAAACACCAACTTCATTATTTTGTTTATGAGGTAAATACCTTTAATGATAATGATTATTGACATGGTTCTATTATTTCTATTTCAAATTTTTTTAAATTATAGAATATACATAATTTTATCCATGAATAAAATCATTAATTTTAAATTGTAATATATAATTAGTATCTATTTATTATAAATTCATAAAAATAATATTCTATCCATTCTAAATAAAAATATATAATTTCTCAAGGGTTTGATTTAACATTTGTTTCTCTAGATATGTGATTCATATCAACTTCTAAAGTGTTGTATTAATTAATCTTTGATACTAACTACAACAACCCTTAATCCTATTTAGTATATTTTTTGTTCATTTATTACATTAGTAAAAAAATATATATCATAGTATAGGGGATCCAATTTTTAGTAGTCTAACAAGAGTAGATAAATTCAGTATTAAAACATTACCTGAGAAACTTGAATAAAACCCTTCAAATTTTATTTTTCCTCATTTTATTATTCCCATATAATTTATAGTTATGTTTCTAGTTTAATGGGGAAAAAGAGAAACAATTGAAATGGATAAGATTATATTCCCAATGAGGTGTAGAATATGTAGAATTCAATCATAAAATAAAAAAGAATACAAATATAGATAGAATAAATTATCAAATAATTTCATATAATTATCACGATAATAATAATATATCAATGGATGATAAAAATATATTAAAAACAAACAACATATATAGTAATAAATAATTTCATAGTTATGAAATGAATAATTATAGTACTTGTAATTATAAAATAATGGAATCACCCATGAAATCATATATAAATGGGTACGTATAATCCCAATACCCAATAATTATTTTAAAATGAGACCTATAATTTAATGGAAATTATATTTTATTTTTATCCACGTTCATCACTAACTAAGTCAACTTTTTTGATCACCTGAAAATATATATATATATATATATATATATATAAGAACATGCAATCTCCTACAAAACCAAAATCTTGGATATGTAATCAATAATTATCCATTTTAAAATAATGGGAATATGTGTTACCAATATATCCTAAATCAATTCATTGGGATAACATTTTTGGTAAACACCCTTCAAATAAAATATTTTAATATAGGGTTTCGACACTATATAGACTGATAGTTTCATGGTAATTTCAATATAAATGGTTAATAAGATATACAATAATTCCAATGGATAATTAATATAGATATGGAATAAAAATATGATGTTCTGTTATAGATAGAGATTAATGGAGATTAAAATCAAAAGAAAAGAAAAGGATTGTTAGAGTCCCCTTACAAAAAAAATATAGTATGAACTATAAGACAATAAATAATGGTAAATAGTGTTGGGAAAAATATGATGATCAAGGATATGAAGATTTCATGTGTTATATTTTTTTGTCAAGGTATCTCTTGAAGAATGGAAATCACTTCACTTTGTTTTATGGAAATAATTTTTTTGGGTTTGTTTTGAAAAGAATTCGACCCATCTTAATTGTGATGATGCTTTGCTGGTTTGTATTTCATATAAATCATGAGTTGTATTGAGAACTTTTTATGAAAGCTTGATAGAAGAAAGGGAGAGTGAAAGAGTTGCTACCAGTTGAAAAATAATTGTATTCAAATTTTTTTCCAAACAATCAGAATGGAAAGTGGTGGAAGTAAAAGGAGTGGTGTTGTTTTCACTTTAGCTGGTTACGATTTCAGTGTAAAAGTTGGTTACGATTTCAAGGTAAAATATGGTTACGATTTCAGAATAATAGATGGTTACAATTTTAGAGTAAAATATTTTTATTATTCAGAGTAAAAGCTGATTGCATTTTCTTTGAAAAAGCTGGTTATGATTTCAGATAAAATGATGGTTACAATTTTAGGTAAAAAGATGGTGACGATTTCAGTGTAAAAGTTGGTTACGATTTCAGAGTAAAATCCGGTTACGATTTTACAGTAAAAGATGGTTATGATTTCAGTTTAAAATCTGGTTAGAATTTTATAGTAAAAGATTATTACAATTTCAGAGTAAAAGATGGTTATGGTTTCAGAGTAATTGCTAGTTACGATTTCAGAGTAAAAGATAGTTACTATTTTAGAGTAAAAGTCGGTTACAATTTTAGTGTAAAATATGGTTAAAATTTTAGTGTAAAAGTTGGTTATAATTTCAGAGTAAAAGATGGTTATGATTTCATAGTAAATTATGGTTATGATCTCATAGTAAATGATGGTTATGATTTCAGTGTAAAAGTTTTTTAAGATTCCAAATTAAACGCTGGTTACAATTTCACTATAATAGTGTGATTACGATTTCATTGTAGCATTTTGGTTATGATTTCATTATAGTAGGGGTGCCAATTGAAACATGATGTCTAAGGAAGATTAAGAGATGCTGCTGATTGGTAAAGTATCTTACATAGATGTATCATAACGAGGTAGTAAATATAATGAAGTGGTACCGATAGAAATTGGTGGTAATGGAAGAGATGGTGACGATTGAGAATGAATCAAATTCAGATTGTTTTGTATCATGGCTAGAATGATCATAACTAGATATGATTGTTTTCAAGATAATAGTATCCATACCATTTGTATTTAGAAAAGATCATGCTTGTGTTGAGATGAAAAGAAAGAAGTAGGAATGGATGGAAACTTACAATACATTCCAAGTGAATTCAGATGATGTTAAAGTTGATCCTCAATGATTTCAATGTCATGATGGTAGTCATGATACAAGCACATGTTGGTGAATGATGTGTGCTTTATCATGTAGGTAAAGATAAAAGAAAAGAGAATGAGACTCATGAATTAATTTTCAATGGGGGACACTTTATTTTAAAATAGTGATTGTATCTCAAGTGGAGAAGTGAATTTCTTCAAACTCATTAAATTGGATTTGTATCATTCATTGTTTTGAATAAAACAGTATGAGATAATCCAATTCAGAATCATGTATTGATCATCAATTGTAATTGTATTGACAATTGAAATGGGATTGAGGAAAAGATGATATAAAGATTGTAGAATATTGGAGAAGAATATAGAATCGTTGAAAAAGTCATAATTGTTCCGAGATTTCAGGAGAAATTCAGATTTTGGTGAATTTAGGTGAGCGGGAAGTGTTTTGGTATTTCCACCTAAACATGTTTTCGGTAACCTATAAAAGGCGTGAAGTATATTTTACTTGTGTGATTTTCATAAGAAAGACAAGTGACAGGTTTCTAGAGGGAAGAAGAGATCAATTCTGATAGAATTGACAATTGATTTGGGTGGTGCTGATTCATTCATATTCTATTCAGATCAACAATTGTATTTGGGAATTTACATGGTGTAGAATATAATCTATTTTTTTCTATCAGAAAATCAGAATGGATGATTTTTATTGAAAGAATCAGAATGAGGCCTTTGTATTGAAAGAATCGGAATGAGAACTTTGTTTTGAAAGAATCATATTCAGTGAAGAACAGACACAGTGATTCATTACAAAGTTCAGGTGGTTCTTACCTTTCTTCTCGGTAAGGAATTAATGAATTGTATTAAAATTTGAAAATATTTGTTGAATTAAAAAGAAGTGCAGGTTACATGAGTTCATACCAAACAGTTGTATTACTCTATTGTGCTAAAAGGGTGCACACACACTAGTGGGACTTTTTCATAGTTCTACACAAGTGAAAGGGTAAATCCTACTCCTTGTAATCCAAGGATTGTTTTATTAGAGGATTTTATGGTATTAGATCATTTCCAACCATAAAAATGAAGTATATATTCTTATTGAATAGTGAACCTTTTAAATCATTGTGTTCATGTGGATGTGTGTTAAGTTTGTTTTCAGAAGGGAATTAAAATATCAAATAGGAGGCGATGTTTTTTTAATTGAAAAGAAACATAAAAGAAAAATAGTATCACTAATTCACCCACTATCCATATCAGGGATACATTACTCTGATTTGGTACATTCAATTGGTATCAAAGCAAAGGTTCGCTTCATTATTCTTCGATGATGGAGAATTTGAACTATGTGAATAGTAAATATATTCTGGTATTTATGGAAAGAACTATCATACTTGGAAAGTTATAATGCTAGCATTTATTATGTATATCATTTATGATGTTCTTGAAGCTACAACAGTTGGGTTTCCTCCCACGGATGATAGTGCTCCACGTACACATGTTGACAAGCAGTTTCTTCAGAATGATGTAAGGGACAATAATGTTATATTATCCTCAATTTCTAAAAGTGAATTCTTGATAGTGAAAGTTTTTTGCACAACTAAAGGTATATGGGATAAGTTGAAAAACATATACGATGGTAATACAAAAGTGAAGAATGAAATGCTACAAATATGGAGATTGAACAATGAAGATTTGAGGATAGGTGAGCATGAATCTGTTAGAGAATTATTCACCTGGTTGAATGACATTGTGAGTTCTATCAGATGTCTTGGTTAAAATATGAATGTATCTATAGCTTTTTAGAATATCTTGAGAATCCTACCTGACAAATTCAATGCAAAAGTTTCTTCATTGGAAGATAGAGATCCCAAAACATTATCTCTTGATGATTTACCTAGCACTCTAATAACTTATTAAATGAGAAGACAAAATGATATGAGAAACAAAAAAATGTTGATAGGGAAATTTATTTTAAGGATATGAAGAAAGAAAAGTCAAATAATATTGTTATTGAAGATGAAGATAGTGATTCTGACTCTGAAAAAGAGGTATATATAAATCTCTATGAAATCTTATCCTTGTTTTCTAACATTGTGAAAAGACGTACGGGGAAATTCAATGGAAAACATCCCATGAAATTTATTAAATTTGAAGGTTTTTGTCACTTTGTGGCTAATTTAACTCGAAAAGAGAATGAAGATGATAGTGATATTGAAGAAAGATAAATGAGGAGATCATGGAAGAAAAAGAGATACAAATGAAAAGAAAATAAATTCTTTAAATCAAAAGGAAGAAGTTTCGTTTCCAAAGATGAAGAAGAAGAAGACAGTGATGATGAATCTGAAAACTCTATTAAGTATGGTAATAAAAATACTTTCATTACAATAGTGAATGATGAAGAATTCCGAAGCAGTAGTTCTGAAGAAGAAGAAACTCATCATGAAATGCATCTGAAAGAAGAGCTGAAATAATGTCTAAGAAATATCAGAATGCTTGAAAGGGGAAATAATAAGGAAGATGAATAGTCAAGTAACCAAGAATGCTTTTCTGGTGAGAAAGAAAATATGATTAATTATATTGATGATTTGAAGAAATCTCTTGAAGAATAAAATAATTGTAATGAGTGTTTAGAGGTGAAGCTAAATGTAAAAGAAGAAGAGTTGTAACTTTTCCAAAACAAAACACTCTGAAGCTGAAAAAAAATTATCCATTCCTAAAAATATATCACTGATGTTGTTTAATGTTCTCATAATGAGAGCCTTGATAAAGATCAATAAAATATACCTTCAAAGGGTGAGAAGAAGAATAGAATTGCTTTTAAAATGATGAAATCTGGGAATGTTATGTATGTGTCCAAGACCAACAAAGATGGGAATGTTTTGAAACATTCTGAATCTGAAAATGTTTCCAATGCTTCTAGTTCTGATAATTCATAAAATAAAAGAAAGAATACTATTAATAATATAATGGATGGTAAATCGGAAAAGAAAGAGAATATGGTGGCTGAGAAACACATTTACAATTCTGATCGGTGTGGATTGTTTTGAGGAAAATACTCTTTATATGGGTATTACTGGTATTGTGGGGTATTCGAGCACTCTATAAGTACATGTTGGTTCAATCAACAGCATTACTTTTATCCCACAGGTTATGAAAGGAAGATATTCATGGGGGTCAATATCCTCAAAGAAATAAAAATGAGAAGGTTGATGTTCCAACCCCTGGAAACAATTTTTGAAAGTTATGAACAACCTAGATATCATGAAAAAGGATGAATTTTTTGTTACCATCTTAAAAAAAGATTCTCAATTCTCAAAATCCCATGGTGAAGAATGAATATAATGGAGAAAAGGAATTTGTTGTTGAAACTACATTAAAATCCATGAAAGGAGAATGACCATGTATACTTGATAGTGGGTGTTCTTCTCACATGAAAGGAGACATGAAATTTTTGATGGATTTGAATGATTTTAAGGAAAGAATGGTGACATTTGGAAATGATGAATCATTGGAAATCAAAGGGGTTTCGTCATCCATCATTGGAAAAGAAAATATTAAATCAAAGAAAACATTGTTTGTTGATGGGATGAAACACAATCTTCTAAGTGTTTCACAATTTTTTGATAAGGGTAACAAATATATCTTCATGAAAGATGGATTTTTTGTAAAGAGTAAAGAATATGGAAAGATTGTTACACGAGGCCAACTTATGAAAGAAATTTTTTTTCAGGTTGGTGACTCACAAAACACTTGTTACATAAGTATGGTGGAAGAGAATAAGTTATGGCATAAAAGGCTTTGAAATATGCGTCATAGAAACTTGATAAGGTTATCTAGAATAGATAGTGTTCAAGATATTTCTAATTTTCCAAGAAGTAGGGATTGGTGTAACACTATTTGTCAGAAATGAAATATTAAAAATGTTGTGCATAAGAAAGTTTATATTTTTTCAAAACAACCCTTGTAATCGATCCATTCCGATATATGTACACTAGTGAGAAAAAAATAAACACATGGAGATAATTACTTCAATACATTCGTTGATGATTTTACTCACATTAATTTTGTTATGTACATGAAACACAAATCAGATTCTTTGATAATTTTTAAATGTTTCTGAAGAAAACTGAGAAAGAATGTGGTTATTCTATGAATAAGTTGAGAACTGATAATGGTAGTGAATACAGAAGTGAAGAGTTTGAAAACTAAATTTATATGCATCGAATTTGGAATCAGTATATCACTCCATACACCCCCCTAAAAATGGGGTTGCTGAAAGAATGAATAGAAGCCTGGGGGAAATGGGAAGAACCATGTTACATGAGTATGAACTGTCTCGTTACTTTTGGAGGCAAGCCATGAGTACTATTGTTTATTTTCAAAACCACTGTTTCTACATTCCTAAATCAAGTTTGACTCCCTATGAATTATTTTATGGAAAAAAATTCAAGTTTGAATAACTTTATTGTTTTTCAGAGTCCTTGTATTATAATTAAGAACGGTGTAAACTATGGTAAGTTTGAACAAAAAGGTGAGGATGGAATCTTTCTAGGATATTCTCCAGAAGGAAGAGGATAAATATTCTACAAAAAAGAAACAAATATAATTGTGGATTTAGTTTATTTGAAAGTGACTGAATTATCTGAGAAATAAAAACATGTTCATACAAACAATGAAGATGAAAAAGTTGAAGAAAAAAATTCCGATAAGGATAAAGACAAGTGTATTCCTTCTCAAGAAGAAGAATCATACTCAGTTATTTCAAGTGATGAAGAAAATATAAAATATTATCCAAGGTTTTGGAAGCATGTGTAAGTATGTAATATAATAGGTGATCCACATCAGAAGGTTCGAACAAGAAGAACAACCAATTCCATTACACATACATCTTTGTAATCGAAGGTGGAAATAAATGATGTAAAATATTCTTTTGAGGTTCTGGAATCTGTTCAAGCCATGAATGAATAATTAGGTCAGATTAAAAAGAACAATACATGGGAACTGATTCCCAAAACTAAAAACAAAAACATCATTGGTACAAAATGGGTTTTCCAAAATAGGCTAAATAAATAAGGTGAAGTTATAAGAAACAAAGAAAGATTGGTTTGCAAAGGGTATTCACATATTGAGGGTATTGATTTTGATGAAACCTTTGCTCCAGTGGAAAGACTTGAAACAATCAGAATATTTCTTTATATTTCATCACAACAGGGCAACAAGATCTTTAAAATGGATGTTAGATCTACATTCCCAAATGGTGATCTTGAAGAAGAGGTTTATATTGAACAACCTTGTGGATTTGTAATTGAAAAATATGAAGGTTATGTGTGTAGATTGAAAAATGTTTTGTATGGCCTAAAACAAGCTATAAGGGCATGGTATTACAAATTTAATACATGCTTACGAAAGATGAATTCTAACAATGGAAGGGTACATAGAAATATTTACATTAGAGAAAGTAAATATTTTTCCCTCATAGTAATTGTTTGTGTTGATGATATTATATTTGTCGGGAATGATGAAGCAATATGTGAATGATTTTCTGAAGAAATGAATAATGTATTTGAAATTTCTATGTTTGAGAAATGAAAAACTTTCTAGGGTTAAAAATCTAGCAAAAGAAAGAATAAATTTTCCACTCCCAAGAAAAGTATGCAAAGTAAATTCTCAATAGGTTTGGCTTGGAAAAATTAAACCTATTTCGACACACATTTTAGTGGGAAAAAGGTTGAGTAAATATTAAGATGGAAAAGAAGTTGATTAAAAAGAGTATCATAAGCTGATTGGAAGTCTATTGTATTTGACTGCCTCAAGACCTGACATTGATTATCATGTTACCTTATGTGCAATATTTTAGAGTGCTCCAGGATAATCACATCTTATTGCTGGAAAAATAATTCTCAGATACAACAGAGGCACAATAGAATTCGTAATCATGTATTTTATCTTAGATAATATTGATTTATTTGGGTATTCTGATGCAGATTGGGCAGGAAAAGTTGATTATAGAAGATCTACATCTGGTGGTGTATTATTTTTGAGAAAGAATTGTGTTAGTTGGAATTCAAAGAAACAAAACATAGTAACACTCAATACGGATAATGCTAAGTATATTGCTGCTACTCAATCCACTACTCAACTTGTGTGGATGAAAACACAATTGGAATACTTACTTGTTGAAGTGAAGTTACCCTTGCTCCTAGGTTGTGACAATCAAATTACAACCAATCCCACCAATAATCTAGTGCAACATTATCTTTCAAAACATATTGATATCAAATATATTTTCATCAAAGAGAATGTGGAAAATAGTGAATTGAATATGGATTACATTCTAACATCAGAACAAGTTGATCTTCAAAAAATCTTTACCAAAGGAATCATTCAAAAAAATGTGGCTGAACATGGGTTTCCAACCTCTTTCTCTTCAAGTTTGAGGTGTGTGTATCTGTTCCCTCTATCATCTTACCTTTGGATTGTTTTTTCATGGGGGATAACTATTTTGTTTCATAAATATGATTCAAAAAAGAGAGATTTGTGGGTAAGCTATGAATTCATCATTGTTTAATGTGTGAACTATTCTAACTTTTTTTTGGATAGGTTTTAGGAAAAGAAATAGAATTGTTTTTTAGGAAGAATTAAGAAAACAAAGAGGTGTTCATGATCACAATTTTGGATAAAATGATTTTCAAATTAATGATTCTTGTTTCCTATAATTATTTAGCTCACGTAGGATTAAAATTGTTTATATGTAATCCATTGCTTGAGTTTACAATGTTTACTGATTTATGAAACATGGTTGACAACAAAATAAAAAGGGATATATTGTTGGGACCAAGATGATGATCATGGTAATGAAGGTTTCAAGTGTTTTCTTTTGTTTTCAAGGAATGTTTTGAAGAATGATAGTTAATTCACTTTTTTTGTGGGAACAATTGTTTTGGGTTAGTTTTGAAAAGAATCAGACCCATGTTAATTGTGAAAATTATTTTCTTGTTTGTATTTCATATAAATCATGAGTTGTATTGAGAACATGGGATGAAATCTTGATATAATAAAGGGATTGAGATATATTTTCTTCCAATAGAAAAAGAATTGTATTCAGATTTTTTTCAAAACAATACGAAAAGGAAGTGGTGGAAGTAAACGAAGTGGTGTTGTTTTTACTGTAGATGGTTACGATTTCAGTGTAAAAGATGGTTACAATTTCAGAGTAAAATCTAGTTACAATTTATGAGTAAAAGATGGTTACAATTTCAGAGTAAAATATGGATATGATTTCAGAGTAAAATTTTATTACTATTTCAGTGTAAAAGAGGGTTATGATTTTAGAGTAAAAGATGGTTACGATTTCCGAGTAAAAGATGGTTACAATTTCAGTGTAAAAGCTGGTTAAGATTTCTGAGTAAAATATGGTTATGATTTTAGAGTAAAATATGGTTTTTATTTTAGTGTAAAAGATGGTTATAATTTCATAGTAAAAGCTAGTTACAATTTCAATGTAAAAGCTAGTTACGATTTCAGAATAAAATTTGTTTATGATTTAAGAGTAAAAGTTGGTTATGATTTCAGAGTAAAAGCTGGTTAAGATTTCAGTGTAGAAAATGGTTACGATTTTCGAGTAAAATCTTGTTAAAATTTTAGAGTAAAATCTGCTTTAGATTTCAGTGTGAAATATGTTTACGATTTCCGAGTAAAAGCTGGTTAGGATTTTAGAATAAAATCTCGTTACAATTTCAGAGTAAAAGCTGGTTACGATTTCACTGTAGTAGTGTGGTTATGATTTCCCTATAGTAGGGGGTGCTAATTGAAAACATGATATCGAATGAAGAGTAATAAATGTTTCTGATTGTTAAAGGATCATACCCAGATGTATCATAACCATGTAGTAGAAAGAAAGAAGTGGTACTGATGGAAACTGGTGCCAATCGAAGAGACGGTGCTGATTGAGAATGAATCTAATTCATATTGTTTTGTATCTTCCCTAGAATGAGTGTAACCAGATATGATCATATTCAAGATAATAGTATCTTGACCATTTTTATTTACAAAAGATCATTTTTGGGTTGAGAAGAAAAGAAAGAATCAAGAATAGATGGAAATTTACAATACTTACTAAGTGAATTCATATGATTCTAAAGCTAATCCTCAATGTTTTCAAAGTCATGAAGGTAGTCATCATATAATAACATGTTGGTGAATGAATTTTTTTTCTCATGTGGGTAAAGTGAAATGAAAAGAGAAGGATAATGAGCACGAATTTTCAATGGGGGGACTTTCTTTCAAAATAGTGATTGTATCTCAAGTGGAGAAGTGAATTTCTTCAAACAAATTCAATTGGATTTGTATCAACCATAAATAAATCAGTATGAGATAATCGGATTCAGACTCATGTATTGATCGTCAATTGTAATTGTATTGAAAAATGAAATAGGAGTCTAGAAAAAAGGATATAGATATTGTAGCAGCGGCGCACTGTAGCAACGATGAGCATTGTAGTGGCAGCAGGGCACTGTAGCAGCGGCAGAGTACTGTAGCAGGGCGGTACTGTAGCAGTACTATTCACAGAATGAGTTTCGGGCCAAAAAAATGGGCCTACAAGCCATGTAATGGGCTAAATGCCCACTGGGCCTTCGGGCTATGTAATGGATCTCCCTCTACCCCGTTAAAAGAGGTCTTTGCTTTGCTTTAATAATAAATGAGGCTTCGGTCCCAACCTTTAAAAAAACAAGGATATAGAGATTGTAGAAGATTCAGGAAGAATTGAGAAGCGTTGACAAAGTAATAATTGCTTCAAGATTTCAAGAGAAATTCAGATTTGGGTGAATTTTAGTGAGCGGGAAAGTGTTATGAGATTCTCTTCGAAACATTTTTTGGGTCACCTATAAAATTCGTGAAGTACATTGTGTTTGTGTGATTTGTAGAAGAGAGAGAAGCTCTGAGTCTCTATAGAGATGAAGAGATCAATTACGATTGAAATGACAATTGTTTTGGGTGGTGCTGATTCATACGTATTTTATTCAGCTCAATAATTGTATTTGGGAATTGAAGTGGTACTGATTCTACTCTGTTGTTTTCTATCAGAAAATCATAATGGAATCTTTGTATTGAAACAACCAGAATGAGAGATTTATATTGAAAGAATCGGAATGAGATCTATTTTTTGAAAGAATCATATTCAGAGAAGAATGGACTCGGTGCAGCATAACAATGTCTAGGTGATTCTTAACTTCTTCTGGGTAAGTAATTGATGAATTTTATTACAATTTAATATTGTTTTTGAATTGAAAATAAGCACAACTAACATGATTTGTTACAAAACCATTATATTACTCTATTGTTATATGAGGGTGCACATGCACAAGTCGGATTGTTTCGTAGTGCTACAAGAGCGAAAGGGTAAATCCTCCTTGTTGTAATCCAAGGATTATTTTCTTAGTGGATTTCATAGTATTAGATCATTTCCAAACCATACTGTAACACCCCAAAATTCATAGCATGTTATTTATTCAACGTAATTTAATAACTTGCACTACACGCAACACCGAGTTCAAGCGCATAATGACTTACCAAACTAGCCGTTCAAAAGAGGTTATGAATAGTATTAACTGCATTTTTTATTTTATTTATATCCATATAATTTTAATGTCCATATTCTGTGTTTCTTAGACATAATATAATAACAAATTCATTTTTTAGTTAAAGGAAGTATTTTTTAAAAAATGAAATTTTACTGCCTTTTGATGGAGAACCCTTTTTAATTTCAATTTTTGACACTTTTATATATTCAATTTGACAAAATAAACTTCTTCTTTAGAATAGGGAAATAAAATTTAGTTTTGATAAATTTTTGGCATTTTTCAAATAAATTTCATATTATGATGAATAGTGAAAAATACTAAATTTTAATTAAAAACAACTTTTTTAATCGAAATAATTTATAGTGGTAAATTAAGGATTTGATTCGTTTTTAAGTATAATTAGATTATATTTTTATCATTCAATACAATTTAGGTCATTATAATTAATATCACTTTGAAATTGGACATAAACATGTGTCAATCTGTTGATAGATATTATTGCTTAAAAACACGCTATTTGTTTTGACACCGAGAATAAATTTTAAATTAATTAATGCAACTTATATTTTTTGAAGTTATTAAAATATAAATAATTTTTGAATTCGTAATATAAAATATATATTAGGATGAATTTTTGGTATTCTTGTGAGAAAATTCAATTTTTGATGAATAGTGAAAACACTAAGTTATTGGTTAAAACCGACAATTTATTTAATTTAAATTTATTTTAGGTAAAAATAGATAAATAATACCTATATCAGTTCAGAATAATTCATTGGATTCATTATATGTTATGTTTAGATATATAAAAATCTTATTGAACTTTTTACCGTCTTTTACCCACCTCCTAGAAGTATTTGCAAATTTGGATAAAACATAATTTTACCGCTTCTGTTAGTTGAATTTAAAAACTCTAAGACACACAGTTAACCTTAGTAAGTAAAATGTTGTTCAATAAGATGAAAATAATTTTTGGTGCATATTAACTTTTAAGTTTTATTTACCGCGGTTAAAGGTAAATAGGGTAATTAAGGGTAAAAATGATATTATTATTACCCTAACACATGTACTAATTTTATTTTCCAAGTATAATTCGACCAAAAACAGCCTCAGGAATAAAATATGATCCTTTAGGTCCAGTTTTATTAGATATGGACATTTATTATTATATTATTTAAAGAAGAGTTAAAAGAGTTAAAATCAATGTTTAGTAACTAAAACATTTGTATTATAGGGTTATACAAGTGATAAATTAGACAATAAATATTCATTATGTAGATAAAAATATTTAATACATAATGGTATTTTATTTATAATTTTTAGACATTAAATAATTAAATTTATTTATGACACCATGATGATGTTGTAATTATAATATTAATGAAAGATTAAAATAATTGATATTATAAATATACAAATAAATTTAATTTGAGACTTTTTATGAATGAAACTAATTTTCTAGGTTAATATTACATTTTAGGATTGGTTAGATGAATTTCTTTCTAATTAATAATTCTACTATAAATTTAGAAGAAGAAAAATACCAAATAGTGTCAAGATTGACATAAAAGTGTTTTTATAACAAATATTATATTATTAATTTATATTATAGTCCTAAAAATATACGGATATGCCAATAAACTTATATAATGATATTTTTATCATTAATGACACACTTGGGATTCTATTGGAATTATATAATATGTTTATTTACTATATAATATAAAAATACAAAGAGAAATGGTAAATGTCAAACTATTTAACTAAGAGTTAAATCTAAAAGATAAAATTAAAATGGTAACTGAAACCTGTCTAAAACCTATTGGATGAGTGGTTTTAGACCCATCCCCACCTTATCCTTTAAATAATTCATTCTTGAGCCATTAAAAACCGAAAATTATTTTATTATAAAATAATATTTCAAACTTTTCCTAAAGATCCCCTCACCCCTCTTATAAAAGGGTACATCCCCTTCTCTTTATTTCACACCTCCAAAGCCATTTTTCATGTCCAAACCCTACCCAAATATCCTCCCAACATTCCTCCCTTAATCCTGGAGGCATTTATTTGGCCAGAAATCCAATTTAAGGAGCTCATCTGTTCATATCAAAAGAAAGAACCCAAAAAAGAGGTAAATATTTCATCACGTCATTCAAGTTCTTTTCTTCTTCCACTTCAACATTCGTTGTAGTTTATATTATTAAATAATAACTCCAGTGTCTTATATATACTGTGATGTTGTTATAGAAAGGGTACAAAAATATAAATTATTATATCCATCCTATAAATGACAAAGTCACCATACGTGCGTACGTACGGATTACTGTCTCTGTGTCGTGGTGTAGTTTGTTATTCAAATAATTCAATATTTGGATGGGTATAATAAAGTGTATAAATGATCTAAATAATAAATATAACATGTTAATGATTAGTTATATAATATATAACATCCAATTACATATGACTACGCCATCAATATAATGATATTGTCGCTCATGCGTACGTACGGATTACCGTCTCCATGACGTGATTAGATTCATTTCCACATTCACCATTCAATGATGATTACAAAATATATATCATTAATTAGTATGTAATATATTTCATAATAATTCTACTGGATATATATATATATATATATATATATATATATATATATATATATATTTACTTACATATATCGTATTCACCTACTTCCGTTCATTACGATATGAAAACGGAAACAACGTTTATGCGTACGTACGGACTACCGTCTCCATAAACGGGTTTTTCCATTTCATATATATATCTAATATAAATATTTATATATGATATATAAATCATGTTTTATATTTTTGAAGTATTTAAATCTTTATCTAAGTGATACAATCATTAATAACAAGTTAAAACCCGTACGATATAAAAAGCGATTATTACCAGAAATATTGATTTAACATGGAAATTATTATTAAATGGGTTGTATAAAGTCATAAATTATTCATGTATGATATAATAAATATTAATATGGATCTCATATAATTTAATGACATACTACAGTCTTCATACATGATGTTAAACATACCCTCGACTAAAGGAAAGTGCAAGTTAAGGGTTAATTTCACAATCTCTTTATTGTCTAAGGTTGTTTTTACGTAAGTACCTACTGGGACATATTAATTATCCATGTCCATGTTTCATAAAATATTTTTCCAAGGGATTATATTTAAGGGAATGTTTTAATAAAATTTCATTTTAAATTTTTTAAATATTTATTCTTCCAAATCGTTCTCATTAATGTCTATGTTTTCAAAATGGTTTTTAAGGATTTATTTATATGGACATGAATGTTTTTAAAATGTTAATTCCATTGAAAAGTTTCAAAGTGGTATGGGACACTTTGACTCAAAAATTTCTTTAAATGTCTTCCTTTTTAAATTGTGTGACTTTTAAATGTTTTCATGAAAAAGAGATATTTCTCTCAAAGAGTTTTAAAAATCATTTTCATCTATGGAAACATCCTTTGATGGATTTTAAACTTGTTTGAAGTTGATTTATTATTATTCAAATATTCCATATTTTATTGAAGTTTTTGAGATATGTTTGTCTGTGGATGTGTTATTTTTATACCATTCATGGTTTATGGATAAATTATTGACATTTCATATGCTAGTTTTAATAAGAATGTTTATATAATGTTTAAACCTTTTCATAAGAGGAATGCATTGCACTTAGTAAGTGAAGGTTTGAGCCCTCTATAGCTCCTCGATGCAACGGTAGGTCTCATTAGAAAAACTAGTGTCTTAGCACAAGGCCTTGACAAATTATTATTTGTATTCTTGGTACAGGGCCTTGACTATGTGGTTATGAAGTCTGGCACTATGTATTCCATCTTTATGAAAGTGGCTATTGATGCTGCGTGTGATTATTCAACTAGTATAATATCCATGTGAGTAAGAAAATGGAATTATTTTGATTTATATTTTCCATATTATGGTGTATTTTATGTTGAAAAGGATTTTTTTTAGGTTTTATACATTTCCTTATATTTTTATGCTTATTTAGGAAAGTTTTCTCTATATTGTTATCCTTACTGAGCATCTGAGCTCACCCCATTCTATGTTTTATTTTTCCCTGGATTTGAAGAAGTATATAATGAAGGACCTGTAGAGATAGTCTATGGGATCTCAGTGTTGTCTATGGAAACAATTTTGTTGTAGATTTCCATTTTATGATGTAATGTAAACCTTATGAATGTATCTATTACATCCAAGGCTACAAAATTAATCAGTCTTTCGAGACATGATCTTTTGTGATCATGCCAATGATACGTAATAATGCACCAACTCTGGGCTTCTAGGGTCTGGGTGTTTTAGTTTGTATCAAAAGAAGTTTAGTACCAACCTTGGAATATATATTTAGATAAACTCTTATTAGATAAAATTACCCTTAGATCAACTATGAGGATTAGTATATAAGAAATTCCTAGAATTTTGGTATTGTAGAGATTTTGTGAGTTTTCTAAGAAATACATCCCTTTCTGGATACGAGCAGGTAGAGACGGCTCTGGCACAGATGTACCTTGGGGTAAAACACAAAACACCACTTTGAGCTAGACTCGAGTGGGAACTAGTGCACGACAACGGGCCTTCCTGGACTCTTGGTTATGACACTCCCGGGGGATATGCTTAGGATAATTCTCATTTTCTTTACAAACCATTATGATGGGTTTATGAGTATATACTTCTTAAATGAAAACATTTTTATGATTGTGAATTATATCCATAAACTGTTAATTTTATGTTAAATGTTTTACAAGATTGGAATTATACATTGCGATTCATAAACTGGCATACTATATGCCATTATATAGAAATGGCGCCCCGCAGAAGGAATGTGAACTCCAGTAATACGTATGATCCAAAAAGTAAGAAGGATCATATCTTTCACGGTATTAAGCCAACATTTATAAGGGAAATAGTCTCCCATGTATTCTCAACATATGAATAAATAGTATCATGTGTTAATAAGATAAGTAAATAATTCCTTGAGTCCTATGGCTTTGAAGGAAAGCAATAGAACAAAAGGATGGAAGCAAGAAAGATGGATAAAGGGAAGAGGGGAAAAAAGAATTTTCCCATATGTGATAACTGTGGAAAGAATCACCATGGTATATTCTTGAAGGGAATGGGAGTTTGTTATTAGTGTGGAGAAAAAGGACACCAAGTACGTGATTGAAAGGGTAAGAAAAAAGTTTCAAATGTACAATGCTTCATCTCCAAGGCGTTGGGACACAACGTGAATCAATGTCCCAGTCCTCAGAGTATACCTTAAATGATGCTATTAGATAATAATCAAGTTATGATACTACCTCAGATAAAGAAGAATGACTATTGTTCTTATGTTGTTATTATAGAATTATTTTATTTCAGTGTTGTATCAACAATATACTGGTTATATGAATTATGAAGATAAATAAGGCTTGTACTGCAATTCTATTTTATTGAGGATTTTTGATTGTATGGTTCTATAAAAGTGACTTAATAGTAATCTAAACTTTTTGGAAAAATACATGGTTGAACGAAGTGTAATCCTTAATATGGTCCTGATAACGAGGTAGTGATTTTTGAATAAGAGATGGTTTATTTGGATAAATTATATTGGATATTCTTGACATACTTGGAACTTATTAATAGTTTGTTTATTTCATCATTTGTGGAATATTCAATTTTTTTGGATATAAGGAATATATCTAGTATTATATAAATGATAAGGGATCTTGAATTTAATCAATAAGGTTTAATAGTAATTCACGGTGTTACCAAGTTTTAAAATAATACATGATAAAGGTGTTTACATGTTATTACATGGAAAAAAATGATCTTAATTATGTTAAAATTCCTTATAAATTTTGGAATGTGGGTTTTGATAGAATTATTTTGGATAAGTCAAAATGATGGAATGGATTATGTCTTAAATTGGATACTATTGTTAAGGTTATTTTTGGATTTTTATAAAAATGACAACACACAGACCCGGTGACAACCCGCCACATCGGAAAAAGCTGCCGGAATCGAACCACAACCATAGTGAGATTGGAATTTATCGCGAACCACTGGACTACGTGAATTCCCTAGATTGTATAATGTAGTTTATTTTTTAAAGGGTCTGATAGGTGAATTATAAATTCATTTATTTTAAAACCCTACAAGAATAAGATAAATAGAATTTTTTTTATGTTCTATTATCTTTTAGAGTGAAAGATGAGTTTGTGCTAGAAATTAGTTAAAGGATAGAACTATACTTGTCAAGTATATATTTTGTTCTTCTATTATTCTATGAAGAAATTAATTCTTAAACTTTAGGTATGGGATCCTAAAACTAAAAAGGTGTTTTCTTAATACCTTATGTTTTTTTGAACCGATGATACTTTAAATCATCATAGATTGATGGCTTTGAGGCCCTCAATTCTAAAATTGTTTATGAAGTATGACCTCAATCCCTCCCTATACATATTTACGTTTTTTCTCCAATTATGTGTCTCTAATTTCAACCAATGTTCTCCTAATCAAGATCATAATTTGGGGGTGGCTTTTTCAATCTCCTTTTCATCTTATTAAAACTAAATTTTATCAACCCAATTTCCGATATGGGTTTTCCCACAAAGGTATATTCTATTTTCAATCTTCTATTTTAGAAGAACAATTTCAAATTGTGAGGAAGAAATTTATTGAAGTAAGGAAGAATGTAACACCCCAAGATTTCATAGTATGTTATTTCTTCTAAGTAAT
Organism: Viscum album; assembly: GCA_963277665.1. Taxonomy (NCBI): domain Eukaryota; kingdom Viridiplantae; phylum Streptophyta; class Magnoliopsida; order Santalales; family Viscaceae; genus Viscum; species Viscum album. The sequence goes on from OY728131.1 coordinate 124,346,171, forward strand.
TCAATAACTTGCACTACACGCAACACCGAGTTCAAGCGCACCATGACTTACCAAACCTGCCGTTCAAAAGAGGTTATGAATAGTATTAACTGCATTTTGAATTTTATATATATCCATTTAATTTTAAAATCATTATTATGTGTTTCTTATAAATAATATTAGAAAAAATTAAATTTTTTTATATAAAGGAAGTATTTTTTAGAAAATTCAATTTTACCACCTTTTGATGAAGAACCATTTTTAAATCCAATATTTGACACTTTAATATATTCAATTTGACAAAATAAACTTCTTCTTTATAATCGGGACATAAAAATTTTGTTTCAATAAATTTTTGGTATTTTTATTATTACTTTGATATTTTTGTGAATAGTGAAAAATACTAAATTTTAATTAAAAACATCATTTTTAATAGAAATAATTTATAGTATTAAATTATGAATTTGATTGTTTTTGAAGTATAATTAGATTATATTTTTATCATTTAATACAATTTAGTTCATTATAATTAATATCACTTTGAAATTGGACATAAACAAGTGTCAATCTTTTGATAGATATTGTTGCTTAAAAACGCGCTATTTGTTTTGGCAATGCGAATTAATTTTAAATTAATTAATGAAACTTATATGTTTTGAATTTTTTAAAATAGACATCATTTTTGAATTCGGAAAATCAGATATAGCTTAGGCTGAATTTTTGGTTTTCTTCTCAGAAACATCAATTTTTGATTAATAGTGAAAAACACTGAGTTATTGGTTAAAATAGACTTTTTATTTAAATAATTATTTATTTTATTTAAATTTATTTTAGGTCAAAATAGATACATAATTCCTATATATGTTCAATATAATTCATTGGATTAATTTTATAATAATTGTAGATATATGAAAATTTTATTGAACTTTTTACCGTCTTTTACCTACATCCTATGAGTATTTTCAAATTTGCATAAAACATAATTTTACTGCTTCTGTGAGTTGGATATAAAAAATACAAAAGAAATGGTTAACCTCTGGATGTAAAATGTGGTTCAATAAGATGAAAATAATTTTTGGTGAATAGTAACCTTTGACTTTTATTTACCGCGGTTAAAGGTAAATAAGGTAATTAAGGGTAAAAATGATATTATTATTACCTAACACATGTCTTAATTTTATTGGATAGGTATAATTCGACCAAAAAAACCTTAGGAATAAAATATGATCTTTTAGTTCCACTTGGATTAGATTAAGACATTTATTATTATTGTTTTTAAAGAAGAGTTAAAAGAGTTAAAATCGAAGTTTAATAACTAAAACATTTTTATTATAGGGTTATACATACGATAAATTCGACTACAAATATTCATTATAAGGATAAAAAAATTTCATACATAATGGTATTTTATATATAATTTTTAGACGTTAAATAGTTAAATTTATTTATGACACAATGGTGATGCAGTAATTACCATATTAATGAAAGATTAAAATAATTGACATTATAAATATCCAAATAAATGTAATTTGAAACATTTTATGAATTACACTATTTTTATAGGTTAATATGACATGTTAGGGTTGGTTATATTAGTTTTTTTCGAAGTAATAATGCTATTATTAATTTATAAAAAACAAAATATCAAATAGTGTCAAAATTGACATAAAAGAGTTTTTAAAACAAATATTATTTTATTAATTGATATTATAATACTTCAAATCAATGGTTCAGCCAAAAGACTTATATAATGATAGGTGTTTAATTAATGACCCACTTGGGATTCTCTAGAAAGTATATAATATGTTTATTAATCAAATAATATAAAAATACAAAGAGACATGGTAAATGTCAAACTATTTAACTAAGAGTAAAATCCTAAAGATAAAGTTAATATGGTGACCCAAACCTGTCTAAAACATATTTTTTGAGTTTTTTTCGACCGATACCCACCTTAGACTTTATATAATTCATTTTGGAGCCATTAGAAACCGTAATTGTTTTTATTATAAGATAATATTTCAAACATTTCCTAAATTGCCCCTCACCCATCTTATAAATGGGCACTTCCCCTTCTCATAATTCCACACCTCCAAAGCCATTTGGATCGTCCAAAACCTACCAAAATATCCTCCCAACATTACCCCATTTATCCTAGAAGCCTTTCATTGGTCATAAATCCATCTTAAGGTGTCCTTTTGTTCAAATCAAAATGAAAACCCCAAAAAGGAGGTAAATATTTCATCACATCTTTCAAGTTATTTTCTTCTTCCACTTCCTCTTTCTTTGTTGTTTACATTATAAAATAATATATCTTGTATATTATATAAAATATAATGTAATTATATAAATGGTACAACCATATTCATTATTCTATCCATCCTATAAATGACAATGTCACCATACGTGCGTACATACATATTACCGTCTCCACGTTGTGGTGTAGTTTGTCATTCAAACACTTCATTATTTGGATGGGTATAATAATGAGTATAACTAATGTAAATAATAAATATAACATTATCATTATTCTTTATATATGATATAACATACAATTTCATACAATTTCCCCATTAGTATAAGGATATTGTCGCTCGTGCGTACGTACGGATTATCGTCTCCACGACGTGATGAGATTCATTTCCGCATTCACCATTCAACGATGATTATAAAATATATATCATTAATAAGTATGTAATATATAACATAATAATTCTTTTGTATATATATATATATATCTACTTACATATATCTTATTCACCTAGTTCCGTTCAATACGATATGAAAACAGAAACATCGTTTATGCCTATGTATGTACTATCGTCTCTATAAACAGTGTTTTCCATTTCTTGTATATATCTATTATACATATTTATATACGATATATAAATATTGTTTTATATTTTGGAAGTATTCAAGTATTGATTAATGTGATACAATCATTAGTAACGAGTTAAGACATGTATGATAAAGAAAGCGATTAGTACCTGAAATGTTAATTTAACATGGAAATTATTATTAAATGGGTAGTATAAAGTCATAAATTAATCATGTATGATATTATAAATGTTAATATGGTTCTGGTATAATTTAATAATATACTACGGTCTTTATACAGGATTTTAAAAGTACCCTCGACTGAAGGATAGTTTAAGGTAATGGTTAATTTCACAATATCTTTATTATCCGAGATTTTTTTTACATAAGTATCTACTGGGACATATTTATTATCCATGTCCATGTTTCATAAAAAAGTTTTCAAATGGATTATTTTAACGTACTTTTTTTTACTAAAACATCATTTTAAATGTTTTAAAAATTTATTCTTCTAAATCATTTTCATTAATGTCCATGATTTCAAAATGGTTTGTAAGGATTTATTTATATGGACATGAATTTTTTTTAAATGTTAACTTATTTGAAAAGATTCAAAGAGGTATGGGACAGTTTGATTAAAAAATGTCTTTAACTGTATTCCTTTTTAAATTGTGTGACTTTTAAATCTTTTCATGAAAAGAGATATTTATCTCAAAGAGTTTTACAAATCATTTTCATCTATGTCAACATCCTTTGATGGATTTTAAACTTGTTTTAAGATGATTTATTATAACAAAAATATTCCATATTTTATTGAAGTTTTTGTGATATGTTTTATTGTGGATGTTTTATTTTTATACCATTCTTGGTTTATCGATAAATTATTTACATTTAGTATGCATGTTTTAATATGAATGTTTATATTAGGTTTAAACCTTTTCATAAGAGGAATGCATTGGACTTAGTAAGTGACGGGTGGAGCCCACTATAGCTCTTCGATGCATTAGTAGGTCTCATGAGACAAACTAGTGTCTTGGTACAAGGCATTGAAAAAATATTATTTGTAGTCTTGGCACAAGGCCAAGACTATATGGTTATGAAGTGTGGCATTATGTATTCCATCATTATGAAAGTGGCTATTAATATTTCATGTGATTATTCGACTATTAGAATATACATGTGAGTAAGTAAATGGAATTATTTGGATTTATATTTTCCATATTATGATGAGTTTTATGCTGAAAAGGCTTTTGTTTTAGTTTTATACATTTCCATAAATGTTTATGATTATTTAAGAATGTTTTCGCTATACTGTTATCCTTACTGAGCATCTGCGCTCACCCCTTTCTATGTTTTTTTTCAAGGATGCGAAGAAGTATATTATGACTGACCTGCAGGGATAGTCTATGGGATCTCAGTGTTATCTATGGAAACAATGTTATTGTTGTTTTCCATTTTATGATGTAATGTTATCCTTATTAATGTATCTAGTATTTCCAATTCTACTAAAATAATCAGTCTTTTGAGACTTGAACATTTGTGATCATGCTAATGATAAGTAATAATGCATCGAGTCTGGGATTCTGGGGTTGGGGCGTTACAGTTTGTATCATTGGAAGTTTAAAACAAACATTGGAATCCAATTTTAGATAAATTCTGATTAAAGCAAATTACCCTAAGATAGACTTTGAGGATTAGTATAGAAGAACTTCCTAGAATTTTGGTATTGTAGAGATTTTGTGAGTTTTATAAGAAATAAATCCATATCTGTATATGAGCAGGTAGAGGTGGCTCTGGAACAAATGTACCTAGGGGTAAAACCCGAAAACACCGCTTTGATCCAGACTCAACAGGAACCGGTGCACGACAACAGGCCTTAATGCACTCTTTGTTACGATATTCCTAAGGGATATGCTTATGATAATTCCAATTTTCTTTACCAATCATTATTATGGGTTTATGAGTATATACTTCCTCAAAGAAAACATTTTTATGATTATGAATTATATCCATAAAGTTTTCAGTTTATCTTAACTATTTTAAAATTTTGGATTTATCCATTGCAATTCATAAAATGACGTAGTGGATGCCATTCTATAGAAATGGAGCATAGTAGAAGGAATGTGAACTCCAGCAATATGTATGATCCAAAGAGTAAGAAGGATCATATCTTTCATGGTATTAATCCAACATTTAGAAGGGAAATATTCACCCATGTATTCTCAACATATGAATAAATAGTATCATGTGTTAATAAGATAATTAAATAACTATCTGTGTCCTATGGGTTTGAAGGGAAGCAAGAGAATAAAAGGATGGAAGAGAGAAAGATGGATAAAGGGAAGAGGGAAAAGACATAGTTTCCCATATGTGATAATAGTAGAAAGAATCGCCTTGGTAAATTCATGAAGGTAATCAGATTTTGTTAAAAGTGTGGAGAAAAGGGACACCAAGTACGTGATTGCAAGGGTAAGAAAAAAGTTTCAAATGTAAAGTGCTTCATCTGCAAGTCTTTGGGACACTGCACGAATGAGTGTCCGAGTCCTCAGAGTATAACATAAATGATACTATTGGATAATAATCAAGTTATGATACTACCTCAGATGAAGAATAATGATTGTTGTTCTTATGTTGTTATTATAGACTTATTTCATTTGAGTGTGGTATCAATAATATTCTGGTTAAATGAATTATGGAGATAAATAAATATTGTACTGCAGTACTATTTTATTGAGGATTTGAGATTATATGGTTCTAAGTGACTTAATATTAAGCTAAATTTTTTGTAAAAATACATGGTTGAAGGAAATTTAATCCTTAATATGGTCTTAAAACGAGGTAGTGATTTTGGAATAAGAGATGGTTTATTTTGATAAATTATATTCGATATTCTTGACTTCCTTGGAACTGATTAATAGTTTCTTTATTTCATCATTGTGGGAATATTCAATATTTTTTGGATATAAGGAATATATCCAGTATTATATAAAGGATAAAGGATGATGAATGTAATCAATACAGTTTTATGGAAATTCATGGTGTTAACATGTTTTAAAATAATGCATGATGAAGGTGTTCACATGTTATTAAATGGAAAAAAGGATCTTTATTGTGTTTAACTTGCTTATAAAGTTTGGAATGTGAGTTTGGATAGAAGTATTTTGGATAAGTATAAATATTGGAATGGATTATGATTGAAATTGGATACTATTGTTAAGGTTATTTTTTTATTTTTATAAAAATGACAACACGCAGACTATGTGACAACCCTCCATATCGGAAAAAGCTGCGGGAATTGAACTCACAACCATAGTGCAATTGGGATTTATCGCCTACCTATGGACTACATGAATTATGTGGATTGTATAATGTAGTTTTGTTTTTTAAATGGTATGATAGGTGAATTATAAATACTTTTTTTTGAACCCTATAAAAACAGGATAGATAGAATATTTTTTTAAGTTCTATTATCTTTTAGAGTGAAAGATTAGTTTGTGGTAAAAAAAATTTAAAGGATGGAAATCTACTTGTCAAGTATATATTTTTTTCTTCTCTTATTCTATGAAGAAATTCATTATTAAACATTAGGTAAGGGATATTAAAACTAAAAATGTGTTACCCTAATAACTTATGTTTTTTTGAATAGATGATATTTTAAATCAGAATAGATTGATGGCTTTGAGGCCATCAATTCTACAATTGTTTGTGACTGACGACCTCAATCAATCTCTATAAATATTTATGTTTTCCTTAAATTATGTATCTCTAATTTTCACCAATTTTCTCCTAATCAAGATCATAATTTTGGGGTGACTTTTTCATTCCCCTTTTCATCTTATTAATACTAAATTTTATTAACCCAATTTCCGGTGTGGGTTTTCCCAGAAAGGTATTTTCTATTTTCAACCTTCTATTTTTGAAAAAAAATATCAAATTCAAAGGACTCAATTTATTAAAGTAGGGAAGAATGTAACACCCCAAGATTTCATTGTACGTTATTTCTTCAAAGTAATTCAATAACTTGCACTACACACAACACCGAATTCAAGCGCACCAAGACTTACCAAACTAGTCGTTCAAAAGTGGTTATGAATATTATTAACATAATTTTAAATTATATATATATAAATATAATTTTAACATCAATATTAGGTGTTTCTTAGACATAATATACTAACAAACTCAATTTTTTATATAAAGGAAGTATTTTTTAGAAAATGCAATTTTACCTCCTTTTGATGGAGAACCCTTTTTAAATCCAATATTTGACACTTTTATATATTAAATTTGACAATATAAACGTATTGATTATAATAAGGACATAAAAAAAATTGAATTTGTTTTTGGTATTTTTCTGATAACATTCATATTTTGGTGAATAGTGAAAAATACAAAATTTTAATTAAAACAACTTTTTTAATCGAAATAATTTATATTGTTAAATTATTCATTTTATTTTTTTTGAAGTATAATTAGATTATATTTTTATCATTTAAAAAAATTTAGGTCATTATAATTAATATCACTTTGAAATTGGACATAAACAAGTGTCAATCTTTTGATAGATATTGTGGCTTAAAAACACGCTATTTGTTTTGACAATGGAAATTAATTTTAACTTAATTAATGAAACTTATATTTTTTGAATTTGGTAATATAGACATCATTTTTTATTCATAATATAAATAAGTTGAGGCTGAGTTTTTGGTATTCTCCGGAGAAACATCCATTTTCGATGAATAGTGAAAAACACTAAGTTATTGGTTAAAACAGACTTTTTATTTAAATAATTATTTATTTTATTTAAATTTAATTTATTTAAAAATAGATTCATAATACCTATATATGTTCAAAATAATTCATTGCGGTTATTTTATATTAATTTTAGATATATAAAAATTTTATTGATCTTTTTACCGTCTTTTACCCACCTCCTAGGAGTATTTGCAAATTTGCATAAAACGTAATTTTACCACTTCTGTGAGTTGAATTTCAAAAATATGAGATACACGGTTAACCTCAGTAAGTAAAATTTTTTTCAATAAGATGAAAACAATTTTTGGTAAATATTAAATTTTTACATTTATTTACCGGAGTTAAAGGTAAATACGGTAATTAAGGGAAATAATGATATTATTATTACCATAACACATGTCCTAATTCTGTTGGATAAGTATAATTCGACCAAAAAAACCTTAGGAATAATATATGATCCTTTAGGTCCACATAGACTTCATCAAGATGTTTATTATTATTTTATTTAAAGAAGAGTTGAAAGAGTTAAAATCAGCTTTTAATAACTAAAAAAATTAGTATAGGGTTATACATAAGATAAATTTGACTATAAATATTAATTAGAAATATAAAAAAATTTCCTACATAATGGTATTTTATTTATAATTTTTAGACATTAAATAATTACATTTATTTATGACACAATGATGATGTAGTAATTACTGAATTAATGAAAGATTAAAATAATTGATATTATAAATATCGAAATAAATGTAATTTGAGACTTTTTATGAATTAAAAAAATTTATAGGTTAATATGACACGTTAGAGTTGTTTAGATGATTTTTTTCTATGTAATAATGTTTTTTAAAATTTAGCAAAAACAAAATACCAAATAGTGTCAAAATTGACATAAAAGAGTTATTAAAACAAATATTATATTATTAATTGATATTCTATTCCAAAAAATATACGGTTCAGCCTAAAGAATTATTTAATTATAGTTGTATCATTAATTATCCACTTGGGATTCTCTTGGAAGTATATAGTGATGTTATTAACCATATAATATAAAAATACAAAGAGACTTGGTAAATGTCAAACTATTTAACTAAGAGTTAAATCTGAAATATTTAGTTTATATGGTGACAGAAACCTATCTAAACCCTATTGGTTGAGTGTTTTTCGACCCATACCCCCCTTATCATTTAAATAATTCATTTTGGATCCATTAGAAACCGAAAATGATTTTATTGTAAAATAATATTTCCAACTTTTCCTAAAGTGCCCCTCACCCCTCCTATAAAAGGGAACTTCCCCTTCTCTTAATTTCTCACCTCCAAATCCATTTTTCTAGGCCGAAACCTACCCCAATATCCTCCCAAAATTCCCCCATTAATCCTAGAGGCCTTCCTTTGGTCATAAATCCAACCTAAGGAGCCCTTTTGATCAAATCAAAAGGAAGAACCTGAAAAAGTGGTAAATATTTCATCACATCTTTCAAGTTCTTTTCTTCTTCCACGTCCTCTATCTTTGTTGTTTCCATTATAAAATAATAACTCCAGTATCATATATATAATGTGATGTTATTATAGAAATGTTAGAACCATATTCATTATTCTATCCATCCTATAAATGACAAAGTCACCATGCGTGCATACTTACGGATTACCGTCTCCACGTCGTAGTGTAGTTTGTTATTCAAACACTTAATTGTATGGATGGGTATAATAATGAGTATAAATGATGTAAATAATAAATATAACATGTTAATTTTTGTTTATATATGATATACCATCCAATTTCATACGATTTTTCCATCAATATAATGATATTGTCGCTCGTGCGTACGTACGGATTACCGTCTCCATGATGTGATGAGATTCATTTTCGCGTTCACCATTCAACTATGATTATAAAATATATATCATTAATAATTATTTAATATATGACATAATAATTCTACTGGATATATATATATATGAATGTATTTAATTACATATATCTTATTTACCTAGTTCCGTTTATTACGATTTGAAAACGAAAACAGCATTTATGCGTGCGTACGGACAACCGTCTCCATAAACTGTGTTTTACATTTCATATATATTTCTATTATAAATATTTATATATTTTATATAAATCATGTTATATATTCTGGAGGTATTTAAATCTTTATCTAAGTGATACAATTATGAGGAACAAGTTAAAACACTTACGATAATGAAAGCGGTTATTACCCGAAATGTTAATTTTACATGGAAATTATTATTAAATGTGTAGTATAAAATCATAAATGAATCATGTATGATATCATAAATATTAATATGGTTCTGGTATAATTTAATAACATACTGCGGTCTTCATAAAGGAGATTAAATTTACCCTCAACTAATGGAAAGTGCAAGTTAAGGGTTAATTTCAAAATCTATTTATTATCCAAGGTTTATTTTATATAAGTACCTACTGGGAAATATTTATTATCAATGTCCATGTTTCATAAAAGAGTTTTAAAAGGTATCATTTTAAGCGAATTTTTTACTAAAACATCATTTTAAATGTTTTAGATATTTATTCTTCTAAATCGTTCTCATTAATGTACATGTTTTCAAAATGGTTTTTAATGATTTATTTATATTGACATGAATGTTTATAAAATGTTAATTCTTTTGAAATGTTTCAAAGTGGTATGCGACACTTTGATTCAAAAATGTCTTTAAATTTCTTCCTTTTTAAATTGTTTGACTTTTAAATTTTTTCATGAAAAAATATATTTCTCTCAAAGAGTTTTACAAATCATTTTCATCTATGTCAACATCCTTTGATGGATTTTAAACATGTTTAAAGTTGATTTATTATGATACATATTTTCCATATTGTATTGAAGGTTTTGTGATATGTCTGATTTTGGGTGTGTTATTTTAATACCACCCATGGTTCATGGATAATGTATTGACATTTCATATGCTAGTTTTAATATGAATGTTTATGTTATGGTTAAACCTTTTCATATGGGGAATGCATTGGAGTTAGTAAGATATAGGTGGAGCCCCCTATAGCTCCTCGATGCATCGGTAGGTCTCTTGAGAAAAACTAGTGTCTTGGCACACTTTTTTGACAAAATATTATTTGTAGTCTTGGAACAAGGCATTGAATATATTGTTATATAGTCTGGAATTATGTATTCCATCATTATGAAATTCTCTATTGATATTTCATTTAATTATTCGACTAGTAGAATATCCATGTGAGTAAGTAAATGGAATTATTTTTATTTATATTAGCCATATTATGATGAAGTTTATGTTAAGAAATCTCTTGTTTTAGTTTTATACATTGCCTTAAATTTTATGCTTATTTATCAAAGGTTGCACTATATTGGTATCCTTACAGAGTATCTAAGCTCACCCCTTTCTATGTTTTATTTTTTCCAGGATGCGAATAAGTATATTACGACTAACCTGTAGTGATATTCTATGGGATCTCAATGTTTTCTATGGAAACAATGTTGTTGTAGTTTTCCATTTTATGATGTATTTTAAAACATATGAATGTATCTAGTATTTTAAAGGCTACTAAACTAATCGGTCTTTCGAGACTTGATCTTTTGTGATCATGCCAATGATACGTAATAATGCAATGACTCTGGGCTTCTGGGGTTGGGGCGTTACACATACCAAGGATATACATATTCTTATTGAATATTAAACCTTGTAAATAATTGTGTTCTTGTGGGTGTGTATTGAGTTTTTTCATTAACTAATTTAAATATCTAACAGGAGGTGAAGGTTGTTTCAATTGAAAAGAAACGTAAAAGAAAAAGAGTATCATTGACTCACCCCTACCCCTGTCAGTGATACATTACTCTGATTGGGCACTTTCAAATAGATAAGTAATGCGTCAAGAATAATGAAAGTTAGTAAGGTAAACTATCAATGCATTAGATATGATATATAAATGGGAACATGGATGGAATATAAATAATATACCGATATAATAAGGATTATAAAGATAAACTATTACAGACAATGAAATGGATGAACTATAGATAAATAAAAGAAGTAAAAAAATAATTAATGCCTTAAAAAATAATTAAAAAATAATGTATTCATCAATTTATTTTTATATGATAATTATAATACAAGATATTTGATAAATAAAACACTTCATTAAAATAATGAAATCTTGTGGGAAAACCATTACCTTGTGTCCGGACCCACTTGGATGCTAGTATAACTTGTTGAATAGTTATATTTAATTTAGAAATTACATAATTTAAAACCATATCAATTACTTTTTCATTTATTATTACCAATTTATTTTCACATGAAATTATTTTATTAGATTATTTTTCCCTCATTGGCCATTTGGAGTTTTTTAGTATATATTTCAAACAACGATTTGGAACAATGGTAATGGTTAGTGGTATTCAAAATATTGATCCATAATTCCAAAAAGTATCAAAAAATTAATTATGGAAACCAAAATATTTTATACATTATTTTTATTTCATTATTATGATAAAGAACAATATAATAAAAACAATTTACCATCAAAAGGTTTAGTGTCATAGGAAAATTAATATTATTTATCATAATAACTCATCAAACAAAAAACATTATATAATTCTATTTTTGTATAACTCATACTATATTTCATATTATTTTTAGTATATCTATTCACCTAAGGATATATAAAAAATAATGTGTGAGAGGAAACCTCATCAAGGGGAGTAACAAAAGGGTTGTACCATGAGATATGAAACAATATAGAACAAGGGAGATCATAATCATCATCACAAAATCATAAGAAAATAATAAAAATAAAATTCATTAGAAAATTAATAGTGTAATGGAATTTTTAATGTTAATATAAATCAATCATCATCATATTTTCATAAAATCCCACATATAAGTTGTGAACAATGATAGCACCATGTTCACACATAAAATTTGTTTACAAATAGTCTTTTCCCAAAATGTGAATAAGGATATCATAATGTTCATGAAGAATGCATATATAATTATTATATATATCACCTTAACCAATTAATTAGATTTTTATTTAAGTATTGTACCATCTATCGCATCATAATATGCTCATAATAATTCATTCCACATGGAAATGAAACATATAACGATTTTATGCATCAAATAGACCCATGAAAAAGAATGTGTTTTCTTTGTATGTCATAAAGTATATATCAACTAATAAATTAGTATATTCTCAATATAATAAAGTAAAAAAATTGTAAAACTAACATTGGTATAAAAATATCATGGGTAATAGGGAGAAGTGAAAATAACCTAAGAGGAATAAAATGATATGTTTTGGAAAAAAATGTTTTTTTAATCAAGATGCTTTGATTATAAATCATCCCAATGAATTAGTATTCTGGATATCCCATTAATGTTAAAATAGAATGAATATTAAAATAATATTTCGAAAAATTGTTGGGATAATAAAAATAAAATATATTGGAAAAGAGGAGAATCTTAATGAATGAATTGGGTTCGAGTGTTCTGTGTACCTTATGACATGTTATGTTTTTTTTTGTGAACCCAATATAATAAAAATATTTTATTTAAATAATAATATAAAATATAAATATATTAATTTTTTCTTTACTAATTATTTATAATCATTTTAATTTATTAATTACTATTTAGTTTCTAGAGAGAGTGGCATGAATATATGATTTCTTATAAACTATTCCATTTTGTTTCAATTATTTTTATTTTGAATATTTATAATTTCATATAATGTTAAAAATTTTAAAATATATTTTAATATATTATAATAAATTTTTATTACATAATCTAAAAAAGAAACCATGTATGCAATGGCATGAAAATCTTTGACAATGTCCTCATAAGTGGATGAAACCGACCATTAAAGGGATATGATTAAATAGGGGGAAATTTATGTCATAAATTGATTGAATAGTTAAACTATTATCGTAGTAACATTAATATGGTATATAATTAAATATTAAATATTTTATTATTTTATAAAAATATAAATTTATTAGGATATAATAAATATCAATAGAGAAAAAAAATTAATGAAAATTGTGCTTACCACGTTATTGATGAGGTTTTATTTTTTTAATCCTTGAAGCCAATGGGTTATGTAACATTATGAAATCCCTATTGTTATGTGCAGGAAAAGGATAGGATTAATGGATAGATATTAGCCTTTGAGAATATTATGTGAAGTGACTCTCCAAGGGAAGGGAGAGGGGTATTTATACTTAAGGGGATATTTTTTGTTAAAATATTGATTATTTTATCATATATGCTAAATAATTATGAATAGTATTGATTCCCATAACATTTACTAATTTATGAAAAAAAAGGTTTTGGTATTTGACCATCAATCATGTTCAACAATAAAATGGAATTTTTTAATACTTAGATACTGATAAAGAACCAAAACAATTTTTTTATTTGATTAAAAAATTAATTAGGTTCCAAAAACATAAACATTGTATTCCATATTATATATATTTTTTTATAGATAAATAATTTAACATATTAAAGTCATGATTGCCCATGATTTTTTTTTAGAAAACATTATTTCATGCTTACATCATAATTATGTCATAAAAGTTGATGTATTTGTAAAAAACATTATTTTTCCATTCAATAAATATAATTTTTTAAAAATTAAGAATCAATAATTATCCACAAGATAATATCTATAAACTAATTCCTAAATAAAATTTATTTTATGGAAAAAATTTAAACATTGTAAGTATAATTTTAAATAAAAACATTTTTTTATTAGAAAGTACCAATTTCATTAAGACCTGATCATATTTTTTACCTTTCTAAAAATTTGTAATTATCTTATAAATTCATATTATCATTATCTAAATATAAATATTTTATTATAAAGTAAATTTATGAAAATTACATCTATTTAAAAATTTTAAATTATAATACAAATATATTTTCATAAAAATATAATATAAATATTTTACCAAAAATAAATGTATAATTCCATTGTTTTAAATATTTATTTTATTATTTCTAACACATTTATTTAATATCATTAGGATTTAAATTAGATATTTAATATAAATATATTGACTTTATTTTTGTTTTCATGGCACAGTGCATGTATTTTATACTATACTATATTATTGAATATTAAACATGATTAATTAGAAGCATAAATCCTTATATAAAACTCTATGTCATTAAAATTTTCCCCCATTAAAAATTTCATCATTGAAATTATAACTCATATCCGGAATTTAGAATAGATTAGGGTACCTTTATTTAATTTTTTCCTCATGTTCCCATGTTTCCAATTCATATATACGGTTCTGCTAATGTATTTTGACATAATGATTTGTATTATTGTGTATAACATTGTCTTTGTTGTCAGTGATATTTATCTTTTACTACTTATTTAAGATATTATCCTCTAAATATATAACCTAGGGATTAATTAATAGTCTGATATTGTTTATGTACATCCTTAATAGGGTTATATGGAACATATCATGCACTTGATCGAATATTTATTTTAGTGTTAGTTGATATGCCACAACTCCTATGTAATGATGAATCTCAACATGGACATTTTAGCATGTATATATGTTTACTTTATTCCCATACCATATAAATTGCTTCATCAGGGATATATGAAGAATCAAATTACCTCTAACATCACATTTTTGGTCTCATCAATCATTTTTTTCATAAATATTTTTTTGACTCTATAATTCCATGATGTGTTACTAAATTTCAATGAAATAATCAACAATTTATTTGAATGGTTGATGTCTATATTATTTATTATCACCAACACCATACCCACAATTAAAATTTCTACATTTTTTTATATATATGGATTTACATGGTCTCATCTGAATACATGATTTGAATATATTATGTATGGGAACTCTACCAAATGAAGATGAAAATCCCATCATCCTTTAATTTCCATAGAGAATGCTCCTGGCCTATCCAAGAGTGTCTAGATGGAAATTTTCAACTAGATAACATTCCAATGGAAATAGGATATACTAATGTTCAACTTTATGTTTAAATCATATTGAATACTTTTCTAGAAAATTTATGTGATCTTTTTATCTTGAATAGAAAAAATCATTAGTATTTTCTATATAGCCTCACTAATTATTTTATATGTACACTTGCATTTTATGGATTTAGAATCCCTCTCAAGTGTTTATTCAGTGATCAAAGTATTTTTTTATGATCTAATATTACCCATATGGCATTATTTTATATGGATGTCTTCAAAATACAAGCCAAAAATCAATAGTGATGTTCTACTATTTCCATATAGGTATGGGTAATGTTTTCATTGTACCCTTGAAATGTTTCATTTATATATTTAATTTTTGAAAAAAAATCAATGTATATTTAAAAATATCATTCATTATACTATCCCACTAGTAGTTCTCTCAAATATATTTATACATCATTATCCACTGTAGGTGGATGAAGAATGTTGAGCTATTTGAATCATTAAGTAACAGATTATTTTTCTAAAGATCTACGATTGTGAATATTAATTACTCTAATATCATGAATCATTATTCATCATTTTTTTCCTTTAATTATCTACCCATTCATATACATTCTTCCTTCCATTTTCTCTTCACATCAACCGTTTGAGATTTAGTTATCCTCTCATGATTGGATAGTAGATCATTTTTTTAGAAAGGTAGGATGTTTTAATATCCATAATTATTCCTATATCCATACTTTTTATGTCAAAGATGATGGGATCCTTCACAATTCTCATAATGGATATTTATTCAGGATTATTTCTAATTAGAGAATATGTCACCTTATTAGCCGATTCAATATGATAGTGAGTTGAGAAATAATAGTCATTGATCATATGTAACCATCATTGTTGGTGAAATTTCATCTTCGTCATTTTGAATATATACTTAAATCTATTATTATTATATATTTAACACTTCTATGAGTAAATGTAGTTCCTCTATATTTTCAATGTTAGGATTACTACTGCCACCTCTAGATTATTTGTTGGATAGTTAATTTCATGGATCATAAATTTTTGAAAGTCATAGGATGTCAATCAATAATTTTTCATTATTTTTTATCCTAATTATTCCATTTAATCATCACTATATATCACAAAACATTCGCCACATTATATCCTTTAATATCACTTCACATTCACTAATGTTGAAACTGTTTACTACCTTATGTGTTTTCTCTATCACTCGGCTACACAATTGTGAAATTTTTTTCAAAAATTATTTTAAGTACATAGATAATCAAAGAAAAATGTTGTTTTCTATGAAGCATGTGGGGTTGGGAATTCCTAAATTTCCTTTTTCTATAAAGTACCGACAAATATCCCCTTTGTTTGCATAACATTCACCATGAAACTGACTTATTGTATCCAAAACCACATTTACAAAATTTAAAACATAACATCTCCTTCCATAACTTTTTCATCACATTCTATAGATGATCATAATATTTTTCCATGATATATGATTATATATATATGTTAAATATTGTAAACTAAAACCTTTTCTAGGTTTACTCTAATGACACTATTCACCATATCTATGAATATTTCAGATGAATCTATTAGTATAAATGGAATAATTATATAATCATAATGTCTATATATTGTATTGATGGATATCTATATTTTACCTCTCTCTTAGAATGACTTTATAATTAAAAACACTCATATTTGTATATAATGGTTTCAATTATGTTTTTTGCAATTATGAAATGAGGTCATGTTTCTATTGGACTGAATAATTGATTTTAAAGGTTTTTTAGGATCATTCATGATGGGAATTGGTGTATTAGTTCATAAGGTAAATGATGATTTTGGGGAAGGAATATCCAATTACTCGATATAGTAATATAAGTATGTTGGAGGACTATGGTGACGTTTTCAATGATATAAGAAACCATAACCATCCATTGGAATGTAACAATCCATATGGTGACCATTATATAACCACCAAGTTATCTTGAAACTTACAGGCTAGCCTTTGGCTATTAAAGGACATACGATGTAGGTTTTCTTGAAGAATGGACTCCATGTGTCTTATTGGATAGACAATGGGATCATCCAACTATCCAGTTGAGTCGATCTTTCAATTAAAGTTTCATTATTTTGTGGACCCCAATTCTCTTAAATTTTCATTGATGATGCTTAATGATTGGGTTGGTTTCCATAATATTCCTAGTTCCATTAAAGGAAAAAAATATAGAGCCTTGGTGGATTGGATCTAGAAATATTATAATTTTGGACTGAAAATTTAATTCGGAGATACCAATGAAGAATTAATGTGTTCATCTCCAAGACATCTCTCTAGGAGAAACATTCATCTCTCAATCTTGAATAATATCATCTATAGACCTATATATCATTAAAATAAATTATACTATACTTACATGAAGATAAAATAGAATATATATATATAATGGATTTATAGTATGAAAATGTCACCTTTATCCTCTTCTTCTATAATGGGTACTCACTTTTGAAAAAAGTGTGGGATGGGTTTCTTGGCTACTGATGATATTTAAGAGGGTTCATAAAACCGTAAACCCAGGGGAGATAGGTATTTTATCATAACCATGGAATGGAAATAGATTAATTAGTTTCATGGTCTCTTTTAAAATCAATACGGTAATAATATAGACCTCTCATCATTGGTATAGAAGACATATGGTCTCATCTTAAGCTATTTCTAACCATATTTATCAAATATCTCTCTATTTCATTTATTTACATTCCATGTTATATACTAATATTAAATCACATGTTATATAATTTTTATATACTTAATCCCAATTATCTTGTCAATTAATTTTTATTGAAATTATATTTTATAATTCATATCATAAATTTTGTTATCTTTTGTAGTCTCCTTAATTGATAATTGTTTTCCCTCGTTCTTCATAAACTATAAATTTATCATTGAGTGGGTTCATTAAATGTTTTTATTTATATATTTATATATACTTAATATTATATATCTAAAATGCATTCAATTTATTTATTTGGTATTTATTATTTTTAAATTATATCTATACTTTTAATTTTAAATTTTGTAATGGAAAATATCCCTTGTTTACCAACCTACTCTGACTAACATTTGATATCAAAGGATATCTTATTTTTATTTTTCAAAATATCATTATTTCGAAAATTCTATTTTGATCGTGTTTTTAAAAATAATAATCTTTATTTTTTAAAATGTTTGATATTTTTAAAATGAATTCTTTTTCAAACTCCCACGGTGCCTCCAATGGGTGATCACAAGGTCATCCACCATATTTTCATAGTTCTGACTATAATTATTGGAAAACTCACACGTCTACTTTTCTTTTAAGTATTTGAAATACTATCTACAAAATTGTTCTGCATTTTTATACTCAAGCATGTTAAAAGAAATAAAAAAAATTCCCCCTCATATTTCTCGTTTTGAATTAGATGTTAATGCTAGGAATGCCTTGAATTTTCTATTAGGAAAAAAATAAATTTAAATTTATTAACATATTTAAAAATAATTTAATATTTGAAAATATCTTGGTGTATCTCATAAAGTAACAAAAAATTTTAAATATACTAGAAATATTATTTATATAAAATAAATTAAAATATTTATCATTCACTTAAATGATTCTATTACATTTATTGTTACATGTCATACTATCATTTTAAATTTTAAAATATCTATTAGTGATTAATATCTTATAAAAACTTTGGTTAGGAATATTATTTTGGTTTTATTTAGAACATTGAAGTATAAATAAATATCTATAAAATAATAGATATAAATCAATGACATGACACTTGAAGAACTCATTAGTTGGTTTATGACATAAAAAATCACGATAAAGGATAAATATGAAAAATAAGCTAAAGAATAAAATGAATCAAAAGTGGTCAAAAGAAACATTTCTTTCAAAGATATTAATAAAGATGATTCATTCAATAATGAATCATATATTGAACTCTTAAATAATATATTAAAAAAAATTATAAAAAAAACACCATAATATCCCAAAAAGATATATCAATCAAATTCAACAAATTTGACTTGCTATAAACACAACTAGATGATTCTAATTAGACTATATTTCCATATCTACAACATATAGTAGAAGAAAAATAAAAAAGGTTTGAAAGCTCTTAAAATCGAAAAATGGAGTGAAAATGATGAATCCATTGACTTAACAACCTTAAATTCCTCATGTAACACATTTATTAAATGGATCATGAATCATATAGAGATAGGTGATGAATTTAGTACTCCTATTTATTTTTATTTTTTATTTTTATTCCTTTTTCTCTTTCTCATATGGCAATCTCAAAAATATATAAATAAATGATTACAAAAATGAAATTAACAATTTTTTTGATTCAATAATTTTAAAATATGATGATATGAAGAAAAAAATATATATGTTTTTAATGAAAAAATAAACATTTTAATAATAAGGATATTCATACTAAATAAATAAATATTTCATTTAGGAAATAAAATAATAAAAAAATGTTGAGAATTTAGTATCTCAAATCATATATCTTAAAAATTACTACTCTCAATTCACTCATGGTGATAAAAATCATGATATTATTTTTTTTTAAAAAAATTAAAAAATTTATTCATGAATTAGTTATTAAAATTTAATTAATATTTCAAAAAACCACATTTATATAGGGACGTTCCCAAAAAAATTAAATATTTTCATAAATTTTTTTATCTTATTTGTTATTGATATTTAAAAAATCATTGATATGGTAGACCAATTGGAATTTATTTCTATTCACATATCTCTAATTAAAAATATTGTTCTAAATTATTTTGGGTTTCTAAATGTCTTTTATTTAACATTTTCATACCACAAAGTTGGGTACCAAAAGGTACTAAAAATTGAGATCTGTAGTGTTATTACACTAGAAAGAGTTGTCATAACATAAGGTGGATTCTCAATAAAAATTCTCAATCCACTCTAAAGTGACGATAAATAATTCTTAAATTGGTAAAATTTTTATTTTTAGATTAATAATTTGTTGATACGTACAAAATATTTCATAATGGGGGAGATAATTAATTGTTATTCTACCTCTTGTTCCTTTTATTTATTTATTCCATTAATATTCTATTTATTTTATAAAGAAAGATAATTTTCATTATTATAATATCATTTTTGATATTAAAATATTTAGAATGTATGTAAATTTATTAGTTAATTCCATGATTTTAAAAAATTTCTTTTGAATTTTATTTTCAAATGTTTTTATGGATCCTTTATTAAATATTTTTTAACTGGTTGTTTAACACTTTCAACATTTCTTTATATTATTTTAGTGTTGATTTTAATTTCCCCCTTGAATCATTTTTTAAAATATTATTTTATAATTAATTTAGTATCTCTTTTTTACTTTAAAAGTAATGTTTCTATAATATAGATATTGATATATGTTTGTGTTTGTTTAACTGTTGAAATCATTGATATATAATTAATTTTTTCTCTTAGAAACATATATATATATATATATCTTTAGTTGTTTTATCTTAAAATAAGTAATATATATTTAATTTCATTCCCCAAAATTTTTTTATAATATTATTATTAACTTACTCACCCTTGTAGTGATGTTTCAATTTACTAATTAAATGCATCAATTAGGGGATGTATTGTCAATTGATGTTTTTATGGATATACTTCTTCTATGGGGTATAGTTATTCTTGGTTACAAATTAAACCCTCTAAAACTCCATTTATATATATCTCTTGTATCTACCTATCTAGAATTTACCTCCTTGATTTGAATGGAATAAAATTTTAAATTTTATTAAGTATTTATTATAGAGAAGAAGACAGTTTTTCTGAATTTCATTTTCTTCTTTATTCCTTTACTATTGATTTCAAAAAAAACTTTTCACAATTTTTATTTCCATTATTTATATTTCTTAAAATATTATATTTTTCATTTATTTTTAATGTATTTTATTTTATCTATTTAAAATTTTGAGATTCATTCTTACCCATTTATTTTTTGTTTTTTATTTTTTAAAATATTCATCGAATATCCTTATTATTTTAGATGATTAGTTTTTTTTACTTCAATGTTATATCTTTAATCCATCTCATATGATTTAATTATTTCCATATCATGTATTGTCTATGATTTAAATACCTTATTCTCTAAAAATGGATTTTAGATTATCGTAATCATTAGGGGTGATATGGAATTTAATGATTCTATTGTCTTATCTTTTTTGCAGGTATCTATTTGATATATTTATTATTTTTCATTTTCCTCTCATAATATTTTTTTGATAATACAAAATGTGGAAAAATTAAGGAATATTAAAGTGGGGGAGTATATTATATTGGTGGAAATTTTTTTCATTTTCCAAATGGAGAGAAATCATATATGATACTTCTTCATAATATTCAATATATTTTTTGAACATTAGAATCATTATTTACATTAAATTCCTAAATCACTAAATATTTATAACATTTCTATTTTTTTATATTTTTTTTGTCATTATTAAAAAATATTATTGTATCCCTATTACAATGATTTTTTAGTGACCCCAAACAGTCATCTTTGTATCTTATAGTTTCATTTCAATGTTTCTCAGTTATTACAATTGAATACCATGTCATGTTTTAAATGAAAAAATTTAGGGAATTATATTTATTTATAATATATTTATAAAATAAAATTAGAGTATCATTTCTTAATATATGTGATTATTTCAGGTCTTGGAGATTCAAAGACTCAATCGAGTCATATAAGGAAGATAGAGGACCATTCACATGTTCTCAAGGCTTCATGCTGCATTAGCTACCCAGTAGAAGGGAATTGTCTGGCCAGTGATGATTCTAGAACTACACATATACACAAAAAGGACATAAGATAGACAGTGGCTAGAAGTATCTAGTTGGTGGTGGTTATCTAGAAGCAATGATCTCAAACTATCTTACTGGCCAGCCAATGGGATCATATGGCCAACTATTGGAGCCAATCCAACATGTCAATGTTCATTATTTTGGTAGACCTTATAACTCTTAAACTATCATTGATGGTATTTATTAATCAAAAATAATTAAACAATGTTTAAATTAAATTTTAATTCTATAAATAGAGGTTCATGATGGAATGTATCTATAATTATTATAAAAGTAGATTGAAAATTAAATTGGAATGTTCTAATAAAGGACCAAAGTGATCTTCTCCAAGACCTATTTCAAAGAAAAAATATCATTTCTATGTCTCAAAGTATCCCATATACATTACCTCTATAAATATAATCTCAATTATATTATCATTCTATATGGAAAATTGTATCAATTTATAATAGATTTACACCACGAAAATATCTCTTATTCTTATCCAAATCAATAATAGGATGTCACCTACATGAAAGAGGGGATGTGTTTCTCAGATTCTGATTAAACTCATGAGGGTACTAACAACAATAAATATTAGAGATATGAGTTACCTATGAATAGTATTACAATGTAAGAGAGGAATAAAAATCTTTATCTATTTTGAAAACAATATAGTTGTATGAAAACCCTCTCAATATGAGGATAGGAGGCGTAAGGGATTACACCAAGAAATTGTCAAAATCCTTTTTCAAATCTCACTCTCTCTCCTTTAATCGCATTCCACTTTTCATACTCATATGAATTCACATGTCAAATAATTTTGATAAACTAAATCATTATTCATTTATGACTTACTTTACATTGAAAATATCTTTTATATATAATATCAAATTTATGATGATCTTAGGTAATCACAGTAATTTTAGATCAAGAATTATCAAACATCAAAATATATAAATCAATCATTGATATCATTCATAAATTTATTACCTTTATCAATTTATCATTATATAAAATTTTATTTCTAATATTTTTACAATTTATTTATTTTTTATTGTTTTATTATTGTTACTTCTATCATACTCTTTAATTTAATTTTTAAAATGGAAATTCTCCCAACATGTCATCCTACACTGATTAATGGTCTCCTAGAGATATTTTCTCATCACATTTAGGTAATGATATATAAAATAATGATGTAACTTTTACAAGTAATGGACTATATGAATATGATCAGACAAGCCAGTTATCCATTATAGTGGATACTAATTCTTTATAGTTATCTTGTTGATCTCTCAGAATTCATTAAACATCTTAATTTATCCATCCTTCAACATAAAAAAGAGCACTAGTACACACCATGGTGATGAAATTATGACTGAGAACAAATTTTCTAAATTCACTTGAATTATATCTTTAACTCCACCAAATTTATAGGGAACATCCTATATGGGATATTGAATATATGTGTTTCTCTAGTTATATATTTTTTTTGAGAAATGTACTTCACGATCATAGGTAATCCCAAAATAATATTTGAAAAATACATCATTATACTCCCACACAATGGGAATTTCCTCAAGGTTAATACTTTTAATTTACAATAACATTTAAGAAATATATTGTTCTTTATTTGGTATTAACACCCACACTGTCGAGGGACTTTCTAAAATGTATTCATAATCTTTAATTCATTTTTATAGTATAATAAGATGATTTATAATATGTAGTTATTATTTTCATAAATATTCATAAGATAACTAAATAATTGGGTCCAATCCATTGCTAGTATCATATGAAAGTATTATAAAGGAAGGGTTATGATATTTACTAGAGGAATTATCCCACATATGAAAACTAGGGAAGTTTCCAACACATGGGTAACAATTATATCACCACTATGTGATTTCATAGATATCTCTATTTCAATTAATTAGAGAGGTGATTCAATATATCTAAAAAAATTAGGATATAAATGAATGTGTAAAACCTAAATTAAATAAACATTACCTATTCATCATTGAATAGTATGTGTGCCATGCACTATATAATTTTCTTAATCCACCTGAGTGGTGGTGATAGAGAAATATTTTCCTTTTTCCATTAGTTTATATGGCTGCAAACGTTGATTCCCCATGAAGGTACTCAGTTTATATTACTAACCTTTATTGTATCTATATTCATTTAAATTAATGTATTAGACCAATGTAGGTGAATTCATTTCCTTAATAATATTTATTAGTTTCACATATATTTTCATCACTCTTGAGAATCATTTCATTCCTTCCCAAAAATTAATCATTTCCTCATTACCATATGAAAATTAGAGAGGTACTTATTTATACTCTTCTAAAATGTGTGTGGTTGGATGTTCTTGTATCAATTATAATTTGATCATGAAACCTATAGCTACATCATTTTCTTCTTATCTATATATCCATGGTACTATTCAAAAAAATCCATTTTTACTTATAGGGAACACTATACCATATATTTATAACTGCCATTTTATAGGATATATAGTACTTTGTAGGGATGTGGTCTTAAACCACCAAAGAATAAATCTATTTTTATTAAATTATTAATATAAAACCATGGTGTACCTTACTATAATTTTGAAATTTTCCTTATAAGTTGAAATATATTCACCCTCCTTTTTTTAATCTCTATAAATTATCTCTTCTTCTTGGTGGAAACTGTTCAAGGGAAAACCTTTTATGAAATATTTTCTTGTAATATTCACACACCTTTGCATCCAATTTATCTTTTGACATTGATCAATATACATTATTGGTCAAAATATACTTCTTACTGATTCATAACCAGAGTAACATTCTAAAACACCTATCACATAATAATTAGGCATGAAAAAGATTCTTTGAAGGTATTTGGCCCCTAACTTTACAACATGTGGACCAAAATGTCTAATAAATAATGGTGGTTATTAGTTTATAAAGGACTAGATTGAATATTTTACACTATTAAGTAAAGACGGATATTTGACATAGTTAAGGTTGTCATTCAAATCCTAGGACTAATGGTTACTTACATCCATGAGGTCTTGAATGCCACATCCCATTACAATGGAATGTCATTTAGAATATCACTACATTTTCCATTGCATGGATTATTTATCTGTTTTCTCTGACTTTTAACCATTTTAAAAACTTTAAAATGTAATAAGAAAACATATTTCAAATAAATCATGAATAAAAAACTTATTATAATGTGTAAATAATTTCTAATGTCTTTGAAAATGGGATCTCTAACATAAAAATAAATTATCTTTCACTAACCTAATTCCCAAATTAACTAAACCATATAGTAACAAAACTATATCAACTCTCATCGATTATAAATATTTATTAAAAAATTTAAAAAAAAATAATAATGACAATAAAATATCTACTGATTTAGTATATTGGGATAGTCATCTTCACATATCATTATAATATATTAAATAAGAAAACATATTTAATTAATTCTATATAACCCCATAATTATCATTCATATTACTATTAGTAAATGTTTTCATAAGAGAATATAAATGAAATTAATGGTGGGATAAAAAACCAGTTGTGGATTAAATAAAAGGAAATGAATATGATATAGAAAAAAATATTATATGGGAGAGAATATTAACAATCATCGTCCTCATTTAATAAGTTAAATATCATTATAAAAATAGTCATAGAATAATAATAAAATGGTTTGGAATGTTGAATATTCATATTAATGAAACATTAAAAAAATTAAAATATAACAAATTAGTTGTGAACAAACATACCAGCATGTTTAATCATCACATTTGGGTACAAATTATCATTTTATAAAATGTGAACAAATATATGATCATGTAAATTCATTATAAACATAATACCATGAGAAGTATCAAATTAAAAATGTATTATAGTGATATATTGTTTTAGGACCATCTATTAGATCAAAATATGATTAAAAGATTTCATTTCATGGATAATAAATATATGAAAATCATAAATAATAAATAAAATAATGAAAAATAATCAATTTCAAATAGATTTCAGAAAGACATTTTAAATAAATATCTATGTAGTTTCCCAAAATAAAAAAGTAAAAACATATTTTTGGATACTATATATTTTCATAAAAAGATCAAAAGTCTCTATTTGAAGAGTAAATAACTCCAGAGGAATTAACATGGTGTTTTGGAATATAATGCCTCTGTAAAATAATTATAGGTGTACTCTAAATCATCAAAACTATATATAACCTTTCAGATTCCCTAGAAATAAATATAGAATGAATTGTATATTAATATTTAAAATATATTTGTTGAAAATTATTAGAAAAGGTAGTACAAAAGATGATAATATAAAATAAGTAATTAGGAAAGACTGGTCCCTTTACCTATGGTATTGTTATATAATTTCAAATTTGGGCCCCCATATATAATAAAAATATTTTTATTAAAGCATGAATCTATAATTTAATTATATTCATTTATCTCAATTACGATCATTTATAATAATTGCAAATTATTTATTACTATTTTATTTATGATGAAAATGGCACAAAGACATGTTTTACTTTAAATTCTCCCATTTTGATTCAATTTCATGAATTTGATTATTTTTAATTTATCATTTTGTACAATTATATATAGGATATTAGAATAAATTAAAATAAATTTATATTTCATTATCTACTATAACCATATATATAGGTGTTTATATGTAAATCTTGGTCAATATATTTATATAATGATGAAAATGACAATAAATTATGCATATCGAAAGAGGGGGAGTATATGGAATAAATTGGTTAAAATATTTATACATGTTTTACAATAACATTATTATTTTATATGATTAATTATGAAATATTTTTGGAAGGTATGAAAAGATAAATTTCATTGGAGAGTAGAAAGAATAGGTGAGATAAAAACAATGAAAATTAATTACGGTGACCTCTTCATTGAACATTTACTCCTATAATATAAAATTGAAGTCTTAAGGTTATAAGTCAAGAGAATATATATAAGTGTACTAGGTGTTTTATAAGGGTGAAAGTATTTAGATCTTGTACTTTGAGAAGTGGATAGTAATTGGTTTTCCATGAAATGTTTTAGGGGGATTTATACATGTGGTGATGGGTGTTTTGGATTAAAATATTAATTATTTATTAATTTAAGCCAAATACTATTCAATTTTTTTAATTACCATGACATTTATTTGTTTATTATTAAATAACGTAGTGTGATTTGAATTTTATATGGAGAAAAAACCAATGGGTGCTTTTGAATACTTAATTAAGGGTAAATAATAAAACATAATGTTTTTTTAAATTATATTATAGCTTAGGTTCCAAAAACTCAAACATAGGTTTCTAATGTCAACTTATTGTTTACTATAATTTTTATAATCCCTAAAACCAGATATTTTTTATGGAAAATGATTCAAAAAAAAGTCATGTTTATATCATGATGATGTCAGAAAATAATATGTTAGTGGTAAAAATGTATTGTTTACTATTCATAAAAATTCAACATTTATTATAAAAATATGTAATTTTTACCACAATTTTTTTGATATTTTGATTCGAAAAACAATAATAATTTTATCAAAATAATTTTATAATCATGAGATATTTAATTGTGATTTAAAAATCCTTACTTATTGAAAAATATTATATTTTATGATATAATCGAATTTATAAAATTGAGAAAAAGTAATTATTATTTTATAAAATAAAATTATAATTTAAAAAACCAATATAATCCTATAAAACCAATTTATGAAAATACCCATTATTTAGAAGTTTAAAATTATCAAAAAAAATTACAAATGAAATATATATATATATATATATATATATTACAAAAAAATAATATATTCCTTCATTATGTTAACCATTTATTTTATTGTTTTTCAAAATTATATTTAATTTTATTATGATTTAAAATTATTATATGAAATAAATATATTACTGTGTATTTGGATTTTATTTAGAGGCTCATGTGTTTTACACTATACTATATTTTCAAATATTAAAAGTGTTTATAGAAAGGGAAAATTCATTATAAAAAGGCTTTGTTCTTAAATTAATGGTCATGTAATTCTAGTAGTGTATAATTAATAAATTTAGTAAATATTAAACTATTTCTATTGTTTAAGAATCCAGTCTTAGTAATCATATTTTTAAGTGATTAAATCATTGATTAAAATTTATTTATAAGATCATTAATATTATTTCAACATTATCATTTCATAATCATAAAAATAAGATAATTTGATTATTATTTTTATAATTATATATCAAAATCATTTTTAAAACCATAAATGAAAAATGGTATATAAAATATCAGTGCTCGCATAGGTAATATTTACCCATGGTATAAGTGGGTTTTTAAAGAGAGTTTTAAGAAGAATGAAATGAAATACAATATAAGGATTTCATAAATACATTATAATAGTATTATACTAAATTTTAATGATTTTATAATGATACATTGTTATAGAGAAGAAAGCATAGGAATTTTTAAAGTTAAACTTGATCTTCAAGAAATCTCATTTTTTATTTAACATAAAGATCCATATGTTGGTCTTATGGTTATATCAAGCCTTTAGAATTCTCTAAGGATAGGTTAGAGAGATATTTTGGAAGAAATTAGTTTTGGGGAGAAGTTTGTAAGTGAAGAGTAATGGGTTGATGAGTGTTGTATTTATATGTGAATGATAAAAGAATTTATTCAAAAATAATTGATTAATTTATTAGTGTTTCTCAGATAGTGAATAATTCATATTTTTTTGACTAATAATATTAATGGATTTAAAATAAATATATTATTGATAATTAAAAACATTAAAAACCTAATTGTATCATATTAATTTTTAGTTATTATAAATAATCAAAATAACTTTTTATTCAAATAAAATTAAATTTAGACTTTTGAAATATATTTATTATTTTAAATTTTAGTTTTTTCATTATAGATTAATTAATATTCTTAATTAATCTATTTCGATTCATTATTATTTCATTTTTTAATCATGATGATGTTATTAATCCTACAATATATTTAAAAACTTATTGATTACAGCTCAATAAGAAATCAACCTTTTCAGAAAAACAAAAAAAAATTACCATAAGATATTTTTGACATTTTGATTCCAACAGTTAGGTGAATTTTATCAAAATAATTTTATTAATTAGGTAAATATTTTATTTAAATATTAATTTAAAATTAATTTTTTTCCTATATATGTAAAAAGTACTTTATTGAAAATTTAAACATACACATACATTTGGTTATAAAATTTGAAAATTTACATTATGATATTATAATATTTATATTTTCTTATTTTATTACAAGTAATAATACTTATCAAATATCTTAATGTTCCTCAAGCTGATTTATTATTCTCAGGATCATGTTAAAATTTCAATGGTCATGTTACAATTCCAATGGTCATGTTAATATTCAAATGTGAATATGCTACATTTAGTTACTTTAAATACTTATTATTTCCTTTATTAATAAATCAATACAATTACTATCAAGGTTTTATATTTTATATTTCATAAATATTGATTATATTTTTTAATATTTTGTTTAATTTTTTTGTTGTCTATAGGTGTGATAATTCTCACAGATTGTGATGCACATGAATTTAAAATTCGGGTTCTATTATTTACTTACATTTATTTTACAATTATACTTTTTTTAGTTGTATGGATTTTATTTATATTTTATATTTAATTCTCCACAATATCAGTCATAGTAATTCTACAATGTTTAATTTAGTAATTATATTGTATTAATTTGATTAAATAACTATACATGTGTTGTAATAAATTTTTTACTATAGATTCATTGGTCTTACAGTCCATGTTGCAGTAGCACACATTATTGGGGTCACAAATATTCTCTATTATAGTGTTCATACATTCTATAGTTCCTTTATTGATAGTCCCAACATCAATTAACAAATAAAAATCCACCACTTATAAAACACACCCATAATTATAAAGTACAACACTAATGTTATTTTTACAATTCCAGGATCACATAATCTTAAAATCCATATTTCCCTAATTTCTATTATTTTCAAAGAATTACATATATACCCAAAAATCACCTTTTTATCATTTTCACCCAAAAACTGCCCACGACATAATTGTATTTACCAAAATTAAATATTATTAAAATATGTGAAAAAATAATAATTAAATCCAATATCAAATATGATAGTGTTTTACACTAAATAGAGTTTAATGGAATCTGATTACCTTAACCTAATATGGAAGTGTAATTACACAACCACACTTGAGATTTACATTCTCCTTAAACTTATTAATCATTTAAAAAATCCATATAATCTATTTAACCTAAAATACAAATACTAAACAACAATATTCATTAAGGTTTCAAAAATAGAGATATAATAATGAATATAGAGGGGGATATATAGAGTCACATACCTTAAATATAACACCAAAACCTCTAATATTTAAGATCTAGGATAAAAAATCCAACAAAATAACCCCAAAAAATTCCTTTGGTGTATATGATTTACTCAAAGGTAGGTAATAGAAAAATAATAATTACAAATAGATTAAAATATATGTTTCATGTGAATTTATTATGAATTTATGACCTAGATGCATTGTCTAGTTGACCATACAGCTGATTGTGAATTACTTGCATATATATTTCTCTAAAAATACCTAGACAGCGTGCACTATTCCATTGAACATATGTTTAAAAATATATTTCTTACTATCTCACCTAAATAAATTTTTATAGTACCTTGGAATAATATACATTCCCTCAGTTATTCACCTACTTGTTATAACCTAAAAAAATTTCAAAAACACACCATTTTTACCCAAAACCTCCTATACAAAAATATAAATCAAATATATACCTACCATTACTTAACTATGTCCATATAGTACTCACATGTATATAACATCCCATCCTTTAGAAGTAATATAATGTTTATGATAGTGAAATTCTATTTTCATAATTAACACATTAATTATTTCCAATCTCATGACATTTCATGAATGGTGCTTTTTTGTCCAAGTTACATTCACAAATAAAATGGAAAGACCACACAAAACATTGTACCTATATTTGAACATAAGAATAATATCTATAATAAACCTCACAGTTGGGTCGTTTTCAACATGATAGTAAAATATATTATTGAAGGATATAGAACATGATTCCAAATTTGTAAGATTTAAATGACATAATGTATGTAACTATAATAGTATTAAAATTATAACATATAAGTAATCTTCCTAATATAATGATTTTTCACAAATGGTCTAACATGTTTGGGTGAAAACATTCCCTGCATACCATGTTATCAGTTTCTTAAGCTATGGGATCCACGTCCAAATATATAGTGTGTTATAGTTAATTGTAAAGGCTATCAATAATGATTAATCTATGAATTTTTCATAATCATAATTATTTTATCTACTTATTAATTATATGTATCTTTTTTTGATCAATTTTACTATAATTAGTTTAACCATGTATTGTTATTTTACTTCCACCAACAAAGAGTATAATGAAATATCCACCCAAAAATCACTACTAAGTTATCCATACTAATAATGTTATGATGAATACTACTATACCATAACTATACTAATGGAATGTAATCCTCCCATTATATCCCACATTGCATGATTAATTATTTGATCATGTCATTCATTATCTATATAGTCTACTCAGACTACATGTAAACCTAAGTATTTTATGAAGTGCTACATATTAACTGTGTTTAAATGGATTAGTCCAACGAATTTGAAAATTTAATAGTGAACCTGGGTTCTCTATAAAAAAATTGATATTAGGATACCATGAATTTTATTAGTTTATATACATAGAGATTTTATAATTATACAAAAATATTACATACTATAATTTTCAAAAATTGAGATGATTTGGCTATCCAGTCCATAACTACACAAATTGAGACATGAATTTTCATGTAATTTTAGAAATAAATCAAAAATCACATATAAATATATTCCTACTACCATAAATAAAAAGGATATTTTTTCTACATTTATTTTATGAACTTATGTTCTTTCTTCACCGGATAATTGGATAAGATGATAAAAACACAACTAGAAACATATTTCTATAATAGCTCACAAAAAAATTATTTAATAAACATATTAATTTTTTAACACTAGGATGAAATACATAATTAAAATTATGGAATGATTTTATTACATAATCTAATATTTATGAAGGAAATATATAATGATTCTATAAACAAGATATCAAATCCTATACTTATAACCATCTATATAGGGTCTCCCAACAATTTAGTGAATCCATCATGGTAAAAAAAATTGAATTTTAAAATTAAGTATATCTAATATTTTCCAACAATATTTTTGTGATAATTATACTCAAAAAAATAATCTACATAATCTACTCTTCAATATACATCAACATATCTATAAATATTATTGTTATTGGATATTCTTCTCTAGCTTCTTGAACCACTTCCCCATAAGATAAACAACACAATTCATTATCTAATGTTTTCCCTTTCCTTGGTTTATATGAAAATTGAGGCTAAAAATAATTAATTAATCAATCAATGTATTAAGCTTCAAGTTGAGATCATGTTATGAGACGAGATAATTTATAATTTTGTGATTCATTCACACAAATTATCACCGTTTTGTATAATTTCCATGGTTTCAATTCATTCATGTGTGGTGAAAGGTCATGGATATATGATAGGTAATTCATGTCATTCTCCCTCAACTAACTAATCCATTATCTACCACATTATCTCCTAAAATTAGGACATATCCAGGATTTTTTCTCAAAGAATTGCATTTCATAACATAACCATCACCCAAAATAAACAATATGAGAATGGGTGATGATATAATCAATACAATAAGATCATAAAATTATTTTTGATATTTTATATTTTTGATGAATGGTACATCCATTTTGATCAAATTTAACATTGCAATATATATCCATGAGAAACCCTAATAAAAACATATATGTTACTCTTATAATCCCTAAAAACATCATAACACAAAGATATTTTTGATGTTTTTTATGAAATAATTACTTTACTAATCAACATATATTTGAAATGTATCATATACATTATTCACCAAAAAAACTTGTGGATTTATTTTTTAAATACTCCAATATAATTTTCAAATATCATAATTTATCCAAACCTATTTGATATAATGGAAGAGATATCAATCATTACGTATAGTTCATATGATAAAGTATCTAAATCACACATTTGAGTTAGTTGACAAAACAATATCTAAATATTAGTTAATTGTCTATACAAATCAATCAAGTCAAAATTATTTTATTATTCCTCACCACATAACTATTAACTAGAATGATTAGCCCATAATAACCACTATCACCAATCCCCCATTATTATTTTTGAAATGGGTGGTTCCATGGAAAAAGCACCAAGGAACATTTATTTATTAAAATAAAAATTTAGTGAAGTCTAAAATAAGGTGTTTTTTAAAATAATTTTCAAAAAAGTGGATGCAAGCTGGTCGGATGGTCATTCAACCAGGTGATTTCCTCATTGATTACCTTGTTTTCAAGTCCATCTACAACAACATTCGCTTCATGATAGGTATTATTGAGGATGTCTTCGATGTTTATGAGTGATTGAAGGCAATCCATCAATCATGTTGTGAGTGGCTACACAAGATGAACCATGAAATTACAGAGAGCTTTCATGATGGTGACCATGGTGGGGATCATTTTAGCATTTTTTTTATGGTGAGATGAGTGTTTTGTAATTGAGAAGGAGGTTGTTTTATTTTTTGGATGATGGGTTAACAAGGGGTCTAAGACACCCATGATAAAATCTATTTTTCCATGTGAAATATCCCGAATGTACAAAATAGAGGTATGAATCGCCCAAACTGAATGTATTTTTTTATATAATATTTCCTAGAGGTATATAGTAACCTTTTAAAAATCTATTTAAATAGCCATGGTGGTTTACGGTTTAAAGGGAATGAGATTATGTAAATAGGAATAGGAAATGGAGATTTAGAGCTCGCTACACCATAGCCTTGGGCATGGTGAAATGAAACATCAAAGGTGCTTTTTATGGTTCATGAAGAGGGTCATGGCTCCTTCTTGTGATTTGAAACTAAAAACACAACCATGTGAAGTATATAATGGTTTTGGTCAATTATTTTATTTTGGTTTCAAAAAATAGTTGATGTTTATATTGGATTCCATTTAAAATGGAAGTATTCCTATTTATTGTTTTTGACTGGTTGCATAGGGGTTGAAGTGGGATTCAATACTCCATACTAGAGGGAATTTTATCTTCTTCAATAAATTTAGGGTTAATCCAT
Organism: Viscum album; assembly: GCA_963277665.1. Lineage (NCBI taxonomy): Eukaryota > Viridiplantae > Streptophyta > Magnoliopsida > Santalales > Viscaceae > Viscum > Viscum album. Next base: position 124,380,997 of record OY728131.1, read on the forward strand.
CCATGGATTACTTTATTTCTCACCCCCTCCAAAACCAATGTGACCTTAGGCCCTCTCTTATCACTACATCTATCAATCTTGAGGGTTTAAGCCTCTTGTTTTATCAAGATAAAACTCCCATGGATTAGGGAAATTTAATTCCTCTTCTTCTCCTTATTGGTATACTAATATTGTTCCAACATATTCTATATACTTTATGTTTTTATGATATCAAATTCTCAACATATGTATCTGATTTCCTTATTTCTTAACAATGTTAATGAAATTTTATCACTATTTTATTTAATTCTGTTGAAATATACATTTTCTATATTTTTATTGGAAACTGTAAGTATGGAAAATTTTATACATGATTTTTTTAACTTTTTGTAGAAATGGTTACATCGATCAATCAAATACATCAATCAACTATGTCAACGAAATACCTATGTGAAATTTCTATGAAACTAAATCAGATACTTTAAACTCACCTATGTTAATGAGTCAGTTACATGTTAAATCAACAATTTTGATCAAAGGGATATGTGAACTAGTTATGTGGAGTATTTGGCTATATAATTTGGATACATAGTGAAAACGGCTGTGTGGTTTTAAATTGCTACTAAATTCATTATAGTTCATTAAAATCGACTACAATATCATGAAGTATATGTGAATAAATTAACCTATGTGAAACAATTTATTAATTATTTTATGTGGATAAATAAAATATGTGATGAGTGGTTACATGGATCAATACAGTTTTGTGAATTAAATCAGTATAATTCATCTACGTAGGGATTAAGAATTAGCTACGTCATTTTGCAACAAGCTATTTACTATGGTTGGTGTAATTTTAGTTAAAATGAATTCTTTAATAATTTCATTATATGTTATATTACATATTAAAGTTAAAATAGTAATAAAAAGTATCATGTACTATGAAAATAATATAGTACATGAATAATTTAATGCTACGTAGTGTTGTTGAGGCATTTTCAAGAATATGACATCTATAATTTATTTCCAAGCCCAGATTTTGAGGATATGATGTTATGAAATTTAAAAGAGATATTTTTCGTTAATATTCAAGAATTTTTTAGTGAAGAATAGAATATCTACAATTAGATAATAACTTACACCATTATATCTCTCTTACACTTGATGCTCTTTTTACGCCGATCTATTTTATTTGAAAAGTGGGTAAAGCATCAAGATATACAGTCTTGGTATCAAAGTCTAATTTACACAATTTTTAGGATAATAACATCGAACTATATTTTATTTGTATTAACTATCTTAGAGAATTCTTATTTTATTAATTTTCTATCTTAAAATTGTGAACATCATATGTAAACACTATTTATTCTCTCTCACACACTAAGAAGGATCATAGTAAATGAAAAGTTATGGATGGTTTTTTCAAATCCTTTTTGAATATTGGTTAAAATATCATATTATTTTACCATGTCTAGACTACTTTCACTTCTCCATGCGATTCCTGGGAAAATTAATCGAATCCCATAGTAAAAGGAATGATATAGTGATAATCACTAAGATCTTGGACTTTAGAATTTATAGAGTCGACTAATGTATTTTTGTTCCCTAAACAACTATAAATCTATAGTTTCTGATGAACTTTCCTTTGTATCTTATTTCTACTATGTTATTGTGATAATAAAATAACATAAGTTATAATATCTTTAAAAAAGTTTACTTACTATGTGATGAAATTTTAAAGAACTCATTTCACCCCCCCCCCCTCTTGAGTCTAAGTGCCTCATGTCTCTAACCAATAATTGGTATTGGAGGATGTGACTTTTGATTTCTCTGTTTCAAAGGATGAAATTTTTATATCATCAAGGAAACTACTATTATGATGTAAAAAAATTTATGACAATGATAGGTTCTCCATACATTAATTGTGAAAAAATGGTTGATGAAAGGAAATGATGATAATATATTTGAAGAACGTTAGTCTGAATATTTATCCCAAATCCATGATTCATTATAAATTTCCAAAAAAACATGAAACCTAATTTAATGAAACTAGAAATAGTAATGACCAAATGTATAATGTTATGAATTCTATATTACATAAACTAGGTCCTTATTAGTTCAATCTAGATTCATCATGTGAAACGGCTCATGAATTTTAGACTAATATTTATGTGGGATATGAAGGAACATACAACATGTGGGATCTCATATATAATATTTTATAGATTTTCTTTCATAAATTCATATTTAGAGATGGAGAAATGATTACCCAACTAAATTTTTGTCTTTTTGAAGTTTTATATAATTTTTCTTATATAGAATCACTCATTCCTAATGTAGGTCAATATCTAGAAAATCATCAAAAAAATACATGTAGACATATTCGAAACTAGGATCCCATTATGAAATAATCATATATCAATAATTATATAATAAATTATCTCATTATAACTCTTATTATGTATTATGCTGAGATGGATGTTGAAGTTAGAGTGAAAGGATTGGTTATGATGGAGAATGCAGTGCTAAAAGTATCATATTTAAAAGATGAAAATAAATCGACTTAGATATAAATGGTCAAATCATTAGATAATGAAACCTCAAATAGCTAAAAATCAGAAAATAATCTTTCTCACATTACTAGAAATATAAAAAAAGTTATACAATAAGATCATATATTTCTAGAAACCCTTTAATATGTTCAAGAAGAATGATATAAATTCCATTCAAGTTATATATTTCGAGTATAAGAATCTCTGAAACTACATGTAATATTTCCCCCAATTGTAAGATAGTAATAAATATAAGAAAACATAGTTAATGAATTATATATATAAGAATAAATCCTTGAAATCCATGAAATAATCCTAGAGTGATTATAAATATTGTTGTGATCATATATATTCATGTTATGAAGTTGAAATTTTGAATCAAAAGGATAATATGTGATTTATAGAACATTAATATGAGGAGTGTTCATTTTATTCTTCTAAACATAATCTAAATTAATGAATTAATACTTATATTATGAGTAATTATATTAATAACTATAAAACATTAGAAAAAAAATATTAATATTTGAAAAATGAAAAATATAACTCTTAAAAAGTACAATGATGTTGTTTTAAAAGATAATGAGGACTGAAATAAAAAATTATATTTCACAAAAATGTAGAAAATTATGTTTCATCTTATATATAAAATGAATTCAAATTTAAATGCAAATGAAAATAAGATTTAGATTTTAATGATGTTGAAAGTGTTTTAAAAAAATGGAAACTATTTGAACTAAATCGATGGAAACACTAAAATTTAGAAAAAGAAATATGGAATTTGAATACATGTCTAAGAGGAAATTCTTTTGTTTATGTGTTATTATTTTATTTTTCTATATTTACCTCAATTTTCGTTTTATGTGTTATGATTGAAGCCTCTTCTATTTATATAATTTGATGTAAACTAGTTCAAAAAGAAAAAGATACCAACATTTTTTCTTTAATAAGTCTCCACAGAAGATAATCTGAAAACAATGAGTTCAATTAATATTGATTAAAACCTGGAATCAAATATTCTTTTTCCCCTCAACACCTCAACAAAATGGTGTTGTTGAAATCAGTAATAGGACATGGAAGAAATTTCTAGAACCATGGTTTTTGAATATAAAATTCTTACCCATTTTTGTGTGAAAGTGATAAATACAACATTTTATTTCATAAATAGTGATCTAATTTACCATATATTGATGAAAAATCCTATGATTTATGGAATAATAAGAGAGAATTTTTTGGATATTCGAAAGTGTTCAGATGAAATTTTTATATTATAATAACCTATGATAATCTTGGTAAATTTTATCCAATTTCTGATTAATGAATATTCCTTAGCTATTCTATGACCTCCACAACATATAGAGATTTCAACGAAAGGTAAAATATTGTTGAAGAATCAAATCATGTGAAATTTAATGAATGTGATCTTTTTGTACACAAAATGTCTCAATTTTATGACATAAAATATACTATAAAAAACATCACACATGAACTTATCTTTGAAAAAATCAATAATGTGTTAGAACTTGATTTTCCAAAACCAAATTCTAAAATGATGGACACTAGTTAACTTGAAAATGTGTACCCTGATATCCCAGTACCCCAAAGAATAATGAATTGGAAAATAGTAATAGAATTTTAGATGAAGGTATTATTACTAGAAGAAGTGTAAAGAACCTTGTATAACTATATTCCATTTTTCCCCAACTAGAAACAAAGGCAATAGAGGAATCCTGAGTAGATGATATATTGGTTTTAGAAATACATGAAGAATTTAACTTGTTCATGAGGAACTGGGTAAGTGAATTAGTTAATAGAACCTCTTAATATCTTATTATATGAATAAAGTAGGTTTATTATAAAGAGCCGTAAATTCATTATAAGTTTTTTTAAATTATTTAGGATTATTTCAATGTCGCAAAATCTGACAGCACGCGATTCTGAGGCATGGCATGCCCAGAATGATCCATTGATTTTTTTGTGAATATTTAATTAGCACACCTGATAATTTTTCCTGAAAAAAAAGACATAAATCATAAACAGGTGTCTGTATTAGAAATACGAGGGCACTATTGCATTCAGGATAGCGGGTTTACCCTAGGCACGAAATTTGTTTAGTCGACACAGGCCTCCGGTGAGAAAACCCAAAAATGGAATAACTGTAAATAAAATAATTAAATAAGATTATTTTATTTTTCAAATGCTTATAACTCACTAACGGTCACTCAGATTAAAAATCTGAGACCACTGCTTAGATCATGAGGGTATTTTTTCTTTAGGCAGATACAAACGTTTGCTGTTGCGGGAAAACTATGAAAGTTAGTTTTTGTCCTTAAATAAAATAATTAAGTAACAATTATTTTATTGTTAAAATCCATAACATCTAAATGGTATCTCAGATTGAAAATCAGAGAGTACCTTTGTTTTTTTTGGGGCGTGTTCACCTTAGACTGATCCTAACCATGAAAGGCGCAGTACGAGGGTGAAGGTTAATAATTTATTGAACTTTTTTTAAGTTATGTTCAGTAAACGCACGAGCGGAATTTTCTAACATTTGAACCGGTGCTTGTATTAAAAATATGAGGGCACCGTTGAATCCACAGCGTCATTATTCACTTAAGGGAGGCTCCACTTCGACCGTAGAAACTTAGGGGAAGAAGTTAGATTTTGGAAATTTAAAAGAATGACAAAATAACAAAGTTATTTTATTTCCTTTTTTCCTTTTCTCCAACGGACAAGCAGTGGTGGTATGACCAACAATGTTTCAAGTCATTAAATGGATTGACACCTCAATTTGTTATAACGGAACCATTGGAATTAGGAATGTTCCTTAATTAATTGTACTCAATTAATTCTACATGTGTTACTCACACTCCCCCTCTCATATTTCTAAGGAGCTTGGGGAGGAGTATTAGTATGACTTAACCAAACGACAAAGCTCTGGAAAAGTACCGTGATTCCAAACACTTAGAGGAGGGAACTACTTCCAGCAAGCGGTGATGAGCACCACTGAACGATGAAAACTAGATCTTCCTAAAACATGGACGTTCTCCAATGATCTTGAGGTAGGGGAATTATTTTGAACTTGTTGTTGATAAATTAAATCCTCCCCCGCTTGATATCACCTTAATGTGGAGTGTGTGAGCCAAATGAACAAGGCCCGGATCCTCCACCACTTCTTTCTTGATGTTAACATTAAGAAACAATTTCCAACAGGATGGCATTGTGAAATAGTTGGTCACCCTAGGATGATGGAAGCATATGAGAGCCATAGAGATAGACGGCGCCATGAACAGACACCAGAGAATGTCTGGTGACCAGCGGAAGAAACCGTTGGTGTGCCTTGTCGGTGGTGGCCTGAGGTGGCAGGAGGACAACCACGGCAATCGGACATGAGTGGTGGAAAGAGGCATGATGTTGCGTGCCGCGGCAGCTGGCCCGAGCTAGCCGTGGGGGACAAGTGTGGCGCCCGTAGGAACTGCTGGTAGAAGCGGTCGCGACCAGCCGGCCGCAGCAGGAAGGTGTGGTGTGGCTCGTGTCGTGCCGCGTTGGCGGAACCCGGTCATCCAAACGGTCGATTGGTTAATGCGGTGGGGCAGCACCCCTCTATTTGGGAGAAACAGCCCCGAAACAATTGATCCAGCAAAGGAGGTGGCCTACCTTTTGGCGGACCAAGTCGGAACGGGCTGGACCCTTGTCCCAACAGGCCAGAACCACCAACGTCTTATGCCGGACCCACAGCCTAGTGGGCCAACTGGGAGGGTCGAGCCCCACCCCTTGGGCCCAGCCAACCACAGCTCAAGCCTGCGAACTGAATTATGCCGATGCTGACCGGTCGGACCCAGAGAACCAAGCCGACTCTTAGTGGGCCGGACTTGAGAGGGGTCTGGTAGTCCCCAGGACCCGTTGTGTCGGGCAAGTCTAAGTGATTCAGACCGGGTCCAGACCCAACCGATACCCAAATAAATAAACGCACGTAACTGAAAAATCGGTTGTCCGGTTGACACGTCGTTAGTGGCATTGATACATCTTTGGGTAAGAGGTCCCTTTGGCATATTCAGTAGGCCCGACCGAGCTAGGCCAGACCGAGGTGCGATCACCCCCCCCCCCCCCCCCGTTTCCCAGAAAGAGATGTAACTAACACACCAGGCGTCTGATTGACGCACCTTCTGTGGAATAAGTACCCATGTGACAAGGCGGTATTTTAAAATACTCTAAATTAGATTTGTTAGAGTTGGAATGAGACCCCGGTTGGATCATACTTTAATCCAATATGGCCCTTTTAAAAAAAAGTGTCCATATCTCATAGACCAAGCGTCGGATCGATGCGCCGTCTATCACGTTGGAACCCTTATGACTAAGCATTCCTTTAGAAAACTTCTTCTTAGAACTTTGTGGTGGTAGATGTATGACTGATAGCTTGAGGAGCAGATCCTCCCGGAATCAATCATGCTTAGTGCGGGAACCTCGTGGCTCATTGTGACGTAAAGAATGAATAGAGATCCTGTGTGGATCAATACCTATCGATCCTATGTGGGTCAGTGCTCAGTGATCCTATGTGGGTCAGCGCATACCAATACTGTGTGGGTTAGCAGTGGAGCCTCTTGAAAGAATCATGTGGTCAATATTTACAACTAATCAATTGTGCTTCTTTAAATAAGTTATATACCTGGTGTGAGCTGAGTCCTTAGATTTTTGGTACTTTAATTTGATAGTGTTGCCTTTGTGGTAATTTTACCTTCATGGTGTTACCTTCATAGTATTACCATTGTGGTACTTTACCTTCGTGGTGTTTCCTTTTTATTTTTACCTTTGTGGTACTTTTATCTTCGTGTTGTTACCATCATGGTGTTACCTTTGTAGAGCATTACATTGGAGGTGTTACCTTCATGGTGTTACCCTTGTGGTACTTTTACATTCATGGTGTTACATTCGTGGTGTTATCTTTTGGTACATTTACCTTCATGGTGTTACCTTCATGGTGTGACCTTTGTGGTATAATTCCCTAGTGGATCAATTGTGAAAATGGATAAAAGGTTGGGACCTTGTGTTTCCTCGTGTAAGAGATGAGTATATTTTGATAACAAAGGTATATGTATGGGAATATACATAAGTATAGTTGTTGAATGTTTTGTGCTTTGTGATTGAGGTCTTTCATTTTGGTATGTCTTTTGTGGATATTTGGGAGACCTGTAGGGGTCTCAGGGTCCCTAATGAGTATTTTTATACTCACCCATGCATGAGCAGCTGGGCTGAGACTTGAGGGAGCCAGGACCAGGCGATACTTAGAGTAGATGGACTAACATGGAGTGTTTTGGAGATGATCTGTACCTACCCTTTAGGTAGGATCCTTGGTGGATGATCTAGGATTTGTTTTCTCTTTTCATTGGTACTTTTACTTTTCATTTGGGCCTATATTCTGGCCCCTTTTACATTTAGTACACTTTTAAAAAAGATGTTTACTTCATAGATGATTCTTGCTGTTTTCATGGATTGTGTGTTTGTACAGGTTTAAAGGACATACCCCTCCATTATAGGGATACTCATTTTTGGTTCTAGTCACCAACCCCTGGCCAATGGAAGGTGGGATTGGGGTAGTCACGACGCTAGCCCCGAGGGACGAGTTGTGAAAAAGTGGTATCAGTGGAGTCGGTTCTACTAAAGAACTTGGACTCTGATAATTTCAATGTGGAAATATTGTTAAGGGTTATGAGTGTGGTTTTCAGTTTGGGAAATCCAGAGTTTGTGAGGTGGCCGATGTATCTATACACCAAGCCCCTGAATTCTGATTTCCGACTCAGTGCACGAAAGCACTAATTGTGTGTGTTTTGGAAAATTTTTTCCTTGTTCTATTTGGATTTAGCTCAATAGTATTAACTTAATGATAGTGTAACACATGTTCCTTTTTAGGATTCCACCACATAGACAACCATCTAGGATTCCCAAGAGAGTACACAATGACGGACCACCAAGCGATCCTGTATGGATCAACATTCTAGTGATCATGTGTGGATCAGCAACAGATTCTACCAGTGGACCATTCACGCCGACTAAGCATGTCTCAATAGTTCTAGCAACAGAGGCCTGTATGGTTTCGAGGCAAGATAGATCACCAAGAAGCTGTGATCAGGCTGGAGGTTATTAATAGATTTTTCCACCTAGTTGGGACTGCAACAGATCAGATGGTGATCCTAGCTGCTAGTCTTTATCAGTGTGTGACCATGAAGATTGTCTACATGGTGATGAGGCTTCGGTACATGGACCGTTGCCTGAGATGGTACCTTTGAGTAGTGTACCAGCTATATTACGGCATGTTGGTTGATAGTTACAACTAGTGGTACCTGTAGAGGACACATGTAGGATTAGTACCTTATATGTGTTTCAGCATCAGATACCCCTCAGGTTCTGAGGAGATCCTGACTCACAGGTGGTTAAGGACTATCTTCAGGAGGTGTCCAAGTTTCCATCTATCTAGGGAACCATTTGATCAGATGGCGGTCCTGGTAGAGAGCCTTTTACATGGCTCAGGAGGATTATGAAATGGTTTAGATTACCCTGATCTTGTGAAGAGGTGACATTTCTGTGGACAATCTTGAGAACCTTCCTAAGAGAAGGCAGTGTCTTCCCAAAAAGAGATAAGGGGTGAGTATTCCAAAGAGCTTCTACAGCTTTTGTAGGAAAACATGTCGGTAGATGAGTATTCATTGAGGCGTACCAACCATCCCAAGTCCTCGATGAATACAGAATGGTTAGTTCTTTAGGGATCAGACCTCCGAGCGAGGTGTTTTTATGCACATCCAATCCAGAACTATTCATTTATGCATTCCTACTTATGTTAGGGTGCTATAGAGAAATATTGTGGTTGAATTTTCATTGGCAGAGCAGATACAAGAAGTGTTTGTTAGAAGTGTAAAAGCAGGAAACTAACCCCAGTCTCAAAGACATGGGAATGTAAAATGTTTTGGGAAGAGGAAGTGATAGGGAAAAATGCATCTTCTGGGTAACAGATGTGGAAGTTGAGCTAGTAGATCTGCATGAGTTGGTATACATTTCGACATGTTTCAACCACCACCCTAATGTGGTCCCCACCAGGCTCAGGGAGTTGGAGGAAAAGGGAAGGGAGTAGCATCATGTGGTCAAGGAATGTGTCCCAAGGTCTCTAGGAATGATTTGAGGTACGGTCTGTGTCTACTTCTAGCTAATGTATTAATATAAATAGGTGCCAATCATTCCTTCATTCCATGAATCTTGTTTAAGACCTAGAGTTTCCAGATAAATTGATGACTTGACCTTTATATCTTTAGATACCTTTTGGAGGAGACTCGATAGTCACGCTTATGCCGATAGTGTGATATGACCCTTGATGTGAGAGTTTTGGGTGGAACCTCTTGGTGGCAGTGTCGAGGCCTTATGATGTTAGTTTAGGGATAGATTGGACACCCATAGTTCATACTCAGATTAGATATTTTAGGAAAAAATGATTTATTATATCTAAAGTGTTGGAATGAGGTTTTACTTGGTTGGAGAAAAAGGAATCCCATGAAGCACAGTATAAACTCATGTATAGGAGGGTGCATCTGATCACTCTTAAGTCGGGCAGCCTTACCCTCGTGGGATCACGAGTTTTGAGTTTTCAGTTACAAACAGTAATGTTAGAGTGTGGGGACATCTTTACAAAATATGTTTCCAAGACTACCACACCAAAGGGAGAGAGACTTCTGCTTTGGCTGAGTACTATGGGATATTTTTACATGAATTCTCTAGGGTAGCATCACCCTTGTCATCTTTGATGAAGAAGGGGAGCCTTTCTTATGGTCGGGGAAGTGTCAGTATAGATTTCAAAATCTGAGATAAAGATTGAAAAGTTCCCCATCTTGAGGCTACCAGAAGAGAGTGTTAGGTATGTAGTCTTCTATGATGCATCAGGGAAAAGATTAGGTTTTTTCCTGATCCATGAGTAGGTTTTGATCTCCTACGACTCACGAAAGTTGAGACAGCACGAGCAGAACTACGCTACCCATGAACTTGAGTTAGGAGAAGTGATCTTTTCACTGAATATGTAGCAACACTACTTGATGGGTGAACGGTTTACTTTTACTCTGATCAAAAGTGTCATAGGTATATATTCACATAGACAGACCTGAACCTGAGATAGAAATGGTGGCTATAATTCCTCCAGGACTATGAATTTTAGATAGTCTATAATCCTGGGAAGGGGAACATGGTAGCTAACGCACTCAGTAGGAGGTCTAGTCTACTGCTGCTGAATGAGGAATCAAAGCAGTTAGTCGCACTACGAATATCCTCTCTAGATAAAAATTGAGCATCTTACCTCTAGTATATGACTGTCACTCCCCCAATTCTTCAGTGAGTTCAGGAGGCACATCTTGGGGACATTGACTTCAAGGCTCGATGTGCTCAGATATCCTTAGGCTGGTCTCCTGAATGGTTTTATAAAGGTATGGAGCATGTTGTTCTTTTCATAGGACCCACCATGGTACCAGTTATTCTATGGCAGGAGGTGTTGAGATATTTCCATAAATCCCCCCTTTAGCGGTACATCTTGGAGTGGCGAAGACGTACCAAGACCTCTAGTGTCAGTACTGGTGGCCAGGGATGAAGAAGGTAGTGGCATACTTTATATCATGATGCCTCACATGTTAGAAAGTAAAGACTATGCAATGTAGGAATTAGTCTTATGCCGATAGGATACAGAGACACATGGAGTTCGAGGAGGGAGTCCATGACTTCCTACGGGTCTCACCCTGATGAGGATTGCGTAGATTTGGCCGGGGTGTCAAGCTATCTATGAGGTTCATCAGACCTTTCTATATCATCAGTAGAGTATTCAAGGTGGCGTACCGTCTAGCTCTTCACCCATAGATGCACTGGGTGCATAATTTTTTCCATGATTCATAGCGGAGGTGGTACGTGTGTGATCCATCATAGGTTATTGACTAGGCCGAGCTGGGAATCGATGATGGGAAGAATTTTACCGAGATCCTATGGAGATAGAGGATTGACATGAACATTTATTTTGTGGATGGATGATCCCTCTAGTGCAAGTTCTGTTCCGCATGGGAACCTCCGGGAGAGAAAATGGGAGCGGGATGCTCAGATTCATGCTCAATACCCTAATTTGTTTGATTTTCCTTTTTTTGGATTTCGAGAATGAATGGCCCTATGGTGGGGAGAATTTAAAGACACCGAAATTCAATAAATTTTTTTTAAATTAATTGAGATTATTTTGAGGTTGAAAAATCTGACGGCACGTGATTCCAAGGCACGGAGTGCCCAGAATGATCTGTCGATTTTTTTAGGCTTTAATTACCGCGTGTTAGCAGTTTTCCTAAAAAAAGTGGAATAACTCTTAAACAGGTCCCCAGATCAGAAATTTGAGGACACTATTGCATTCAGGATAGCGTGATTACCCTAGGCACGACATAAGTTTAGTCAGCATAGGCCTCCGGTGAGAAAACCCGAAAATGGCATAACCGTAAATAAAATAATTAAATAAAGTTATTTTATTTTTAAAATTCTTATAACTCAAGAATGGTGACCCGGATTAAAAATATGAGACCACGGTTAAGCTTCTGAGGATATTCTTTCTTTAGGTAGATACTAATATTGGTTGGCGCGGGCCAACTATGGAAGTTAGTTTTTAGCCGTAAATAAAATAATTAAGTATCAATTATTTTGTTGTTAAAATCCATTACATATAAACGTTAACTCAGATTGAAAATCAAAGATTACTGTTGAGATCGTTGGGGGCATGTTACCCTTAAGTGGAGCCTAACATCGACTGACACGGGTTGATGGTGAATGTTAATAATTTACTGAACTTTTTTAAGGTACGTTTAGTAAAGGCATCAGTGGAATTTTCTAACTTTTGAACTGGTTCTAGGATTAAAAATAATAGGGAAACATTGAATCCACAGCACCTACATTCGCTTAAGGAAGGCTTCACTTTGATCGCAAAATATCAGGAGAAAAATATAGATCTTGTACATTTAAAAGAATAATAAAATAAAAAAGTTATTTTATTTCCTTTCATTCTTTTCCTCTAATAGAAAAGTGGCGGTGGAGGGACCAACAATGTGTGAAGCTATTAAATGGTTTGACTCATCAATTATTTGTAATGGAACCGTTTAAATTAGGAAGGTTCCTTAATTAATTGAACTCTATTAATTTCACATGTGTAACTCAGCCTCCCCCTCTTCTATTTATATGTATCCTGGGGAGGAGTATTGGCACAGGTTCACCAGGTGACGAACCTCTGGAAAAGTACCGCGATGCCAAACACTTGGAGGAAGGAACTAGTTCCAGCTGGCGATGATGAGCACCACCGAATGATGAACATCGAATCTTCCTCCATCATGAATGTTCTTCAATAATATTTAGGTAGGGGGTTTATTTTGAATTTGTATTTGATGAATTAAATCATCTCCCACTTGTTATCACCTTAATGCGGAGGGCGCTGGACAAACGAACAAGGCCTGGACCCTCTGCTGCTTCGTTCTTTATGTAAACGTTGGGGAACAATTTCCATCTCGATGGAAACACGAAATAGCATGTCATGCTATGACAACGGTAGGGCAGAAGAGCCGTAGGTGCTGACGGCACAAAGAATGGACACCAGAGCATGTTTGGTGACCCGCAGAACAAACTATCAGTGCGCCATGTTGGCGGCTGCCGGAGGAGACCCACTGAGACCGGCCATGAGTGGTGAAAAGCGGTACGCCGTTGCGTGCCGTGGAGGCTAAGGGCGGTCGGCCTGAGCTGGCTATGAAGGACAAGTGATGTGCTCGCAAACACCGCCGGCAGAAGCAGTCGCGACCAACAGGCTGAGGCAGGAGGGTGGGCATGACCTGTGCTACATTGCGTAGGCAGAACCCAGTCGCCCAAATGGATGACTAGTTAATGTGGTGGGGTTGTGCCCCTCCGGTTGGGCAAAACATCCTCGCAACCGCGGGGCCAGAGAACGTGTCGATCTGCCTTCTGTCAGACCAAGACAGCACGGGCCGCCCAAGTGGGCCAAACCCACTAGCGGGTCGGGCTGAACACGCCGCCTATCAGGCCCGTGTGGGTGGGCCGAGCCCCACCGTGCGGGTCGGGACAACCATGGTCCAGGCATGCGAACCGAATCGAGCCGACCCTGATAGGCCAGACCCAGTGAACCGAGCCAACCCTTAGTGGGTAGGACCCAAGAGGGGTCATGTAGACCCTGGGACCCGTTGCGTCGGACCAGTCTGACCGAGTTAGACCGAGCTCGGCCAAACCGGTGCCCGAATATATAAACACACGTAACTGACAAACCTGGTGTCCAGTTGACACATTGTCAGTGGCATTGAGACCCCTTTTGGGAAGCAGTCAATTTGGCATATTCTAGCGGGCCCGACTAAGCTATCCGAACCGAGGTGCGATCACCCCCTATTTCATGGAAAGGAATGTAACTAACAGACCGGGCGTCTAATTGACGCACCGTTTGTGGAATAAGGACCCTAGTGACAAGAAAATCTTTTGATATACTCTAAGTGAGTTTTGTCAGAGTTTGACTTGTGACCGAAATTGGATAAATTTCAATCCAAGGGCCCTTTTTAAAAAAGTTCTCATATCTCACAGACCGGGCATCCGGTCAACACGCCGTTTGTCACCTTTTAACACTTACGATAAGGCAGTCCTTTGCGATACTTATTAGTGGAACTTTGTGGCGATTGAGGTATGACCAATAGCTTGAGCAGAAAATCCTCCCAGAATCAAGCGTACTTAGTGTGGGAACCTCGTGGCTGGCTGTGACGTGAAGAATGAATAGAAATCATATGTGGGTCAGTACCTATCAATCCTGTGTGGGTCAGCGCTCAGCGATTCTATGTGGGTCAGCGCATAGAGATCCAGTATGGGTTAGCAGCAGAGCTTCATGACATAATAAGATGATCTTGATTTATGAATAATAATTTGTGCTTCTTTACTTATGTTATATACCTAGTGTGAGATGAGTCCTTGCATTTTTGGTACTTTACCTTCATGGTGTTACCTTCGTAGTTTTACCTTTGTGGGACTTTTACCTTCATGGTGTTACATTTGTGGATCTTTACCGTCGTGGTGTTACCTTCATGGTGTTATTTTTGTGGTAATTTTACCTTCGTGGTGTTACCTTCATGGTGTTACCTTTATCGTACTTTACCTTCATGGTGTTACCTTTGTGGTTTTACCCTTGTATTACTTTTACCATCATGGTGTTACCTTTGTGGTGTTACCTTTTGGTACTTTTACCTTCGTGATGTTACCTTCATGTTTTTACATTTGTGGTATACTTCCCTCATGGATCAATTGTGAAAATGGCTTAAAGGTTGGGGCCTTTTTTTCCTCATGTAAGAGATGAGTATATTTTGATAACTTAGGTACATGTATGAGAATATACCTAAGTATAGTTGATGGCAGCATTGTGCTTTGTGATTGAGGTCTTACTTTGTGGTATTTTCTTTGTGGAACTCTGGGAGACCTTCGGGGGACTCGAGGTCCCTACTGAGTATTGTTATACTCACCCCTACACGGGCTTCGCCCACACCTTGTTGTGTCTTGTGAAGACAACGAGCAGCTGGGTTGAGACTTGAGGGAGAGAGGACCAGACGGTACATAGAGCAGACAGGATGACGTGGAGTACTGTGGAGACGATTTGTGCCTACCCTTCATGTAGGATCCTAGGTGGACGATCTAGGAGTTGTTTTCACATTTCATTTGTACTTGCACTTTTTTGTTGGGATTGCATTCCCCCCTACATTCAGTACACTTTTTTCCACAACAGTTTACTTCGTGGATGCTTCTTGTTGTGTTCTTGGATTGTGTGTTTATACAGGTTTAAAGGCAATGACTTCCCATTATAGGGATACACCTTTTTAGTGCTAGTCGCCAACCCCTGGCCTATGGAAGGTGAGCTTGGGGTAGTCACGGCGTAGGCCCCAGGGGACGGGTAGTGACATTTATAGGAACAAACATGATGATCATTGTGTGGTCATAAGGAATACGGATAGATTTTTTTCCATACAGCATAACTAATAATACTATAAAGATTATAAAGAGACATTTTTCACATGTAGCTAGAATAGAATCCATTAGAATCTTTATAGAATATGCAAAGAAATTGAATTTAAAATTATATTAGAACAACAACCTTGTTTGGAAAATCCTCACTTTCTAATTTCTGTTTTCAAACGTACCAAGGCTCTTTATAGCCTAAAACAATCACATAGATCTTGTTATAATTGTTTATGTTCCTTGATTTTATAAAATATATTTTTAGTGTGAGTGCGGGATCCTTCTATTTTCAAGACAATATCATCTTCATATTCCTTTTAGGTTAATATATAAGTTTATGATGTGATTTTTGGATCTATAAATAAAATAATTTATACTTATTTTTCAAAACTCACACAAAAAAAATTTGAAAAATTAGTTAACGTTGAGTTAAATTAATTTTTAGTTTTTACTATTTTTTAAAAAGTATTTTGGAATGTGATAAATAAAATATTCTACGTACTAGAATTACATAAATGATTTTGACTCAAAATTTGTATAGTACATACCAATCCTAATAAATCTAATGAAAATCTTGGCTTTTGTAAAGCTTAGATGCCTTTTGACAACAAGATATACAGAGAAGTAATTTAGAGTCTACTATATCTAATTGGTAGTAGACCATACATTATGTTTTTAGTATTATTATATGCTATTTTTTAAGCTAATACTAATGAATTTCATTTTAATGTTAACAAAATAATTTTATTTTTTTAGAAGGAACAACTTATCTTACCTTACATTCTCAAAAAATCTTCTGATTTTAATATATATTTATATTACGATGTTGAATTTGATAGTTGTTGAATAGATAAGAACATAATATTAGGAACCTGACATTTTCTTGTAAAATCCATGGAATCATGGTATATTAAGAAAAAATACTCAATTTAATATCTTATCATTAATCCGATTATATAATATCTTACAGTTATTATGCACATGTTTTCATACAGAAACATAGTAACACCCTCGATATTTTTTGATTTTTTTTGAATTAATTTATGCTTTTTGATAGTTTTCATTTCACACAACACTAAAGAGTGTTTATTTTATATTAAATCACTTTTTTGGATTATGTTATACATAAAACCAAGTTAATTGTGCACTATATGTACCAAAAAATTTACCTTTCTCTACACATAACTTTCAGGTTAGCTCGCCTTATACGTTAAAAAAATTCCTCAATGGCTTGTGTAACACGCAAGACCTAGGTTTACCAAAAAAAATATATTTTTAAAATATTTTTATATAATATAATAATATATAAACTAGTATCCATATTAGAAATTATTATTAACTAATTTATGAAAATAGATGGTGAATTATTAGGTTACCAATTATTTATAAATGATTATGAAAACAAATAGAAAATAAAGGAAAATATAAATATTTTCATGGTCACAAAGCCGTTTGACCCTAATAAATTAAATTAAGTTCAATTAGTGAGTGAAATTAATTTCATATAAATTGTATATAATCAATGATTTTTTTGCATTAATCTAATAGATTTGATAGGCATAACATAAGATCAAACCCAACTTTATGTATAAAAACCTATTTTTTTATAAAGGTAGTTTTACCACCTTTTAATGGAAAACCCATTTTAATCCCAATTTTTTGAACTTTTATAGATTTAAAATGCAAAAATAAACTTTATATTTGGTATTTAATCATTAAAATTAGGTTAGGATAATTCTTTGGTATTTTTCGGTAACATTTCATTTTTTAGTGAATAGTAAAAAATACTAGATTATAGTTCACAATTGATTTTTCATCAAATTTATTTAGAAGGTTAAATTATATTTTAAATTGGTTTTAAAGTTTAATTATATTATATTTTGATAAATTATTACAATTTAGGATATTGAGATCAATTTCATTTTGAAATTAGATATGAAAACTTAGCAATCTTTTGAATATTTTTACTTTAAAAACTCGTAGTGTCATCCCGTCAATGGTATTAAATTTAAATTATTTTTCTAAAATTGTATTTTTTTAATTTGTAAAAATATATTCCATATTTTGAATAAAAATAATTTCTAATTTCTAATAAGTTCAACATAGTTTTTGACCAAAAAATATGTGAGGATGATTAAAATTTAGCATAACTATAGTGTAAACCTTAAATTTAAGACACAAAATGACCTAAATACATTTCCAAAACACTTTGGATGAAAATATTTCAAAATTATCCTCAATTTCATATACTTTGGAGCATTATTTGATCCACATGAAACATGAAAAATATGGTTTGAATTCTCTCTTTAAATATTTACAAGAGTGCCACTCCTTCATCCCTATAAAAGGCCACCAACTCTCCCTCTTCTTCACACCTCTCAAACAACATAGGTTCGGACAATATCTGACCAATAAAATTCCCAAAATCCCTAAATTAATCTTATAATACTTCCATTGGGAATGAGGAAATCCAAGGATTCATTTTTTTACAACCCAAAAGAAGTTACCTAATTAAGAGTTAATGTCTTATCTCAAGCTCCATTGTTTTATTTTCTTTCTCTACACCCTCCACACTCTTTATTCCTTGTATAAAAATACTTTTATTCTCAATATACTATGATTTTTTTATGATTAGTGTTTTACCTACACTTACACACATGTCCACCTAATGGGTAATGAAAATATTGTTTATGTGTACAACAAACTTCCACCCCACAAAATGATGATTGTTAAAAATTCCTTAACGCCTATAACGGTGTAAATTATGATATATAATATGTTTATATATATTATATCTTATATTTATTATGACTTTAATATTATTTATTACTTTTACAACACATATCTATTTACTTTTCATTTGGTGTAAATATTATAATTTATTTTGTTAAAGTGTGGTCTACCTCCCCCTCAACACTATGTAATTCATTCACACACTACGTAGAATGTATTAAGGGTATGTTTTGTGAAATTATATGATATATATAGAATTATAATTATAATTTAAATATATTATATACATATATACATATATTTCATTTTCTTTCTTTCTTTCAATACGAAAATAAAAATGGAATCAATGTTCTCGCGTACGTACAGCTTACTGTCTCTATGAATGGTGTATTCCATTTCATATAGCTAAATTTTATAGATTATTATAATAAACATATATAGTATATTCATGAAATTTATATCATGGTTTAAAATTTTGAATCATGATATAATTATAAGGACCAATGATACAACAAATTAAGATACATGTGAAATACAAAGCAAATTGTATCTGAAGTGAAACCTTAACAAACAATGGTTATAAAGTGGGTAATATAAAGTATTAATAAAACCATATATGGTACTAGATATAATAATATGGTTCTTTAAATAAAATAAAATATATTTATATTTTTTATACATGTTTTTTTAAGGATTACGACCATAGTCAAGATACAATGTAAGGGTATTTCACCTCACTTTTAATTTCCGTGAGATACATGATATGTTCACCAATATTTCCTTTTGTGTGGTGTATGAATTTTCCATGACAGTATTTTATTTATCTTGTACTTAAATTTATGTGTATCCACATATCCATTTTATGATCTTTCTTTCATGGGGACTATGTTTTAAAAGTTACCAAATCGGTAAAATAATTCTGTCTCAGTTTTCCTTCATTGAGACTCATGTTTTTATGCACATAAATTATTTTTGGAGGTGTATATACATCTATTTTCATGTTATATCATGAATTTAATTATGTTCATGATATTTTAAGATTTTTATAATTTCATTTTATTTCATTTAGAGTATGATTCCAATTAACAAAGTGGTAAGATTTTATTTAAACAATCTCATTACTTTCTGAGATTGTTAATAATTACACTAATTTGATGATATATTATGATAAATATCTCAATAACATTCATGAATATTCTTATCTTCTTTTTATTAAATATATATTCATTTATGGATTCCATTTATAAACTATTTGGTTCTTATGTTAGTTTAGTATGTGTTTTTAAGAAATCTAGGCTTTACCCTCTCTTCGATCATAAGTATATGTTCCATTAAAATCATGTTTTCTAAAAAGGGTTTCCAAGAGTATTTTAACATTATCTAATAATATTTAATGGATATTTTTACAGTTTTTTTCTTCTAAAAATCTTTTCAATTGAATATTTTTGTTTCTTTTCAAACAAGGAATTTTTTTAACATTTTTTACCAAGAAAAAAGACTATTATTTTTACCTCATATTGCATGTATGAATTTACTCGTTGTCATTTCTTTGGATCATACTTTCCATTTTTATAAGAATACTTTTTTTAAAACATTTTTTAATAGTTGTTTTGAAGGAAAATTATTCTTAAAATGTTTTCAACCTTATTTTATATATTTTCAAGGGAAATTATTTTTAAATAATTTTCAAGCCTTATTTATAATTTTTCAAAATATTTTCAAAGAAATGGTTTTCAAAACATTTTCAATATCCTTTAATATGTTTTCAAGTAAAAATATTATCAAAATATTTTCAAGCTTTCATTATATTTTTTTAAATTGTTTTCAAATAAAATGATTCTTAAAATTTTTTGAATCTTATTTTGTATGTTTTCAATGGAAATGGTTTCCAAAATGATTTCAACCTAATTTTATAATTTTTCAAGGAAAAAGGTTTTAAAAATAATTTAATGTACTACTTAAAGGTTCTCAAGGTATTTTCAATGAAAAATTTTTTAAATGGTTTTATGTATTAAGAATCATTTTTTCAAAGAGTAAATGATATTTTTCTGAAGAATTTTTTTTGAAAGTTATTTCTAAAATATTTTTCATCTAATATGATATGAATTTTTGTTACTCAATCCTTTCTAGGAAATTTTATAATGGTTACATTCATATTCATTATATGAATGGGTAATATTTGATGCCATGGTATTTATGAAACCCATTTCCCTTTTACTAGTTATATTTTTTGTAAAACGCATTTCTATAATATGGGTCATGTGACTATGAAATCCATTTATCAACCATAGGTTATAATTTTGAAAAAATGATAATGAATCCAATATCTGTTTCCACATGTTATGATATGATTACATGTTTATGATAAAAATTTCATTTCATGGGTCATGATATAATTTTTTATGATTTTTTGACACATGTATGTATGATTTCATTATGAGATGGGTGGGACCTATATCTATGTCCAATGAATGGGGTAAATATTTATATCTAATGATATATACTAAGATGGTCTTGGGAATGAACGTTGACTATTAAGATGTACATTAGAGTGAACCATGACAAAAAATAGTATGAGGAATGAAAACATGCTACTAAGATGGCCATGGGAGTGAACCATGACTACCAAGATGGTATGGAGAGTGAAACCATACTACAAATATCTTCTTTACATATATTCCTTAGTTACATTAGAAATAATATTATATTCTTATGTGTATTCCAAAATTCCATGTTTTATTCTTATGTTGTACTTTCGTGACTTATGCTCTTAATTCTATGAATTTTAAATCATTATTAGGATCTCTATTATGCAGTTTATGAGCATAAAATGTTATTCTCAATTGACGTACCCTTTGTTCATGTTTTTCAACACATTTACTTTATTTACCATTACTTAGCATATCATACCATGCCTTCTTTTGTTTCCTTTCAATAAGTTATGATGAAATTTTATAGGTGGAAGTACTAAAGGAGGATATATTCATGGGATATACTGAATATCTTTCCCCAGGATAGAATATTTTGTTTCCATGTTTCCAAAGACACTAAAATATTATGGACCTCAGGAATATATTATTGTAATGTACTGAATATTCATCTAAAATTGTGTTATATCAATGTATGTTAAGTCAAGGTCGCTATAGTTGGTTTCAAAGAAATGTCTTATTCAACCTTTGGAAACTAGGATGAGGACAATTTAGTGATATCCCAAGGTATATTTCAAATGATATGTATAGGGATGTCTCTAAGGATAAGTATAAGGAAGATTTAACCTTTAATAAAATTACCGGTAATTTTGTTAAAGGTTAAATTAATTAGATTTCTAGAAATAAATACATATCTAGATACTACAAGTGGATGTGGCTCTGACACAAATGTACCTAGGAGTAATAACTCTGGAAAGATATTTTAGGCCTGACTTCGGGTAATCTGGTACATGAAAATAGGCCTTGTTGCAGTCCTTGATTACCCTCCCGAGGAATATTCTTTGAGAATTAAAAAAATCCTCATGAACCATTATGAAGGATTTAAATATATATTGGCTATGAAAATACCTAGGTTGAACCTATGGTGTAATAAATTAAGGAAGGTTTCATAATTTATACATCATATATGTAATTATTTTCATGACAATGTGTTTTTCTACTATGATAAGTAAAGGTCACACTGTACTTCTAGTTTTAGTCAATGGCAGGAACTAGAAGGGAATGGATTAACTTTGAAGGAGATGGATGGTTTTCTAAAGAGCAGTAAAGTGGGTTAATTACTAGATTGAGAGTTGTTGTAATCATGCCTAATCAGTTTTCATCGAACATGATTAACAATGCGCACCATAGACAACTGTCTGACTCGCCAAGGAAGAGAAAGAAGGATTTTTCTGAGAGTTCTCGTAATAGATCCCATTAACAAAAGATGATTTAGTTTCTTGTTTTCAAGAATGTTGAAATAATAACATAATTGAATGTTCTATAGGAACAATAAGATATTTTGGCAATGGTAAAGAGGACAAAAGGCTAGTGATTACTGGGGGAAAATGAAGATCTTATTTAATAGAATGGATGAGAATATTGGCCTTCCTAAGGAATTATCAAATGTAAAGATTTTTATGTGTGGAATAAATGGTAATTATACAACTCAATGTCCCAAGTTGAAAGCTCCTGAATATAATGAGAAAGGTGGTATATGTAACGGTTACATTGTTGATGATGAGGAGACTACAGATGAAATGTGAAAGGAAAGAGGTACTATGACGCGGTAGCCTTGTCAATGGATTAAGGATGAAGTAATAGATGTTTTTATTTATAGGAATCCTTGAAGTATGTTATATTATAGGTCAAATATATAAGGATTTCTCAGTTTATATTTTTCAATATGGATTTACAAGAACAAGTTGAATGGTTCTGATGGAATAGAAAAGTTATATAAAGGCATGGAGATGTCCATAAAAACACATTATTTTGGGAAGGATAACCCTTAATATGTTCCTTGTGTTAAGATATTATTGTTTGTATAAAGATAGTGGGATATGAATAAATATTTTTGAAGGTATTTATTAGCTTACAACTAATTAATGACTTTTTGAAAAGTAGATTATGTTATCATGAATGATGTTTTCCACTTCTTGGATTTATGGAATATATCCAGGAATCTAAGTAATAATATAGCGTGCATGTTTTCTAGAAGCATTCATGGTAATTAATGTTATTACCATGTTTCAAGAAAATATATGATGAGTGTATTCGCATGTTTGGAATGTGACAACAAAGATATAATTTGTGATATATTGGAGAATCAATGTTCAGATGAATTTATGACTCTCTTTTTAAATTATTGGATTTTCAAAATTGGGAAGGATTATAAGGTTAACCACTCATGA
The DNA here is from genome assembly GCA_963277665.1 of Viscum album. Taxonomy (NCBI): domain Eukaryota; kingdom Viridiplantae; phylum Streptophyta; class Magnoliopsida; order Santalales; family Viscaceae; genus Viscum; species Viscum album. The sequence continues at coordinate 124,404,172 of OY728131.1, forward strand.
AAATTTTTTGATAAAATTTTGAGGAAGTATTTATGCACTAATTTATTATTGAAAACATTGGTTAAAAGGATACTTAGTGATTAACCTTATTTCAATGATTTCCAACTTATTTATTTCTATAAATTATATTAGTATGGTTTTAGAAAAAGACATCATATATGTCAGGCGACAACCAATCAAGTCTGAAAAGGCTTCAGTTCTTGAACCTATGACCCAAGGACGATAAGGGTTTCATGCCTACCATTGTCCTATGTAATTTCTTGGTTAATGTATAATTATTTTTTGATGAATAAATATTTATGATGAAACAATATTTTAACTTTCATTTTTAGAGATTAATGTTTTAACGATATTTATATTTTAACAATATTTATTCATAAATAGTTATTATTTTCATTCTTTTATGGGCCTTAAGATCTACTAAAATTGTATTTTATCACTTCAAGCATCAAAATTAATTTATGGGTGTCCATTACATAAGTAATGGTTTAATTAGAAATTGATAAAATCACAAGTAAAGAATTTTGTTTATAGTAATATATCTTGTAAGTATATTTCCTTATATTCTTGTTCAATACAATAATTACTCAACATTAGTATAATAATCAAAATAAAATGTGTTGTTCTAATACCTTAATTTTGTTGAACTGATGGACTTTTAAATCATTACAGGTTTATGTCTTTGAGGCCCTAACTTCATTTTGATCATTCTATTTTTTTATGACCACAATAACTCCCTATAAATATTTATGCTTTTCCACTTTTTCAATTATTCACTCCCAAACTATGTTCTCTTATTTGGAAACCCAGTTATATGTTATATTCTGTAACCATAATCATTCCAACTTTCAATTTTTAATGGAAGTTTTAGTATCCATTTTTACGATGTGGGTTTATATAAATAAAACATTCAATTATTAAACCATTTATAACTCAGAAAAATTTTGAGGTTTAAATTCATTTCAAGGGGGGTAGGATATAACACCCCGATATTTTTTTGAACTATTATTTTTTGTATTATTTTAACCTATTTGATATTTTTCATCTCATGCAACACTTAAGATAGTTTTTTTATATTAAATCACTATGTTTGGATAATGTTATATGAAAAACCAAGTTAATAATGAACTAACCACAACATAAACATTATCTTTCTCTACATGGAACATTGAGGTCTTCTTGAGTTACACGCAATAATGACTTTCCTTGATGGCTTGTGTAACACGTAGGACTGGGGTTTATCAAACAATAATATATTTTTAAAATATTATTCCGTAATATAATGATATATAACCAAATAGTTAAATTAGACATTATGATTAACTAATTTATGAAAATATATGGTGAATTAATTGGTTTCCAATTAATTATAAATTAATATGAAAACTAATTGAATATAAAGGAAAATTTCAATATTTTCTTTGTCACAAATATGTTTTAGCCTAATAGAATAAATTAATTAAAATTAGTGAGTGATATTTCAGTAATATATATTTTATGTAATAATAAAATATTTTTTTATTCATATAATAGATTCGATGGATAAAATATTGGAATAAATCCAATTTTAGGCATAAAACCTATATTTGTTTATAATAGTAGTTTTACTTCCTTTTAATTGTGAAGCCATTTGAACCCAATTTTTAGAAATTTTATAGATTTAATCTGTCAAAATAAAATTATTATTTTTAATATTATAATAAAAATTATGTTAGGATAGTTTTTTTATTTTTCTATAAGGTTTCATTTTTTTAAATGAATAGTTAAAAATACTGGATTTTAGTTCAAAACTGTGTTTTCATCTAATTTATTTATGAAGATAAATTATATTTTAAATTGGTTTAAAATTTTAATTAGATAATATTTTTATCAATAAATAAAATTTAAATTATTTAGACTAACTTCAAATTGAAATTGGATATAAAAACATTGTAATCTTTTGACTGTTTTTACTTTAAAAACTTGCATTGTCATCTAGTTAGTGAGATTAAATTTAAAGGATTTCTGCCACTTCTGTGTTTGGAGTTTGAAAAATTGGATTCCATGTTTGGTATCATAATAATTTATAATTTATAATAATTTCACCTTTTTCTTAGTCAAAAAATTGTAGTGGGGGTAATTAAAATTAATTACATCGCTTAAGGTAAGATTAAGCTAAACTAAGGACTAAACCTTAAATTTAAGACCCAAAACGACCTAGAAACATGTAAAAAACTCATTTTATATCCATATTTAGATCATATACTCCATTTTATCAACTTCATATTATTATTGGATCCACTTGAAACCTGAAAATCCTAGGTGTAATTCTCTCTTCAAATATTTACAAGAGTACCACTCCTCCTTCCCTATAAAAGGCCACGACCTCTCTCTCTTCTTCACACCACTAAAACCACTTATGATCACCTGATATCTACCCAATACACGTCTTAAAATCCATAAATTCCTCCTATAATCCTTTTCATGGTCATAAGGAAACCCAATGAATCCTTTTGACATAAACCAAATGGAGTTACCTGATTAAGATGTTACATCTTCTCTCAAGCTCCTTTCTTTTATTTTCTTTCTCCATCCCATCCACTCTATTTTTTAATGATTTTATAATAACACCAGTACCCTCAATATACTTTTATGTTGTTATGATAAGGTTTCTACCTACACCTCCATCTATAAGATTTCAGAAATATTTTTTTTGTACGACGAACTTCCTCCTCACAAAATGATGATTGTTTAATTTTTCTTACCGCCTTTCATGGTAGATATTATGATGTAAATAGTTTTTATATATATTATATTTATTATATATTTAATTCTATGTCTTAATTTTATAAAACATATCTTTATTACATTACATTTGGTGTAAGTATTATAATTTCATTTGAGAAAATGTGGACTATCCCCTCCTCAAAGCAATGTGTTTCGTTCACACACTACATGGAATGTATTAAGGATGGGTTCCTTGAAATTATATGATATTTATAACATAATAATTATAATTTTATTATATTATATAAATATATTCATATATTTCATTTTCATTGTTTCTTTTAATACGACAATAGAAATGGAAACAACATTCATGTGTATTTACGGCTTACCGTCTCCATGAACGGTGTATTCAATTTCAAACATTTATTTTATATAGATTATTATAATAAATATATAATAAATATAATTGATATTTAAACCATGTTTTACATTCTAGAATTATTATTTTTGTATAAGGACCAATGGTATTACAAATTAAGGCACATTCGAAGAACAAACTGAATATTATCCAAAGTGAAACCTTAACATAGCATGGTTAACAAGTGAGTAATATAAGGTCATAATAAGACCATATATGATATTATATATAATAATATGGTTCTATAAAATATTTATAATAAAATTTTATTAATTATACAGGTGGTTGGAATGAGTTCGATGAGAGTCAAGACCCAAGGTAGGGAGATTTCATCTCACTTTTTATTTCCATAAGGTATATGCTATGTTTTCCACTAATTTAATTTGTGTGATTTATGTACCGAACATGATTATATTATATGTATATTATATTTAAATTTATTTTTATTCACATATCCAATTTATGATCTTTCATTCATGGGGTTATGTTTCAAGAGTTATGAAATCGATAAAATAGTTTTCTCTCAAATTTCATCCTTTGAAACTCATGTTTTTTATGGACCTAAATTATTTTTGAACGTTTATATAATTCCATTTTAAATATTATACCATAAATTAAATTATTTTCCTGAAATTTTAAGCTTCATGTAATATTATTTTCTAACATGGATAGTATTATCCCAAGTAACCAAGTGGTAAGAGTTTATTAAAACAATCTCTTCACTTTTAATGATTGTAAATGATTATGCTTATTTGAAGAAATATTATGATAAATATCTCAATAAAATTCAGGAATATTCTTATCCTCTATTTATTGTAAATATATTCATGTATTCGTACCATTTTTATACTCTTTGGTACTTAATATAGTTCATACATTGTTTTTAAGAAATAACGACTTTACTCACTCTTCGGTCAGAAATATATGTTCTCTAACAACAATGTTTTAAAAAAATGGTTTCCAAGAATATTTTACCATTATTCTATAATAAAAAGAGTAAATGGTTTACCCTTTTTTCCTTTTCCAATCTTTTCAAAAGAATCTTCTTGTCTCTTTCTGAATAAGGCGTTTTTCTAACCTTTTAATTGTGCAAAAGGAATGTTCTTTTTACCTCGTAGGTAATATATAGATTCCCCCACCATAATTTCATTGAAACATAATTTTAATTTTTAAAATGATAATTTTTATGAAATTGTTTTTAAAAGTGGTTTTAATGGGGAATTTGTTTCAAAAAAAATCATCATTCTTTTATAAGTTTTAATGGATTTTTTTTTCAAAATGTTTTCAAGAAACATTTATAATTTTTCAAATTATTTTAAAATAAATGGTTTTCAAAATATTTTCTAGGTCATTTAATATATTTTCAAGTAAAAAGGTTGTCAAAACATTTTCATGATTTCTGTAAAAAATTTCATATTTTTTTCAATGAAAATGGTTTTTAATATTTTTAATTCTTATTTTGTATGTTTCCAAGGTAAAATGTTTTCAAAATGTTTTCAAGATTATTTTTATAGGTTTTTAAGGAAAAATGTTTTCAAAATTATTTAAAATCATCTTTATTAGTTTTCGAGGAATTTTCTATGAAAATTATTTTCAAATGGTTTTATGTATTAAAAATATTTTTTCAAAGAATAAATGATATATTCCTCAAGAAATAGTTTGAAAGATATTTAAAAGTTATTTTCCATATAATATGACATGAGTTGCTGTTACTTATTACATTCTAGGAAATGATCTAAATTTTTAATTGATATTCTTTCTCTGAATGGGTTATACTTGATGTTAGGGTATTTATGAAACCCATTTCTCTTTCACATGTTATATGTTTATGAAACACATTTCTATTTCATGGGATATATGTCTATGAAATTTGTTTCACTTCCATGGATTATGATTTTGATCAAATTATTATGAAAAATGTAACCTTTTTCCATGAGTTGTGTCATGTTAACGTTTTTATGATACCCATTTCATTTCATGGGTCATGATGTGATTTTTTATGATTTTTTGACACATTTATGTATGATATAATTTTGTGATGGTTAGGACCTATATATCTCTCCAATGAATTGGGTAAAGATTTATATCTTGTGATATATACAAATATATTCTTGGGAATGAACCTTGACTACTAAGATGAACATGGTAGTGAACCATGACTACCATGATTGTATAAGAAGTAAACTCATGCTACTAATATGGCCTTGTGAGTGATCTATGACTACCAAGATGGTATGGGGAGTGGACACATACTACCAATATGGTATTTGTATCAATTCCTTGGATACTATAGAAGTCATATTATATGCTTATGTGCCTTCCATAATTCCATGTTATATTCCTATGTTGTGATTTTATGACTTATTCTATTAATTCCATTATGATCCATGTCTTATGAAACATCAGTATTTATTATGATCTCTAATATGTTGGTTATGATATTCCAAATGGTATTCTCAAGTTTCATATCCTTTGTTCATGTTATGCTTACTCATTTCTTTTATTTACCCACAATGAGCATTTGAGCTCACCCATTCATATGTTTCATTTCCCAGGTTATGAAGGAAGGTTTTAGGGAGAATTAATAAAGGTGGATATTTTTATGGTATATGTTGAAGATATTTCACAAGGATAAAATATTTTATATCCATGAATCCAAATAAACTAAACTATTACGATAATTGGTAATTTTTTGTTATACTTTATGGAATATTCATCTAAAATGATATCCATGTTTGTTAAATTTGGGTATTTATAGTTTGTTTCAAAGTAAAGTTTTATTAAACATTTAATAACTAGGGTGAGGTAGCTCTAGTGATATCCCTAGTTATATTTCAAAGGATATGTATAGGTATGTCTCTAAGGATAAGTATAAGTAAGGGTCAACATTTAAGAAAATGTATTTGAATTTTGGTAATGCATAGAGTATGTGGATTCCAAGAAATGCATACCTATCAAGATTCTATAGTGGATTTGGCTCTGGTGTATATGTTCCTATTAGTAACAACCCTGAAAAGATGTTTTGGGCCTGATTTGGGTTAATCTGGTACAAAACAATAGGCCTTGTTGCACAACTAGGATGATAGTCTTAAGGGATATGCTTTGGGAATTTAAAAACTCTTCATAAATCATTATTAAGGATTTAAATATAATTTGGGTATGAAAACCCTAGGATAAACCTAGGGTTTCGTAGATTAATGAAGGTGTCATCATTTAGACATCCTACACGTAATTATTTTCTTGAGTATGTGGTTTTCTACTATGATATGTAATGGTCACACTATACTTATTATTTTAGTCAATGATAGGAACTAGAAAGAAATGGATTAATGTTGAATGTGATGGATAGTTTTCTGATGAGTATTCAACAGGGATGATCATTGGAGTGAGAGATGTTATAATCATGTCTAATCAATTTTCACATAACATGATTAACAACATTTACCATAGACAACTCTCAGACTCACCAAGGAAGAGAAAGAAAGATCTCATTGAAAGTTCAGGTAATGGAGACCACTGAATAAATATGATTTGGTTTTCTTTGGGTCAATAATGTGGAAGGAATCACTTAAGAGAATTTTATATAGGAATAATAGGGCGTTTTGACAGTGGTAAAGAAGGACATGAAACTAGTTACTCTAGGATAAAAATGAAGATATCGTTTAACGGAATTTATGGGAATATTGGCCTCCCTAAGGCATCATCAAAGGTTAAGTGTTTTGTGTGTGGAATAAATGGTCATTATACAAATCAATTCCCTAAGAGGAAATCTCCTGAAGAGAATGAGAAATGTGGGGAAATTAATGGTTACACTGCGAATAATGAGGATAATATAGATGAAATGTGAAAGGAAAGAGGTAATAGGATGATGTATACTAGTCAATGGATTAAGGATGATGTAATTAATGTTTTTATGTATTTTTATTTTTGAAATATGTTATATTATAGGTGAAGTATGTAAGGATTGTTAATCTTATGTTTTTGCCTTTTAATTTACAAGAACATGTTGAATAGTTCTGATGCATTAAAAAGTTATATAATGGTAAGGTGAGTTCCATTAAAATCACATGATTAAGGGAAATATTACCCTTAATATGTTACTTTTTTAATATATTATTGTTTGGATAAAGATATGTGGGATATAGATAAGTAGTCTTGAAGGTACTAATTACCTTGGAACAAATTAAGGACTAGTTGTAAAGTAGTTTATGTTATACTGGATGACCTTTTCAACTTCTTGGATTTATGGAATATATCCAGTAATGTATGGAATAATGACGCATGCATGTTTTCCAGAAGTATTTGTGGTAATTCAGGTTGTTACCATGTTTCAAGAGAATATATGATGAGCTTATTCACATGTCTGGAATGTGACAACAAAGAGATGACTTGGTATATACATGGAAGTCAATGTTAAGTTGATTTATTGAATCTATTTATGAATTTTTTTATTTTAAACTTTCAAAAGGGTTATAAGGTTAACCTCCCATGAGAATTTTATGATAAACTTTAGAGTGAGTATTTATGCACTATGTTTTTATTTAAAACCATGGTTAAAAGGAAACTTAGTGATTAACCTTATTTCAAGGATTTACAACTTATTTATTTCGAGAAATTATTTATGTATGGTTTTATAAAAATACATAATGTATGTTGGGTTACAACCAATAAATTATGTACAGGTTTTAGGTCTTCAACCCATGACTGAAGGACGATAAGGTTTTCACGCCTACCACTGGCCTACGTGATGTACTAGTTAATGTATAATTATTTTTTATGAATAACTATTTATGATGAAATATTAGTACTAATTTTATGTTTAGATATTAATTTATTAACCATATTAATTTTTTATAAATATTTATTGATAAATATTGATTATTTTAATTCTTTTACGGGCCTTATGATCTTCTAAAATTTTATTGTATCACTTCAAGAATTAAAGTTAATTTATGGGTATACATTACACGGATTAATGGATGAATTATAAATTGATAAAATCACAGCTAAAGAATGAAATTTTTTTATAATAATATATCATGTAAGTACATTTCCTTATATTCTTGGTCAATAAATTAATTATTCAACATTTGGATAATGATCAAAAAAATGTTTTCCCCTAATACCTTAATTTTTTTGAACTGATATACTTTTAAATCATGACATATTTATAAATTTGAGGCCCTCAAATTTTCTTTGATCATTGACATTTTTGTGATTTATGACCTAAATCACTCCATATTAATATTTATGCTTTTCCTCTAGGTTAAATATTCAATACCAAACTATGTTATCCTATGTGTAGACCTAGTTATAAATTACTTTGGGTAACCATTATGGTTCCAACTTTCCCTTTAAAGTTACATTTTAGTATCCATTTATACGATGTCGGTTTCTAGGAATAAATTATTCAACTATTAATCCTTTGAAAACTCAGACAAATTTCATGAAAGAAATTCATTTCAAGGGGGGTATAAAGTAACACTTGGAGATTTTGTGAATTATTTTTTTGAATAAATTAATTTTTTTTTATATTTTTCATTTCGGTAAATACTGAAGATAGTTTATTTTATAAAAAATAACATTTTTGTCTTCTGTTATAAAAAACCAAGATAATAATTAACTACACACAACATAAACATTATCTTTCTCTACATGGAACACTGAGGTCAGCTTCAATTACAGACAATAATGATTTTCCTTGATGATTGTGTAACATGCAGGATCAGAGATTATCAAACAAAAATATATTTTTATAATATTATTTTTTAATATAATAGGATATAACCTTGAAATTAAATTATTTTTTGTTGTTAAATAATTTATGAAACTATATGGTGAATTCACTGGTTTCAAAATAATTAGAAATTAATATGAAAACTGATTGAATATAATGGAAAATATAAATATTTTTTGGTCACAAAGATGTTTTACTATAAAAAACTATATTTATTACAACTATTGAGTGATATTATATTAATATATTTGTTATATAATCATTAAAATATTCTTTTATTCATCCAATATATTCAATAGAAATAGTAGACTGCTTCAAGGCAACAATAGCTCTTGTCAATCTCTCAATATGAGAATGACATATTCTTATCTCATTCCTCATCTCTGTCATAGGGCCTGAAACCATACACCCAGAATAGAGTTCTAAAGATTTTTCCATATTGATAATCTCTTCAAGAAATCTATTCTTTATGTCTGGAATAGATGTAGTCCAATTCTCCATTAACTCAGCCTTTAGAGATTCAAGATCAGCCTTAGTAACCAGATTTTCAGGAACAACTACAGGTGCTCTTTATGTCACAATACTAGCCACAGAGTCATTCATAACATATTGAATGGATGATATTAACGAGGTTTCCATTATTCTTATCTCTTCCACAAACGAGTACTTATGATCAAATTTCAACATGTCTTGATTAGATTTTCTTACCATATCCTCAGGTAAAAACTCAAAAAAGATATTGTAGTCACCTTGTGGTCTATTGATGGGTGTCTCATCTTCAGAATCAGGGTAGTCCAACCCACAAACTACAAAACCCAGGTCTTCTGCCCAGTCTTCAATCTCAATAGCTACTGAAACATTTCCAAGTCTGGTTGGATGCTCCCCCTCAATCTGTGCATTTTCCTATATATTTACATTAATAGCAGCCTCAATAGGTAGGTCTTCCTCAGAGAAATCTTCCACAACTATCTCCAATTCAAGATTAGGAAGATCATCAGGAATAGGTGTAGGTATATCTACTTCATCAATTTTCTCAGTAGGCATTAAGGAGTGCCCAATCAGTTGTCTAAGACTCAAGCAGGTAGAAACAAATGTTTTATTTTTAGATTCTTTTTCTTCTTCTTTATCTGGGGCAGTCTTCTCATGATCTGAACTACCTCTGTGTTCCTCATCAACAGGTGCTTCTTTATTTCTCTCTTCCAAGATTGTTTCTTTTCGAGATGAAACAATTTCAGCAACAGGACTTAAACATAAGTCTGGATCCCTTCCATTAGCTACAGAGGTATCCTCGTCATCAGTATCATCATTATACTGAGGTTCCTTTTCATCTGGTCCTAGACCTGCATCCCTCACATCCTTAGGACTAGAAGGATGATCCACGGGATTAAACTTATCATAAATCTTCTCATCACCACTGACCCATTCTCTTATACACGGATTCAAATTGATATTCACTTATTTACATATATTTTCGGTAATTCAAAAGATGTCTTTCATAACCATGGTCTCATCCTGAGACATAGCGACATCTCTTACCTTGATCATCACGGAGATCAGCATTTCAAAGATAGGAGCATTAGTTTTTTATATTGGCCGGGTCATGTCCTCAATTTGAATCATTAACAGTCTTCACAGATTCACCTTAACACGATGTCTTATTATATGTAGCAAATAAATATCGTGGTATTTCATATTTTCAAAGTCCCATCTTCATGGACTTAGCACATGTTGAATGAACTTGAACAGTAACCATTTCTCTCCATCCATTTCTGTATCAACTACCTTTATTGGTGTTCCATCTCCTCTTATTTATTTCAAATAAGCTTCATATCCAAATATTTAACTAGTATGAGGTATTGATTTTGAAAAATGCCCAAATTCACTTTCATGTGTTACTTTCAAGCACTCATCCCACTCAATAAAAGAAAAATATATCGTCCTGCCATTCACTACTGATATCATCCTGTTCTAAACTTATGATTTCTCAAAACTAACAAACTCATAGAATTATTTTACCAGCTTTGGTTAAAAAGGACCATTGTTGTTCGAGAAGCACTCTACCCATTTTTGGTCCTCCAGTACTTCTAGAACTAAAACTTTATTGGTCATCAACCATTCTGTGTATAGATCTTTCTCAACTACTATTTACCTTTGAATGAGATGTGGATTTATAGGTTTCTTCACTTCACTCCTACCACTAGACTCTCCTTTGAGTCTCTTTTCATTCGGCTCATCATCCTTTTCATTGACTGATGGTCTCTTCACTCTTGCCATTCTGCGAATAGTGAGGCTTAGGGTTTGATGATTTGGGAGCTAAGGCTTGAAGGTAAAGGGTTTGAGGTGGATTGAGATGAGATCAAGACATATGTTTTATAATTTAGGAATCATAAAATAAATAAATGAAACATAATAATTAAAATATAAACAAAACATATTCTGGCGGCTAAAGATACATAATTTTAAAAACTGCACATCTTAACGGTAATACATACCATTGAGGATTCATATCGGTGAGGTATATCGGTGAGGTTCATACCAGTGAGGTATAACAGTGAGGTTCATACCAGTGAGGTATAATAGCGAGGTTTAGGATAACGGTGAGGTTTCTAATGGTGAGGTTTCTAACAGTGAGGTTTCTAACAGTGAGGTTTCTAATGGTGAGGTTTCTAAGGGTGAGGTTTCTAACAGTGAGGTTTCTAATTGTGCAGTTACTGAAGTTGAAGTTTCTAAATGTTAGTATTCTAATGGGGAGGTTTCTAATAGTGAGGTTTAGGATCTACAAATTATATCATTCCTAATTCATGTCTAATGTAACTTAACCTATCTGAACATAATGGCATGGAGAAAATGTCATCTAATTGATGTTCATTACCTATAAATTTAAGATTAATATCACCCTTTTTGTAATGATATCTCAAAAAGTGGTGCCTTACATCAATGTGTTTTCCCTTAGACTGAGACATGGGATTATTAGATATGTTAATCTCACTAGTGTTATCATAGATTATATATACATGTCTAAACTGATATCTATAGTCCAATAATGTATTTTCCATCCATAGAATTTGTGCACCACAACTACCAGCAACAATGTACTCTTCTTCAGCAGTAGACAATACAACATAATTCTAATTTTTACTACACCATGATACTAAGGACTTACCTAGAGTATGACATGTTCCAGACGTACTCTTTATATCTAACTTGCAACCAGCAAAGTCAGCATCTGAATAACTTATTAAATTGAATTATTGTCCTTTTGGATAAAATAATATTAAGTTAGTGGTATGTTTAAGATATTTGAAATTTTTTTAACATCAAGCAAGTGTGTCTCTTTTGGATTATCTTGAAATCTTTCACAAATACAAACACTAAACATAATATTTGCTCGCCTAGCAGTAAGATAAAGCAGACTTCATATCATACCTCTGTAGTTGGTTTGATCCACTGGTTTTCCAATTTCATCAGCATCCAACTAACAAATAGTACTCATGGGTGTATCACTTTCCTTAATAATATCTAAACCAAAACGTTTTAAAAGATCCTTTGTATATTTATTTTGATTTAAAATAATACCATTTTCAGTTTGAAAAACTTGAAATCCAATAAAATATTTGAGTACTCCCATTAAACTCATTTCAAATTCATTTTGCATACTCTTTGAAAAATCAATACACAGAGCATTTTTAGAAGATCCCAAAATAATATCATCAACATAGATTTTTAATATTAAAACATATTTGGAAATTCTTTTACTAAAGAGGGTTGGATCAGAAATCCCTTTAGAAAAACCTTTTGATATAAGAAAACTACTAAGTCTATCATACCAAGCTTGTGGAGATTTTTTTTAATCCATATAATGATTTAAAGAGCTTAAAAACTCGATTTAGAAAGTGGGGATTAGCAAATCCATGTGGTTATTCAACAAAAACATCTTCAATTAAAAATCCATTAGAAAATCACTTTTAACATCCATTTAATATAACAAGAAATTCAGATGAGAAGCATAGGCATGTAGAATCATGATAGATTCGAATTTACCTATAGGTGCAAAGGTTTCCTCATAGTCTATTCCTTCCTCTTAAAATTACCCTTATGCAACCAGCCTTGCTTTGTACCTAACTATATTTCCTGATTCATCAACTTTTTTAATGAAAACCCATTTAGTGCATATGGTTAAAGTGTACTTAAGTCTATCAACTAATCCTCAGACTTTTTTTCTTTCAAATTGATTTAATTCTTATTGCATATCCATTACCCAAAATTCATCATTGATTGAATCATTGATATTTTTAGGTTCTAAATGTGAAAGAAAGGCTTGATGTTTAGCCTTATTTCTTAGAGAAGCTCTAGTATGTGTCCCTCTATCAAGAATACCTACAATAGCATCTAAAGGATGATTCTTTAGAATAATAGTTGATCTAGTAAAGGTAGGACTAGAAATTTCAGGTTCTTCTCTATGTGCTGGTTCACCATGAGCAGATTCTGGAATATTTTCAGAACTGGTTGTCTTTATAAAAGGTTCATGGATTTTATCATTATGGTTCAGAATAGACAAATCATCTTCAATATTTTCAAGAGATGACTTAGGTTTATGCAGGTCAGTTTCATCAAATTTGATGTGAATAGATTCTTCCTCACATTTGGTTCTTTTGTTAAAAACTCTATAAGACATACTGGTTATACAGTAACCTAGAAATATTACCTCATCACTTTTAGATGAAAAACTGTCATGATTGTCACGACCCCCTCCCCACAAAGTGTACCCCTCCTGGGCCGGAAATGTGAAAAGGGAGATAATGACCCCCGAGTCCCGCCTCCAGTAGGCCCAGGTTGGCGACTAGCACCGAGGGTATAATAACATACAAATGGGAGGCATTACCCTCTAAGAGAACACATGCAGAAGAGAGAGATAGAATAGACTCCAACCAACTCCAACTCATAACTGAAATATAAAAGAAACCCAAGTACATATATGAAATGCCATGCAAAAGTACTACAACTGAAAGGCAAAACTAAAAGTACCCAAAAGAAAGAAAAATGGCAGCGACCACGAGCCCGAACAGATCCTCCTCCAACCACAAGCTAGAAGTAACCCGCTTGATCTCCAACTTGCTCCAAATGACCTGAAAAACAGTTTATATATACATAGTGTGAGTATAACAGTATACTCAGTAGGATCCTCCCCAAGCCTCTCGTGCAAAGGTAAAGAAAGCATGCTAAAGCCCAGTGAACATCAAGTGAAACTAACTCGTCACCTAAATAGGTATACTATATTCCCAACCTCACCATGGCTACTCTCACCAAGTAACGCATACAAGAATATAGCATATAGTAAAGAATATCAAGGGTACCCCGCTACTACTTCCCCACTGGTTTGCCGCTTTTCCCCAATGACATACGTCCTGTGCATCTCTCTCCAAAGGCTTGCCCGCAGACACCTGGGCTAATCTCCACAATCTGCATCGCGTGCACCACATAGGCTTGCCCGTAGACACCTGGGCGAAGCACCACGCCGTCCTCACAACCAAAGGTAACCAGGTAGTTTCCGGGAGCCACCACAGCTCGCATAACGTGTATCATACGTCGGGTATAATACCTCAAGCCATTACAGCCCATACTCCGAGTAAGGATCCTCAAGCCATCATAGCCTATACACATTACACCTATAGTAGTCCATAGGAGACTATATCCAGAATATATGTGTGTGAATAACCACAAGCCATTACAGACCTCTACACACATATATGGGGTAACTAACCACTATTCCTCATGGCACAAGTATCTACCAAGAGAAGAGAGCAGAGCCAAAGGGGGTAGTTAGCCATTCAACCTCCCATCAGAATGTTGGGGAAAACACCCCCCCAGGGATCAGAATCCCCGGGGTGTCAATTGCCCTTACCGACAGGGTGGAGTAGCGTATAGAAACACAAAAAGTACAGAATATATAAGTAACTCACATCCACACTATGGGAATTACCTAGTCTTAGATACAACTGCAGCTAACATCTCTCAGACTCCAGGCTGCTACTTCTAAGACTAGGTATCCTATAAGCACACAAACATTTGAAGAGATTTATTAGATTACTCCGTTCTCATTTTATCAGTTCCACTGGACATTAATTAATTCTTTAAACATTAATTAAGAATGAACAATTCCACATTAAACTGAATTGGTATCACATTCAAAAACAACTGCTCCTTTTTAAGATTCACATCACCTTTAAATTCCAGCATCTCCATCCCCGTGGATTTTCACCATTTAATCAAACATTCATTACAGAATTACTTTTCCACATTCCCAGGAATTCTAGAAAAGCATCATATGCTTATAAACACAAAGGAGGCTCAACATGGTGAGTAGATATACTACCCGTCGAGTCTTTGCCGCCTATAGAAAGAGCATATACCCATTCTCCCTCGAGAGGCTAAACACGGAAATCACGTGGCATACCCCGCGCGTCTTCGCCTCCTTCGGAAGAAGGGTAGCAAGACCAGCTGCCTTGAGCAGTGGGGAAAAGCAAAGTAGATTAACATTCAAGAAAACCGCAAGCAACCAGCAACCACATCCATCCCATTCCATCACCCCTGGTGTCCTCCCCGACACCCACATGCATAAACCGATGCATCTCGCCACTCTAGGCGTCATCTGCTGCCATAACCACAAGGCCTCCATGCCTCCACATATCACAACAACCATCCAGGCTCACATCATAGCACAAGCAGCAGGAAAACAAACATCACATCATGGGCTCTTGACCCTTTAACAAATAAGAGGGTAACTCAGAACCCTTTTAGAAATTCCCACATAATCTGTTCTCTAATCCATATTGAATTGGCATATTTGTTATTCGTAGGTTCCAATCACAGATACCTAATCAGCAAGCTATCCCAATTAAATAACCATGCTTACTTCTCTAATTTTATTATCCTCAAATTAGAACAACTACAACAACGGAAATAACCAGATTAATTTACATGCCTCTTTATCTTTAGCCAATTAATTAACAATTAATTCTGGCTTTACGTTCATTATCAATTTCTATCATGAACGAACAAAAAATCAAAGAAAACATATATATCACTATATCTAGGAAAACATGAAGCAAACCGTTATCACGGTATAAAGCAACAACATGCGATCAACCAATTCTTTTAATCTGGTTCAAGTATTTAATTAGGTCAATTTCATTGTGATCCAAAGGGATAAATCATGCTAATTCTACGATTGCACATATACAATTAGAGAAGCCATGAATCCCCTACCTCAAACATTTCCTCACGTTCTTTATCCACACAACAGGTAACGATCATCCCCTCGCGACAAATGCATCCACCGGAGGATGCTGCGGTATGAAAGTACCATCCAACCCCAAGAAAAACCATTAGAATCTTGGGAATTAAATGGTATAATTATGGAAAATAGGATAGGAGAAGATGAACCCCAAAAGAATGATGATACAACATACCTTATATCCAAGATTGATCGACACAGCTCAGTTGCATCCAAAACAGAGCAGAACCAATCCTAGGAGTAAAGATTGATTGTGCAACTCCTACGGAAAGGATTGAAAGGTTCTAGTGCCTCCTAGTTGAGAACAAAGGGAAAGAACTAGGGAGAATGATATCTCGTCCCTTTTTGAAGATTAAATGGGGCAACGGTTTAAGATCCGGTTAATTCTCCATTAAAAACGGATCGCATTAACCCACGCGGTTTGACCAAGTAAAACATTCCAAGCCTTAGGAATAATTAATATAGAATTTATGGCATTTTAAACGGCCTTAAGAGCCCTTAAAATAAGGCTTCAAATGTATTTTACGTCAAAGGAAACGTCAAAAGGGGCAAAACTGTAGGAGTCTGGAAACACTGTTCACCCACTATTACTATACATGAAACTGATCTGTGAAACCGATCTGTGAAACCGATCTGTGAAACTGATCTGTGAAACCGATCTGTGAAACCGATCTGTGAAACCGATTTGTCAGACCGATTTTTGAAACCGATCGGTCACACCGATCTATAAAACTGATCTGTCACACCGATCTATGAAACCGATCTGTCAGACCGATCTGTGAAACCAATTTGTCAGACCGATCTGTGAAACCGATCTGTCGCACCGATCTGTGAAACCGATATGTCCCACCAATCTGTGAAACTGATCTATCACACCGATCTGTGAAACCGATCTGTCAGACTGATCTGTGAAACCGATCTGTCAGACCGATCTGTGAAACCGATCTGTCACACCGATCTGTGAAACCGATCTATCACACCGATCTGTGAAACCGATCTGTCACACCGATCTGTGAAATCGATCTGTCAGACCTATCTGTGAAACCGATTTGTCACACCGATCTGTGAAACTGATCTGTGAGACCGATCTGTCAGACCGATCGGTGAGACCGATCTGTTACTGTTCATAAAACTGGAAACACTGTTCACAGAACTGGAAAATTGGCAAAGTGTTGGGGATAAGTCCCCTTGACCTCCCGAAACACCTCTAACACCAAAATTCCACAAAGTAATGGACTGGAGAGGTCCGGGCCATTACATTACATACCTCTCAAAACATTCTCGTCCTCGAGAATTAAAAACCATCCCAGAAGAAAAGAGGGTTCTGAACAACCACCCCATAAGATACCTCTCAGGGGAAAACCACCATGAGTTGTTCGAAAGCTGGAACAAAACTACGAAATCCAGGAACAAACAATCCATACCCAAACAATTCATTCATAACATCACATCAAAGGTACATAAATAAAACATGAAAGATCTAACCATAAAGGAAACATCATTACATGAAAGGAGTTAATCATTGAACAACTCTGGGTACTGAGCATGTATCTGTGACTCACGCTCCCAGGTACTCTCCCCCATACCACTGTGTCGCCACAAGACACGAACTAAGGGGATAGAACGCCCACGCAACACCTTCACCTTGTGGTCTTGGATCTCCACAGGTCGCTCCTCGAAGGTTGCATCATCATCAATATCGATCTCTCCCCAATCGATAACATGAGATTCATCATGAAGACAACGACGGAGCTGCGATACATGGAAAACATCATGTATCCGACTCATCTGAGGGGGGAGTGCCACTCGATATTCCACAGCTCCAACACGAGCTAACACCTCGAAAGGCCCAATAAACTGGGGAGAAATCTTACTTCCACGACCAAACCTTCGCTGCCCACGACAGGGAGTCACCTTCAGAAACACATGATCCCCAACATTAAACTCTAACGGTCTCATTCTTTGATCAGCATATGATTTCTGACGATCCTGTGTTGTCTTCATCCTCTCACGAATCACCTGTACCATCTCTGTTGTATTCTTCACTAGTTCTGGTCCGAGAATTGTTGACTCTCCGACCCCAATCCAGCACAACGGAGAACGGCATGGCCGGCCATACAAGGCTTCAAACGGCGCCATACCGATGGTAGAGTGAAAACTATTATTGCAAGCAAACTCTACCAAGGGTAAGTGCTTCACCCATGAACCTCCAAAATCAAGAACACAAGAGCGCAGCATGTCTTCAAGAGTCTAGATGGTTCGCTCTGTCTGACCATCCGTTTGAGTATGAAAAGCAGTGCTAAGGCACAGTTGAGAGCCAAAAGTATGTTGGAGACCTCTCCACACCCTAGAGGTAAAATGAGGGTCTCGATCAGAAATGATCGTCCTAGGTACTCCATGAAGTCTCACCACCTCCTCTAGATACTGCCTCGACAAAACCTCCACTGAGCTCAACTCCTTGATTGCTATGAAGTGGGCCGATTTAGTTAAACGATCCACTGCCACCCATATAGCATCATTTCCTCCCGGAGCTCGAGGTAAACCTGTAACAAAGTCCATTGAGATGTCCTCCCACTTCCACTGAGGAATCTCTATGTGTTGGAGAAGACCACTAGGAACACGGTGTTCGGCCTTCACCTTCTGGCAGACTAAACAAAGAGACACACATTCTGCAACTGTACGCTTCAGCCCAGGCCACCAAAACTGACTCCTCAAGGATCGGTACATCTTCGTCACACCAGGATGTACCGCCAAGGGTGAACTATGGAACTCTCGGAGAACCATCTCGTGCATCGCCAATGGAACAAAAAGCCTTTCATGATACAACACTCAGTGTTGTTCATCCTCCGACCAACCATCAAGGGCCTCACCACACAAAACTCTGTCTCTCCAAACTTCCACCTCTAGATCACCCAACTGAGACTCTTCCACCTTCTGCATCAGAGATGACGGCACCGTCATCTGGAAAAGACAACCTCTACCTCCAACCTCTTCCATATCAAGATGCAAAGCTGCTAGCTCTTCCATCACTCTCCAGGAATCACCAGATTCACGCACAACATCATTACGTGACTTTCGGCTTAGTCCATCAGCTACAACGTTCCCTTTTCCAGGTGTATACGATATTTAAAAGTTGTATTCCTGAAAGAACTCCATCCACCGACGCTGCCTCAAGTTCAAGTCATGTTGGGAGAAAACATACCTCAAACTCTTATGATCGGTGAAAACCACAAAGTGCTCACCAATGAGGTAATGTCTCCACAAATTCAGAGCAAACACCACAGCTGCCAACTCAAGATCATGGGTGGCGTAGTTGCATTCATGTGGACGCAACTGCCGAGACCCATAAGAAACAACTGACCTCTGCTGCATGAGAACACAGCCTAGCCCCAGATGTGAAGCATCACAAAAAACATCAAATTGGACTCCCTCCACTGGAAGACAAAGGACTGGAGCACTTACCAACTTCTTCTTTAGATATTCGAAAGCTGCCTGACACTGATCAGTCCATATGAACACTTGATCCTTCTTGGTCAAAGCTGTCAGAGGATTCGCAACTCGGGAGAAATTGGCTACAAACCTCCTATAATAGCCTGCATGACCAAGGAATCTTCGCACCTCTGACACAGTCTTGGGGGCTGCCCAAGACACTACTGCTTCTATCTTCGAAGGATCCACAGCTACTCCCTGTTGGGACACAACATACCATAAGAAACGAACTTCTTGAGCCCAGAACTCACACTTGGACAACTTCCCAAACAACTGATGTTGGCGAAGAACTCCCAAAACGGCTCGTAGATTCTCTGCATGCTCTTATTCAGATGTGGAGTACACAAGGATGTCATCGATGAAAACCACAACAAACTTGTCCAGGAATTCATGGAACACAGCATTCATCAACCCCATGAAAACAACTGGAGCATTCATCACGCTGAATGGCATTACAACAAACTCATAATGCCCATGACGACAACGGAAAGCAGTCTTCAGGATATCCTCATCCTTTACACACATCTGATGATATCCTGACCGCAAGTCGATCTTTGAGAACCAACTTGCACCCTTCAGTTGATCGAATATGTCATCAATCCGTGGAAGACGATAGCGATTCTTTATTGTCACTTTTTTTAATCGACGATAATCGACACACAACCGCAAACTGTCGTCAGCCTTCTTCACGAACAAGACTGGTGCACCCCACGGTGACACACTTGGCCAAACAGAACCACACTGCAACAGACCATCGAGCTTTATACGTAGCTCTCGTAACTCAGAAGGGGCCATCCTATACGGAGACATAGAGATAGGAGATGCTCCCGACTGTAGCTCAATCCCAAACTTGATCTCTCGTCGAGGGGGTAAGGATACAACCTCTTCTGGAAAGACGTCAGGGTACTCCTCTACGACCCTAGGAAACGCCAACTGTTGAACCTCTGAAGAACTCAGCATCATCCCAGCCATCATGGATGATAAGGATGAAACTCGTCTATGACTCATCCGAGGATCTCTCTCACCAACAAACACTACTTCCTCTCCATCTTCATCAAAGAAAACGACCTTCTTCCTGTAGCAATCCACAATAGCCTGCACCGAATACAACCAATCCATGCCGAGGATGACATCATATGGTTGTATTCGTAAACATAGGAAATCTCTCCAAGAGCGGTGCTACCCCAATGCTAGCTCACAAACTCTACATACTTCAAACAAGCTAGCTCGACCTCCAACTGGCGTAGTCAACGCCAAGGGCACTGGAAGCCTCTCTACCTCAAGTCCCAAAGCGTGGACAAGGGTAGGGGATATAAAGGAGTGTGTCTCTCCGGAATCAAACAAGGCATACACCAAGGTAGAAAACAAGCAAAGGGTACCTTGGACGACGTCTGGCTCGCCTAGAGCTGGAAACGCTAGAGCATGAAGCTGACCACGACCACCTCCACGGCCTCTCTGACCCTGATGAAGACCACCACCATGGCCGCGCTCTGCTCTCTGAGGACGGGGAGCGTCATGGGGCTGTCCTCTGCCTGCTCCATATACCCTCTGGTGTTCTAAAGCTGGTGCAACCTGCTGCTGCTGCCTCGGCGGGAACTGCCTCAACGGAGGAACCTGGAGTGGAGCGCCTGGTGCCCGATGACTGCTCTGAAAAGTCAAGTACTCCCGCTGCTGATGACCATGACCACCAGAAGAAAAACAAGCGCCTAATCCCTTGGCATAGGCCTGAGAGTTTCTGCCTCTGGAGAAACGAGATGGGAAGGGCTGGGACCTACCCCCAGGTGAACAGAAACTCTTCTGTCCTGAAAACCGGGAACCCCAGACCACCGCTCTGCTTCGTGAGGAATCATGAAGATTCCCCTCTCATGACGATCTGTTCCTGGTCAAAGTCCTCTCAACAACCTCTACCCTCGCCAGCACCTCAAGATATGTCTTCAGCATAAATGGGGTGACCTGGCGCTGGATCTCTGGACGCAAAGCCTCCTCGAAATGCCTCGCCCTGGCCTCATCATCTGGTAACAGGTCTGAAGCATATCGTAGAAGGTTCCTGAGACGGATTCCAAACTCTCGAACACTGGAGCTCCCCTATCGAAGGGTGAGTAGCTCCTGGCGATTGCACGCCTTCGCAGTCGATGAAAGAAACTCGACTCTTAACCTGTCTCGAAACTCCTCCCATGAGATTGCTGACTCCTCACGATCACCGAGGAACAAGAACCACCACTGCCTCGCTGCTCCACGCAGCATCGTCACAACCAAGGACACCCATTGTTCCTTCCGAGCATGAATCGAACTGAAGCCTATCTCGATCTCCTCCAACCAGTCTTCTGTGACTGCATCTGAAACGGATCCCTCATACTTCTGTAGACTCTGGCGCTGAAACTCTCGGAGTGTCTTCCTCCAAGTGTCATCTTCGTCAACCTCTACTCGGCGGTGATCTGCTGGAACAGCCTGCTGGGCATCTTATGCACAAACCTGACGAGGACGTTGACCTGGAGCCATACCTGTAAAATAACAACCGTTAGAGATCCTAAGCCTGGAATATGGAAGACTCAACATTAATTAATTAATTGTTTTGTTTTATTAATTCAGGTTACCTATCCCAAGGTCTACCCATTCAAACATAGGAGCAAAGAATAATCATGCATGATCCTTTCCTAGGTCTCTACCCTGCAACCAGTATCACTTTGTTTAGTAGCCATCGTAAACTTAAAGGTCCGTGCAATAGATCATAGGGGGCCCTGAATGTCTATGTCTCTACCGGTCTCCAGTGTTTACCCCACTTGCTAAACATGAATGACACGGTTTCCCTACCATCCCATGAATCCTCACTTGTGCCTAACTCCAAACTCCATCCTATCCCTCAACCAGACCTCTGATACCACTCTGTCACGACCCCCTCCCCACAAAGTGTACCCCTCCTGGGACGGCAATGTGAAAAGGGAGATAATGACCCCCGAGTCCCGCCTCCAGTAGGCCCCGGGTTGGCGACTAGCACTGAGGGTATAATAACATACAAATGGGAGGCATTACCCTCAAAGAGAACACATGCAGAAGAGAGAGATAGAATAGACTCCAACCAACTCCAACTCATAACTGAAATATTAAAGAAACCCAAGTACATATATGAAATGTCTTGTAAAAGTAATACAACTGAAAGGGAAAACTAAAAGTACCCAAAAGAAAGAAAAATGGCAGCGACCACGAGCCCGAACAGCTCCTCCTCCAACCACAAGCTAGTAGTAACCCGTTTGATCTCCAACTTGCTCCAAGTGACCTGAAAAACAGTTTATATGTACATAGGGTGAGTATAACAGTATACTCAGTAGGATCCTCCCCAAGCCTCTCGTGCAAAGGTAAAGAAAGCATGCTAAAGCCCAGTGAAAAACAAGTGAAACTAACTCGTCGCCTAAACAGGTATACTGTGTTCCCAACCTCACCATGGCTACTCTCACCAAGTAACGCATACAAGAATATAGCATATAGTAAAGAATATCAAGGGTACCCCGCTACTGCTTCCCCACTAGTTTTCCGCTTTTCCCCAACGACATACGTCTTGTGCATCTCTCTCCAAAGGCTTGCCCGCAGACACCTGGGCTAAGCTCCACAATCTGCACCTCGTGCACCACATAGGCTTACTCGTAGACACCTGGGCGAAGCACCACGCCATCCTCACAACCAAAGGTAACCAGGTAGTTTCCGGGAGCCACCACAGCTCGCATAACGTGTATCATACGTCAGGTATAATACCTCAAGCCATTACAGCCCATACTCCGAGTAAGGATCCTCAAGCCATCATAGCCTATACACGTTACACCTATAGTAGTCCGTAGGATACTATATCCAGAATATATGTGTGTGAATAACCACAAGCCATTACAGCCCTCTACACACATATATGGGGTAACTAACCGCTGTGCCTCATGGCACAAGTATCTACCAAGAGAAGAGAGCGGAGCCAAAGGGGGTAGTCAGTCATTCAACCTCCCATCAGAATGTTGGGGAAAACACCCCCCCAGGGCTCAGAATCCCCGGGGTGTCAGTTTCCCTTACCGACAGGGTGGAGTAGCATATAGAAACACAAAAAGTACAGAATATATAAGTAACTCACATCCACACTATGGGCATTACCTAGTCTTAGATACAAATGCAGCTAACGTCTCTCAGACTCCATGCTGCTACTTCTAAGACTAGGTATCCTATAAGCACACAAACCTTTGAAGAGATTTATTAGATTACTCCGTTCTCATTTTATCAGTTCCACTAAACATTAATTAATTCTTTAAACATTAATTAAGTATGAACAATTCCACATTAAACTGAATTGGCATCACATTCAAAAACAACTGCTCCTTTTTAAGATTCACATCACCTTTAAATTCCAGCATCTCCATCCCTGTGGATTTTCACCATTTAATCAAACATTCATTACAGAATTACTTTTACACATTCCCAGGCATTCCAGAAAATCATCCTATGCTTCTAAACACAAAGGAGGCTCAACACGGTGAGTAGATATTCTACCCGTCGAGTCTTTGCTGCCTATAGAAAGAGCATATACCCATTCTCCCTCCAGAGGCTAAACATGGAAAGCACGTGGCATACCCCGCGCGTCTTCGCCTCCTTCGGAAGAAGGGTAGCAAGACCAGCTGCCTTGAGCAGTGGGGAAATGCAAAGTAGATTAACATTCAAGAAAACCGCAAGCAACCAGCAACCACATCCATCCCATTCCATCACCCCTGGTGTCCTCCCCGACACCCACATGCATAAACTGATGCATCTCGCCACTCTAGGCGTCATCTGCTGCCATATACACAAGGCCTCCATGCCTCCTCATATCACAACAACCATCCAGGCTCACATCACAGCACAAGAAGCAGGAAAACAAACATCACATCATGGTCTCTTGACCCTTTAACAAACAAGAGGGTAACTCAGAACCCTTTTAGAAATTCCCATATAATCTGTTCTCTAATCCATATTGAATTGGCAGATTTTTTATTCGTAGGTTCAAATCACGGATACCTAATCAGCCAGCTATCCCAATTAAATAACCATGCTTACTTCCCTAATTTTATTATCCTCAAATTAGAACAACTACAACAACGACAATAACCAGATTAATTTACATGCCTCTTTATCTTTAGCCAATTAATTAACAATTAATTCCGGCTTTACGTTCATTATCAATTTCTATCATGAACGAACAACAAATCAAAGAAAACATTGATATCACTATATCTAGGAAAACATGAGGCAAACCGTTATCACGGTATAAAGCAACAACATGCGATCAACCAATTCTTTTAATCCGGTTCAAGTATTTAATTAGGTCAATTTCATTGTGATCCAAAGGGATAAATCATGATAATTCTATGATTGCACATATACAATTAGAGAAGCCATGAATACCCTACCTCAAATAGTTCCTCATGTTCTTTATCCACACAAAAGGTCACGATCCTCCCCTCCCGACAACTACATCCACCGGAGGATGCTGCGGTACGACAGTACCAACCAACCCTAAGAAAACCCATTAGAATCTTGGAAATTACATGGTATAATTATGGAAAAGAGGATAGGAGAAGATGAACCCCAAAAGAACGATGATATAACATACCATATATCAAAGATTGATCGGTGTGGCTTAGTTGCATCCAAAACAGAACAGAACCAATCCTAGGAGTAAAGATTGATTGTGCAACTCCTACAGAAAGGATTGAAAGGTTCTAGTGCCTCCTAGTTGAGAACAAAGGGAAAGAACAAGGGAGAATGATATCTCGTCCCTTTTTGAAGATTAAATGGGGTAACGGTTTAAGATCCGGTTAATTCTCCATTAAAAACGGATCGCATTAACCCACGCGGTTTGACCAAGTAAAACATTCAAAGCCTTAGGAATAATTAATATAGGATTTATGGCATTTTAAACAGCCTTAAGAGCCCTTAAAATAAGGCTTTAAATGTATTTTACGTCAAAGGAAACGTCAAAAGGGGCAAAACTGTAGGAGTCTGGAAACACTGTTCACCCACTGTTACTGTACATGAAACCGATCTGTGAAACCGATCTGTGAAACCGATATGTGAAACTGATCTGTGAAACCGATCTGTGAAACCGATCTGTGAAACCGATCTGTCAGACCGATCTGTGAAACCGATCGGTCACACCGATCTGTGAAACTGGTCTGTCACACCGATCTGTGAAACCGATCTGTCAGACCGATCTGTGAAACCGATCTGTCAGACCGATCTGTGAAACCGATCTGTCGTACCGATCTGTGAAACCGATCTGTCACACCGATATGTGAAACGGATCTGTCACACCGATCTGTGAAACCGATCTATCAGACCGATCTATGAAACCGATCTGTTAGACTGATCTGTGAAACCGATCTGTCACACCGATCTGTGAAACTGATCTGTCACACCGATCTGTGAAACCGATCTGTCACACCGATCTATGAAACCGATCTGTCAGACCCATCTGTGAAACTGATCTGTCACACCGATCTGTGAAACTGATCTCTGAGACCGATCTGTCAGACCGATCGGTGAGACCGATCTGTTACTGTTCATAAAACTGGAAACACTGTTCACAGAACTGGAAAATTGGCAAAGTGTTGGGGATAAGTCCCCTTGACCTCCCAGAACACCTCCAACACCAAAATTCCACAAAGTAATGGACCGGAGAGGACCGGGCCATTACAATGATTATCCTTAGTATTAAGAATAAAGACTTTGCAGCCAAAATCTCTGAAGTAACTACCATTAGGATTCCTATTATTCCACAGTTCATAATGGGTATTTTTGATAACAGGTCTAACCAAAACTCTATTTATAATATAACCAGGTGTATTTACAGCTTCTACCTAGAAGTAAATAGGTATGTCATACTCATTAAGCATACTTCTTGAAATTTCTTGAAGCGTTTTATTCCTTCTTTCTACTACACCATTCTGTTGAGGTGTCCTAGAAGTAGAAAAGTTATGACTATAGCCATTATGTGAGTAATGTGTTTCCAAATCATGATTTTCTAACTCACGGCCATGATCACTTCTCAGAGTCATAATCTTAAGTCCATTAAGGTTCTCTACAGACTAGGAGTACTTAATAAAATAAGAACAAGCTTCACTTTTGTGAGCATGAAAATATACCCATGTGTATCTAGAAAAGTCATCTACTAAGACAAAGACATAGTGCTTCCCATTTAGACTAGAAACTCGGGAAGTTCCAAATAAGTCCATTTGAACCAACTCGAGAGGTTGAGAAGTTGAAACTTCTTTCTTTAATTTGAATGAAACTTTATATTACTTTTACTTTTGGTAGGGAGTACAAACTTCTTCTGATGGGAATTTTAGTTGATGTAGGTATCTAACTAAATTTTTCTTAGTCAGTTTATTAAGTGAGTGAACATTGCAGTGTCCTAATCCTCTATGCCATAGCCATGATTCTCTATGAAAAGCATTTAAACAGGTAACCTTTTGTTTGGATAAATAATTTAAATCTACAGCATATACATTTTCATTTCTTAAGGAAGAAAATACTAAAACTTTTTTAGAATCAAATACATAGAAAACATCATTTTCAAATTTAATATTGAAAACATCTTCACACAACTAAGAAATGCTTAATAGGTTGTATTTTAATCTATCAACAAATAAGACTGTAGAAATTAAAATTGAATCAGTGTTACAAATTTGGCCTAAGATGATGTTTTTTCCTTTTGAATTATCACCAAATGTGACATTTCCTCCATCAAAGGTGATTAAAATCTTGAAGCATGAAAAATCTATAGTCATATTCCTTGAACATCCATTGTCCATGAACCATGTATTATTATGGGAACTCTTTATGCAGGTTTCCTACAAAACAAGTTTAAACTGAAAATGATTTTGGTACCCATATTTTCTTGGGTCCAAATAGGTTATCAAGAAAACTTTTGGTACCCAGATTTGTCTAATGGGATTCATATAATCAATGGATTAAAAAGATTTTGAAAGATAAACTTTGTTTACCTATAACTATGTGAATAACTAGTTGATACATAGGAATTTATCAAGATGGAACTAGAAGCATACTGTCCAGATTTAGGAATAAATTTATTGTTCGTAATCTGTCTCTGTCCTATTGGTATCCCAAACCAGTAGTGTACTTTGGTTCCAATTGTTTTCCATGAATTTGAGTTAGAGTATTCTTTCCATTTGTGAAATTCTCTAAATTATTTCTAAGTTTCTCATTAGACAATTTGAGTTCAGTATTCTCCTTTAACAGTTGAGCATTCATTTCCTTTTCTACTTCTAATACAGATTGTACAGTGCTAGTTAAAACATACTATTTCTTTAAGGTTTTATACTTATATTTCATCTCATTGAAGGTTTCCTCTAGCATGTTACATTATTCAAATAACTCTTCACTAGACATGTTTTCAGAATCAGAATCATCTCCATAATAATAACAATTTAAAGTAGGATTATCCAATGTTACCTTAGATGTGTTTTTCATGAAACACATATTGGCATGAATCTTTTCAGAATCAGAAGCCTCAGACTCACTTGTTTTGTCTTTTGAATCACTCCATGTTTCCTTCATATCTTTCTTATATTTTTTGTCCTTATATTCATATTTATTCTTGAACTTCAATTTTGGATTATCAGCCTTTATATGTCCTTTCCTTTTTCATTTGTAACAGACTATGTCATCATCCTTATCAGTTTTCTTCCAATCTTTATTCCAATTACCTCCTTGGTCATACTTACCCATATAATTTTGTTTTCTAAAAAATTTCTTCTTCCTATATAACTTCTTAAATCATCTAGTAATTTAAGACATCTCTTCATCACTGTCATAATCTGAACATTCACATATTGAGCTTTCAGTAGGTATGTGAACTTTCTCTTTATCCTTGATCTTTGAGGTAGTAGACTTAAATGCCATTGACTTCCTCTTTGGTTCATCATATTCTTCTTTTTTTACATTCAGTTCTTCTTCATACATCATTAACATACCAATTAGCTCTTTAACAGGGAGTAACCTTATATCACACAATTCTCTTATTGGGACTGATGTGCCTCTCTATCTTTTTGTCATACATCTAAGTATTCTAATAATTTTCTCTTTTGAAGGAACATCATTTCCATTTGATCTCATTGTATTTAAAATTTCTTTGATCCTGAGAAACATGTTAGAAATAGTTTCATCAGGCTTCATTTTAAAATTTTCATATTTAATAGTATATGTGTTTAATCTCATTTCCCAAACATTGGTTGTTCCCTCATGAGAAACACCCAAAGTATCCCAAATTTCATAAGATGTTTTACAAGAAGATATTCGATTAAATTCTTCATCTCCTAAAGCACAATACATGGAATTCATTGCTTTACAATTATTATTGTAAGTTGTTTTCATAGGTTCATCCCAAGTTGTTCTTTCAGTTTCTGGAATCTTATATTGAGTCTCAATAGTAGTCCAGATATAAAATCTCATACTTTCTAAATGAATTTTCCTTTTCAGTTTCCATTGGGAATAATTAACACCATTAAAAAAAAGGTGGCATGTTGGTAGCATCACCTTCTAATCTGTTATCCATAATAAGATTTTAGAAAATATATTTAATGAGATAAAATTCATAACTAATAGAAATTTAAGATCTTTAAGATACAACTAAAATCACAGTTGAAAAACAGAGTGTTTGGAAATCCTTTATAAACAATCCTTTGATAGAAAATGTTGGTCGGAGTGGATACTAAAGAGGGGGTGAATTGAGTTCGAATTAAAATTTCTGTTAAAAATATTTCTGTTAAAATCCCCCAATTTAATTAACAAGCTAAACTGTAGTGGATTTTCAATACAGTAAAGGGTTAGTTAGGTTCTCAAGAGATTGATTAGTTCTCAGTTAATCTAATCTTAAGATTATATGAGCTTCTCAAACTAACTTAATGCCTTATAATAAATACAAACACTTGCTAGTTTAACTATCAGAGTTACTTTAAAACCAATTTGAATTTAATGTGCTTAGTAGAAGAATATAGAAAATAGTTTAAAATTAAATAATATGAATAACATGTTTTAACCAAGAGTTTCAGTCTCAAGATAAGTCTTAGTCCACTCAAATAGTTTATATAAAATATGATCCACACCCTGGATCGGGGTTTACAACAGTACACTGACAGTCCAGGTACTAAGACCTCTACCACAGTTCTACGTGGGAAACAAATAGCACATAGGCTATCCAGGTCACACTTGACCTCTACCACTATCCACAGTAGGATACACTAGTGTAAGGTAAATATTTAGTGAGGATTTATAAATCCTCCAGTTTAACATAGGAGACAGTGTGTGTCTTAAAATACAGAGCACACACACTGCTCAAAATGTAAATAAATGAAACACAATAGAGTTAAACAAATAAAGATGAGTTTAGAATGCTTATTGTGTTTTGAGTGAAGCTCTGGACTCCTTGGATTGATGCAGATGAGTCTTTGAGTTGTGTGTCTTAAAATACAGAGCACACACACTGCTCAAAATGTAAATAAATGAAACACAATAGATTTAAACAAATAAATATGAGTTTAGAATGCTTATTATGTTTTGAGTGAAGCTCTGGACTCCTTGGATTGATGCAGATGAGTCTTTGAGTCCTCTGGTTTTTTTCAAGAAACATAGTGTCATTTTTTCATTTGACTTCCAAGTCCAGGTTGATCAGTCTGATCAGCATGAGTGCAAGTGAAATTGTTGAAGCTCTTTTCTCCTTGAATGTTTAGGTTTTGTGGATTTTGTATGAATTATTCCTTCTTCTTCTATGAATTTAAGTTCTTGAGTATCTTGAGAAGATTGTCTCAGATGTTCATAGAAAGACTGATCAACCACCAGCACATTAGTAGTTCGAGGTTCCCTTATATAGATTTAGCTCCGGAAATAGGAACGATTACCTTGTTACAGGTATGAGGTATGGTTATGGAAATTCCAACCATCATTAATTAATAGTAGGTTCATTAAAAACATCAAACATGACCATTGGTAAATAAACAAATAGAAATAGAGTTTAGAGAAACTATGACTTATTTCCATCGGTAGCTCTTTGTATCAGGGAGCTTGTATCGGTAGCTCTTCTATATCGTTTGTTGTTATCCTTTATAATGGTATCTCGAAGGAATCAGTAGCTTCTTCTTTCAATAATTGTTACTCTTTATAACAGTAGCTCTATGTATCAGTAGCTCTTTCCATTGGTAGCTTTTCTACATATCGGTGACCTTTCGGTATCGGCGAACGTATGTATCAGTGACCCATACCAGTGATCTTATAATGGTGGACTTCATAATAGTAGCGGTTATTCTGTATCAGTCGACTTGTGCATACCGGTAGACTTGTTATATTGGTAGCTCAAGTGTAACGGCAACTGTCTGTATACTGGTGACCTTATCCATATCGGTAGACTTCTGTACCGGTGTACTTAGCCTTATCAGTAGCTGTGTACCTGAGACCTTGGTATCAGTAGCTATTTGTCTGTTTGTATCAGTTACTATTGTTCATACCGGTGGACTTATTCAAACAAATGGACTTACTCTATTGGTAGGTCTATATTAGTTACTCTAATACTAATCTGTTCTATGCAAAACATATCCAGATTGAGTTAGTATTATTTCAAATCATGTATAAACATAGATAAACATTGATTAACAAATTCCAATTATTAATTTGATATTTTTGGCAACATATTTTAACATATAAATAGGATTATAAACACATATTAAAACATAATTGAGATTATCAAAACATATTAAAGCATAATTGAGATTATCAAAACAGGTGAGGTCAACAATCTACCCCTTTTTTATAATAAAAAATTATGATATTATAATTCCAAAATAAGTAGTATTGTATCAGAAAATAGAGTATTACATGATAATGTATCAGAGGTAAAATTAGAAAATAAATGTACCAGAGGTATGAAACAATTGTAACAGAGGTATAAAACACATGTACCAGAGGTAAAATTATATTTTGTTAAAATTAAATTATGCTCATATTTCTCATATTTCTCATACTTTCTTATGCTCATATATACTATGCTCATATTTATTCTCCCCCTTCATGATTAGCAAAAAGTTGAAACAACGGATAAGAGAAGTAATCAGAAGAAGATCATATGTACTTCTTGGGGAAAAAAGATACATAGAAATACAAAATTGTAACAAAAAGATTACAGGTGATTCCTATCAAATTTTCAAGCCACTATTTAAACCACCTCCTGAATGTCCACTTTGGATTGGGTTTTGGGTTCGGAGGTAGACTCAGACATGGGAATTCTAGAGAGCACCACTGGAGGTTGAGAAACAGAGACTATTCTTGGCATGTAGTTGGTACTCCTTAGAGTAATCAATGGTGCCATGCTTCTGATAGCTTGAGCCGGTGTCATCTGAGGAATGGAGGCAGTCTGAGCAGAGGCAGGCAGAGCTGGAGGTGCAACGATAGGAGTAATGTCTAAATAAAAAAATGGCAGTAACAGATTCCTAAAGTGCATAATGATCCGTCCTCCTCTCTCCATATCAGAAATAAATTCATCCTTGTTATCCATAAATTTATCTAGAGCAGGAGTCAACTCCCTAAGCTTGCTTAACTGTTCTTTGAATGCTTGAGTGACTGGTGGTAGTTTCATGTTCTCTAACATAAGCTTAAAATAGTTGTTGAGTTGATGCTTGGTGTAAACTTTCTGAAAATAGATATCAATCTTATCTTTGATTTATATTTGGGCAGCAGTTTCATCTCTCATATGATCCTGAACAAACGTTCTTATATCTCTTGAGGTAGACAGTACCTGAGAATCAGGTGAGCTACTGGTACTAGCCTATCCAAGCTCATTCTTTAGCATAGTTCTAAACTGATCAAAATCTACTGAAGAACTGGGTGAAGACAGAGCTTTAACAGTGAACGCAACAGTCTCCTTGAATGATTGGGTAAAGTTGCTTATTAGATTCTGGACAACCAAATCCTAGGTGCTCACATGATCTTTGACAGACATCTTAAAAGATTCAAAGACATCCACAAATTTCCTTACTACACCTTTAATGTAATTGATATCAGCATTAATTTGAGCTGGAGAACTACTCTAGGTAGTTAGAGAAGCAACATACTACTTCATGGAAACAACACCTCATGTCTAGCTCTCAATCAGAGAATAAATGTTCTTATCTCATTCCTCATCTCTATCACAATGCCTGACACCATACTCCCAAAATAGAGTTCTAAATAGTTTTTCAGATTTCTCATCTCTTCAACAAAGCAATTCGTTAAGTCTCTAACATATGTAGTCCAAGTCTCCTTTAACTCGGCCTTTAAAGATTCAAGATCAGTCTTAGTAACCAGATTGTCAGGACAACTACAGGTTCTCTTTTTGAAAAAATACTATCCATAGAGTCATTCATAATAGATTGAATGGATGATATTAATGTGGTTTCAATTATTCTTATCTCTTCCAAAAATGAGGTCTTAAGATCAGACTTCATCTAGTCTAGATTAGCTTTTCTTACCACATCCTTTGGTAAAAACGCATAAAAGATATTGTATTCAACTTTTGGTCTATTTATGGGTGTCTCATCTTCAGAATCAGGGTAGTCGAACCAAAAAACTACAAAACTCAGGTCTTCTGCCCAGTATTCAATCCCAATACCTATTGAAACATTGCCAAGTGTGGTTTGATGCTCCCCCTCAATATGTGCATTCTACTATATATGAACATTAATAAAAGCCTCAATAGGTAGGTCTTCCTTAGAAGAATCTTCCACAACCATTTACAATTCAAGAAAAGGATGCTCCTCAAAAATAGGTGAAGGTATTTCTACTTCATCAATTTTATTAGTAGGCATTAAAGAGTTCCCAATCAGTGGACTAAGACTCAAGCAGGTAGAGACAGATGTTTCATTTTCATATTCTCTTTCTTCTTCATTCTCTAGGGTTGTCTTCTCATTATCTTAACTAGCTTGGTCTTCCTCATAAACATTTGATTCTTCATTTATCTCTTCCAAGATTGTTTCCATTCCAGATGAAACAATTTTAGAAACAAAACTTGGAGGCATGTCTGGATCCCTTCCATCAGCTACAGAGGTATCCTCTTCATCAGTATCATCACTATACTGAGGTTCCTCTTCATCACATCCTAGACCTAGACCCCTCACATCCAAAGGCCTAGAAGGATGATCCATAGGATTAATCTTATCATACAGCTTCTCATCATCACTAACCCATTATCTTGTCCATGGATTCCAATTGATCTTCATGTATTTACAGATATTTTTGGTAATACAAAAGTAGTCTTTCATAACCACTGTCTCATCCTGAGACTTAGAAACATCTCTTACCATGATCATTACAGAGATCAGCTTTGCAAGGAATAGAGCATTAGTTTTTGATTTTGGCCTAGTCATATCTTCAATTTGAATCATTAACAGTCTACACGGATTCAACTTAACACCATGTCTTAACAGATGTAGAAAATAAATATCTTGGTATTTCATATTTTAAAATTCCTCTCTTCTTGGACTTAGCACATGTTGACAGAACTTGAATAGTAACCAGTTCTCTCCCTCCATTTCTGTAGAAACTACCTTTCTTGGTGTGCCATCTCCTGTTAATTCTTAAAAGGTAGCTTCATATTCAATGATTTCATTGGTAGGAGGTACGGATTTCGAAAAATACCCAAATTATTATTCATGTGGAAATTTTAGGCACTTAGGACACTCAATAGAAGAAAAAGATATTGTCCTTCCATTCACTACTTATACCATCCTATTCTCAACTTCTGATTTCTCAAAACTAAAAAACTCAACGAATTCTTTTACCAGCTTCGGATAAAAAGGACCATTGTTGTTCGAGAAGTACATTACACATTTCTGGTCCTCCAGTACTTCTAGAACTAAATATTTACTAGTCATCAACCATTCCTCACATTTCTCTTTCTCAACTACTATTTCCCATTGAATGAGATGTGGATTTGTAGGTTTCTTCACTTCACTCCTACCACTAACTCTCCTTTGAGTCTCTTTGAATTCAGCTCATCATCCTTTTTGCTGACTGATGTTCTCTTAACTCTTTCCATTCTGCGAATCGCGAGGCTTAGGGTTCGAAGATTTGGGAGCTAAGGCTTGAAGGTAAAGGGTTTGAGGTGGATTTATATGAGGTCAATACTTGTGTTTTATCATTTAGGAATCATAAAACAAATAAATTAAACATAATAAGTAAAATATAAACGATACAGATTCATGCGGGTAAAGAAACAGAATTTTAAATACAACGCAACTTAATGGTAATACATATCGGTGAGGATTCATAATGGTAAGGTATATCAGTGAGGTTCATACCAGTGAGGTATAATAGTGAGGTTCATAACAGGGAGGTATAACAGTGAGGTTCGGGCTAACGGCGGTGAGGTTTCTAATGGTGAGGTTTCTAATAGCGAGGCTTCTAAAAGTGAGGTTTCTAACGGTGTGGTTTCTAACGGTGAGGTTTAGGATCTACAAAGTCTATCATTCCTATTTAGTGTCTAATGTAACTTAACCTATCCGAACATAAGGGCTTGGTGAAAATGTCAGCTAATTGATGTTCAGTGCCTATAAATTCAAGAGTAATATCACCCTTTTGGTAATGATCACTCCAAAAGTGGTGTCTTACATCAATGTGTTTGGTATTTGAGTGAAACACTATATTCTTAGATATTTTAATCACACTAGTGTTATCACAGATTATAGATACATGTCTAAACTGATATCCATATTCCAGTAATGTATGTTTCCTCCACATAATTTGTGCACAGCAACAACTAGCAGCAATGTACTCTGCTTCAACAGTAGACAATGAAATAGAATTCTTCTTTTTACTACACCATGATACTAAGGACTTACTTAGAATATGACATGTTCTAGAGGTGATCTTTCTATCTAACTTGCAACTAGCAAAGTCAGCATCTAAATAACATATTAAATCGAATGATTTTCCTTTTGGATAAAATAAATCTAAGTTAGTGGTATGTTTAATATATTTGAAAAAAAATTTAACAACAAGAAAGTGTGACTCTTTTGGACTAGCTTGAAATCTTGCACACATACACACACTAATCATAATATCTGGTTGACTAGTAGTAAGATAATGTAGACTTCCTATCATACCTCTGTAGTTTGTTTGATCCACTAGTTTTCCAGTTTCATCAACATCAAACTTACAAATAGTACTCATAGGTGTATCACTTTCCTTAATACTATCTAAACCAAAATGTGTTAAATAATCCTTTGTATATTTACATTGATTTAAAATAATACCATTTTCATTTTGAAAAACAAGAAATCTAAGAAAATATTTGAGTTCTCCCATTAAACTCATTTCAAATTCATTTTTCATACTCTTTGAAAAAGCAATAGAAATAGAATTTTTAAAATATCCAAAAATAATATCATCAACATAGATTTTTACTTTCAAAACATATTTGGAAATTATTTTACTAAAGAGGGTTGGATCAGAAATACCTTTAGAAAAAAATTTTGAAATAAGGAAACTACAAAGTCTATCATACCAAGCTCATGGAGTTTTTTTTAAACCCGAATTTTTTTTTGAGAGCTTAAAAACTAGATTTGGAAAATGAGGATTAGTAAATCTAAGTGGTTGTTCAAAAAAAACATCTTCAATTATAAAACCATTTAGAAAATCACTTTTAACATCCATTTGATATAACTTGAAATCTTGATGAGTAGCATAGGCAACTAGAATCCTAATAGCTTTTAATCTAGCTACAGGTGCAAAGGTTTTATTATAGTCTATTCCTTCCTCTTGACTATACCCTTGTGAAACCAGCCTTTCTTTTTTTCTAACTATATTTTGCAATTCATCGACTTTATTTCTAAAAACCCATTTAGTGCCTATGGTAAATGTGTCCTTAGGTCTTTAAACTAATTCCCAGACTTTGTTTCATTCAAATTTATTTAATTCTTCTTGCATATCCATTACCAATAATTCATCATTTATTGCATCATTGATATTTTTAGGTTCTAACTATGAAAGAATGGCTTGATGTTCAACCTGATTTCATAAAGAATCTCTAGTATGTGTCCCTATATCAAGATTACCTACAACAGCATCTAAAGGATGATTCTTTAAAATCCTAGTTAATCCAGTAAAGGTAGGACTAGAAATCTCAGGGTCTTTTCTATGTTCGGGTTCACTAATATCAGGTTCTATAATATTTCTAGAACTGGTTTTCATTACAACAGGTTCATTTATTTTATGATTAAGGGCCAAAATAGATACATCTTCATCATGATTTTAAAGATAAGACATAGTTTCATGCAGATCTGTTTCATTAAATTTGATGTGAACAGATTCTTCCAAACATTTGGTTCTTTTTTTAAAGACTCTATAAGACTTACTGGTTATAGAGTAACCTAGAAAGATTCCCTCATCACTTTTAGAAGCTAACATGTCAATATTATCCTTAGTATTAAAAATAAAGACTTTGTAGCCAAAAAATCTGAAGTAACGAACTTTAGGTTTCTTATTATTCCGTAGTTCATAAGGGATATTTTTGAGAATAGATCTAATAAAGACTATATTTATAATATAACAAGCTGTATTTACAGCTTCTATCCATAAGTAAACATGTAGGTCATACTCATTAAGCATAGTTCTTTCAATTTCTTGAAGGGTTCTATTCCTTCTTTCTACTACACCATTTTGTTGAGGTGTCCTAGGAGCAGAATAGTTATGACTAAAGCCATTATTTGAGCAATATGTTACAAAATCATGATTTTCAAACTCACGACCATGATCACTTCTCATGGTATTAATCTTTAGCACACTAAGGTTCTCTACAGACTTAGAGTACTTAATAAAATAAGAACAAGCTTCACATTTGTGAGCAAGACAATATACCCAAGTGTATCTAGAAAAGTCATCTGCTAAGACATAGACATAGTGCTTCCCATTTATACTAGAAAATCTAGAAGGTCCAAACAAGTCCACGTGAACCAACTCGAGAGGTTGAGAAGTTGAAACTTCTTTCTTTAATTTGAATGAAACTTTATGTTTATTTCCCTTTTGATAGAGAGTACAAAATTTGTCTGATGGGAATTTTAGTTGAGGTGGGTCTCTAACAAATTTTTTCCTAGTCAGTTTCTTAAGTTAGTGAACATTGTAGTTTCCTAATCTTATGTGCCACACCCAAGATTCTCTACAAAAATCATTTAAACAGGTATCCTTTTGTTTGGATAAAGAATTTAAATCTACAGCATAAACATTTTCATTTCATAAGGTAGAAAATACTAAAACATTTTTGGAATCAAATACATGGAAAGAATAATTTTCAAATTTATTATTGAAATCATCAACACACAACTAATAAATTATTCATTGGTTTATTTTAATCCATCAACAAATAATGCTTTAGAAATTAAAATTGAATCAGTGTTACCAATTTGGACTAAGCCAATGATTTTTCCTTTTCAATTATCACCAAAGGTGACTTGTCCTTCATCAACTTTGATTAAACACTTGAAGCATGAAAAATCACATGTCATATTCCTTGAACATCCACTATCAAAGTACCATGTCTTATTATGGTAACTCTTTAAGCAGGTTTCCTACAAAACATGTTTAAATAGAAAATTATTTTGGTACCCATATTTTCTTGGGTCCAGACAGGTTAGCAAGCAAAACTTTTGGTACCCAGATTTTTCTAATGGGTTTCTTATAATCAATGGATTCAAAATCATATGAAATATAAACATTATTTGATCTATAAATATTCGAATAACTAGTTGAGACATAGGAATTTTCCATGCTGGAACTAGCACCATACTTTCCAGATTTAGGAATAAATTTATTCTTTGTAATCTGTCTCTGTCCAAGTTGGTATCCCAGACCAGTTGTGTACTTTGGTGCCACGTGTTTTCCAAGAATTTGAGTTAGAGTATTCATTCCATTTGTGAACATATCCAAATATTTTCTAATTTTCTCATTGGACAATTTGAGCTCAGTTTACTCCTTTAACATTTGATAATTCTTTTCCTTTTCTACTTCTAATGCAGAATGTACAGTGCAAGTTAAAGCATACTGTTTCGTTAAGGTTTTATACTTATCTTTCAGCTCATTGCAGGTTTCCTCTAGCATGTTACAGTATACAAATAACTCTTCACAAGACATGTATTCAGAATTAGAATCATCTCTATAAAAATAACAATTTAAAGTAGGAGTATCTAATGTTACCTCAGATGTGTTTGTCATGAAACAAATATTGGAATTATTCTTTTCAGAATCAGAAGCCTTAGGCTCACTTGTGATGTCTTCTTAAACACTCCATGTTGCCTTCATAGCTTTCTTATATTTTTTTCCCTTATAATAATATTTCTTCTTAAACATCAATTTTAGACAGTCGTCCTTCATATGTCCTTTCCTTTTGCATTTGTAACAGAACATCTCATCATCCTTATCAGTTTTCTTCCAATCTTTCATCCAATTACCTCATTGGTCACACTTACCCTTATAATTTGGTTTTATAAAAAATTTCTTCTTCATGTATAACTTCCTAAAACGTCTATCAATTTGAGCCATCTCTTCATCACTATAAGAATCTGATCCTTCACTTTTTGATCTTTCAGTAGGTATGTGAACTTTCTCCTTGTCCTTGCTCTTTGAGGGAGTAGACTTAAATGTCGCTGACTTCCTCTTTGGTTCATCATCTTCTTCTTTGTTTACCTTATGTTATTCTTCATACATCATTAACTTACTAAATAGATCATTAACGGTGAGTGAACTTATATCACACAATTCTCTTATTGATACTGATGTGCCTCTCAATCTTTCTGGCAGACATCTTAGTATTCTCATAATCTGCTCTTTTTCATGAACCTCTTTTCCATGTGAGCTCATTGTATTTTCAATTTCGTTGAACCTGAGATATATGTCAGAAATAGATTCATCAGGCTTCATTTTAAAATTATCATATTTAATAGTATAAGTGTTTAATCTCATTTCCTTAACATCGGGTGTTCCGTCATGAGAAACACCCAAAGTATCCCAAATTTCATAAGCAGTTTTTCATGAAGATATTCGATTAAATTCTCCATCTCCTAAAGCACAATACAGGGAATTCATTGCTTTACAACTATTATTGTAAACTGTTTTCGTAGGTTCATCCCAAGTAGTTCGTTCAGTTTTTGAAATCTTATAATGAGTCTTTATAGAAGTCTAGATATCAAATCCCATAATTTCTAAATGAATTTTCATTTTCAGTTTCCATTGGTCATAATTAACACCATTAAAGAGAGGTGTCATATTAGTAGTAGCACCTTATAATCAATTATCCATAATAATATTTTAGAAAATATATTTAAAGAGAAAAAATTTATAACTAACAGAAATTTAAGATCTTTAAGATACAACTAAAATCATAGTTGTAAAATAGAGTGTTTGGTAATCTATTATAAACAAGACTTTGATACCAAATCTTGTTCCAATTGGATACTCAAGAGGGGGTGAATTGAGTTCCAATTAAAATTTCTGTTAAAAATATTTCTATTAAAATCCCCCAATTTAAATAACAATCTAAACTATAGTTAATTTGTAATATAGTAAAGGGTCAGTTAGGTTCTCAAGAGATTGATTAGTTCCCAGTTAATCTAATCTAAAGATTAGATGAGCTTTTGAAACTAACCTAATGCCTTACAATTAATACAAATACTTTCTAGTTTAACTATCCGAGTTGCATTAAAACCAATTTGAATTTAATGTTATTAGTAGTGGAATATAAAAAATAGTTTAAACATAAATAATATGCACAACAGGTTTTAACAAAGAGGTTCAGTCTCAATTTGAGACTTAGTCCTCTCAAACAGTTTATAAAAACTATGACCCACACCCTGGATTGGGGTTTACAATAGTACACAGATTGTCCAGGTACTAAGACCTCTACCACAATTATATGTGGGAAAAAAACAATAACACACAGGTTGTCCATGTCACACTTGACCTCTACCACTATCCATAGTGGGATACCCGAGTGTAAGAGAATGATTTAGTGAGGATTTATAAATCCTCCAGTTCAGCACAGAAGACCGTGTGTGTCTAAAAATACAAAGCACACACACTGCTCAAAATGTAATTAAATGAAACACAGTTGAGCTAAACAGATAGATATGAGTTTAGAATTCTCAATGTGTTTTTAGTGAAGCTTTGGACTCCTTGTATTGATGCAGATGAGGCTTTCAGTCCTTTTCTGGTTTTTTTTCAAGAAATATAATTTCATTTTTGCATTTGACTTCCAGGTATAGATTGACTTGTCTGATCCGCTTGAGTGAAAGTGAAATCATTGAAACTCTTTTCTCCTTGAGTGTTCAGGTTTTGTGGATTCAATATGAATTATTCATTCTTCTTCTATGCATGTAAGTTCTTGAGTATCTCCAGAAGATTGTCTCGTATGTGCATGGGAAGACTGATCAGCCACCTCCACTTTATTAGTTCGAGGTTCCTTTATATAGATTTAGCTCCGGCAACAGGAATGATTACCTTTTTACAGGTATGAGGTATGGTTCCAAAAATGCCAACCACTATCATTAATTAATAGCAGGTGCATTGAAAACACAAAATATGACCGTTTCTAAATAAACAAATAGAAATAGAGTTTAGAGAAACTATGACTTATTTCTATCGGTAGCTCTTTGAATCAGTGAGCTTGTATCGGTAGCTCTTCTATATCGGTAGATGTTATCCTTTACAATGGTAGCTTGCAGAAATCGATAGCTTCTCCTATTAGTAACTATTACTCTTCATAATAGTAGCTCTATGTATCAGTAGCTATTTCCATCGGTAGTTGTTATGCATATCGGTGACCTTTCTGTATCGGTGAATGTATGTACTAGTGACCCATACCAGTGAGCTTATAACGGTGGACTTCATAATAGTAGCAGTTATTCTATATCAAGTGAATTATGCATACCAGTAGACTTATTCTATAGGTAGCTCAGGTGTAACGGTAACTGTCTGTATACCGGTGACCTTATCCATATCGGTAGACTTTGGTACTGGTGTAATTAGCCTTATCGGTAGTTGTGTACCTGAGACCTTTGAATCAGTAGTTGTCTGTCTTTTTGTATCAGTAACTATTGTGAATGCCGGTGGACTTATGCATACCAGTGGACTTACTCTATTGGAAGGTCTGCATCAGTGACTCGAATACTAATCTGTTCTGTTAAAAACATATCCATATTGAGTTAGTATTATTTTAAAGCATGTATAAACATAGATAAACATTTATTGACAAATTCCAATGATTATTTTGATATTTTTGGCAACATATTTTAACATATATATAGGATTATAAACAGATATTAAAACATAATTGAGATTATCAAAACATATAAAAGAATAATTGGGATTATCAAAATAGGTGAGGTCAACATAATGCTATGGTTTCTTCCTACACTAATACACCCCTCCATCTAATGGGTAAAGAAAATATTGTGTTTGTGTATGACGAACTACCGCCTCACAAAAGGATTATTGTCCAATTTTCCTTTTCACCTTTCATGGTATACATTATGATGGAAACTATATTTACATATATTAAATACTATATTTATTATATCTTTAATAAATTGTATTACTTTTATAAAAAATACCCTTTATACTTTCCATTTGGTGCAAATACTATAATCTTTTTTGAGGAGATGTGCGCTACTGCCCCCTTAAAGTGATGTGATTCATTCACACACAACATGGAATGTATTAAGGAATATTTCAGTGAAATTATATTATATATATATATATAATTATAATATAATAATATTATATAAATATATACATATATGTGATTTTATTTCTTTCTTTCAGTATGACAATAAAACGAAAACACCATTCACGCATACATACAGATTACCGTCTTCATAAACAGTTTATTACATTTCAAAATTATATATTCAATAGATTATTATAATACATATATAATTTATATAAAGGATATTTATATCATGTTTTATATTCTAGAATCATTATATATGTATATGGACTAATGATATTACAAATTTAAACACATGTGAAGAAGAGAGAAAATATTATCTGAAGTGAAACCGTAACATAGGATGGTTAAAAATGGGTAATATATGGTCATAATAAATACATATATGGTATTAAATATAATAATATATTTCTTTAAAATATTTATAATAAAATTATAATTATTATACAGGTGTTTGGAATTATTACTATTAGAGTCAAGACACAATGTAAGGGGATTTCATCTCACTTTTTATTTTCGTGAGATACATGCAATGATCGACACTCTTTTCATTTGTGTGATGTATGTAATTACCAAGATTAAATTATATTGATATTATATTTAAATTTATTTTTATTCATATGTCCATTTTATGATCCTTATTTTAGGGGGAATAAGTTTAAACAGTTACCAAATCGGTAAAATAGTTTTTTTCTTTATTTTCATTCTATGGGACACATGTTTTGTTATGTACCTAATTTATTTTTGAGGTGTATATAATTAGATTTTAAATATTACACCATGAATTAACTT
This sequence comes from Viscum album, assembly GCA_963277665.1. Taxonomy (NCBI): domain Eukaryota; kingdom Viridiplantae; phylum Streptophyta; class Magnoliopsida; order Santalales; family Viscaceae; genus Viscum; species Viscum album. The sequence continues at coordinate 124,447,373 of OY728131.1, forward strand.
ATTTTCATGATATTTTAATCTTTATGCAATTTCATTTTCTTACGTAGAGAGTATGATCCCAATTAACTAAGTGGAAAGATTTTATTGAAATAATCTCATCGCTTTTAAATATTGTTAATGATTATGCTTCATTGTTGAAATATTATGTTCCATATATTGATAACATTCATGAATTTTCTTCCCCTTTAATTATTCAAGATATATTCATGTATTAGTACCATTTTTCTACTCTTTTCTACTTAATATTGTTTAGAATTTTTTTAAGAAAGCTCGACTTTACCCTCTCTTTAGTCAGAATTATATGTTCCCTTAATCTCATGTTTTATGAAAAGGGTTTCCATTAATATTGTACCATTATCCTATAATCCTTAATGTAAATTGTTACACATTTTTTCTTTTGTAAATATTTTAAAATAATCATCATGTCACTTTCTGAACAATGAATTTTTCTAACCTTTTTACTTTGTGAAATGAATTATTGTTTGGACTTGTACGACATGTAGATATTAATCAGCCGATATTTCTTTGAAGCTTCCTTTTCATTAGTAAAAGATTAATTTTTATGTTTTTTTTAAGTTGTTTTAAAGGAAAAATATTTTCCAATATTTTTTCAAACGTATTTTATAATTTATCAATGAAAATTGTTTTTAAAATGTTTTTAATCCTAATTTATATGTTTTCAATGTATTTTCAAAGAAATGGTTATCAAATTATTTTCACACTCCTTTGATATGTTTTCAAGTAAAAATATTTTCAAAAAAAATCAATATTTCATTCAATATTTTCATATTTTTTTCAAATAAAAAGATTTTTAATATTTTTTAAATATTATTTTGTAAGTTTTCATGGGAAAAGGTTTTCAAAATATTTTCCGGACTCTTTTATAAGTTTTTAATGAATCATATTTTTAAAATTATATAATGTATTCTATATAAATTTTAAAGGAATTTTATAATAAAATGATTTTTTATTGGTTTTATGTATTAAAAATAATTTTTCAAATAATAGAAGATATTTTCCTCAAGAAACTTTTTTGAAAGATATTTCAAAATTACTTTCCATATAAGATGACATGTTTTGATGTTACTCATGCCTTTCTAGGAAATGATATAACGGTTCCATTTTTATTGTTTCTCTGAATTGGTTATTCATGGCGTCATGGTATTTATGAAAACCATTTCTTTTTCAAAGATTATATGTTTATGAAACCAGTTTCTATTTCATAGGATATATTTTTATGAAATTCATTTATCTTCCTTGAATTATAATTTTGTTGAAATGATTATTAAACCTGTATCATTTTCTATAGTTTGTGTTATGATTACATGTTTAAGAAACCCATTTCATTTCTTGGTTCATGATATGATTGTTTAGTATTTTGTGGAACATTTATGTATGATTTCATTATGGGATGGGTGGGACCTATATCTCTCTCCAATGCATTGGGTAAAGATTTATATCTCATTAGATTGAAAAAGATGGTTTTGGGAATGAACCTTACCTACAAAGATAGCCATGGTGGTGAACTATGACTACCAAGATAGTATGAGGAGTGAACTCATGCTTCTAAGATGCCTATGGGAGTGATCCATAAATACCAATATGTTATAGGTATTGGACACATACTACCAACATGGTCTTACTAGTGATTCCTTAGCTAATATAAAAGTCATATTATATGCTTATGTGTCTTCTAAAATTATGTGTTTTATTCATATGTTGTGATTTCATGACTTATGCTCTTAATTCCATTATGATCCATGTATTGGGAATTTTAAATCATTATTATGATCTATAAAATGAATGGTGTAATATTCATTTGTTATTCTCAAGTTTTATACCATTTGTTCAGGTTATGTTTACACATTTCTTTTATTTACCCTTACTGAGCATCTAAGCTCACACCTTCCTATATTTCCTTTCCCAAAGTTATGAAGAAAGTTTATAGGTAGAAGTACTAAAGATGGAGTTCTTTATATGATATGTTGAAAATATTTTACTAGTATATAAGATTTTGTTTCTATGATTCTAAAGATACACAACTATTATAGTCATCGGGAATGTATTATTGAAATTTATTCTATTTTCATCTAAAATGGTTTAATATCCATGTATGTTAAACCTAGGTCACTATAAAAATTCGTTATTGGATTATATATTCAATTATGAATGAGTATCGATCTAATTTGGTTAGACTAGTGCTATAAAAACTTCATAGAATCTGATATATAATTCATGATTGAAGCATATAGATCAAAGGAATCATTTCTTGAGAGGCTTAACTCGAAACACTAATATTACTCTTGAATTTATCACTACGGAGAACCAGTTAGTAGATATTTTTACTAGTTACCTTTCTTTTAAATTTTTTCATTTTATTAAAGTTTAGTTGGGTTTCTTTGAATATAAAAATGTTAAAATTTTCATTTTTCATTTTTTAAATTTTACATTAATGCCTTATAAGAATTAAATGAATTTATTTTGTTTTAGTTTATTTTAGAATTTTGTTATTTTTATTTTTATTGTACATGATTTTATTTTATAAATTTTTTTTTATTTTTTGTGTTATTTTATTTATATTAAGACATAATTGACCCTAAATCGATAATCGGGTTGTAAACCTTTTTCAGATCGGTTACTTAACCTATAAACCCATTTAGCCATATAATATTTCTCCCTTCACTAATATCATTTCTCTAATATATTGAACCATTGAACATTTACCTTATTCATCCCTATCAATTACCTTTCAACCTTTTATCTACCATGTACCATGGGAATATCCAAGCATTGTGATGATGGAAGGTTCGATTAGTCCGGTGGTGTGCCACATAGGGTACTAGCTAGAAAAGACATCGATATAGTTTAGTTGAAGACTACCGAGTCGTTTATAAAAAAATATTCCAAATTAATGGTTGGGAGTTCTTTATAATGAAAATAATTTAGGTTTAATGTCTAAAGAAGTATTGAAGAAGTTCACGAGGAATATAGATCTTCTGTTTAGTGAAGCAGAGGATGTTTTTTCAGCTTATGTCAATGGGAAAGTTGTGTTAGTTTCACTAATATAAATGGATTAAATCTCCCATTGTCTCATTAAGTGGGGTTCAACATGAACTGTATTATAGTAAGTATTTGTTTTATGGGACTAACCGAGATTTTCATGTTCATTTTTTGAACCTATGTTATTGAGAAAAAAGTTGTAAATGATTTAATGCCTGAAAGTTATGTCCATTACAAGTTTTTCAGGACTTGTATTTCCTAGATTGCTTGTGAAATGTAGAAGGTGCTGTTTTTGTATATGTATGTATTATATATACTAATCAAAAATCTAAATCCAAATCTTCCATGGTATATGATTTTATATATGAATCATAGTTGTAGAAAATTAGATACTACAGTGACACTACATCAAATTATTTAATACCATTTAGATATGAAGGTGTGGATCATGGTGAGAAATCCCAAACCTCGCCACCTAGGAATGCAACACCTGTTATGACAGTGCCTACAAGGGTGGCCTAGGAGTCAATGGTTTCCGAACTAGAGCATCATTTTTTAATGTAGGTACCACTATATAAGATCTAGTTCAAATAATAGAAGTTAATGTTTCTAGAGGTTCTTAATTTGTTTTGCATATGGATATAAATATTGGGATATATGATGTATCTCATGAGTAATGTTAAGTTGAAACTATCACTAGGGTGTCTTTTCTAGTGGATATAGATTAACCTAATGTGAACCAATTAGTATTTTTTTAAATTATTCTGAGATATCCTTTTGATATAGATAGAGTTGGGTATGTCCTTATATATAATTCTGATCATTCTTTTACTCAATGATTCATACCATCACCTCCTCTAATGCATAAATATACACCTTAAGTTCATAAGGGTTATGAAATATTGGGTATGAAAATACTTTTATTAGATCTAATGGGTAAATTTAATAATATTATAGAATATTATAATTAGTTAAAGTTGGAAATGATATCCTAAAATCCTGAGATAAGATGACCCAAGGAATGTTTAGTTTCCAAAAATAATTTTGACAGGATAGTTGGGATCATGGAGACCCCATCAGACCTGATCAAAAATCTGAATCATGTTGGACCTATTTACACTATGATAAGTTATAAGGAAGTTAGGGAAATTAAAACCCAATTGATTGAGATGAATAATAATATTTTCGACTATATTTGTGTAGAAAAATATTTTTTTTAACTCAAGGGAAAATAATTCAAATTATCCTTGTGATCTAATATGTTATGTCTAAGGATATTATTGTTGTGATTAAAATTTTTATTTCTAAAATAAATGATATCTTGCATACTTATAATATAATAGTGGTATGTCAGGATGATTTCATTAAAAGTTTCCAAATAACTACCATCTCTTCATTTTCACCTTCTACGGTTCTTAACATTCAAATTGGAGTTGATAAGATGATATTTTAGTTGAAATTAGTTTCCTATAAGATTAAATATAATCAATGTGACATGGTCACACCTATGATAATGAAATATTTCAAGAAAGTTCTTTAGGGTGAGTGACTAGACACCTAAAAATCTGTTTGAAAGCTTCATGTTATAACTAAAATGTAATTGAATAATGTGGAATGTTATCATGATAAATCCATTAATGGAATGTTTAAAGGTAAAATAGTTGTATCTAAATATATTTATTGGACGATATCTTGGTCAATTTGTCTAGTAACCAAAAATAATTGGTTCTTTACAAATTTTCTAGTAAATATATATGAGGAAGTTGAAGGTTTTCACTCTGAATCTTTATAATAGGATTCTCATTCCACAAATACTAAGGTGAATCCAGATATTCTAGTACCACCTATAGGGATAGAAATTTATTGTTTAAAAGACACTCAAGATTATACCATCAGTGAAACCAGCTATAACTTGTATACCAAATCCAGTTTTTCTTTGGATACTGAAATAGAACCTACTAGCATTTTTGTTCATGTGGTAGAACATGATTTCATAAAATATATATCCAATATAGAATTGAAATTGTAATCTATGAATGGAAGATTGGTCATTATCCACAGATACATCAATATGGTTTTAAAGAATTCATATTTAGAAATTTCTGTCACTTCATCTAATTTTCATCCTTCTCCTAAGTCTAGTGCTCCTTAATTTTTGTCCACTAGATAGACTGAGTATTTCAAATTAAAGGTAAATAATGGTTTATAAATATTCTACTAGATGAATATATATATATATATATATATTCATATAATTCTATTCTTATGTTTTATAAGTTAGATGTTAATTTGAGGATTACCATGTTTGTAGACGATTAATAATAACATAGAGGTAGAATAACTCTTGAACCAACTCCTTTACATACCTTTAAAAGTGCCCTAAAAATAGTATACACAATTATAGATCCATCTAGTATTTTTAGAAAAGAGGAATCCATGTTGGAAGCTACCATAATTGTGGAATGATCTAGGTATGAAGATTCATCCTTAGGGTGTCCAAATAAGTTGTACATGATATTTACCTAATATTATTATTTCAATATTACTTTGTATAACTATTAAAGATTTCATAGCATGCCTGATCGGGATCCAGGTGACAATTTTTTTATTGGATCTGAAACTCGTGATACTACTGAAATGGAGAAGTTTGTGTTGCCTCTCGTGATGGACCCTCCAACTACCTCCCAAACCATTCCATCTATTAATATTTCTCCACCCAAAACTCTTTCTTATATTAACCCTATCCAAAAACCTAGGTCTTATGACTATTATATTGTATATATACTTTTATGGTAGATTAGTGGATGTAAAATAGTATAAATGTTTATAATTAATGAAATCCTTAATTTTCTATTTCTTAGGTCTCTCTTCATGATTATATTATTTTAATATATTTTATCTCATTATTTCACAGTTATTATTTTTATTTAATATGTTTCATCTAGATATTTCATATAGATTTTAATTAATGTTTTATTCCATTATTTTTGTGTTATTTGTTTTTTTACTAAATTTCATATTTTTCAATAATTCTCATCTAGTTTTAGAACTATTTAAAATTAATTCATAAAACTATGTTATAAATTAAAAGCGTTTCCTCACCATAACCCTCCTTTTTAATGAGATTAAAATGGTGATAAGATTATACAAAGTTGGAGAAGGTACAAAAATATTCTAATTAAAGGGAAGGTGAAAAGGGGATATTAATGGACTACTAATGTTGTTAAAATGTATTCCAGATACTTTAGGTTTTGATTATATCAAATAACATTCATATTTTGTTGATTATTTTTTTTATTATGTGTGTTAATAAGTTTTTTAATTATTTTAGATCATTCTGAAGAGATATACAATTATGTGATGTCTTCTGAAAATTTTTGAAAGTATGGAAAATTTGATAAGTGTGAATTTGGAAATGTGGATAAATTAATACATTATGAAATTCGGTGTGTTAATTAGATGTTTAAATGAAGAACCAACATGAAACATATATGTCACTAAATAAGCTACATAGAAATCACTTATGTCAATGAATCCCCTTTTTTAGAAATAATTTATGTCAAAAAATAGATATTTGAATCAGTAATGTGGTTTAATCATCTATGAGATTTGGATACATAGGTAAAATGGTTACATGTTTCAATATGGAAAGGTAATTATTTTTTCAATGTTAAAATTTTCTACATGAGAAAGAATCATTTATAATGAAATTTGTAATCATTATAAATACATATTTAATTAGGATATCTGGATAAAGGGACTAAGTGAAGAATGACTATGTGAATAAATTCATCTTTGTGAATTCAAATCAATTAAATTCAGTTTCTTGGTGATTTTTAATCATCTATGAAATTTTTCATCCTTTCATTTATTAATGTTTTTGTATTTTCAGTTCAAATCATTATATTCAGTCTTTCATTAAATGATTGATTGCCACTTTATTATGGAATATATTATAAAAAGATTCATGTAAAGAGAAAATAGTATAATACAAGGATAATTTAATGGTTTTTAATATTGGTGATGAATTTTTGAGAAAATGACTTTAAGAATTTAATTCCAAGATTGGATTGTATGGATTTACTATTGTGTGATTAAAAAGTGAATTTTCTCATGAATATTTAATATTTTTGTTATTGAATAAGATATTATACCCAATAATAGAAGCACTTACACTAGTGTCTCTCTCTCACTCTTGAAGCTCCTTGTTCAATTCTCTATTTTATGAAAAAAACACCTAATGATCTACAGTTATAATATCAAAATCAAATTGTATATGTTTTCATAAAAATCACCTTCAGAAATTTTTTATTATGATCACTTATTCTTTATATTTCTTCTCTTTTATCGGTATTATTTTGTGACTATGAGCTTCATTGATAAAATCTATATTTATTCTCACTATCACTGAGAATATTCCATTCAAAAGAAACATGAAATATTTTGTCTATAAAGCGTTTTTGAAGCCTAGTTAAAACATCCTATTATTATACCAACTGTAGACTTCTTGCACTTAGTCATGTAGTATATGTGAAAAGGGATGGCTTTCCCTAATAAAAAGACTACTATTGTGAAAATACAAAAGCTCTTGCTGTTGAGAATTAGAGGAGTCGATTATAGGATTTGTATTCCTACAATAAGTATAAATCTCTATTTTTAGATACATTTTCCTTATGATTTTATTTACACTATTTGTTTGTGTTACTAAAAGATAAAATGTGATGATATCTTTAAAGAGGGTTCTTTTCTAAGTGAATAAATTTTGAGGAAGTCAATTCAACCCCCAATTGAGACTTAGTGTGGTAAGTCTCCAACCCACAGTCCATTATTTTACTATTTTCGCTTTCCATAGGTTCTATATAATGATTTTATTCAGTCTTGGAGTGGGTTATGAGTATGGTTTGATATAATATGGTCATGGTTGGGTTATAAAGTGGTTTCATTAATTTTCATTAGTGGTTGATCCTTGATTACTCTATTTATGTGTGGTATTTTCATGACGTCTTCATATCAAGGATGGGTATTCAGAATCACTCAATTATTTGGGTAAATTGTAAGAGTACCATGTATGTTTTTTCATTGGGTTTGTAGTGTGATTTGAAATAATGAAAGCTATTAAAATTAACTATAATAAATTTTTATAGAATGGGATTTTCTCCACATGTTAGTTATTATTTTATTATTATTAAATTGTTATGGTGAATTTATTGATGGTTTTGTAGTATATTATGATTATTTTGGGATAAAAAAATTCCATGTGTAAATTGATCTTCTGAAATACCCTCCTATAAAAGGAATAATCATTTAGATATGATAATTAAATAGATTTGTAAATATGAAATTATTATTTTATTTCGTGTGTCTATGATGATAGTTGAATATTAAAGAAGGATAAAATTTGAATTTTTAAATGTTTTTATTCTAGGATTTCAATATGCTTTCCCCTATTTTTTGTGTAGATTATTGTATTTGTATGAATATTGAGTATAAGTGGTTTTATACTTATTAGTTTGTTGGAGTGATATGTGTTTTCCTATTAAGAGATAGTTTTTCATTTTGATTGATGGAAAATGAAGGTTTTTTTATGTGTGATTCTGGGCCATGGTATTTACTTTTGTCATCAAGGTATATAGATTAATGATTTGGTAAGTCTTGTATAGGAGGGATGGAATTATAGACACTTAATAGCTGATGAATATGGCGTAGAATGGATCAAATTTTTAACAAGACATAGGATAAGCACAAAGAAGGTTTTGGTGTGCATTAAATGGTTAATAATGATTCGGTATAAAACATTGTTATATGATAAAAAATGGTTTTAATTTAATGTTTAAAATGATTTAAAAATATACATAAATTATCTGATTGATATTATGTCTATAACAGTTAAATGGGGGTGAAATGGGAATACAAGATGTTTTTTGTGGGTATTTCACGTGTCTGTTTGGGGATAGATTGCATTATAGATATTTCATGAAGTGGTGTGTAGTGATTATAGTGTGGGGATAGTTATTGTTTTCAATGGGTTTGTGTTATTATGGACACCTTGTGCTAGTATTATATGTGTTATATTTTATTTTGATTTATTTATTCAACCCACCCGAGTTAGATTAAAATACTCATACCCAAATGTTTTTTGTATCATGGTGTTTTCTCCAATATATAGGTTAATGAGGATGGATGGATGGATACGATCTTTTCCCTATACACAATTATCAAGTGTGGTACATCAAATTGGTTATGTTCTCAATGTGGTGAGACATGTTGGGGGTCATGCATTGTATGTGGTGCTAGCAATGTTTATTTTATTTATTTTCAAGATACCCAACTCTAATAAATTTAATCTGGATATGTATGATGTGAGATAAATAAGTGGATATGGATTGATGATGATGATTTTTAACTAGATTTTGGTAAGGTTTCGGTAATTTCATGGTTGGACTGAAGCCAACATAAAATGTTTGACTGTACTGGAGGTTGGGTTTGGTAGTGTTATGACCCAACCCACATTTTCTGTTTGATGTAGCATGAACATGATGTTTGAAATTGGGGAATGAGAGTGAAAAATCAATGGAAAATAAATTATTGGGTTCTTATTTTTATAATCATGATAATTTGATATTACACCTATGTACATAACATGGTGGGTTTTCCTTGGTGAAGGTGGGTGCTACTTGACTTGGTAGGTGCAGGTTTCTTCTAATGTATGTTCACTAGAGAAGTAGTATGCTTCTTCGACATTTTCATAATAGGTATAGAGTATGATACATTTGATTTTTTTGTTTCATCATCAACCCTATTTATATGAAATTCCATTTAGGTTTCAATGGAGTGTTGGTTGACTGAGCTAGATAGCTCTATATTAAAGCCTGCAGAATTTCTTATGCATTCATTTCCAATTAGTATTTTATTATTATATTTGGGTATTTTATATTGACCATTATTATTAATTAATTATTGTATTATTTTGGATATTGGTTTATTTATGACATGGTGTTGATAAATTCTTTTGTTCTATATTTATTCATAATTATATGGTAAATGCCTCTAATTTGTATAGTTTATAACTTAAGTTCTACACACCAAATAAGGGCATATTAAATGTAATCCTTAGGGGTGACTCTCATATTTAGTACATGTCCATGAGAGAGGATCAATTATATTGGGTTGTTATAAGGTGGAATCAAAGATTTTGGTTGAAATTTAGGGTGGATTATTATGTTAGGAACTAGTTAGGTTTTCATGTGTTTCTATTACAAACCAACCCAGGTAAATCCATAATGCCTCCCATCATAGCCCGCCATAAGGCTTGGAGCACGTTCCTAATCACCATGGGCTAGAAAAAAGATCAATGGTATCATATATATGAATTATTGAATTATTTAATCATCCAAAAGACATATGATAATATGAAAACAAACATAGTTTCAAAGAATTTATCTAAAGATACATCATATTTCAAAACAACCAAGCCATAGTGGTAACATCCAACAAACTATATGACATGATCTAGGTAAAAAAATTGAAAGTCACAAAAATGAAATCCAAATAAACCCTAGGATTTGTCTCCATGTGACCATATATCACCTCTATCCCAATAAAATATTATGAAATATTATTTTAAGAGTCAACCTCTATATAGAAATCATCACTTTTCTTATATCTTGGAAAACCAAGTCTACAAATACCTAATGCATATAGTAGTTTATGAGTACTAAAGAACATTAAGATAACAAATAAGAATATATAAAATGTATATCAATGTGGATATATTAGTTCTTTCCAATAACATATTCTATAAAATTTTCATAAAAAATAACCTTCCCATATAAAATCATCTTATGGAGTTCATTTCAGAAAATATGCCATATTTAAAAAAACAAGAAAATATGTTATAACATATATCCATGTGGCATAAGTAGTTTAGTAAACTAGGTTATTAGTTATAAATAACCATATAAAGTTGGAAAATAAGAATATAAATATATATTCACATAATATATCTTGAAAGCACCTAAGGTACAACCACAACATAAGGGTGTATGCAACTAAGACAAACAATGAACACTGGTCAGTATAAATGAACTCTAATGTTTTAACAGCATGATTTCCCATATTATCTAGCCACTATAAACTATGGAATCATTAGAACACCCCCTAGTGATATTTATCCCTATTAGGTATCACATATTTCTAGTTTCCCCCATACCCCAAGGACATCCCAATTTTCTAAAATAATATCATTCCATTCAAGAAACCAAGATCACTCTTGATTAATATTTTACAATGTAAAGACCATTTATTTTCATTACCATATTTTTAAAATTAGTTTTCTATATATACAAACACAAAATTCATTGTCTAAAAACCATTTCCCTCTTAATTCATATTTCATTCATTCTATAAAACTGAAATTTAACACTAAAAATAAGTTTTCAAATAAAAATCCTATTTGAATATAATTTCATAATAAAAAATATCAAATTAACCTCTAATGTATTTATTATCATTAATTATATATTAAAAAAAATGGAAATACATAATAATATAAATCATTCCAAGGGAAAATCAATAGGATATATACACCTACCTTCAATTCTTTGAAAATAAGGTTTCCTTTTAGACCTGTGATGGGAGGAGAACTGATTGAATTTTTAAAAACTATATTATGATCAATGAACAAAAAAGACTAAAATATTCTTAAAGATACACCAACATATGGAGGGTGATAAAAAAATATCACCACCAAGGCGCCTCGAGATCAAAGAACACCATACTAGGGTTGATAATCTAACGACTCGTAATTTTAATAAAGGAATTTACTATCTTATAATTGTTTCATATTGATTTATGTACTATAAATCACATTCCCAACATGATGAAACCAATTAAATATAATTATATGTATTTTAAAATTACATTTTGAGAGTAAAAACTTCCATAAGAATAGATAATATTATAATGAGAAAAAATATAAAATAAAACAACAATAATAGGAAAATTTGGATATGCTCGATCTCTATGAATAATCACACTCATGAACAACACTATACAAATGAATAAAAATGTTATTAATAAAATATTGATTTTGAAAATGGAAATACTTATATAAATTTGAGATAAAATAGTAGTGAATGGTGAATGAATGAAATATGAGGTGTTTATATGATGTAGGAAAACCATATGACAGTTACAAATAGGACCATTAAAATAATAATCTAATTATTCAAATTGTAACCTGATCATTATCCTACTATATGAAAATATTAAATAATATTTTAAAGTCTTATAAAATAAAATATTACATATTTATATCATCATTTAAGAAAAAAATGTATTAAAATGATAAAATAACTGTCCATATTTTTAAAAAATGTATATGTTTTATGTATATTTTTATAAAAAATTAATTATTTGAAATAAATTTATTTTCATATAATGGGTTTATGAATTACTATTATTTTTTATGAAAATTATAATAAAATTTCCTTAGACCATGATTACTTTTTCAAAGGTCCATAAAATTCATCATAATATTAAAATTGGTATTTTTGAAAACAAAATTGGAATTCAACTAGAAATTATCTTTATAAAAAATTGAAACTAATTTTCATAAAATAAATTTAATTTTTGTAATTTTCAGGTCAATAGATTTTTAGGGGGTTTTTTTGTATTTTTATTTTATAGGTGTATTTTTAATGAATAATAAAATATTGTAAAATACTATATTTATCATTATGAGCTTAATACCTGAATTTTTGAGTCTAGGGATATATAAGGACCCACTAGTTAAAACTCAAAAAAATCATTTACTTTTCATAGTCACAAAAATCAATACTATTATCATCCTTAAACCCAAATAATAAACTAATGAATATAATATTAATAAACACCCTTATCCTATTATTATAAATACCACCCAATCTCCCCACGGTGTCAAAGCCTTAACTATTTTCATATTTCTTCCCAATTTCCATCCCAATACTCTTTTCCATGTCTTAGTGATTCAATTTTCACAGAAATACCATTTCATGGAGCCTAAATGGGTATCCTAAGAAGAGAAAACCAAAGGAAGTTGTAAGATTCATGTATAATATCTTTCAGTTGTATTCTTATTCTACTCTCCATATGATCACTGTTGATATAAAAATTGTAACATATGTATTTTAAAAATATTATTTAGTTATTATTATAGTGTAATATCAATGTTAAACCCTCCATTGTTTCATTCCAAAAACAAAAACATTTCTCATAATATGGTTGGTTCAACACCTCCATGAAAAACATGCTTTTTTATTTACTTCCCTCAAGGTTTGTTCTAAAAAACTTATTATAGTTAAATAATATGGTAATAAGATTATTATACCTTATTTATTATTCTATAATTTATATATATATATTATATTAAATAAAATTAAACTAGTACATTATGTTCTATAAATGTACCTAAATGAACTAACCGCTTAACATTAACATTTTTGATAAGTGAATCATCCCTATGTCAGAACACAAAAGGATATTTTGGACCATTACAATTTATGGATAAAATGTATCATTTAATTTCACTTAATTAGTTTTATTTACATTTAACAAGAACATCAATGATTATATATTGGTGATCCAACCGTGGAAGCATGAAACAAACACTCTTTGAAAAGAAAATTAAGTCTTTATATCTCATTAAAATAGTTATAAATGTGAATAATAAAAATATATATAATTAAATATATATGGAAATGATTCTAAATTTAGTAATTTATGAATTTCAATTGACTATTCATTTCATTATAACCAATTGTAAAATTAATTCAAGAACATAGTTAAGGGGTCTCTTTGAACTACCCTTTTCGACTAGATTGTGTTATTTCACTATATAACGCTCATTAACTATCTATTTGTGTCATGGAATTATTTTAAATTATTTATATATGTTTCTTTTATATATTGAGCTTATCCTCTATTCCTTTTGTAGGTTAATACAAGTCTTATAATCATTTTTCAAGTTTATTCTTTAAAATCAATCCTGATTAAGGGGATCCTTTCTATCATCTATTGGTTTGATGTAACATTAATTTAATTTCTTTATTCCTATTCATGATTTAAAGAAAAATATGATTATTTAATGTATAATTGTTCTCATTTTTCTTTTATTTTCAATGAAATTTTAATATTTTCTATTTCTCTAAAAAAAATTAATTAATTCATTAAAACACTAATTTGAATTTTCAAATATTTTCCTAATTCTCTACAATTTCCCATTATATTTTGTCCAAATGAGAACCATATTTTGGAACCTTTTATTTGTTGCACTTATATAATGGTCTAAAATGTTTAATCCTTGATAATATTTATAATATTTTTGAAATATCCTTTGATTGTGATTTTTGGAAAGATTATTAAACCCTTTTGTTCCATGGTAAATTCTTATGATTATTCCTTATGATTGATTTCCTTTTATAGCACACATAAACGTGTGAATGTTAATTTGGTTTCACCTAGATTAATATCCAATGGATTGGGAAATTCTTTTTAGATCATGAGACATTGTGTATTGGATACGAGTGTGAACTTAATCGGCAATGGGACTCAATCAACCATGTTATGTTGTCTTATTGGATAACCATATCTTATTATTATTTCATTTGTATAATAGTTCCAATTTATTATATTTATATGATCTATAGATTCAATGTACTAGATGTCCTTTTTCTAGGTGATTATTCATGAGGCCTCTATTCTATGATATCATGTTATGTCATTTGACTCACATGTTATGCATCGTTAACAAGTTTATTCCATTTCTAGGATTTATGTATCACCCTTTTCTTTTATGAATTCCCTAGGATGACCTGTGATGTTTTAGGAGATCAGTGGGACTTATGAACTCATTATAGAGATTAAAATGATGTTTTTTAAAAAAAATTGATGAACCTAGTCTTCTAAAGACACCAGGTCTCAGGTTTATTAGATTGTGTTTAATGTTTTATTATGTCAAAAAATATATACTAATATGTCTAAAAATATTATGAAACTATAGTTGGTATTAGACAAAGGTCATGTTCTTTTTGGGGTTAGGACTAGAATAATTTAAACAGAACCCAATAGATAATTCTATGTATTATAAAATGTCATTAAAGTTTGGTGATGTTTATATCAAGTGGTTTCCATGAAATGAAATCCATGCTAGGATAAAATAAGTGAATGTGGCTCTCACATAATTTTACATAGGTTAAATAACCTCAAAACTAATATATTGAGTATTGAATCAATCATATACTAATTGAAAATAATGTTTCCTTGATGTACATCAGGTTTGAAACTCCTAGAGGATATTCGTTGGAAAAAAAACAACTCATTACGAACCATTATGAAGGACTTAAATGGATTGATGTTAGAGAAAACCTAATTGGAAAATTACCATGGATAAACATGATTAAATAAGATAGTGTCATAAGTTAAGAAATAGTTTTTATTTATATGTTATTCCTTTATGTTATTAGTTTCCCATTCTCATATTCTTTACAAAGATTAAACTCATCCAATTTTTAGTTTTACGTAATGTAGGTAAATAAGAGGAATTGTGCCAACAAAGAATGTTATATGAATTATTTTGACTACCCTAATGATATTAATATACTTTTGGGAGACTTAGGTGATAACATCATTGAAATACTAGATTAGTAGACTCAAGTTATGAATAATAACATGAATTTAGTGGAACACCCTCCTCTTAAAAAAGATATTATTGATGTCGGATCCTTTATGCGACAAAGGCCTCATACCATTAGTGGATCGTATCATCCCCTTAGAAAAAAATAATGGTCTAAATATATTGAGAATATATCATATATACATCAATTACTATAAAAAGATAATGTCATGATAGCTATTTGTTATCTTGAAGGGGAATCTGATTATTGTTGGACAACAATCAAGAACATGAAGAATGAAGAGGAACATTATTCCTTGTAATGAGAAGGATTCAAGGAAATATTTTCCAATAAATATTTTCTATGAACAATCTATATTAAAATATAAAGGGAGATACTTTGACAAAATAAAAATAAATATGAGTCTATTAAGTCATATGCGGCAATATTTATAAGGATTTAACTATATACCTTTGGATTCATAATCAACATTGAATGTAAGGTCTACCACTTATTTAGTGGATTAAATATGAGTGTATGGAAATATTTACCTATTTGGGACCTTGAAATATATAAATATATTTTCAATTATCTTTTTAAGGTTTAGATTCATATCAGTAATGCTCATTGGTCTCATGGTGATAGAGATAAATAGTATAAAATTGATTTTTTTTGGAAGAATCAACAGATAAATCTCATTAAGAGAAAAAAACTACCCACATGTCAAAATATGGGAATAAGCATCTCAGAAACTATATCAAGTAAAATGGGATATTATTTAAATGATAAAATTATTGGAATTTTATAATAAATAATAAAGGGTTAAAAATAATCCCACTAATGTGTGTAAGGAAAATAGGGTTCATATCAACTCCCAGATTGTGGTATAGTGTTTCAACTATAAGGAAGTATGGTATTTTTCAAAACTAATCCTTAATAAAAGTTATTTTGAATACAATCAGTGAAAAAAAAGCATATTCTAGTGATCTATGAAGCGCATATGATACCATTACAACTATATTAGATTCCATAAATGATGTGTTGATAGGTATATTAATTATTAATTTAATAATAATGAGCATACTATTTTAATTTTGGTTCCAAATTTTTTTCATATCATGCATTCTTAGTGTGTCTATTCAAACACCTTCTCCAAACATGGGGGTTGAGAGATCTTTGAGAATAGAAAATGGGGTAACTATTGCATCTAAGGTATATAACTTCTCCCTAGTCAATGTTTGTGGACAAACCCTCCATGAAAAACATTTCATACCAACTTTAGAGGAGTTTGATACTGTCTAGGGAAAGTATTGGTTTTCCTAATATAATCCATCATCAACTATCGAGATAGGGAGATCACTCTCCATATCATAAGTAATCTTCTAATTTTATAAAATTGTAAGTAGGATAATTATTATTTTTAGGGTATTCATATCTTTTGTTGATATTATTACCTTATGAGAAAGAATATCTAGCTCAAATATTTTAGAGAAATTATAGAATCACGCTTGAATACACATGAATTGTGATGGATTGTACTAATTTCTTCTGTGAAGAGATTAATAGTTTTCATCATGGTTAAGAGGTTTATTTTTCAACTAAACTTATACCTAGATCTCTTCTCATATCCATGAATACCAATATAATTTCCACTATTGAGTTGGAAGAACTAGATAAGCAGTTAAAAGAGAATATAAAAATGGGGGTTTTATGCCCGAGTGATCCCCCTTGAGGTTTGCTGGTCTTCTCCCTAAACAAGAAGTTTGGGTCAATGTGCATCTAAATTGATTATCAGGAACTCAATAAAATCATGAATAATAAAAAGAATCCCTTTCCCATGATTGATTACTTATTCATTCAACAACATGGGTAATGATACTTTTCTAATGTGTACCTTCATTCAGGATACAATAAATTAAAGGTGAAGAAGGAAGATATTACCAAAAATTCCATTTGAACATGGTATGGAAACTATGAGTTAATAGTGATTCTCTTCAGACTCACTAATTTTATTGACAATCATTATGAGCTTAAGGAATTGAGTCTTTATATAATACCTCAATAAATATTTGGTAGTATTTATAGATGATATTATGATATATATCAAAATTGTAAAGGGGAATGAGGACTAATTTCATAATGTGATTAAGAATTTTTGAAAGGAGAATTTATATGAAATGTTCTATATGTGTTAGTTCTTGATATAAGAAGTGTCATTTTTGGAGCATGTTATATTAGAAACATGATATATTCGGACAATTATAAGAAAAAGGCAACTGAGTAGTGTCCTAGTCCAATATCTATAATAGAGAGTTATAGTTTCTTTATAATATCTTGGGATTACCAAAGATTTGATATAAACTTCTCATGATTGTAAAAACCACTAACACTGATGGATTTAAAGTGAGTACTATTTTTTGGACTTATGAGTGAAATGATAGCTTCATGGATTTGAAAATTTTTCTTATCACAGTGCACGTTATCATGTTTCCCTGATATTGGGAAATTTTCCTGGTATATAGGGATGTTTAAAACAATTTCTTGGGTTACGAACTGCTAAAAAAATAAAAGGTGGTAGTCTATTCAATAAGGTAGTTTTAAGTTCATAAGAAGAACAATCCAACACATGATATAGATCTGGAAATAGTAATCTTCATGTTGAAATTACGGTGAAATTATCTTTATGGGGCGAAGAGTGACATATATATAGATCATAATATCCTAAGATATATATTCAGATAAAGGAGATTAATATGCATCAGCAAAGATGGTTAGAACTGATCAAAGACTATGAATTCTCAATCCATTACCATCATGGAAATTAAAATAATTTTCTAGATTCTCTAAGTAAAAATGCATAAAAAACCTTATCAATTATGAGAATTTAGAAGGATCAAATATTCATATGCATCTAAAAGATGTATATGAGATTCATAAAGGTATACACATCACTATTCCTTTCTTGAATTTTTTCTCAATCATCCCTTTGAGAGAAGATAATGATTGTTGAAAGAGATGATATATAAATTCAAAATATGCTGGAAGCTATATGAAAATATAAATACTCATAATTCAAAATTCATGAATAATGAGTTCTAATATTTGGTTCATGAAAATGTCTACCATCAAATACTTAGAAAAAGAGGGAGTCATTGAATGGTGTACATAGCTAGGAAATATCTATAAACATAGGGAGCATAATATTCATTGGGATATTCGAGATAACTTTTTGAAAGACAATATGAAAAAAGATATAATATATATATATATCAAATGGTATTGTATGTCTAAAGGTGAAGGATGGGATTCAAAAGTCCAATGGGATGATGCAACCATTATCAATATCCCCTTGGAAAGGGTAAAACTTCACCATGGAAATTATCACTAGTATTACAAATACATCAAGTGGAAATAATGCAACATGGGTTGAGGTGGACCATCTTATAAATAATGATCATTTCATTATAATTATATAGTTCATCCAACATGATCATCAGACAATGATATACGTCAGAATAGTGGTGAGGCTATTTGGAACAACACTATCAATTATATATGACTGAGAACCTCGATTTAATAAAATGTTCTATAAAAGTCTTAAAAATTATCTAAACAATGAATTTAGCTTCATTATGACTTATTACACAAAAATGAAGTCCAAAGTGAGAAGAATATCCAAACACTAGTTGACATCCAGATATCATGGATAATTATCTTTAAATGTATATGGGATTTGTATCTTCTTTTGGTTGAGTAATAGTAAAATATTACTTTTTACATAAAGTACCATATGCATCAACATAAATACTTTTATGTGAATAAATGTATAACACCTGTTTTATAGGATGTTTTTGGTGAACCAAATTTTTTGGGTCCTAAAATTGTTAAGTAAATGGTTGAAAATCTCCAAACTATTTAACAGCACATCTACATTTCTCAAAGTTAATAGAAGATCTATGCTGAAATTCATCGACGAGACCTATAATTTGTGGTTAAAGATGATTTTTTCCTATACATATCTTTATGGAAATGAGTCATGAGATTTTTGACAAATTGTAATCTAATTCCTAGGTACATAATCATATTCAAGAATCTCAATCACATCAGAGTTGTATCAAATCGACTAGCACTCCAACCAACCCTTTCTCATGTACATGGCATATTTTATGTAAACCTATTAAGGAAGTAAATAAAAAATACCACAAATGTAAAAAAAATAGAGTTAATGTAGCTAGAACATTTTATCTCCCATAAGTAAGAGCATGTGAAGATCATGGACCATAGTGATAAAGTTATACGCAACAATACAAATCACATAATCAATGTAGTTTGGTGAAACCATAAGTGTAATGTGGTGGCGTGGGAACTAGAGGAACCCATGAAGAATATGCACTCTCACTAATTTTCATTATAATATGTAAAATTAAATTTTTATGTAGAAATTTCTTGAGGGAAGAAGAATTTAATGTCCCAAAATTTTGAAAATCGAATTTCACTTCTTATAATTATGTCATTTGAGTTTTGTAGAATAAAGTAAATATACCAAATTATGAATCTAAAAATAATTTATAATATTAATTTAAACATTAAATTTAGTTAATAAAAATTTAGCTAAGAATTGAAAGTATTATTTAAGTGAAAAATAGAACATAAGATAATAATAATAATAATATTTGAATCTGATCAATCTACTAAAATAATCATACTCACGAACAACACTATATAAATGAAGCAAAATATCAGTAATGGAATATGGATTTTGAAAATTAAAATGTATATATAACATGGAGATAAAACAAAATTGAATGAATAATTTAAAAAATATAAGTTATCTATATGATGTATGGAACTCATATGACCATTAAAAATTTAAAGATTGAAATAGTAATATGATAGTTGAAATTGTAATATAAATGTTTGAAAACTAACATGACCATTAACATCCCCCATGGTAATGTAAAATAATATTGCGGTATCTTATGAAATTAATGTAACGACCCAACCCCAGTTACCCATAGTTGGTTCATTATTACATAACATTGGCATGATCACAAGAAAGATCAAATCTCTAAAGACCGATTGGTTTAGTAGCCTTGGAAACACTAGATATATTCATAAGTTTTACATTACATCATTAAACGAAAAACTACTACAACAACATATTGTCTCCATAATCCACACTCATATCCTCACATAATATCCCTGCAGGTCATTCATAACTTACTTCTTCACTTCCTAGGAAAAATAAAACATAGAAAAGGGGTGAGCTCAAATGCCCAGTAAGGATAACAATATAGCGGAAACTTTCATAAATAAGAATAAACGTTTAAGGAAATGTATAACTAAAACAAAAGCCTTTCAAACATGAACTTTCAACATGGTATGGCATAAATAAAATGAAATAATGCCATTTACTTATTCACATGGATATTCTACTAATCGAATAATCACATGCAAAAATCAATAACCACTTTCATAATGATGGAATGCATAATGCCAGACTATCATAACCACATAGCCAAGGCCTCGTGCCAAGACTACAAATAAGATTTTGTCAAGGCCTTGTGCCAAGATACTAGTTTGTCTCATGAGACCTACCGATGCATCGAGGAGCTATAGCGGGCTCCACCCGTCACATATTAAGTCCAATGCATTCCCATATGAAAAGGTTTAAACATAACATAAACATTCGTATTAAAACTAGCATACGAAATGTCAATACATTCACTATAAACTATGAATGGTATAAAAATAGCACATCCACAGTCAAACATATCACAAAACCTTCAATACAATATAGGAGTTTTGTATCATAATAAATCAACTTCAAATAATCTTAAAATCCATCAAAGGATGTTGACATAGATGAAATCAAAATTCTTTTTAAAGAAATATCTCCTTTTATTTTGAAATCATTTAAGATCCATATAAAATAAAACATTTTCTTTGAAAATACTCTTATAAGCTTGTAAGGGAAGCTTTGAAGATTTTATAACGGCGGAAAATAGCCGCACCCGCCGTATAAGTTAGAAAAAACATTTTACCTTAATTTTGTCGAAAAGGTTAAAAAGGACCTTGTTTTGAAAACGATGGAAGGATTCCTTTATAAACCACTTATAAAAGTCAAAAAGGGTATAAATTACTTTAACTCATATTCTAGTAAATAGTAAAAATGTTTTGAAATACATTTTTAAGAAACATGGATGTGGATGATAAAGAGATCCCATTAGATTATTACATATAAACAACCTCGGATAATGAAGAGATTGTGAAATAACCCTTACCTTGTAATTTTCCTTGGTTGGGGTAGGTTAACCTCCTGTATAATGGTGAAATAATTTTTATTAAATTATACAAGAATCATATATATATGATATCATATATGATCTTTTAACATTGATTTGTTAATAATATCTTAGAATTATCGTCGTTTCGGGTGTTAACTTACTCATTTTATTTTATATGTTTTGTTACATAAGCCATGTTTGTTTTATCTTATTCATATCCAGAATGATATCAAGTCCTTAAACATCATTTTTTAAATCATCAAATGATAATTATACTTGAATGGATACGATGGAGAATGAATCTCATCGCGTTCGTGGAGACGGTAGTCCGTACGTACGCACGAGCGACAATATCATTCTTTTGATATTAAAATAATATATAAATGGATGGTATATCATATATACAGAATCATTAACATGTTATATTTATTATTTATATGAGTTACACATCATTATTATACCCATCCAAATAATAATATATTGAATAACAATTACACCATGACGTGGAGACGGTAAGCCGTACGTACGCACGTATGGTGACATGTTATTCAAAGGGTGTATAGAATACTGAATATGGTTGTACCATATTTATAATAACATCACAGTATATGTGAGATACTGGAGTTATTATTTTAGAATGGTAAGAACAAAGAAAGAAGAAGTGGAAGAAGAAAGGAACTTGAAAAGGGGTGGTGAAAACATTACCTCTTCTTCGGGTTCTTCCTTTTGATTTGATCAAAAGGGCTCCTTAGGTTGGCTTTCTGATCAAAATAATGCCTCTAGGTTGTAGTGAGGGATGTTTGGAGAGTATTTGGTCAGATTTTGGCCGAACCAAAAGGCTTTGAATGTGTGAAGAAATGAGAAGGAGGAGTGCCCTTTTATAAGAGGGGTGAGGGGCACCTTTGGAAAAGCTAGAAATATTAATTTATAATAAATTCATATTCGGTTTCTAATGGCTCCAAAGTAGATTATTCAAAGGTTAAGGTGGGTATAGGTCTAAAACCACTCAACCAATAGAATTTAGACAGGTTTGGGTACTTATATTAACCTTATCTTTAAGTATTAACTCTAAGTTAATTAGTTTCACTTTTACAATGTCTCTTTGTATTTTTATATAATATGGTTAATAAACTTACTATATACATCCAAGAGACCCCCAAGTGGTCCATTAATGATGAACCTATCATGATATAAGTCTCTTGGCCGAACCTTAGATTTTTAGGAATTTAATATCAAATAATAATATAATATTTGTTTTAAGAACTCTTTTATGTCAATTTTGACACTATTCAATAGTTGATTTTTGTGAAACTCATAACAGATTGATTACTTCGAAAAAAGTCAATTAAATCAATCCTAATATATCATATTATCCTAGAAAATTAGTTTCATTCATTAAAAGTTTCATATTATATTTATTTGGGTATTTATAATATCAATTATTTTAATTTTTCACTATTATAGTAATTACTGCATCATCATTGTGTCATAGATAAAATAACTTATTTAATGTCTAAAAATTATAAATAAAATATCATTATGTAGGAAATCTTTTTATCTTTCTAATGAATATTTATAATCTAAAATCCAACATATATAACCCTATGTAACAATTTTGTTTCTAAAAGATATATGCTTGTGTCATTTTTGTATTCATTATAACTTAATTAAAATAAAGTGTCATTATCACTTACAAGTGGATCCATGGGGTCCCAAAATCGACCCAAAGATGTCCATGGTCGACCATGTATCAACCAATAGGGTTAAGACACGTTTTAGGGTAATTTAGTATTATTATAATATTATTTTTTAAACCCTTATTTACCGGATTTACCCTTAACCATGGTAAATAAAATATTTACCGCAGTAATTATTCAAAATGTCTAAAAATAAAAGTTACCTATTTACACAATTTGAACATCCTGATTCCAAATATTGAATCCATTTTCCTAAATTCAAAACACAGAAGTGGCAGAAATTAATTTAAAATTAATTCGCGCTGTCAAAACAAAAAGCGTGTTTTTAAGAGATAATAACTATCAAAAGATTGACACTTGTTTATGTTCGGTTTAATTGTAAAATTATGTCCAATGACAAACATTATATTAAATGGGAAAAATATATTCTAAATATACTTTAAAACTACTAAAATTCATAATTTACCATTATTAATTATTTTGATTAAAAAAGTTGTTTTTAATTAAAATTTAGTAATTTTCACTATTCATCAAAATATGAAAGTTATCCGAAATGTACCAAAATTTCACCTTAGGCTAAATTTGATATTCCGAATCCAAAAATGATGTACATTTTGAAATATAAAATATATATAATTTCAAAAAGTAGGTATTACTATTCATAACGGCTAGTTTGATTAGTTATGGTGTGTTAGAACTCGGTGTTGCGTACAACACACGCTATCACATTATTCAAAGAGAAGCGTACCGTAGAAGCTTCGGGTGTTACATTCTCCCCTCCTTCAAATAATTTCGTCCTCGAAATTTCTAGAATACTTATCACATGAAAAGACTCGGGTGGTTCTTCATCATAAGTTCCTCGGGTTCCCACGTTGCCTCTTCCATCTTATGGTTTCTCCACAAAACATTTACCAGACGCGTCGTCCGGTTTCTCAGCACTTGTTCTCTCGTATCAAGAATCTTGACGGGCTCTTCGCAATAAGACAGATCGGGTTCCAGTTCTAATTCCTCATAGGTGAGTACATGCGTTGGGTCAGGCATGTATTTCCTCAACAGAGATACGTGGAACACATCGTGAACTTTGGAGAGACTTGGCGGCATTGCCAATCGGTAAGCTACAACCCCAATTCGTTCTAGAATTTCGAAAGGTCCGATGTACCTGGGACTCAATTTACCTTTTTTACCAACACGTATGACTCCCTTCCACGGAGATACCTTCAGGAAAACATGATCACCGACTTGAAATTCCAAATCCTTCCTTCGATTATCGGCATAGCTCTTCTGCCTACTTTGAGCTGCTTTGATGTGATTTTGGATTACTTTCACCTTTTCCACCGTTTCCTCCACCAGTTCTGGGCCTACAAGTTTTCTTTCACCAACGTCATCCCAACAGGTTGGTGTACGACATCTCTTTCCGTATAACGCTTCATATGGTGCCATCTGAATACTCGAATGGAAGCTATTGTTATAGGAAAATTCTACCAGTGGTAAATATTGATCCCACATACCCTGAAAGTCAAGTGAGCAAGATCTCAACATGTCTTCTAAGGTCTGAATAGTCCGTTCTGATTGTCCATCTGTCTGAGGGTGGTAAGCAGTGCTCAAATGAAGTTCAGTATCCATGGATTTCTGAAGACTTTTCCAAAATCTTGAAGTAAAATGGGGATCACGATCCGAAACAATCGATAGGGGTACTCCATGAAGTCTCACAACTTCATTAATATATAGTCTTGCTAGACGTTCCAGGGGTAGATCTTCTCTTATAGAAAGAAAATGTGCTGACTTGGTAAGACGATCAACAATAACCCATATTGCATCGTTCCTTCTAGGAGTATTTGGTAGCCCCATGACAAAGTCCATCGTAATATTGTCCCATTTCCACTCCGGTATGGGAAGAGGTTGCATGACTCCTCCAGGCTGTTGCCTTCCAGCTTTCACTTGTTGACAAACCATACATCTTGACACAAAATCAGCAATCTCCCTCTTCATGTTGTCCCACCAAAAATGTTCCTTCAAATCTCTATACATTTTGGTGCTCCCAGGGTGTATAGAGAAATTGGAACTATGAGAATCATCCAGCAATTCCATTTTTAGATCAGGTATATTGGGAACACAAAGTCTCTTCCCGAATTTCAAAATTCCATCTTCATACACAAAGTCTCTCAATCTCCCATCATTCACAGCCTTAATCTTCTTTTGGAATTCTTCATCATCGGTCTGAGAACTCTTAATCCTTTCTAGTAAAGATTGTTTGGAAACCATTTGAAAAAGAAATGATGTTTCGCCTTCCCTGGTTATTCCCATGTCCATCTTTACTAGATCCATGAAAATTGGATCCCTTTCAATTCTCATATTGTTCAAAACTCCATGGTCTTTTCTACTCAAAGCATCTGCCACCTTGTTTGCCTTCCCCGGGTGGTAGTGTATCGTACAATCATAATCCTTGAGTAATTCAAGCCATCTCCTTTGCCTCATGTTGAGTTATTTTTGTGAGAAAATATACTTCAAACTCTTGTGATCAGTATAAATCTCACATTTTTCACCATAGAGGTAGTGCCTCCATATCTTCAAAGCAAAGATCACAGCTGCTAACTCGAGATCATGAATAGGATAGTTTTGTTCATGAATTTTCAACTGTCGTGATGCATAGGCAATAACTCTATCATTCTGCATAAGGACACAACCAAGTCCTTTCTTCGATGCATCACTATAAATAACGAACCCATCATTCCCCGATGGTAGAGTCAATATAGGAGCATTGACTAATCTTATCTTCAGTTCTTCGAAACATTCTTCACACTCTTTTGTCCAAACAAATTTAACCCCTTTACGTGTGAGCTTCGTTAATGGGTTAGTCAATCGGGCAAACTTCTGGACGAAACGTCGATAATAACCTGCCAAACCAATAAAACTGCGTACCTCAATTATACTCGTAGGTACTGGCCATTCTTGGATTTCCTTGGTCTTAGAAGGATCAACAGAGATTCCATCTTTAGAGACAATATGGCCAAGAAAAGAAATCTCCTGAAGCCAGAATTCACACTTGCTAAACTTCCCATATAATTCATGCCTCCTCAGAGTCTTCAAGATAATGCGCAAGTGATTTTCATGATCTTCGTAGGTTTTGGAGTATACCAAGATATCATCAATAAATACCACCACAAATTCATCGAGATACTCCTTGAAAACTCTATTCATCAGATCCATGAATACAGAGGGTGCATTAGTCAATCCAAAAGGAATTACTGTAAACTCGTAATGCCCGTACCTGGTTCGAAATGCTGTCTTCGGAATGTCTTCCTTCTTCACACACAACTGATGGTATCCAGATCGAAGGTCAATCTTTGAAAAGTATTGAGCTCCATGCTGTTGGTCAAATAAATCATCAATACGAGGTAGGGGATACTTGTTCTTTATCGTTATAGCATTGATCTCCCTGTAGTCGATACATAACCTCATAGATCCATCTTTCTTTTTAACAAAAAGAACAGGGGCTCCCCATGGAGAAACACTAGGGCGAATAAATCCCTTATTACTCAATTCCTCTAGTTGTTTCTTTAGTTCGACTAACTCTATAGTGGCCATTCTATAAGGGGTCTTCGATATAGGCCTTGATCCAGGAATCAAATCAATGGAAAACTCAACTTCTCATTCTAGAGGATGTCCAGGTAAATCTTCCAGAAATACATCTACAAATTCTTTCACAACAGGTACATCCTCTATTTGAACATTCCTTTCCTCACCGACAGTTACTTCATTCTCTTCCTCCCCAATAATTGAATTAAGTTGAGCTACTGGGGGTGGATCTAAATAAGAATTAGGTGGTGATGATTCTGCTCTAAAAATAAGGTGTTCCTTATCATTATCATCAAGAATCGTAACCTCTTTCTTCTTACAATAAATCTTCGCATCATAGTCCGAAAGCCAGTGCATACCGAGGATTATATCAAACTCAATCATAGGTATGACGATGAGATCAGCAGATAAAGAAAAATTATGTGCTCTAATGGGGACTGATTCACAAAACTTTGTTGCAATGATACTTCCCTTAGGAGTTTTAACTGAAAACTCCCTTATTAAATCAAATTGGAAATATCTAATTTTCTTAGCAAACTGGGAAGATATGAAACAATGCGATGATCCAGAATCAAATAATGCATTTTCTAAACTTGAGGAAACCATTAAATTACCTGCCACCACGTCTTTAGGAGCTTCTACCTCAGCAGTAGTGATAGCATAAGCCTGGCCTTGATCCCTTGGCCTTTTCTGAGGTAAGTTCTCCTGACGCTTAGGACATGCATTTGCATAATTCCCCATCTCCCTGCAATTGTAGCACTGAATGTTGGTAGCTTCCTTCTTCCCATTGCAATCATGAGCTTGGTGGCCTTTTTCACCACACTTGTAACAGACTCCCATTCCCTTCAAGCAAGTACCAGGATGTTTCTTCCCGCATTTACCACAAGATGGATATTCAACCTTTCCCTTATTCCCCTTATTTCCATTCCCAGATTGATCAGCGGGTCTCTTCTTCTCTTTATTTGCTTTAAAGTCATAAGACTTAGAGAATTTCTTTTCGGTCTTGATAGCACATGAGACAATGTCTTCGTACGATGAAAATGATTGTGAGACTAATGCTCGACGGAGAAATGGTTTTAACCCATCAAAGAAACGATCAATCTTACTTCTTGGGTTGCGAATATAATCTCCAGCATACCTCACTAACCTTGTAAAGTTAGCCTCATACTTTGTGACATTCTCATCCTCCTTTTGTCTCAGACTCAGAAATTGCCTTTCCATATCTGCTCGATGGTCGCGAGGGAAGTAGTTTTCTAAAAACAGATCTTTGAACTCCCTCCATTCCATATTTGATACTTCATCATCTTCCTTCATGTTCTGAATCAATGACCACCATTGATCAGCATCTCCAGTGAGGCGGTAAACTGCCATGATAACTTTTTCCCTTTCACTGCTCCCCAAAGCCTAAAATATTTTCTCTAGGGAAAATATACATTGCTCATCTACTAAGGGATTTGTATTCCCATTGAACGTTTGTGGTTTTTGCCTCATGAATCGATCTAACATTGATCCTCCACGCTGCGGATCAGGGTGCTCCATACGGGTAAGGTTATTATTCATAACCTGAGTATGTTGTCCCAGTATGGTGATTAGCTGATCAGCACCAGTTGCATCACCAGCCCCACTATAATTATCTTGAGCAGGAGGGAAATCCCTACATGGAGTGCGTGCATTGATACGGTTTCCATTTCTTCCACTAGGCGCCATTTCTAAACAATGGCATAAACTAGATCAGTTTATGAATCAAAATACATAATCCCATACTTATAAAACACTTAACATAAATTGAACTATTTATGGATATAATCCATAATCATAAAAATGTTTTCTTTGAGGAAGTATATACTCATAAACCCTTCATAATGATTTGTAAAGAAAATGAGAGTTATCCTAAGCATATCCCCCTGGAGTGTCATAACCAAGAGTGAAGCAAGGCTCGTTGTCGTGCACCAGTTCCCGTTCGAGTCTAGCTCAAAGCGGTGTTTTCAGGTATTACCCCTAGGTACATCTGTGCTAGAGCCACCTCTACCTGCTCGTATCCAGACAGGGATGTATTGCTTGGAAAACTCACAAAATCTCTACAATACCAAAATTCTAGGAAGTTATTCTATACTAATCCTCAATGTTCATCTTAGGTCTACGTTCTCTAATCAGAGTTTATCTAAATCTAGCTTCCAAGGTTTGTACTAAACTTCCTCTGATACCAACTGTAACGCCCCGACCCCAGTTACCCAGAGTCGGTGCATTATTACATAACATTGGAATGATCACAAGAAAGATCAAATCTCGAAAGACCGATTGGTTTAGTAGCCTTGAAAACACTAGATATATTCATAAGTTTTACATTACATCATTAAACGAAAAACTACTACAACAACATATTTTCTCCATAATCCACACTCATATCCCCACATAATATCCCTGCAGGTCATTCATAACTTACTTCTTCACTTCCTGGGAAAAATAAAACATAGAAAAGGGGTGAGCTCAAATGCCCAGTAAGGATAACAATAAAGCGGAAACTTTCATAAATAAGAATAAACTTTTAAGGCAATGTATAACTAAAACAAAAGCCTTTCAAACATGAACTTTCAACATGGTATGGCATAAATAAAATTAAATAATTCCATTTACTTATTCACATGGATATTCTACTAATCGAATAATCACTTGCAAAAATAAATAACCACTTTCATAATGATGGAATGCATAATGCCAAACTATCATAACCACATAGCCAAGGCCTCGTGCCAAGACTACAAATAAGATTTTGTCAAGGCCTTGTGCTAATACACTAGTTTGTCTCATGAGACCTACCGATGCATCGAGGAGCTATAGCGGTCTCCACCCGTCACATATTAAGTCCAATGCATTCCCATATGAAAAGGTTTAAACATAGCATAAACATTCGTATTAAAACTAGCATACGAAATGTCAATACTTTCACTATAAACAATGAATGGTATAAAAATAGCAGATCCACAGTCAAACATATCACAAAACCTTCAATACAATATAGAAGTTTTGTATCATAATAAATCAACTTCAAATAATCTTAAAATACATCAAAGGATGTTGACATAGATGAAATCAAAATTCTTTTTAAAGAAATATCTCCTTTTATTTTGAAATCATTTAAGATCCATATAAAATAAAACATTTTCTTTGAAAATATTCTTATAAGCTTGTAAGGGAATCTTTGAAGATTTTATAACGGCGGAAAATAGCCGCACCCGCCGTATAAGTTAAAAAAAACATTTTACCTTAATTCTGTCGAAAAGGTTAAAAAGGTCCTTGTTTTGAAAATGATGGAAAGATTCCTTTATAAACTAATTATAAAAGTCAAAAAGGGTATAAATGACTTTAACTCATATTCTAGTAAATAGTAAAAATGTTTTGAAATACATTTTTAAGAAACATGGATGTGGATGATAAAGAGATCCCTGTAGATTATTACATATAAACAACCTCGGATAATGAAGAGATTGTGAAATAACCCTTACCTTGTAATTTTCCTTGGTTGGGGTAGGTTAACCTCCTGTATAATGGTGAAATAATTGTTATTAAATTATACAAGAATCATATATATATGATATCATATATGATCTTTTAACATTGATTTGTTAATAATATCTTAGAATTATCGTCGTTTCGGGTGTTAACTTACTCATTTTCTTTTATATGTTTTGTTACATAAGCCATGTTTGTTGTATCTTATTCATATCCAGAATGATATCAAGTCCTTAAAAATCATTTTTTAAATCATCAAATGATAATTATACTTGAATGGATACGATGGAGAATGAATCTCATCGCATTCGTGGAGACGGTAGTCCGTACGTACGCACGAGCGACAATATCATTCTTTTGATATTAAAATAATATATAAATGGATGGTATATCATATATAAAGAATCATTAACATGTTATATTTATTATTTACATGAGTTACACATCATTATTATACCCATCCAAATAATAATATATTGAATAACAATTACACCACGACGTGGAGACGGTAAGCCGTACGTACGCACGTATGGTGACATGTTATTCAAAGGGTGGATAGAATACTGAATATGGTTGTACCATATTTATAATAACATCACAGTATATGTGAGATACTGGAGTTATTATTTTAGAATGGTAAGAACAAAGAAAGAAGAAGTGGAAGAAGAAAGGAACTTGAAAAGGGGTGGTGAAAACATTACCTCTTCTTCGGGTTCTTCCTTTTGATTTGATCAAAAGGGCTCCTTAGGTTGGCTTTCTGATCAAACTAAGGCCTCTAGGTTGTAGTGAGGGATGTTGGGAGAGTATTTGGGCAGAGTTTGGCCGAACCAAAAGGCTTTGAAGGTGTGAAGAAATGATAAGGAGGAGTGCCCTTTTATAAGAGGGGTGAGGGGCACCTTTGGAAAAGCTAGAAATATTAATTTATAATAAATTCATATTCGGTTTCTAATGGCTCCAAAGTTGATTATTCAAAGGTTAAGGTAGGGATAGGTCGCAAAACACTCAACCAATAGAATTTATACAGGTTTGGGTACTTATATTAACCTTATCGTTAAGTATTAACTCTAAGTTAATTAGTTTCACTTTTACAATGTCTCTTTGTATTTTTATATAATATGGTTAATAAAATTACTATATACATCCAAGAGACCCCCAAGTGGTCCATTAATGATTAACCTATCATGATATAAGTATCTTGGCCGAACCTTAGATTTTTAGGAATTTAATATCAAATAATAATATAATATTTGTTTTAAGAACTCTTTTATGTCAATTTTGACACTATTCAATAGTTGATTTTTTTGAAACTCATAACAGATTGATTACTTCGAAAAAAGTCAATTAAATCAATCCTAATATATCATATTATCCTAGAAAATTAGTTTAATTCATTAAAAGTTTCATATTATATTTATTTGGGTATTTATAATATCAATTATTTTAATTTTTCACTATTATAGTAATTACTGCATCATCATTGTGTCATAAATAAAATAAATTATTTAATGTCTAAAAATTATAAATAAAATATAATTATGTAGGAAAGATTTGTATCTTTCTAATGAATATTTATAATCTAAAATCCAACATATATAACCCTATGTAACAATTGTTTTGCTAAAATATATATGCTTGTGTCATTTTTGTATTCATTATAACTTAATTAAAATAAAGTGTCATTATCACTTACAAGTGGATCCATGGGGTCCCAAAATCGACCCAAAGATGTCCATGGTCGACCATGTATCAACCAATAGGGTTAAGACACGTTTTAGGGTAATTTAGTATTATTATAATATTATTTTTTAACCCTTATTTACCGGATTTACCCTTAACCATGGTAAATAAAATATTTACCGCAGTAATTATTCAAAATGTCTAAAAATAAAAGTTACCTATTTACACAATTTGAACATCCTGATTCCAAATATGGAATCCATTTTCCTAAATTCAAAACACAGAAGTGGCAGAAATTAATTTAAAATTAATTCCCGCTGTCAAAACAAAAAGTGTGTTTTTAAGAGATAATAACTATCAAAAGATTGACACTTGTTTATGTTCGGTTTAATTGTAAAATTATGTCCAATGACAAACATTATATTAAATGGTAAAAATATATTCTAAATATACTTTAAAACTACTAAAATTAATAATTTACCATTATTAATTATTTTGATTAAAAATGTTGTTTTTAATTAAAATTTAGTAATTTTCACTATTCATCAAATATGAAAGTTATCCGAAATGTACCAAAATTTCACCTTAGGCTAAATTCGATATTCCGAATCCAAAAATGATGTCCATTTTGAAATATAAAATATATATAATTTTTTAAAGTAGGTATTACTATTCATAACGGCTAGTTTGATTAGTTATGGTGTGTTAGAACTCGGTGTTGCGTACAACACACGCTATCACATTATTCAAAGAGAAGCGTACCGTAGAAGATTGGGGTGTTACAATTAATATTTAACATATTTATATCATGATAAAATTAAATAATTTTTTCAAAAATGATAGAATAAGTGTTGGTGTTTTTGTAAATCGTATATGTTTTACTTTTATTTTTATATAAAATATAATGATTAAAAATATTTTTTATTTTCAATAAATAGGTTTTTAGATAAATAATATTTTTTTGTATAATGATAATACAATATTATTATACCACAAATAATTTTTGAATGTTTTGAAAAATTAATCAAAATATGAATACTGGTATTTTTTTAATAAATATATATTTTACTAATGATATAATTTCTCATATTTGGAGAATTATTTCCCTAAAATGGATGTAATTTTTCGAATCAAAATGTTGAAAAAAATAGGGATATTGTTTTTATTTTTCTAGAATAGTTGAATTGGTTTTCAGTACCAAAATATGGTGAAATCTAGCATTTAACATTATAAGTTAAATACATGAAATTTTGTCTCACAAATGATGTAGAAACCCAGTAGTTCAATATTAAATACGTAGTTTACTAAATATAGTCATATGAATCAATGTTTAGGTTAGTCTTGAGCCAAAATAATATCTTAATAAATATAATATTCAAAAACACCCCTATCTCTCTATATAAATATCACCCTTCTCTTCACAACTTCTAGGCCTTGGAGATTTCTAAATTTATACCTAGCAAAAAATTTTATACTATCACCAACAACCTAAATCTATAGGTGTAACCAAAATAACATATCATAGACCTTTAAGGGGTATCCTATGAGGAGAAAACTGATGGAATAGGTAATATTGTCAACTAATTTTGTTCATTTTTATTCTTCTACGAGGACTCACATATGATCCCCATACACTTAAAAATAGTTAAACAATTATCCTAAACATAATGTTATGTTATTATTATTATTTAATGTCCATCATATACCCTTCATTCCTTCATTCCTGAAATAAAAACATTATTTACAATATGCTTTGTTCAACACCTCCCTAAACAAAATAATTTTTTTAATACCTTCAAGCTTGGTCTTAAAAATATTATTATGGTTAAATAATATAATAATAATATTATTATCACATATTTCATATTTTTAAATAAATATATATAAATAATATTAAATAAAATGAATCTAGTTAATTATTTTTGATAAACATAATAAATGAACACACAACATTACCCAAAGTATTTTTCTAACTGAATCATCCCAATGTCATAAAACAATATACTATTTTGGACCATTACAATTTATCGAAGGAAATTAATTTCAACTCATTTCACATCTGTTGTTTTATTCCAATTTGAAAAGAAAATCCAAAATTATACAGATCTGATCTATCCACGGAACTATGAACCATGTTCTCTCCAAAAATAAAAATTAAATATTATAAATCATTAAAATTTTAATAAATTAACCTAATATGTGACACCCCATGTTTCCACAGTATATTTTTTTTAAATAATTTAATACCTTGCTCAAAACGTAACTCCGAGTTCGAGCACCCCATGATCTATCAAACTAGCCGGTTAAAAAGATTTTATGAATAGTATTAACCAAATTTTAAATATAATATATCGCATATAATT
Source organism: Viscum album (assembly GCA_963277665.1). Classification (NCBI taxonomy): domain Eukaryota; kingdom Viridiplantae; phylum Streptophyta; class Magnoliopsida; order Santalales; family Viscaceae; genus Viscum; species Viscum album. The sequence goes on from OY728131.1 coordinate 124,482,133, forward strand.
TTATCATTCATATTATGTGTTTCTTAGACATTATATAAGTACAAATTCATGTTTTTAGATAAAATAAATATTTTTCAAAAAAATGTAGTTTTTCGGCCATTTAATGGATAACCCTTTTTAAATCCAGTATTTGACACTTTTATATATTCAATTTTTTAAAATGAAATTATTATTTAGGATAAGGGTATAAAAAATTTAGTTTGGATAAGTTTTTAGTATTTTTTTATAAAATTCATATTTTAGTTAATAGTGAAATTGTTGCATTTTAATTTAAAAATCTTTTTCGTCTGATTTATTTATATTTTTAGATTATCTTTTTAGTTGGTTTTAAAATAAAATTATATTATTTTTTTAATATTTAATATAATTTAATTAATTGGAAGTAATTTCACATTTAAATTTGATATAAACATGTATCAATCTTTTCAAGTTTTTACATTTAAAAACTTATTTTCTCATTTTGACAATGAGGATTAATTTTAAATTAATTACTACAAATTTTTTGTTTTGAATTTGTAAAAATGGATTCAATATTTGAAATTATATTTTCCAAATTATTTAAATAGCTCCCATTTATTTTTTTCGTTATTAATTGTAACATCAATAATTATTTTTATTTAGAACTATTAGAGGGTTAATTCGGTGAATAAAGGGAAAAATAATATTATAATAATATAAAAGTACCATAAAATGTGTCCTAAGCCTATTTATGAGTCATTATAGACCAATAAAGCAATTAGGACATGAATTTGTCCTTTTGGATCCACTTGGGTGTGATAATGACATGTTATAATAATTAATTTAAGGTAAAGAGAAATATAACATAAACATGTATCTTTTTAATAAAACAATTTTAATGATGGGTTTTATAACTAATATCTTTTACTATAATTAGTCCTTATATATATAAAAAGATTTTATAAATCATGGTATTTTATTTATAACTTTAATACCTTAAATAAAAAATATTATTTATAATGTGATATTGATGTAGTGATTACCTTATTAATGAATAGTTGAAATAAATGATAATATAAATATTAAAATAATAGTAATTTACGATTTTTGATTCCATACACGAATTTTTTATATAAAATTGACATTTTAGTAATTATTTAATTCTTTTTTTATAAGTAATAAAGTTTTTATGACCTTTAAAAAAATCAATTACTAAATAATGTCAAAATGACATAAATGAGTTCTTAAAAAAACACTATTTTATTAAATGATATAATAGTTAAAAAATCTAATATTCAAAAAAATAACTTATATACTATTTAAATTTTCATTAATTATCTTCTTGAGGTTCTCTTATCATTTTATATTAATTATATTAATCATACAGTATAAAAAATATTAGAAGATCTGGTAAGAGTCTAAGGGTTAAATTCAAATAATAAGGATATATTTATGACCGAAACTTGTCTATAACATATTGTTTGATAGTATTTCTACCCGTTATAATATTAAACTATAAATAAATAACTTTGGAGCTATTATAAAGCGAAAATCAATTTTTAATAAATTAATATTTTAATCTTTTCCTCAAGTGACCCTCACCTCTCTTATAAAAGGGAACTTCTTCTTCTCTTTAATTCACACCTCCAACACCTTTTGGATCAGCCCAAAACTTCTCAATTATACTAAAAACCTTCATAAATTCATCCTATATTCCATAGAATGGGATGAAAAGAAACATATGGTGTCCTCTTGTGCAAATCAAATGGAGACACCTAAAGAGAAGGTAATCATTTTATCTCTTCTTTGAAATATATTTTATTCATCTACTTCCTATTTCTATGTTGTTTCCACACCAAAGTAATAAATACAGTATAAAAAATATATTAAGATGTTATTATAATCATGGTACAACCATCTTCATAATTTAATATATCCTATGAATAATAATAGGACCATGTGTGCACACGTACGACTTACTGTCTCCAAAACATTGTGTAATTTTTTATTCAAGATTACTTTATTCAGATGGCTATAATGATGAGTATAATAGAAATAAATAATGAATATAAAATTATTATTATTCTGTATAATTAATATACCATAAATTTTCATATCATTTAACCATTAAAATAATGAAATCGTCGCTCATGTGTACGCATGACCTACCATCTCCAAGATATGATTAGATTCATTCTCCACATTAAGCATTCTAGAATGATTATAAACATCAGATGATAAGTAAATATAATATCTATGAACTTAATATCATTCATGATTTGAATAAAATATATCATATTCATATGAAATAGGACATACTTAACAAAACATGCATAGGAAAACAAAGCAGTTAACACCAGAAATAATGGTAATAGTGAAATATTATTAACAAAACAACATAAGAGGATCATATATGATAAAAAAATATGTATATGATCCTGGTATAACATATTAACAATATTTAACAATTATACACAAGGTTAACACACCGTCTACTAAAGGTAAGTACAAGAAAGGGTTAATTTTTCAATGTCATTATTATCCTAGATTTTTTATACGTAAGTATCAACGGGGACATATTTATCATCCACAAACATGTTTCTTATACATGTTTTCCAAAATAATATTTATATTCCTATGATATTTTTGAATGTAATTTATTCCCATGTTTGACTTTTTATAAAATGTTTTGAAAGGAATCTTTCTTTCATTTTCTACAGGAGGTACTATATGACCTTTTAGACAAATTAAGGAAATAATGTTTTTGAACTTATACAGTGTGCACACTTATTTTCTATCCTTATAATGCCATAACATTTTTAATATTCCTTTACAATCTCAATAGGTTATTTTGATAGGAAATTTTTTCTTTTATAATTATGAAATTCTTTCAAAAAATTTCAAAGTAAAAATGGATATTTCTAAATGGGTTTTAATTATTTTGTTAGATCACTTTCATCTATTTCAACATCCTTTGTTGCATTTTATGGTTAATTAAGGATAATATATTATGATAAAAAAAATGCATATTATATTAATGGTTTTATGATATGATTCATTTTGGATTTTCTACTTTGATATCATTCATAGATTAAGGAATAATTATTGAAATTTCATATGGTACTTTTAATATGAATGTTTATATTGGTTTTCCCCCTTTTATAAGAGGAATGCATTGGAATTTGTATGTGTCTGTTGGGGCCCACTATAGACCCTTGATGCATTGGTAGGTCTCATGAGACAATTATGTTAGGTTTTTGGAAAATGTATCACCCAATTATGTATGGATTCTTTGTCGAAGCCTTGATGGTATGTTTAAGATATCTTTCATTATGTGTTCCCTATTTATAAGGTTAGTTATTACATGTGATTATTCAACTACTAGAATATCCATTTTCATTTTTATATGTTAATGTTTGATTTTTTCGTTCCATATTAGGTTCAATTTTATGATTAAAAGGCTACTTTTGTATTATAAAACTTTCCTTAAATGTTTATGCATATTTATGATAGCCTTTGCTGAATTATTTACCATTACTAAGAATCTGAGCTCACCCCATTCATATGATTTATTTTCCCTAGGATGTTATGATGTTCATTATGAATGACTTATAGGGATGAGTCAATGGAATAATAATGATTTCAAAGGATTTTTTATGTTGTCTTTCATTTCAAGATGTAATGTTCAAAAATTTGTTTGTTTCTGGTTTTTTCAAGGCTAATAAACCGATCAATCCTTTAGGATATGACGTTCTTATGATCATGCCAATGTAATAAATAATTCATCACCTTTGGTAAATTGGGGTTGGGGGTTATATTTTGTATTAGAGTAAGTTTAGTACAACCCTTGGAAACTAGATTTAGAAAAAACTTTTATTAGGGAAAATTACCCTATGATAGAAATTGATGAGAAGTATAGAAGACCATCCTATAATTTTGGTAATTTAGAGATTATGTAGGAATTCATAGAAAATACAACCTAGTTTGGATACTACAATTGGATATGGTTCTAGAATATATGTACCTAAGGGTGAAAACACCAACAAGGTGTCCTGAGCATGACTCGAGGTATCCTGGTACACCACAATGAGACTTACTACGCACCTGGTTTGACACTCCTGGGGGATATGCTTAGCATAATTCATATTTTCCTGACAAACCATTAAGAAGGATTTATGATTGACTATATCCTCAAAGAATCCATGTTTATGATTATGGATTTGATATCAAGAAATTTTTTAATTTCTGTTTTGTATTTTATTAGTTTGAAATTATTCTTTAGGATTCATAACCAAATATAGTGTATTCCATTGTTTATAAATAGCGCCTATTGGAAGGAGTGGAAATCATATCAACTCGTGTAATTAATTTAGGCATTTACCTCCTATGCAAGATAATTATATTGGAGGTAGTGATACAACTAGTGTTGAATATCTTATAACCATACTTGGGAAGATGACTCAGGTTATGAATAACAAACTTACCCATATGAATCACGCTAATCCCCATCATGGAGGATAGATATTAGTTCTCTTCATGAGACAACAACCTCCAACATTCAATCAGACTAAAAATCCATTTATAGGTGTGCAATGGATAAGTTCCTTAGAGAAAGTATTTCATTATTTGCAGAGTAATGAAAGAGAAAATGTTTTCATTGTAGTTTAAAATCTCTCAAGAGATACGGATCAACTTTTTTCATTAATTCAAAACACATAGGAGGATAAAGAAGTAAAAAATAAGGAATGTAGGTTATTTAAATAACTTTTCATTGAAAAATACTTTCCTCGTGAATAGAGAGCTGATATAGAAAGGCAATTTATAAGTTTGTGGAAAAAGGAGGATGAGAATATTAAAAAGTATAGGGAAAACTTGACAAGGTTATCAATATATGTTGTAGACTACATAAGTAACCCAATAAGTAAGATTGATTGATTCTTTGATGCATTAAAATCATTCCTTCAAAGGGATTCGGTCTCCTAAATGTTCTAATCATATGAAGATATAGTATCATGTGCCATCAATAAGGAGAAATAATTATCTAAGTATTATGAATTTAAAGGGAAGTAGGAATAGAAGAGGGTTGTAGAGAATTCTGATAAAGGAAACAAAGTAAAGGGGAAAAGGGGATATGTTGATTTTCTATCCTGCATTAAATGTGGAAAGAACCATCCTAGACCATGCTTATTATATATTGGATCCTATTACAAGTGTGGAGAAAAATCCCACCATGCTCATGATTGAAAGGGAAAGAAATAAGCTTCTAATGTGTAGTGCTTCATTTTCCATGATATGGGACACTATGCACATGAATGTCCAATGCATCAAGGAAATATACCCCAGAAAAGGCCAAGGGAGAAAGGCTAGGATTATGTGATCATAAATAATGAGGTTGAAGTTTGTAATGACGTGGTGGAAGGCACTATCATCATATCCTAAAATTTAGGAAAAGATTTATTTGATTCTGGATCCTTGAATTACTTTATATCTTCCCAATTTTCATTAAAAATTAGATCTTTTAAATTCTCATTAACAGGGTATTTGTTAGTCAAAACCCCTAAGGGAGGCCTTATTGCAACAAAGATGTGTCAGGAAGTTCCTATTATGAAATATAAACGTTCATTAACTGTTGAAATTATCATCATACATATGGTTGAATTTTATATAATCTATGTTATATATTGGATATAAAAGTATTATTCAAAAATCTATTTCAAGAATAATGAAGTTCTGATTTGTGAGGAAGATGTAGAATATATTATCTTTAGAGCAGAATATTTATCACCATATTCTTATCAAAACCCACCTGTGGTAGCTTTACTAAATGAGATTCTTAGAGAGGAAGAGGAAATAACAACTAGGGATTAGGAAAGAAATAGTAAAATAGATGTTGTTCCTATTGTAATGGAATATATTTATGTTTGTTCAAAATATTTACCTGAACACCACCGTAGTGTGATGTTGAGTTTTCTATTGAAATAATCCCTGAAAAAAGGCCAATATCAAAAAATCCTTATAGAATGGCCATTGTGGAATTAGTAGAGCCGAAGAAAAAACTAGGGGAATTAAGTTATAAGGGATTTATTCACCCTACTGTTTCTCCATGGGGAGCCCCAGTTCTATTCATTAAAAAGAAATATGAATCAATGGGGATGTGCATTAACTATAAATAATTCATTGTTATTAAACAAAAGAAAATGTATCAATACCTTTAATTAATGATTTTTTTGATAAACTCCATAGAGTTGAATGTTTTTTGAAGATTGATATTTGTTCTAGATATCATAAATTTTGTGTAATGAAGGAATATATTCCAAATAAAGCATTCTAAATGAGGTATCTTCATTGTGAGTATATAGTAATTCCATTTTTATTGACTAATGCACTCTCTAGTTTCATGGATCTAATGAACTGAGTGTTCAAGGAATATCGTGATTATTTTTTGTAGTATTTATTAGTGATATCTTAGTATACTGAAAAATCTATGAAGACCATGATTACCACTTGCGGATTTTTTTCAAAGACTCTTAAAAGAAATGTGACACATGGGGTGTTTAGAAAGTGTTAATTCTAGCCCCAATAAATTTCTTTTCTTTTCCATATTATCTCTAAGGATGGAATCTCTATTGATCATTCAATGAAGAAGGCAATCTAAGAATTTCTAGCATTGACAAAGATAACTGAGGTACGTAGTTTTATTGGTTTAGTAAGTTATTATTGGCGTTCTGTCCGGAGTTTTTCCTGATTGGATAACCTATTAACCAAGCTCACAGGTAAAGGGGTTAAATTCGTTTGAACAAAAGAGTGTGAGGAATGTTATGAAAAATTGAATAGAATATTAGTTAATGATCCCATTTTGACTTTACCTTCTGTAAGTGATGGGTTTGTCTTTTATATTGATGAATAAAAGAAGGGACATGGTTTTGTCCTTAGGAAGAATGATAGGGTTATTTCATATGGATCAAGTCAATTAAAAATTAATGAATAATACTATCCAACTCTTGATCTTTAGTTAGCTGCAGTAATATTTTCCCAAAATATATGGAGAGACTATCTCTATGGAGAAAGATGTGAGATATATACTAATTACAAGAGTTTGAAATATATTTCCGAACATAAAAACTCAATATGAGACAAAGTATATGGATTTAGCTACTCAAAGATTAGGATTGCACAGTACACTACCACACTGGGAAGGAAACTAAGGTGGAAGATGCATTAAGCTGAATGGGATATGGAGTTTTGAAATAAATGAGAGTTGAAAAGTATCCTATGTTCATGGATCTAGTAAAAATGCATATAAGTATTATCACATATGGTGAAACAACACTACTTTTTCAAATGTTTATGTACCCATCTTTACTATAAAGTTTTAAAAGTTCTCAGTCTGATGATGAAGAATTTCAAAAGAAAATTAATGTAGTGAATGATGTGAGATTAATTTACTTCATATTTTAAGGTGGAATTTTAAAATTTAGGAAGAGGCTTTGTGTTTCGGTTATACATAAGTTAAAAAGGGAATTATTGGATGATTCTCGTACCTCCAATTTCTATATACACCATGGTATCACTAAGATGTATAGAGATTTGAAGGAACATTTTTGGTGGGACAACATGAAGAGGGATATTTCTAATTATGTGTCAAGAGGTTTGGTTTTTCAATAGGAGAATGATGGAAGACAACATCCTAGAGGAGCCATGAAACCTCTTCCTATACCTGTTTGTAAATGGGATGATATTAAAATTGACTTTATCATGGGACTACCAAAGACTCCCAAAAGAAATGATCTGATATATGAAATTGTTGATCTTCTTACCAAATCAGCCATTTTTATTTCTATAAGAGAAGATTTACCACATGAGAATTTATAAATACTATATATTAATTATATTTTAAGACTTCATGGTGTACCCCTGTCAATAGTTTCTAATCGAGATCCCTATTTCGTATCAATTTTTTAAAAGTCTTCAGAAATCCCTAGATACTGAACTTTGTTTGATCACTTCATACCACCCTCAAACTGATAGACAATCAGAATAGACAATTCAATATATAAAATACATGTTGATATCATTCTCACATTACTTTCAAGGTATGTGGGATCAGTATTTACCTATAGTATAATTTTCCTATAACAATAGCTTCCATTCAAGTATTCAGATGGCACCATATGAAGCATTATAAGGAAAGAGATTTTGTAAATCAACATGTTTGGATGATATTGGTGAATGAAAACTCATAGATCCAAAACATGTTGAAGAAACAATAGAGAAGGTTAAGCTTATCCAAACCCCTATCAAAATAGCTCAATGTAGGAAAAATATATATACTGATAACTGAAGGAAGGGTTTATAATTTCACATAAGAGATCACATTTTCTTGAAGTTATCTCCATGTAAGGGTGTTATACAATTCAGTGAGAAATGTAAATTAAGTCCCAAGAACATTCGATATTTTGAAATTCTTGAATGAATTGGATCAGTAGCTTATCGTTTGGCCATGCTTCCAATTCTCTCCAAAGTTCATGATGTGTTCCACGTATCACTTTTAAGGAAATACAGGCCAGACCCCATGCATGTACTGACCTATGAAGAAATATAACTGTAACCCGGTATAACTTATTGTGAATATCCCATCCAGATTCTTGATACAATAGAACAAGTGTTGAGAAATCAAACTACTCATCTGGTAAAGGATCTTTGGATAAACCATAAAATGGAAGAGGGGACGTGGGATCCTGAAGAACATATGATGAAGAACCCCCAGAATCTTTTTTTTCAGTGATATTATAGAAATTTAAAAGATGAAGTTATTTAAAATATGGAATAATATAACACCCCAAGCTTCCACAGTAGGCTTTTTTTAAAAATTCAATAGCTTGCTCTATACGCAGCATCAAGTTCGGGTGCACCACGACCTATCAAACTAGGCATTTAAAAAGATATTATGAATAAAATTAACCACCTTTTGAAAATTATTAACCATATTTTAAATTTTATATATACCATATAATTTTATCATTAATCTTAGGTGTTTCTTAGACATAATAGAAGGAAATTTTTAATTTTTCATATAAAAGAAGTATTTATGAAAAAATACAGTTTTTCCGCTATTTAATAACGAACCCTTTTTAAATCAAATATTTGACACTATAATATATTCAATTTGACAAAAATAAATTCTTATTTATAATAGGGACATAAAATTTTTGTTTGGATAAATTTTTAGAGTTTTCTGATAACATTAATATTGTAATGAATAGTGAAAAATACTACATTTTAATTCAAAACTGATATTTCATCTAATTTATTTATATTTTTATATTACACTTTTATTTGGTTTTGAAGTATAATTAGATTATGTTTTTATAATTTAATATAATTTAAGTCATTATATGTAATTTCACAATGAAATTTAATATAAACAAGTATCAATCTTTTGATGGTTTTTACTTTTAAAAACTCATTTTCTCATTTTGACAATGAGGATTACTTTTAAATTAATTACTTCAAATTATGTGTTTTGAATTTATAAAAATTTATTCCTTATTGGGAATCATAATTTCCAAATTATATAAATATGTCATTTTTATTTTTGGGCATTATGAATAGTGACTTCAGTAATTATTTTTATTTACCACAGTTAAAGGGTAAATTCGGTGAATAAAGATAAAAATAATATTATATTAATATAAAACTACCATAAAACATGTCTTAATCCTATTGGATGAGTTATTTGAGAGCAATAAAAAACATGGGACACACATTTGGCCTTTGGGAGCCACTTGGGTGTGATAATGACAAGTTATAATAATTAATTTAAAGTAACGAGAAATATAACATAAACATGTATCTTTTTACAAAACAAATTTTAATGTGGGGTTGTATAACTGATATATTTCTCTATAACTAGTCGTTATAAATCTAAAAATATTTTCTAAATCATGGTATTTTATTTATAAATTTTATACATTAAATAAATTTATTTATTTATGACATAAACATGATGTAGTTATTACCTTATTAATGATTGATTGAAATAAATGATATTATAAATACTAAAAATAAATATAATTTGATATTTTTTATTCCATACTTGAATTTTTTAAATAAAAATGAAAGTTTATGAATGAGTTAATTATATTTTTTCAATGTAATAATTTTTTAGGACTTTAACAAAAATAAATTACTAAATAGTGTCAAAATTGACATAAATGTGTTTTTAAAACAAACACTATTTTATTAAATGATATTATAGTCATAAAAATATAATATTACGGCCAAAAAATTTATATAGTGTTAAAAAATTTATTAGATATCCACTTGAGGTTCTCTTTAAATTTTATAGTAACTATATCAAATATATAGTATAAAAATACAAGAAGACATGGTAAGAGTTAACTTATTAAAGTAAAGGTTAAATGCAAATGATAAGGTTAAATTTGTGACCTAAACATGTCTAAAACCAATTGGTTGAGAGGGTTTCAACACATAATCTTCATAAACTCGAAATAAATTACTTTTTTACTATTATAAATAGAAAATAAATTTTAAAAAAATTAATATTTAAAGTTTTTCTTAAAGTGAACCTCACTACTCTAATAAATGGGAACTTCTCCTTCTCTTTAATTCAGACCTCCAAAGCCATTTGGATCGTCCAAAACTGACCCAATTCTACTATACAATTCCCAAAATTCATCATAGATTCCACCCTTTTGGAATAAAATAATCTTAAAGAATCTTTTTGTGTAAATAAAAAGGAGACTCCTGAAGAAAAGGTAATCATTTTATCACTTATATCAAAGATATTTTCTTCTTCTACTTATTATTTATAAGTTATTTCCATAAGAAAGTGATAAAAAGAGTATAATGAAAATAATGAGATGTTATTACAATAATTGGATTACCATATTCATCATTTTATTCATCATAATAATAATAATATCACGTTTTGTGCGTACGTAAAACTTACCATCTCCACACCGTGATGTAATATTTTATTCAACATTAATTTATTTGGATGGTTATAATGATGAGTATAATAGGAATAAATAATTATTACGACATGATTATGATTCTTTATAATTATGATAGTATCTAGTTTCATATCATTTAACCATTAAAGGAATGATATCGTCCCTTGTGCGTACATACGGTCCACCGTCTCCACGATGCTATGAGATTCATTCTTCACATTAACCATTCAAGAATGATTCTAAACATCATATGCTAAATAAATATAATATTTATGAACTTTATATCATTCTGTATTTGATTAAAATATATCCTATGCAAAAAAAAGGACTTACATAACAAAACATGCATAGGAAAAAAAGTAGTTAACACCCGAAATAATGGTCGTACTAAAATATTATTAACAAAATGAGATAAGAGGATCATATATGATATCATAAATATATATATATATAGTCCAGGTAAAATTTATTAAAAATAATTATCCATTTTACAGGAGGTTCACACACCCTTGACTAAGGTCAAGTACAAAGTGAGGGTTAATTTCACAATCTCATTATTATCCAACATTGTTAATACGCAAGTATCTACTAGGACATATTTACCACCCAAATCCATGATTCTTACACATATATTTCAAAATAATATTTATATTCTTAGTCTATTGTTAAAATTAATTTATACCCATGTTTGAATTTTTTATAAAATGTTTTCAAAGGAATCTTTCTATCATTTTCTGAACGAGGTACTATATGACCTTTTCAACAAATTAAGGAAAAAATATATTTTTTAACTTATACGGAGCGAGTGGATATTTTACTCTATTATGAAACCATAATATTTTGAATCTACCCTTACAATATTACTATTATATTTTCAAGGGAAATTATTCCTTTATAATTAGGTAGGCTTTCAAATTATTTCAAAGTGAAAATGGATATTTTTAAAAGAGTTTTAAGGATTTTGATAGATCACTTAAATCTAGGTCAACATATTTTGTTGGATTTTAAGATTAATTAAGTTTAATATATTATGATAAGAAATTCCATATTGTATTTAAGGTTTTATGATTTATTTGACTGTGGATGTGCTATTTTGATATAATTCATAGCTTATGGTTTAAGTATTTACATTTCATAAGCTAGTTTTAATATTAATGTTTATGTTGGTTATGTTTTCCTCCTTTCATAAGTGGAATGTATTGGACTTTGTAAGTGTCAGTCAGGGCCCACTATAACCCATCGATGCATTGGTAGGTCTCATTAGACAATTTTTTTTGGGTTTTGGTTAATGTCTCACCCAATTATGTGTGGTGTCTTGGTAAAAGTCTTGATAGTGTGCTTAAGATGTACCGTATTATTTACCATTATTGAGAATATGACCTCACCCCATTCTTATGATTCATTTTCCCCAGGATGTGAAGATGTACATTATTAATGAATTATAGGGATGCGGAAAGGGAATATGAATTTTTTCATGGGATTTTAATGTTTTTCTTTCATTTGAATATGTAATTTAAAAAAAATATTTCTGTATCTAGTTTTTATAAGGCTACTAAACCGATAAATCCTACAAGATTCATCTTTATTGTGATCATGACAATGTAATAAATAATACACTGGCTCTGGGAAACTAGGTTTGGGGCATTACATAGTAAAATTATAATAAATAAAATCTCTATATGGGAATGGTTCTAAATTAAAAAAATAAAATTATTTTATTTTATTTTTTAGGACATTATGTGAAATTACAAAATGATTCTAGAATATAAGGTAAGGGATCTCTTTGAACCACTCTATTTCACTTGGGTATGATCACTCTCTCTAACTAAGGTTATCTATCTATTAATGTCATGGAAATCTTTTAAATTCCATATATATTTCTCTTATATATATTTTTAATTTATCCACCCTTCTTTTTACTGGGTAATATTTTCCTTTTGTTCATTTATTATATTCCTTCGTTAAAAGAAAAACTGATTAACAGGAATATTTATATCGCATAATAAATTTATATAATTATCATTTAATTTCATTATTCTAATAAATTTTATCATTAAATAAAAGAATATATTATTTTTAACCAATCTAGTTTACCTTTCGTTGTAATATAAAATTCCATAGTTATTCATTCTAAAAAATACTTCTACCAAATCCTTAAAACACTCTCTGGAAAGTTCATTTGTATACCCAATTATCTACCATTTCTCATGAAATTATTTCCAAATAAACACCATATTTTGAGATATATTATTATAGACATATATATGAATTTTTAAATTAGTTAATTCCTTGTTCTCTTTGTAATATTTATGAAATATCCTTTCATTCTAATATGAGTAATGAGTATTCAACCCATTTCTCTCCATAGTAAGTTCTTATGTATATTCATTATGATTGATTTACTTTTTTGGAATACATAAGAATTTACATGTTATGATGAGTTCACCTAGATAGCATACCAATCCATTGGGTAATGTTTTATTCTCATGATAAGGTATGTATTGGATTGTTGAGTGAACCTAATCTATGATGGGACTCTGACTATAATGTGATGTTTCCTTGGTTGTTATCCTTGACTTATACATAATTCATGTCTTATATTATATTAAAGTTTCTATATTTACATGTTCTTATATTCAGTTTTATTTTTTATGCTCCCATATTATTAATCTTGATCCTTATCTTTTATTATATCATGTTATATTTTTTGAATCACATGTTATGATTCCATATCATGTTTATTCCACTACTTGTCTATATAAATCACCCATTTCCTATATTTATTCCCTAGGTTACGATATATATTTCTAGAACATCAATAAGATTTAGGATCTCATTATAGAGATGATATTAATTATTTTGTGTCTTATTTTTTTGATGTATTACCAACCCATTATTTAAAATATACTTTTACTTGTGATCTTTAGGTTGTGTTTATTAGATGTTTATGTTAAACAAATGTAAAAAAATGTGTGAAAATATTAGGTCTCAATAGAGTGGTTCAGATATTTATATATTTTTTTTGAAAATATGGAATCTTTGTGTATCAAAAATGGTTATGCCGTAAAGAGTCCCAAAACAAAACACACTATGACAGAGGGTATTTTTACATGCTATAGTGGTTCCAGGTCAAAAACACATCTATAATTCACATCATGGTAAATAGGGAGATACTATAATCCATGGGAAAGTACTATGTTTTAATTTCCATCACTATATTAAATCCTATGGGCCCTCACTAAGAAACTATGGCATAACCACTACTCCACGACGTACTGACCCTATAATTGGAAAAACAATGTAGACTATACCTTTAACACTCCATGATGAAAATGATGCTCCACATTGAATCTAGGAAAATATTAATAGAGTAATCACCAAAACCATCTTTAACTCAATAGAATTCCAACCATGTGGTAGCCATAGTCTCCATGGTTAAAAAAACAGCATGCTATAGTATATAGTTCCTCTTACATAATTGACTTCTCTTAAATATAAAATCCCTAGAAACAAAAGGGAAAAAAATAAGCTCCATACCTGATTCCAAAAGCTAGGGTATGAATCTTATTCTTACAATATAGTATTTTTATACAAAAAGAGTCATAGTATCATTAACATCAAAAATAAATTTTCATTAATAAATCATTAAGTACGTAATCTCCCATATATTAGAGTTTTCCCTACCATGCTGAAATATATCTCAAACCAATGGAATTAATTTTCAATGTCGTAATTTATATTTTTTGTTCCACTGTTAGAAAGGGTCATTCAATCACTGAAGTGTCATGTCTAATATCAATATCATAAAATAGATCATATGGTAAGTATCTTGCAAGTATTTATTTAGTTGTTAAATATGAAACACATAATGGATAAAGGCAAAGTTAGTGGGTAATTTAATTTGATAATATACCTTCTTTAATTACTCCACAATCTCAAACGGCATAAAATAACATAGTTTTAACTTATTTTTCCATCCTAATCCCATATTTGCCAACTATGTAGAAACTCTAATAAAATCATGACCAACTATCTAAAAGTATGATGGGTGATGTTGTTGATTGATATAAGAATTATGGTGATTTTGATTTATTATAAATCTTATCTTGATAAATTTCAAGATAATCATTATCTCTTAAATGATTCTTAGTTAAAAAAATGACATCTCTATAACCCATTCCAATAAAAGAGTGTATATATATGGTATCGCAAATAACACCTCAAATATTTTAATTTTAATAGATTCATTATAACTATTTTTATATGAAAAATTCACTAAGGGAATATGTTTCTTCCACAATCAAATAAAATATATCATGCATGCTTGAATCATCTCTAAAAGGATTTGGACATCTTGATCAGCCTAGAAATCCAGATAATGATGATAAGTTGTGCACTACTTCAATCAATAACCCATAACTTCCTTAAATACACTCCAATACTGGTATATATAGTGAGTCTCATTATCAGAAATGATAGGTGACAAAAAAATAATTCTATCAATCTTATACACATACAGGCATCCAAGATCCTTGACCTTCATTGACTCACTGATCAGTAATAAATGAACTGATTTTTTTGAGTCAATAAATAATAACCCATATCAAATCCTTATAAATACGAGTCCATGGTTTCATAATCATGACTCTCATTGATATATAATCCCATTTCAATATTGTAATGTGTTAAGGATACACCGAACTAGTAGTCCTCTGGTGTTCAACCTTAATTCTATAACATGTAATGTATCGGGACACATAATTTGAAATTGAATTCATCATTCTCGAAAAACAGAAATGAAATTTTATTTCATGATACATATTAGTATCTAAAAGGTGAATATATCAATTTTATTTGCTTCCACCATCCATCATTTCCTATCTTAGGTCAAATAGAACAAACTTCTTACCTCCAATGTGAAACTCTCTATCCAGAGACTGATATCACTCACACGAGGACTCCCTATCATAATGATTTGTGTTAAATAATTTTCAATTTATATTATCGACCACTCCAAGTCATATCTAATCATCAATAGATGATTCATACCATCTAAACTCTTAGAATACCAGACATATGTTCTCTCTTATTCCAATAGAATTTTAATGAACAGTCCAATCAAGCACCACTCTTCCACTAATTCCTTCACAACCTGGGTTAGAAACGTTCTTCCCAAAGCATTTGTGACCACATTTACCATTATGGTGGTGTAATAAATAACAATTTCAAAATTCCAAAGGTATTCAACCGAGTTTCTCTATCATAGGTTTAGATTTTTATTATTTAAAATATACATTAGACTCTTATAGTCACAATACATCATAAAATTCTCCCCAATATGGTTAGGGAATTAATCCTTAACAGTGTGTATCATTGATTATAAATCAAGATCATTAAAAATGTAGTTATTATTATAAGTTTATAACTAATGAAAATCATAACATACCACCTTTCTCCCCTATAATAAAACATAACCCAAACATGTATCTGAGATGTCATAATAAACATCAAAATAGAAACTATATTTGGGAAGGATCATGACTAGAGGTTAATTCAATCTCACTTTCAACTAAAAAATATCTTTGGAACTAATTGTTCCAAACAAACATCACACCCTTACTATTTATCTCTATTATAAGAGATGCAATACTGGAGAATTTATGAATAGAGCCCCTAAAATAACCAGAAAATCCATAAAAACTCCAAATCTCGAACACATTTATAGGATTCCCCCAATACATCACCACCTATATATTTTTAGGACCCACTATGACACATTTCTAAAAAATAAAATAGACAATAAAATTAAATTTTTAAATGTAGAACTCAAATTTGGATAGATATTTAAATATATGATTCCCTTTCTGGATTTGGAGGTTGATATTTAGATTCTTTTTTGATCCTTTTTTGATTTAAAAAAATAAAGGATATCATCCATAAATACAAACATAAAAAATCCAAAAACCAATGAATTTTCTGACTCATTAAATCTATAAACACTGTAGTAGAATTAGTAGTTTAAATAACATGACCAGATACTCATAATTAATGTACCAACTCTCATATTTATTGATAGGAATATCTTCCACTCAGACCCTTCATTTTTTGGTATTCAAATATCATATAAATCTTTGAAAACCATTAGGCCCCCTTGATCTAATTTAGAATTTCACCAATTATATGGAAGGAATTTTTTTCTTAGTAATCACATGTTTTAGTTTTTGGTAATCAACTCAAAATCAAATAATTCTATCTGTCTTTATTAAAAATATAACTAGTGATTCCAAAGGTGAAATGCTCAGAAGAATTAATACCATGTATTCAATATCATCAATTTGATCGATTAATTCCATAAATTCAGTATATTTCATACAGTATGAAGGTTTGGAGAGGGGACTCTTCCCTATAATAATGACAATAGTAATCTTAATTTATTTTGTGGTGGAAAAGAGAAGAAATCATCACAAAAAATATATTTGGATTACCACTCACTACATCTGGGTGATCACCACGAAGACACTAATCAATAGTATCAAGAAGAATTTATGAAAATTGGCATCAGATCACCTCATCATTAGGGGAAATATAACCTACTTGCCCAAATTTTGGATCCTACTCACCCCAAATGACATGTTTATCTCAATAGGAAGAAATAAATTAGAAAAAATGATGATAGTAATTAATCTGGTAATTATATCTAATCATACAATCCATTCCATTTATGAGTAAAATTATGAAAAAATGAAGATATAAAAATTATCTTGTAGTCTTATGTTTAATGATCATCACCCAACATTCAAGACATCTAAAACCCTTCTCTGACATTATTTTAAAAGGCATGGACAAATTCATCGTGAAACTTATTAGATCCAAAAACATAAATATTGTGTAAAAAACTAGGAAAATATAATTTAATGTGGTTTACCTATGTCAAATATAACCATAACCATAAAATAATCAACAAATACAATACATGTTAGGGATTTTATTCCTGCCTCTAAATCCTCTAGTACAAACTCCACTACATATGTATTTCTCACATTAACCTACCTTTTCTTTATAACCTATGAATCACCCTTGGAATGAGGTTTTATCCAACCCCTTTCTACATAAAATATTAACTGAGAGCCCTTGGTGAAGTTGGATCTAGATCTTCAACCCTTGGATTCTTTCTCTAAGTAATTTTTATGATAACTAGATTTTCCAAATTTGTGACACACCCTGGTTACTATCTTACTGTCATGATTGTGGTGTCCCTTTCTCCCACAATGGTAAAACTCCACCTAAATATTTCCCAAAAGCTCATGCACACCAATGCCATTTCCTTGGTATTGGTTACCCCACTTCATCTTCAAGAAATAATATAATCTATGGATACCTCCTACTCTAACTAATGATCCTAAAAGTCATCCCATCCAATATATATTTTCCTCACCTATGTAAGCCTTATCCTCAAACTCTATTAATTTTTGTAGGAAAATAAGAATCATTATAAACCACATTTCATGCCTCAATCCCTTTTCAAAACTCTTTAACTTGAGATAATCATTAGAAATAAGCTGTGGAGATAGATTCACCAACTTTGAAAATTAGGAAACACACACCCTGATAGAATGGTATCCCTTATCTAAAGTAAAAAAGTATTATTCCTTCATCATTATTAGTGTCTCATGACAGGTCAATTGATTAATGTCTTTCATCAATTTAATAAAATTAAAAACCTCATACAACATTGATTTCACAATAGATTCTCACAACTTCCTTCTCATCACATGAAGTATAAAAGTGGTGCAGACAACCATGGATCATTTTTAGTATTATGGAATTGTAAAATTATCTCAATCCTCTTGGTTCATTATTATGATCTCTAGGGTCCCTTGTTTCCATGAAGGATTGATCAATTATGCTTATTATATTTTAAATCAAAGTCGACCCTTTATCCCAGATCAACAATTGCTACATGGCCAAAGGACATAATCATTCAAAATTTAGTTTCCACCAAAAACAAGTCAACAAAAGGATTCTCATGTAGGTATTTCTCTATAGATTCCTCATTAGCATTAGGATATGGTCTTTTTGGAGGATCTATAATTTATAGAACATTATAAAGAAACCCATTTATAATAGAATTAAATTTATATAAAATAAACTGAATTTTTGAAACTAAAGTGTAAATGGATAAAACAAAAACAATTATAGACACCTATAGGCTTTCCAGGGTAACTAAAGGTTTTTCATGTAATTAAGCTAGCCAAGAACACTCCCACACTACATATCATGATTTGAAAATCCTACATAAAATCTATATATAAACCATAGACACTATATGGAATCATAGAAGAATGAGTATAGGCTTTTATGATAAACATCCCATTAATACAAATTTTTAATAGACTCACCATGGTCAACCAATAAGGTCACCTAACATAGCCTTCCATATGGCCTCAAGAATTTTCTCGGTCATTTTGGGTTGGAGATAATAAATATGGTATCATAAAAGGAATGTGGGAATAATTTCACCCTCAAACAGACATCTGAAAATAAAAAAGTAAATAGAGTGCCACACCAATTTTTCAAAAATACGTCATATATAAAAACAACCATACCATAGTTATAACAACCAAAAAACTAGATAATAAAGTATTGATGAAAAAAGTGAAAGTCCATGAAAACGAAACTCAAAGAAACCCATGGGCCCATATCCTTAGAACCATATTCCTCAACCATCCCACCCCAATTGAAAGGAAAATTTACCTAGGGTATTCATCCTCTGTATAACACTCTTCCCTTTACTTGTATCCTAAAAATCCAAGGCAAAAGATATGCAAAGTAAAAATTTTGGGTGTTAAAACTCAAGCTAAGAAAGATACCACAAAATAATCTAAATAATTTCTTTCAATATGAATATTTTAGATCTTACATTAATTAGATTTTACAAATATTTTCTGTGAAATAATTCTCCCATAGAAAATAATAATTTATTTTTATTTCCAAAACATGACATATTCAAATAAAGAAGAAAATATAGAATAACCTATATTAATAAGGTATAAGCAGTTAGGTAAACCATGTTTTCATCCATCAATATCCATATCATATTGGAAAATAATCATATCAATATATATGTATGTAATGTATCATCAAATCACTAAAGTGAAAATCACAACACAAGGGTTTACAAAACTAAGAAAAAAATTTAAAATTTTATGCTATAAGTATACTCTAACGTATGGAAACCTTAGTTCCCTAGAAAGGTTACCCACTAGAAACCATGGTATCATGGGAACCTCTCCTTGGGATACCTAACTCCACTGGGGATCAAATATTTAGAGATTCTACCATACCCCAATGTCTTCACAATTTTCTAATAAAATATCATTCTTTTCAAGAACCCTAGTTCACATTTTCATAAACATTTTCTAAGGTTAATCAATTTCATTTTCATGACCATATATAGATAAAATAATTCTAATGTGATTTACACCACATTCATTCAATAAAATCCATTTATTATTCAAATAATAATTGAGGTATTATATTAAATGTAAATTTATCATTAGAAAGCATTTTTGAATGAAAATCACTTTTGAAAACAATTGTAGAGACAGGAAGATAAAATTCACATCTCATGGATTTCAAATAATCAATTTTGTATGTAAAAAAGAAAGTTTATCAATATGAACATAAGGCATTCCAAGGGATAAAAAATAGGAAATAGAAACCTACCATATGATTAATTTAAAAAAATATTCTTTTTAAACCAGTGATTTGTTGAGAGAAGATTGAATGGTCAAGAATCATATTGTGATTAACACAGAACCATGATTTACACATCCATGAAGATCTAGAAAGAAATAAGATGGGATGAACCAAAAATAATCACCAATGAGCTTGAATATCAAATAAAATGATACTGGGGTTGAGATGGTTAGGTATTTATAGATAGTATAAAAAACAAGTTTTGCATCATAGCACATAGGGTTATGCCACAATGTTTCCGAAAATAAAAAATACTATGACTCAAGGGAGTTTTCCATACCAGAGGGGTTCCTCATAAAAATAATATCTAGAAATAAAATTGTGTTCAATGGTGAGATTATATAAACTAGGGGAATGGAATACAGTGTAATGGCCATCATTAAATCGTTGTCTCCAAGCCCTCACAAGGACATTACCCAATAATTACCGCTCAACATTTTAGTGTCCCCAGTAGTAAAAGAACTACCCAAATAACGCATTCTAGCCTCTATTCCATTGTTGATTCTTCACACCATATATATTTTAATATCTATAGAACTAAAAAAACCTCTCATATATCATGGATTCCAAGACACATCTAAAACACACTCTCTATAGTGAAAAAATAAAACTAGGCAATATAATCTAGTTTAGTTAATATAATTAGATTATCTAAGCCTATAAAAGACCCAAAAGATATCAAAAACAAAATATGCTCTGTACAAGATTCCACAAAATGGGGTGGAAAATTTAGTAAGGAAAAAATTATAGTTGAGCTTACTGAGGATGTGGATGAGGGAGAACAACTAGGAAACTAGATATTGGGTCACCATGATCTAATGCATGGAAAATGATTTTATCCTTATAATGAAGTGAAATAGTGTTTCTTATAGGGTAGGTACCTAGAAGAGTTGCATGAATCATGATTCATTGCACTTATTTTTGAGATGCATTGATTTTAGTGAAATAAATTATTCTATGTAATTGAATTTGATTAAATGAATTCCATACTAACAGGATTAAGAGTTCGGTTCCTTTTTTATAGAGATATTATCTGGTAGTCATCTACACATGGTTTAGGTTGGTGAGTTTCAATATGAAACATGGTTTCTTGTAGGAGGTTTCACCCAGATAAAGTGGATGAGAAATGGAGAACACATTGTGTGAGTTTCAGTGTTAGCGGAAAGAGATATATGACTAGAGGATTCTTGTTACACACATAGTATGACGATTGATAGATCTTGAAATTGTTTTTTGTTTGATCTGAGTTAGTTAAGAGTAACTTGTTCTATTTTCCATTATATAGTTTCAGGGAGTAGTGTAGTATTGATCGATCATATATTATGGGAAGTGAATGGAAGAAGATATCTCTTGGATTATTTCTAAATGTAGTTTTATACAAATTTTCTATCATCGATAATGAGGGAACCAAAAAACAAGGATATTATACCTATCCATTTGGTGAGAATAAGTGTGTGAGAGATCAATATAAATTATAAATACCTCTTTTACTTCACCCCTGATTTATTTCAGTATGAGGAGTTAGGAGCTTGGTTCTTGGAGAAGGCGTTGTCTCCCATTATCTGATATACTATCACCTTGTTTACCTTTACCACATATATTGAGGTTCATAAGATGGATGATGTTATCAAGAGGAAGTATGATATATCAGGGTCATCTAGATAGGCCAACCCTCAATTTCCCTTGAGGTGTAATGAAATTGGTGGTTGATTGTAGGTGTTAGGGTAGTTAAGATTTCATCTTTCTAGGAGTCGACACCAACCATTCACTTCCTCCAAATTCTTATGGGATATCAAAACCTATAGTTCCACTATGTTATTTTTTCCAATTTTGTTTTTCTGTGGATTAAATGGCCATAATTTTTCTCATTTTCAAATCATTCATGGTTCTCAGCACGATTTGGGATGCCATATTCTCTATCAACCATACTAGAAGTTATTGTTGCTGAGGCCATACCAATTCTAGGTGTATCGTATCTATATTCATCCAAGAGGAGATGTATAAGTTAAAGGTCAATTTTAGCACCTCATGTTTCTTTGAAATGTTTTTTTCAACTAAATTTAATTTCATCGATAGGTTGAGTTTCATCTAATAACAATTTCATGGGAACAATGATAAAATATTACAATATTATTATCACCTAGAAAATGGATTGGTGGGTATGAATATGAATAAATAAATAATTAAAATATATGGTGTACATGTTTATAAAATGAGTTAATTAGGTATCTTTTAATTATAAATTAAAATAAAAAAATAAAAAATAAGGGAGTTGTGTTTCTTAAAAACTATTTTAAGTGTGAAATGTATTTTTTTACTCAATAAATAAAGTTGATAACTATTTTTGAATGATTTTTTTTAATTTATATATTATATATTCAATAAAATGTTTTAATATTCATTTAATATTCTTATAATTCATATTATAATAATAAATATAGTTTTATTATTAAAAATGTATTTTTCTAAAAAGAAATTTTCACAAAATTTTGTGCACTTACATTAAAATTAATTTATTACATTTGTTGGTATTAAAATAGATAAAATTAATTAAATATATAGAATATGGTGTTTTAAATTTGGAAAATATTCCCATTTTATTTTTTGAAAATATGAGTAGTAACCATGGTAAATTTTATCAACTCAGTAAAGGGTAAATTGGGTTAATCTAGGTTAAAATATTATGGTAAGGCCATAATTTTTAATCCTAATTCTAATTAATTCAATGAAATTATAACCTTATCACCTTAGGAACTAAATTTTTTAGTTTAATGGACACCTTTCTAGGAAAATGATCTATATAGAATTCAAATCAATGAATGTTACAAAATGACTAAAAATTAACTTTTTTATTATCAAACACTTTTGAGGAAAAAGAGAGAAACCATAGGTTAAAGAACAAAAGGAAATAATGATTTCATTAAAAGAAAACATAAGCCAACAATATTTTAACTCCATAAATAAATTCAAGGAGATAGTGTTTTCCTGTATATATGGGCCATCCATTAAAAGATCTTCGGCTTAAAAAATTATACTCTCTTTGTTTTTTATATCTCTTATGTGTCCAAATAGGGACAAAACAAAGTTATGAATGAATAAAAGAGTCTATATTGAGATTATTGAAAAAAATACTGATATTAATTTATTTTTAATATTTATAAATTATATAATGACCTTAATTTCTTATGAAACATTGATGAAGTGTTTCTCCATTGAATAAAAAAGTATAATAAATGACATTAAAAATAAGAAAACTGATATAGTTTGAATTAGTTAATGTGTACCAATAATTTTCTATATCTATATGAAATATTTGGGAGTTTTGAAATCATTATATTCTAATAATACTTTTTCATGTTGAATTTAAATTTATATTTAATTAATAGTGCTAAAATGAAATTAATGTTATTTTATAATAAGTAATATTTTATTAAATGATATAAAATTTATAAATATATTAGATTCAAACAAATTAATGGGATATGGTTTTAAAAAAATGGTTCATTTATGGGTATTTTTTTATTTTATAGTTACATTATAAACCCATTATGTGTAGATAACTATAATATTATAGTAATTTTTAAAAGAGTTAATAGCAGGTTAAAATTAAAATATAATTGTAAAAGTGTAATCCAAACTGAAAAAAATTTAATTAAATGATTTTATTTCAACTCATCCTCATATTATATTCAAATAATTTATATTTTAAACTATTTTGAAATCAAAATTATTTTATATTAATTTAATATTCTAATAAATTCCATGAGCACCCCTCCCCTTGATTATAAAAGGGAACCCTCCTTTCTCTAATTCACACCATAATAAGCCTTCTAGATGGAACAAACTCTTCCAATTTATATTCTACACATCCTTATCCACATTCTATAGGTATAATTATTCCAAAATGACCAAACCTATAGTCCTTTAGAGGATATCTAATGGATTCATTTCAAAGAAGAGTTAATCAACTTAATCGACCATTTTCTTTTAGAATGTTATTTTCCCACCAATAAATATATTACCTTATTTAGAAAAAAATAAGTATCTTAGATTTAATAAAATAATTATGATTAAAAATGAACCATTATACACCATATTTGCAATAAAAAATAATGAAAAAATATAACTCGTGTGTATGTATGGCTTACCGTCTCCAAGTAATGATACAGTTCATTTTTCATTACCATCTTTTATGGATGGTTATTATGATGGGTTTATTGTTTACATATGATATTTATGAAACAATAATATATATATTATTATAATATCATATCAATATTATTACTATTCAATCCATTTATAATCGATAGTGTTGCTTGTGCATACGTGTGTCTACCACCTATATGAAGCCACATGATTCGTTTTTCATTTATATTTTATATGGATGGAAAAGATGATAAATTTTAAGAATATATATAATATATATGATATAATAATGATATTTTTTAGTTGATTTAATATATATAATTCTTTCAATCCATCCGTTGATAAATCAAAACAATGGTCATTCCTATGCATGACTTATCGTATCCACAAATGTTGAAATTCATTCTTCTATCCTAAAACTTTATTTATGAATGTAAATATATATATATATATATAATATTATATTCACACCATTATTAAAATTATGGTGGTTATGGAACTGTGATAAATTTCCAAGGACCATAACAATAAAACCAAATAATACAATAAAAACAAATCAATTATCACCTCAAATGTTGATTTTAATAAAACATTGTTAATAAGTGGGTGAAAAAAGGTTATAAGTAAATCATATTTTTTTTAAATATGATTATTATTTTTTAATAAGATATATAATCTCTAGATATTTATTATGGATGAGTTTCAGAAATGAATGAAGGAATTTGGACTTAAGGTAAGGAGTTTTATGTTATAATATCATTGTTTATCGGGATTGTTTATAGTTATGTTTCCAATTGTGAAATATTATGATATAACTCTTGGGAAACTAATTAATTCTATTATCCTAATATTATTTCTTGATAATAAATTTTTTACTTTCATTTTCCTCATATTATGTACTCAAGATATCGAAAATTTGTTTTTAAGTAAAATCAATGTTATTTATATCTTCAATCAAAACACATTGTTCTTCAATATACAAGTTTTATAAAAAAAAATTTAAATAATATTTGTAAATTTCTAATATGATGATTTATATTCATTTTTACCCATGTTTTAATATTTAAAAAATAGTTTTAAATGAAGCTTCTTATTTTCTACTAACAATTTACTTTGGGGACTTTATGAAAAAAGTATTTATGGAATATTTTTAAGACATATAAATCATGAAAATAATTCCCACCATTATGGACACTTAATGTTTTGAATATTAACATACAATTTTCAATGGTTATATTAAATTAGATAGGTTTCCCTAATATTTTTGAAATTTTTTAGATTTTAAATAAGTGATTTCAAAATGGAATGGATATTTTCCACATGAATGTTTGAATGATATTTTAATTTATCAATAATAAAAACCTTAACTATTTCTCATGATTTATTGTAATATAATCTGAGGACACCACACTTATTATTTCTATATATGGGTTACGTTTATGAATGCATTATTTTTATGAAACCAATTTCTTTTCCATAAGTTATTTTATGTTCAAATGATTATGAAACCCATTTATTTTCATGGGTTCTAACATGATACATTCCTTATGATATTATGGAAAAAATATGTATGATTTTGATTACATGATGGGTGGGACCCATATTTCCCACTAATTTATTTGGTATATATTTATATATCACGAGATAAATAGGGTTGTAATGGGGATTGAACCATGTTCATTAAGGTACTTTTTCCATGATGATAGTCTTGGGATTGAACCTTGACATTTATGATGGTTTGGGGAGTGAACCCATTCTACTTTTATATTCTTATAAAAGATACATTAATATTGTATAAATTTTCTATTCTTATGTTTATGCCAAAATTCTACGTTTTATGCCTATATTCAACTCTCATGGGTCATGTTTTTTTATTACATTATGATTAGTGACTTATATAATACTAGGATTCATTTCATGTCTCAATATTATAATCTATCACATATTGGGTATGTTTTCCAAATGATAAGTTCAAATTCTCAAGACCTTTTTATCATATTATGGTTATATGATAAGTGATATCTCCCATGTTTACCCATACTAATAATTAAGGAACACTATTTCTTATGATTCCTTTCATAGGTAATGAAGAAATTATTTTTTTATGATATTTCTAAGAAGGGTTATAGTTATAAAGAACTAAGAGGGTTATGATGTAGAACATTTATGGACTTGTTTCTTATGTTTACAAGTATCCAAATATACTAGAAATTTATTATTCTGACATGGAATGTTATGTTATTTAAATAATATTTTTATAATTATTTGTAATATCTATACATGAGAATTTTGGGTCAATATATTTGATATTAGATAAATGTTTAGTTAACTGTTGGAAACTAGGATCAAAAAATGTAAGAAACTTTGGGAATAATATAAGTATAGGATAAAATAAAAAAAATTCATTATTGATGATTGTGAATGACCTTGGTAAAACCAAAGTTCTCATATATAAAGGTATACAGATTTAGAAATCCTATAAATTATTATTCATGATTATGTGGTTTCTAAATATGATTATTTTTTCTCACACTATTATTTTGGTTTTATTCATTGGTTATAACCTAATGGAATTGTTTTAATGATTAATGTGATTGATAATGCAATGATTTTCCTCATGATCACCCAATATTTTTATATATGGAATGAATAATGTTGTTACTATGCTCGCACAACATTCTAAAGCTATGAATCAAGCAGATGTTTCAATAGTGCAAAGGAAGGATCAATTGTATTTTGAGTATTTCATGACGAAGAATCTATATTTTTTATTGGGTTCACTGATCCACTAGTATTTGAGTAGTGGATTGGTATTGTAGGTTCTGAGTTTGGTGGAAGAACGGGAGGGTCAGTTCCCAAATTTTCTTTTTTTTATTATCATTGATTAATTCAAGATCAAGTGATGATGTAGGCCATGATCAACTGATTTGAATCAAATAAAAACAAAGGGTTATTAACCTAGAAACAAGAGAGATCATATCAACACATGTTGTTTACAATTAATTTAATTAAATATGAATTACCTCCATGGTTATTATTTATTCATTGATGCGTCTGGCCACAAATTTGCAGTGCATCACCATTCTGTTCTTGGATACAAGTATAAGATACCTCTAGTGGTGATCCACACATGCTCCACGAATCTTTGGACATCGCAAAATGAGACTCAGTGTGTTTTTGTGGAAGAACCTTGCACTTGTGATGTCCACCTTCAATCACCATGAGAACTGCTTCTAATGAATTCTCCCTGATCTAGTGGATAAGGATATCTCTCATTCTTGAGAGTGTTCTTAGAGAGGAATGAACTCTCTAGAAATGAGATATTTTCTTCAATCCATTATGTAGAAGGATTTTATTGGTTAGGGTTATGAGAAAATAGTACTAATTGGGTATTTATATCACCAGGGTTAAAATAACATAATTGTACAAGTGGCCTTATTTATTTTATTAAAACTATAGAAACCCCATGTCAAATAATAATTAGCATTATTATTTTTATTTCTTGACACATGACTAACATGCAAATTATAATTAAATATTATTTAATAAAATAATATTCAACATTATTTTTTCTCACCGAACCCTTTAATTTGGTCCTCTAATCCTCAACCATATTTATTGGACCTTGGAAAATGATTATTTATTTATTAAATAAATATCACTACATTATTCAACTATAAATATATAAATATTATATTCAATAAATAGAAAATAAAATATTTATTTAATATTTCTCCATTAATATATTTTCTCAAAAAACTAGTGTCTGAATAAATGTGATCAGGCATCCATGAATAATTATTAAACAATAACCAAGAAAAATATGTATTCAAATTGTTAAATAATAAATACTTTATTTTTTAAATAAGATAATGGATACACTTAGCATGTGACCCTCTAGGCCTCTTTGTTAGTGGCATTAGGTGGAGCAGCCTAAAATACAAGGTCAGCATCTAGAAACACACCAAGGAACCCATATAGAAAGAAGTTAATAATGTAATCACAGGTCATCTCGTACGAATTCGTATCATGTAATATAATCCCTTTTTCTCGGTATCTCTAATCAAGCCATGTGCATGCTAGGGTCATCAACCCATGTGCTTGATTTCTCTTCCTTTGAATTCCTGAAATTGAACTTGTTTATGGAACACCATGGCCATGGATTTATTTGGGCTATATCATTCCAATAAAATGTCTTGAGGCATCAATATCTGTTAAAGAACAAATGGGAAAAATCATTTCTCGCATTATTTTTTAATGCAGTATTACTCATGATGCACCCAACATATCCTACCTCACTATAAACATATCTCGTCATGATTTTCTTCAATACATATAAGTTCATGAGCAATAATTATTATTATTAATAATCTAAACTTCTAAAGACCAATACACACATACACAGATCATGTCATCCCATGACACTTATAAATGTGCATTATCTACTAGTGGGTCTCATTCTCATAATATATTCCTGAACATTACCAAGGGAATACACCATGATAAGTTGCCTCAAATTCCTATGAGTCTCCCCCCCTGATATTCTCTATCATTTGTGTCCCTCAAATCATATTATCCAACAATAAAATATATATTTAAGAATAGTGTCATAGCACTTTTAGGTTCTCTTCAGAGTAGAGATCCTCTATGACCTTTTAGTGTGATAGCTACTCTTAGGATATTATGACACATAATGTCACATAGAATAAAAATAATGATGTGATAAGGAATTTATTAATATTAAAAACCATGAATATATGTATTTATAAAGTATAAAAGAAGTTGGTTCTAGGAAACCAACTCCAACAGAATCCCACTTGCACTAGAGACAACCGGAAAAAAACCATTAGTCCGCTGGCTCTCACATAATATTAATTTTTCTTATGAGATAGGCCTTTAGTAATTGCATCTTCCAAATTCTCTTCCATGGGTAATCTACTCACTGAAACATCACCCATTTGATAATGAATCACTCAATTGGTGATACTTCCAGAGTATGTGCTTTGTCCGTTGATGTGACCTTCACTCTTTTACAAGATCCAATGGTGCAGTATTATCATAATAAAATGTGATATGGTCTTTAATTCTATGTCCCACATCAAGCTCTGGGACGAAGTTTCAAATCCAAACAACTTCTTTGGCTGCCTCAGAAGCCTCTATATACTCGAACTCCACAGTAGAATTATTCCAACTCACAACTCCTCCATTGAGATACAAAACATGACTTTATTATGATTTCATACCATTATGATCTATCTAAACACCATCATCACCAAACCCCCTGATGAAAATCTCCTCATCTCCTACATACACCAGGAACATATCTTTTGTTCTTATAAGATACTTAAAGATAGTCTTAATACTAGTCCAATTTTGTTCTCCTGGATGTTCTTTATATCTACCTACCATGCTCAATGCATATTCAACATTAAGTCTAGTACATAACATGGAATTTATGATTGATCCTATCTCTAAAGTGTATCAGTTCTTACCCACTCTATCTTTCCCCTATTGTGTTTGGGGACACGTCTTTTTAGAAATATGTAAACCATGTGACACTAGAACCAATACCCTCTTAGATTCTTCCATACTAAATCACTTTATTATCTAGTGAATATATGTACTTTAGATTAGTCCATGCAGTCACTTGGATCAATCATGAATGATTTTGATCCCTATAATTTATGTTGTTTCATCTAAGTCCTTCATGGAGAAGCCCTTGTTTAACCAGTCCTTAACTGACTATAAGACTGTTATGTTGTTTCCAATAAGTAATATATCATCAACATACACTACTAGGATAACAATCATATTTCTATTAAAACTTTTTTTAAACATGGATGAAATTTATTCTTTATGAAATAAAATTCTATTACGGATTCATTGAATCAAATGTCCCATAACCCAGATGCTTACTTCAATCAATAGATGGATCTATGCAACCTGAAAACCCTTTTAGAGTCACCTGGTGTCACAAACCCTAATGTTTGTGTCATATAAACATCTTCCTGAAGGTTCTTGTTAAGGAATACAGTTTTGACTTCCTTCATCCAAATCTCATATTCATCATAAGATTCAATGGAAAGTATAACTCTTATGGATTTAAACATGGAAACTAGAAAAAATGATTCCTCATAGTTAATTCCTTAACATTTTTTAAATTATTTAGCCAATATCCTTTCTTTAAAAGTACATACATTACCTTCCATGTCTAGTTTTCTTTTGAATATCCATTTAAACACAATAGGATTTACATCAATCGGTGCATCAAAAGGAACCAATAATTGGTTCTGATACATGGAATCCATCTCATAATTCATTGCTTCTATCCGTCTTCAAACTTATGATATCCCTACTACCTATCTATAGGAGAGAGGTTCATCATTTTCCAACAATAATGATTCACCATCCTCGGTGTTTAAAAAATCATATCTCTCTAGTTCCCTTACCTCTCTTACACTCATACACAGTACATGTGTTTCAAGAACTAAATATTCCATGGGGACCTATTCAACTTGTTCCAATACCAAATCCTATGTATCTTGAGCATTAACATCATAGAAGTCAACCTTTCTCCCACTATCCTTTTTGAGGATTTTCTCCCACTAAAGAAATATGTATTTTCTGGAGGTAGAAACTTTATTTTCTAAGGGGTTGAATATGTAGTATCCCTTTATTTACTTGGGATACCCTATAAAGATACACTTCATGATCCTAGGTTCTAGTTTGTTGCCTGATAAGGCCTTAATAATTCCTCCCAACCCTAGACACATGTATGTGATAAAGTGGGTTTCTTTCCAATCCATAGCTCGAAGGGAATTCGATTTTCCTATTTTTTAGTACACGGTTTAATGAGTATGTCGCAGTTTGTAATGCATATACATAAAAGGATAATGAAAGATCTGCATGACTCGTCATAGACACTACTATGTCCAATAAGGTACAGTTCCTCCTTTAACTAACACCATTCCACTGTTTTGTATAAGGTGGAGTGAGTTTAGATAGAATCTCAAACTCCCATAGAAAGTTAATGCACTCTTGGTTAAGATATTCTCTACATAGATCTGATCAATGCTTTTTTATCTTCTTACCAAACAGATTATCTACTTCATTCTTGAACTACATTAATTTTTTAAAGGAATCTGACTTATACCTCATCATGTAAATAAATCCATATTTACTCAAATCATTAGTAAAAGTTATATATTAAGAATATAGACCTCTATCTTCTATTGAAAATGGTCCACACACATCATTGTGTTTCAATACTAGAAGTTCTTTGGACC
The DNA here is from genome assembly GCA_963277665.1 of Viscum album. Taxonomy (NCBI): domain Eukaryota; kingdom Viridiplantae; phylum Streptophyta; class Magnoliopsida; order Santalales; family Viscaceae; genus Viscum; species Viscum album. Next base: position 124,514,258 of record OY728131.1, read on the forward strand.
TTTAAACCTATCCATCGAATGTTGGTTTGGTCATTTTTCCTTGTAAACATGTATGACAGATGTAAGGTGGTTTTACCTTAGAGGAGTCTAAAAACCATCTTGACAGAGCTTTGTCAAATGATTCTCATTTAGATGACCAAGTGATGCCAAAGTTGGGTGTTATAAGAGTCATGTAAACTTGATTCGTTATCAATTGACAATACATGGTTTTTATAATTTAATGCATACCGACCATTATTTAAATTTTCCATACTATAACATATGGTGTCCATATAAAAGAAACAGTTTTTATTTCAGAACATGAAAATAAATGCATTGGTATCTAAAATTGATATAGAAATTAGGTTTGTGGTAACGGATAGTACATAATAAAAAATACATAAAACCAAAATCCTTCCCCTTAGAAATGAAAGGTGGTAGTCACTAATGGCCAGAGCAACTAGCCTTGTAACATTTGCAGCTTTAGGATCCACCTCTCCTCTGGAAATATTCTGGAATCTAATTGGTTCCTATATTTGGATACTAATGTAATCACTACATGCTATATCTAATACCCAATGGGTAGATATGGAAATATTGCACTTGATATTGAAATCATATTTAGCTTCCCCGTGCTTCTGGGTGTAGTTCCTCTTCCAGTGGCCTGGCTTGCCTCATGAAAAACACACTACCTCCTTTTCCTTTCCTTGTCACTATAACTTCTTCTTCTTGTCATGATGGCGATCGGAATCATTAGACTATTTATAAGTCTTGGGCCCCTTTTCCTTCTCCTTCCAATTCTTATTCACCATAAGGAATACGGGTTTGTCATGCCGCATGTCCTTATACACTTAGTAAATCAAGGTCATAAGTTCTAATAGAATATTCTCATAATTGATCATATTATAATTCACAATAAAACTAGATATGTTCTTCAGTAATGATGAACTTATGAGGTATGTATGTAACTCATTAGGTAATTTAATCCCTAAGATGTCTAGGAATTCAATGTAGACAATAATCATGACTACATGAGGCTCATCTGGTGTAGACTCTCTAAGCTTAGTTATGAACAAATCATTGGAGATTTTATACCTTTCTTTTCTTGGATTCTATTGATAGAGATACTGAAGGTGATACATCATGATATAGGCATCCATATCATCAAATTGTTTCATCTTCTCAGTGTTCATGGATGATATCATGAATTAATGAATATCTATAGCATCATTCAGATGTTTCTCATAGAGAGTTATCTCTTTATCATTTTCCTCATTTCCAAGTGAAAATGGTAATGGTTCTTCCAACACATATAATTTCCATTCATGGAGAAGAATTATGCGTAAACACCTCTACTATTCCTGGAAATTTGTGTCGGTGGGAAGGTTTTTCTTCTTGAGTACGGATCACAATGATATGTTTGATGTCATTTTTAATTTTGTTCCTAAAAATAAGTTAAACAGGGAATTAATACATTCTCTGATAAATTTAGACAAATAAATAAATATTATATTTATTATTCTCCCACTATTTTATCGAAATTCAATATCCCTCACCATTGGCTTCAGAATATTCTCTTTCTTGGACATTAAATTTTAAAGGATCAATATTTCCCTTCTCATTACCCAAACATTGGTATGTTAAGAAACTATAAGTATTTTAACTAGGAATTCCAAATTACAACTGCATTAACTCACTATTCCATGATCTGTTGGGTGGACTCCCCAATACTAAAATCCATTAACTGGATTTCCTCAACCTTTTCCTCTCAGTTACACCAATTCTTATTTTGGAATTCAACCCTTGATGTGAACCATGTCAAGTCAACTCAAAACCTCATGTTAGAGTTCCTTAATAATTTAAAGGACCCCAACATTGGCTAGTCAATCACTTTGAACTATGGTTCGATTCTAACCGAAGTAATAGAAGGATATATCAACATAATATTTTATTGTGGGATTTTATCTTTTATTAATAAATTTCCAATTATTATCTTTATCACATGATTTTTAATATTAACTGGCATTAATTAAGTGATTGACCTTGTATTTAGATAATATTAACAAATATTCCAATTTATTTTAGTCCCATATTGTATGCTTGTTAATTCATTAACTATGTGATCATGAAAAAACATCCATAATGATTAACCATGTAACCGGTAGAAAAAATTAAATGGTATGTTCGTGAGCTTGTTCAAATGGTTAGTTTATCTAGCAGTTGATAAACTAACCACTAACCAAGGAGATAAACACCTTGAACCAATCTAAGGTTCGTGTTTACAGCTTTCCACCTATCAAAATTTGTATCTTTCTTTGATTGGTTACATCTCAACTCCTAACTTGAACCACCTCCAATATTTTGGGAGCAACATCCATTACATATGATTTTAATCACACACATGTGAGGGGTAAAGGGGATTTACATAAAAGAAACCATGGGAATGTAGGCCCTACCTATTAATGAGGAGAGAAGGAAGAATTCCAATGATTTCATTTAATAATAAATTCAAATGAAACTAATCAAATACGAAATCCTGGTCTATCTCATGATCATCCACCATCATGCAATGAATTAAGCATTTAATAAAACTCTCATTCAATGATTCATCTTTCTTATTTAAGATAAATCTTTCTCAAATAGATTAATTATTATCTTTAATTAATCAATCATTTTATCTTAATCCTTATTTGAATTTACATGAATTTATCATCCTTTATAATTTTAAAAAAAATTAAATAAATTCATTTAAAATTAATTGTGTACATAACTCGTACCTAGGAGGTAACCAATTGAATACCCTTACAAATCTACCCAACATATATTATTATTGTATTCACTTTATTTATCATGACATATAGTATGTAGGACTTATCATGTACTTTCATGATGTGTACATCACATATAATTTCATGAAATACATGATTTTTTGGTCACATGTCATGCTTTAATTCATGTAGAATAATAACTATAATACAACTCATACATGACATGTATATCTTTAACATTGTGGAGATATTAATTAAACATTTAAATATTTTTTTATATTAAAACCTATCACATGGTATGCCCTATCATTACGACCACACGCAAGTACATGTCACGAGGTTTACATTGTAAAATAAATTTATTTTAAATCTATATAATTAGGTAATAGTACATGACATGTAGATCCGATCTATAGGGAATGTACACCTTTCACTATCTATCTGAATTACACACCTAGGAACTAGACATGTGAGATTTACTTCAAAAATCATGGATTACATGGCGTGTCCAGTGGGACACACACCATGTTTACTTTGTGTAACATTGTAACCGGTTGGGTAGGCCATGTATGGAATACATAGCCCGGCTCTAATTCGAAGGGATTACAATCCATGCCAAATGGTCTTCACAACATGTATTCTAGTTTACCATGCGCCATCTAATCCTAGTCTACACACGGTGCATTGATTTTGTAATTAATTCCCTAATCAATGAAAAATATTGAATTGATCTTTGATTCAATCTGGATTCATTGAACATGACTACACAGTATGTAATGCGGATTAAATGATGTGTAGTATGGTTTTGTATAGTCATGATCAGTGTCACCTTGAGATGATATCCTTGATTTTATTTTAATGATAAAACTAATCATTTCTATTAGATCTTTAGGAAATGTTAGAGGAAGAAATAGCTATCATAATTCAGATTTAAATAACAATTAAAATTGAATTGAAAAACTAAATTATGAATGTGTAAATCACCAATGAAAATAAATAATTATAAACAATGATATTCCCCATATGATACTACTTATAGGTTCTGGATGCAGTGGATGTGTGGGAGGGGCGGTGCCAAAGTTTGATTTTTTCCATTATTAATGATTAATCTGAGATCAAGAGATAATGAATGATGTGATCAATGGATTTGAATCAAAGAAAAATAAAGGGTTATTAAACCATAACCAAGAGAGATGAGATCAACACATGTTGTGTATTATTAATTTATTTAAATAAAAAAATTCTCCATTGTTATTCTTTCTTCATTTATGCGTCCAACCACAAATCTGCAGTTTACTACTGTTGTGCTGTAGAATATAAATGTAATATTCCTCTAGTGTTGATCCACACATTCTCCACAATTATCCAAACATCACTAAATGATACTCCATGTGATAGTGTGGAAGATCCTTGCACTTCCAATTTTCACCTTCAATCTCCTTGAGAACCGCTTCTAAAGTGTTCTCCTTGATCCAATGGAGGAGGATATCTCTCGTTCTTGAAAGTATTCTTAGAGAGGGGTGAAATCTATAATCTTGAGATCATTTCACCAATACATTATGCAAACTGATTTTCTTACTTAGGGTTATGATAAAATAATCATAATAGTCTAATAATATCATTACGGTTAAAATAACATAATTAAAAAAGTTCCCATATTTATTTTATTAATCCTAACAGAACCTTATGTCCAATATTAATTGTAATATTATTTTTATTTCTTTACATGTTCTAAACATGTGAATTATAAATAAATTTTTTTTAATAATATAATACTCAACACTATTACTTCTCACCGGACCCTTGAACTCGATCCCCCAATCCCCCAGCATATTTATTGGACCTTGAATAATATCTATTTATTTATTAAATAAATATCAATTCATTATTCATCAATAAATATATAAATATAATAATAACTAAAAAGAAAATAAATATTTATTAAATATTCTACCAATAATATACTCTTTCGAATAACTAGTCCTGAAATTATTGGGATCAGACATCCATGAATAATTATTAACACACATCTGGGAATATTCTTTACTCAACTTGGTAAATAATAAATATTATATTATTTAACTAAGATACTGGAATCAATTAGTGTGTGTCCCTCTAGGAGTCTTTCAAAGGGGCATTAGGTGGAGAAGACTAAAGTCCAGTGTTAGCATCAAGCAACATGCAAAGGCACCCTGAGAGAAAAAATAATAATTCTACAATGTCATGTCACCTCATAAGAAATTTTTTTATGTAATATAATCCCTTTGTCTTGATATCTCTACTTAAGCAGGTTTTATTCTAGCTCCATTAACCCATGTGCTCGATTTAACTTTCTTCGACTTCCTGAAATTAGATTGCCTATTGAACACCATGGACATGAATTTATTTGGGCAATATCATTTCCATAAAATGTAATGAGACATCAACTTAAGTTATATAAAATAAGGGACAAATCCTTTATTGCATTATTCATTAATGTGGTATTACTTGTGACACACCCAACATATCCTACCTCTTCGTCAACATATATCATCATGGTTTTTGTAAATACATATTTGGGCACAAGTCATAATACTCATTAACAATAATCATAAAGTCTAAATACCAATACACACATTTGTAGATAGGTTCATCTAGTGACAATTATAAATGTGGATTCCCTATTGGAAGGTCTCATTCTCATAATATCCTCCTAGACATTACCAAGGGTTTAAACCATGAGAAGATGCCTCAAAGTCCTACGAGTCTCAATCCCTGATAGTCTATATCATTTGTGTCCCTTAAATGATATCATCTAAATATAGAACATATATTCAAGAATAACCTTTTAGTGTGACATCTACTCTTGGGACATTATCAAATAGAATGCCACGTATAAGAAAAATCATGATGTGATAAGGAATATATTAATATTCAAAATCTTGAATATAAGGTTTCATAAAGTAAAAATGTAGTTCGTTCTAGGAAACCAATCCAAATTGTACCACTAAAAAGATATTTTCAATTCTCTAGTTTTCAAAACATGAGAATGTTATTCTAGTGTTTTATTATTTGAAACATGAAGAAGCTCAATGTTATATTATTATCATGAACATAAAGAAATAATAATAAATTTACATTATAGAGTGGTATCAATATAATATATTTTTTCTCATATATTATTTTTATGAAATTGGAGAAGGAAATCCTCAAGTTAAAATAGAACAAATATGGATCAGTTGGTACCATTGGGAGAAATTTTACAACAAATTTTACATATTATTCTAGTATTAGCATCCAACATTAATGTAAATTTGATTGATTATTTATCATATTAATACCATGTCTCTAAAGTTTGTTAGTCATATAGGACATCCGTATAAATGAAGAAACAATTTTTACGTGAATCAAGTTAGAGAAGTAGAATTAATTTACCCATAAATATCATCATTTTGATAATAAAAGTAAAATTTTATTAAAAGTAAAATCTAAAAAACCTTGTGTAGAAGACGATGATATTTTCATTATTCTCAAAATGTGGATGGAATCATGGGTGAATTTTTCATAAGGGTTTTGTTATGTGAATAATGTGTATAAATAAAGGTCATTAGAAAATCAAAATTCCAAGGTTATGGGAAAAATTTATATAATGATGAAAATAGAGAGAATGCACCCCGAAATTTACCACCAACACTCTAGTGTATAAAATTAATGTAGTATGGAAAATATAATATCCAGTTACCAAATATAAAAGTTAACAATGATGATTAAAATAAAAACCCTTTAAATATTAGATATAAAGGTAAATCTCATGTGGTAATTATTTATAATGAGGGGTATAATAATAACATGGTAAAAGGTACAAAAAACATCCAATCTAGAACAAAAAATTTCTTATTTGATTCTAGAACAACCCAATATTTTAAATATAAATACTTTTCCAAGGGTATCACAATACCTTCTCAAAAATTATATGTTAAGTTAGTAGTAAAAACCCATAATGGGATTATGATCTCATCCCAAGTCTATGATTCTTTTTTTGTGGGGATTTGTTTCATGAAAATCATGTAAATTATCCTTTAGTTGAATTTGATTTTATTTTTGGAATGGATTTGATTTCATTACATAAATCCCACATCACTTTCTATGGAAGAGATTTTAAACTTGACTTTCTATATGATCTTCTATCAGTATAATGAAAAAAGTTAACATCCTAGGGAAATTGCATCAATTATATTGGTCATGAATCATATATAAATGGGAATTTTATATCATATCATTTGGGAGAAAATAAATATTAATGATATACCTATTATTTAGGAGTTTATTGATTTCATTTTGGAAGAATTTCTTGGTCTTCCATTGAATCATGAAGTTGAGTTTTCAATTACACTCATACATTGTTCTACACCTATCTCTAAGACTCTATATATAATGGCTCTGATTGAGTTTTTAGAATTGAATAAGTAACTTCAAGAAAATATTGACAATGGATTCATTTATCTATGTGAGTAACATTAGTGTGAACCTATTTTTTTGTTAACATGAAAGATAGATCAATGTGAATCTGCATTGATTATTGAGAACATAGAAATATATTTATCAAGAAAATGTGTCATCTACCCTGTATTGATGACTTGTTTGATCAACTAAAAATACCTCAATAGGTTTACAAGATTGATTTTAATTCTAGATATTATAAATTCTAGGTTAATAATAATGATCTTACTAAGGCTACATTCTACACATGGAATGTTCACTAAAAATTTATAGTGATTCCATTTCGTCTTACCAATTTCCCCGCTATATTCATGGATTTAATTAATATAGTATTTAAAGGATACCATAACTAATGTGGGTTTGTCATTATATATGATATTATTAAATATTCAAAGAGAAATGAATAGTATAAATATCACTTGTTTATTGTTATCAATACCCTATGGGAGGAGAATCTATATAAAAAATGTATCAAGTCTGAATTTTTGCATAGGAAAGTTTCATTCATAGGTCATATAATCTCATGTGTTGTTATATTAGTAGACTCTTCAAATAAAGATGTTGTTGAACATTGGGATAGGCCAACCACAGTGACAGAGATATATAGTTTCCTTGTATTATATGGATATTAACAACACTTTGTGGGGAAGTTTTCAGGGCTATAGAATCCATTATCCATGTTAACATAGAAGGGAAACAAGTTCCTTTGGATAGATTAATTTTAGGAATGTTTTAAGGAACTGGTAATTAGGATAGTTAGTGAATTTTTTCATAAACTACCCTATAGTGGAAAAGGGTTTGTAATCTATAATGATGAATAATATTAGGAAATAGGATGTGTAATCATGTAGAACGATATGGTTATAGCTTATGACTCAAGAAAATTGATGGTCCCTGATAAAAATTACCCAACTAATGATTTGGAGTTAGATACTGTGATTTTTTCATTTAATATATAAATGAATTTTCACATTGGATAAATGTGAAACCTATATACTAATCACAATATGTTAATTTATATTTTGACTGAAAAAGATATGAATATGTGAAAAATAAGATGGTTGGATATAATTAAAGATTATGACTATTCAATAAATTAACACCCTTGGAAAGAGAACAATGTGGAACATGCTCTAAGTTGAATGAATAATGCAATTTTATCTACTAGAATAATAAAAAATTATTTTATTTTTATTGACTTTCAATGGATTTATCTATAAATTTCTAATGTAGTGGATAAATATTTTCTTTCTCAAATGTGTGTTCAACCATCTACCTAGTTGAAGATTAAATAGGTGTATAAGGAATATGTAGAGATGAAAAAGAAGGTGAAAAATGTTTTTATGTTAAAACATGATTGTGATGGAACAATAATATTTAGGAACCATGTATGTGACCCTTCAGTACCGTATATTAAATATTTATAGGTTGAATCTCTAAGTTCTACATTCTTTATTCATCGTGAAAGTATGAAGACGTATAGATATTTGAAATTGTATTTTTTGTGGGATTGCATGAAGAGAGGTTTTGTAGATTATGTTTCTAAGTGATTGGTATGTTTTAAAGTTAAGGATGATAAATAGAAGTCTAAGGGTATATTACAACCATTACTTATACCAAAATAGTAATATGAAAATCACCATGAATTTCGACAGCAGATGCCCAAAAACATCTAAAGGACATACTGTTATATGAGTTTTATTTTATCTCCTTACAAAGTCCACCCACTATATTTACATCAGAAAAGATTTATATATGGATCAAATTACTCAGTTTCACATTAAGTAATTGATACAATTTCATGGTGAAGCGCTATCAATTTTATTTGATCAGGTTCCAAGGTTTACCTCGATGCATTAGAGAAGTATGTAGCAGGCAATTGATACAGAGATATGTTTTAGTACTGCCTATCATATTTAGATAAATTTCCAATATGAGAGGACTATTAAAACTCTACAAGTCATTTTGAGAGATTTATCTACGGATTTCAAATATGGTTGGGATCAACACATTTCTTTGGTGTAATTTCATTGCAATATTACCTTTCACTCTAATATTCAGATAGATCATTATGAAACCCTCTATGGTAAGGAGTATAAAACTCGAATGTGATGGAATAATTTTAGATAAATAAAGATATTGGGACCTTATCTAGCTAATTATATGGTATAGAAAGGTTATATCCATTCAATAATATATAATAGAAACTCAAAGATGACAAAAAAGTTATATAGACAATCGTCCAAAATATATTGAGATTAATGTTGGTGAAAAGTTATTACTATGAATATTTTTCAAGAAGTGGATAATGATATTTGGAATGAATACTAGATATACCCTAGAAATATCAGTCCTTTCATAAATTCTCTATCATATCGTGACAGTAGCTTATCGACTGGTACCCCCACCGAATCTCTCTTAAGTTCACGATGTGTTCCATATATCTCTCATGAGGAAGTACATACCTAATCCCTCAGATGTAATATACTTAGAGTTCATAACATTGGAGAAATATTATTCTTATGAACAACAAATTATGGAGAATCTATGTCATTTATAGAAAGTTCTATGAAACAATACCACTCTCTTTTCCAAAGTTTTGTGACAAAACAACCATTTTGAGGAAGTTAAATGGGAAATTGTGGATATTATGTGGTAGAATTATTCTTAGTTATTTTTTTAGAGTAATGGAATTTTGATTCATTATTAATTTTGTGGTGTTATAATGTAACACTTCAAGATTTTAAGAATTGTTTTTTTTTCAAATTAATTTAATTTCTTTGAAAGCTTGTGTTACACGCAACAGTGAGTTTAGACAAAGTGGGATATACTATTAAAGTATTATTATCAACGAGACATGGGATTGATGAGTATGAATAAGACTAAAAATATTATGAAAATGTAATCTTTATACTCATATAAACAGAATTAATTCTTTATAAATTAATTATAAATGAAAATTAAAATAATTTTAAAATAAAGGATATGTTGTTCTGAAAAATTGTTTTCATGTGCCCAATGTATTTTTATTCAATTAAATTAAATTAATTACTATTTTTAGATTATTATACCTAAATATATGTATTATATATTACAAAAAAAAATTAAAATTTATAAAATATATTTTAATTTTGAATAGGATAATAATAAATCTTGTTTTTTGCTAAAAAATGTATATTTCTAAAAATCACATTTTTAACACATTTTGTGCACATATATTAAAATTAATTTATGAAATTTATAAATATTGAATTTTAAAAAATTAATTTCATATCTATAACCAGGGGGCTTAATTTTTTGATGTAGACCCATTTTATTTTTATTAAATAATAATATAAATGGTGGTAAAATTTATCACCTTTTTAGGGGTAAATCAGGTAAATATAGGATAAAACCGTATGGAAAGGCCATAATTTGTCATCCTAATTATTATTGTATTATTTTAATTCTACCCTTATCACCTAAGGATATAAATTTATTATTTTAATAGAAATTTTACAATAAAAATGACCTATATAAGAATTTTATTCAAATAGAGTTACAAAATATAACTCTCCTAATTTTTAATATATCTTATGAGCCCACATTGGGGGGAAAGAAAGTTATAAATGAATTTAATTATCTATTATTTTATTAGTTTTCTTATTTTACACATATAATATTATTTTTTATTTTTTTGATTTATATAATGACTATAATTTCCTTTACAACACCAACACAGTATTTCTCCTGTTAATAAAAAAATATAATTAATGAATTTAGAATTATTAAAATATATATAATCTGAATGAGTTAATATGTACAAAGAATTTTTTTTATCTATAGAAAATATTGTGGAGGATTCAAATCATTAAATTATAATTCCTCTATTTTTTGATTTATTTAAAGATAAATTAAATGAATAGTGTTAAAAATTATATTAACAATATTTTATAATAAATAAACTTTTATAAAATGATAAAAAGTTTATAAAATTTAAAATTTAATAAAATTAATATTATATGGTTTTAAATATAACCCATGGTTTATTTATGGGTCATTTTTTATTTAATAAAAACATTGATAACCCTTAAAGTGTACAAAACATCAATGTTGCAATAATTTTCCAAAGGGTTCAATGGGGATAAATATAAAAGATAAAGTAAAATTTTATAAAAACATGTCCCAATTTTATAGAATAAATGGATATTAACTCGTACTCATCTCATATTTTAATAATTTCAATTTGGATCTATATTGAAATAAAAATAATTAATTATTTTAATATTTTAATAAATTCCCATAGAAAATCTCCCCTAAATTTTAAATGAGAACCCTCCTTTATCTTCATTCGACCAAATTGAGCCTTATTTATCTAAAAAATTATTCCAATTTAACTTATATGATTTTATATCCAATTTATATAGGGATTTTATTCTGAAAATACCAACCCTATAGTCTTTTATTGGAGATCTAAATGATTCTTTTCAACGAAGGGATAATTTCCTTAACTGATCACTTTCTTTTAAATTTTTCTTTCACCTCAACTAAATCTATCATATTCTTAATAAAATAATAAATTAAGTTTACTAAATGAACTAAAATGTTTTTATGATCAATAATTCATTATTATACACCATATTTTCCTTAAAATGGTAAGTGAAGGAATCATTTGTGCATACGTACGGCTTACTGTCTCCATATGGCGATACAATTCATTTTTCATTATCATGTTTTTTATTGAGGGGTATTATGATGGGTTTAGTATTTTTATATGTTATTTATTGGAAAATTATACTTATTTTATGATAATATCATGTCTAAATTCTTTTTATCCAAGTATTTTGTAAATTATAACATTGTTTGTGCGTACGTGTGGACTACCACCTCCACGAAGTGATGTGATTCATTTTTCTTTTATATTTTACAAGGATTGCAATAAGGATGAATTTTAGGAATATATAACATATATATATATATAGGTTATAATAATGATCATGGAATTTTTTATAAATTTCTACCTTTCTTTTCTTCAATCGGTTGATGAATGAAAATAACGTTCATGCATACACAAAGCTTATCGTCTCCATTAACAGTGTAATTCATTATTCTATCCCTAATATTTATGGATAACTATTAATATATATATATATAATGACTATATATTATATTTATACCATGAATAAATTTATATATAAGATGTAACTATGATAAATGTGTAGGGATTTTAACTTCCAAACCAAATAATACACGAATAATGAATCAATTGTCATCTTTAATTGTGATTTTAATAAAAAATTATTAATACACGTGTGATAAAAAGTTAAAATGAAATCATATATTTTTTTGAATATTTTACTATAATTATATAATAATATTTATAATAAAACTATATTTATTATTCATGACATCCTAAAATTTATAAAGGATTCCAGGCCTAAGGTTTGTGGTTTTATGTTACAATCTCATCGTTTATCTAGATTATTTATGACTATGTTTCAAATGATGAAATATTATGATCTAACTCTCATTAAACTCATTAATTTTATTCTCCTTTTTATATCATGAGAATACATGGTTTTCTTTCATTTTCATCATCTTAAGTATTCATGATATGAAAAATATTTTTTTCATGAAAATCAACTTTATTTTTCTCTTTGATTGAACCATATTTATTTATATATCCATGTTTTCTATCAAATGTTTTTAAGAAGGTTTTTAATATTATCATATGAGTTTTTAAATTATTTCATACCCATTTTTTACTTTTTAAAAAATATTTTAAAAGGAACCTTTTTTTCATTCTCCAAACAAGGTACTTTGTGGATTTTTCAAAAAAAATATAGAATTAATGTTTTTCCTTAACTCAAATAGTATTAATATAATTTCCCACCATTATTTTTGCTTAATTATTTAAAGATTACATTTCTAGTTCCCATAGTAATTTTTGATAAAAATTTAATCCCTAATATTTTTGAAACTTTTTAGATTTTAATTAAGTTATTTCAAAATGGATAGGTTTTTTCCCTATAAATATTATAATGATATTTTTTATTCATCAATGACAAAAATGTTTAATTTTTCTTATTCTTTAATATAAGCATGATCCAAGGATATCATCCTTATCCTTTCATGGAATTGTTTTTTTTTATTTATGGAATGATTTTTATGAAACCCTTTTATTTTCTATTTGTTATTCTATGATGAAATATTAATGAACCTCATTTTTTAGGGGTTATAATATGATGAATGATTTATGATATCATGGAATATATAAGTAAGATTTTCATTATGTGACAGGTTGGACATATATATCTCTCAAATGAAATAGGTAATGATGAGTTAACCCTGTTTAGTAAGGGAATTTGTTACTATGATAGTTTTTAGAGTGAACCATGAATACTAAAATGGTCTGGGGAGTGAACCCATTCAACTATTATATGTTGGAAAAGGGACTTTACTAATAAGTAAATGATTTTCTATGATTATATGTGTTTAACAATGACATGTATGATGCCTATATTATACTCTAATGACTCATTTTCTTTTATTGTATTATGAATTATGTCTTATAAAATTCCATGATTTATTTCATGTCTCAAGACTGTGGTATATTATATGCAATGTTTGGTTTTCAATTGATAAGGTCATGTTTTGATACCCTTTTTCTCATGAAATTATTATATGGTCGTTGACATCTCCCTTGGTTACACTTACTAATCATCAGATATCACCCTTTCTTATGTTCCATTTTCTATGTAATGAAGATTCGTTTTATCTTTGATATGTATTATAATGGTGATAGTTTTAAAGATCTAATTTGAATATAGTGTAAAAAAAATTTGAACCATGTTTTTATGTCTCCATATTTCCAAATATACAAGAACTATATGATCTTGACATCGATTTTTATGTAATGTAAATAATGTTAAGAAAATTAGATGTAATATATTTGTATGAAATTTTTGGGTCACTATTGTTACTATAACATCCTAAAAACTTGAGACCCATATCCTATAGTTAAATAAAATAATTATCAAAGGATAAAAGAGTTCCAAAATATATGAAAATTAAGTATTATTAGATGACTATATAAACATAAATTTTATTGAAAAAACATAATATACAATATGAATATATTCTGATAACATTATTAACCCTTTAATAATATCCTAGAAAATTACACATAGTCCTCCTCTACGTTTCATGTGAAAAAGAACAAATAAGTGTGTGATCTGATTGTCTATAATGAGTATCATACTAAATATTCATACAAAATAAAAAACGTAGGCTATGTGTTATGGAATGAATAAATGAAAATCATGAATTAATTATAATATATAACTAAGGGAATGAAAAATACATGATAATAAATGAAGACATATATGAAAAAAAAACATTGATATCTTGCAGCTGGAATGCATAATATGAGACATCAAAACATGATATCATGTCCTTATTCCATGAAATAATATTTTTATTGGAAGAGGTATGCACTAAGACGCAACTTATTTAGTCTAATTATACCTAAAAACATCATAGGGATATATAATTTTGGGCCACATATGTCATCTTATTAAGTCCAATGCAGTCACCATAAGATTCATCAAGACCTTTCATACCATTTCTTAAGAAACCTTTAAATGAATAAAAACCTGGATATATATATAATATAAAATATGGAAAAACTCTATCCCCATTAAATAAAATAATTTTTATTTATATGGGAACATCTGTTAATAATGATATAAAAATGGGGTATCGTCAATGTAATATTTATTACACATATCAAATAAATATATGGGAAAGGGTAATTTCAATATGATGAGTTGTCCATGGAACATAATAATTGGGCTCAATAATTTTTATTTGAAGTAACTCATGGAAATGTTTGGATAAATCTATTATTATAATTCATAAGTTGATTTTGAATATTCTAAAAAATATCACCCCTGAGTTTCTAGCCAGGTGTATAGTTTTAGGCCCATTCATCATGTATCAGGGTGATGACTAAGTCAATGCTCAACCGACTCTTCTGGTGTGATTATCCATTGGTAAATATATTCCATATATATCCACGTTATAATATCCAAATAGGGATTTATTATCTAGTAAACTACACCCACATTTACTTTCCCAAAACATGTGATTGTTTTCCCACTATGGAAATGATTGAGTTTTTCAATGTATTTTTAACTCTTGAATCAAAACAATATGAGGGAGGGATAAAAATATAGGCAAGTAAATATATTAAATTTACTTGAGTAAAAAGGTAAATTTTCTTATGTGTAATTTATTCAACACACAAAGGGAAATATGTGGTGAATATAACATGAGCCCCAAAATGGAAAATTTGGATGAAAACACCCACTTTGGGATTTAGTATCAGTTTAATCATAACCTCTTAAAGGGTATGTCTTCATATTGATCTTGAAACACCATAGATAAATTAATTCCATTATATGACATCTCAAATAGCTATTATTTACAACATATTATGGAAATTATGTCTGTAATACAAAACATGTACTTAGATATGAATTTGAGATGGAAAACCCATACCTCTATTCCCAAATATCATGGCCATAATTTAACCTCTTTTATCATAGAGAAAAATATCTTAATAAATTAATTAAATATCATACTCATGTCTATTTTCATTTTCATGCTTCATAAATAGTCATTATCTACATTAATTTTTCCTATTTTCACAACTAGTACTTATAATATTTAACATTTATACTAGTTTCACAATTGTGGTATCCATATTTATACTAGTTTCACAATCTATTATAAGAATTATTTAGTGATTCTTTTAGATCGAAGGATTTTTCCTTAATTGATGATCTATTTACATATATAATATCTTTATACTTAGAAAAAAATTATTAAAGAATTTATGTTATATTACTGAATTAATTATTTTTCCATAGTCATTCGTGATATAAATTAATAGTATTGTTCAAGTAGGTGGTTAACCCAACACAAACATGAACACACCCTTAATGAATGATTATGAGGTGGTTTTATATAATTTAATTATAAAAAAATAATAATCGTATTATCTGCTATTTATTAGTGTGATACATCAGAATTATAAATCATGCAAAATAATAAGTAATGGATATAAGTATATTACATAATTTCAAAGAAATATTTTCCTCTTTTGATGCTTATTTTAAAGGATTAAATTAACGATGAGGTTTTGTTGATCATATTCTTAATAGGTTCTTAAATTTTCCATACCAAAACCATAATTATATCATAAATATAATTTATATACTTGAATACCATACTTATATACATTCTTGGAATGAGCTGAAGGAAAATTAAATATGTTGCATTGTGGATGTGGTAGTCCACACAACACACGAATGAGAATTTCATTTTTTTTGAAGGTAAATTGGAAAGGTGGTTGGTTATAGTTCCCAAAATATATAAAAATTAAGTATAATATAAATACTTAATTCATCATAAAATATTGGGAAAAATAAATTTTTAATGTAATGATGAATGGAAATGAGTTTAGCGAAATCATTGAACTTGCGTGGGGAACTTTCAGCTTCTCTTGCAGGATTACTTTTAAGGTAAGGGATTAAGCTAATATCCTGACACCAAAATCTTATCATAGTGAGAAGTATTTTATGTTAATTATATATGTTATAGTTTCATGTGGAAATCTAATTTTTAGAATGGTATTGAAGGGTTTTTGTGATTCCCCTTTTATAAGTGGTGAGAGTGGAATTTTTGTAAATACTTCAACTAAATATAAATGAAGAAAATGTTAAAAATATCATTTGGTTCCGAAATTTAGAAATAATTTAGTTTGTAAGATATAATGTCAATACATACCTCATTATCTATTTTATATAATTTTTTATCGCTTTTAATGCCCATTACACCTTGAATTAAAACTTTTACCATTTTAGATTTCACTATGATAGATAGTTTTTACACATGGTAACTTAATATTTATGCCTAAAAATAAAGTTATCCTTATTTTAAAATTTGGGCCTACTAATTTTAAATTTTAAATCTAATTTTTTTAATTTGAATATGTGGTAAAAATAATTTCTAAAATGAAAAAAATGTATAATATAATAAAACATTTTTTGATAAAAATATTACCTATGTTCTAAACTATAAATACTTGGTTTTTAAACTATATTTAATATTTATTAATGTATAGTTTTAATTATAAAATAAATATTTTTTCAATATAATATATTCATAAATTGCTAATTCCTACTTATATACAAATAGTAACATAATTCACAATATTAGTAGAAATGGTATATTACACTCTTCACCTAAAAATCATTATTTTATATAAATATCCCAAAAATTAATATTAATATAATATATTTATTAATAAATAAAAAAGTAACTTTATTTTGTTTAAATAAATCAATAACATTATAAAATTAATATTTTAAATATACTCATTGATAAAGGATCTTCAGAGTCTGAATTTTGTGACAGTATAGGTTATGTTGTCTACCTACAAAAGTTTGGTATTGGGTATTACATTATCCCTCCCCTCATAAATAATTTCTTCCTATAAATTGGGGTATATTTATGATACTGACCATATGTGTATATTCATTCCATATAGATTCATCAATAACCTAGGATTCCTCTTATAGTTTTGTTTTCTCGAAATAACATTCACTAATTGATTTGACAAATTTTTCAATACCTGAACTCTAGTGCCTTAATGCAACGGGCCTCTATTATCTCATGGTGAGGCAATGATAATCTAGTATCTCCTGGAGGTGAATCATGGCTTCTAGTAGAATTACCACCCTTGTCTCTTCCAGGATGGGTTGTTGGATTTTTTGGTCCCATCCAGTGCAAGGTCTCAAACGTAATGTGGATGGATCTTGTAATCTTGTCCTTATACTGGGAGGCGGTGTTGTTCAAAACAAGCATGGTTCTGCGATCCTAGACTTTAGCAGCTTTAATGGCATTGGGTCATCGATCATGGCAGAAGTACATGCAATGATAAATGGAATCGTGACCTACCTTTTGCACAACATCTCCATTAATTTCATTGAAATTAACTCCCTGGTGATTTTTAACTCCCTGCAGGGAAATTCTCTTACTCCTTGGTCCATTGAGTATCTTATCCAAAAGGCCATAGTCGGATCCAGAATGGCATGATAATTCTTCACACCCAGTGTGAAGGTAACAAAGTGGATGATTTCTTAGAGGTCGAGGTGATCCAGACTTCAACCATTTAGTTTTCACTGGCATTGGATCCCTCCATGTGGAGTGCATCAACTTGATTAGAGGTTATTCACTTGGGTTACATTAATTTATAACTCGTTTATGTATTTGATTGTACTTAGTACTTTGTAATTAGTACTTTGTCCCTTGTTACATTCCTTTGTACCCCCTGTTATTGAAAATGAAAAGATATATTTTGACATGACCTTTTAAGACATGGAAACATAAGATCATAGTTATTTTAATTGTTTTTTCATTATTTGACTAGCATAACTTTTTAAAGGTTAAAAGTTAATCTATTCTATGAGTCGATATTACAGCGAAATAAAGATTCATTTATATAAAATTAAAACATATCATATTTCCCATATAACTCATGTTTCCTTAGTTTCAGGAAAATTATTTGTTGATTTCTCTCATTATCTTTATAGATCATAGATTATATGATGATATTGTTAATAAAAAACACCACAATGATATCAAGATACTCCTTGAACAATTTTTTTTTATAAAAGGTGAGGCAAGCAGCCCCTTTATTGAATTTAAAAAGAAGAGTACAACAGAGGAACAAAAGGACAACACAAAAATCAAAAGAAATCAATCAGCTCGTGAACGAGTACGCATGTTGTGGTGCGGGGCACCTCCACCCCGGCCACACGGGTGTCGACCTCTTCTCCCAGTTTGGACAAGTATCTAAGGATCACCTCCATCATCTGGAATCCCAATATCAACAACATCAGGCAGTTCATCCACATCCGAAGCCCAAATATCTAATTGACCATCCTCATCAGTACTACCTGAAGCAAGAAACCCAAATGAATTATGAGTACTTACCTTTGGATTTGTGCTATTTTTCCCATGTGGAGCCATGTCTGTGCTCGGAGAGGGAACATAAGTTTTTTTCCTGGCCATAAAGGGGGTCTCAGTACATGAACCACCATATCCCATTATTTTTGAAACAGGATAACTAGCCTGTGTTACCATAAACTCAGTATTTTTCACACTGATCAGACCTGTGGGATGAGGAATGTCCTCCATGTGTTGTCTGCTTTTAGTAGAGAAAGAGACCTGAAAAAGAGATGTAATATGAGAAATTTCCAGGCTGGAAGTGCCGCTAATCATAGTGGGATTTCATGAATCAAGCCTCTCAATCTTCGAATCAGCAGTTGATATCGCAGCACATGCAGGAGGGATAATTTTACCAGCATCTAACTGGATACATACAGCCTGCACACTAGCTGATTTATTGTCTAAATGGGTTGGAACCTCAATATCACCTGCTGAAGGTGCATCAAAATGTTTGACGGTGTTTCCATAAGTGGTTGGATGTTTAGCAACCATAGAAGGTGGAGAAAAAACCACTGTAGAAGGAGCTTTCCAAAAAACATGATCATTTCTTGGTGTGGAGGAGAGCATCTTATTATCCTTAGTTTTCCCTGAAGAGACAGAAACCATCATCAGTTTTCCTTTTCTATTTGAAGAAATTGTTTTTTTCTCTTTCTAGAACTCAAAATCTACATTTTACTGCACTTCAAGTTCCATTGAAGCTTGTGAATCTTCAGATTCCACATAACTATGTTCATCATTAATGCCTTTGAAGAGGGCGTCCTTAAATGACATCCCTCCAGTAGCAAGATGGGATTCATCTGCTAAATCAGACCAAGATGATGTACTTTTTACATTCACTTGAGTAGATACAACATTACCAAAGTCCTCTTTCGGAGGTGAAAAGTTTCCAACATAAGGGCATACATTATCCACATAATCGACAATAGGATTTTCTTTTGGCATGGAAGTCCCTTCCCCATGAAAGGTCGAAAAAGGGGAGTGAGAACTATAGCAGGACCACCTTTATCAGTCTCCTGATTTTTAGTTTCATTCACAATTGTTTGATCATTCTCCTGATTTCCTTTCTTCCTACAATGTTGAAAATCATGTCCTCTAAAGTGACAATTGGTACAAAATAAGTCAACTCTACACATAGATTTGGAGTGACCAATAATTCTTCAAGAGTCACAAAACAGGGGTTTTTTCGAATTCGATCTTAAGAGGAATTTCATCTTGTGGGGTTGACAGGATCACCTTATCAATAAGTGTAGCACTTAAATCTACTTCCACAAGGACACGTGCATAATGGCCAAAACATACCTTTTTAGTGGCATTATCCATCCTAATTGGAATGCCAATCGCCGATGCAATATCATAAAGAATTTCAGGATGCCACAACACCTAATTGAGTCCATGAATTCTAACCTAAACATGTGCGAAAGTATCCCTAAAATCATCCAAAATGAAATTTATCTTCCAATCATAAACTCTTAGAGTACATAGCCTAAGGTTGAGCGAACCTTAACTCCATGCTTTCCCTTTAAGATCAGCCGAGGGAAATAAAATGTGAAAGAAACCACCCCCAAGAGAAATGCATTTAAAATATTTAAATCCCCAAATAGATGCAAGTCTCGTAATCAGATCTACAATTTTCCAATGTTTCGATCCTTTCAATAGAAAAACACGAGCGATGAAGGAAAACTTACATAGATTGAGCTTATCTGAGATTGCATCTTCCGAAGCCGAGACATGCGCTGTCGAACCTTTCCTAACAATTCTTTTTGAAGGTCGATTCACAAGCGCAGCAAATGACCCTCCCGTGAAACCAAAGAAATTAGAAAAGTCCTTAAAATGTTCCTCATCGAGTTCCTTGGATCTCTTTAAGGAGGTCAGATTCTGTCGAGAAATCTATTGTGATGAGACATACGAATAAAGTTTTGAACTTCTGGGATGTTCTAGGGCAGAAAGATCGCCATGGGTCTTTGGGGGAGGTTTCTCCTTGAACAATATATTCATCATATCAATAATTATAAAATGTAAAATATCTGATCCTAAAGACATTACTATAAACTCATAATGTACATATATTTTTTAAATTTCATTTTTAGTATATCATCATTCCTCACCCTTAGTTGATGATAACCAAAAGATTCACCTTTTAAAAGTATTAGGATCCTTTATATTGATCAAATAATCCAAACATTCATGTTAAATGATACTTATTATTTATATTAATTGAATTAATATCCCAAAAATAAATCTAAAATCTCATAGACCTGTCCTTATTTTTCAAAAATAAAATAGCATCACCCAATGGCGAAACAATAGGGTTGATAATTTCATTATATCATAACTCTTGCACTTTTTTCTTCAAATCCACCAAACCCACAGAATCTATTCTATAAGGATTTTTAAATATTGACCCTACATTAGGGGTGATTTTAATTAAGAACCTAACTTCACAAATTGGTGGATTAATATATAATTCTTATGGAAAATCATCAATTAATTTTTGAATCAAGGGTACAGCCTCTATTAATAGGGTATCTTCCTTATCCTTATATCATTATTGACCTTCCTCTCTTACAAAAAAATTCATTAAAGAGAGATACTAATAGATTTTATAGAAAATATTTTGATGATGATGTCTCCCCTCTAAATACATGATATTCCACTTCACATTCACATATTATAATCTGCATTACTTAGTATAGAACTTTTGAGTTATACTTTGAAATAAAATCCATAACAAGTATCGTATCATATTTAAGCATGGGTATAATAACCATATTTAAAAATATGGTCTTCCTATTAATCATAATAAGAACTTACAGAAACATATTTGTTGTAGTAATATTCACACTCTGTGTCTTAATTGATAAATCTATTTCTAGGGTGATAGGGAAGTATGTATTGATTTTTGGAAAACATGGATGATAGAAAGAAATCTGACTATCCAAAATAAAATAAAACATTATCTAACATTGATGCAATGATAAGTATACCAACCACCACATAATTAGTAAAATTAAATTTAGTTATGGTAATTTTATATTCTTGGACATTCTCCCTCACACTATTATGAGGTTAATTCCATTAATGGTTGGATTATTTTTTGTATATTGTAATTTTTCCCATAGTTGAAGCATTGAACATATAAATCCTATTACATACCCTTAAATTTGTGAGATTAATTTCAAATCTCTCTATAATAGTAACAAACTCTCATTTTCGTTCTACAAACAATATGATGTTTCTTCCTATAGTTATCACATGTGTGAAATAACATAATTCCATTCTTCCCATTCACTGTATTATTCTTCCCATGATGCTAAATTGACCTCTTCTTATCCTAATTTCTTTTGAATATATAGATTATAGAGAATTCATTTTCTATCTCAGTGGGGATTGAGACTGGATCCTCATATAATAAAGAGTAAAAAATACAAATTTCATTCAATGGAATATGATTAAACCATAAATGGAAAGATCAATATTCCATTATAGTCTAAATACATAGTCCACAATATGCATAAAGAACCTTTAAATGTTATCCTCGCACATAGAAACTTTCCCCCACCTTTTTTATGATTGAGGAACTTCATTTCCATTTCTTCTCTTTGATCATAGGAAAAGTATTATTCATAGAATACATCCTTGAATATTCCCATTTCAATTTTCCTTATCACATCTTCTTATATAGTGTTTTAATTAGTTGCCACCATTCATCTATATCTTCCTTCACATAATGGATTAATATGATGAATTTTTCATTTAACCTATAAAACATATTGAGAAAGATATTTTGAATAGACTTCATACATTAATAGTGATTGGTAACACATGAAGAGATATAGTATAGTTACACCATGTTATGGATTTTCATGTTTCTCTATGTGGGTGATATTGTCTTTCATAACCAGGTTCAACTACCCTAACATGTTTATAAATTGATTATCCTCAACTCCAACATCATTAACTTGTTCTGGAGGAATATACCTCATTTGACTATGGGTGTGGATTTTGTTCTCATTCCTCCTTTTATATGATTTCATTCTACAATGGAATAAATAGTATTATCTCTTTATATTAAATTTTAAAATATAATTCTACTTATGTTTTTCTAGTGGTACCTATAAATCATGTGTTTTTTAGAGTAAATTATTCTATATAACTTGGTACCTCTAAATCTAGTCCCAAAAGGTTTCTGTTAAAAATCCTGTGATAAAAAAAATTAATATATTTTACTCCATATACCCAAATTTGATAGTTATATTACATTATTGGTAGATTATAGAAAAAATTCCAAAGGATATAGTAGTTTATTTTTCTTGGAAGACTTGATACAAATAAAAATTACTTTTAAAAAAATATACAACATAAAAATATTGTGAGAACATTATTATACCTTATATAATACACTTTAATATTACATATATTCCTTCTCTAGGTTACCTGGGAAAAGGGGAAATCAATAGTGGACTTAAATTCTTAGTAAGGAGCAGTATATAGAATAATTTTACATTAAAAACATGGAATAAGTGATATAGTTGGAATAAATGAACAATATAAATCCATAATCAACTAAAACTGAGGGCATGATGAATCAATGATAGTAAATGAAAACATGAACAACATTCATCATTGATCTCATACTGATGGAATACATAATATCAACTATGAATACATTTTTCTAAGGCCTTGTTCTTAGACACTATCAAATTATGGGAAGAGGTGTACACCAAAACCTAACCAGTTTTGTCTCATCAGGTATATCAATGCATTGAGGGTTTATATAATTTCTATCCCCACCTATCACCTAATTATTTATAATTCATTCACTATAAGAGCCCTCAAGATCATTCATATCATCCACTATTGATCTGTTGGATATATAAACACATGGTTATCCATATAAAGAGAAATAATTAATAAATATATCCCCTTTAAAAATAATAGTGGGGGTTTCTTAGATCAAATCCATTAATCAACAAAAAAACCATGGGGTATCATCAATGTAACAGAAAGATAACTTTTCAAGGAAATATAAGGGTAAATCCAATGTGTTGGGTTCTCTATGCAATATATTAGTCAGCATGAATAGTTTTCATTGGTAGGAGACTATAGAAATCATTTGGAAAATCTTATAGCATGGTTTATAAATAGAGTGTGAATATTCTTAAGTATATCCACTAAGAATGTCTAGCCAAGTGTTCGGTGCTAGGTCCATGCACCATATATATGGATCATGATTGAGTTAATAAAAATTGAATCCTTTTTTGGATATTAAACCTAGAATAATCTATGCCACTAAGACATCAACATTCTAGAATCTAGATAAGGATGTATTTTCTAAGAAAATTTACACACTTTTTCTTTACCAAAACATAGGATGGTTTTTTCTAACATGAAAAAGATTTAGTTTTACAAAAGTTTTAGAAATTATTAAATAAAAATAATATAAGGTAGGGATGAAAATATAGGGTACTAAATCTATTAAATTTCATGATATATTGATGAAATTTCTTCCATGTAAATCTATTCATAAAAAAAATGAAATATGTGTTGAATAAAACATGATTCCAAAAGAATGAAAACATTGATAGAAATACCCAGTGATGGATTTGATAGAAATTCAATGATAAACAATGAAAATAGAGGGATTAAAATTAATCTAGAAATAATAGGAATTAATGAAT
Organism: Viscum album; assembly: GCA_963277665.1. Taxonomy (NCBI): domain Eukaryota; kingdom Viridiplantae; phylum Streptophyta; class Magnoliopsida; order Santalales; family Viscaceae; genus Viscum; species Viscum album. The sequence goes on from OY728131.1 coordinate 124,539,219, forward strand.
TTAATGATATAACATCTCAATGATGTAATAGATACCCAACATAAAAAATATAATGTGCATTATAAAAAACATGTCTCCGTAGAGAAATTTGAGACAAAAAATGCTTACCTCTGGACCTAAAATTCAAAAAGTTTCTTTAAACTCATGTAACATAAAAATTAATATATTAAGAAATTATTTTATAAAAATAATCTTATCCATTTTCATTCATACTCATCCTAAATATTCACTCTCTACACGAATTTTTATAATTTTTCAGATTTGGTGTTTATAGTTTTAATCATTTATACTAGTTTCATAATATGAGTGTCATCATTCCTTCATTATCCAAATTTCATAATTATTAGGTCATTAAGGTTACTTTTATAGATTATTTATAATAATTTCATATTTATAAAATTCCTATAATTAGTGTTTTATTCTTTATCCTTGAAGATGAAATCAATGATAGTTATGTTTTGGTGATTCTTCTCAATCGAAGTGTGTTTTTCATACTGATGAATTAAATATTTATATAAAATATACATAATCAAACACTAATAATTATTCACACATTATCCTTATACTATAAAATTATTTATATTCCCATAGTCATTCATGAAATAAATCAACAATATTGTTCAAGTAGTTGGTCAAACCGACCCAAACATAAACATACCCTAATTTAATGAATCATGTTTATATGGTTTTGTTGAAATATAATTATAATAAAATATAATTATAATATTTTTTTCCTTTTAGTGTGATATTTTATAATAAAGAATTAGGTATATGATGAGTTAATGTATGTTAAAATATCATATAATTTAAATAAAATATTTTCCTCTTATCAGGATTATTTTAAACAAATGAATTAGCGATAATCATTTATTCATAGTATAATTAATAGGTTCTCCATTTTTTATAAAATAATCTTAACTTTATAATAAACATCATATTTATCCTTTAATCTCATCCTCATATCTATCCATTTATGTAGGTGAAGGAAAACGAAAGATATTGCTTCGTAGAGGTGGTCATTTGCACCACTCATAAATGTGGGATTTGTTTCACTTTAGAAAAAGTATAAATATATTTAATATTAATTTCCTAAATATAAAAACATTTATAATTATAAATATAAATAGTTCTTCCTAAAATAATCATAAAACTAAATTTTGAAAGAAATTATTAAAGGAAAATAAAATAGAAAAATTATTGAACTTATATTGAAAACACTGAGTTTCTCATATATGATTCATTAGAAAAGATTGAAATATGAAAATATCATGTGAACATTATATTATTAGAGTGAAATAGAATTTTATGTTAATAAATGTGTGTAGTGTTTCAGGGGAAACTGAATTTCTGAGTGGAATTGAAGTGGTGGTGAGAAGTCTGTTTTATAAGTGATTTGAGTGACATTTTTATAAATATTTCAACTTAATATTATCGAAGAACATGTGGAACCTGAAATTTGGATCCATAATTGGGAGATAATTAAGTGGGGAATAAATAAATTTTATTCATTCCTTATAAGATAACTTACATACATGTTTTTATCATGTTTCAATCCCTTTACACCTTGAATTCTTATTTTTACCATTTTATCTTTCTCCATGCTCAAAAGATGTTATCTAAGGTAAAATAATGATTATTATTATAAATAATGTGATCCTTATAATATAATTTTGAACTAAATATTCTAAATTTGAAATTAATTTTTTCTAATTTGATTTTTTATGTGTTAAAATTTTGTTTTAATATAAAAAATGTATAACATATTAAAATAATTCTTGAGAAAAATTTTACATGAGTTCTAAAATATAAATCAAATGTTTTTAAACTATAATTAATATTTAAAATTTAATAATTTCATCTATAAAATATATTTTTTCGAAAAAAAATATTTCATAAATTTATATGTCATACTTATATACTAATAGTTGCAATGAATTCATGGTAGTACTAAAAAAATATATTACGATATTCACCCAAAAATAATTTTTTTATAAAGACCCAAATATTCACTTTAAGAAAATATCTTTTTTAATAAATAAAAATATATTTTTTATTTTATTCAAATAAAAATATATCATTCTTAAAATAATATTTTTAATATTCTAACGAATAAAGGCTCATTAGAGTGCATATTGTGTGATAGTTCGCGATATTGTGTTTACCTGATTCAGTATGGTATCAGTTATTACACCAACTATATAATACACCATACCCTTAGGGATATAGGGTTGAGTATGACTATAGTGGTGATCATTAGCAGTGAAGTAGTGGGGTCGTATATGGACATATTCGTGTTATGAATGTGCTTGTACCAGGGGGTCAAGATATCACTTGAGGCACTATCTATTTATCTTATACTATAGAATATTCAATATATGATACAATAGAATTTCACTCCTTTATTTAACTGACCACAGTCCATACCTTGGAATTGAAGGTATAGAGGCTATAATTTCTACTATCTTTGACTACACTAGTCATAGTTTAGATGAGTCTACATCATGTGTGTCAGGACTATGAGTCGATGAGGGGTACCATCAGTCTTCTTTATTTCCTTCTTCTTCATAGAAAACTAAAAAAATTCATTCTTCACATTTATTTTTTTATTTTTTACAAATATTTATTGATTTCTTTCACATGGTAGTTTTTTCTCTAATGATAAGGTCTGGCAGGTGGAGTTAATTGGTAGTGAAAGGATAAGATGGGTCATGGGTGTTCAAAGAAGTTTTTTTCTCCACTGTATGTATTCTCCTTTCCATTAGTGGAGGTTTAGGTGTCGGAGATTTCTAGAGTCATTGAGGTGTTTCCAAATGTTTTAAAAAATTATGTGTTGGATATACCCCTTAATGTGATATCAAGGTCAAAATCAATTTTTTGTCCGATGCCTCTCTAGTTTGTCCTCTATCCATATCACATGACACCTTTTATGTCATGGGAGTTTTGGATTTTAGTGAATTACCTAAGGAAGAGAATAATTATCTAGCCCATTTTACCTTTATGTGGTGATCAAGTGTTATTTTATAGGAATGTGTAAATTGGTATGAGGTTTTGTATAAACTACTAGTGGTTGAAACAGGTGTTGGTATGGAACTATTACCCCATTATAAGGATCGATGATCTATCTGACCTGCTGAATGGGATAACTAGTTTTTGTAGGTTGATGCATGGTTTGAATATAACCTATTGATAGTTAAGGAGTATGACATGAAAAAGACCACTTTTTAATGTATATATGGTAACATCAAGTTTATGTTCATGTCATTCAGTGTTATAAACTCCCTAGATGCTTTCATAGGAATCAAGAACTTTTTTATAATTGATTTCATGGATTAGTTATTAGTTGAGTTCACCATTGACATCCTTTTATACTCAATGTTAATGTGGGATCATGTTGATCACCTCATGTATATTCTATATATCCTATGATACTATTATTTTTATGGGAATATGTCTAAGTGTGTATTTTAGATACAAGAGGTTCACTTCATTAGTCATGTGGGGTCTCAATTGGGAGTGATAGTGGATCAATTAAATATTGAGGCTACTATTTTTTGGTTAGTACCCAAGAATGTTTTTGGGGTATAGAATTTCCCCAGTTTGTTTGGATATTGTCTAGAGTTTGTGACTAAATTATCTTGGGTTGTAGACCTATTGATAAATGTAAAAATTAAGGACTATGACTTCATATAGACTAATCAATTTCTTGAATCTTCTTACAACCTAAATGATAGTTTTATCATCTTCCCTATGTTTAAATTTCCAAAGGTATGGGTAATGTTTGAGGTGTTATGTGATGCTTACCAAATCAACTTAGGATGTTTCTTGATGTAACATAGATTAGTGAAAATGTATGGGTCAAGGAAGTTACACCCCCACAACCATAACTATCCCACCCATGATCTTCAGTTGGAGGGGATTACTTTTTGTAAAACTATAGAGTAATTTCCTCATAGATGAGTTATTTGTGGTTTTTATAGAAACAAATTATTATATTTTTTGTGTTATCTCAATAATTTATAATTTATTTACAGTGGAGGCGGATGGATATTCTCTAGGACTGTATTTATGTGATCTCCTACACCATAAAGAAAGTGAATTTTGAAGCATGTTCAATGATTATAAAGACACAATTGGATTCTATTCATGAGTTTGGAGATGCATAAGGGGTAATAGATGAGCTTTTGAGGATATATCTTGATACAGAGGAGGCTCGTAAGGGAGTTCTCCTATTTTAGATAACATATCAATTGTCATTTGTATAGTGGTTGGAGGATTAATACTTCAAAGACTCAGAGGTAGTGGAAATTCCATAATTCACAATCAATGATGTTCTAAGGATGAACAATGTCAGATTATGTTTTAGGGAAGGTGGTTTTTTTTCATCTAAAATACAAGAAGATATTATCTATGACTTCCATAGATTAGTGATGGTAGTGAATATGGGTGTCGGTAGGATTTACCATGCCTTGAGGGGCTAAATTTGGTGTCCTGGGATTAAGAGTAAAGTGTGAGTGTTAATATCCCATTATTTGTTCTTTCAATAGGGGTAATAGTGCATCATGTTCATGGTGGATTGTTACAGCCATTGGATGTCTACATACAAACATGTGTGTATATATTGATGTATTTTTTTCATTGTTATACCATGATCCTAGAGAGGATATGATATTATTTGTTGGACCATGGTCAACTCGATGAATTCATCCCACTTCTTATTGATCATGGAGTTGAGTGATGTGGAGGTATTGGAGAGGAATTATATGGATGAGGTGTTGTGGCTTCTCTACATACTGAAGAAAATTATTTCTAATTAGGATCCTTATTTTACCATGTATGTTTAGAGATGATTTCTACCTGGATTTGGGTCCCATTTTTACCTAATCACTATGTTCCATCTTCAAAGAGATGATCATATAGGGAAAACCATCCAGAAGATATAAGATAGTCATTATATTATGTTTTTTATTTCTACGTATTAGGGATGAATTAGTTTCCCTTTTTTGAGTCATTTATATTCACTCTTCCATTGTAATGGATTCAATCAATATATTTTATAAGCAAACTTTTCATTCCCCAATGTGCTATACCATAGCTGTGGATTCAATGGTCCATAGAACAGATGGGGTAAAGAGATAAATATATAAGATTCAGATGGATCAAAATTAGGTTAATGTGGAACAACACTATCTATAGTCTTATACATATTTGTGGAGAAGATCCTTGATGTTCATTATTGTAGATAGTGTGTTCTTGATCATTTCTCATAATATGTAGTAGTAGAGTTTTTCCCAAGGGAGTAAGATCCCTATTAGATTTATTAGAACATTAAAAGATTAATAGAATGTTGGGGAGGTGGGGTATTGTTTGTAAATTTCTTAATATTTTTCTAGGATCCGCAACGACATAATTGTTTCATAGCTCTGATGATATTGTAATAATGATTATCATGGTGTCAGTTGGGGAGATATTGATATCAATGATCATTTAATGTCTATCAAGAAACTAGTTAAGATCTTGTACCATCAAGAGAGGGTGATGTGTGAATGGTATATTTCATTGGTAAAAGTTTTGTGGAGGAATAAAATTGTGGAAGAAAGTGTGTGGGAAAGTGAATAAAAAATTATTACTCAATATCGTGAGTTATTTTAACTTCTTTTTTTTTATTTTCAAAAATATTTTTTTTATTCATTTATTCAATTTAATTTAGGTTTTTTTATTCTTTTTCTATTTTAATTGGTATATAAAATCATCTCATTTGGGATTTATCTCTCGAGGGTGATTGGTTTTTGGTTTATGTGGTTTTCTTTATAGTTTTTTCTCTTATTATTTAGGATGATTTAGGTGTGTTTAATATTGTGTTCTTAAACCACCCAAACCATTCATATGTGATTTTTCTTTGTTTTGGTTTTTAAGATATATTTTTGACGTCTTTCGTAGGTGGGATTTTAGTTTTCCCATTTTTAGGATCCACCGTACCATGTAAATGGTTATGGTGGAGGGTGTTTCGGACCTTTGGGTGTGTTTATCTATTTTTTTGTATCTGAAGCCTAGTGAGATTTCCATTTTCACTCAGGGTTCACCATATGGTCTAAAATTCTTTTTATAAAAGGTGTATTGGATTTATCGTTCTACTTCTGGGAAACTAGGAGGTATAAAACACCATCATTGAAGGGAGATTTGACATGAATGTGTCCCTAATTGAAATGGGAACCATTTAATTTCCAAGAAAAATGAGTATAGTGTTGTTGAGTTGAGAGGGTGTCATATTATGTGAGGTGAGAGATGAAATAATAATCTAGTGATCAATCTTCTATAGACTTAGTCTTGGAATGATAAAACATCAAAGGAGTTTTCCTTTCATTTGCAGGAGTGCTGTATGTTGGGTTGTGGGGGTGATGTTTTTCATTATGACAGACAGGTTGTGATGGTTTATAATGTGTGATGGTTGGGACACGGTGTTGGATTGTGTAATGTGGGGTATAAAGATTTATATTTTGGTTATCCATGTGTTAAAGGGAAGATATTTTAGATTCTTGGAAGCAATGGAATGTGTAGACGCCGGAAAAGTCCGTTGCTCCCAAACGAAGCTCCGGATGCGGAAAGCGAGGTCATATTTGGAGTCGGAAGGATGTTTCGGAGGGCCCGGAGGCCTTGCGCGGAATTTCAGAGGCACGCGCGCAAAGGAGATGTCCCGCGCGGAAAACCCCCGGGATGCGCGCAATGCGCCGGCTCGGCGCGCAATTCTGCGCGCCGCGGGTCCGCGCGCCTCCCTTACGCGCCGCGCCCGATTCCGCGCCCGCGAGAAGAATTTCGCGCTCGCACCCTGGATTCTGCGCCCGGGGTTGCCTATAAATACAAGGCGACCCCCAACGTTTCAAAGGTTGCTGGAAGTCGAAACGTCTCCCGTGCGCGCAATTCCACCCCTTCCGCGCGCAATGACGAACTTCAGGTAACCTCCTTTCTTTCGCGCAAGAAAGCCTCGGGGTCCGCCTTCGCGCGCAATCCCCGCTGGCTCCTTTCATTTGAATAAAAACTCACCCTAAGGCCTTTGCGCGCAAAAGAACCCGCTTGCGCGCAATTGCCCCCGGGGTGCGCGCAATCCGGCCTGATTGCGCGCACCCCCCCTTCTTTCAAGTGGCCATTCGTTAAAGAATGAGCCGTTGCCCCCGCGCGCTATCCGAAGCCCGGTGTGAGCAATCTCAAGCATCCGCGCGCAAGGCGCTGGCCCAATTGCGCGCCAGCCGCCCCGATTGCGCGCCGGCCCGCAGTATTGCGCGCAAAGCTTCCTTTTTGCGCGCAATCTGCCAGGGTCGTCCCCGTTGACCTCCTAAGGTTACCCGCCTGTGTGGCACCCGATGATTCTCATCCCGGGTGCCCGCACCGTGCGTTGTCTTCCCGTGCGGCCCTCCAGGCTTGCGCGAAGTGACACGCACCTATGTCCAGCATGACGTTAAACTGCATATATGTCCAGCATGACGTTAAACTGCATATATGTCCAGCATGACGTTAAACTGCATACTCGTCCAGCATGACGTTAAACTGCATATACGTCCTGCACGACGTTAAACTGTACATCGTCCGCGCTGCAAGACGTTAAACTGCCAAGTGCTTCGTCCGGCAACCTATGCCCAGCATGACGTTAAACTGCACACCCGTCCAAGCTGCACGACGTTAAACTGCCTAGCCCCCATCGTCCGTGCTGCAAGACGTTAAACTGCCAAGTGCCTCGTCCTCAACACATGACGTTAAACTGTACTTCGTCCGGCAAGACGTTAAACCGTCCGCTTCGTCCTCAACACATGACGTTAAACTGTACTTCGTCTGGCAAGACGCTAAACCGTCCGCAACCTGATCCCGTGCTCCGCACGCAGGGTCTCCCCCGGTTTGGACGTGGCCCCCACCCGCTCGTCTCTGCAGGGATGTCGGGATTGTCCCCCTTTTGGGACGATTTAATGGGAGTGGCTTTTCCCTACGGGGGCAGGGTATTACAAACCCCTAGTTTCTCGTGGGAGGCTGCACATGTGTATCTCCATTGCACCTCCCCACTGCCGAAGCCAGTAGAGGGTCTGACTGGGATCGAGGTGTCTTTTGCTTTCGGTCCAAGTCCCTTCCAACTGAGTTTTGCAGTATCCGGGCTGCCCCAAGTGCGTAAGTCCTGACAGAATGAACTACGTGGACTTTGATCCCTGTCTTCTATACAGGGTACGTAGGAAGCCTCCCTGAGGTCCAAGCCCACCACCTGGTCGTCCCGGTCGTATTTACGTCGGTTCGTCCATCAGTGGACCCCTCCAGGGTTCACGCTTGCGTTGATTCACCTATGAATCCTCCCCTGTGGGAGACCGCCCGTGTGTATCTCCACGGTGCCTCCCCACAGCCCCCCTTTTCCATTTCCCCTTTTATCGTCCAGCATGACGTGAAACTGTGATCCACCCGGCCGTTCCATCCCCCTCCGTGCGAGGTGGTTCGGTTCAATCCTCCGCCCGGCGGCCTCGACCTCTTCGTGAGTCGGCTTGCCGACGTCCAGCATGACGTTAAACTGTATGCCCGAACTACGTTGACTTTGATCCGTGTTAACGCGCGGTACGTAGGAAGCCCCTCTGGGGTCCAAGCTCTTTACTCCATCATCCATCCTGATCCTTACCCGGGCCGCCACATCCCGGTGGGGTCATGCCACTTCACTTCACTCCACGTTACTTGGGAAGCCGCCCATGTGCTGGCCCCAGCGTCGGAGGTTCCCCGCAAGGGGTTCTGTCATCTGATCCACTTTTCGTGTTGATCGGTCCGATGCCGTCCCCGCTGGACGTTAAACTCGCGGCATACCCCGTGTTAAACACGGGAAGCTGAGGAAAACCTCAGGTGACACAGTTCCCCGCACCTAGTACGGGATGCCTCAGGCCATCGTGCCTTCGAGAAGCCCTATTAGGGACGGAAGACAGACGTGCAGAGCCGCAGTGTTACAACACGCCCCCAGCACCCAGAGCCACCCGGCCTTCTCACCGCAGGTTGCTGCCCCGCCCAGACCCCTTGGAGCGTCCGGGCGGAAGCAGCGTAATTAACCGGTGTCCATGAAGATATGGCGCCGGGAACGAGATTCACGAACATTCTTAAGTCTATGAGGGAGACCCGGATTAGGCGACAAGTTCCGAGGAGACGTCCAAGGAAGGAGAAGCCGACATCCCATCATCCCGGTTTCGATCAAGGAGCAGACGCCCCTGAATAAGGGACGGATGCCGCCCGCCCTTGGAAAGCGGGACTGCGGGACCACAAGCCGCGCGCCCATCCCCTCGGGTTGACGGGTGCACGCGCGAACGCGTCCTGGCGGAACAGCGTAACCCGACGCACATCCGCACCGAAACAGAAAAATGGTGAACCCGACGTGAATCTCTTCTCCTCGATACGAAGACCGATGGCTTTCAGAGGTGTTGGAAGACCGGCGTGTTGCCCGGCCAAGCATTCAGTCTTACCCGCCAGGGGCTGGGGAAGGGAAATCGGGCACTCCGTCTCGCAACGTCGAGGGCCTGGGTTCCCCCCACGGAAGGCGTCGTGGCGCTAATGGTTGGTTGTCGATTCCTTTTTCCTGTCAGTATTAATGGGTCATTCTCCCTGCTTTCAGAAATCAGGTCGCCCGATCTAGTGCCCGAACGCCACCCGCCCACTGGCGCAGGGACAGGGGAAACACCGACGCGGCTACTCCGCGCGGTCCCGCCCGTTCCACAGCCGTCCCAGCAGCCGCAATTGCGGGACGACCACGCCCTCTCTCCCCCTCGGAGGTCATCCAGAGAAGGGTGATCAACACCCTGGTGCGGAGATACGAGGAAGAGGGAGTCATCCCCACTAGGGACATGGCTCGCCTAGACCTTGAGGAGGCTGCGCCTCGCCACCACCGCCGCCCCCGAGGGCCGCGCAGGGAGGCACCACTGCCTACCTCAACGTCCAATCGCTTCGGGAGTTTATCCCCGGAGCGCTCTGACAGTTCCCTTCCCTATGCGGATGAAGTGGAAGATGCCCAGGATCACCCTATCCGAGGTCCGCTCCAGGGATCCACGATAAGGGCTCCCGCCAGGCCACGGCGACATCGCCGCCAGGCCCCTCAAGTCGAGGAACAGGCTCTCCACCTGCCCGCGCCGCTCATCCCGGCTCGTCTGTCTCGACGCCAACGTCGGGCACGAGCGGAAGAGGATGCCCACCTTGGGGCTCTAGCAACAGCGGCCGCATTGGCCCAAGCCACTGCTGGCTCCAGTCGCCAGGCCTCTGTGCATCCTGAGCGGGGGAACTCCTATGCCCGACCCGGATCGAGGCCCCGACCGCCCCAAAGGCAGGTTGGGTTGACTCTCCCGGTTGCTGGCACTGGCAGTAGCCACCGCGGACCACCTCGCGGTAGCGCTATTCACCGGCAGGATCTACTCTGTGTGGCCGATCCAGGAGGCATGGGTCATCCCACCTCCCGATCCCGGCCCGGAGTCCTGCCCGGGATCATCTCTCCCCGCGTCCCCTTTGATATCTGTCCCGGTGCCCCTCGCACCTTGGTTCCCAGTCCTCTCGGCCCCAGCACCAGTGCGGCCGGAGGACGCCAGGACAGAGATCAGCCCTGCCCCGAAGAACCACCCAGGGGCAGGAAGGCAAGGCGTCGACGCCGAGGGAAGAATGTTGCGGAGTTCCGGACAGAGATCCGACCGGTTTGCTTCTCTGACTCAGAGGCAGAGTACGATTCGGCGACAGAGCCCCTTCCCCAATCCCGCCAGTCAAGGGCAGGGGTAGGAATGCGGCACGTCAGCCTCGTGCTCCCCGAGAGCGAGATCGATGTGATCCCCGCGTCTCTCCGAAGGTATATCCGGAGTAACGAGGGCCTGGTAGACCCCCAAGGATCAAACTTGCGGTTGGTACCGGCCCCTCCGGAAGTGCCTTCCGTCTCGATCAGAGAAGCCGGAGACTTTTTCTGGGGACCGACGGTCGAACCACGATCTGGTGCGCCCTCGGCGAGCACCGATGCTACGGCAGGATGTTCGCTCGCCGGCCCGTCCTATCGTGATGTGGTAGCTGGGGCACCGCCACCCTCAGGGGGAGGCCCGGGATATGGAGGCCAATCGGCCTGCTCGCCGTATTCACCGCCGGCCAGCCCGTCGGCCCGACGGCCCGCCTCGGCACCACTACCAGTTCCCCGTCCGTTCCCAGCCATGGAAGAGGACCGAGGAGATCTGGGTCCCGAGTTTGAGTCGTGGAGCTTCTGGACCGTCCTTGCAGAGGGCCACTTCCCTGAGAAGTTTTGGCCAGTCGCAGGACCGGGCTTTGATGCACCCGAATCGCTCACCCCGGATGAGTTCGAGTGCTTCCGCCGAACTCTCCGGGAGACTCACTCCCGTCTTCACTGCCTACAAATGCCATACCCCGGGAGTCAACTACACCTGGAGGATATTGGTGAGCAGTGCCGTCAAATTGACCTGGCCATGCTCCCCGCGGTTCGGCACCCCGGGTCATTTGGGCACCACGAGGCCCTCCAACAACGATGCGTTGAGTGCTTTCAAGTACTCCGCAAAGTTATCGAGGAAGCCACTCCCCACGTGTATATCCGTGGATGGGGGCAGTACGCTGCCCTACGCTTCAGTGTGATTCGCCGACAGCCCGATTCGTTGGGTGGCCCTGAGGGTATATCCCCAGGGACAGGAACAGTCAATATGGCTGACCTGTCGGGAGAGGGGAACGACTTGGAACTTCTCGACGGGGGCTTCCCCCCCGAAGACAAGCCGTCGTCAGACCCATCAGTGAGAGTTACTCGTCATCAGAGGAACCTCCTGGGGCTCCCCGCACCCACTGAAGCACTGACGTTGAGCCGAAACGTCAGCAAAGGAAAAGAGCACAGCGAGGCTATAAGGCCCGCCGACCCATCTGCCTCCATGCGGAAGGCAGAGGAGGATCCCGAGAAGGCTACGCTACGTCAGCAGCTCGCCGAACAGAAGAGGCTGGTTGACCAGCTCCTCGCCGAGCGCGCTGCAGAACGGCGGCCTGACTACGGTGATCCCAGGCCAGGGCAGCAGGGACCGGAACAACCACCCCTCGATGAGACTCTCCCGGGCAACCGTGATTACGCCGTGTTCGCCGACAGGAGAGAGGCCATTGCCTACGGCAAGAGGGCGCGGTATGTTTCGCCACACCCTCCCGAGCAGCGCGACTACCCGAGAGATCCCGCTCGGATTCCTCCCGCTGCCCCAAGGGCCGCTCCGCCAGCCATCCCACGAGCTGCCGAGTTCGACGATCCGGTCGACGACCCGATTGAAGGGCCATGCAATGCGGTCGTGGTTAGAGATCCTCGCCAGGACTGGAACCCATGTCCGGACGATCCGATGGCGGCACTCATTGCCCGCTTGGAAGCCTTGGAGACTCGGCAGGTGGCGATCCCACCGGACGGCAAGCCATACCCAGCATGGGTGGATGACATGCCGGCGCCTCCGGGATTCGGGAATCCCACTTTCGCCCCCTTCAACGGGACCGGAGATCCGCCACAACATTTGGCCCATTTCAACTCGAGGTGCGGGCCTATGTTGGGGACTCCGGCGCAGCAAGAGGCCGCTAAGCTTCGCTGCTTTGTCCAGACACTGGAAGGGCCAGCATTTGTCTGGTACAGCCAGCTTCCCGTCGGGTCGATAACTAGCTGGGAGGACCTTCGTAGACAATTCCTCTACCAGTTCAGTTCCACGACCCGGAAGACGAGTATCGCAGACCTCTTCAAGTGCAAGCAGAGGCCTGATGAGCGAGTCGCGGACTTCGTCGCCCGATGGAAGGGTCTCACGTATTCCCTTGACATGCCATTGACTCAGGAGCAGTTGCTGACAATGTGCGTCGGGAACGTCAAGACCGAGCTGGTCCCTTCCCTGATCACTCAGAATTACCCCGGAGGGTTCAGGGACTTCTCAGACAAAGCTCAACGTCTTGAGGAAGCCCTGCAACAGGCCAGCCAGGCACACCCGCTGCCTCCTATGATTCCTGCAAGGAGAGTCAGCAGGGCTGAGCCCGCTGCTGTGGCCCAGATAGAGGCTCCCAGGCCGTTGGAGCTGCTGCCGGTGAGGCCAGCTCCACCGCCTCACAGGAATCCGCCTCCACGGGCTCAGTTCCCGGCCCAGCAGCGGCAGCCTCAGAACCGGCCGGCCCCTCCGCGTAATGTACCGCCGCAACCCCGGCGAGATAATCAGGGTCCACCTCCTCGGCAGGCCCCTCCAGCCCCTCGTCAAGACCGCGCTCCCAGGGGCCCGCGACACCTGACGTACTCATTCCATGAGGATCAGGTCCCCGGTTATTTCCGGAGCGCCCTGGAGCAGAGGATTGTGCGACTGCCTGAGTGTTGGAAGCCAGAGGAGGCACATCTCACGGATAACCCCCGCTACTGCCCTTACCATCGAGCCCCGGGACACACCATCCAGCGGTGCTATGTGTTCAAGGACTGGCTCCAAGACCAGATTAACAACAATGTAATCAGGTTGGGCCCAGCTCCAGCGCAAGTGGCGGGCGTGTTCGTGGGATCAGATGACGATAGTGGCAACGAGGACGAATGGCAGCTGGTCTCCAACCGCGGGTCCCAGAAGTATAATAACTGGATGGCCCGCAAGACGACCATTCGCGCCCAGGGAATCATCCGTGCGCGCTTGAATCAGCCTGAGCCCCCAGAACCTGCGGGTGCTGCTTCGGCATCGTCGTCCCAGTCTGCCTCCTCCAAGAGGAGCAAACGGCGGCAGCGCAAGAAGGAAGAGCGCGCCCCGCCAGTTCCGCCACTATCCCGTACTCTCGGCGATTTCATGCCCCCGGAGATGGGGGTCCCTCCTCGGATCCGCCCGGTGATGGATGATTCGTCCGACGACGGTATTGGGTACGCTTTGGTTAACACCGTCGAGCTGGTAAATCCCTTTTCGGTTCCCGACGTTGAAGAACACCAGGTGGACCTCCCTAGCGTCCCCGGTCGTCGCCACCGTCGGAAGAACCGCAGCAGCAGGAGTCGCCGGGGCACAGCCGTCGGTACCTCCGGCCAGGCCGTGCACGCCACTGAGACTAGGCGGCAGGCTCAAGATCGAGCTCAACGTGCGCAGGCTCCCCATCCGGGGATGACGGATTCGCCTCCGCCACTGTTTGTGGTATGGGACCGGGCAGAACCGCCTCAGCCGCGTCGCGACCAGCTCCGCCCTGCCACAAGTCCATCCCGGCCTCCTGACTCCAGTACGGTGACCATTTCCCGGACTGCGACCAGTGAACAGCGAGATGCGCCAAGTACCAGTCGGCCGCCGATCCAACCGGTAAGGCCCGTCATGCCACCAACCGCAGAGCAATCTCCTGCAACCAGGAGCTCGCGCTTGGCCAAAAAGTATGATGTCCTGAAGCACTTGGCCGACATCCCAGCAAGGCTCTCCATCCTTGAGGCTCTGCGCATGTCATCTGAGATGCGCGAGGCACTCGCTGAAGCCCTGAAGAGCCCCCTCCAGTTCGAGACAGAGGTTGCGGCTGCAGAGGCCTTCCACGCCGAAACGATCGAGGACGCCGAATGTCAGGCAGTTATCTCGTTCTCTGGTAAGGATGAAGACCCTCATATACAGGGACACATTCGTCCGCTGTATGTCACCGGCCAGTTCAACGGCCTTGAAGTCCGGCGCTGTCTTGTCGACACGGGGTCCGGGATTAATCTGATTCCAACTCGGACGCTCCGGAGATTGGGGTTGTCTGAGGATGACTTGATTCCCTCCGACCTCAGGATCCAGGGGTACGACCGCACCGAGCAAACCCCGGTCGGCAAGATACGTTTGAAGACCCAGTTCGGTGACTTGGTTGCCAACACCGAATTCATGGTAGTCTCTCAGGACACTGCGTATAACGCATTGATGGGCAGGCCATGGCTTCACCTTCATGCGGCGGTTCCCTCGTCATACCACCAATGCCTCAAATACTCCCTTAATGGTCGAGTAGGCGTGCTTCAAGGAGATGCCTCTCCTTTTGCCTCATGTGAAGCCCGCTATCTGGACGCGGACTATTACAAGAGCAAGGATAAGCAGATCCTGGCAGGTGAGGTTGAGCCTGTCGCTGTTGCAAGCGATCCCTGGGCAAGTCTGGATGACGCTTACGTCCTCCCGATTCACCGGTTGGACGTCGCCATGGTCTTGACAGTCCGCGAGTCTCCTGATGAGACGGCCGCGACCGCCCGCGCCAGCACCAGTGGCCCAGCAGGATCTGGTAGCCCCAATGCAGTTTCCAACGCAGTCTCTCCCGTGGATGATCCCTCTCCGAGTGGAGAGGGTATGGAAGACGCACCCCCAGCCTTTGAGGAGGGCGTCCCCGCCACGGTCGATGAGTTAATACAGGTGAACCTTGGAACCGAGGCCGATCCAAGACCCACGTTGGTTAGTGCCGCCATGCCCTCTGAGGAGCGGCAGCAGTACGTGGACTTTCTCAGGCAGCACCGTGATGTGTTCGCTTGGGGCTATGACGAGATGCCGGGGCTAGATCCTCAGGTAGCCGTCCACCGCCTAGGTCTCCCGGCGAACCATCGCGGGTTCAAGCAGCCTCCCAGGAAGATGCACCCATCCCACGGTGCCATGGTTGAGGCCGAAGTTGACAAGCTTATCAAAGCCAACTTCGTGAGGGAAGTTCAGTACCCCAAATGGCTGGCCAACATTGTGCCGGTCAGGAAGAAGAACGGGAAGATTAGAGTCTGCATCGACTTCCGCGATCTCAACCGCCACTGTCCGAAGGATGATTTTCCCCTTCCAGTGACAGAGCTGTTGATTGATGCCACAGCAGGGTTCCAAGCCCTCTCCTTCATGGATGGATACTCCGGATACAACCAAATTCGGATGGCCCCTGAGGATGAGGAGTTCACTGCCTTCAGGGCCCCCCAAGGTACCTTTTGCTACCGGGTCATGCCCTTCGGCCTGAAGAATGCAGGTGCCACCTACCAACGGGCGATGCACCGCATATTCAAGCCAATCCTCGGCACACTGGTGGAATGCTACGTCGACGACTTGGTGGTCAAATCGCGCCAGCGTCAGGACCATCTCAAAGACCTTGAGAAAGTGTTCGGCTTCCTCCGGTCTCGCTGCCTGAAGATGAACCCGTTGAAGTGTGCCTTTGGGGTCACCTCCGGAAAGTTCCTTGGATTTGTGGTAAGATACCGGGGTATCGAGATCGACCCAGAGAAAATCAGGGCGATTAGCCAGATGCCTCCCCCGGGTACCGTCCGGGAACTGCAAGGGTTCCAAGGCCACTTAGCCTATATACGCCGATTCATCGCGAATCTGGCCGGCAAGTGTAAGCCCTTTTCTCAGCTTATGAAGAAGGGTGTCACCTATGTATGGGATAAAGAGTGTCAGACCGCTTTCGAGGAAATCAAGCAGTACCTGCTTCAACCTCCGGTCATGATGCCGCCCGTATCCGGAAAGCCGCTGGTCCTTTATGTGACCGCCCTGGAACGGTCCCTGGGTGCCCTTCTCACCCAGAAGAACAACGAGGGAACAGAGAATAGCCTCTATTACCTCAGTCGCATGCTCCTCGATGCGGAGGTTAGGTATTCCCCCATCGAGAAGAGCTGTCTGGCGCTCGTATTTGCCGTACAGAAATTACGGCACTACTTGCAGCACCATGAGGTACAGTTGGTTTCTCGGGTAGACCCGTTGAAATATATCCTGAGCCGACCTATGTTGACTGGCCGTCTAGCGCGGTGGGCTGTGATTCTCCAGCAGTTCGACATCAGGTATGTGTCTCAGAAGGCCATCAAAGGGCAGGCATTGGCAGACTTTCTGGCCGCTCACCCGACCTCCGCGGATCAGCCGCTGGATCTAGGCTTTCCTGATGAGACCATTCTCTCGGTTGATCGAGCCGATCCATGCTGGCAGATGCACTTTGACGGTGCCTCCCGGAGCCCCACCGGTAGAAGACTCGATAATCCTAAGCTCAATAGAGTGGGCTTGGGCATCGTCTTCATTACCCCGGAGCGAGCCGTGCTGCCATACTCTTCCCTGTTGTCAGAGGGCTGTACCAACAATGAGGCGGAATACCATGCCCTCATCACCGGCCTCGAGTTAGCTCTCGAGATCGACGTGCCCCATCTGTGTGTGAAAGGGGACTCCGAGCTGGTCATTAAGCAGATCAATGGAGACTATGTTGTCAGGAAGCCGGAACTTGTGCCATTGTTGGAGTGCACCCTCCTTCTGATGGCCCGGTTCCCTTCTCGGCCAGAAATTGTCCATATTCCCCGGTCGCAGAACGGTCGAGCAGATGCTTTGGCCAGCCTGGCTGCGTCACTTGCGGAACCTGAACAGGACAACCTGATCGTCCGCGTGACGCGCCGCAGGCTCATCGCTCCCGTTATCCCGGAAGAAGATCGCGGCCCGTTGGTAAGTAATCTCACCACGGTTGCCCCTATGCCCGGAGCCCCGAGTACCCCAGATATAGCAGTCGGATCAGCCCCTGATTGGAGGACGCCTTTGGTTGAGTACCTCCAACATGGCATTCTTCCGTCAGATCGGGCCGAGCGCGAGCGAGTTCGACGCCGCGCATCGCAGTTCGTCCTCCAGAGCAGTCCCGGCCTGGAGCAGATCCTCTACAAACGCGGATTTGATGGTGTTCTCCTCCGTTGCCTTCAGGGAGTTGAGATCCCACGAGTCATGCAAGAGGTTCATGCTGGTTCATGCGGCGCCCACCAAACTGGGCCGAAGCTGTCCCACCAGATTCGAAGGTTGGGATACTTCTGGCCCTCTATGATCCATGACTGCATCGAGTACGCCAGGAGGTGCCATGCGTGCCAGGTTCACGCGAACTTTGTGCATCGGCCGCCGGAGCCTCTCCATACCACAAGGTATTCCTGGCCCTTTGCAGTCTGGGGACTGGACGTTGTGGGACCTTACCCGCCGGCGACAGCTCGCCAGTGCCGGTTCATTCTGACCGCCACGGACTTCTTCTCCAAATGGGCAGAAGCGATTCCGCTCAGAGAGGTCAAATCCTGTTCGATCGCTGACTTCGTGACCTCCAACATCATCTATCGATTTGGAGTGCCTCACGCTATCCTCACGGATAACGGAACCAATTTCCGAGCAGCCGAGTTGAAGAAGTTGTACGCCAAGTATAACATCCGCTCGAACCATACATCTCGCTATCATGCGCAGGCGAATGGACAGATCGAGGCGTTTAACAAAACCCTCTCTAACATTCTGCAAAAGATGGTTGGTCAGAACAAGAAGAGTTGGCCGGACAAGCTCCCCAACGCCCTCTAGGCTTATCGGACGACGACTCGCAATTCCACCCAGATGACCCCTTATTCCCTGGTGTATGGAGCTGAGGCCGTCCTGCCCATCGAGATCCAGTTACCGTCCTTGCGCACTGCGGTCTACGACCAGCAAGCGCCGGACAGAGTTGCTGAAGCCCGTCTAGTCGAGTTGGAAGCACTGGATGAGAATAGACTTCGCGCTTTGCACAACTTGGAGAGGCATCAAAGCAGGATGGCTCGAGCTTTCAATAAGAAGGTTCGCCTCCGCTCCTTCCTACAGGGTGATCTAGTGCTAGCCCTAAGAGCACCGATGATCCCCGGCAGGAAGCCGCCCAAGTTGGAGCCCAAGTGGGAGGGACCTTTTGTTGTCCACAAGGTCTATCCCAATGGCGCGTACTCCCTAGCGACTATGGATGGTGAGCGTGTCACTCCTCCCACCAACGCTAGGTTCCTCAAGCAATACTTTGCCTGAGTGTCACCACGTCCTGCACGATGTTAAACTGCATTCGTCCAGGCTACAAGACGTTAAACTGTTTAGCATTCGTCCGCGCTGCAAGACGTTAAACTGCCAAGTGCTTCGTCCCGCATGACGCTAAACTGCACTACGTCCGAGCTACAAGACGTTAAACTGTTCAGCATTCGTCCTGCATGACGTTAAACTGCCTCTCCAGAACTACGTATGGCTTGATTCCCATCCTTATGGGATACGTAGGACCGCCTGAACCCTCGTGTTTCAGGCCCAGCCCCATCCTTCGGGAATTTCCATCCCATCTCGGGCCCTTGGCCCAGTTGCCCCGGGGTGTGCGGCGTATGGTGTGAGTGCGGGGCTATGCCCTCATTCACGTCGGTTTGTTCGTCACGCTGTACGCCCCCCTCCACGTTTGGGGATGCCTTCTGCTCCCCCCTTCTTTTTTCCTCATCGTCCTGCATGACGTTAAACTGCCTTTCAAGAACTACGTATGGCTTGATTCCCATCCGTATGGGATACGTAGGACCGCCTGGACATCATGTTTCAGGCCCAGCCCCATTTCCCGGGAATCCCTATCCCGCGTTGGGCCTCTGGCCCCAGTTCCCCTCCTTTTTGTGCGAGGCGTATCGCGTGAGCGGGGGATTATGTCCTCATTCGCGTCGGTCTACTGGCCGCGCCGTACGCCTCCCCCGTGTGTGGGACTACCTCACACCCCTCATCGTCCTGCATGACGTTAAACTGCCTTTCAAGAACTACGTATGGCTTGATTCCCATCCTTATGGGATACGTAGGACCGCCTGGACGCTTGTGTCTCAGGTCCAGCCCCGTCTCTTGGTTGATCACGGGGACCTGCCCCCCTTCGGTTGCTCTCAGGGTGAGTCCTCCGACCCTTTCCGGAGATCTGTTAACATGTTTTGGGGTGCTTCGGTCTATGACTCGTAGTGTCAGATTCAATCCCGACAAGTCCTGTGTTGCTTGTCAGGCCTCGCGCTTCCTCTTGTTCGAGCCTTCACTCAAAGGGATCCTCGTTAGCGGTTTGGGTACGATGCCTCAGTGCTCTCCCACCGCTCCGGGTCGATTTACCGGCGGGTCTTGGGCCGCAAATCGATATGAATCCTGCGATTGAGCGGTTGATGCTCGTTTGCTTGCCCCGTCTTAGGCTGACGCGATCGGATGTTGTGTTGCGAATGCGTCAGCAACGTCCTTGATCGCCATGTCAGCTCTCTCGGGCTCTGAACATTGGTTGCGCAGTCCTCATCACACTCCGCCTTTGTGCGTTGTAGTGGGATCTTGACACTCTCTTCATACCGACCTCCGGTACGCCTCTACACGTTAGGCAGACCAACCAGGGTAATGATGTCGTTCGAGGCTCCCATGATCTGAGCACCAAGGATATATGCAGATATCCTCCCTAAGGGCCATGCGTAGCTGGACCCTCGTCCCCATAAGGAGGAGGGAGTCGCCCGAACAATTGCGTTCTGGGCCCAGTATATCTGGAGGCTAGCATCTCTGCCCCTCGGGTGATGGACACACGCAGACCCCCATCCCAAGACTCTTCTCCTGGAATCGTGTGTGACCGCAGGGCTGGGTATGCTCCCACCTCCGCCGTGTCCGCCGTACCGCGGTAAGCGGATTCCTCCATGGTCCGAACCACACGACCTTAAACTGTGTTGTCTGGTCCTACCACACGACCGTAAACTGTGATCGTCTTGGCCGCCCGACGAGAAACGGCACTGCATCGTGATGTCCTCCTCAGGGGACACTCATGTTGGGCGCTGGTTAATGACCACGCCATTCATCAATGCCTTCCATGGCTTGATTATTGTGGCGACGCCAGAGATTTCTCAATCACGGGCATGTCGCCGCACAAAGAAAAACCATTCATCTTTAAGGACAAACAAGAAATATCAAATGCCGCTCCTTTTGTGTGCGAGGGTCAGACCCGCACTCTTCCCCGCGCTGGTGCCCGATTGTGTTGCACCGCGCTTCAAGAACTACGTGCGGCTTGATTCCCATCCTTATGGGATACGTAGGAACGCCCGGATGTTTGAAACTTCGGGTCCAGCCCCCCACCTCTTAGAGATTCCCCCTTCTCTGGGGAATCCGCCGCCTTCAGGTCACCCTCAAGGCGTGTTCCCCGACCCCTTGCCGTGGTCCACCGGTGTCAAGAGTACTCTGGTTTATTGCCAGGAGGGTCAGGATCCGCTTGGTCAGGTTTCCTCCACTTTTCAGGCTTCGTGCTCCCTTTCATTCGGACCCATCGTCTACGCCCTGGGTGGAGCCCCCGTGAACGGTTCGGACACAATGCCTCAGTGCTCTCCCACCGACTCGGGCCGGTACCCCCAGTGGCCTCGGGCAGCAAATCGATATAAATCCTGCGATTGAGCGGTCGATGCTCGTTTGCTGCCTCATTCCACCAACGGTTGGTGCGATGTTGATGCTGCTTTTCCGCCACGGTCGGCAGTATTCTCATATCGTCACGCCGGTGCTCCCGGTCCTCGAGTGAATGGCCGCATGATTCACATTTTCCACCTCCCATTCTGACCAGGCGAAACCTCGACACTCTTGACACTATCCCTCAGTGCATCTTCGCATATCCAGGGGATATGACCACGATGTGGCGTGCTTTGAGCCCTTATGGTCCGAGCTCTAAGACCTTAAACTAAGATCTCTCCTTATGGTCCGAGCTCTAAGACCTTAAACTAAGATCTCCCCTTATGGTCCGAGCTCTAAGACCTTAAACTAAGATCTCCCCTTATGGTCCGAGCTCTAAGACCTTAAACTAAGATCTCCCCTTATGGTCCGAGCTCTAAGACCTTAAACTAAGATCCTCCACCCTTATGGTCCGAGCTCTAAGACCTTAAACTAAGATCCCCCCTTTATGGTCCGAGCTCTAAGACCTTAAACTAAGATCTCCCCTTATGGTCCGAGCTCTAAGACCTTAAACTAAGATCTCCCCTTATGGTCCGAGCTCTAAGACCTTAAACTAAGATCTCCCCTTATGGTCCGAGCTCTAAGACCTTAAACTAAGATCTCCCTTTATGGTCCGAGCTCTAAGACCTTAAACTAAGATCTCCCCTTATGGTCCGAGCTCTAAGACCTTAAACTAAGATCTCCCCTTATGGTCCGAGCTCTAAGACCTTAAACTAAGATCTCCCCTTATGGTCCGAGCTCTAAGACCTTAAACTAAGATCCCCCCTTTATGGTCCGAGCTCTAAGACCTTAAACTAAGATCTCCCCTTATGGTCCGAGCTCTAAGACCTTAAACTAAGATCCCCCCTTTATGGTCCGAGCTCTAAGACCTTAAACTAAGATCTCCCCTTCTGGTCCGAGCTCTAAGACCTTAAACTAAGATCTAGCCCTTATGGTCCGAGCTCTAAGACCTTAAACTAAGATCCTCTAGCCCTTATGGTCCGAGTTCTAAGACCTTAAACTAAGATCCTCCACCTTTATGGTCCGAGCTCTAAGACCTTAAACTAAGATCCAGCCCTTATGGTCCGAGCTCTAAGACCCTAAACTAAGATCTACCCCAAATGGGGTCCTACGTCCTGCATGACGTTAAACTGCACTCACAGAACTATGTGTGGCTTGATCTCCAGCCTGATGGAGTACGTAGGAACGCCCGGACATTTCGACTCGGGTCCAGCCTCAGGGATCGATAAGTCCCGCCCCTCCTCGTCGCCGGCCGTCTGGCCTGACTTCGGGTAGAGTGGTGCAGTTGTGATATTCTCCCCGATTCAGCTCGGGATGCCCCATCGCAATGATGGGAAGCGACAGTTTCCTCGTCAGAGAGGTGCTGTCTGAGAATTGAGGTGACTCACGGCCAGATTAGTGCATCCGCCCAATACGCTTTCCCCACGGTGGCGCAATTTTGAGAGCGTTGGATTCTGTCCGAACAAATCGTCACTTCGCCCCACGCTTCGCATGCCCTGTTGATCTGGATTTTCCACCCTTGTGTCTGAAGGAACCCCAAAGCGGTATTCATGATGACATGTGGTCCGCCTCCTGCAATATGAATGATGGCCTTTTTCGGTCCGTCTATTGCAGTTGTTATGGTCGATCCACTGTCCGCCTACCGTCTTGGGCATTTCCTGGAAGGCCGATCGTTGTGGATGTCTGGATTCGGGACACGCGATTCACCCTTTCTCATTTCCCTATGTTCGGATAAAATCTCAACGCCCCTAGCGTTGTCCCGCTCGTGTGTTGGAACAAGTTGGGGGACGATACATTGGTTAGGTCTGAGGTCTCCTTTCCCAAGAATGACCTCCCTCTTTTCTCCAGAAACCCAGGCCCAATTATGGATGCCTGATGCTTGGTTAACGCTCCCACGAGACAATTTGTGGTTGAGCATGTTAAACCAAAAGACGCAGATAAATATGGCGATTCGTACAAGTGGATCAAATATTAAGTAGCGGAAGCAAATGTTCTGGGAATGGTAAAAAACAGCCCTTAGGGATTAGCGTGCTGAATGAGTCTTTCTAATGCCGCTACCCTTTGGCTGGCGGCCTCCAGGGCTGCTTCTCGTTCTCTGCGTGCCCTCTCCTCGTCGGCGGTCGCAGCACGCAGTTCGTCAATCCTGGCCTGTGCACGCTCCCGCTCGACTTGGAGTGTGACCATCTGTTGGCCCGCCTCCGTCAGCTGTACCTGAGCGTCGATCAGTTGTGCCGATAGTTGCTCCACAAGCTCGGTACATGCTGCGACGAAGGCCTCCTTCTCTGCCGCCTGCCCTTCGAGGCGCCGGACTTCCTGCTCTGCCGCGATGAGCGCCTGCGTGCTCTCTGACATGTCCCGACTTTGTGCGACGTCGGCACGCCGGCGGCTCTCGCGCATCTTCTCGGCCATGAAATCACGGACCGTCAGATGGAGGCGTTGAGCATCAGCTCCCCCGGCACACAGGAAGCGCAGCCAGGTCTGAAGTGATCCCATGCGCCCCAGCCATTCCGATGGGTCTCGCTTGAGGAAGCGCTGGATGCACTTCCACCCCCTGCGTCGCGTTACCCGGCTATCCTCGACCGCCTCCGCGTCCGAGTCATCCATCTCCTCTGGGTCGGCAGGCCGGTAGGCAGGGAAGGCAGCCAGCAGGTCTGCTGCAGGGTCCGCCCCTGGGAGGTCCTCACGAGGGAAAGGTTCCCCAACATCCGGGCAACCTTCTTCTCTCTCCCCAGCGGCGCTGACACCCTCGTCAGCCCCCAGCCTCTCTCCGGTGGCAGCACCGCCGACGTCCGCAGCCCCTTGATCAGCAGTTGGTGGGGCCGGCTCGGTTTGGGAAGCCTGTTCCGGAGCAGGCGGCATGTCCACCACTGGTCCACTCGTAGATGGCCCGGGTTCGGCAACCCGACGAGCCTCCGATGTTGAGATTACTGCGCAGGGCATGCCATGGTTAGTCACGGATCGTCAATGGCAAGCACCAGCAGTAAAGTAGGGAGACTTACGGGAGTTCGGAGCATCATCTTCCGCTACCCCGGTCGCCGCAGGAACAGTTGCAGCAGGGGACCCCTTAGCGCTTGTCAATTCGATAATGGGTGCCTGGCCCCCGCCTTGTCCTGCTGGCGCCTCTCCTACTCCTGTTGAGGACGCCTGACCGACGTCCGTGTGCTCCTGAGAAGGATGGAGAAACGGGTTAGAAGCTGCATAAGAGAATGGATGAAGCAAGTTGAGTAGGGATAGAAGCGGACCTCGAGGAGCTCAGTGACATCAACGTTGTCAGAGCCGGCCACCTCGCCGCTCTCCCGTGGGCTCCCCCGATGGGACCTTCCCTCGGAGCCTTCATCCTCCCCCGTCTCCTCCTCCTCCTCGGAGTCGTTACTGTCATCTTCTTCCGGCGGCATCTGTTCCGGAGCGGGCTCGAGACCGAGCATCACCTTCACCAGAAGGGATGGCTCCGCACGCTGACCACGTTGGCGCGCGTACTCGTCCATGGCCGTCAGATATGCATATTGCCGGTTGAAGTCCACCCTGTCGGTGATCTGGAGGCGCCCGACCTCTGGCAGATAGATTCCTTCTCTGAGTATCTTTCGCCAGATGACGTCGGTCCCCAGTGACTGCCGCAGGGTCATCCAGGCCGACCACAGCGCCGGGAAGACTGCATCGTGGGAGGGTTCGAGCAGACGTCTCACCTGCTTCCCGGGCCGCTCCTCGACCGCCGCATGTGCCCCCTCTCTGGGCGCTGAGGTCGTAGCGGCAGCCTGCGATGCGCCCGCCGCCGAAGTCCCTGCTCGCGCCGGCCCCGCTGCTTGGCGCGCCTCCGTTCTCCCCCGTGTGGCGGCGCCTCGCCTCCTTCCTTGATGCCCGGTCTCCGCACGGGTAGCCTCGAGCCGCCGAACTAGCTTCCGCAAGAGCCCCTCAGGGTACGCGATGGCCCAGTGTTCGGCGTACTCGGTTGCCAAGCCTGCGTTAACTCCGGTAGGAGGGAGGGTGATGACGTCGCCAGAGCCGAAGGCGACGAACATCAGCCACATCTGGCGAAGGACGCCGGGGTTCGTCTCCTCCCGGACAGCAGTGAATACCCTCTTCGGCATCCGCTGAAGGCACCCGAACTGCCTGGCGAACCGGGTCGGCACGTAAGGCTCGCAGATCACCTTCCCGTCGATCCGAGCCACGAGCACCCCGCCCCGCATGTTCAGGAAGTATTCATGCTGCTCCAGCGGGCCCTGTCCGTTGTCGATCATCTGGCCGACGGGAGTGGGGAACGGGCTGAAGTTGAAATTGGCATGATTGCCAATCCGAACCCTCACGCCCTCCTCACTGAGGGTCATCGGAGCGACCCCCGCAATGTTCAGCAGGGAGGGTCGCAGGCCGTTGCCCGGAGGACTGATGGCATTTGGGAACGTATACCCACCAAGGTGAGCAGCCACCCAGCCGTGGAAGAACTGAAAGGGCCCACAGATCCTTCGTGGCGACCCCCCTCGTGAGATGCGTCCCAGAATGGCATACAGCCTCGCCAGTACTGGGACCCCGAGGTTGTACCTCTTATTGGCAGCCATGGCGCCCGCCATCGCCAGCGTCGCCGGACGGACGCCCATCCTCGCATCCCGCACTGGCAGGAGCCACCCGCTCAGAAAGGCGGCCAGGAACGCCGCGTACCGGACGTTCGGGTCCCGGGCCTCGATGACGCGGTACCCCCATGAGCGGTAATCGCCCGTCTCCAGGACCCGCCAGTACGACCCGTTCCGGCTCCTCTGAGCTGCGGTCGGGCACCGCTTCCCCCTGCCTGGCATCTTGACCGCCGGGTCATGCTCCAGGAACTGGCCGAACCAATCCTTGTAGGCTATGTCCTTCTGGAAGTCTTGGATCCCGAGCCGCTGCGTAGCCAGGTCAAGAAGATGCCAGGTCAGAATGGGAGTCCGTGACCTGTCCTCCCAGATGTTCTTCGGTGGCAGGAACTCATCGTACTGGTAGCCCTCCAGCGGGATACCTCCGATGCAGTGGATGTCCCAGAGACCGATGCCGACCTCCCCATGGTGAAGATGGAAGGTGTTGGTATCCGGGGACCAGCGAGTGAACAGCTCCGGCCCGAGCTCAGACTGCTGGTAGAAGTGGAACTGCGACGTCCACACCGCCTCGAACAGGCCGATGTACCGCAGCTCCTCTGCGAAGTGATCGCAAGTGTGGCGTACCCAGAACGCCCAGGCCCATTCACTGGTAAAGTTGCCCCCGGATCGCAAGTCCCAGTCCTTCAGCCAGCCCTTGGTGTCGTCAGTGACACTCTGACGGTATGTGCTCGAGTAGAGGGCTGGAGAATTCTCCGCTGTAGGCTCACCCCCATCAATGGTTCGCGTCCTCGGGTTCAGGACGTAGACATCCAAGTGCCTGGTTTCCCTGGCAGGATGCCCATTGTTGGTGATGTTATAGCGGTGAAGCTCGTCCTCCCGAGTCACCCAGGTTCGCGGCGCATCAATCTCGAACCCTGGCACCGGAACCTCATCGAGGATGCCGAAGTTCCAGAGCGGCAGGTTGTCCGACAGTGGATATGTCTTCTGGGCCGGCGTTAGTAAGTCGAACAAGGATTGATTGTTGGAAACAATCTCCTTGGCTCCGTAAACCTCCTCGTTCGTCGCCATCTCAGCTCTGTGAGTGGCGGCATCCCCCTCATTTCCTCTGTGCGCGGCCATCTCAGAAGTTTCGGGAGTCGTGCGGGTTAAGGGATGAAGAGTGCGGGATCGGACGAGGCTGGTGGAAAAG
The DNA here is from genome assembly GCA_963277665.1 of Viscum album. Classification (NCBI taxonomy): domain Eukaryota; kingdom Viridiplantae; phylum Streptophyta; class Magnoliopsida; order Santalales; family Viscaceae; genus Viscum; species Viscum album. The sequence continues at coordinate 124,566,101 of OY728131.1, forward strand.
TTTGAAGGTTGGCGCGCAATCCAAGTGGACGGCGCGCAATTGGGAAGACTGTCGCGCAAAGTTCCGGGTTTTCGCGCAAAAGCAGGCGAAATCCGGACGGTTTTGCGCGCCGATCGGGCGAATTTCGCGACCGGAAGAGGCAATTTCGCGCACGAGAGCTTTGGAGCTTATCGCGCGGAAGGCCAGAGTACGGAACGCGGGACCCAGCGCCCCTATTTATAGGCGAGGCCGGGCCCGCGCTGCGCGGAAAGCGCTTTGCGCGACCGCAGCGGCGAATTTCGCGACCGGTGCCCCTTTTTGCGCGCCTAAGTCCCGCGCCGCCCAGGACTTCGGCATTCCGGCGTCTCCCTCGGAACCCGATCGTTGCGACCTCTCGCCGATCAGATTCCGAGGGGGGGCTTTTGTAGACGCCGGAAAAGTCCGTTGCTCCCAAACGAAGCTCCGGATGCGGAAAGCGAGGTCATATTTGGAGTCGGAAGGATGTTTCGGAGGGCCCGGAGGCCTTGCGCGGAATTTCAGAGGCACGCGCGCAAAGGAGATGTCCCGCGCGGAAAACCCCCGGGATGCGCGCAATGCGCCGGCTCGGCGCGCAATTCTGCGCGCCGCGGGTCCGCGCGCCTCCCTTACGCGCCGCGCCCGATTCCGCGCCCGCGAGAAGAATTTCGCGCTCGCACCCTGGATTCCGCGCCCGGGGTTGCCTATAAATACAAGGCGACCCCCAACGTTTCAAAGGTTGCTGGAAGTCGAAACGTCTCCCGTGCGCGCAATTCCACCCCTTCCGCGCGCAATGACGAACTTCAGGTAACCTCCTTTCTTTCGCGCAAGAAAGCCTCGGGGTCCGCCTTCGCGCGCAATCCCCGCTGGCTCCTTTCATTTGAATAAAAACTCACCCTAAGGCCTTTGCGCGCAAAAGAACCCGCTTGCGCGCAATTGCCCCCGGGGTGCGCGCAATCCGGCCTGATTGCGCGCACCCCCCCTTCTTTCAAGTGGCCATTCGTTAAAGAATGAGCCGTTGCCCCCGCGCGCTATCCGAAGCCCGGTGTGAGCAATCTCAAGCATCCGCGCGCAAGGCGCTGGCCCAATTGCGCGTCAGCCGCCCCGATTGCGCGCCGGCCCGCAGTATTGCGCGCAAAGCTTCCTTTTTGCGCGCAATCTGCCAGGGTCGTCCCCGTTGACCTCCTAAGGTTACCCGCCTGTGTGGCACCCGATGATTCTCATCCCGGGTGCCCGCACCGTGCGTTGTCTTCCCGTGCGGCCCTCCAGGCTTGCGCGAAGTGACACGCACCTATGTCCAGCATGACGTTAAACTGCATATATGTCCAGCATGACGTTAAACTGCATATATGTCCAGCATGACGTTAAACTGCATACTCGTCCAGCATGACGTTAAACTGCATATACGTCCTGCACGACGTTAAACTGTACATCGTCCGCGCTGCAAGACGTTAAACTGCCAAGTGCTTCGTCCGGCAACCTATGCCCAGCATGACGTTAAACTGCACACCCGTCCAAGCTGCACGACGTTAAACTGCCTAGCCCCCATCGTCCGTGCTGCAAGACGTTAAACTGCCAAGTGCCTCGTCCTCAACACATGACGTTAAACTGTACTTCGTCCGGCAAGACGTTAAACCGTCCGCTTCGTCCTCAACACATGACGTTAAACTGTACTTCGTCTGGCAAGACGCTAAACCGTCCGCAACCTGATCCCGTGCTCCGCACGCAGGGTCTCCCCCGGTTTGGACGTGGCCCCCACCCGCTCGTCTCTGCAGGGATGTCGGGATTGTCCCCCTTTTGGGACGATTTAATGGGAGTGGCTTTTCCCTACGGGGGCAGGGTATTACAAACCCCTAGTTTCTCGTGGGAGGCTGCACATGTGTATCTCCATTGCACCTCCCCACTGCCGAAGCCAGTAGAGGGTCTGACTGGGATCGAGGTGTCTTTTGCTTTCGGTCCAAGTCCCTTCCAACTGAGTTTTGCAGTATCCGGGCTGCCCCAAGTGCGTAAGTCCTGACAGAATGAACTACGTGGACTTTGATCCCTGTCTTCTATACAGGGTACGTAGGAAGCCTCCCTGAGGTCCAAGCCCACCACCTGGTCGTCCCGGTCGTATTTACGTCGGTTCGTCCATCAGTGGACCCCTCCAGGGTTCACGCTTGCGTTGATTCACCTATGAATCCGCCCCTGTGGGAGACCGCCCGTGTGTATCTCCACGGTGCCTCCCCACAGCCCCCCTTTCCATTTCCCCTTTTATCGTCCAGCATGACGTGAAACTGTGATCCACCCGGCCGTTCCATCCCCCTCCGTGCGAGGTGGTTCGGTTCAATCCTCCGCCCGGCGGCCTCGACCTCTTCGTGAGTCGGCTTGCCGACGTCCAGCATGACGTTAAACTGTATGCCCGAACTACGTTGACTTTGATCCGTGTTAACGCGCGGTACGTAGGAAGCCCCTCTGGGGTCCAAGCTCTTTACTCCATCATCCATCCTGATCCTTACCCGGGCCGCCACATCCCGGTGGGGTCATGCCACTTCACTTCACTCCACGTTACTTGGGAAGCCGCCCATGTGCTGGCCCCAGCGTCGGAGGTTCCCCGCAAGGGGTTCTGTCATCTGATCCACTTTTCGTGTTGATCGGTCCGATGCCGTCCCCGCTGGACGTTAAACTCGCGGCATACCCCGTGTTAAACACGGGAAGCTGAGGAAAACCTCAGGTGACACAGTTCCCCGCACCTAGTACGGGATGCCTCAGGCCATCGTGCCTTCGAGAAGCCCTATTAGGGACGGAAGACAGACGTGCAGAGCCGCAGTGTTACAACACGCCCCCAGCACCCAGAGCCACCCGGCCTTCTCACCGCAGGTTGCTGCCCCGCCCAGACCCCTTGGAGCGTCCGGGCGGAAGCAGCGTAATTAACCGGTGTCCATGAAGATATGGCGCCGGGAACGAGATTCACGAACATTCTTAAGTCTATGAGGGAGACCCGGATTAGGCGACAAGTTCCGAGGAGACGTCCAAGGAAGGAGAAGCCGACATCCCATCATCCCGGTTTCGATCAAGGAGCAGACGCCCCTGAATAAGGGACGGATGCCGCCCGCCCTTGGAAAGCGGGACTGCGGGACCACAAGCCGCGCGCCCATCCCCTCGGGTTGACGGGTGCACGCGCGAACGCGTCCTGGCGGAACAGCGTAACCCGACGCACATCCGCACCGAAACAGAATGTTTTTCAAAATGGTACATACTAGTAAAAAGTTATGGGCTGAGAACAAATAATCTTATGAGGTGCATGAAATGGTTAATGATATAAATGATTAAGTAAGGATTTGAATGAACATTTTTTTTATTAAAAAGATATATCACTAATGATGAATATTTGTAGAAATACAAGTGAAAATCCAACAAGGGAAATTGTCCAACCTGAGCTAATTTGAGTTGAATGGGACTGAGGCCACTAGCTGATGGACTACGTTGTCTCCTTCCCTTTTGGTAAAGGAGAAGGTGAAAAAAGAGAAGAAATGGCAGAGTTAAAGAATTATCCTAATGATGATCCCAAAATACTAGATCCCACCATCGTTGTGGTAAATAGTATTGATCACGGTAAGGTAGTCAGACTCAACAATAATGTTGCACCATCCACATTCCAATGCGAGCAACAAACTAGCAAGGATGGCCATGGCCTCAGCAACTGTTGGTTCCTAGAAAGCCTGATGTGGTCCATATTTTGCATCAAAGATTTTCCCAAGATGATTGCAGGCCAGGAGGACGAGGGCAATAAGCCTATCCTTTGGAAGAGACATGTCCACATTAATCTTGAGAATCCCTTCTAATTGGGGATTCCAATGAGAGGGAAAGGAGAGGGTAACACCTGGCATAAATTGATCATTATGGTCTTCCCAGCCCTCAATCCAAGAAGTGGCCCGTTCTCTCCAGAATTCGGGGGGTTTGCAAGCGTGATGAAAAACGGAATCATTACACCAGACCCAAATAATCCAAGACAAAGTGCAAAGAGAACCTGAAAGAGCTGAGGAAAGAGAGGAGCACCAACGCGTCAGTAGATCAGGAAAGTTAGAGGCCAATTCTAGTGAAGCAGTAGAAGATGGACCCCATTTACTCCAAATTTTCTTAGCTCATGGGCAGTGAATGATGGTGTGTAGATGAGTTTCTATAGTGTTCAGGCATAAAGGGAAAAAATATGTACTATCCATATGTCGGTAAGCGAGAAGGATCATAGTTGGGAGAGTACCCGTGAAAACCTGACACCAAAATTGGCATATTTTATTGGGAACGTCGAGCGTCCAAATCGATTTCCATGGTCCCTCATCCCTGCTAACCAAGTGGTTGCCAAGGGCCATTTTGTAGCCGGAGCTTACCATGTATTCGCCCGAGATGGCATTGGTACAGAAAAAATGGTCAGGGCCTGCGTTGGGGACCCAGGGAATGCTTAGGATGATTTTTTGGTCCCTTTCATAAAACCAATCAAGGATCTTTTCCAAACACCACCCATTTCCCTTGTCTGAAAGGAGGCAGCTGACATTGGTGTCTTCATGACCTGGTTGGACGGGGGATTTAGCTCGCATACCTTCCTTATTGATAAGCCAGGGATCAGTACAGATATTGACCGATGAGCCAGACCTAATCCTCCAGACCAGTCCTTTGTCCATGAGCTTGTTATCCCCCCAAATGCTTCTCTAGAGGAAGTTGGGGCGGGGACCAAGAGAGTAATCATGGAAGTTTGTTTGGGGAAAGTACTTAGCTTAGAGAACCCATGCACAAAGTGATGATGGAAGGTTAACAAGGTGCCATCCTTACTTGGCCAACAGTGCATCATTCAAGAGAAAAAGATTTCAGAATCCCATTCTGCCCTCATATTTGGTTTTGTAGAGTTTTTCCTAGGCCATCCAGTGGGGTCGATTCCTTCCATCATTCTTTCCCCACCAGAAATTGGCATTGTGTGTGTGGATATGGTTGAAGATGATTGACAGAAGTTTAAACAGAGACATAAAATAGTTAGGAATGGACTGGATGACAGATTTGATGATGGTCTCTTTTCCAGATTTAGAAATTCCTTTAGGGGACTAGCCAATAATTTTTTGCTCGATCCTGTGCACTAGAGATGCGAAGATTTCATTTTGATATTGAATGATCACCATAAGAAGCCCAAGATACTTCTGATGTTTCACAACCATATGAATTCCAGCTAAAGCGCAAAGCTCATCCCTCTTAGAGAGAGGCACCCCAGCACTGAAAGAAATTTCATATTTTCCATCATTATTGACTAGATAGACGCCCTCTCATATTGGTGGATCACTTGGATGATCACCCGGAATTCATTAATTGTTGCTCTGGAAAAAATGAGGAAGTTATCAGCGAAGAAAAGATGTGACACTGGTGGGCCAACATGGCAGACCTTTGCCCCATGAAGAGAATTAGAGGATGGATACCTGTAAATAAGATTAGAAAACACGTCAGCCACTAGTTTGAAGAGAAAGGGGGAGAGAGGATCTCCCTAGAGAAGGCCTTGGGATGGGGAGAATCCTCTAGTGTTCTCCCCATTGACCATGATATTGAAGGAGACGGTCGAGATGCAGTCCATGACCATATCTGTCCATTTAGTGCAAAAACCCATTTTCAGCATAACGACAAGAAGGAAATGCCATTCCACTCTATCGTAAGCCTTGGTCATATCCAATTTACAGGCCATGGTTCCTCTTTTTATAGTAGAGCGTGATTTAATGGAATCGAACACTTCATGGGCCACAATCGCATTATTAGTGATCATTCTCTTGTCCATGAAGGCACTCTGATTTTCAGAGATAATATCATGTAGCCAAGGTCGCAACGGATTGACAAGGATATTTGAGAAGATCTTGTAGGAGACATTGCAGAGGATAATAGGTCTAAAATTAGGGATCTCCAGAAGTTTCTTAATTTTGGGGATGAGGATAGGGACAGTTTCATTGATGGCAGTAATTCTAGTATTCCCAGCCCAGATATTTTTTATCATGTTGCAGATGTCGGGAATGATTATCTGCCATTATTGTTTAAAAAAAGTGCATGGAACCCATTTGGTCCCAGAGACCTTAGTGGGATGAAGTTGTTTCAGATCCAGGCGCATCTTGTCATCTGTCACATCTTTGGTGAGCTTCCTATTGATCTCATCGTTGATCAATGGTCTGATAAAATCTTCCACCTCTACGGAAATTAAAGGGTTTCCGGCAGTGAAGATGTTCTAAAAATAATATGTCAAGTCCTCGTGGATACCCTTGATGTCCAAAACTTTTCTTCTATCTAATTGTAATATGTAGGTAATAGAGTTTTCCTGACGCCTGGAAGAAGATTTCTGGTGAAAAAACCAGGTATTAGCATCCCCCTCTTTGATGTGGTTATCCTGTGCTCGCATAGCCCAGAAGCTTTCCTTGATATACAGGGTCGTGTACATCTCTCTTTGTGTGGCACCAATATTAAATAGAATGCAATTGGATGTGGGTTTTTTGAGGAGTTTGTTCAGTCTCTATTCAAGGACACCACAGTTCCAGTCAGGGTGGTGGAATTTCTTATTGCTCCAAGACCACAGATCAGATGCGACCTATTGGTGATTGAGGAAAACATCCACATGAGTTCTTTTCCAGCTTGATCGGATCACCTCTTCTTATTCCTGGTCTTTTTCCCATAAGCTCTCAAACCTGAAGGGCCTGCTATGTTGTCTATTTCATTTTCCTTGCATACAATCAATGAGAATTGGAAAGTGGTCTGAATAGTTAAGGGTCGTGTGGCCGATATGAAACATGTTGAACAGATTAATCCAATTAATAGAACCCAGAAATCTATCAAGACGCTCAGCGATGCGGGTGCCTTCAGTATTTCCATGGAACCACATAAAAGGATTACCTGTGTACCCCAGATCGACAAGGTCCACCCTAGAGACCATATCCTTGAAGTTTGACATCGAAGCTGAGGGTTGGATGATTCCTCCCCTCTTTTCCTCATAAAACATAATCTAATTGAAATATCCTCCGAAGAGGATAGGGCTCGATAAATCAGGCCACAGCTTGCATAGAATATCCCATGACTTCACCTTATCATTATGGGATGGTCAGCCATAGAATCCCACAAAAGTCTAGGGTGGGTGAAGGTCTGTTTGAATAGTCGCTGCCACATGGTGTGAGGAGAAAGAAAAAAATTTGACGTCTATATTTTCCTTCCAAAGGACACAGAGGCCCCCATAATGGCCTTTTCTGGGAATTGGAAAGCATCCTCGGAAGTCGCACTTCAAAGAAATACCATTGGTGTCATTGTTTTCCAGTATGTTTTCGGGCAGTAAAACCATATCAGGGCGAAATAGAAATCAAAGAAGGTTATATAGGTTGTTTTATGTGGTTATTTTAGGCTAGTTTTTAGTAAATATTGTTGTGGAAGTGTTATGTGGTGATGGTATTGTTCTGATGGTTATTTGTTGTGATATATTTTTATTGGTGTGGATAACATGGTCATGTCTTGTGTCTATCAATTTATATATATTTCTGAGCATGTGATTTTTTTCCTATGATTTCATTACACACCCAACCGGATTTGGAATGAATTTCTAATTACTTAAGTTTTTTTATTTTGGTATTTTCTCCAACAACTAGGATAGTGAGGATGGATGGATGGAAACCCCATGTTCCCTTCTCTCCCTATAGGGTTTGGTACATCATATTGATTTTTTTGATAATGTTGTAAAATATGTAGGGGTTATGAATCTTAAGATGGGGGAATGAATTTATTTTCATTCATGTTCATAATACCCATCTATACTTGATTTTTGGGGGACAAATGTGATGTGATGTTTGGAAGTGAATATGGATTAATTATGATCATGTAGTTGTGTCTTGTAATATGGTTTGGGTTATGGTTTGGATATATTAATGAAATCATGGGATTCTTTACTCTATTAAATGTTGGGATATGTATGGTTGCAACATGACCCAGTTCATATGTTGGAGGGACTGAGAAAAGGATGTTTGATAATGGGGTATAAAAAAATTATATCTTTAGGGATGATAATACAGGGAAATATTTGTTTTAATGATTATATTTTTTAATTACAATTTGATTAGTTACTTGGTGATTGGGCCTTAGTGCGGCTCGATTGTTGTTGACCTTATAGGTTTCCATTTCTTCTTCTATTTTTCACTAGGTTATTAAAAGTTGTTTACATATTCAATTTGGTTTTTTTATTTTCTATGAAAGTAATTATTTTGGATCTTGGTTTATTTATATCATGGTTTTAATAGGGGTTTTTAAGTAGTTATAGGTATATATGAGGGTAATTCCACACATTTGTATTCTTTATACCATTGACACAAGTCTCCAACATCGGGAATCTTTGATTCAAGCCTCTGGATTCACTCTAATATTCACTATAAACATAATAGGGGTTCCTACTGGGTGTGGTTTATGAGAATGAGTATCCAACTATACAAAAATGTTTCCATTATAATCAATATAAACTTATGAAGTCATTCCTTATAAATCTTTACAACTTTAATGAACAAACATATTATGTCTAACTCAACCTGGTCTTTGATGGTTAATTTCAATTCAAACCCTCCACTATATATGAATTATGTTGATTCCAAAATTTTCACCTCATATTCTCAATAATCGACATATAATATATTTTTTAGGAAATTTTGGTAAATTACACCTTAATATTACAATTAATACAAAATAAAAAAATTACATATATATAAATATAATATGTATACTAGTGCATCAATGTACTCTATCTATAAAATGATTTCTTCTCATGGGATGATTCATTATCCCTACTTTCAGGCCACTACATTCATAAATTTTGAATAAAAAATTGTGAGGATATATCCCTATGGGAATGATTTCCTAGGATGTCTATCATGGCTACCTATAACTTATTTACTACCACAACATATTCTTTAACCAAAACATCACTAATCTTGATATTATTTCATGTTACAAACTAGACTCAAATCCCTTAGCCTCTAGTGAGTAACTAATATATTCCTCAGTTACAAAAAAAGGCTAAATTTTTATACTAAGAATAAAATGATATAACTTTATTATCCACATTCTAAAAGATTAATAACATGATGGTATTTCATACATGAATCATGTGAGTATTTAAGTTTTTACAAAAAATATTCTATAACTCTTCACTAAAATCCTAGGATGTTCTCCACTGATTTGTGATGTGACCAATTGATTTAAAAATGATTGGGAAACATTCATATTGAAGGATATCAAGAATTTATATATTTTTTAATTAATAATGGTATCAATTACTATCAATACCTAGTTAATAACATCTCTAGAATATACATTATACATATTCAAACCCTCTTCTTTCTTGGACATAAATAATCAAATTTATCTTCTTAAACCCCATAAATTTAAGGATATATCAAATTATAATAAAGGCTCCTCAGAATGATTACATTGAGGAATTTATCAAAGAGCTTATTTCAAACTCCAAATTCTTGGTGGTTCACTGTGTTAAAGATTGAAACATCATGTTGAGGAGCCCTGGCTCCATATTCATTCATGTGTTCCCTCATCATATCTTCTAGGATAGAAATAAAAACTTTATGGGAAGTTCAAGGTGGTGTATGGTGATAAATATACTATTTGGTCCTATGAATCTTAATACATTGACACATTTTACCTCATGAAGGAGGGGAAATGTTTTTTAGTAAATAAATCCTCACATATTGCTACCCGAAATGGATTTAAATTTCCGCTTCCAATCCAGGGAAGAAACTATATGAATTGGGAGATCACATTTTAAATATTACCCCTTACGGAAGGAGTTGACCTGATATAATATGTATCTAAATGCACAATTATTAGTGTCATTGGAATATCCTAAAGATACAATGCCATTGGAGAGTATATACTCAGACAAACATGTCATGTTAGGGGAAAATCAAATGAGAATAAAAATAATGAACTCAACATGAAGATATTATCACATGAAGGAAATCAATTTACCATTAACGTTTTCTTTTCATACTATATTGATGGGTTACTAGTTTTTAGATTCACATTTGATGGTCTACCATGACATCAAAATGGGATTATTGAATTAATAGTTCTATGTTATCCATTATTTACAGGATGGTAGCAACTAGAGGACACATCAAACATGATCCTTTCTCTAAAGGACTTCATATTGGGTTCACATGTGATGATACATTCAGTGATTCCATTTTTACGTGATAAGAGATCCCAAAAGAGGGAATCTTAAACTAGGAACCCCTCATTGTAGTATCACGTGAAAAATTGCATGGTTAATCAATCACTTTCTTAAGTAAAGTAATTTATATTGGATTAATAATTTCTACTCTCATATTCTTTTACACCAACATTCCATGATTGGCGATGGAAATTATCTTCAAAGGCAAGTCATATTGGGGATATTCTATTGATAATTAAAATTGAATATTGAGTTATATATGATGGTTGGTAGAATCACCCCTACTACTCTATGTATAAAACTAGATGAATATTGTTCCCCATTAACTAATGAAGTTTAATTTAGGAAAACATGTTGATCATGGGATGGACTTCATGTAAATAAACTAAAAAGATACATGAATTTCCATAAACTAATAAATTCTATAGTAGTGTACAAATGATAATAAGGTAATGAATTATGGGAGGTAGTGATTTGTTTACTAAAACATTCTATAGGTAGTAGGTCTTGGTGAGAAGTGAATTCACCTAAATATGAGTATGAAATGATCCTAGGTGAGGGATGACTTCACCAAAACCTAGTATCCACTAAAAAAATGTGTTATATCGGATTTTTGGTACATCAAAACAATGTCTAGAATATGATTCTAAGATGTATCATAGTGTGATTAATCCAAGAAAAATATTTTTGAGTTTCATGTTTTAGTTTCTACTCATGTGCGAGATATTATATTTTCGTGTATTTAATATATAGATGGGATAAATAATGTTCATTTTAATAAGGTACTAATATATTATGTGATTTGTAAACAAATAGCATGTATGAATTAGGGGACACTCTTATTAACCCCCCACCCCCCCCTCTAATAGTGTATTTGGTTACAAAACATCGAGTTACACAATAGATTTTGGTAATAATCAATAATATTTTCCCCACTGTGAAACTATTTTGATGGGCCTACATCACATTGACTCTTGATCCAAATAACAATGACACCTTAGTTCAATAACATAGATCCCTTGGTCCATATAACACCGGTCCCTTCAAGTAGACATACAGAAACTCTCTTGATCCATATAACATTATCCCACAAGGGTCACACATAATCACATACATGTAGTCTAAAATGAATTAGACCCCTCGGTCTATGTATATAAACCATATTGGTCCCCCTGGTCTATATATAGGATACTAGCTACCTTACTCATGATACACCTCTATTCATTCATCCAATGATGTGTTATTTCCCCCTTATCCCATTTTTACCGTGATTCTCATATTTATTTGATAGATTTATAACTAAAACAATTAAATAAATCTAAAAAAATCACATAAGGTGGTGTATAATCACATAATAAATCCATAAATCCACATTATATTACTCATATATATAGTAAATACCTAGATATTTCCTTTTATCATACACGTATAACCAAAATGGTTAGAAATTTATTTTCCTATGTGCTCATTTTATGAATTATTATAAACTTTTATCCCTAATTTACATAAATATCTACCTTTCCTAGAAAAATTAATAATTTCATACAAGATAAGATATATTAATTTACTTATTAATTTTTTTACACCAATTCCACACGTTTTGATCTATTTTATAAAATTCCAAAACATTTCCCATATATACAAATATAAATCCCACAATAAATTACTATATATGCTTATGATCATCTACCCATGTCATAATCTTATTTTCTGCCAAGAAACATTATGTTGAAATTTCTATAATTTAATGATTAAATAATATATAATGCATTATTTTTAATATTCCACAAACAAAAATTTCAGAGAAATCAATTAATATTGGTGATAGCTCTTAGTCTTCATATTTTAAACTCACTATAAAAAATATATTAAGATTATATCTAGGAATGATTCAACTAAATTAATGGAAAATGAGATAATGGTTGAGAGGGAAAATAGGGAACTTTTGTATTATTATCCCGAAGTAGATAAACCCATGGTAAAATGTTATTAATTTTAATATTCAATTACATTATAAAAAAATAAGGGTTGGGGAAGATTCAGAATATTAATGAACCTCACTAAAACTCTAGAGAGCCACCAGACTTCTGGTTCCCTAAAACTAAAATTTTAATGGATGGAGATCATTGGGAAGTACCTAATTCTAATAAACTACAATTCTAGTGGGATACCGTTGGGGTTTGATTAGACTTTCACTTCTCCTAACGAACATCGATTTTCAATTTTTTTTAATTTAACTCCACCTAGGTTCCTATAACTAATTTAGAAAGCTCAAATGGGAAAATTTAAAAAATAAATTTTAAATTTTAAATTAAATAAAGCATTCCCAAATTAATGATACATTAAAAAATCATGATATTGTATATATCAATATAATTACTTTTATTCTACTTATAAGAATTTATTCCCTCATTAATAGATTTATCAATGTGTTCTATATGAACCTTCTCTTATAGAATAATAAACTTCTCCACTTTCTTGAGAATGATAAAAAATATGATACCAGTTAGTAAAATTAGTACAATTTATCTTTTTTCTAAATATGATCTCAATGATGAGATTGAATTTGTATTCACATCTATTTTATTTGACAATTAAACCATTTTTCATATTAGTATCATGTCTCAAAAATATTAAATAATGGTTGTTATTGAATATACATCAAATAATGTAAATAACTTATAATAATTTATATTTATTAAATGTATGATATCATTATTTTAGTATATTTTGATTAATCTATTTCATTTATCCCATTAAAAATCTATTCATTTTTATAATCATTTCAGTTAAATCATACATAACACTTGGAGAAATAATATAATAATATGTTTTTTATTTTATATTGTATATATAAAATTAATTTTCTATTAGTTATATAATATTTAGAGTTAAACATATATGTGTAATGGAAATATTATATCAAATAGAGAAATTTAACCTTTAGGTTCACCCATATTTTTCAAATCATACACAAGATAACTGATGGACAGTAAATCATGTTAGGTCAACCTATAGAGAATAATTATTTTTTGATAACTTTTCACATTGGATGGTATAAAACACATTTCTATTTTAAAGGGTATCTAATTATCTAAACACTGATATATATCATGTATATTTCATCTCATTCTATGTGTTACATATTCATTTATATAATTGATTTAATTTATATATTTTACATTAATCAACCAAGTTCATTGGTTCTAATCATGTTAATGTAAAAATCATTATACAATCAAAAAAATCATTGTCTATCCATCGTAAAATTATAATAATAATATTCAAGAGACATCATTGTGCATTAGATGAAAATGATATATTAAAAAAATATATATAAAGGATTGAAATTATAAAAAACTCAAATATGAATTTATATATAGTAAATAGTTTGTTTATCTTAGAGATAGTATAGATTATAGAGGGATTTTTATCATTTTTTGGTATTTAATAAATATAGTAATTTTTAGCCTTTTCTATGACCTCATATTTGTATTCAATCAATTTATTTGGATCTAAAATTTAATTTATACCACTATGTATGACTTTTATTATAGTCATAGTTGTTTAAATTTCCACATTTTGATAAGAATTTTACATTATGTATGGAAAATTTGGGGAATTATTTTTTTAAATAGGACATGTTAGGTCCATTTCCTGATATTTTCCTTTCAACTTTTTTTCTCACAAATGTTTTCACTCATTCCATGTGATTTAATACATATTTTTGGGGAATATTTTTTAAGGAGTTATTGATTTTAAAAGTTTGGATGGATGTAATTTTGTGTAAATATTTTACATATATAAGATATTCTATTAATTATTTAATTTTTCAGGTGTGTTATTATTACATTATTTTTTTAATTTAACCTTAACGGTTTTATATTTCTTATTTTTTATCATATTTCAATATTAGATTACACTCTTAATGGGTGATTTTTATTTTTATGGCATGTTCCTTATTATTTTAAATTTAATATTTTCACTTTGTTTCTGTGGATAGATAAAAGTGTATATATGTATGAGATGCAGAAATGAAGGATGGAAATAGGACTCTTGTATATAAGGATTGTCTTACAGGTGGTATTATTAAATTTACTTTTATAGTTTGATAAAAATATTATGATTTGGCTCTCTATTTTTTGGCATATTTAGATCTTATGATAGATCTATATGGTTAACTTTTATAAGGAGAACATTATTTGGTTTCACTCTAAAGAGGGTATAGAAGTCTAGATATATTGAATGGTTTTTTTTTCTTTTCACGTTTTTTACTCTTCACCATATCATTTTTTTCATTAGATAAATGTTTTTTAAGGAATTATGTTGATATATGGGTGTGAATATTAAGTGTAAGGCTTTGTGGAGTAAATTTAAAATGATTAGTTTATAGCGTGTAGTTATCTTATGGTTTTTATTATCCTTATTCCATTTCATTAAATCCAAGAGTTCTTACAAACATTGTATGGAATGTCAGTTTAACTTGGTGTAGAGGGTCAATTTCTAGAATGAGTAAATATTGATTCTCCTATATTATTTCTTTTTTTATTTTTAAAATTTTAAATAAATAGGTTCATTAGATTTATAATATTGTTGGTACTATGATAGAAATTCCAAAGGATTAGTTTTAGATGATAGTGAAATTCCATTTTATTCCCGATAGTAAGAATTTTAGGAAGCTATTGTTATAGATTATTCGTCTAGAGGATGATTATCTGTAGAGTTTCTGAAATTAAAATTTATATTTGATATTTTTTTAGAATATGTATTTCGAAATTTGTATTTAGAGTATGTAGCTCTGGTGATAACAAAATAACTAGTTTGGTTTCTCTATTATAATACTACATGATTTCATTTGTTAGTTTTTTCTAAGATATGTTGTTTTTGTGATAGCCCCTTCCACGCGATATTGGACTTGGTCCTATAAATTCATTTATTTCACTAACTGTTCAATACCAATTGTAACACCCTTATTATTAATGTGTTTTTAATCTATGTTTTGGTTTGTATTAATAGATTTTTTTAACCCTTATGATGGTTATGACATTGTTTTTGTTTGTATTGTATTTTTTTAGTCTTAAGGATTGGTTTTATAGGGATTTTTGTTCAAAATAGTTAATATCACACCATAATGAAAGCTATTTGGCACTTGGTGTGCTTTGGTGAAAATAGGAAAAGGGTAAAATGAGTGTGGTTCTTAGGTAAGGTACCTATAAGCGATTATAGTACCACAATAATTTAGAATATATTTAACTTTAAAGAAATTTAATTTATTTATGGCTTGTGTTACGCATAACACTCAGTGTAAATGAACCATAATACACTATTAAAATATTATTATTTAAAAATGATCATTATAACTTATCCATTTAATTATTGAGTGTGATTATGAGTAACCACTTTCTAAAATACCAGTGTAATGTTCAAAATCAATAAAAATGGGTTGATTAATACTTAGGAAATAAGAACTCCAAGTTATGTAATTTCATTTTATGATTCAAAATTTCATTTTATTCCAAAAAATATTTTTATTTAATTTTGGGTTTGGAAATTATAAAATTTTCCACTAATTTTATAAATTTTTATTTTTAAAATGAACAAATTTTTTTAAATTATCCTAAAAATATAACTTAGGGTTAAATTTTGGAATTTTTCAGAATTTATTTTTTAGTGAATATAGATATATTACAAATTTTCAAATAATCTCATTTATTTTAATTAAAATAACTAATTTAAAATTTATATTATATTTTGGATTTGGTATATCATATATTTTATTTCAAATAATCAAGATAATTCAATATTAATTAAAAATATTTTTTTATATTTATATAAGTTAACTTTACGCTTAAAACTTCTTCTTTTTTAATTTTTTTCATTTTGTGTAAAACGATTATATTAAAATTCATTTCTCCCACTTTTAGAGAATGATTCTTTAAAGTTGTATAAAATATTTGAATAAATAAGGTTTAAATTTCATGAATATTCCACTTTAATATTATTTTCATTATTAATAATAACCACTTTAAATATTTTTCACCTCATTAAGGCTAAAAGTGATAAAATGGGGTTAATACTTTGGGATAAGGCTTCAAAATTTCTCTACCACATAAAATTACCTTATTATATTACATTATTTCATCCATTTACATCTAGGACTCAAATATATAGCTTCTTGGAGATATTTTCCCTTGATTATTACATTTATATTATTTTAAGAAAATAATAAATACAAAATGGAACACTCTTGATATTAATATATTTAAATTTTTTACATAACGATAAAATTATTATATGTTTAGTTCTCAATTTTTTTATGATATATAAATTCATTATTTAAATCATGCTATTTTTTTATTGATTGAATAAATAATATAATTTACTACGCAATGCCAACTTCGAATTTATTCAATTAATTAAAAAATAAAAATAATAATAAAAATATTAAAAGTAACAAAATTTGGAAGAATTATGATGTTACAAAAGAATTTAGATAAATATTTCATATTATGGGTGTGTTAAATGTTTATATTTTAATTCCATAACTATCTTGATGACATTAAATTCAAAGTAAATCAATAGTTCAAAAATGACATAAATGATATTTTATAATAAACAATATTTTATGAAATGATTTTGAATTCATAAAAATCATATCTACGGTCAAGTGAATGAGATACTATTTAAAATATCCTTGAGGATTAATTTTTGGTTCACTTTTCTTTTTATGGTAAAATTAGTGACTCTTAAATTATAGAATATCTTAATATTTTGGTAATTTTTAGATGGATTAATGGGGCGTTAAAATAAGAGATAAGTGTTAAAACATCACATAAACCTACCTAAATATTATTTTTTGATTGTATTTCAATCAATTATCATCCAATATTTTAAATATTTATATTTGGAGTCACTTTATCATATAAATTAATTTATATTAATTGAATAATTTAGGTAATTCCCAGAGATACCCACCACTCAATTATAAATGGGCCCCTCTAATTCAAAGTTCCTCACACATTGGGGGCCCTCTAACTTATCAAATTCATACCATAATACCTTCGAAACTTCCTTCATAAAATCATGCATCTTATTTTTTCCCAAAAGACCATCTCCTCAAGGATTAAGTTGCAATCTGAAATAGGGTTATCAATGAAGTGTCATAACTCTTAACGGAGCATTTTCATTTTTATTTCTTCTCCAACATCCACTAAATCCATGGTATCCATTATAAAAAAGGAAATCATTATATTTAATATGCTTATTGTTTTTATGATGATGGAATAACCATTATACACTATCTTTCCATCATACCTAAAATCCAAAAACATCGCTCATGCAAACGAATGACTTATCATCTCCACCTAGCTGTGTAAATAGTTTTTTATCACCAATTTCACTGTATAGTTATAAATGGTTATAATAAATATATATATTATTTATTATATTATATTTATTCTATAAAGGTGAATTATTGTTAAGAAAATTCATTTTATCCGTTGAAAAGTGAAAACAACATCATCTATACATATGACCTACCATCTCCATAAATGATGTAATTCATCTTTTCATCTCTAAATTGAATTTATTATTCTAAATATGTATATAATTATGTATATTATATTTATAACATTATTATATTTCTCTAGACGATGAAACCCGGATTGATTTACAAGGATCGAAATTGAAAAACCAAAACATACATGAAAATTATGTAGTTAACTCTGAGAAATGATAATTTTAATAAATAATTATTAAAAATTATTCCTTTAAAAGTTGTAAATGATTAAAATATGATATTATAATTATATATATGGTTATGTTAAAAAAGTATAATAAATTTAAATATACTATATATGAGGTTAAATTCACTTATAAATAAAGTCAAACCTCATGTAAGGGGTATCATAACTCAATTTCCATTCATTAGGTTATACTTATAAATAATTAAATATTATATTCCATGATTATATGTGAATTAGCCATTAATTTTAATTTGATAAATTTATTAATATTTTTTTAACTTAATTTTTTCACACATAATCACTTCATAGGTTTATTATCACTTTAATGAAATTATCATTTTAATTTTTTATTCCACAATGTATTCATTTTTCAGGATTGTTTGTGTTTAAGACTATTTTTGTGAAATTATATTATATTTATATTTTAAAACTAACTCATTTTATTCTCCTTAAATTCTTTATAAAAATTATAAGTTTTCCATTCATTTTCCTATTTTATATACTCAAGAGACCTAATGAATTTTTTTACGAAAAACTAAAATTATTTTTTGTCTAGTTAGGAAACTTTTTCTTCCATGTCCATATTTTTAACATCCCAAAATTATAAAGTAATAACACTGTATTTAATAGTGTTTTTGACATGAAACACAAAGATTAGAATATAATATAATGCCCTGAGACTAAAATACATATTTAATATTTTAAATAATAATATTTTATATCTTTTAGTTCATGAAAAACTATGTTATATTTCATTACACGCAAGAAAAAATTTGTTCGGTAGTTTTCATAACACAAGAGACTAAGTTTTTTCAAACAATAATATATTATTAAAAACAATACTATTTAATATAATAATATATAACTTGGTAATTAAATTGGAGGTTATGAATATGATTAACTAACTTATGAAAATATATATTTTAGTTCATTGGTTTCTAATTAATTAGAAATGACTATAGAACCCAAATGAATATAAAGGGAATGATTTTATAAAAAAACAATTTTTAGGATCCAAAGGTGTTTTATCTTAATAAATTAAATTAATTAATATTATTGAATCATATTGAAGGAATATATATATACACATATATATTATATATTTAACAAATTATTTTTTTATATTCAACCAATAGATTTTATAGGCATGATATATGAGTATATCAACTTTTATACTTAAAAATTGTATTTTTATATAAAGGTAATTTTGTCAGATTTTTATGGTGAAACTATTTTAAAACTGTTTTTTTTACTTTTATAAATATTAAATTTCAAAAAAACTTCATTTTTTAAATTGAAATGTCAAAATTATCTAATGGTTAATTTTTGGAATTTTTCGGTAAAGTTTCATTTTTTTATGTATAGTGGAAAATACTAAATTTTAATTGAAAATTTCTTTTTCATCTATATAATTAATAATGATAAATTATATTTTAATTTTTAATTAGTTCAATTATACAAAAATTAATATAATTGAGTTTATTGGAGTAATTTTGAAATTGTAATTTGATATCAAAACATATCAAATGTTAGACCATTTTTACATTAAAAACATACTTTCTCATCCCATTTTCAGGATTAAATTTAAATTAATTTATGACACTTATGTTGTTAGAATTTGGAAAAATGGATTCTATATTTGGAATTATTATAATTTTTAATTTCTAGTTTGTTAAAATCAGTATTTTACCAAAAATAATAGTGAAAGTAATTAAAATTAATCATAGTGATTTAGAGACAAAGTAGCTTCATAAGTGACTAACCATAAACTTAAGGTCCAAAATGACTTACAAACATGTAAAAAATACATTTTATGGACATATTTAGACCATATAATACCTTTTATATAATATATTTTATAATTCTTGGCACATGATGTAAGGGAGATGTATCAATAGTGTTTACCATTTTATATTTACAAAAGTTCACTCCTCATTTAGAATAAAAAGGCACTCACCCCTCCCATTAATTCACACATCTCAAGAACATTAGTTCATCCAAAACCTAAAAAAATATGCTACTAAATTCATTCCCCAAATCATATAATCCTTTTTTTTATAAAATCAAACTGAGGTAGTCTGTTTGTATAAAACAAATAATGTTACCCGGATTAGAGGAAGTGTTCTTCAATGACCACTTTTGTTTCATTTACTTATCCACCCCTTTAATTATTTTTATATCAGGTTTATATAATAACCTCAGTATCTCTAATATACTGATATGTTTTTATTATAATATTTAGACCTATAATTTTATACACATCCATCAAAATGGGATACGTAGTCATCATTTGTGTGTATGGCGGACTACCGCCTCGCGAACCGATGTCATTTGTTCTTACATTTACCGTCATTCAAGGAAGGAAATAATGATGGATTTATAGTATATATATGATATATATGATATTTGTAATTTATATATTCTTATTTTATTCTTATATAACTCATACCTTCATGTTTTCCATTTTTTGGTAATACGATAACATCATTTGTGGACGTGTTGACTATCTCCATCTCAAAGCTATGTGATTCGTTCATGAAATATATGGAATGTATAATAAATAATTTTAATTAAAATATGTGATATATATGATACAATTATTATATCAGGATTATAATATACATATATACTTTTTAATTTTCATTCTTTTAATATGACAAAAATGAAAACATCGTTTATGCATACGTACGACCTATCATCTCCATGAACGGTGCATTTAATTTCTTATCTCCAAATAATATATATTTTTATAAATAAGACTTTAATGAATATATATATATATGTATTATAATTACATAAATTTTTACATTTCTTAGATTATGAAATCATGATCTACATAAGAACAACAAAAATTAAAATTAAAAACTTACTAAAAAATTAGGCAATTAACACATGAATTTATAAAAATAATGAATGATTGATGAAAAATGGGTAATAATATATTATTAGAATATAATATATGATTTTATTATTTTGATTATTGTTATTTAATAAGTTATTAATATGTTTAAAACTTTTATAAAATAGGTTAAAGTATTTACTCCCTAAAAGAAACTCAAGGTAAGGGATTTCATCTTAATTTTGTGTCACATTGAGACTTATTTGTTATTATGAACCAATTCACATTAATGTGGTTTACATAATTTAGATTTTTCAATTAATATTGTGATTCACTCATACTTCTTTTTATTTTATGTTTCACTTTGATCTATCTCATCCAAGGGGTTTTGATTTGAAAATTACTAAGTGGTAAAAGTTTCCTTTTCAATATCACATTATTTTCAGATTGTTACCTTTATCTTGAAATAATAAATTTCTTATGATACTGTTTATTTTACATTAAATTTATCTTAAATATACATATTACACTGAAATTTATAGTATTATTTCCTAAACAATATTTCATTTTTACATATGGTGTTCACTTTGGTAGTTATTTGATTAACTATATAATTATTGGTAAATCTGTATCTCTTATTCAATATAGATATTTGATAAAGCACATTTCTAATGAATTAAATTGATTAATATGTATATAAGGGATTATTTGGATAGGTACGACACAGGTGGGTCCTGATTATAGATATCCCCATGATGCATAAGTAGTATCATGATATGAATCATTTGGCCAATCAGATTGGTTATTGCCCAATATATTGTAAATAATCTGGTGAATGGTCTTAACGGTAAAGTTACCATGTACCTAGAAAAAATAGTGTCCAGTTATTAATTATTTTCCCTCCATAAAACATAGTTATTATTTATCCATGAGATTTTTTCTTTCACATTGTCTATGGAATCTCATCTTTCTCATTTTATTGATAAAATGAAATGTGGTTCAGTTATTTACATGTCAATATTGATTATTCCTTATACATTTCCTTAAATGTAAAGTTTTTTTAGTTATTTATCTTACATATTTATTATGCATATTGATTCATTATTTCTCCCATTATACTTACTCGTACTGAGAATATAAGATCACCCTTATTTTTTCCCTTTTCAAAGATATGAAGATGATTTCTTAGAATGAATTTTAAATAAGTTTATATAAGGCATTATTCCTTAAACCACTACTGGAAAACTAGCCTATACCAACGGTTTAGAACCATTGGTATAGGCCTCCAAACCATTGGTATAGCCTATACCAACGGTTTGGAGAACCGTTGCCAAGTAAGTCATTGGGATAGGTCTATACCAATTGTTTTGGGAAAACCGTTGGTATAGACCTATACCAACGGTTTTGGAAACCATTAGTATAAGTAATATGAAAATCTATACCAACGGTTATGGAACCGTTGGTATATGTATTTCAAAAAAAACATTCATAGAGATTTGATCCCAAGACCCCTAGTTTATTATTGAACGACTTAACCCTTAACCTAACATGACTTTTGTGAACATAATTACATAAATATATATATGTATTCTCATAATTATTTTAAATTTTTATTTATATAATATTCTCGGTAAGGAGAACTGATAAAAAATAAGAGGACCTATACCAACGGTTGTCAAAACCGTTGGTATAGACCTATACCAACGGTTTTGACAACCGTTGGTATATATTTTGATTCTAGATTTTGATTCTGGGTGAAGGTTGATATATGGGGGACCTTTCCCAACGGTTTGGCCAAACCGTTGGGATAGGTATACCCATTCCCAATGATTTTTCCAAACTGTTGGGAAATGTGTCCAAAAAGTGGACTTTTCCCAACAGTTTGGCCAAACCATTGGGAAAGGTGGCCACAAAGTGGACCTTTCCAAACGATTTGGCAAAACTGTTGGGAAAGCCATACCCTTTCCCAACGGTTTGGCCAAACCATTGGTATAGAAGCATTGGGAAAAGTCAGATTTCCAGTAGTGAACCTTATATAAACATGGGTTAAGTAGAGAATTTTAATTTTTATAACATTGAGGATATATTTAGGTTTATATTTTTAGATAATTATTCCAAAACTCATAAATAAAAAAACGTTAAATACAAAGTGGACACTTCTAATTAGTCTCCATTTTTTCCAAAGTATAAAACAGTTAAAATAAGGCATGAATTATTTTAATGGTAAATCTCCATGACTTCCAACTTGACTTCTTCCTTTCCCTTACTCATCTGTATACCCTATAAAATCATTTTAAAAAACATGGGATGATTAAATAAGCATAGTAATGGATATCGAAAATGGAAACGGTTAGTTTGGTAAAATTATGAAAACACATATAATGTTTACCTTTATCGTCAATGTTCTTTGAGATTATGAAATAATAAACATTCACATGAATAAAAAAACAAATTTTTCTTAATGAAAATCCTTAACTCTGATATTAATAAATTATAACTAATTTAGGTGACTTGGAGAATCAAATTCATAAAACCCTTTCAAGATCCATTCAAAACCCTTTAAATTGGAATAACCATATGGACAACTAAAAATATTATCATTACCAAATGTATTGGAAAGCTATATCGGACTCACCCAGTGATATCTATGCCACCCCATATTAATCTTTAACTGGATTTCCCAGTGCTCTCTGGGCCACCCCATGTAAATTTGTAACCGGATTTACCAATGTTATATGGGCTACCCCATGTTAAGTTGAAACGGGCTTTCCCGATTCAATCTGGGTCACACCATCATTTAATAATCAATTACCAATTCATAAATAATACACTATATTTATAAAAACCTTTGGAAAATATTTTAATCACATATGAAAAATACTTTCATAGAATAATACATTTTCTTTTAGAAACCCATTTTCAATACCAAAACACCCTTTTCTTTGAAAAAACATTTTCAATGGAAAAATAATGAAAAGAAAAAGTTGGTTTTTCATTTAAGTAACATAAAATATTAAAAATTAATTCAGAAATAAAATTAATTTCCATGGTACTGGAGAAGTTATTATTATCGTGTATGATAAGAATAGAATATTATTTTTTCATTTGTCAAAACATTCAGTATAAAACACCGAAAATATTTCTTTTGAACCCCATTCATTGAAATTAAAAGTAGTCATAAAATTACTTTTATAGGAATATTATATCCATATAAATAAATATGTAAAATAATACCAAGAATATTGATATGAAGAAAAATATTTTTTAAATTAAATCTGTATACATTCCAAATGTCTTATACCACTTTGAACATTTCAATCATAATACACATGAAAGAATAACATTTTAAAAACATAAAATAAAATTAAAATAAATAAATTCATGGTTTGATATGTAAATGTGTATATATATAACTCATCAAATAATAAATTTTTATAACATCAAGATATGCCTCAATAAAAAGATATTCCGACAAAATTCCTTACAATTATGGTAAAATGTGAATTGAAAATAGAAAAATTAATAACCATAAAATGAAACCTTTAAATACCATGATGATAAATTAATTCGTGATATAATATTTAAAATGTGTATTATATACCCCATAGAAAATAATTAATTGAGGATTATGATAGTTATCTCACAAATGTAAAATGTGAGATGAAAATCTCTTACCCTGAGTCTGACTTGTCACATGTGTCATTATACTCTTGAATAATAGATTTTTGTTTATTATTTAATTCCTTAACAAAATATTTAATATTTATTATTAATTTTATTTCACTTATTATAATTTTTAGATTATGACTTAATCAATTATGTTTACATGAGGTGTTTTGACCATATTCAGTTTATGCGTCAAAAACGACTTTGGTAGGTCAAATATGGTAAAAGGGTTCATTATATAAACATATACATAAAAATAATCATTAAATACTTATCATATTTATACGTAAATTTTATTATTAAATCCAATATTTAAATATGCTTATGAAAGACGAACCAGTGTTATAATCATGGAGAAGGTAGGTCATACGTGCACATGAGGAACATTCCCATTTTTCAAAAAACATCATGGAAAGAAGGTAAGTAAAATTTATCCTTCGAGAATGATATTTATATCATAAAAAATTGTACATAGTAATATATACTTATATATATAATTATTTTTATTTAAAATAAATCACATTGTGTTGAGGAGGTGGTAGTCTACACGTCCACGAATGAAGTTATCACTTTTTTATTGTGTGAAAGGTTAATAAATAAAATGATATATTATTTTTACAAAAAGGTAATTATTTCATGAAAATATTATAGATTTTATGTATATAACATATTTTTAATTAAACCCGTACTTAATATATTCCATGTAATTTGTGAATATATCACATCGCTTTGAGGAGGCGGTAGTCCAAACATCCACAAACGATGTTATCGTATTTCCACAAAATGGAAAACATAAAGGTTTGTGTAATATAAAAATTAAAGTAGTTTGAAGTCAACATAAATATAATATATATATATATATATCATATAAAAATAGAGTGTCCATAATTATTCTCTACCATTATAGGTGGTAATGGAAAAATGAATGACATCATTTTTTGATGTTGCAGCTCTCCATACACACGTAAGGTAAGTTCATTACCTATTTGATGGAAGTGTGTATAAGTATAGGTATAACCCTTAACATAAAAACATATAAGTATACTGATAATACTTATGTTATTATATAATAATTTAATAAGAATAATTGAATGGTCTGAGAAAGAAATATAATAATAGTAATTGTTGATGAATGTAACCCCTTTTTCTGGTAACTCCTTTTAGTTTAAACCAAAGGACTACCTTGAATTTATTCCTTCCAAAATTGAGGCTTTTGGGTTGAGGGGTTGGACTTTGGAATATTATTTTGTAAGTGGCTTGATTATCCAAATGTTATTTAGAGGTGTGAAGAAGTGGGGAGGGTGAATGCTTTTTTATAATGTAGGGGGAATGAAATTATTGTAAATATAAAAAGGTATAAACTATTGGGAGGTCTCCCTTACCTAATGTACTTAAAAAATAAGGGATTAAAGTCGAATTATGATCTATACACACTCAAACCATACAAAAATAAACGATTTTTTTTCATTTTTTCTTTTTTTATTATGTTTCCTTATTTTATTTTCATTTTGGTTTTTCATTTAAGTAGCTAGTTTTGTAACCAAGGTAATTCATCCATTATGTATAAGTTAAAGTCATAATTAATAGAAAATTTTGACCCAATGATTCTAAAATAATAAATCTAATTTATGAAATAAAAATCCCATTTGTGTTGGAAATTATTTTTAACAAAAAATGCTTGTAACGCGCAAAAACACTACTTTAACCCTAACTATGCTAATGAAGTTATTACTATTTATGGGAAAACATGTTCATTATAAAAGATAAATTCGATAATTAATGAAAAATATTTCATATTTATTATAATTTAAAAATCACTTGGATGAAGATAATATTTTTATAAATTTAAATCATTTAATAAAATATCATTTATTTTATTTAATTATTAACTAAATAATCCATGTGTTTTCATTTATTAAGAATTTAATGTAATTATATAATACATAAAAATTAAATATAAAATATTATGATAATAATAACTCAATTAAATTCCAAAAAAAATTTATATCCAAATTTATGTAGCTTCTTCCCTAGTCCAAATCTTTATAAGTGTTAAAGGTAAGGAATGTTTGTTTTTTGTCTTTTTCTTTGCTTAAATTATTATATAGGTCAAATTAATGGAATGGTATCCCAATTACACATAAAAATAGATCCTAAGGTAGTTTTTGTATGCATATTTCCATCCAATGAGTGTTGGACAACTTTTGAATCATTTTTAAACCATATATTCTAATTTTAATACTTAAGTAAGTTTGTTTTTACCATAATCATAGTAATTAATTTTAATTACTTTCACTTATATTTTTGGTCAAAAAATTATATTTATCTTACTATAAAAATATAATAAAAATTAAAACTATGTAGATTCATTTTTCCAAATTCAATTCACAAAAGTGGGTTAAATTAATTTAAAATTAATCCCACAAATGCTGCGAGACAGCAGGTTTTTAAGGAGAAAAGTTCAAAAGTTTGAAATATTTTTATATCCAATTTCAATGTGAAATTAAATCCATTGACCTAAATTGGTTTTATTGATTTATAATTTAACTAATTATAATTTAAAAAAAATTTATAATATAATTTAAATATATAATTAAATTAGAAGAAAAAAGCAGTTTTCAAATAAAATGCAACTTTTTTCATTATTCATCAAACAATGAAACTTCTCAGGAAAATCTAAAATATTAACCCAAAGTAAATTTTGATTTTCCTATTTCAAAAATTATTTTTAATTTTTCAAATTAAAGGTATAAAAGTGTTCAAAATTATATTTAAAATTTGTTCTCCATTAAAAGGCGGTAGAACTATCCTTAAAAATATAGATCTTTTTAAGAATTAAACTAGATTTATTCTTATCTTATCTCTATAAAATCTATTGGATGAATGTGAAACAAAATTAGAAACTTTTTTAATCATAATATAGTTAGTTTTATTCACTCCCTCCAATATAATTTTATTACAATAACTTCCATATTAAATAATAATATCAACAGTATATTATTGTTCAGTAAGACTCAGCTTTTTGTATAACACAACTTATCAATGAAATTCGATGTGACATACAATGAGTGCAAAATTTGGTGTTATTTATAATAAAATCTAAACTATGAATTGAATTTAGCTTAAGCTATCAAATAATCTAATTTAATTTGAATGAATGATATTTTATAAAAACTCATGATGTTATATGCTACCCCCTTATAAATAATTTCAACCACAAAATGTTTCTTAGTTATCAAATAATTAGCATTTATATAATTAAATTATTATAATGAAAATCATAAAAGTAGTTAGTAAAACATACTATTAAAAATAGGAAGTGGGAAACATAATTGTATCCATAAGTTATACATAACCATGATTCTATATATGGAGAACATTAGTAGTAAATTAAAAGATAGATTTGGAAGGGAAAACTAATTCTCGTTGACTAATAAACATTGGTAGAAAACATGGTCAAGAGGAATTTAATAGAGAAAAAACCACATAAAAATAGGTGTGTAAAAAGCCATTAATATCATCAGAAAATATGGTAATAGGAAATAATTTTATTTCATCAAGTTTCTTTAATAATGTTGATAGATTCCTTCACCATATATACTAAGAGAATATAGAAATATAGATAACTGGTGAGTATAATTCCATCCATTAATCAGTTTCCACCACAGTCACATATTTTTCTCCATTAAATGATTATTCAGTATTACTTTTCATGCCTAAAGCAATAGAATCAATGTATAATAGATCACATAATCCTCAAAAGGTAAACATGATATTCCTCCTATATTTTGATATTAACCAAAAAAAATTTAGCACATAGTAAAATAATTCAAACATTCTTGTGATGAGATAATACATTGATTTCTAATGCTCAAAATTAAAGTCACACTTCTAATTAAATTAAAGCCTTAAATAAACTTAAACCCAACTAAGCATATCCCAAAAATCCCTTGATCACTTTATGATGAAATCACTTAAAATCTCAAAAGGAGTTTATAAACCCTTGAACTTAGGGCAAACCTTAGAAAAATACCAAGCTCACTAGATCTTCAATAACTTCACCAAAAGGACCATCATCAACTATAGTATTAGTAAAATATTTTCCCATGCCTTTTTATTTCTGATCATAATGATTTCCATCCTATGTATGCATCTTTGGAACACATTATCATAATTACCCAGCTCATTTCTACTAAAACACATTATTATTGGATAGTTATTGGTTTCCCCATTCTTTGGTTGTTTTTGGATCTTTTATTTACAGTCACAAATCATGAGACCAAACTGGCCACATTGGAAATAATTCTCAAATCTTATAAAAAATTCTATGAAATATGTTTTTCAAACTTGTAATATTTTGGGGTCTTAACTCTAGTATTATTAGTTTTTTTATACTCCATTTCCGACCAAATTAACCGTTTCTTACTCTTTTAAACTTGTTCCACTTAAGTGTAGACAAACACTATCTCAACATTCCCATCACAATGGACCACTTATTATAAAATTTAAATTCTTAAGTGGCCAAATCTCTTCATACACTTGGTTTCAATCCAAAGTAAAATCTATTAATTTTAATTTTAATGTCTCAAATAAAATCTAGAGCATACGTGGCCAATATTGGGAAGTTTTCATCATATGTGGAAACTAAATCATTATCCTTTTTCTTCCATTCCAAGAATTATTTCTCTATCCTAAGATGAAAAGCCTTAAAAAATATTTCTCTCAAGTAAAAGATACTTGAATGAATTTCATTCCATGACATCAAGATAAAATTTTTCTATAGTATTCTTAACCAAATTCCACTATCGATTAGCTTTACCTTCAAAATAATAGATGAAAAAATTCCCTTTTATGTTCTGAACATCCCATGACTTCAAATATCTTCTCTAGGGTTTTGATCCATACTTAGGCTAGAATAGGGTCAAAAGATCCATTGAATGATAGTGGATGTTTCCAAATGTAATTATCTACTATAGACATCTTCTTTCATGGTAAATTGGGATTCTCTCTTGCAAGGAAACCACTATTGTTTATATCCTGTTTTAACTAATCCACCTCTATAACAAACTGGTTTCTTCCAATTCCAACCATCTCGGGATGTTTATTCGGAATGATATTTTTTCTTCTCAATTACTTCGTACAATAGCTTCCTTTTTTCCTCTATGGAAAACCATTCTAAAAAAACAAATTTTA
Organism: Viscum album; assembly: GCA_963277665.1. NCBI lineage: Eukaryota > Viridiplantae > Streptophyta > Magnoliopsida > Santalales > Viscaceae > Viscum > Viscum album. The sequence continues at coordinate 124,595,745 of OY728131.1, forward strand.
GATAAAGAAACAATATAATCTTAAAAAAATTGTCATTTCAACTTATCAATGAAGAAAAACTTTATAAGGTCATGTTATTAACACCATCGTAACATATAAAGTTTTCTAAACCTTTCCTTTGATACCATATATAAGTATTTATTCCATAAATATTATATAATATAGAGTTATGTTAATAATTTTTCTCTATATCACATTGATGATATTTTAAGATTTATATTTTTAAATAATTAGGCCATAAATCATAAAAAATAAACCATAAAATTAAAAGAGGACACTTCTGATCAGTATCTATTTTTCTCATAATATAAAACTTTTAAAATAGAGCATTACTTATTTTTATGTTAAATCTCTAAAAATTATAACTTGACTTATTATTTTACACTACCCTTCCTTATACCCGATGAAAACATTTTAAAAAACTTAGGATGACCACAAAATCTCAGTAAGGGATATAAAAAGAAAGAAAACTATTAGTTAGATAAAATCATGAAAACTAATATAACATATACCTTTATCGTAAAAATTATTTGAGAATATGAAATAAAAAAAATTCACATGAATATAAATGACATATTTGTCTCAAATTTTATCATCTTTATCCATATAAATAAATTAAATCCACTTTAGCTGACTTAGAATATCATATTCATAAAACCCTTTCATAACCCTTTCAAAACACTTCCAATTGTAATAACCTTATAGTCGAATTCCAATATTATCATTATTCAAGACATTATAGATCTATAATGGGCTCACATAGTGTTATTTGGGTCACCCCATGTTAAGATCTAATAATATTTCTAGTCTCTATCTATACCACCACATGTTAAGTTATAATGGACTTTCCTGGCGTTATCTAGGGACACACCGTGTTAACCTGTAATGGGATTTCCTGATGCTATCTAGGTCAACCCATGTTAAGATGTAATGTGATTCCTTGGTTCTATCTGGGACACCAAATCATGTAATTCTCAAGTACCACTTCATTAATAAATCACTTTCTTCATAAAACCCTTTGAAAAAAATATTTTAAACTCATATAAAAAACACTTTCGGATAAAAATGCCTTTTTATTTTAAAAATCCATTTATAATAAAATAAATTTTTTAAACCATTTTCAATACAAAAATACCCAAAATAAAAAGTTTATTCTTAATTTAAGGAAAAATAAATCTTATAAAGGAATCCATAAATAAAATTAATGGTCACAGCAGCAGAAAAATCATTTTTTCTATGTACGTTAAGAATGGAACATTCTTTTTTGTTTTTAAAAACATTTCACATAAAACAAATAAAATATTAATTTTAAAAACATTTTAATTAAATTAAAAATAGACATAAAATTTCCATTATAACCATTTTATAAAAATTAAAAATAAATAAGTGAGATAAAATCAATAATAGTTATATTGAGAAAAATATTTTAAAATTAAATCATTAAACATTCAAAGTGTCCCATACCACATTGAAAATTTAAATCATAATACCAATAAAAGAGTAAAATTTAACAAAAATTAAATAACATGAGAATAAATAAATTCATAATATGATATATCAAAGGGGTTTTATATGCAACTCATAAAATAATAAAGGTGTACAACTTCAAGTTATGTTTCAATGAAAGAAGATTGAGATGAAATCCCTTAAAACGGTGGTAACATATGAATCGAAAACCCAATAAGTAATAATAATAAAATGAAAATTTTAAAAACCATGAAGATAAAAGAATCATTATAGAATATTTAAAAATTGGTATTAGGTACACCAAACAAAATAAGTGTTGATTATGACATTTTCCTCAGTGATGTAAAAGGTTAGATGAAAATACTTTACCTTGAGTTAGATTTGTCACATGTGTCTTTATCCTCTTGAATAATAAAAATTTGGTAATTATTTAATTTTTTAAAAACATTTTTCAATTTTATTATAAATTTTATTTCACTTAATTAAATTTTTTATATCACTATATAATAAATTAAGTTTTCATTGGGTGTTTTGACCATATTTGGTTTATGTGTCAAAAATGACTTTGGTAGGTCAACTATAATCAAAAGGATAATTATATAAACATATGAAAAAATAATTAAATAATTAACATATTTAAATATAAATTATATATTTAAAACAAATCATGAAATATGGTTATTAAAAATGAACAAACGATAAAATCCTGGAGACAGTAGGCCATTCATACGCATGAATAACTTTCAAATTTTTCAATGATCATTATAGAAAGAAGGTAAGTAAACAAATTTATTTTATAATAATAATTATATCATAAATATCATGATAATTAATCATATATTCCTATGTAAGATTATTTATATGTAAAAATAATAACATATCATTGAGGAGGTGGTAGTTCACACGTTCACCAACGACAATATCACATTTCCAGTGTCTGAAAGGGTAATAAAAAACATGATATATTATATTTCCAAAAATTTAATTATATAATGAAAATAATATATATTTTATTTATGTCACATATTTTTAATTAAACCTATCTGTAATACATTCCATGTAATGTGTGAATGTATCACATTACTTTGAGGACGTGATAGTTCACGCGTACACAAACAAAGTCCTCATATTTCTGTAAATGGAAAGCATGAAGGTATCTGTTATATACCAATAATATAAGTATTAATAAAACATAAATATCATATATATATATATAATATAAAAATATTTTTTCCGTCATAATTCCCAACCATGATTGGTGGTAAAGGAAAAAATGAACGACATCGTTTAGTAAGGTGGTAGTTCATCGTACACATGAACGGTAAGTTTGTTACCCATTTGATGGAAGTGTTTGTAGGTGTAGTTCAAAACATTAACATAAAAACATCTCAATATATTTAGGATACTAATTTTATTATATAATCATGTAGTAATAATAATTAAATGGCTTGAGGAAGAAATGACTCAATAGTGATCGTAGAAGAATGTTACCTTTTTCTTGTAACTAAGCTTGGATCACACAAAATGACTTAATTTTATTGCTTTATTCAAAATTAAATTCTTATAAGTTAATGTGAGGGATTTTTCAAGAAAAATTGGGAAGAATTTGGAAGATAAAAAATTTGTAAATATGTGGGGAGGGTGAGTGCCTTTTTATAGTGGAGGAGGAGTGACATTCTTGTAAATGTATAAAGGTAAACAATATTGAAAGTTTTCCCATACCTCATGTGATTTTAAAAATGAATAATGATAGAGAAAATGGGAATTATGGTCTATCCACACTCACACCACACAAAATTAAAATAATTTTTATCATTTTTTCCTTTCCCTTAAAGTTTTCTTATTTTTTTCATTTTGGTTTTTCATTTAGGTAGCCAGTTTTCTTACCTATGTAATTAATCCATTAAGGATAAGTTAAAGTTAGATTTATTATAAACATTAGAGCCATATATTAGAAAATAATACATATAATTTATAAAATTAATGTCTCATATGTGTGGGGAAGTAGTTTTAACAGAAATGTATGTAACGCACAAAAACACTACTTTAACCCTAAATGTGCTACCAAAGTTTTTACTTTTTATGGGTCAACATTTTTTTTATAAAAGATAAATTTTCCCATTAATGGATCATATTTGATATTTTTTAACAATTAGAATTCACTTTTTCAAAGATAATACTTTTATAAATTGGAAATTATTTAATAAAATATCTTCTATATTATTTAATTATTAACTAAATAATCCATGTATTGGTGTTTTTTAAGAATTTAGTGTAACTATATCATATATAAAAATAAATATAACTTATTATGATAAAAAAACTTATTTATATTCAAAAAAATATGTATAACAAAATTTAGGTAGCTTCTTCCTTAAGCTAAATCATTATAAGTGTTAAAGGTAAGGAATGTTCCTTTTTTGTCTTTTTCCTTATGTAAATTATTATAAAGGTCACTATCATGGAATATTATATAAATAATCCTAAAAATAGTTACTAAGGTTATGAGGGTAGATATATGTCCATCCAATTGGTTTTTGGCATGTTTTTGTTCATTTATAGACCTTATATTCTATGTTTTATGATTAAGTAAGCTTATTTTTATCATAATCACTGTAAATAATTTTAGTTAATTTCACAAATATTTTTGCTAAAAAAAATAAGTTGATATTATTATAAAAAAAATTCATACTTATTCAAACTATTTATATACATCTTTCCAAATTCAATTCACATAAATGGATAAATTTAATTTAAAATTAATCTTGTAGAAGCTATGAGACATTGGGATTTTAAGGACAAAAGTTCAAATGTTTGAAAGGTTTTTATATACAATTTCAAAATGAAATTGAATCCATTGACCTAAAATTAATTTATTGTTGTATAATTAAAGTAATTATACTTTAAAATCAATTTAAAATATCATTTAACTTTATAAATAAATTATAAAAAATATGTTTTCAATTAAAATGCGGTGTTTTCAATATTTATCAAAAAAGAAACTCCTCATGAAAATACCAAAAATTCATCCAAAGTGAATTTTTATATTAAACAGTAAAAAATGAATTTTAATTTTTCATATGAAAATTATAAAATCATAAAAATTATATTTAAAATAGGTTCACCATTAAAAGGCGGTAAAACTACCTTTCAAAAATATCTTTTTAAGTGTAAAACGCGATTTATTCTTATATTATGCTTATCAAATATATTGTTTGGATGTCAACAAAAATTTATAAACATGTGTAAATATAATATATTTTCTCTTATTCACACCCACCAATATAATTTCATAGCAATAACATCTATATTAAATAATAATATCAACAATATATTTTTGTTTTCTAAGACTCAGCCTTGCGTGTAACATAAATTATTAAAGAAACTAAGTGTTATGTGTAATGAAAGATAAACTTGGTGTTCTGTATAATGTGATATAAATAGTGAATTTTGTGTAACTCAGGATATCAAATAATTTTATTTAATTTTAAAAAAATATAGTATATAAAATCATCAGAAGTTATAGTTGATCTTTTACTTTTATTATTCAATATTTTCTATCACCAATGTAAAATGGGTTTCATATATATAATCTTATTTTCCAAAAATGATAAAATTTTCAGTAATTTTGGATTTGATTCCTTTTAATCATGTTAATTTAATAAATTAATGCATCAACTCTGGGCTTCTGGGTTCAGGGTGTTATAGTTGGTATCAGAGGATAAGTATAGAATGACATTCTAATGTTTTGGTATGGTAGAGATTTTGTGGTTCTTTATAGAAATACATCCCTATATGGATATTAAAAGTGAATGTGTTTATGGAAAGGATTTAACTAGAGGTAATAAATTTGAAAAGGTGTATCGGTCTGGACTTGAGTGTAACCTGGTATATGACAATGGGCCTTACTGTGCACATGGTTTGATACTCGCATGGGATACACTTAGGATAATTCATATTTCTTCAAAAACCATTATGAGGGGTTTGAATGTAAATATATCCACAAATAATTTTTTTTTATTATGAGATTATATGAAGATAATTTACTTCTATTTATGTTATATATTTTACTAGTTTTGTGATTTTACAGTATGTTAAGTAATGTTCTAATCTAATCTAGTATATACAATTTTTTAAAAATATAACCCAGAAGGAAGAATTGTATCAAAACTTGTGGCCATTATAGAGGTTGTCCTATTGAGAAAGTCAATGTAACTAGTTTTATAACTCATCGTTTTATGAATATATTAGGAAATCTTAATCAGATTATGAAACAAAACTTTTCCTAGGGGGATCAACCTTTTCTATTATGAGATTCTCTGATGTTGGATCTCTTTATGTGACAGAGGGCCCCATCATTTAGTGAGACGAATGATCCAATGGAGGTTGAGCAATGTATTAAGAATTTGGATCATTAAAAAACAACCGAAATAAGCTCTAAAAATTTATACCCTAATCCTATATGATTCAATTTTGTTAGAAATAAAACCAAGTGCGGATTTTTAAATGAACCAAAATTAGTGACCCGAAAAAGTGTTAACGTTCTTCAATGATCACTTTTGTTTAATTTAGTCCTACACCTATTAAATTATATTAATATCATTTTTATATAATAAAAAGATATAATAAATATACTTATATATTTTTAGAATAATATCTTGGCCTACCCTTTCACACACATCCATAAAAATGGGATTCAAAATCACCATTCATGTGTACGGAAGACTGCCGCCTTGCGAACTGATATCGTTCATTCTTCTTTTTACCACCTTTCATGGTTATAAATAATGATGAATTTATAGATTATATATTATATATATGATATTTATAATTTATTTATTCTTATTTAATTCTTATATAACTCATACCTTTATTCATTCTATTTTTTGGGAATATGATAACATCATTTATGGACTTGTGGATTACCCCCTCCACAAAGCGATGTGATTCGTTCTTGCAATACATGGAATGTATAAAAGATTATTTTAATTACAATATATGATAAACATGATACAATAATTATACATTAATTATTATATATATATGTGATTTACTTTTAATTCTTTTAATATGACAAGAATATCAAAATAGCATTCATGTGTATGTACGGCCTACCATCTCCATGAACAATGTATTTCATTTCATATCTCTAAATATTTTCTCATTATTATAAATATACATATATAGATATAGTGAATATATATGATAATTAAACCACATTATACATTCTATAAATGAAGAAATAATGATCTATATAATAAGAAAAAAATAACAAGTAAAAAATACAAAAAAAACTAGGTAATTAACACCTGAAATAGTAAAAATAAAGAAATATCTATTAACAAACGGGTTATAAGATATTATAAAAAGTTAATATGTAATATTATGAATATGATTATGGTTCTTTTATAATTTATTAACAAGTTTAAAACCCTCATATAGAATGTTAAAGGACGTTCACACAAAAGGAAGTGCAAGGTACAGGATTTTGACTCAATTTACACCCCATTGAGACATATTTGTTATTATAAACCAATTCCAATTAATGTAGTGTATATACTTATGGGTTATAATTTAATATCATGATTCACCCAGAATTCATTTTTTTAATTTCACTTTAAACTACCTCATCCAAGCAGTTTTGAATTGAAAATTACCATGTGGTAAAAGTTATATTTGCAATATCACTTTATTTTATTATTTTTAACATTCTCTTGAAACAGTCACATCCTAATGATAAGTTTTATTATAAATTCCATTTATATTAAATATTAATATTCTTAAGAAATGGATATAATTATTTCTCAAATTCTATAATATTTTTTATATGGTGTTCACTTTGACAGTTATTAGATTAACTGGGGAATTATTGATTAATCGGTACCTTTTATTCCATACAGATATTTGATAAGACACATTGTTCATGAATTAAATAGATTACTTGATATATGAGGACTGATTTGTATAGGTATTACATTGTATGGTCTCGGTTATAAATATCCCCTCGATGCATTGGTAGTGTCGTGAGATGAATCATTTGGACAATAAGATTGGTTTTCACCCAAAATGTTATAAACCATCTTATGAAATGTCTTGATAGTAACGGTACTATGTACCTAGGAAACAAATAATATAATAATTAAGAATTTTCCACATTAAAACTTAGTTATTACTTATCCATTTTTTTCTTGGACATTATTTATGGATTCTTTTCATTCCCCATTTATTGATGAAATGGCATGTGTTTCAGTTATAAACCTTTCTATATTGATTATGCCTTATCCAGTTGATTAAATAGAATGTGTGTTCAGTTACATACTTATCCATTATGATTATTCTTATTGATTAATTATGGATTCCTCTCTACTTACCATTATTGAGCATTTGAGCTCACCTTTATTTTGTTTCCTTTCCAAGGATATGAAGATGAATTCTTGGAATGAGTTTTAAGGATGTGAAGCTTTTAATTTTTATGTAATATTTTCTAATCCATTTGTAAAATGGGTTCCATTTATTTTATATGGTTTTCAAAAATAGCAAAAAAAAATCATTCCTTCTTGATTCGATTTCTTGTAATCAATCTTATGTATTAAAGTAAGGCACCAGCTCTGAGATTTTGTGGTTAGAGTGTTACAATATATTCATTAATATGTTTTTAGAAATTTTTAACTGTTATAATATGATTGTTTAAAATCAATTTTTTCCATGTTTGAATATCTATAAAATTGTTTCAATGGAATATTATTCTCATTTTCTGAAAAAAAAAATGTATTTTTTTACATTTTACAAAAAATGAGAATTGAATTTCTGTTTTAACTAACTCAATATGAATGAAATTTCCCACCAAAATAAATATCTAATGAATTGAATCTTATTACACATTTTTCTATGATTACATTTAAATAAAACTTTTCCCTAGTATTCTATATTTTTTTAAAAGAAACTGAATTTCAATGTGAAAAGGGTATTTTCTGTAAGAATTTCTTTAATGATCTTGTCATGGTATTTGTATTCATTAATAACAACAACCCTTTATTTTACATATTATTTACTATATATATATTATAATTATATAATCCTTATTAATTATTTAGATGGTTTATGTTATGTTTTACTATGAAATACATTGATATTATATATTCTAGTTCTTATTATATAGATAGCTTTGTATTTTTGGGGAATGTTGATTAAGTGTTATTTTTTCATATAATTAATGAATTATACTTAGTAAGTTATAGTAGGGAGTTATTATATCCTCTCTATTCATTTTTAAGAATGTTGAGATAGTATATTTTGGGTATTTGGATGAGGTCTTACCCATTTATTTAATATTTCTTGTCATGAGGCCTTAACATTATGTTAATGATGTCTTTTATTAAGGTCGATGCAGTTAGTTTATGATGTCTGATATTATGAATTCTATCATTATGAAATCACTCATTATTATCCATGTCTCGATTTTATTTGTTATGATATCCATGTATATGATTCAATATCATGTGATTATTTTTATGGCATTATTTGATAACCATTTATTCCTTCCATATTATTCTTTATTCTATAGTTATTTCTTAAATGAAATTTTTTTCCGTTACTAACATCATGATATTGATTACGACTCAATTTATCATGACATATTCCAATGTACATAACCCTTACTGAGTATTTGACCTCAACCTTTATATTTTTTCCATTTCCCTAGGATGTAAAGAAATTTTTTAATTATTTTTTCATTAATATGTTTATAATATTTAATGAACATAGTAGGAGATATTGTGGATCTTTAGGAACTATATGTTCATATATCCAGGTTTTATGTAAGATTTTTTCCAAATTTTCTAAAACTATAAACATAAATGGTACTTGGGTATGTAATTGATCCAATATTTATGTTTGATGTAATATGTTGTAAAGGGTTTAAATAAGGTCCTTTTTATTGGACTTGATCCCAAAAATGTAAATATTATGTTTTAGAAATGGATTTGGGAGTTCAGTTTTAGAGATGTTATATCCATGTAAAACCTCACATCACCTATTTTAAAAGTATTTGTGAGAGAAAATAGATTTATATCTAGTCAAATATCATAGTTATTCTCATTTTTGGATCGTGTGTTTAAGAACAATACGGCTAAGTTCATCCCATTATGGAATTTATGGTGGTGATATAATGGGCTTCGAAACTGCCAAAATAATCACCTCCCTTCATGGATGACATCCTTTTAAAAGTGGAAACCCATATAGTCATTATAGGGGGTATTAATGTGTCTTTAATTAATTCAATATAATTATTAATAAATTTAAATTTGATCATTTTGATTCACTCAATTTTCAAAAATAATTCATGATGTACTAGAGAACCAAGTTACAGAACTTGTAAAACCTATCCTTTAAGAACAAATATTGAAGTTCTGAAACTTATTCTCATTGGTCAGACTTATAGTATCCTCAACACTTTTCACTTTTTTTCTCTAATACTTTTATGGATAATTTACACCTTCCCCAATCAGACTCAAAAAATTTCATTTATTGTGTATAACATCCAATAATAATTAGATCCAACCCTTCTTATAAATCTATCTTAAATATTATTCCTAATCCTTTTTTATTCATAGTTTCAATAGGTTCTAGGAGTTCATGGTATGAAATATTATTTTGGTTGGTGTAAAAATGTTGATCATGTGAAAACACCCTTGAAAAAACATGACATTTTCATCAACATGCTGTAGGTAGGTCATCTATATCATTATATCATATTGATATGGTTTAAATACTTGAAAATAACAGTATTCCAATTTTTCAAACAATTTTGATAGTCTAGGAAAACATTAGAATATTATTTAACAATGGTTTCTTAAACTATTGGTATATAAGAAGTGGGGATAGCATTATACTCATAGTTTATTTGAAATCCTTTGTATAGTTCCCATAGATTTCTATTTTTCCATCGGTTTTATTAAACTATGGGTATAAATACTATACCAGTGGATTTCTAAATCAATTGAATCATATTTCTCCTCCAAATAAGTTAAAATCACCTCTCATCTTGGCCCAGAACTAGTACACACCCAAAACACCTACACCCACACCCAAAAATATTGGCTTCCAATATAGAAAAATATAAAAAAAATAATGCATTGAATAATTCAGAATACACATATATAACATCACATATATTTTATTTATCATATTTTATCAATTTATAAATATAAAAACAAATCATAACACATATATACAATCATGTTCATTCATCAAACATGTTGTGTCATAAATATCACTCATAAACATATGGGATGAATCTCTCTCTCATGGCCACCATTATCATCACCAATTTTCTCAACACCATCCTCATCATCACCACTATCTTCATCATTATTACCATCATCATTACTACCATCATTATCAGCATTCCCATCATCACCATCAGCATCTCTCTTGCTATTTCCATTACTATCACCATCACTGTCACCAAGAAATTCATCATCCCAAATACCACTTGGACTATCATCACCATTGCTCGATGTATCATATAAAAAACTTATCACTGACTTGCTTGTATCAAGAAAATTAGTATTATTTAGTGGAAGTGATTAACATAATGCTACCATAACTTTGATAAACTGCTTTTTGGCCTTTTTACTTCATTCACACTCATTCATGGCTATTTTTTTCTATTATAGACTATGCTTAATCCATTTAAATCTTAGTCTTACTATAACTAATAGATTCCCTGGATGTGGTCTAATATTTTTTAAGGAAAATAATCTACCATCATCGGCAGTGTACCTTCCCATAGTGACGATCTCTTAATATCTTGTGAAAATGATCGTTTATCCAAAAGTTTTCAGCATTCTTCTCATAAAGGGACTCTATAGAAAAATTCTAAAAATATAAATGAACTATTTTTTACAATATATATATTAAAATTGGAATGAATAAAATTGAGAAAAAACTTTTTTTCCTTTTCACTTATAGAACTTTTATATTTTTTGTTTTTCTTATGAAATAATTTTTTATCGAGTCGCAAAACATTCTATATTCCACACCACCCTTTAGAATGAAATTTAATGTAGAAAATCACTAATAAATACTACAATATTTTGGAAAAAAATTAACGTATTGTAAATAATATTAATTTAAAATAATGAAAATGAAATAAAATAATTTTTTTGAGAAATATAATGTATTATCCCTAACTATGTGAAAATATAATAAATCGAGATGAAATGAAAAAAATAGGATTTTTTTAATGAATTTATATTCATATTATTATATTAATTATTATATTGGTTCAACTTGACTTTGTATTCATTCCACTATGTTTGGATGAAATCAATTTGAGTTTGAATTGTTTAGGATAGTTTCGAACTTATATATCCAACTCATATTTTTTTGGTTTATTTAGAAATTAAAATTATTTATTTAGATTAGTTTAGGAAATTATTTTTTATTTTACCCTGAGAGATTTATGTTCAAATAAATTTTTATTTGTTTATTATTGTTCGTTTTAGTTCACATTTTATCATTTAAGTGTTTTCAATTCGTTTTTTAGTTTTTGTTCCATTGAATACATCATATTAATTAGATTTATTTTGAACATGTTGTTAAAATTTAGTTAATTTAATTATTTATTGTATTTGTTTTGGTTCAATTTAATTTTATTTATATCCAGGTTTTTATGTCAATTAGGGTAAGATTGTTCCCTTTTTGTTCAATTTTTGTAATTATGTTTTATTTTAATTAGATGAGTAGGGATGTAAAAGTTTATTTATATTCAGTTACATTATATTATCAATGATTTAGATAAAATTTATAGCCGAAAATTATTTATGTTCATATTAAATGAACCTATTTACATGTTTATTATTAAATATTATTTAAAACTATATATATATTATGAAAATAATATTTTATATGATAATATAGTTTAGATTTATAATTTCACACAATTATTTATGTTCACATTAAATTAATCTATTCTAGGTTATGCTTCCAACCATATTTTGATCATAACATGATATATACATTTTGAAATTTAGGAATGAGAAACTTTCCATATATATTGATATCAAATTAAAATCCAGTGTGGAAGAAAAATATATGATTCCTCTCATGTACCAACATCATCATCTAACCTGATGTTTGGAGATACTTCATAGAATTATTGTTTTTTTATTTCACTAAAAAGATTCCTAAAAATAATATTAAATTAAAAATAGTGTATTAATGAAAATAATCATCATTTTAAATCAAAAATATCAAATTAGATTAATACCCTAAACTCATCACTCTTCGAGTGAGCAATCATATCTTGATATTGTGTTGTTTCACACTCATTTAAGTAAGGTATATCCTATAAATTACTTCCAAATATAGAAACCCAACTATTATATAACCCATGATTATAATTTAACACCTTGATATTTTTGAATATATTTCTCTTTAAATAATTTTATTTCTTTGATATATTGTCTTACATACAACGCTGTGTTTAAAAAAATCATGATAAACTATTAATATATTATTATTTAATTTTACATCTTTCAACTATCTATTTTATTGGAAGGTATTAATTGTACTAAAAAAAGTAAAAACATATTGTAACATATATATAATTAATTTAATGGTTTCCAATTAATTATAAACAAAAATAAAAACAATTGAAACTAAAAAAATTATAAAAACTCATTTTTAGTCATACAATTTATTTATATTTTAGTAAATTAAATTATTTTCTATTGGTTTATTATTTTAGTGAAATTTATATATTATATATTCAAAAAAATGAACATTGATTTAATATATTTTTTCCTAAGCATGGGATAAGAGTAAACCAAGTTTTATGCTTAAAATGTATTTTTCTAAAAAGAAATATTCATCATGTTTAGCATGATTATTATTAAAAATAATTTCACAAACTTATTGAAATTTAATATTGAAAAATGGATTATATATTAGAAATCATAAAGATAAAATTTGGTAAATTTTCCCATCTTATAGTTGGTCAATAAGAATAATAATGGTGGTAAAATGGATCACCTTGGTAAAGGGTAAATCTAGTTGTTATAGGATAAAACAAAGTGATAAGTCGATAATTATTCACCCTAATTCATATATGATGAATTTAATTAAACCATTTTTATCTTAGCGTTGAAATATATTTTTGGATGGGCCTTATTCCATGAAAATAACCAATATATTATTTAAAGCAGTGAATGTTAAAAAAATGAAACTCTCTTAGTTTTAAATATCGCTTATGTGTTCACATATGGAAAAAAACTAAGGATGAAAAAATATAAATGTTTATTTTTTTCCATAATAAAATCATATAATATGTGATAATTTCTTTTAAAAAAATTAATTATATGATTACCTTAAATCATAATGTAACACTAATGAAATATTTCTTCAATTCATAAAAAATAAAATAAATTATTTTAAAATATTATAATTAGTGTAATTTGAATTAGTTATTGTGTTTCATAAGTTTTATAGATTAATATTATATATTTGTGTGGTTATAAAATATTATAATCAAATTCCATCTTTTTCTTTATGCCTTCCAATTAAAATTAAATTAATAGTGTTAAAACTATCATTCATGATATTTTATCAAAATAATATTTTATTAAATTAATTAGAAATCATAAAAAAATTAATAGTAAAATTTGGATAATATATTTTTATAAATGTAATAAATTGTCCAATTTTCACTTTATATGTAAAATTAAAACCCATTAAGAGTGAAAAAATATTTACTGTTTTTAATGTTAAAATGAGTTAACTAAGTGGTTAAACCAAAATATAATGGTTGAAACACCACATAAACCAATTGAAATTTTATCAATTAATTTTATTTAAAACATATCATACATTAGCTTTGAATATTTATCCATTTCTAGGAATTTTACATTAGAATTAAGATGTTATATTTTAATATATTAAGAAATTTTAAAAGCACCCCTCACCTCAATTATAAAATGGAACCTCTACAATTACATCGCCATACCTTTTGAGCCTTATGTATTAACAATTACTTGAATAAATGCTTTCTAAAATTCTATAGAAACATTTTATATGTTCTTTTCATCCAAAAATACCAACCCTTGGGTTCTTAATAAGTGATAAATTGGATTTGTGTCAATGAAAAGGTAATCACCTTAGCAGATCACTTTATGTTTAATCATGTTTTACCTCCTCTAAATCTGTTATATTATTTATGAAATAATAAATTATGTATCGTAAATATAATTAAATATTATTATGATTACAAAAACACCTTTATTCACCTTATTTCGGAAAAATGGGTATGAAAGTATTGGTCATGCGTATATACAGCTTGTCGTATCCATATAGATATAAAATTAATCTTCCAAAACTATCATTCATAGATGGTAATTATAATGGTTTTAAATTATATATATTATTTAAATGATATATTTACTATTTTTTAGTGATAATATATTATTTATCTTCTTAAATGCCAAATTTTTGGAAAAGGATAACGCCGCTCGTGTGTAACTGTGGACTACCACCTCCACATATTGGTGTGGTTTGTTTTTCCCTTATATTTTATTTGGATGATTATAATGATGTATTTAATATATATATATATATATATTATAATAAACATTTTTAATGGTTTTTTATTATTTATCTATCTTCCATTCCATCCATCTAAAATTGGAAATAACATTCATGTGTATGTAGGGCTTAACATCACCATGAATGGTGTAAATAATTTTTCTATCAATAGATTTTCTAAATGACTATAAATATATATATATATATATATAATATGGAATATTTATATTATGATTATAATTATAGATATTATGGAACCATGATCAATGTACAAGTACTAGAACTACCAAATCAAAACTTACATGGAAAATGAAGTAGTTGTCACCTGAAGTAGTGACTTTAATAAATAATTGTTTCTAAAAGGGTGGTAAAAGGTTATAAATGAATAATATATCATATGATATATATGATTATGTTTTTCGAATACATGTATAATAAATTTATATTTATTATAAATAATTTTTTAACATGAATGAAGGAAGACAGACCTGAGGTAAGGGATTTTTCTCTCACTTACATTTCAATGAGACATGTGTCATATTAACCACTTGTTTCCTTTATGTTGTGTATATACATCCCATTAATGTATTTTATGATAATATTATTATATTTATATGTATTTATAAATATATTTAATGTTATTTATTTTATGGTTCTTACGATTCAAATGTTATGAAAGTAGTATGTGTTTTATGTCAAAATCTCTTTATTTATTGGGATTGTTTAGGATGAAGTTTTTATGATGATAAATTATGATCCACCCCTAAAAATAATCATGATATAATGACCCAACCTTAAAAAGTTACTTAATCATGAATCTTACACAATTACATACATTAATACACAATTAAAATCTTTTCAGGTTAAGAGTTTTATATAATTAGGATATCTTACATACATGTCATACCACTTTCATACAAGAGGATTCTTACTAAAAAAGAATCCATTTTTTCAAAATATAAAACATTAAAACATTAAACATGATTTCATTAACAACACTTCATATCAAACATCATGACTACGTTCTTTCTCTTACCCATCCTTATATCCTGTGAAAAACATTTTACAAACTTGGGATGATTATAAAACTCCATAACGGATATAAATAAAGAAAGTGTTAGTCAAGTGATAACATAAAAACAAATAAAACCCATAATCATTAAAACTCATATGCATAGAATCATAATGTATTTTCCTTGGGAAGTATTTACCATATCGTTCATACATTCACCCTTACACATGGAATAACCTTTTCTCTGACTTCTATCTCTGAAGTACCCAATTCATTGGAGAGCTATAATGGGGCTCACTCGTCATATCTTGAGCTATAATGGGATCAAGCCAACATATCTTTAGCTATAATTGGCTAAACCCAACTTATATTGAGCTATAATGGGATTAATTCAACATAAATAATGTCCATGTAACAAATCATGGTAATAAAGTCTCTTAAAAATTAGAAGAAATCACTCATGCCATATACATATAAAAAACAATCCTTTAAAAATTTATTAAAGAGAGTTTTAAAAGGATTTTAAAAATAAAGTCCCTTAAAATATAATTAAAGTGATAATTAATAGAATAGAATAGATATGTATATAAACATTAAATACCCATAGTAAAACATAAAACAAAAAATCATCACACCAATAATCTTAATTCAACTTAATGAATAAAGAAAAAGGTTAACCCAAATAATGGAAATTGGGTTAAGAATTCTCTTACATCCAGTTATTATTACTTGAAATACGTTTAAACCTCATGTGTAATGGTTAAATGGGTGTTATTAATGTCTTAATTAAACATATTAATGTTTATAACACCTTATATGATCATTTTACAACATCATTTGATACATTTATTAGTAATATTTATATTATTTACGTTGTGTCGAGTGCGTTCTTTACATGGTTTCCATTATTGGTTCATAATGGATATTCTTTTAAATTGGGAGTGAAAATACAGAATTGGAATAAAATGGTAGTTAAATATTTATAGAAACATAAATTATACCATTTATAATTTTGAATTTTGAAATGAGGATGACGCATAAGTTAAAACATTAATGGTGTTTTTTTAGATCATTTTAGTGATTCTTTGATAATAACAACCTCATTTTGTTTTATAAATTAGAACCTTGTGTAAAAAATAATTCCAGAACCATGGATAAAAAATATTACATATATTATAGCATATTTTAACCATAAAAATGGTTTCACGTCCAGACTTCAAAGAATTAATGAAATTTGAAATCACATCTTCCACGATGTCGGTAATTCGACACATCACGGACATTGTATTTATTCCTTGAATAAGTGGGGTAGGAGAATAAGACTGATGATTAATTTTCCATGAACATGATAAAATATTGAATATACAAGATTTATAGAGATTTTCATGCTTCTTTGATAAGAGGATGGGAAAATACTATAAAATAAAACGATAGGAAAGGAAAACACATGAAAAGGAAGAGGATTTCTTACCTATTGATCTCTTCTCTTTGAGATCCTCTCTATGACCTTTGATTATGGACTTTGGGTGATACCAGAAGGTCTTGGATGTGGGGAAGGATATTATGGAGGGAATTTGGAAGAAATTATACAATTCTCAAGGCCTGAGAGGTGTGGGAGGAAGAGGGTAATGAGGGTGGTATTTATAGTGGAGGAGAGGAGGTATTTAACATTATTTAAATCATTATTATAATTTTTTTATCAAGACTGTGAATAATCTCAATTAACATGACCCAAAATATTATTAATGGTGTGTAATGTCATACCAAGTGGCTTTACATCACTTATGATGTCATAAATTGTGTATTTTACTGATAATTTGAATATACAGTATTTTATCGTATTTCACTATTCATCTAAAATTCAAGAATTTCATAAAAATCCAAAAAAATTACCATAACCATTTTTCGATGTGTAGACCTCAAAAATAAAATACATTTTTTGAAAATAACTTTTTAAATATTATTTATTTAATTTATAAATCAAATCATACTTAATTCAAAAGTTAACAATTTTAATTTTATAACAAATTTTATATCACATTGAAAAATTAACGAAGATGTCATTATCATAAATCCTTAAGAATATAAAATAATAATAAAATTTAATATTCATTATTGTCATATTACTATTCATAAGGTTATGTTACTATTCACCGAAAAAAACAAGATGGTTCTATCAGACTCTAAATAACATACTGGACACAATTGTAGGTGACCGTTTTTTGAAATTCAAAACATAGAAGCAGCAAAATTATGATTAAAGGAATGTTATAAATATCTATTTAAAACAATGTGTCATGAATTTAATTTATTTTTTTAAAAAAAATAGGATGTTACATTGTCCCCAACTTTTATAAATTGCATCCTCACAATTTTATTTACTCATTAAACAAGTGAGGGTATATTTATCTCATAGAATTTTCAGATTCCCATGTTTCTTCTTCAACCATATAGTATCTCCAAAAAAAAAACCATTACCTACTGAATTACCTTATTTTGCAATATCTGATCCCTTCTATCAAGAATCTGAACTGGTTTCTCTTTATAAGAAAGGTTCTCTTCCAACTGAACTGCTTCTAGGATTAAGACATGTGATGAATCTGGCACATACTTCTTCAACACAGAAACATAAAAAAAATTATGTGCCTGAGATAAACTCAGAGGCAAAGCTACTCGGTATGAAACTGGTCCAACTTTATCTTGGATTTCAAATGGACCGATGAATTGTGTACTTAGTTTTCCTTTGTTACCAAAATGCAGCACAGTTTTCCAAGGAGAGATTTTAAGGAAAACATGGTCACCTACCTTGAAAGAGAATTCTTTCCATCTGTTATTTCCATAACTTTTCTGCCTTCTTTGAGCTATTCTCTTATGCTTCTAGATGATCATAACGTTCTCAACCACTTTCTCTACTAATTATGGTCCCATTAACTTCCTTTTCCTGACTTCATCACAAAAATCTTGAGTTCGAGATCGCTTCCCATACAATGCCTCAAAAGGTTCCATCTATATACATGAATTAATACTATTTTTATAAGAAAACTCAGCTAAACAAAGATGATGATCCCAACTTCCTGGGTAGTCTATTGAACAAGATCAAAACATATGCTCCAATTTTTGAATCATTCATTTTGACTACCCGTCTGATAGATGATGAAAAGTTGTACTGAAATTTAATTTCGTGCCCAATGACTTCTAAATCCCCATCCAAAAGTTAGAAGTGAACTTGGATTCCTAGTCAGATACAATTGAAAGTGGAACTCCATGTAACTTGACAATATCTTTGAGGTATAGTCGAGAGATCTGATCTAATAACACTGTATCTCAAAAAGAATGTAAATGTGAAGATTTTTTCAGTCGATCAACAATAACCCAAATCGAATTGTTACCTAGAGAAGTCTTAGGTAGTCCCACCATGAATTCCATGGATATATTCTCACATTTCCACTCTGCAACTAGCCAAGGCTGAAGCACCCCCTTAAGTATCTACAACTCTGCTTTAACTTGTTGACATGTCAATCATTTCATAGTAAATTCTGCAATATCCATTTCTATTTCATCCCACTAGTAATACTCCTGAAGGTCTTTGTATATCTTAGTGCTTCTAGGATGAACTGAAAATGGAGAAGTATGAGCTTGACAAAAAAAATTCTTTAAATATAAATCACAAGGCACACAGAACCTTTTTCAAAATCTTAAAAAAACAATCTTTAGCAAGGTTAAATTCTGGAAACTTACTCATTCTAACTAATTATACCTTTTTATGTAGCTCACAATCTTCCTTCTCTGCTTGCTTAATTCTTTCTGATAAAGATGACTTCACTGAAACTTAAAACAAAACAAATGTAAACCCAACTACAACGTCACATTTTCGAAATCCACCTAGAGGTTCCCTGTACCCAGTTGGTCACATATCCTCAAGCACATTTCCCCAAACATCAGTGGCTGCCAACTAGCAGCGAGGGCCTTGGGTGTGATAGTGGGGAAACTATGCCCTCATTGGAAGAGTAACACAGTGCAAGTAAAACAGATAGAAATAGTGGAACTAGTAAAACAAGAAATAAGTAAAAAGTGGGAGTAATAAACAATAGTATCCCACATATATAAATGACGTGTGATACATATGTCTACAAAAGAATCCAAACAATTCACAATGCTGGAAAACAGTAATGAACCAACGTAATAAAGAAAACAGAAAATCTCCAGTAGCATCGCAAGCCTCATCTTGGTCCCATTCTCTATAGGTCCTCGTTAATAAAGTACCTAAAGTGGAAGGGTGCTTGACCTTATCTATACCTGCAATAATATAATCTGTTTGGGCCCAAAAGAATGACCCAAACTTGGTGTGAGAATAATCCCAGTAGGCAACCACCCAATGATCTTTGCCTAACAGTCAGTGAATATATGTAGTAGGAGATAAGAAAAAGGAAGTCGAAAAAAAAGGAAGAACTCAACATAAATATTCCTAAAGTTCCATTTACAATAATTCCTTTTTAAGAAATTAACCAACCAAAACAAAAACAAGAAACCCTATGGGTAGTTCTCATAGCCTAACCCCTCTGGTTTACCATGAAAGGAAATATATACAAAAGACTCTCTATGGAATCACTGACCATCAATTCCCCCTATCGTCAAGTGCGATTAAAGTCTCTCTGAGGAAACAGTCACCATAAATTCCCCTATATTCTATTAATGGTAAACTACAGAAACTCTGAGGAAGCACTCAACGTAAATTATCATGTGGCCTCGTAACGTAACTACAGAAACTTTGAGGGAGCACTCAACATCAATACCCCTTATGTTTTCATAGCATGATAATTATGACAGTAACTCTAGGAATGCCCTCAACATAAATTTCCTCTATGGTCTCAATACACCAGGTTCTCGCAGCCTCGTGTAAAGAAATCATGCATAAATGATAATCAGCAGCCAATGTAAACTTCTGGAACTACTTGTCTAAACAATCTACAGCACATCATAGCATGTTAGATATAAATAATCAATCCATCCTACAATACTAGGCATGGGAAAGGAACAAAGAAGCCTAACTGACAAACCTAGAACAAATGGTCAAAATAAGGAAACATGGGAAAAACATTCACAACTTAACAAAGATAACCCTAATCTCAACAATTAACCTCTATCCAATCAAATTGGGCATAGCAGGTGACAAAAGGGGTTAACACAATTAACACGCAATGCCTCGTTCAAGGGTATTGGGAAATTTTGCACATATAATGTGAAGACTATCTACGGAAAGGCACAAACCACCTAATTCGGTGTTGTAGGATCATTATATGTAAACCTCAAGCCTCAAATCTCCCAAGAACACCATAGATCTACCAAAACGCTAAAAATTATCAATCGAGGATAACTTTTGAAAGAGGAGAAATCAGGAAAGACGGCTCTAGAAGAAGGAAGATCTTACCATGGCGATCCTGACACAATCGACGGTAGTAGATTCAGAGAATATACGGCAACTCGGGAGCTCATAGAAGATTCTTCAGCATACAGACGCTCCTAGACGAGTTAGGTCGAGAAGAAGAGCATTTTTTTGTCAGACGCGACCCTGGTTCGTTTAATAAAAAAAGAAAGTACACGCCATGTACTTTTCAAGTACACGACATGTACTTCCCCTTATTGGGCCCCACTTTATGTGGACTCTAGGTCACCACACACAGCTGTGCACTCGGCCCTTACACGGCCAGCACACGGCTATGGGCAGCAATGGAGTACATGGCGTGTACTTCAGAAAAAAAAAATCCAGAAAATCCTCTTTTCCTCAAAAACACCAGAAAAAGGAAAATATACTTGAAAATAAGATATGGGTTCTTAAAAACTTTCGCCCTTAAAGAAATTTTTACCTGAATTTCTCTAGAAAGGCAGGGTAGAAGAAGAAACCGCAAACAGATCTAGACACTATGACTGTACATCGGTCTCCCTCTCCCAAGTCTCATCTTGTACTCGCCCGTGATGTCATAGCACTCATACTAGAGGAATAGAAAGGCCATAGGAACCTCTGTACTTTGATAAAAAAATCTATATAGGATCCTCCTTGAATGAGGAATCCACCTCCAACTCAACATCCTCTGGTTGAAAACATGAGACGGGTCTGGGATGTAACGTCGAATCTGAGAAACGTGGAAGACGTCATGCATATCTCGGTACCTCTAAGGTAACTGAAACTGATAGGCAACTATCCTAACTCTCTCCAATACCTCAAAAAGCCTGACGTACCTTGGAAAAAGCTTACCCTATCTCCTAATCCTCATGTGTCCCAACCTCAGTGTGACACATAGGAACACCTGATCTCTATCCTCAAACTCCATAGGTCATCTCTATTGATCAGCATAAGACTTTTTTCATGATTGTGCAGTATCCATCCTCTTCCGAATCAACTCTATCTTCTTTGTGGTCTCCTGGAGAAGACAAGGTCCCAATATAGCTGGCTCTCCTACCTCCAGCCAGCATAAGGGTGATCGGCATGACCTACCGTACAAATCCTCGTAAGGTGCCATATAAATAGTTGCGTGAAAACTATTATTGTAAAAAAAATCCACAAGAGGTATGTTTTTTTCCTAAGAACCCCCAAAATCTAGGATGTATGCTTGAAGCATGTTCTCAAGCACCTAAATCGCATGCTCGGACTACCCATCTGTCTGGGGATGGTAAGTTGTACTCAAAAGGACCTGTGTTCCCAAAGCCTTCTGTAGCCCCTGCTAGATCCGAGAAGTAAAATGAGCATCCTTATCTAAAACAATGGAGTGTGGAACTCCATGTAAATGTACAATCTCTCGGATGTACAATCTTCCCATATCATCAACACTGAAGGTCTCCTTGAGGGGAAAGAAGTGAGAAACCTTCGTGAGTCTATCAATAATAACCCATACTACATCATTTCCTCAAGGCGATCTCAGTAAACCAGTCATGAAGTTCATCGCGACATCATTCCACTTCCACTCGGGAATGGACAACTGCTGCAAAATCCATGTTGGTCGCTGATGCTCTGCCTTCATCAGCTGATAGGTGGAACACCTCATGAAAAAAACCAGCAACATCTCTCTTCATACCTGGACACAAAAAATGATGGTGTAGATCATGATACATCTTGGTGACACCAGGATAACTGTCAAAACTAAGGAATGAAATTCCTGCATCATCTCCTAGCGTATGTATGTTGGAACCCATACGCACCCCTGGAAACTCAAAATACCATCCTCACCTATGGTCTATCCAGGAATAGCATCCTCTCCTGACACACTCACCCATAAGACCAGGCCTTTAGGATCTGATAGCTACCTCATTCTCAATCTATCAAGATGAGTAGTGGTAACAGCCACAGAAGAAAGAAAAGTCTGTCCCTTTCTATCGTGCACCTCAAAATGAATCTCAGAGAAAATATCTGTAAGCTGCAACTCACTACTATCCTTCTGAACTGCTTGTATCCGAGTCCTCCTGCTCAATGCATCAGCCATAGCGTTGCCTCTATCAGGCGTGTAGGCAAGCTCGAAGTCAAATGACTGAAGGTACTCAACCCACCTTCGTTGTCTCAATTTCAAATCACGCTAAGTGAAGATATACTTGAGACTTTTTTGGTCCGTGAAAACCACAAAATGCTCTCCCAAAAGATAATGTCTCCAACAACGTAAAGCATGAACAACTGTAGCCAGGTAGAGATCGTGTGTCAGGTAATTCCTCTCATGTGGCCTCAACTATCGAGACCCATATGCAATGACTCCTTCTCCCTACATAAGCACTGCTCCCAGCCCGACACATGAAGCATCATAGTAAACAGCATATCTCTTACCCAGCACTAGAAAAACTAGTATAGGTACTTAATTCAACCTCCCTTTTAGCTCCTAAAAGGCTGACTCATAAGAATCTGACCACAAGAACATTTCACCCTTTTAGTTAGATCTGTTAGTGGCGCTAAAAAGCATGAAAATTCCTACATGAAACGTCTATAGTATCCATCCAGTCCTATAAAACATCATACCTCAAATATTTTCTTCGGTTTCTCCCAGGAAACCACTGCTCTAACTTTCTTTGGGTCTACTGACACTCTTGTCTCTGAGAAAACATGACCCAAGAAGTGAATCTGGTCCATCCAAAAGTGTTTTTTTAGAGTTTAGCATATAACTTATGCTCTCTCAGTGTACTCAAAACGATCTCAAGATGGGTAGAATGGTCACGTCGAGTGTGAGAGTACACCAATATATCTTCTATGGAGACTACCACGAAAGAATCCAAGTATGGATGGAGCACTCAGTTCATCAGTTCCATAAAAATTGCAGGTGCATTTGTGAGACCAAAAGGCATAATCATATACTTGTATAGACCATACCAACTACGAAAGGATGTAAGAGGTATATCTGATGGTCTAATGTGCAAATGATGGTAACCGGACCTCAAGTTAATCATCAAGAACGTTCGGGATCCTCAAAAATGATCAAAGAGATCATCAATCCTCGGCAAGGGATATCGGTTCTTAACCATAAACTAGTTTAACTTTTGATAATCCACTCAAATTTTGAGGGTATTATCTGCCTTCTTCTCAAACAAGATAAGTGAATGATAGGGAGAAGTACCGGGTCAGATGAAACACTTTTTCTATAGATCCTCCAACTCCATCTTGAGCTCCTGTAACTCAGGTGTAGCCATCCTATTAGAAGGAAGGTAAATTGGTGTCGCTCCTAGCACAAGATCAATAGAAAATTCCACCTCTCACTATGGAGGCAAACCTAGAAAGTCCTCTGAAAAGACAACAATGAAACGATCCACCACAGGAGGAAAGTCCGTCTATGAAGTCCCCTGGTCATCCAGATAAAGACTAGCAATATGGGTTGTAACTCCACCCAACCCATGATTCTTGGGTTCTGCTCCACTCGCCTAGACATCCCATTCATCCTTATGAAAAAACGATCCACCCTCTGGTGATGTGAAACTCGCCCTACAGTGATAGAAATTGACAATATCTTGGAAGGGAACCAACCAGTCCATTCGGAGAATAATTTCATAGCCTGTCATCTTACAGAAATAGAGGACCCATAAAAAGTTACACCCACCAACTTCAAGAGGGAACCCCTTTCATAGACGTACATTTGTCATTCTATTCATCAATGGAGTGTCTAGCATCAAGATATCAGCAGAAGAAAAGATACAGAGCCCAAGGATCTACACAAAAGAAAAATATATAAATCTATGGAAAACCCATGTATCAAAAAGAGTAGAAGATAAAAATGTGGAAACTAGGATCGTACCTCGAACTGTAGAGGGTCTGGGATCCTACTCCTGCTGGGTCTTCTCCACTGAACAAGTTTGTTCTGTACCGCTACCCTGTGACCTTGCCTGACCATTCTGAGCTGATCCACCCTACTGTCGCTGAAATCCTAGCGACTGGATACCATGTCCATGACCTCCACCTTGGACTGAATGACCAGAATAGCTCTAGTTCCCTAGCAGATGAGAAATTGGTGGTGTTGTTCCCAAATGAGGGGTCATAGAAGAATTCATGTCACCAGCTTCTAGTGAAAAGATCTGACAGAAGCACTAAAGATGACCCATCATTCCACATGATCGGCACTCCACTAGGTCTCTCGGCCAATGTGGCCTAATATGCCCGCTCTTCCCGCACTGGTAGCACACCACCTAGATACCATAAAAAGTCTTTCGTCACCTCGGATCTCTGCTCTACGACTCCCTGCGGCACTTCCTGCTGTCATAAAGAGGGATACCAACCCCAGATATTGAACCGCCCTGGCTCAAATCTCCATAATCTCTCAGATTGCGCTCTGTGATCAGCGGCTGGTTGACTATAGAAGTGATAGAATTCAACCTGAAGATGTTCACCTGAATTCGTATATCCTGCAAGAGACCATCCTCAAACATCCTCGCCAGGAATAACTCATCACCTCTTGGAAAGGGTGTAAATCACTGCAGCTCTATGAAGCGAGAAGAATACTCAATAACTGGAAGATTACACTGTACTAGACTCATGAAATCTCAGGCTCTGTTGTCCCTCAATGTCTCCTGGTAGAAGTATTCATAGAAGGCATGCAAGAACTCATCCCACACCATAACCTTTTGGCGTACCGCCTATGAGATCACATCCCACCATCTCTTGGCGGAATCCCGAAGAATGTACGTAGCAAGCGTCACCCTCCTATCTGGAGGTGTATTCAGATACTCAAAGATAGAAAGAATGGCTTCTAACTATGACTGTGCATCTTGAGGTCCTCCTTCCCCTATGAAGGTGGGAGGATCCTACTACTGAAAGACCCACGTCAACTCTACCATAGAAGGGGGGGGGGATGTTGTACTCTTTAGAAGGTCTACATGAACCTCATAAAGCCCTCTCAGAATTGTGTGTCAGCACCTGTATTCGGAATGATGGTTGGTGCCAAGACTGACACAACTAGCGGATCTACAAGTAGTCCCTGATCAGCCACGTCTGGTGTCTGGTCGCTGCCTTGCAACTGGCGTACAACCGGAGGATGTCTCGGTGGCATGACTCTACAAGGTCAAGCGCACACCTTAGATCAAAATTATCAAGGACTAAAAACTAGAATTGTATGAAGGGAATAGGATAAAGAAAGAATTCAATTTTTTATAAACATGGATATAGGGCATATATAATTCCTACACAGTGTGCTCCCATAAGCCTTCACATGGGCGTGTACTTCTGCCAACCCAGGTCATGTAACACCCCATACACATGGTGTGTTGTCCTAACACATGGTGTGTACATGAATCCACTTCCCCTTCCCGAGTTATTCTACATGTCTAAGCCACACGGTTTTCCCAGAGCAAGACTACATGGCCTGTTACTGCCAGACACGACATGTACTAAACGAACTTCACCAACCCATGTTGTTAGTCACATGGCCGGTTACACAACTCATTCTACACGGCGTGTTCCATATGGACACGATGTGTACTTGAAGGGTTTCACTGACCCGTGTTGTTCGATACATGGTCGGATACTCGGGTTACATTACACAGCGTGTTCAAACTTGACATGGCGTTTATAAGCTAAGAATATCTATCTATGTCGTTAGTCACACGGGTGGACAAATGGTCTACACCACAAGGCATGTTCATCCGGCACACGGCGTGTTCTACCAAGATTTCCCAACCCTGCATTTTTTTCCACACAGTCGGTAACGCGGTTAGGGACTACATGACATGTACATACAGTACAAGGAATGTACTTAAGAAAAATAGTTTCTTCCCGAATAGAAGAGAACACGACATGTGTGTCCAACATTACATGCTGTGTATTCTAGGTTTTTCCAGATAGTAAGCCTTATAAACTACTCCAGATCGTAGAAAACCCTGAAGCCAACATTAAAGTTCCAAATTCCAATCCTTGAGGGCCCACACTCCCCGTGAATAAAATATTGGAATCTTATACTTTTCATTTACAAGTAAATCAAGTCAATGATCCACCAAATTCTGATCCATGAGGGCCCATAACACCTCAAGAACTGATGTTTGGAATTCATTCAAATGAAACCTTTCACAATTTAATACCCTATCTAATAGCATATATTATTATCAAAGCATCTATCACAACAACATGCATATCTAGCACAACACCTATCACAAAAACATGAAATCACTAATTCACCCTAAATGGCATGGTAAGAATGCATGACATGTGATTTATAACAAGTGTCTATATGATGCTTGAGATGGAATACCCTCATCTCATCGGGTTGAAACAGAAATAGAACATTCATAATATCAATGATAATAGCACAAAACATTTGAATCACAAAATGGTGAAATCAAATCAACTATAAAATTAAAAAACTAGAAAAATTGCAATAATGAGGTACATTGGATATTCCCCGTTCACGGGTCAGCTACTCTAGGGAATAGCTTATTACCAAGTACCTATTCCTTGGAATCCTTGGCTATAGGATCCAAACAGTAAGTCGAGAAGAAAGATCCCTTTGATACAACTTTGTAATGTCTCGGTTCTGGAAGCCACCTAGAGGCACCCTGTACTCGGTTGGTCACATGGCCTCAAGCGCATTTCCCCAAATTCCAGAGGCTACCGACTAGCAGCTAGGGCCTTGGGTGTGATAGTGGGGAAACTATGCCTTCATTGGTAGTGTAACAGAGTGGAAGTAAAACAGATTGTAATAGCGGAATCAGTAAAACATGTAATAAATAAAAAATGGGAGTAATAAAAAATTGGATCCCACGTATATAAATGATGCATTATACATATGTCTAGGAAAGAAACCAAACAAGTCACAATGCTGGAAAATAGTAATAAGCCAAAGTACAAAAGAAAACAGAAAATCTCCAGTAGCATCGCAAGCCTCAGCTTGGTCTCATTCTCTCCAACTCCTCAGCAATCAAGTACCTAAAGTGGAAGGGTTCTTTCCCTTATCTATACCTTGAGAAATGTAATATGTTTGGACCCAAAAGCATGACCCAAACATGGTGTGAGACTAATCCCTGTAGGAAACCACCAAAAGATCTGTGCCTAATTGTCAGTGAATATATGTGGAAGGTGATAAGCAAAAGGAAGAAGTAAACAAGGAAGTACTCAGAGTAAACAGTCATACAGTTCCATTTATAAGCATTACTTTTAAGAAATTAATCAAGTAAAACAAATACAAGCAACCCTCTAGGTAGTTCTCACAGCCTAACCCCTATGGCTCACCATACAAGGAAACATATACAAAAGATTCTTTGAAGAAGCACTCACTGTAAATTCCCCTTATCTTCAAGTGTGATTAAAGACTCTCTGAGGAACCACTCACCGTCAATTCCCCCTATAGTCTTTTAATGGTAGACTACATAAACTCTGAGGAAGCTCTCAATGTCAATTCCTCCTATGGTCTCATAATGTAACTATAGACACTCTGAGGGAGAACTCAAAGCCAATCCCCCCTATGGTCTCCCAGTGTGATAATTATGACAGACACTCTGGGAAATCCCTAAATGTCAATTTCTCCTATGGTCTCACTACACCAGGTTCCCGCAGCCCCATGTAAAGAAATCGTGCATAAACAATAATCATCAGCCAAAGTAAACCTCTAGAACTACTAGGAAAAACAATATATATCACATTAGAATGTCATATATAAATAATCACTCCATCCTACAATACTAGGCATGGGAAAGGAATAAAGCAGCTTAACTGGCAAAGCTAGACCAAATGGTCAAAACAAGAAAACATGGGAAAAACATTCACAGCTTAGAAAAGATAACCCTAATCTCAAAAATTAACCTCTATCCAATCAAGATAGTCATAGTAGACGAAAAAAGGGGTTAACACCATAAAAACACAATTCCCCATTCAAGGGTATTGGGCACTTTTGCACATATAACTCAAATACTATCTACGAAAAGGCACAAACCACCAACCTCAGTGTTGTAAGATCGTTATATGTGAACCCCATGCCTCGATTCACCCAATAACACTGTATATCTACAAAAACACTAAAAATTCTCAACTGATTATAGCTTGTGAAAGAGGAGAAATCACGAAATGAGGTTGTATAAGAAAAAAGAGAATATTGTGGTGATCTTAATGCAATAGACGGCGGTCGATTCGGAGAACGGATGGAAACTTGGGGGATCAGAGAATATTTGTCAGCTTACGGACGCTTTTGGATGAGTTAGGTTGAGAAAAAGAGCATTTGTTTCTTTAGACGCAACCTCGGTTCATTTAATAAAAAATAAAATACACTACGTGTACCTTTTAAGTACAGGGTGTGTACTTTCCCTTACTGGGTGCTACTTTAGGTGGCCTCCAGGTCACCACACCCGACTGTGTGCTCGGCCATTACATGGCCAATGCACAACTATGGGCGGAAACATAGTACATGGAATGTACATATAAGTACACGGCGTGTACTTCAAAAAAAATAAAGAATGTCCTCTTTTCATCAAAAACACCAGAAAAAGGAAAACATACCTGAAAAGAATATCTGGGTTCTTAAACCCACACTGATGACTTCTAATCCAAAATTCATCAAATCTTTAATCAATGGATCATGTTCTAAATGTAACTTGGTTAATGATGCATGATTTTTTCGACTCGAGGAATCCACCACTTTGTTTGATTTTTCTGGATGGTAATTGATTGTGAAATCATAATCCTCTATCAATTCAATCCATATTCTCTTCCCCATGTTTAATTCCTTCTGAATAAATATATACTTCACACTTTTATGGACAGTATATATTTTACATTCGGTTATATATAAATGATGCCTCCAAATTTTCAAAGCAAAACCCACAGCTACCAATTACAAATCATGTGTGGGATAATTTATTTCATGATGTTTTAGTTTTCATGAATCATAAGAAATTATGATAGCATTATGAATTATAACACAACAAGGTCCCTTCAATGAAGCAATATTGTAGATGACAAAATCACCATTTTGGGAAGGCAAGGCCAAAACTGGAGCATTCGCCAATCGCTTCTTCAGTTCTTGAAAACAAACATCACATTCTTCTATACAAATAAATATAACCCCTTTTCTTGTAAACATAGTTAGTGGGCTAGATAATTATGGAAATTTTTTAACAAACCATCATTAATAACCTGATAATCAATGAAAACTATGAATCTCTGTAACATTTTTAGGTCTTGGCCATTTATCAACTACTTTTTTTGGAAGGATCAAATGGTATTCTATCATTATTTATAGTATTCCAAAGGAAAGAAATCTGTTGCAACCAAAAATCACACTTTTTTGAATTTTCCATACAATTCATTTTTTTAAGGTTTGAAAAACAACCCTTATATGTTTTTCATGATCCTCTTTACTTCTAGAATATGCTAGAATGTCATCAATAAACACAACAAAAAACATATCCAAGAACTCATGAAATATTCTATTCATAAGTTACATGAATATAGTAGGTGAATTATTTAACCCAAAAGGCATAATTATATATTCATAATGATCAAATATAGTATGGAAAGATGTCTTCAGGATGTCTGCATCCTTTACTTTCAACTGATGGTACCCTGACCTCGGGTCAACCATCAAAAAATACTACGCTCCCTGGAGCTGATCAAACAAATCATCGATATGAGGAAAAGGATACTTGTTTTTAATAGTAATATTATTCAAGGCTCTATAATCAATGAAAAGTCTCATTGAACCATATTTTTTCTTAACAAATAAGACAGGATCACCCCATGGTGAAGTGAAAGTTTGGATGAAGCCTTTATCTAATAATTCTTGCAACTACTTTTTAATTCTAAAAGTTCTATTTGGGATATTCGATAAAAAGGTTTATAAATTGGTATGGCATCATGAACTAAGTCAATAGTAAACTCAACCTCTCGATTAGGAATAAAATCAGGAAAATCATTAAGACAAACATCTAGGTATTCATTTACCACAGGTATATCATTAATCTGGATAGTTCCCTTATCTTAAAAAATATGAGAAAGATAACTTTAATTTCAATCCTTTTTCAGTTTCGTAGCTTCTTAATATTTTATTAATGGTACGGGTTCATTCTTTACACAAAATGAAATTATTTCAGAAAAAACAGCTTCTTTTTATCTACAATCTATCTTAGAATGATAAAAATAAATCCATTCCATCCCTAGAATAACATCAAACTCTAATAGAGGAAAAACAACAGGTTTTGTAGGTAATATCGTTCCAAAGATAAGGATAGAAAGATACTTATAATTTATTTTTTCCAGAATATTTCTTCCAAGTTCTTTTACCATGATATCTGGTTTCATTTCATGAGGTTTAATTCACAATTTGTTTTGAAAATTTCTCATAAATGAGGGAATGTGTAGACCCTGAATCAGAAAACACATTCGAAAAATCTATAAAAACAAGAAATGTACCTGATACCACCTCATTTGATGGATCAACATATTCTTAAGTGGATGAAAATGATTTTACCAAACCTTTCTACATCCAATCTTGTTGATTCCCTACTTGAGTAACTCGATTCTTAAAAACATTAGCTAAATGACCCAATTCCTTACTGTTAAAGCATCTCACCATCGTTTTCTCATTAAATTTTAGATCATTTTCCTTAGACTCATGAGACATGTGTCCAAACATTCTACATCAGTATCATTTCCTATAATTTACAAGACATTCACCAGGATGCCTTTTACCACACTTTTCACAAGAAGGGAAATTCATTTTATTACCTCCAAACTTATTTGACGAGTTATTCCCCATTTATTTCCAACCTGACCACTTCTTATTCTTGTCATCACGAGGAACATATGTGTCAACAAACTCTATATAAACTTTTTCATCACAAATAACAAGCTTCTCATAGCTTCTAAACTCTCTTTAAGCAAAATCTATTCACAAAAAATAGTCTCAAACTATAGTACAATATATTAATTTTACTATCATAATCACAAGTAAAATCCAGAACATACCTGTCTAGTATTGTAAAATTGGATTCATATGATTCCACAAAATCATAATCTTTCTACTTCAGTTCCAAGAATTGTTTCTCCATTCTAGGTCGAACATTTTTGTTAAAATATTTTTCCAGAAAAAGACTCTTAAAATATTCACATTCCAGACTATCAAGATCATCTCTTTTTCTCATATTCTTAACCAGTGACCACTATTGATCAGCTTCAACTTCCAAAAAATAAATGGATAGTATTATCATTTTACATTCTTAACTTCTCATTACATAAAATATCTTTTCTAGAGCATTGATCCATCATTCAGCTATCACTCGATATGTGGTTCTAGTGAATGTTGGAGGATGTTGCCTCATAAAATGCTCCCAAAAAGACATGTTTCTTCATGGTAGATCATGTTTATATCTATCAGGGATACCACCCCCATTTATTTCTTCATTAAACTAATCCATTGCTTTTAAAAACTTCTTAGTTCCGATCCCCACCATTTTGGGTTGCAGATTCAGACAAACATCAGCCTCTTGGTGACTTCCTACTTCAGCATCCTTTTTTCTTCTGCAGAAAAGCATTTTGTACAAATATATCATAAATGAAGCAACATATTAATCCTTAAATTCTATGAAATTTAAAATTAAAATAGATTAAAAACAATTTATGGTATTCTTTTAATATCATCCCAAACCCTAAATTTATCTAAACCATCCTATGATAGAAACTATAAGGACTCGACCTTAAAAGGTTACTTAATCTTGAATTTAATGCAAGTCTATATATTAATACACATTGAAGATATTTTTAGGCTTATAGTTTTAAATAATTACGTTATCTTACATACATGTCATACCACTTTCATACAAGAGGATACTTACTAAAATAGTATCCATATTTTTAAAAATATAAAACATTAAAACATAAAACAATATTTCTTTTACAACACTCTATATCAAACATCACTACTCTCTTATTAATCTTACCCATCCTTATATCCTATGAAAAACATTTTAAAAAAATGGTATGATTATAAAACTCATTAAGGGATATAAAGAAAGAAAGTGGTAGTCATGTGATAACATAAAAACCAATAAAACCCACAATAATAAAAACGCATATGCATAGAAACATCATGTAGTTTCCTTGGGACATATTTACCATATCTCTCTAACATTCACCCTTACACATGGAATAACCCTTTGGTCAACTAACATCTTCATAGTACCCAATGCATTGGAGAACTATAATGGGGATCACCAGTCATATCTTGAGCTATAATGGGCTCAATCCCACATATCATGAGCTATAATGGGCTTAACCAAACATAAATAATGTCCAAGTAACATATCATGGTATCAAAGTATCTTGAAAATCTGAATAAACCAATCATTCCATAAACATATAAAAAATATCATTTTGAAACTTATTAAAGAGAGTTTTAAAAGGATTTTAAAACGAAAGTCCCTCAAAATATAATTAGAGTGAGAAATAATATAATGGAATGGATATGTGTATACACTGTAAATAAACATTGTGCAACATAAAACAAAAAATTATCACACCAATAATCTTAATACCACATAATGAATAAATAATAAGGTTAACACAAAAAATGGAAATTGGGTTAACAATTCCCTCACCTCGAGTTTTTCTTACTTAAAATGTATTTAAACCTTCTATATAATAGTTAAAAGAGTGTTATTAATATCTTAATGAAACATATTCATGTTTATTACACCTTATATGAACATTTTACAACATCATTCGACACATTTATTAGTAATGTTTATATTATTTACATTGTGTTGAGTGTGTTCTTTACGTGGTTTCCATGATTGGTTCATGATGGATATTCTTGTCGACTGGGAGTGAAAATACATAATGGGAATGGAATGGTAGTTACATATTTACAAAATCATAAATTATACCATTTATCATTATGAATTCTCAAATAATTATGATTTATAAGTTACAACATTAATGATGTTCATTTAGATCAATTTAGTGGTTCTTTGATAATAACAAACTCATTTTGTTTTGTAAATTAAATCCATGTGTACAAATGAATTATAGAAATATGTATAACGACTCATACTTTACATACATTGTTAATACTTCAAAATTGAAGCACCCTCATTACAACATATGACAAAACCACAAAGGACCGTATAGGTATAGTGTATTTAGAAACTGGGAAACATAAACAACTGGTTCATAAATCTTCTACAGTGTCTCCCATTTATTTCATCATATCTAGGGTCCCTTTTAGCATATTCTACTTAATATCCATCTTCCTGACCTGGGGAAAAGAAAACATAAAAGGGTGAGCTCAAATGCTCAGCAAGGGAAAATAAAGGAAATAAAAATCATATCATATATTTTTGAAAATCATAACCTGCAAAAGAGATCATAATATCATAACATGGAATAAATCATAAAAGTGAAAATGAGATCCCCATAATTATAACATGAAACTTGAAACTTTGTGGCATGCACACATAA
The DNA here is from genome assembly GCA_963277665.1 of Viscum album. Taxonomy (NCBI): domain Eukaryota; kingdom Viridiplantae; phylum Streptophyta; class Magnoliopsida; order Santalales; family Viscaceae; genus Viscum; species Viscum album. The sequence continues at coordinate 124,630,700 of OY728131.1, forward strand.
TCATGGAACATCATTTCTGGTTAGTCATGACTCATTGCCAAGACTATCTTAGTGGACAGAGTCCCTTTCTGAACCAAGTCACCCTCGTTCCAGTCCTGTTTCACTGAACCGGTATAACCAACCGTTCCATCCATGTCTATCTCATGAGATATAAAATCTTTACCCAATTCATTGGAGGGAGATATAGGTCCCACCCATCCTATAATGAATCCTTTCTTATGTGTGCCACATAATCATAAACCATACATCATAGCGTAACCCATGTAATAAAAATGGAATTCTTAAACAACATGACATCATAAAACAATTCATATAAGATAAAGGAATTCATAAAAATATTTCCATCACAACATAATCAAATCCATGTAATAATAGGGATAAAAACAGAACCCTTTTATTATCTTAGATGGAAAATAATTTTGATAAAATACTTGAACTCCATTCTTGAGGAAAATATCCTTTCTACTTCAAAAATATTTTTCCTTTCATAACATTTCATACGACTTTAAAATAAAAGAAGATGATTAAAAATAAACATGAAAACTTGTAAAGGAAGCTTCTTGGAAATAATGTTTTAAAAATCCATTCATGCCGTATAAGTTAAAAAAACATTCTTCTCGTACTTTTGTCGGAAAAGTCAAGAAAGTACCTCGTACGAAAAACGACAAAAGATTCCTTTCACATCCTTTACTAAAAATTTACCGAAGGGTAAAATTGAATATAAACTATTTTATAAGCATATAAATATTACATATTGAGGAAACATGGATGTGGATGATAAAATACACCCTAGTAAATGCCAAAGTATAAACAATCTCGGATAAAAATGAGATTGTGATATTTCCCTTACCTTAGGTCTGATTTTCTTTGTACGTGTCCGAATCTCCTGTATAATGGTTTAAATAATGTGTTTGACTTATTCCAGAATCATACATATTGATATGATATCATATATGGTCATGTTCTTAGCTTCTTGTTAGTAATATTTCATTGTTACTTGTTACTCGGGTCCTTATTGCCTTTTGTTCTTATGCGTGTTTTGCCGAATAAATTCTTATTCTTCTTTTAAGGTTATAGATACCTTATATCCAGAATGGTATTAGTGTAACATATATCATATTTATTCATTAAATTCATTTATATAATTACTAAGTAATGATGATCATGTAGAACGAGTCGCATCACATCGTGGAGACGGTATTCCGTACGTACGCATGAGTGATGATATCGTTCCTATGATCGTGAAACTATATTGGAGTATATATATATATTATTTCAGTATCAATATTACTTTATAATAATCATAAATAGTTACTCATTACACCATTATACCCATCCTTGTAAGGTGATGGTGGAAAATAGATTACACCACGGCGTGGAGACGGTATTCCGTACGTACGCACGCGCGGTGATTTCATTTTTCCGTAGGATGGATAGAAGGTGAATTAGGGTTGTTTCATATTTATAATAACATATCAGTATGTATGTAATACTGATGTTATTACTTTATCATGAAACAACTGAAGAAGAAGAAGTTGAAGAAGAAAGAAATTGAAAAGATCGGTAATGGATATTACCTCTTCTTTGGAACGCCTCTTTGAATCCTCCACTTAGGGAACTAAGATTGGTCTTTGAAGAATACCAGTACCTCTAGGATTATTCTAGGGAAGTGGAGAGGAGAAAATGTCAGGGTTTGGCCGAGCTTGAGTGCTCAAATTGGTGTGAGGAGGAGGGGGAGGAGGTGCCCTTTTATAAGGGAGGAGAGGGGCACCTTAGGAATATCTCAAAATATTATTTTATATTAAAGTCAAAATCGGTTTATAATGGTTCCAAAGAGTCTTATTTCGAAGCTAATGTGGGTATGGGTCGAAATCCTAACAACCAATAGGATTTAGACAAGTTTACGGTATTATTTTAACCTTATCAATTAGATTTAACTCTAACTTAAATAATTTAACTTTTACCGTGTCTTTTTGTTTTCTTTCACTATATGGTTAATACACTTACTATAACATGCCAAACGAACCCCAAGTTGTTTATTATTAATATATATATCCTTATCTAAGTCATTTTTCTGAACCTTAGATTTTTAGGAATAAAATTACAATTATTAATATAATATTTGATTTAAAAACTATTTTGTGTCCATTTTGACACTATTTGATATATGATTTTTGTGAAAGTCATAACAGAATTATATGTTTGAACCAAGTTGATTAAATCGACACTAATATATCATAGTAACCTAGAAAATTAGTGTAATTCATAAAAAGTCTCAAATTACATTTATTTATGTGTTTATAACATCAATTATGTCAATATTTCATTAATAAGATAATTACTCCATCATCTTTGTGTCATAATAAATGATACTTATTTAATCCCTAAAAATTCTAAATAAATTCCTATGATGTATATAATTGTATTAGCTTTCTGGAGACTATTCATGTTCGAAGTTTCATGAATCTTATCACTAGATTAAAATTATTATACTTATATAATTTAAGAAAGTGACATGTTGTCACATTCTTTGGTTTTAATAATAATTAAATTATTTTCATTGACAAAATTTAATTAAATGAATCTAATCCGACCCTTAGGTGATATGGGTCGACTTTTAGTCATCAAATAGTATTTTGACATTTTTAGGGTAATTTTAAAATATTATATTTACCCTTAATTGCCTGATTTACCTTTAACTATGGTAAATAAAATTTACCATAGTTACTATTCATAATTCCCAAAAATAAAAAGTAGCTTATTAACATAATTTGGACCAACTGATTACAAATATGGAATCCATTTTTCCAAATTCAATACACAAAAGATGCAGAAATTAAATTAAAATTAATCCCATTGTCGAAAGAAAATGGGTTTTTCTTTAAAACATTGCAAAAGATTGAATTGATTTAACCTACGAATTCAAGGTAAAATCAATGCTAATGACATACATTATATTAAATGGTAAAAATATATTCTATTTATACTTTAAAACCAGTCAATATTATAATTTAACCACATAAGATATTACGATGAAAAAAGTTGTTTTTAATTAAAATATAGCGTGTTTTTACTATTCATTAAAATATGAAAGTTATCGGAAAAATATCAAAACTTTATCTAATGTAAATTTTTATATCCTGATTAAAATTAAGAATTTTATTTTGTCAAATTGAACATATAAACATGTCAAAAACTAGATTTAAAGTGGGTGCGCCATCAAAAGGCGGCAAAACTGCATTTTCTGAAAAATACTTATTTTACCCGAAAAAATTATTTTGTTCTTATGTGTAAGATGAATAATGTTATAAAATTCACAATTTAGTTAACACTATTCATAACGGCTAGTTCATAACAATATTATAATAATATATCGTTGTTTAGTAAAACTCGGTATTGCGTACAACACAAGCTATCGAGGAAGGTCGCGATTGCGTGTAAAGTAAGCCAAGCAAGTGTGTAGTGAAAGATTCCTTTGATGATATATAAAAACAAAATATTACTCATAAAAATCTCAGGTGTCACATTTTACCCCCCTTAAAAAGAATTTCGCCCTCGAAATTCGTCATTTTGTAACAAACAGATGAGGATACTTCTCCCTCATCATATCCTCAAGCTCCCATGTAGCTTCTTCAAGTTGGTGGTTCCTCCATAAAACTTTCACCAAGCGAGTGGTCTTGTTTCGTAGGACTTTTTCACTACGATCCAGAATCTCTATCGGCTGTTCTTCATAAGAAAGATCTTGCTCCAGTGGTACAACTTCTGAGCTGAGTACATGTGAAGGATCTGGTATGTACTTTCCCAGGAGAGATACATGGAACACATCGTGAACTTGAGAGAGATTCGGTGGAAGTGCCAATCGATAAGCTACCTTCCCAACACGATCCAGTATTTCGAAAGGACCGATATATCTAGGGCTCAACTTCCCCTTCTTTCCAAATCTCATAACCCTCTTCCAGGGAGATATTCGTAAGAACACATTATCACCCACTTCAAACTCTAGGTCTTTTCTTCGGTTGTCGGCATAACTATTCTGTCGACTCTGAGCTACTCTTATGTGTTGTTGAATAGATCTAACCTTTTCTGCCATTTCATCAACGAGATCAGGTCCTAACTGCTTTCTTTCCCCAACTTCATCCCAGCAAGTTGGAGACCTGCATTTCTTTCCATAGAGAGCTTCATAAGGAGCCATCTGAATACTGGAGTGAAAGCTATTATTATAAGAAAATTCCACCAAAGGTAGGTGTTGATCCCAACCTCCTTTGAAATCCATAGAGCAAGCTCTCAACATATCTTCTAGGGTTTTAATTGTTCTCTCAGACTGACCGTCTGTCTGGGGATGATAAGCAGTGCTGAAACTCAACTCTGTATCCAGAGTATGCTGAAGACTTCTCCAGAACATCGAGGTAAATCTCGGATCCCGATCAGATATAATAGAAAGTGGTACTCCATGCAATCTTACCACTTCCTTTACATATATCCTGGAAAGCTGATCTAGAGAGAAATCTTCTCTAATAGCAATGAAGTGTGCAGACTTTATAAGACGATCAACTATGACCCAAATAGCATTATTGCCTTTGGATGATTTAGGAAGTCATGTGACAAAGTCCATAGTGATGTTTTCCCATTTCCATTCGGGTATGGGTAATAGTTGTAACATCCCCTTAGACTTCTGTCTCTCAGCTTTAACTTGTTGACAAACCAAGCATCGAGAGACATATTCAGCAACATCTCTTTTCATGTCATCCCACTAGAAGTACTCCTTCAGGTCCCTATACATCTTCGTGCTTCCATGATGAATAGAGAATGATGAACTATGAGCCTCATCCAGCAGCTCCTTCTTTAATTCGGGGATGGGAGGAACACAAACCTGATTCCTGAACTTTATTATCCCATCACAATCAAGGTTGAATTCAGGAACATTTATCACCTTCTTTTGTAACTCGACATCTTCATTCTGTGCCTCTTTAATCTTCACATGTATAGATGGTTGGACATTCATTTGAGAAAGATAATATTTTTCCCCATCCATTATAATTCCAAGATCCATCCTTTGTAAATCCATAAATATTGGATCTTTTGTGATCCTCATCATGGATAAACTAGCATGGTCTTGTTGACTTAATGCATCTGCCACCTTGTTTGCTTTCCCAGGGTGGTAATGGATTGAGCAGTCGTAATCCTTAATCAGCTCCAACCATCTTCTTTGACGCATATTCAACTCCTTTTGTGTAAAAATATACTTTAAACTTTTATGATCAGTATAAATATCACACCTTTCACCATAAAGGTAATGCCTCCAAATCTTTAATGCAAAGATTACCGCAGCCAACTCCAAATCATGTGTTGGGTAATTTTGCTCATTGATTTTCAAATGTCGTGAGGCATAAGCTATCACCATATCATTTTGCATAAGAACACACCCCAATCCCTTCTTGGATGCATCACTGTAGATCACAAACCTTTATCCACTACAAGGCAGTGTGAGCACAGGTGCACTGGATAACCTTCTTTTCAACTCCATGAAATTCTCTTCACATTCCTCTGTCCAAATAAACTTAACTCCTTTCCGAGTCAACTTGGTGAGTGGATTAGATAATCGTGAAAAATCTTTTACAAAACGTCGATAATATCCAGCCAAACCAAGAAATCTTCGGATCTCAGTTACTGTTGTTGGTCTTGACCATCTTTCAATAACCTCTGTTTTTGCTGGATCCACAGATATCCCCTCTTTTGAGATTATGTGACTTAAAAATGCAACTTTTTGAAGCCAAAATTCACACTTGGTAAATTTGGCATAAAGCTTCTCCTTTCTCTGGGTCTTCAATATAATTCTCAAGTGATCTTCATGCTCTTCCTTGCTCTTTGAATAGACAAGAATATCGTCTATAAAGACTACCACAAATTGATCAAGATAGTCTCTAAAGACTCTATTCATTAGATCCATGAAGATAGCAGGGGCATTAGAAAGACCAAATGGAATCACTAGAAATTCATAGTGTCGATACCTTGTACGGAAAGTCGTCTTTGGTATATCCTCCCTTTTGACCCTTAATTGATGATACCCTGAACGAAGATCAATCTTGGAAAAGTATTGAGCTCCGCGTAGTTGGTCAAATAATTCATCAATGCGTGGGAGAGGATATTTGTTCTTGATAGTGATCTTGTTAAGTTCTGGATAATCAATGCAGAGTCTCATTGATCCATCTTTCTTCTTAACAAATAGAACAGGTGCTCCCCAAGGTGACGCACTAGGGCGTATGAATCCCTTATCAAGATTCTCTTGGAGTTGCTTCTTCAATTCCTAAAACTCAATTGGGGCCATTCTATAAGGTGTCTTTGAAATTGGAAAAGCACCTGGTACGAGTTCTATTGAAAACTCAACTTCACGATTTGGTGGAAGACACGGTAATTCCTCCGGAAAGACATCATCAAACTCCCGTACAATGGGCATATTCTTAATCGTGAGTTTCTCACCAACCATTTGAGATAAATAACCTTCATTTAGTGGAATCAATACCCATAAGATGGAAGAAATTTCCACTGGAAGGTTATGTTCATCCTTGCATTGATAGACGATCGTAGATTGATCTAGAATATGAAATGTGACTTCCCTTCTTTGGCAATTGATATGAGCTCCGTATAAAGAAAGCCAATCCATGACAAGAATCACATCAAATTCCACTAAAGGAAGGATCACAAGATTTGCAGGAAGCACTTTCCCACAAACTTCAATCGGAGAAGAATTATAAACTTTTGATGCGACTGTTGTGCCATTAGGTGTTGTCACAGCTAACTCAACATCTAATTGTTGAGGTAATACGATGATACCCTTAGAAAAATTTTCAGAAATAAAAGACTGGGTGGATCTAGAATCAAATAAAACATTTTCTACTTTAGAGTGGATGGTAAGTGTACCTTTCACCACATCGTTATCATACTCCACATCACTAATAGAAATTGCATGTGACTTTCCTTTGTCTTTAGCCTTAAGATTTTGTTGACGTCGACCATCATCATCAACCCTTGGATTTGGGCATTGATTGGCATAATTCCCCATCTCCTTGCACTTGAAACATTGAAGTGTAGTAGGTTCATTCTGTGTATCCCTTCCTTTTTTTGCATCATTAGACATCTACTTCCCATTATCGCAGCATTCAAATGCCCGATGACCTTCCTTTCTGCATTTGAAACATTTACTTGTCCCTTTAAGACAACTCCCTCAATGTTTCTTTCCACACTTTGAGCATAAGGGAAAGCTCATCTTCATTTCAGTGTGCTCTTTAGATTTTCCTTTGAATTCCATCTTCCTCTTCTTATCAAACCCTTGTGACTGATGGGTTACTACAATCTCCATCTCGACTTTGAGATTACATCGAATGATTTCCTCGTAGCTATTGAAGTCCCTTATGGCTAACGCCCTTCGAAGACTTGGTTTTAAGCCACTAAAGAATCGATCGATCTTACTCTCAGGTTGGATAATAATACCAGAAACGTACCTCACAAGCCTTGTAAAATTTGCTTCATAGGTACCAACAGATTCATCATCCCTTTGCTTTAGTTCAAGAAACTCTTTCTCCATCTTTGTTCGGAGAATACGAGGGAAGTACTTATTTAAAAATAAGTTCTTGAACTCGTCCCATTCCATAGACTCAATTTCATCCCTTTTCCTCGTATTCTTAATAAGATTCCACCATTGATCAGCATCTCCTTCCAAACGATACACTGCTAGGATGAATTTATCATGTTCAGAACATTGAAGAACTGAAAATATCTTTTCAGTAGTATTAATCCATTGTTCAGCAACTAATGGATCAGTAGACCCACTGAAAGAAGGTGGACGCTGCCTCATGAAGGATTCAACAGAATGTTGCTCCTTCCTTTGCTCGTTTGGAAGTCCTGCATGATTCATAGCTTGAGAAAGTTGTGTGAGAATGGCTACAAGATTTTCCATTCCAGCTCCCATATCGTTTGGTTGCTGAGGGGGACAATCATTGCATTGCCCATCGCATTCCGCATTAACACGGTTCCTTTGGGTTCCAGCCATTGACTAAAACCAAGAATAATAGTGTGAGCAACACTAGTTATAATAGGAAAACCACATAATTCAAGAATAAAATTTTCATGCTTAAGGTCTTATCCTAGGTTATTCATGGCCATTTATAAAACACTAAGATTTTGTTCTATGCTTAGACTTATCCTTAGGGTTCTTACTAAGGCTTTCACATCCTAGTTTCCAAAGGTTGACTATACCTTTCCTTTGATACCAACTATAACGACCCATACTTTACATACATTATTAATACTTCAAAATTGAAGCACCCTTATTACAACATATGACAAAACCACAAAGGACCGTATAGGTATAGTGTCTTTAGAAACTGGGAAACATAAACAACTGGTTCATAAATCTTCTACAGTGTCTCCAACTTATTTCATCATATCTAGGGTCCCTTTTAGCATATTCTACTCAATATCCATCTTCCTGGCCTGGGGAAAAAAACATAAAAGGGTGAGCTCAAATGCTCAGCAAGGGCAAATAAAGGAAATAAAAATCATATCATATCTTTTGGAAAATCATAACCTTCAAAAGAGATCATAATATCTTAACATGGAATAAATCATAGAAGTGAAAATGAGATCCCCATAATTATAACATGAAACTTGAAACTTTGTGGCATGCACACATAATCATTGAACATCATTTCTGGTTAGTCATGACTCATTGCCAAGACTATCTTAGTGGACAGAGTCCCTTTCTGAACCGAGTCACCCTCGTTCCAGTCATGTTTCACTGAACCGGTATAACCTACCGTTCCAGCCATGTCTATCTCATGAGATATAAAATCTTTACCCAATGCATTGGAGGGAGATATAGGTCCCACCCATCCTATAATGAATCCTTTCTTATGTGTTCCACATAATCATAAACCATACATCATAGCGTAACCCATGTAATAAAAATGGAATTCTTAAACAACATGACATCATAAAACAATTCATATAAGATAAATGAATTCATAAAAATATTTCCATCACAACATAATCAAATCCATGTAATAATAGGGATAAAAACAGAACCCTTTTATTATCTTAGATGGAAAATAATTTTGATAAAATACTTGAACTCCATTCTTGAGGAAAATATCCTTTCTACTTCAAAAACATTTTTCCTTTCATAACATGTCATACGACTTTAAAATAAAAGAACATGATTAAAAATAAACATGAAAACTTGTAAAGGAAGCTTCTTGGAAATAATGTTTTAAAAATCCATTCATGCCGTATAAGTTAAAAAAAAACATTCTTCTCGTACTTTTGTCGGAAAAGTCAAGAAAGTACCTCGTACGAAAAACGACAAAAGATTCCTTTCATATCCTTTACTAAAAATTTACCGAAGGGTAAAATTGAATATAAACTATTTTATAAGGATATAAATATTACATATTGAGGAAACATGGATGTGGATGATAAAATACACCCCAGTAAATGCCAAAGTATAAACAATCTCGGATAAAAATGAGATTGTGATATTTCCCTTACCTTAGGTCCGATTTTCTTTGTACGTGTCCGAAGCTCCTGTATAATTGTTTAAATAATGTTATTGACTTATTCCAGAATCATACATATTGATATGATATCATATATGTTCATGTTCTTAGCTTCTGGTTAGTAATATTTCATTGTTACTTGTTACTCGGGTCCTTATTGCCTTTTGTTCTTATGCGTGTTTTGCCGAATAAATTCTTATTCTTCTTTTAAGGTTATAGATACCTTATATCCAGAATGGTATTAGTGTAACATATATCATATTTATTCATTTAATTCATTTATATAATTACAATGTAATGATGATCATGTAGAACGAGTCGCATCACATCGTGGAGACGGTATTCCGTACGTACGCACGTGTGATGATATCGTTCCTATGATCGTGGAACTATATTTGAGTATATATATATTATTTCAGTATCAATATTACTTTATAATAATCATAAATATTTACTCATTACACCATTATACCCATCCTTGTAAGGTGATGGTGGAAAATAGATTACACCACAGCGTAGAGACGGTATTCCGTAATTACGCACGCGCGGTGATTTCATTTTTCCGTAGGATGGATAGAAGGTGAATTAGGGTTGTTTCATATTTATAATAACATATCAGTATGTATGTAATACTGATGTTATTACTTTATCATGAAACAACTAAAGAAGAAGAAGTTGAAGAAGAAAGAAATTGAAAAGATCAGTAATGGATATTACCTCTTCTTTGGAACGCCTCTTTGAATCCTCCACTTAGGGAACTAAGATTGGACTTTAAAGAAGACCAGGACCTCTATGATAATTATAGGGAAGTGGAGAGGAGAAAATGGCAGGGGTTGGCCGAGCTTGAGTGCTCAAATTGGTGTGAGGAGGAGGGGGAGGAGGTGCCCTTTTATAAGGGAGGAGAGGGGCACCTTAGGATTATCTCAAAATACTATTTTATATTAAAGTCAAAATTGGTTTATAATGGTTCCAAAGAGTCTTATTTCGAAGCTAAAGTGGGTATGGGTCGAAATCCTATCAACCAATAGTATTTAGACAAGTTTAGTGTATTATTTTAACCTTATCAATTAGATTTAACTCTATGTTAAATAATTTAACTTTTACCGTGTCTTTTTGTTTTCTTTCACTATATGGTTAATACACTTACTATAACATGCCAAACGAACCCCAAGTTGTTTATTATTAATATATATATCCTTATCTAAGTCCTGTGTCCTAACTTTAGATTTTTAGGAATAAAATAACAATTAATAATATAATATTTGATTTAAAAACTATTTTCTGTCAATTTTGACACTATTTGATATATGATTTTTGTGAAAGTCATAACAGAATTATATGTTCAAACCAAGTTGATTAAATAAACACTAATATATCATAGTAACCTATAAAATTAGTTGAATTCATGAAAAGTCTCAAATTACATTTATTTTGGTGTTTATAACATCAATTATGTCAATATTTCATTAATAAGATAATTACTGCATCATCTTTGTGTCATAATAAATGATAATTATTTAATCCCTAAAAATTCTAAATAAATTCCTATGATGTAGATAATTGTATTATATTTCTGGAGACTATTCATGTTCGAAGTTTCATGAAGTTTATCACTAGATTAAAATTATTATACTTATATAATTTAAGAAAGTGACATGTTGTCACATTCTTTGGTTTTAATAATAATTAAATTATTTTCATTGAACAAATTTAATTAAATGAATCTAATCCAACCCTTAGGTGATATGGGTCTACTTTTAATCATCCAATAAGATTTTGACATTTTTTAGGGTAATTTTAAAATATTATATTTACCCTTAATTGCCTGATTTACCATTAACTATGGTAAATAAAATTTACCATAGTTACTATTCATAATTTCCAAAAATAAAAAGTAGCTTATTAACATAATTAGGACCCACTGATTACAAATATGGAATCCATTTTTCCAAATTCAATACACAAAAGATGCAGAAATTAAATTAAAATTAATCCCATTGTCGAAAGAAAACGGGTTTTTCTTTAAAACATTGCAAAAGATTGAATTGATTTAACCTACGAATTCAAGGTAAAATCAATGCTAATGACATACATTATATTAAATGGTAAAAATATATTCTATTTATACTTTAAAACCATTCAATATTATAATTTAACCACATAAGATATTACGATGAAAAAAGTTGTTTTTAATTAAAATATAGCGTGTTTTTACTATTCATTAAAATATGAAAGTTATCGGAAAAATATCAAAACTTTATCTAATGTAAATTTTTATATCCTGATTCAAATGAAGAATTATATTTTTTCAAATTGAACATATAAACATGTCAAAAACTAGATTTAATGTGGGTGCACCATCAAAAGGCGGCAAAACTGCATTTTTTGAAAAATACTAATTTTACCCGAAAAAATTATTTTGTTCTTATGTGTAAGATGAATAATGTTATAAAATTCAAAATTTAGTTAACACTATTCATAACGGCTAGTTCATAACAATATTATAATAATATATCGTTGTTTAGTAAAACTCGGTATTGCGTACAACGCATGCTATCGAGGAAGGTCGCGATTGCGTGTAAAGTAAGCCAAGCAAGTGTGTAGTGAAAGATTCCTTTGATGATATATAAAAACAAAATATTACTCATAAAAATCTCAGGTGTTACAATATGTATGAGACATAATAAATATATTATAACCTAGTTCAACCATAAAAATGTTTTCATGACTAGACTTGAAATAATTAAAGAAAATTGAAATCACATCGTCCACAATGTCGGTAATTCGACCCATCACGGGAAATGTTTTTATTCCTTGAAGAAGTGGGGTAGGAGAAGAAGAATGATGATGAATTTTCCATGAACATGAAAAAATCCAGAATATAAAAGATTTATAGATATTACAGTCCTCTTGAATAAGATAAGGGTAAGGTACTATAAAATAAAAAATAAAGGAAAGGAAAACAAATGAAAAGGAGGAGGATTTCTTACCTCTTGATCTCTTCTCTTTAAGATCATCCTTAAGGCATTTGATTTTGGCCTTTGGGTTAAACCAGTAGGTATTAGACATGGGGAAGGTTATTGGGGAGGTAATTTTGAATAAATTAGACAACGATCAAGGCTAGAGATTTGTGGGAGGAAGAGGGGAATGAGGGTGGTATTTATAGTGGAGGATAAGAGGCAGTTTACATAATTTATATCATTATTATAATATTCTTGTTCTGGACTATGAATTGTCTCAATTTATGTGACCCCAAATAGTAATAATTGCATGTGAGTTCAAACCAAGGGTCATTACATCACTTAGGATCTCATAAATAGTGTATTTTACTAATAATTTGAATATACGGTTATTACCGCATTTCACTATTCATTGAAAATTCAATAATTTCATAAAAATTCCCAAAATTCTCCCTAACCATTTTTTGACGTGAAGAATTAAAAAATGATATAAATTTTTTTAAAATACTTTTCTAAATATTATTAATTTAATTTTCAATTAAAATCATAATTAATTCAAAAATTAACAATTTTAATTCTATAACTGCTTTTATAACACATTCAAAAATTAACCAAGATGTCATTATCATAAAGCCTGAAGAAAATAAAATAATAAAAACAAATTACTATTCATTAGGGTCATATTACTATTAATATTACTATTGATAAGTGTATTTTATTATTTACCAAAAAATCAATTTGGTTCCATCAAACTCCAAATAACTTAATGAATACAATTGTAGATGACCGTTTTTCGAAATTAAATACATAGAGCAGCAAAATTATTATTAAAGGATAGTTATAAATATCTACTTAAAACAAAGTTTAATGAATTTCAGTTTTTTTAAACCTTGGGGTGTTACACATGAATGTTACTCTCCTATTCTTATTTCTTGAAAATACATTTTGTTTAGTAAATTTTTCACCTTAATTGCTCATGATTCCAAACAAATGTGTTTAAGGAAATCGAATTTATTTATTTCTTCTTTCAGAAAAACTTCTTATTCCATATCCTTGTTTTCTAAAAAATAAAGATTGTTTTTACTATTCCACTATGATTAATTAAATAGATTTTTACCCATTTTTAAATTTTCCATAATGGTTTTAAAAGAATCTTCCTATAATTTTGAAAATGACGTACTTTTGAAACTTTTTATAATAGTATGAAAGGGATGTATTTATTTACTTATACAGTAAGAAAAGAGTTTCCCACTATCTCAACCATAGTTTTCCATATATATATATTTATATATATATATTCACCACTATTATAAACACTCAATGATTTTATTATTACTTTATATGTTTTTATGATTATTTTTAATGAAAATGTTTTCATTGATATTTGGTAAATCATTAAATGGGTTATTTCAAAAAAATGTGTTTCCATTAGGAAATGTTCTAACCAATTTTTTAACGGCATTTTTCATTAAATATGACATCCTTTTATGTTAATTCTATTTTACAATGGATATTATCAATGGGTAATATCCTTATTATTTCTCAGAATGGTTTTTATTTGTGATGATAAGATTTTAGGAAACCCATTCCTTTTCTATGGGTTATGTAGTGATGAAATGATGAAATTTTTAGGAAGCCCATTTCATTTCCATGGAATATGTTGTCACAACCCATCCCACTGGGCCTGGACATGACTACCCCAAGCATGCCTTCCATAGGCCATGTGTTGGTGACTAGCACCTGAAGGATTTTCCCAAACTGCAAAGCCATTTCCTTTGAGATCTGTACACACTCAAAAAGGAAAACTGAAGTAAACGACCAACAAAAGTAAGGTACAACCAAGCGAGTAAAGTATGACCACAAGTACAACTGTAAACTGAAAACAGTGGGCCGAAATACAAGCCCTATAAATTTAAGGAAAGTAAATAGCTATTGTTTCTAGCCTAGAGATCTACCTGGAGGGTATTAGCTATAAGTATGAAGTCAAAGAAGAGGATCTAGACTACTCCTATCGCACCAAGCTCCACTGGGTCCCAAACCTCCAAAGTCTACCTCAAATCATCAGTAGTCTACACGAGACACAACAAGGTGCAGGGGAATATCGTGCAGGGGTGATTATAAAAATACCTAGTAGGGACCCTGAGACCCCCAATGGTCTCTCAGTAATCCTCAAAGGAAAACATCACATGAAATACCACAAAGTAAATATCACAATCATGATCTATATCATGAACCACAAATCAAAAGAGACAGCTCACTCTAACGGTATAACTTCATGGTTACTAGGATAGGGATGACTAGTCATAAATCCAGATCATCCTATCCATAGTAACTCTACTACTGACCCGTATTGGTCATTGTATGCTGACCCATATTGGTCGATAGATGTCAACCCGTATTAGTCGTAGGTGCGGACCCGTACTAGTCGTTATATGCTGACCCCTATTGGTCGCTACTGCTATCCTGTATTGCTCGCCGGTGATGACCCATATTTGTAGATGGTGCTGAACTGTCTTGGTCACTGATTTAGAGGTAGGAATGATTAGTTTTATAGCTAGATCATCCCACTATGGAGTTTCTGATACTGACCCGCCTTGGTCGCTCTTCATCATAATGTCACATCTAGCCACTGGATTCCCACATTAAGTATGCATGATCTCCAGATGTCTCTTACCCTCAATACATTGGTCATATTTTAACCAGTATGATGTCCCGCATAAAGCATACCCAAGGTACTGCCCCGTCATAGGGGTCCCAACGTGACAGACGGCGTGTCGATCGAACCTCTAGTATATTAGATATGAGAACTTTTGTAAAAAGGGCCCGGTTGGATTCAAGTCTGATCCAAACCAGGTCGCATGTCAAACTCTGAAAAAAAAACTCACTTATATTATCTCCAAATGACTGCCTTGTCATAGGGGTCCTTATTCTATTGACGGCGTGTCGATCGGACGCTCGGTCTGTTAGTTACACCACTTTCCTTGAAACAGGGGTGTTCGCACCTCGATCTGGCCGGGCTTGGTCGGACCCACTAGAATATTCCAAAAGGACCATTTCCCAAAAGGGGACCCAACCCCGCTGACGGCATGTCAAATGTACACTCAGTTCGTCAGTTACGGGTGTTCCTTTATTCGGGGGTCGATTGGGTCTGGGCCCTGTCTGACTCGGTCAGTTTGGCCCGAGGCAATGGGTCTCAGGGTCTACCTGACCCCACCTGGGTCAGTCCCATTAAGGTTCGGCCCGGTTCACTGGGTCCGTCCCGTTGGGGTCGGGCCGGCTGGTTTTCGAGCCTGGGCGACGGTTGGCCCAACCCGCTGGGTGGGGCTAAGCCCACCCGCACTGGCCCACTGGGTTGCGGGTCTGGCCCACGTCCAGCTAGGTCCGCCTGAAGGCAGACTGCTTTACCCATCTGGCCCCACGGATGAGGTTCTATTTCCTTCAGCTGGTGGGGAACTACCCCAGCGTGTGTAATGGTCGGGCCGTAGGTCGACCGGCCTCCAACCGATGTGGCGCCGCACCGCACCATGCTGCACCCTCTTATCGAGGCCCGCTAACCGCAACGCCTATGGGCACCTCCATTCTCCCGCATGATCAGATTTTCATGTCCGCCTTTGGCCACCCCACCACGTGATGGCGCGCCACCTCTCCTCTGTCGGTGACCTGTTTCCGCGGGTCTTCTCCGACCACCACCGGCATGGCATGCTGGCAGTTGTTTCTGTAGGCCACCAGAATGTTGTCGTCATATAGCAGCCCTCAAATGCCTTACTGCCACATTAATTTCCCCGCCATGATGAATTCACCAAGTAAACATTTAGTGGAGGATCCATTCCTTGTCGGTTCCAGCCCTCTCCCTCCACATTAGCATTTTATACTTCAGGAAAAATTAATAATAATAAAATGAAGAGTAATCCCTGATTTTATGATCTCGCAACAATCATCCCCATTATTAGATGAGACGTGGATCAACCTGTTAGTCGGTTGGTCTGTGTTCATTATATTTTTCATGAATGGAAAGAGAGGGAACATAAAAACACATAATCACATACCTTTTATGACATTTGTGTTCGCACATTCTTCCTTAGGGATTTTACAACATCGACGACGCTTCCCACTTCCGACATTCGAAAGGTGTTCTTCATCATTCGTCATTCTTCACTAGGGTGGAAGTGCATCAGAGCTATGCCTGAGAATCCTCCAAATCCTTCCCCTTATTTTTTCCACCATGTTGAACTTTTTTATAGAACCATGCTACTGCGTTTCCATAATGACGTGGTGTCGCATCATTACATTGTTTCATTTAGGAAACAACGTCGCTATTTTGCACCATTTAATTCATTTTTACGTTGCGGAATATGGGACATCAAGTGTTTCATTAAATGTTACATGTCACCACATTGTCACTTCCTTGAAGCGTCGTTTTCTACCATGCAACAGAGAAAATGAATAAAATAATTTTTTATAATTATTTTTTTATTTTTCTCAAAAAGTCTAAATATTAACTTTTCTTTTCAGCCCTCGCAGGCTGAAGTTAAGATGTTTCTAGGAAAAACTTGGCATTCCGGATTCAATGGTGTCCTAGGATTTTTGATCTGAGCAACGAGTCAAAAGATAGAAAATGTCACCCACGCATTTAAAAAACTTACCCGAAAAAAAAAGTTCATAAATTTATTTAGGGCACACCGGGCCTCAGAATCATGCGCCTTCAATTTTCACAGACTCTTAATAATCCCAAATAATTTAAAAAAAATACAGGGAATTTTCTGGGTCATTACATTCTCCCCACATTATGTCATTACATCCCCAAAAGACAAATAAGGATACAAAATCAAAGTGGGGTACTGGGCACGCATATGAGCCTCTCGCTCCCATATACGCTCCTAGAGATTCTCATGCTGCCAAAAAACTTGCATTTGAGGAATTGACTGCACACGAAGGAACCGCTCCTATCGATCCTCTATCTCCACCGGGAACTCTCCAAAAGTCACCTTGTCGTTAATCTCCAGCTCTCCATGGTCGATGACGTGAGATGGGTCAAACGCATATCTTTTCAACGAGGATACATAGAAGACGTTGTGAACCCTCTCCAACTGCGGTGGCAGTTCCAAGTGGTATTCCACCTCACCAATCCTCCAAAGTATCAAGAATGGTCCGATAAACCTCAGTGAGAGTTTCTTGCCTCGACCAAATCTCTATAGTCCCTGCTGAGGGGAGGCTCACAAGAATATGTTTACCCCATACTAAAACTCTAATGTTCTCCATCGCCTATCAATATAGGGGATCAGTCAGCTTTGTGTAGTCTTCATCTACTCTCGGATGACCTGCACCTTCTCAATGGTAGCTTTTACCATCTCTAAGCCCACGAGTGCTGCCTCTCCTGGATCCATCCAACACGAGGTCAATTTGCACAGTCATCCATAAAACTCCTCAAAAGGGGTCATACCAATGATGGAGTGATAGTTGTTGTTGTACGCAAACTCAAGAAAGGGTAGGTGGTCCTCCCAATTGTGACCAAAATCTAGGACCTATGCACAAATCTTGTCCTCCAATGTTTGGATGGTCCACTCAGTCAGACCATCTATCTGCGGGTGAAAAGTCGTGCTCAAGCGGAGCTGAGCCCCAAAATCCTTCTACAATCCTTTCCACAATCGGGATGTGAAGCATGCATCACGGTCTAAGACTATCATCAAAGGCAACCTGTGAAGTCATGTGATCTCATGAACGTAGAGACGTCCCAAGCTCTCTACCGAACCCTTCTCTCAAATATCAAAGAAGTGGGCCGACATGGTGAGTCGGTCAATGATCACGGAGATGGTATTATTCCCTCTGGACGTATGTGGTAACCCCGTCAGGAAGTCCATCGATATCCCTTCCCACTTCCAATCCGGTATCTCGAGGGGTTGGGTCAAGCCTGCTAGTACCCGGTGCTCGACCTTCACTTGCTGGAAAGTGAGGCATCTAGAAACAAACTCTTCTACAACTTTCTTCATCCCTAGACATCAGTACTGACACCATAGGTACTAATACATCTTCATCACACCTGGGTGTAATTCCAAGGGGGGTTTATGGAACACCCTCAGCACCTCCTCTCATAATTCCACCAGTAGAATTGTACGTCCTCTAAAAAGGATAGTATGCTCCCCACCTTCAGAATATCTGTCAGGTGCATGGACTAAGGATATCTGAGCACATGTAGTCTTGTAGCATCCATCTTTGAGTTGCGCCACCCTGACTAGCTAAAGGAGTGGAGGGGAAACTACCATCGACTGGACACAGACTCTCTCATCTCTATGCACGTAGGATATCTAAAGCGAGGCTAATTATAAGGCCCCAGCCTTAAACCTTACTTAATCTTGAGTTATTACAAGATTACACATTGAGGATCTTTTCGGGTTTAGAGTTTTAGAGAATTAGATCATAAAACTTTCATTACATTCCACATATAAACAAAGTGGTTACATAAAGATAGTATTCTTCATTCCCATCAATAGAAACACATTTAAAATAAAACATGGATTATTTCTTGACACATCCTTGACTCTATCATCTTATCATGTACCTTTCCCTTGACCTGTGAAAACATTTCAAAAAAACTTTGAATGAGCATAAAAAGCTCAGTATGGGTTATAAAAATATGGAAAGGAAACATGGGTACATATGTACATAAGGATGAGATCATACTTTACCCATAAAACATAAGCACTTTAACATACCTCATCAAATCATGAATAAATCATAGAAATCATAAGACATAAAGGTAACTTGAGGCATTCATAACATTCTTACGTAGGGAGTAACCCTCTTGGTTACATTTGGAATACCCATCACAGTATATTCCCTAAATCTCTTTGGGGAAACCTTAACGTTTCACTCCTTCGCGTTACCCAATGCATTGGAGAGCTATAACGGGCTCACCCGCCCTTAGTTTATCACGGAACCACCCGTCTTCATAATAATGCCCAAGAACCATAACATAATCATATCACATAAAACATGCATAAATGAAACATATCATTTCCACATTTCAATCACGAGATATCAATACAACACATTGATATAATAAAAACATTATGAAAACCATTTTCAATACCAAAATAAAAGAAAAGTAAAACATGGTATTTATTTTTCTTTTAAAAAGAAGGTATGGCTTGTAGAGGAAGCCGAAACTCAAATAATGGTCACGAAGGCGGAGAAGTCGTTGTCGCCGCATACGTATGACAAAAACATTCCCTTTTTTTGTTTAGTAAACGCTTCATATAAAAAAGATTCCTTTTGAATAAACGTAAAATTCAAAGGGGTTTATACACCGTATAAAAGAAAGTTGTGTATAAAATAAAATATGCCTCAATGAAAAGAGATTGAGACGAAGTCCCATACCTCGTATCCGACTTGACCTGACCGTTCTTTAATCTCCTGAATAATAAACTTGAGTTAATCTCTACTTTCTTATGAATCTTTTTCAAGTTAATTATTCCTTTTATACCATGTTATGAACATCATGTAATCATTTAAGTTAATAATGTTCATTTTGTCGGTATTTGGTTCTTAAGTCAAAAATAGACTTCTTACACTTACATGTTGTTAATTTGGTCAAAGGTTCATTATATCCAGAATGATATTAATGATTTGGATAACATATATATCATATATATTCATCATATACATGTATTTATAATATTACATCACATTTAGAGGTAAGAAATGAAATGCACTATTCATGGAGACGGTAAGCCGTACGTACGCATGAACGCTACTTCCATTTCTATTTCGTATTTTCTGGAATGGAATCATAATGATATAAGAGTATATTATAATTCCAGTATAATAACATATATAATATCATTAACTTTATCCTTTACACACCCCACATATGGTATTAACGAATCAAATCACTTTCAGGGGGCAGTAGTCCGCACTTCCTAAAATAAAGATATCGTGTTTACCCATAATGGGAACCATAATGGTATGCCCAAAATGAAAAGAACAAAAGCTTAAGTAAAACATAAACATATTATATATCATATATAAAAATAGTGACATCATAATGGCCACCTTTGAAGGTGTTAAATGAGTATTGAACAATCATCATTTCGGGAGGCAGAATTTCGCCATCCACGGAAACCGTATGTTCTTTAACCATTTGATGTAGTT
The DNA here is from genome assembly GCA_963277665.1 of Viscum album. Lineage (NCBI taxonomy): Eukaryota > Viridiplantae > Streptophyta > Magnoliopsida > Santalales > Viscaceae > Viscum > Viscum album. Next base: position 124,651,359 of record OY728131.1, read on the forward strand.
GTGTGAGAGTGTAGCTCAAATAAATCTTATAACAACATCCTCGTACATTGAAGATACTGTTTTTGTTACAAAAGAAGTAGATAAAAAGAGTTTAGGGGGTTGGAGAAGAAAAATAAAACAAATGAACATGAGAGAATGAATTACCTTCAAAAGTGTAACTCATTTTGATTTGAGCCTAAAGGCTTCCTTTAAAAGGATTCTGCCCAAAGGGAATCCTCTAGGATGAGCAGAGGGATGTGGAGAGAGTAAATGGGCAGAGTTTGGCCGAGCAAAAGGCTTGAGGAGTGTGTGAAACGAGGTAGAGGTGGGGGCCTTTTATAAGAGGAGAGGAGGGGTACTTTTGGAAAGTAAAGAAATATTACTTTATTTGAAAATGTGTTTCGGTTTTAAAAGGTCCCACATTGATATAATTCGTGGATAAGGTGATAAGGGTTATAAATCCACTCATCCAATTGGTTTTGGACATGTTTAGTTCATATAGTTTATATTATCTTTCCATTTTATTTAAATCATCAAATAATGATGTCATCGCTACATCATTATTATGTCATAAATAATTTAATTTATTTAGTGTCTAAAAATTATAAAAAAAATACTATGATGTAGGAAATATTTTTCTCTTTCCAATGACTATTTATAATAAAAAATATGATCTTTATAAACCCATGTAAAAATTGTTTTTGTAAAACATATTATGTTTGTGTCATTTTTACTTTTACATTAAATAAAAAGTTATTTATGTCATTTCCCAACCAAAATGTCTCCATGGGGTCCCCAAGTTGACCCATGGCTTGTCTTGGTCGGCCATGACACAACCAATAAGGTTGGGACATGTGTCTAGGTCATTTCATATTATTAAATCATTATTTATACCTTAAACTACCCTAATTACCACTAATCGCGATTAAAAACTTAATAAGTTACTATTCACCAAAAAAAATATTTTCATCCCATTGAACCACATTTTACTTCTTAATGACAACCATGTATGTCGGATTTTAAAAATTCAATACACATTAGTGGTAAACTTTTATTTAACTGAAAAATCAGTTTTCTTGATTACCACTTAGTGGTTTCACTATTCATCAGAAATTGAAGTTTTTCAGAAAATTAACAAAAATTCACCCTAAGCTATATTTGATATCCCAAATTCAAAAATGAAGTCTATTTTACAAAATTCGAATCATATAAGTCACATTAATTAATTTAATAATTAATTCCCGCTGCCAGAGCAAATAGCGTGTTTTTACAAAACAATAATTATCAAAAGATTGACACCAGTTTAAGTCTAATTTCAAAGTTAAATTGATTCCAATGACCAACATTGGATAAAATGGTAAAAATATATTCTAATTTCACTTCAAAACCAATTCAAAACATAATCTAATCATATAAATAAATTAGACTAAAAAGCAGTTTTGATGTAAAATGCAGTATTTTTCACTATTCATTAAAAAATGAACATTGTCAGAAAAATACCAAAAATTCACACAAGGTAAATTTTGATGTCCCAATCATAAATAATAAGTTTATTTTGACTAACATAGTTTATAAAATTTTCAAAAGATAGATTCAAAAATGGTTTGCCATCAAAAGGCAGTAAAACAATCTTTTAAGAATATTAGTGTATTCCATGCATAAGATTGTATTTATTTTCATTTTAAGCCTCTATAAAAATATCTTAATCATTAATAGACATAGATAAAAATATCCATTATTCATTACTTACTTGGGATGTTACATCCTTCCCCCCTTTAGAAAATTGCATCCCCACAATTTATTTACTTATCGAATAAATGGGGGTACTTATCCCTCATTGCATTTTCAGATTCCCATGTTGCCTCTTCAATCATGTGGTTTTTCCACAAAACCTTTACCTGGTGAATCATCTTATTCTGTAACACTTGCTCCCTGTGGTCAAGAATCTGGACCGGTTGTTCCTCATAAGATAGGTTCTCTTCTAACTGAACTACCTCTGGACTCAAAACATGAGATGGATCTTGCATATACTTTCTCAACATCGAAACGTGAAAAACATTGTGTACCTGAGATAAACTCGGAGGTAAAGCCACTCGGTATGCAACTGATCAAACTCTCTCCAGAATTTCGTATGGTCCAATGAACCTTGGACTTAGCTTTCCTTTCTTACCAAATCTCATCACACTTTTCCAAGGAGAAACCTTGAGAAAAACATGATCACCTACCTCGAAAGATAGATCCTTCCTCCGGTTATCCGCATAACTCTTATGCCTGCTCTGAGCTGTTCTCATGTGTTTCTGAATCTGCTGAACTTTTTCTTCCATCTCTTCTACCAATTCTGGTCCCATCAACTTCCTTTCACCCACTTCATCCCAGAAAGCTGGAGTTCGACACTGCTTCCCATATAATGCCTGAAATGGTGCCATCTGTATATTGGAATGGAAACTGTTATTATATGAAAATTCAACCAAAGAAAGATGTTGGTCCCAACTTCCCTGATAATCCATAGAACAAGCTCGTAGCATATCCTCCAATGTCTGAATTGTTCGTTCTGACTGTCCATCTGATTGAGGATGAAAAGCTGTACTAAAATTTAATTCAGTACCCAACGACTTCTGAAGGCCTTTCCAAAAGTTAGAAGTAAACCTGGGATCACGATCCGATACAATGGAGAGAGGAACTCCATGTAACCTGACTATCTCTTTAAGATACAAATGGGAAAGTTGATCAAGGGAGAATGTATCTCGTATAGCAAGGAAATGAGCAGATTTGGTCAAGCGATCAACAATAACCCAGATTGCATTATTACCTCGAGATGTCTTTGGTAATCCAACAACAAAGTCCATAGATATATTCTCCCATTTCCACTCTGGAACTGGTAAAGGCTGAAGTATCCCTTTCGGTAACTGCCGCTCTGCTTTAACCTACTGACAAGTCAAACACTTCACAGTAAAATCAGCAATATCTCTTTTCATTCCATCCCACCAGTAATACTCCCGCAGATCTCTATACATCTTAGTACTGCCCAGATGAACTGAAAACGGAGAACTATGAGCTTCACATAACAACTCTCTCTTCAACTGTGAATCACAAGGCACACACAATCTCTTCCCAAATCTCAAAACACAATCATTATCAATGTTGAATTCAGGCAACTTACCTTTCTGAACGAGCTCTACCTTTTTCCGCAACTCACTGTCTTGCTTCTGTGCTTGCTTGATTCTATCTGATAGAGAAGATCTCACTGATACCTGAAACAAAACAGAAAGACTTCCTGCACCAACAACTTCTATTCCAAAGTTCATCAAATCGTTAACCAAAGGATCACGTTCCAACCGCAACATTGTTAATGAAGCATTACTTTTTCGACTCAAAGCATCAGCCAATTTATTTGCTTTTCCCGGATGGTAATGAATTGTACAATCATAATCCTTGATTAATTCTAGCCATCTCCTTTGTCTCATGTTTAACTCTTTCTGAGTGAATATATACTTTAAACTTTTGTGATCGGTATATATTTCACACTTTACTCCATACAAATGATGCCTCCAAATTTTTAAAGCAAAAACAACAGCAGCTAATTCCAAATCATGTGTAGGGTAATTTACCTCATGAGTTTTCAACTGTCGTGAAGCATAATCAATTACCTGTTCATTCTGCATTAGGATGCAACCAATTCCTTTCAATGAAGCATCACTGTATATAACAAACTCACCATTCCTGGAAGGTAGTGCCAAAACTGGAGCATTCACCAATCTTCTTTTCAATTCCTGAAAACAATCATCACATTCTTTTGTCCAGATAAACTTAACACCCTTCCGAGTTAGCTTAGTCATTGGACTAGATAACCGTGAAAAATTTCTAACAAACCTTCGGTAATAGCCTGCCAAACCAAGGAAGATACGAATCTCGGTTACATTTGTGGGTCTTGTCCATTCTTCCACAACTTTTGTTTTTGCAGGATCAACAGTTATTCCATCTTTAGAAACAATGTGACCAAGGAAATAAATTTTTTGCAACCAAAACTCACACTTGCTGAATTTCCCATACAGTTTCTTTTCTTTTAAGGTTTGAAAGATAACCCTTAAATGTTTTTCATGCTCCTCTTTACTTTTAGAAAACACCAAAATATCAACAATGAAAACCACCACAAACTTATCCAAGAACTCATGGAAAATTCTATTCATTAAGTCCATGAATACAACAGGTGCATTGGTTAGCCCAAAAGGCATTACTACAAATTCATAATGGCCATATCTCGTACAGAACGCGGTCTTCGGAATATCTGCCTCCTTTACCTTCAGCTGATGGTACCCCGATCTCAAGTCAATCTTTGAAAAAAACTGAGCTCCCTGGAGCTGATCAAACAAATCATCGATATGAGGCAAAGGATATTTGTTCTTAACAACGATATTATTCAAGGCTCTATAATCAATGCAAAGTCTCATAGAACCATCTTTCTTTTTAACAAATAAAACAGGAGCACCCCATGGTGATGTGCTAGGTCTAATGAAACCTTTCTCTAATAAATCTTGCAATTGCTCCTTCAACTCTAAAAGTTCAATTTGTGCCATTCGATAAGGGGGTTTTGAAATTTGCTTAGCATCAGGAACTAAGTCAAAAGTAAACTCAACTTCCCGATCTGGTATTATTCCAGGCAACTCATCAGGAAAAACATCAGGATACTCATTTACCACTGGCACATCATTAATCTGAACAGTTCCTTTATTTTCAACGACGTGTGCAAGGTAACATTCATTTCCATCTTTTACAAGTTTCTCGGCCTCTTGATATGTTATCAAAAGTAAGGGTTTATTCTTGTAAACAAACTGAAAGTCATTCTGAAAAGAAACTTCTTTAGCTCTACAGTCAATCTTAGCATGGTAAATAGAGAGCCAATCCATACCCAGGATAACATCAAACTCTACTAGAGGTAGAACAATAAGGTTTGCAAGTAGGTTCTTTCCACAGATAAGGATAGGAAGATTCTTATAAATTCTTTTAGCCTCAACATTCCCCCCAGGTGTTTTTACCAAAAGTTCAGGATTCATTTCTTGAGATGGTATTCCCATTTTACTAGAAAATGTTTCAGAGATGAAAGAATGCGTAGACCCCGAATCAAACAACACACTGGCATAATCTGAAAAAACAAACAAAGTACCTGATACAACTTCATTTGATGGCCCGACATCTGCTGAAGTAGTTGCAAAGGATTTCACCACCCCTTTCTGCTTGTAGTCTAACTGCTTCCCATCACTCAAGCTCTTTTTCGGACACTCGTTTGCATAGTGACCCATCTCACTGCACTTATAACATTTCACTAACTGTAAATCAAATTTGTTCTTACCTTCACCTTGATCCTTTTCAGTGCAATCACGAGCCTTATGTCCCATCTTACCACATCGGTAGCACTTTCTAGAATTCAGAAGACATTCCCCAGCATGCCTTTTTCCACATTTATCACAAACTGGAAACTTAGTTCTCTTACCATCAGACTTTTTTGAAGAATTCTTACCTTTCTCCTGCCACCTCGGTCTCTCCTTCTGCTGGTTGTTATAGAACACTTGGTCATCGGAAAACTCCATTTCCACCTTCTCAGCACATCGAACAAGCTTTTCATAACTTTTAAACTCACGAGTAGCTAATGCCCTTCGATATTTTGGCTTTAATCCTGAGTAAAAACGATTGATTTTACTATCAAGGTCTCGGATAAAATTTGGAGCATACCTTGCTAATCGAGTGAACCTTTCTTCATAGGCAGCCACTGAGTCTTCCTCTTGCCTCAATTCCAAGAATTGCTTTTCCATCCTAACTCGAACAGCCTTAGGAAAATATTTCTCAAGAAACATACCTTTGAATTCATCCCAGTCAAGAGCATCAATCTCATCGGCGTCCCTGATATTTTTAACCATAGACCACCAGAGATCTGCTTCACCCTCCAAACGGTAAATAGCAAGACTAACCTTTTGATTTTCTGAACACCCCATGACATCAAAAATCTTCTCCAGTGCTTTAATCCACCCTTCAGCTAGCACAATGTCAGATGATCCTCTGAATGATGGTGGATGTTGCCTCATGAAATGTTCCACCACTAACATGTTCCTCTACGGTTGATCTGGCTAATCTCGTGCATGGATACCACCACCATTTATCGCTTGAGTCAAGTGCGCCATTACTGCAACAAACTGTTCATTTCCAATTCCGACCATCTCGGGATGCTGATTCGGAAGGTTATTTCCTTCTGTATGCCTTCCTAGCACTGCTTCCCTGTTTCCTCTGCGGAAAACCATTCTGAACAAACATGTCTTAGATGAAGCAACATGGTAATCTTTAAATGCTATATCATTTCAAAAAAAATTGGATAATAATTTAATAGAATTCTAACTCCTAAAGTTATCTAAACCCACCTCTGATACCAACTATAAGGCCCCAGCCTTAAACCTTACTTAATCTTGAGTTATTACAAGATTACACATTGAGGATCTTTTCGGGTTTAGAGTTTTAGAGAATTAGATCATAAAACTTGCATTACATTCCACATATAAACAAAGTGGTTACATAAAGATAGTATTCTTCATTCCCATCAATAGAAACACATTTAAAATAAAACATGGATTACTTCTTGAAACATCCTTGACTCTATCATCTTATCATGTACCTTTCCCTTGACCTGTGAAAACATTTCAAAAAAACTTCGGATGAGCATAAAAAGCTCAGTATGGGTTATAAAAATATGGAAAGGAAACATGGGTACATATGTACATAAGGATGAGATCATACTTTACCCATAAAACATAAGCACTTTAACATACCTCATCAAATCATGAATAAATCATAGAAATCATAAGACATAAAGGTAACTTGAGGCATTCATAACATTCTTACGTAGGGAGTAACCCTCTTGGTTACATTTGGAATACCCATCACAGTATATTCCATAAATCTCTTCGGAGAAACCTAAACGTTTCACTCCTTCGCGTTACCCAATACATTGGAGAGCTATAACGGGCTCACCCGCCCTTAGTTTATCACGGAACCACCCGTCTTCATAATAATGCCCAAGAACCATAACATAATCATATCACATAAAACATGCATAAAGGAAACATAACATTTCCACATTTCAATCACGAGATATCAATACAACACATTGATATAATAAAAACATTATGAAAACCATTTTCAATACCAAAATAAAATAAAAGTAAAACATGGTATTTATTTTTCTTTTAAAAAGAAGGTATGGCTTGAAGAGGAAGCCGAAACTCAAATAACGGTCACAACGGCGGAGAAGTCGTTGTCGCCGCATACGTCTGACAAAAACATTCCCTTTTTTTGTTTAGTAAACGCTTCATATAAAAAAGATTCCTTTTGAATAAACGTAAAAGTCAAAGGGGTTTATACACCGTATAAAAGAAAGTTGTGTATAAAATAAAATATGCCTCAATGAAAGGAGATTGAGACGAAGTCCCATACCTCGTATCCGACTTGACCTGACCGTTCTTTAACCTCCTGAATAATAAACTTGAGTTAATCTCTACTTTCTTATGAATCTTTTTCAAGTTCATTATTCCTTTTATACCATGTTATTAACATCATGTAATCATTTAAGTTAATAATGTTCATTTTGTCGGTATTTGGTTCTTAAGTCAAAAATAGACTTCTTACACTTACATGTTGTTAATTTGGTCAAAGGTTCATTATATCCAGAATGATATTAATGATTTGGATAACATATATATCATATATATTCATCATATACATGTATTTATAATATTACATCACATTTAGAGGTAAGAAATGAAATGCACCGTTCATGGAGACGGTAAGCCGTACGTACGCATGAACGCTACTTCCATTTCTATTTCGTATTTTCTGGAATGGAATCATAATGATATAAGAGTATATTATAATTCCAGTATAATAACATATATAATATCATTAAATTTATCCTTTACACACCCCACATATGGTATTAACGAATCAAATCACTTTCAGGGGGCGGTAGTCCGCACTTCCTAAAATGAAGATATCGTGTTTACCCATAATGGGAACCATAATGGTATGCCCAAAATGAAAATAACAGAAGCTTAAGGAAAACATAAACATATTATATATCATATATAAAAATAGTGACATCATAATGGCCACCTTTGCAGGTGTTAAATGAGTATTGAACAATCATCATTTCGGGAGGCAGAATTTCGCCATCCACGGAAACCGTATGTTATTTAACCATTTGATGTAGTTGTGTGAGATTGTAGCTCAAATAAATCTTATAACAAAATCTTAGTACATTGAAGATACTGGTGTTGTTACAAAATAAGTAAATAAAAAGAGTTTAGGGGGTTGGAGAAGCAAAATAAAACAAATGAACATGAGAGAATGAATTACCTTCAAAAGTGTAACTCCTTTTGATTTGAGCCTAAAGGCTTCCTTTGAAAGGATTCTGCCCAAAGGGAATCCTCTAGGATTAGGATAGGGATGTGTAGAGAGTAAATGGGCAGAGGTTGGCCGAGCAAAAGTCTTGAGGAGTGTGTGAAATGAGGTAGAGGTGGGGGCCTTTTATAAGAGGAGAGGAGGGGCACTTTTGAAAAGTAAAGAAATATTACTTTATTTGAAAATGTGTTTCGGTTTTAAAAGGTCCCAAATTGATATAATTCGTGGATAAGGTGATAATTGTTCTAAATCCACTCATCCAATTGGTTTTGGACATGTGTAGTTCATATATTTTACATTATCTTTCCATTTTATTTAAATCATCTAATAATGATGTCATCGCTACATCATTATTATGTCATAAATAATTTAATTTATTCAGTGTCTAAAAATTATAAAAAAAATACTATGATGTAGGAAATCTTTTTAGATTTCCAATGACTATTTATAATAAAAAATCTGATCTTTATAACCCCATGTAAAAATTGTTTTCGTAAAACATATTATGTTTGTGTCATTTTTACTTTTACATTAAATAAAAAGTTATTTATGTCATTTCCCAACCAAAATGTCTCCATGGGGTCCCCAAGTTGACCCATGGCTTGTCTTGGTCGGCCATGACACAACCAATAAGTTTGGGACATGTGTCTAGGTCATTTCATATTATTAAAGCATTATTTATACCTTAAACTACCCTAATTACCACTTATCGCGATTAAAAACTTAATAAGTTAATATTCACCAAAAAAAATATTTTAATCCCATTGAACCACATTTTACTTCTTAATGACAACCATGTATGTCGGATTTTCAAAATTCAATACACATTAGTGGTAAACATTTATTTAACTGAAAAATCAGTTTTCTTGATTACCTCTTAGTGGTTTCACTATTCATCAAAAATTGAAGTTTTTCAGAAAATTACCAAAAATTCACCCTAAGCTATATTTGATATTCTGAATTAAAAAATGAAGTCTATTTTAAAAAATTCAAATCATATAATTCACATTAATTAATTTAATAATTAATTCCCGCTGCCAGAGCAAATAGCGTGTTTTTACAAAACAATAAGTATCAAAAGATTGACACCAGTTTAAGTCTAATTTCAAAGTGAAATTGATTCCAATGACCACCATTGGATAAAATGGTAAAAATATATTCTAATTTCACTTCAAAACCAATTCAAAACATAATCTAATAATATAAATAAATTAGACTAAAAAGCAGTTTTGATGTAAAATGCAGTATTTTTCACTATTCATTAAAAAATGAACATTGTCAGAAAAATACCAAAAATTCACACAAGGTAAATTTTGATGTCCCAATCATAAAGAATAAGTTTATTTTGACAAACATAGTTTATAAAATTGTCAAAAGGTAGATTCAAAAATGGTTTGCCATCAAAAGGCAGTAAAACAATCTTTTAAGAATATTAGTGTATTCCATGCATAAGATTGTATTTATTTTCATTTTAAGACTCTATAACACTATCTTAATCATTAATAGACACAGATAAAAATATCCATTATTCATTACTTACTTGGGATGTTACACTAATAGCTCTAAAGCCTCATTCAATAGATACAAACTCGATCACCAGCTAAGTGCATCTGCCACTACGTTCCCCTTCCCAGGAGTATAGACTATATCAAAGTCATAGTCCGGAAGGAACTCTATCCAATATCACTGTCTTAGATTCAGATATTTCGATGTGAAGATATATTTGAGGCTCTTGTGGTCTGAGTAAGCAATTAAATGTGATCTCATCAAGTAGTGTCTCCACATATTCAACATGAAGACTACTACTACCAACTCCAAGTAGTGAGTCACATAATTATTCTCATGAGGCCTCAGTTATAGTGAACCATAATCAATCATTACATCATCCTGCATCAGGACGCAGCCGAGCCTGGTCCTTGATGCATCACATTAAACCATGTAGTCAGTGACCTCCTCCGGCAACCTCGGGATGGGAGCGTTGGTCAAGATCTTCCTCAGCTATTGAAAGCTTTGTTGGCATGTCTCTAACCACATAAAGGGTTTTCCCTTCTTTTTCAAGGCATTCAAAATTGCTGCTAATCTGGAGAAATCGGGTACGAACCTCTGATAGTTGCTTTATAATCTGAGGAAGCTATGCACCTTAGTAACACTCCTGGGTGGCTCCCAAGCAAGTACTTCCTCAATCATCACTAGATCCACTACATATCTATCCTCTGAGATGACGTGTCCCAAGAAGTGGACCTTCAGTATCCAGAACTCACATTTTGAGAGATTCCCATATAACTGGTGCTCCCAGAGTGTGTCCAGAACTATCCTCAAGTGTACAGTGTGCTCTTCCTCAAATTTCGAGTACACTAAGATGTCGTTGATGAAGACTGTAACAGCCCGAGATTTTATGAAAAATATTCTTTTTAATTTTATTAATGTCTTGTGTTGTACGCTACACCAAAAGGAGCTTTCACAACACACATCCTTGACTTGCCTTGCATTACACGCAATCACGACCTTCCTCGATAGCGTGTGTAGTACGCAATACCGAGTTTCACTAAACAACGATATGCTAATAAAATATTATTATAACTAGCCGGTATGAATAGTAATAACCACCTTTTAAAATTTTAGAAATTTTAGCTCTCAAAATGGACTTCATTTTTGGATTCGGAGTATCGAATTTAGCCTAAGGTGAAATTTTGGAACTTTTCGGATAACTTTCATATTCTGATGAATAGTGAAAATTACTAAATTATAATTAAAAACAACTTTTTTAATCAAAATAATTAATAGTGATAAATTATTAATTTGAGTGGTTTTAAAGTATATTTAGAATATATTTTTACAATTTAATACAATGCTGGTCATTGGATGTAATTCCACATTTAAACCAGACATAAACAAGTGTCAATCTTTTGATAGATATTGTTTCTTAAAAACACGCTATTTGTTTTAACAGCGGGATTTAATTATAAAATTATTTAATGCAACTTCTATGTTATGAATTTGGTAAAATAGACTTCATTTTTGAATTCAGAATATGAAATATAGCTTAGGATGAAATTTTGGCATTGTTCTGAAAAACATCAATTTTTGATGAATAGTGAAACTACTAAGTGGTAGTTAAAAAACTGAATTTTTCATAAAACGTAATTTTACCACTTCTGTGAATGGAATTTAAAAAATCCGAGAGACACGGTTCATGTCAGTAAGTAAAATGTGGTTCAATGAGATGAAAATAATTTTTGGTGAATAGTAACTTTTTACTTTTATTTACCACGGTTAAAAGTAAATAGGGTAATTAAGGGTAAAAATGATATTAATATTACCCTAACACATGTCCTAATCCTATTGGACAAGTGTATATCGACCAAAAACAACCTTAAGTGTAAAATATTATCATTTAGGCCCACTTGGATTAGATTAGGACATTTATTATTATTTAATTCAAAGAAGAGTTAAAATAGTTAAAATCAAAGTTTATTTACTAAAAAAAAAATTAATATAAGGCTATACATAAGATAAATTCGATTGTAAATATTCATTAGAAAGCTAAAACTATTTCCTACATAATGGTATTTTATTTGTAATTTTTAGACATCAAATAAGTTAATTTATTTATGACACAAAGATGATGCAGTAATTATCTTATTAATGAAATATTGACATAATTGATATTATAAATACCAAAATAAATGTAATTTAAGACTTTTTATGAATTACACTAATTTTCTAGGTTACTATGATATATTAGTATTGATTTAATCAACTTGGTTCGAACATATAATTCTTTTATGACTTTCACAAAAATCATATATCAAATAGTGTCAAAATTGACACAAAATAGTTTTTTAATCAAATATTATATTATTAATTGTTATTTTATTCCTAAAAATATTAGGTTCGGTCAAATGACTTAGATAAGGATATATATATTAATAATAAACAATTTGGGGTTCGTTTGGCATGTTATAGTAAGTGTATTAACCATATAGTGTAAGAAAAAAAAAGACACGGTAAAAGTTAAATTATTTAACTTAAAGTTAAATCTAATTGATAAGGTTAAAATAATAACCTAAACTTTTCTAAATCCTATTGGTTGATAGGATTTCGACCCATCCCCACTTTAGCTTCGAAATAAGACCCTTTGGAACCATTATAAACCGATTTTGACTTTAATATAAAATAATTTTTTGAGATATTCCTAAGGTGCCCCTCTCCTCCCTTATAAAAGGGCACCTCCTACCTCTCTTCCTCACACAACTTTGAGCCTTCAAGCTCGGACAACCCCTGCCAAAATTTCTTCTCCACTTCCCTAGTATCATCCTAGAGGTCCTGGTCTTCTTCAAAGACCATCCTTAGTTCTTTAAGTGGAGGCTAAGAAAAGGCGCGTCAAAAAGAGGTAATATCCATTACCGATCTTTTTCAATTTCTTTCTTCTTCAACTTCTTCTTCTTTAGTTGTTTCATGATAAAGTAATAACATCATTATTTCTTATATACTGATATGTTATTATAAATATGAAACAACTCTAATTAACCTTCTATCCATCCTATGGAAAAAGGAAATCACCGCGCGTGCGTACGTACGGAATACCGTCTCCACGCCGTGGTGTAATCTATTTTCCGCCACCACCTTAATTGGATGGGTATAAAGGTATAATGAGTAACTATATATGATTATTATAAAGTGATATTGATACTGAAATAGTATACATTCACTTCAACACAATTCCACGACCATGGGAACGATATCATCGCTCGTGCGTACGTACGGACTACCGTCTCCACGACGCGATGAGATTCATTCTCAATGATTAACCATTCATGAATGATTATATATAATAAGTACTAATGAAATATATTACCTAATAATGATACTGGAATTATTTATATTTCTATGTATGTCATCTACTTAATTCCATTCAATTCAATAAGGAAACGAAAACAGCGTTCATGCGTACGTACGGACTACCGTCTCCATGAACGGTGTATTTATTTCCATTTACTGATTTATTATATATGTATATTATGAATATATATATATAAATCATGTTTTATATTTTGGAATTAAGTAATCATGATATAAGTAATCATATGAATAATTACAAGTTAAAAACACGAACGACAAATGAGACGCTTTTACCCAAAACGTTACTTTAACATGAATTTACAAAAGAACGGGTAATATAAAGTCATAAGTGGACCATATATGATATAATAACAATGAATATGATTCTGGAATAAGTCAATTACATGATTTAAATCATTATACAGGAGGTTCGGACACTTACAAAGCAAGTCGGACCTAAGGTAAGGGCAATATCACAATCTCATTTTTATCCGAGATTGTTTATTCGTAAGTATTTACTGGGGTGTATTTTATCATCCAAATCCATGTTTCATCAATATGTAATATTATTTCCATCCACCTACAATTTTTTAAATACATTTTTACCCTTTGGTGAGTTTTTAGTAAAAGATATGAAATGAATCTTGTGTCTTTTTTCGTACGAGGTACTTTTTTGACTTTTCCGAAAAAAGTACGCGAAGGATGTTTTTTTTAACTTATACGACATGAATGGATTTTTAAAACATTATTTCCAAGATGCTTCCTTTACAAGTTTTCAAGTTTATTTTTAATCAACTTATTTTAGTTTAAAATTGTATGACATGTTAAGAAAGGAAAAGCGTTTTTGAAGTAGAAAGGATACTTTCCTCAAGAATGAAGTTCAAGTGTTTTATCAAAATTATTTTCCATCTAAGATAATAAAAGGGTTCTGTTTGTATCCCTATTATTACATGGATTTGATTATGTTGTGATGGAAATATTTTTATGAATTCCTTTATCTTATATGAATTGTTTTATGATGTCATGTTGTTTAAGAATTCCATTTTTATTACATTGGTTACGCTATGATGTATGGTTTATGATTATGTGGCACACATAAGAAAGGATTCATTATAAGATGGGTGGGACCTATATCTCCCTCCAATTCATTGGGTAAAGATTTTATATCTCATGAGATAGACATGGTTGGAATGGTAGGTTATACCGGTTCAGTGAAACAGGACTGAAACGAGGGTGACTCGATTCAGAAAGGGACTTTGTCCACTAAGATAGTCTTGGAAATGAGTCATGACTAACAAGAAATTATTCTCTATGAATATGTGTGTATGCCACAAAGTTTCATGTTTTAAGTTATGATTATTGGGATTTCATTTCACTACTATGATTTATCCCATGTTATGAAATTATGCTCTCTTTTGCAGGTTAAGATTTCCAAAAGTTATGTTCTTATGAATATGATGTGATTGATTTTTCTTTTGTTTACCCTTAATGAGCATTTGAGCTCACCCTTTTATGTTTTCTTTTCCCCAGGATATAAAGAAAGGTTTTAGGTAAAAAAAGGAAGATCTTTATGGGAGATATTGAAGATCTTTCACCACGATTAGAAGATTACGTTCCGAGTTTCCAAAGACACTAAACTATTACGATCCTTGTGTGTGTGTTTTTGTTATGTACTAAGTATTCCGCAAAAGTAATGTAATGTCCATGTACGATAAGCTTCGGGTTTCTACAGTTGGTATCAGAGGAAAGGTTTAGTCAACCTTTGGAAACTAGGATGCGAAAACGTTAGTGAGATCCCTAGAGATATTTATACGGTATGTCTAGGGATGTCCCTAAGGTTAAGTATACGTATAGGTTATAGTACTAGAACTATGCTAACGATCATAGAATTAGACCTAAGATGTTAGATATTGAAGGTACTCCCCCTTTATTATTTTGTTTTCCCTAGCATGATTTTTGCCTCCCACACTATTCTTTTTGGGTTTTAGACGATGGCTGGAACCCGAAGGAACCGTGTTGATCAATGCAATGGACAATGCAATGATTGTCCTCCTGAACAAACAAATGTTATGGGAGATGGAGTGCAAAATCTTATTGCTATACTTACACAAGCTATGAATCATTCTGGACTTCCAAATGAGCAGAGAAAGGAACAGTATTCTATTGAGTCCTTCATGAGGCAACGTCCACCTTCTTTCAGTGGGACTTCCGATCCACTTGTTGCTGAACAATGGATCAGTACCACTGAAAAGATATTTTCAGTTCTTCAATGTTCTGAACATGATAAAGTCATCTTAGCAGTATATCGTTTGGAAGGTGAAGCTGATCAATGGTGTAATCTTATCAAGAATACGAGGCCAAGAGATGAAATTGAGTCCATGGAATGGGACGAGTTCAAGAACTTGTTTTTCAGTAAGTACTTCCCTCGTATTCTTCGAACAAAGTTGGAGAAGGAGTTTCTTGAACTAAAGCAAAAGGATGATGAATCTGTTGGTATATACGAAGCGAATTTTACAAGACTTTCAAGGTATGCATCTGGCATTATCATCCAACCTGAAAGTAAAGTTGATCGATTTTTCAGTGGCTTAAAACCAAGTCTTAGAAGGGCATTAGCTATAAGAGACTTCAGTAGCTATGAAGAAATTGTGCGTTGTGCTATCAAGGTAGAAATGGAAGTTGGTGTTACATATCCATCTCATGGTTTTGACAAGAAACTAAAGATGGAGTTCAAGGAGAAATCTCAGAATAATGGTGAAAAGAAGATGAATGTTTCCTTATGCACAAAGTGTGGAAAGAAGCATGGTGGAGATTGTCTTAAAGGGACTAGAAAATGTTTTAAGTGTGGAAAAGAAGGTCATCGAGCAGCTGAGTGTCGAAGTAATGGAAAAAAGGTTTCTAATGATGTGAATAAAGAAAACACTGCAGAGAACGCACCACCAACACTTCAATGCTTCAAGTGCAAAGAAATGGGGAATTATGCTAATAAATGCCCTAATCCAAGGGTTAGTGATGATCAACATGAGCAACCACTGAAGGCAAAGGACAAAGGGAAGTCACATGCGATCACTATTGGCGATGTTGAATATGACAACGATGTGGTGGAATGATTAAGTGTTTATGTAATGGGATTCCAAAATAATATTGTATCATGGAGTATTGGAATATTTATGTATTGTTCTAATGTGGTATTCAAAGTAATTGAGATATTTTTGGAAATAAGATGATATGCGCATAATGAAGGGAAAACGAGAAAACGAAATGTTTAACAGTATTCATGAGCTCATGATTGATATAATGACTAAGTGATATCATGGTTTGAGTATATAGAATTTTGAGGATTTTGGTATGTGGAAAGTGTTAACTTTTAACTGCATTCATGTTTTCACTAAGGTATTCAAGAGAATACATGATTAAGGACTTTGAATGTTTGGAATGTGACCAACAAAACATATCTTATGATATATGGAGATCGACGATGGTGTTAAATCTCTGGTAATCGTTTTCACTATGTTATCAGAGTGGACTGCAGTATTATGGATAAGCCTAAAGATTGGAATGGATTATGTTGGACATAAGTTAGTATTGTTTAAGGATAGAAGTTTTTTTCGATATTATTGATGGGATGTTATGGTAATATAGTTTTAGAAAAAGGACAACCTGCAGAACGGGCGACAGCCCGTCACATCGGACAAGGCTGTGGGAATCGAACCCACAACCGAAGTGCGACTGGCCTTTATCACCTACCACTGGCCTACAGGAAATCCCTGTTTAGTAGAAACTAGTTTTATTATATTAAGCAGTATGATATATGAAGTATAAGTCCATTTTAGGAACCATATATGATTGATCTCACTATAGATCGACTTATGTATATAATTTTTGCTAACCTTTTGATTGAGATAGATGGAATGACCCGTCATTCTATCACATGATCTGCTAACACTTCACGAATAACAAATTCAACTTCATTTATTTAAGAGATGAAGTGGAAATTGTTCAAGGCACGAACAACAGTGAGATTGTACCAAAATAAAGTAAGTATTTATTCTAATGCAAATTTTCAACTTTAGGGAAATGATCTTGAAAACCAAAAATGTTGTACTAGTGATCTTATACCTGATGAATCAGATGGTACCTTATATCATCACAAATATATGGATTTGTGATTACTAGCTTTTCCATAGCCATGTTCTCTACCACTCTCCATCAGAACATGATGGTTAGATTTCTCTTCCATATCCATATTTTCACCTATGTGGAAACCCAGTGATTAGTTTATTTGGGTAATCGTTACATTTCATACTTTAGTTTTTAATGCCATGTTTTGGTTTTTTTTACGATGTGGGTTTCTATTAAAGAAACTTTCGAATAGTAAACCATTTATAACCCGACGAATTTTGAGGGAGAAATTCATTTTAAGGGGGGTAGAATGTAACAGCCCGAGATTTTATGAAAAATATTCTTTTTAATTTTATTAATGTCTTGTGTTGTACGCTACACCAAAAGGATCTTGCACAACACACATCCTTGACTTGCCTTTCATTACACGCAATCACGACCTTCCTCGATAGCGTGTGTAGTACGCAATACCTAGTTTCACTAAACAACGATATGCTATTAAAATATTATTATAACTAGCCGGTATGAATAGTAATAACCACCTATTAAAATTTTAGAAATTTTAGCTCTCAAAATGGACTTCATTTTTGGATTCGAAGTATCGAATTTAGCCTAAGGTGAAATTTTGGAACTTTTCGGATAACTTTCATATTCTGATGAATAGTGAAAATTACTGAATTATAATTAAAAACAACTTTTTTAATCAAAATAATTAATAGTGATAAATTATTAATTTGAGTGGTTTTAAAGTATATTTAGAATATATTTTTACAATTTAATACAATGTTGGTCATTGGATGTAATTTCACATTTAAACCAGACATAAACAAGTGTCAATCTTTTGATAGATATTGTTTCTTAAAAACACACTATTTGTTTTAACAGCGGGATTTAATTATAAAATTAATTAATGCAACTTCTATGTTATGAATTTGGTAAAATAGAATTCATTTTTGAATTCGGAATATGAAATATAGCTTAGGATGAAATTTTGGCATTGTTCTGAAAAACATCAATTTTTGATGAATAGTGAAACTACTAAGTGGTAGTTAAAAAACTCAATTTTTCATAAAACGTAATTTTACCACTTCTGTGAATGGAATTTCAAAAATCCGAGAGACACGGTTGATGTCAGTAAGTAAAATGTGTTTCAATGAGATGAAAGTAATTTTTGGTGAATAGTAACTTTTTACTTTTATTTACCACGGTTAAAAGTAAATAGGGTAATTAAGGGTAAAAATGATATTAATATTACCCTAACACATGTCCTAATCCTATTGGACAAGTGTATCTCGACCAAAAACAACCTTAAGTGTAAAATATTATCATTTAGGCCCACTTGGATTAGATTAGGACATTTACTATTATTTAATTCAAAGAAGAGTTAAAAGAGTTAAAATCAAAGATTATTTACTAAAAAATTTTTTAATATAGGGTTATACATAAGATAAATTCGATTGTAAATATTCATTAGAAAGCTAAAACGATTTCCTACATAATGGTATTTTATTTATAATTTTTAGACATCAAATAAGTTAATTTATTTATGACACAAAGATGATGCAGTAATTATCTTATTAATGAAATATTGACATAATTGATATTATAAATACCAAAATAAATGTAATTTAAGACTTTTTATGAATTACACTAATTTTCTAGGTTACTATGATATATTAGTATTGATTTAATCAACTTGGTACGAACATATAATTCTGTTATGACTTTCACAAAAATCATATATCAAATAGTGTCAAAATTGACACAAAAGAGTTTTTAAATAAAATATTATATTATTAATTGTTATTTTATTCCTAAAAATCTAAGGTTCGGCCAAATGACTTATATAAGGATATATATATTAATAATAAACAATTTTGGGTTCGTTTGGCATGTTATACTATGTTTATTAACCATATAGTGTAAGAAAACAAAAAGACACGGTAAAAGTTAAATTATTTAACTTAAAGTTAAATCTAATTGATAAGGTTAAAATAATAACCTAAACTTTTCTAAATCCTATTGGTTGATAGGATTTCGACCCATCCCCACTTTAGCTTCGAAATAAGACCATTTGGAACCATTATAAACCGATTTTGACTTTAATATAAAATAATATTTTGAGATATTCCTAAGGTGCCCCTCTCCTCCCTTATAAAAGGGCACCTCCTCCCTCTCTTCCTCACACAACTTTGAGCCTTCAAGCTCGGCCAACCCCTGCCAAAATTTCTTCTCCAATTCCCTAGTATCATCCTATAGGTCCTGGTCTTCTTCAAAGACCATCCTTAGTTCTTTAAGTGGAGGCTAAGAAAAGGCGCGTCAAAAAGAGGTAATATCCATTACCGATCTTTTTCAATTTCTTTCTTCTTCAACTTCTTCTTCTTTAGTTGTTTCATGATAAAGTAATAACATCAGTATTTCTTATATACTGATATGTTATTATAAATATGAAACAACTCTAATTAACCTTCTATCCATCCTACGGAAAAAGGAAATCACCGCGCGTGCGTACGTACGGAATACCGTCTCCACGCCGTGGTGTAATCTATTTTCCGCCACCACCTTAATTGGATGGGTATAAAGGTATAATGAGTAACTATATATGATTATTATAAAGTGATATTGATACTGAAATAGTATACATACACTTCAACACAATTCCACGACCATGGGAACGATATCATCGCTTGTGCGTACGTACGGACTACCGTCTCCACGACGCGATGAGATTCATTCTCAATGATTAACCATTCTTGAATGATTATAAAGTATATATAATAAGTACTAATGAAATATATGACCTAATAATGATACTGGAATTATTTATATTTATATGTATGTCATCTACTTAATTCCATTCAATTCAATAAGGAAACGAAAACAGCGTTCATGCGTACGTACGGACTACCGTCTCCATGAACGGTGTATTTCTTTCCATTTACTGATTTATTATATATTTATATTATGAATATATATATATAAATCATGTTTTATATTTTTGAATTAAGTAATCATGATCTAAGTAATCATATGAATAATTACAAGTTAAAAACACGAACGACAAATGAGACGATTTTACCCAAAACGCTACTTTAACATGAATTTACAAAAGAACGGGTAATATAAAGTCATAAGTGGACCATATATGATATAATAACAATGAATATGATTCTGGAATAAGTCAATAACATGATTTAAATCATTATATAGGAGGTTCGGACACTTACAAAGCAAGTAGGACCTAAGGTAAGGGCAATATCACAATCTCATTTTTATCCGAGATTGTTTATTCGTAAGTATTTACTGGGGTGTATTTTATCATCCACATCCATGTTTCATCAATATGTAATATTATTTCCATCCACCTACAATTTTTTAAATCCATTTTTACCCTTTGGTGAGTTTTTAGTAAAAGATATGAAAGGAATCTTGTGTCTTTTTTCGTACGAGGTACTTTTTTGACTTTTCCAACAAAAGTACGCGAAGAATGTTTTTTTAACTTATACGACATGAATGGATTTTTAAAACATTATTTCCAAGATGCTTCCTTTATAATTTTTCACGTTTATTTTTAATAAACTTCTTTTAGTTTAAAATTGTACGACATGTTAAAAGAGAAAAGTGTTTTTGAAGTAGAAAGGATATTTTCCTCAAGAATGAAGTTCAAGTGTTTTATCAAAATTATTTTCCATCTTAGATAATAAAAGGGTTCTATTTTTATCCCTATTATTATATGGATTTGATTATGTTGTGATGGAAATATTTTTATGAATTCCTTTATCTTATATGAATTGTTTTATGATGTCATGTTGTTTAAGAATTCCATTTTTGTTACATGGGTTACGCTATGATGTATGGTTTATGATTATGTGGCACACATAAGAAAGGATTAATTATAAGATGGGTGGGACCTATATCTCCCTCCAATGCATTGGGTAAAGATTTTATATCTCATGAGATAGACATGGCTTGAATGGTAGGTTATACCGGTTCAGTGAAACAGGACTGAAACGAGGGTGACTCGATTCAGAAAGGGACTTTGTCCACTAAGATAGTCTTGGCAATGAGTCATGACTAACAAGAAATGATTCTCTATGAATATGTGTGTATGCCACAAAGTTTCATGTTTTAAGTTATGCTTATTGGGATTTCATTTCACTACTATGATTTATCCCATGTTATGAAATTATGCTCTCTTTTGCAGGTTAAGATTTCCAAAAGTTATGTTCTTATGAATATGATGTGATTGATTTTTCTTTTGTTTACCCTTACTGAGCATTTGAGCTCACTCTTTTATGTTTTATTTTCCCCAGTATATAAAGAAAGGTTTTAGGTATAAAAAAAGGGAAGATCTTTATGGGAGATTTGAAGATCTTTCACCACGATTAGAAGATTACGTTCCGAGTTTCCAAAGACACTAAACTATTACGATCCTTGTGTGTGTGTTTTTGTTATGTACTATGTATTCCGCAAAAGTAATGTAATGTCCATGTACGATAAGCTTCGGGTCTCTACAAAGACCACCACGAATGGGTCGAGGTATGGTTGAAATATCATGTTCATGATCCCCATGAACACTATTGGAGCATTTTTCACACCGAAAGGAATCACCAAGAACTTGTAATAGGCATACCGACATCTGAAGGCTATCTTCGGTATGTCCTCGTCTCGTACCCTGAGATGGTGATTGCATGATCTGAGGTCTATCTTTGAAAACCAACGAACTCCATTCAGCTGGTTGAAGATATCATTGATATAGGATTGAAATAATGATGTAGATGCTCAATATACAAGAGGGGGGTGAATTGTAAACTTTAAAAATTACTTTGGAACCATTAAAGTTAGTTATGAATAAGTATGTTTTCCTTAAACAAAAGAAAGATCTATGTTTAACAAAGTTAAACTAAGTAATTTCAAAACACCACTAACACCGAATGAAAACTTGGAAAAAGGAATGAATTTATAAACTTCAAGTCCTATGAACTTGCCTAAGACTGGAAAGAGATTCCAAAAGTAGGTTCCGTAAATATGCATCCAGAAATTGAAACTTAACTAAAGATTACAATATGAGATTCTACCTTAAAGCATATAGAATCTAAATGAAACAGAGTACAAGTACGGAAGTATAAGAAATTTATACTTTCCTTATCATACAATATGCAGCGGAAACAATCAAGTAGTAAAACTACAAGTAACAAGATATAAGTCTTTTAACCCAAAGAGAAGGGTATCCAACAACCTTGGATAAAGGTCCCTTGATTTATACTTTCAAGCAAGTTTGTCTTACCCACACCAGGGTAAGCCTTTGATACGAAGATTGGAGTCTCTGTCTTGTTATCCCCGCAAGCCCTCAACTTCAAGGTAGTTGGAAACCTCTGTCTTCCTCGGCAAGGAAGCCCTCTAACTTCAAGGTAGTCGGCAACCTCTGTCTTCCTTAGCAAGTAATCCCTCGAACTTCAAGGTAGTCAGCACCTCTGTCTTCCTTTCCCCAGAATTCCTCGAATTTATTCACCAACATTCGGAGTCACACGAAACAAAAACTGAACGAGCGGTTCAGTATGCACAAGGCATGAAAAGCTTTCTCTCTCTAGAAATCACCTTACCAGCGTGTGGTCTCTAGATCGATTAACTTCTGTGTCATTATAAGCTCTTTCAAATGAGATCCTATTTATAGGCAAGGTCATCCTCCTTTCCAATGGTCATATTTTCCTTAAAAGTCGGAGGGACCTGTACACATGTAACTTAACCAACAGTTAGTTTATTAAAGAATAGACGACATCGTTTTATAACAAAACAAGTGAAACAGAATGTACAAAATTGTTTTAAGTTTAACTCAAAGGTTCGGAGTGAAGGTTCGGAGTGTAAACAAAATGTCAAAGAGTAGAAAAATTATTAAAGTGTGAGAAAAATGAATGTTCGGAATCTGACCAAAAATAATTTTCGGAGTGTATAAAGAAAAGATGATCAGATTCTATTTAATAGGTGAATTTGGAATGATAATTCAGAATGAGAATTAGTATCTAGAATTCGGAGTAGAACTTTATCAAAGTTCGTATCTGGAATTTGGAATGAAACTTCGTTACAGTTGTCATCTGGAATTTGGAGTGAAAACTTCATTACAGTTCTCATCCAGAATTCAGAGTGAAACTTCATTACAGTTCTCATCCAGAATTCGGAGTGAAGCTTCATTACAGTTCTCATCCAGAATTTAGAGTGAAACTTCATTACAGTTCTCATCCAGAATTCGGAACCTAAAACAGAATGCTTCATATCAAATTTTCAAACGATTCTGAGAATATAGAAATGAATTTGAATCTTATACATAAGAAATATATGGATGATAATATGATAAGGATAATTTTCTTTATAAAAGTGATTTTCCTTATAAAATCAATTTTCCTTATAAATGTGATTTTCCTTAAAGATATGGTGTTTGTGATTTTCAAAACAAGAAGGAATGGAAAAGTCATAAGGAAAACCTTATTGACTCAACAATCTCCCCCTTTTGGAAAGCACAAACATCCTTACGAAAAAGAAAGACTAAGAAGAAAGAAAAACATTAAGGCTTATCTCCATTTTCTTATGGATGTTGATGAATATGAATAACTCCCCCTTAATATTTGAAACTCTAAGGATCGTATTCTAGATTTCCATAATGATATTTTATTAAGAATAAGAATGTCTTCTTTAATGAAAAACTTCCCCTTAGATAAACTCTATTAGTGTTATTTTTCTTTCTCACCCTTTGTTAATATTCTTTTTCCTTTTCCACCTTTATTAGGGTTCTTTTCCTTCTCCCCCATTGTGATTTTCAAAAAGAATTCGAGGAAATGGAAAATATAACAAAGTACCTGAAACATTAGTAGAAACAAAAAAAGACGAGCAAGCACATTCATTATGTTTGAAATTTCAATCCACAAGGAAGTTAAGATACAACAAAAGATCAGATTTGTCTATTTTGGATCTTTTTCCTTCGCCATGAGACCCTTAAGAATAGTCTTTATCTTCATCAAGTCTTTATGGTCTTCCTCAGCTTGCTTCTCTAACACAACTATTCTTGCACTTTGAGCTTCAATCTTTTCTTCCTGGGCTTGAAGCTTTTCTTCCTGAGCCTTCAAGATGTGTTCTTGCTTTAACAACTTCTCTTCAAACTCAATACGATGATCCCTTTCATACTTCCAGTTTTGAGCAACAGAATTTAGCTTCCCATTCAGATCTCTGAATTCTTGAATCTGGAAATTCTTCTCAGCTGTCAAATTTTCTTAAAAGGAAGAAGTAATCTCATTTATCTTCGTGTCTTCTATCTCAAAATAATCCTTAACATTATCTTGGAATTCATCAAAGAGCCTCATCTCTTCTAAATTTTTCCTCGACCAACTAGTCATTCTATTACAATACCTTTTGTGGTATTCATAGCCGACAAAGAAAGTTTTGAACTGAGCCACAATCTCAACACATTTGTCCATAACCATGGATACGGAGTCTGTTTTCTGATTCAAAGCATGTTGGAGCATATGGAATCTTGAATCAATACTTGAGAAAGTTGGAATAGTACCCACCAACTTCTTTAATGACTGAACAACAAATTCATGCCCCAACGAAGATGACTCCGAATCTGAGACTTTGCTCGGAGAATTTTCATCTTCAAAATTCTCACCATTCTTCTTAGAAGAATCACCAACTTCCCTTCTCTTAACAACCATTTAGCTCGGGGTATCAACAACAAGTTGCTTTACCTTGTCCTTTTTCGGAATAGAGTCCTGTTCCGGAGTTCTCTTTTCACTGTCAGAAACTTGAACAACATTGTCTTCATCATCAGCAACTTTTTGAGCACCATCCTCTACATTCTACATTTGAGAAATATCATGTAGAATTTGTTCTTCCTCTATATGTTAAGCTACTTCTTGTTCTCCTTTCTCCTCATCCTTCCCTGGAGTGACTAAGTTCGATGATTCAACTTATGAAGTTCGGAGCGACAAATGTTCCGAAGGTGTCCCCTTATAATCATCTACTTGCTTCAAAACATCTCCGGTCTCACCACTACCTTCAGAAACTGCTTCTTCCTCTTCCATTTGTTCAATTTGCTCAACTTCCTCAACAGTCTTAGCAACTACCTCTTCTGGAGTGACAAAGATTCTTCTTGGAGTCTCAGGTAGAGATTCCAAAGAAAAAGATCTCAGAACGGGAATGTTTCTGGAGTCCATCTCAGTAAACTTTAATAAAGTCTGAACTATCTCAGCTTCAGACATATTCTTCTTGAGCTTCTTTTCTTTCACTTGTTTTTCTAGCTCATCCGATGTTCTTTCCTTCAAGGCCTTATCCTCCGCAGGATCCAAGCCAAATTGAGGCTCCCCTTGCACTCTCTTATCTTTGATTTCCCTCCACTTAGCAACTACCTCATCAGGGTAAGCATTCTTCTTCTTCAGTTTTGGAGGTGCGGAATGAACTTCCTTAGATTTGGGATTCTCTACTTCACTTTCAACTTCTTTCAACTTTCTCTTCCTCACTGGCTTAGAGGATTCAGGTTCACCAACTTTCAGAACCTCTTCTTCTTGAGCAGGTAAATCAAAAAACTGACCAGTCTTTTTGTCAAAGGCTACATCGATACTTTTGAGGTTACCATCACTCACCAACATAATTTTTCAAACTCTTGGCTTAGATTTTCAAGCCTCCTTGAAGGACTCAAGGCACCGAACTATTAACATCGAGATGATTGCTGGATACATAATGATCTAAGCTCTCAGATTCCCTTTCTTAACATTCTCAATGGTAATAAGAATGTGTTTTATCAGATTAAACTTCATCAGATTTATCAGAAAATCTAGGATATAGATCTCTCTCTTCTTCAGACTATCATTTTCACCCTTTCTCGGTACGATAAGGCCTTGTACCCATAATTCTAGAATCCAAAAATTCATAGACCGAGTAGAAATCTTCGTAGCCTTGTCATCTGACAGTCCGAGAGTTTCCTATGCCTTTTCCTTGTTGAAGCTTCCCTTTGAATCCAGCAACACATGAGATATGAACTCGGCTTCTCCTTCAGTGTTCAGCCCTACCAAGCTGGCTTCCTTGGCATAAGAAAGCTTATAAGTCTTACCGTAAGACTTAAATGACAACTTCTCCCTACCATCTTCCTTAAGGAAGGAAACTGTCTCATAGAACTCTATAAGAAAATCTGAATAAACTTCATCTTGATTTCCGGGCTTGGACACGGCAACATATTCCCATCCATTAAGCTTAATGTTCTTGGATATATGAGAATCATACTTGTTGAAAAATCATGATGAACCAACCTTTATCTATATACTAACCACTTGGAAATTGGTTTAGAAGAAGACATATCTTGAGAAACTACTTCCACAGACATTCGGATCTGAAGACTTCTGAGAAGATCGGAACAGAGTTTGCTGAAGATCGGAACGGTCTTAAAACAGAGAGGCAGAGCTTTAGGACGCTGAAGATTGAAAACCTGATGTGGGACGAGCATTTGGGTCCCCTTTATATAGGAAACGAAAAGACGGTCCATCTTCCTCGGTTGATCAAATGGTTGTAACAAGTTGAGATCAGATCTGACGGTTGAAATCCAACTCTCAAGAAAACTTGAATCCGATATTTTGAGGTTTTTATTAAAATAAGGATTTAAGAAAACTATAATCAGAAAAAAAAATATAAGAAAATACCAGCTAGTAAAGTATGATTACGAAAACTTGAGTAAAGAAATCATACCTCTCGGATTGGATTAGGAGAATTATCCGTAATGGGTAATATTCTTTTTGAAGAAAAAAAACTTTATTACTACGAAAAGACATAGTTCGCAAAACTCACTACGAAAAACTCAACAAAAAAACATTACAAGATTTTCAGCATGAAAATTTCATTACAAAAGTTTGAAAACGAAAAGATCATTAAGAAAGTCTCAGTATGAAAATCTCGTTACGGAAACACCAGTACGGAATTGTCCATTCCGGAAGTTTTTAATACAAAAATTTCCATTCCCGAAGTTTTCTACACGAAAATATCCATTCTGGAAAATTTCAGTTCCGGAAATTCCCATTCCGGAAATTTAGTTCCGAAAAGTTTGAAAAACTAACTTTGAAAAAATTTAGTTACTCTAATAATCAAATGTACTCCCCCTATGAAAAGGAGTTTATTACTGTAAGGTGACTTTTTCAACAGAAAGTTAATTAAGAAATATTACCTTACGGTTATCATTCCTAACTTCTGTTTAATGTATTCAAATCTATCAGAAGGCAAAGATTTTGTGAAAATATCAGCAAGTTGATCTTGCGTTCCGATAAACTGATGAATAATATCTCTTTTTAGGGTGTGATCCCTAAAAAAGTGATGCCTAATATCTATGTGCTTTGCACGAGAGTGATGTGCAGGGTTCTTACTTAGGGAAATGGCACTTGTGTTATCACACAAAATTTGAGTTTTAGTAAAACTCAAGCCATAGTCTATGAGTGTGTGTTGCATCCACAACACTTGAGCACAACAACTTCCAGCGGCTACATATTCAGCTACAGCAGTGTAAAGTTCTACAGAATGTTGCTTCTCGCAAGACCAAGAATCTAATGAATCTCTTAATAAATGACAAGTTCCGGATGTACTCGTTCTATCCATTCTACATCCACCAAAGTCAGCATCAGAAAAGATTTTTAGAACAAAATCTCCTTAGCATCGTGTGGTCTCTAGATCGATCAACTTATGTGTCGTTATGATCTCTTTCAAATGAGCTCCTATTTATAGGTAAGGTCGGCCTCCTTTCCAACGGTCATATTTTCCTTAAAAGTCGGAGGGACCTGTACATGTGTAACTTAACCAATGCTTAGTTTATAACAAAACAGACGACATCGTTTTATAACAAAACAAGTGAAACAGAATGTATGACATCGTTTTACGTTTAACTCAAAGGTTCAGAGTGAAGGTTCGGATTGCAAACAAAATTTCAAAGAGTAGACAAATTATAAAAGTGTGAGCAAAATGAAAGTTCGGAATCTGACCAAAAATGATTTTCGGAGTCTAAATAAATTCAGAGTGTATAAAGAAAAGATGATCAGATTCTGTTTAATAGGTGAATTCGGAATGAGAATTCAGAATGAGAATTCGTATCCAGAATTCGGAGTAGAACTTTTTCAGAGTTCGTATCCGGAATTCGGAATGAAACTTCATTACAGTTCTCATCTGGAATTCGGAGTGAAAATGTCATTACAGTTCTCATCCAGAATTCGGAGTGAAACTTCATTACAATTCTCATCCAGAATTCGGAGTGAAACTTCATTACAGTTCTCATCCAAGATTCGGAACCTAAAACAGAATTCTTCATATCAAAGTTTCAAACGATTCCGAGAATATAGAAATGAATCTGAATCTTATACTTAAGAAATATATGGATGAAAATATGATAAGGATAATTTTCCTTATAAAAGTGATTTTCCTTATAAAAGCAATTTTCCTTATAAAAGTGATGTTACTTAAAGATAAGGTGTTTGTGATTTTCGAAACAAGAAGTAATGCAAAAGTCATAAGGAAAACCTTATTGACTCAACAATCGATCCTTGGAAGATGATAGTTTTTCTTCATGTTCACCTGGTTTAGGTGCCGAAAGTCTATGCATAGCCCCAAAATTATGTCTGCCTTCTTGGAAAACAACACCGGGGATGCCCATGTAGAAACACTAGGCCTTACGAATCCCTTCCTCTGTAATTCCTCCAACTGTACCCTCAGATCATGGAGATCCATGAGGGCCATTTGATATGCTGGTGTAGATATTTGTGATGTTCCTGGGTACAATTCAATGTGGAGGTCTACCTCTCTACGAGGAGGTAGTCCTGGGAAATCTTCTCCAAAGATTTCCTCATACTCATCCACCACTACTGGAAACTATGGATTGGCCTCATCCACCATGTCGAAGGTCATGCAAGCAATCTGATATGTAATAGGCTACACCCTCCTGAGCACAAGCCCATCTCGTGCTTCTCTATTTTCCTTCTCACCAACAAAGTACAACTGGCCTCCATCTCTGCGCGTACATAGCAATATACATCTCAAGCTGTTAATTAGTGCATGAACTACTGATAGCCATTCCATGCCTAGAATGACGTCTTAGGGATTAAAATTCTCTACTAGATGATCCCATTTGAAACTCTCTCCTCCGAGAGTAATATCACACTATCGGCACCAGTGTGTGACTGCTGAATCTCCTCTTGTAGAAGTATCCAAATGAAAAGGTCGAGCTAAAATGTCAGTTGGAATCTTAGAATCACAAACTAAGTCCACAACAAGGAAATAATTGCTATAACACATTTCGATAAGCACTACTGCTAAAGTAGATAAGATACAGATCATACCTCATATTATCTTAGGGACGTCAGGATCGTGAGACTCTACTGCTTGTAGATGGGCCTGTCCCTATCCACCTACTCCCTGAGATCATGGTGGGGCACCTGGGGTTGGGGGTCGTAGTGCCGGGTGACCCCAACCACCTCATACTGCACGTCATGCTCCTCTACCTCGTATGCCGCTTGGGTGATTCTCATGCTCCTATTGCTGCCTCGGTGGCCCCTCCACAATCTTATGATCATCCATGCGGGGAGTTCAACGGTCAAGAGATCTGTGACCCTATCCCCCATAGGAAGAATAGATCATGCCTCACTGGTGGCTCCCTTGGCCTCTTGAGCCACACACCTCTAACCCTGCGTCCCTGGGTCACCCTCCGGAAGGTCTAGCCCACTTGGGCTTCTGCATCGTCTTTCTATTTCCAGCTGCAGATGACTCTGCTACCTATCATCTGGTAGGGAATCTCATTGTAGGTGTATACTCAGCAAGGAATATCTCCATCATCAAATATTTCTCTAGCACCACAGCCTGCATCGGGATGCTGAGAGAAACTATCGCATTTATGATCTCTCGTCGGAGCCCCATCTCAATGGTATAGGCCCTGAAGTAAGGGTCTCATACCATGTCAGTGATGTATCAAGAGATTTCAATAAATCTCACTGAGTACTAAGCCATAGACTGGAAACCCTACTGCAGATCCAGCAGCTCCCGAATACACACAGAGCGTAGTGTCGTTGGCATGAACTCCACCCTGAAAAGGATCTCAAACTCCTGAAAGGTGACGGTCGTCTCCTCATGCACCTGAAGATTCGAGAACCACCATCGTCCTACCGATCTTGGAAGAAGTCTAGAATCCATGATCACCATATGCTCAGCGGGTGACTCTACTAATTGGAAGACCCCTGAAACCACCTCAAGCCAGTCCTCTCCTGCCTGGGGTCTATCTTGCCTCAAAACCTTAGAGGCATCTACCTCTGGAACTCATGTAATGCACTCATCCAAAGTGCATTATCCATAGGTATTATCTACTACTCAACGGGTATTGGTGCTGCTAGTACACCACCAAAAGGATCCATCACTTTGAGTGGTCCATGTACCGACGCCTCATCATTCGGTGGGCCACTTTCATGATCTCTAACCAGAATCCTGGCTCAATGTCTTCATGGAGGCATCCTATCAGAAATAGTTGTGCAATGGTCAAAAAACTATACCTAGTGTGCTGACTCAAGAAATATCAAGAAAACCTTTCAAAAAACTAGAAACCAATGTTTTCATGTACCGAGTCGGAAAATAGAATTTCAGTTCCTGGTGTAGGGATACGTCGGTTGCCGCACCAACACGGGACTCCCCGAACTGAAAACCGAACTCAAGAAACTTTACACCATTTCCTCATTAAAAGTAGACTCTTAGTTCTTATCATATAACTGACCTCCCTCTGATTCCACTTTGTCACGACCCACCCAGGGGGCCCGGACATGACTACCTGAATCCTACCTTCCATAGGCCAGAGGTTGGCAACTATAACCTGAAGGAGTTTTCTGAACAGGGAAGGCATTTCCTTAGAGATCTGTACACACTCAAAAATGGTAACTAAATTAAAAAACCAACAAAAGTAATGTACAACCGTGATAGTAAAGTATAACCACAAGTACAACTATAAACTAAAAACAATGGGCCAGAATACAAGCCCTAGAAACTGAAGCAAAGTAAACATCTATCGCGCCTAACCTAGACCTCTACTTGTATGTTAGTAGCTATTAGTCTAAATTCAAATAATAGGATCTTGACTTCTCTCATCGCACCAAGATCCACCAGGCCCCGATCATCCAAAGTCTTCCTTGGAGCGTCATTAGTTTGTACCAGATACAATAAGGTGTGGGAAAAGCCCATGCAGGGGTGAGTATAATAATACCTAGTAGGGACCCTGAGACCCTCGAAGGTCTCTCAATAATCCACAAATGAAAATGTCACAAGAAATACCACAAATTTAATATCACAATCATGATATAGATCATGAACCACAAAGAAAAAGAGACAGCTTACTCTAACAATATAACATCAAGGTTGCTTGGATATGGATGACTAGTTGTAATACCAGATCATCCTATCCGTAGTAACTCTACTATTGACCCATATTGGTCACTATATGCAGACCCGTATTGGTTTCTAGATCTTGACCTGTATTGGTTACTGGTGCCAACCAGTATTGGTCGCTAGATGCTGACCCCTATTGGTCACTGGTGCTGACCCATATTGGTCACTAGTGCGGACCCGTATTCGTCGCTGGTGATGACCCATCTTGGTCACTGATGTAGAGATAGGAATGATTAGTCATACAACTAGATCATCCCACTTTAGAGTTTTTGATGCTGACCCTGTTTCCCTCTAGAATGGGGGATGATCTCATTAATTTAAGATTCAAATATTCCAAGCGGTTTCTAACGGGTTTGTTCATAGAACCGGAAACATCCAATGATTCCATATCCATTTGAACCTACTTTCCAAAGGTAGGCGCTCATTATTTGTGGACTGATGGGGATTAGGAATTTTCATTGGTTGAGAGGATGGGAGGTCAGACTCATCATACCTTTTTTAGGGGAATTATTGTCTACTTCGGGACTCTCTTTATAGATTTAATTTAAGTTCATGAATTCTTATTACATTACCAAGTATAAAAGGATTTTTCCTTTAGATCTGATAATAAATGATTGATATGTAGGAAATTTAGAGAATCTTTTATATGTATTCGAGGTTCTTCATCGATAGAGAATCATCTATATTTTTTTAGAGATTCTTAGCCAATGGCATCCTTCAATACATGAATGTATCTTGGTCATTATGATGACCATACTGGTTTTAAAGCCACTCAGTGGGTCACTTGAAGTTTTTTGTCATTCAAAAAGACATTTATTATTTCAGAGTTGGGATCGTACACGTAGATGGGCTACCTATGTATCCTTTATTTTTGGAAAAGGAATCAGAACCCACATAGTTTGAGTAAGGGAGTATGGTTTTTATGCATAATTGATGGCTCAAGGAAATATGTCATGATTACTTTTACACTCTAAGCTCACGTGAGTCATGCTCGGTGTGAGAAACAATATGTATTGGTGAAACCAGACAATTGTGCCACGAAAGATGCAATGATGTGGGGCTTATGTGTGTATGACTGCCCAATTAGATGAGTATAAAGATTTACTTCAGGGATGAAATCTAGGAACTGGGTCCATAAAGGTATATGTGCTTCATGGATATTTGGATACTCTAATCTTGGGGCTTACTCCTAAGGAAGATTCCCAAGTTAGGAGGGGACTTATGATTGGGTTTGACTCCTGAGAAGTAAACCCATATCGAAATGAAATTAAGACTGGTTAAAGGAGATTAAGGATGGGGCTTACTCCTAAGAAGAAGGCCTAGGTTAAGGGACTTGAAAATTTAAGGGACTTGGGGCTTACTCTTGAAGAGGATGCCCGCATTTGATACTGGGGCTTACTCCTGAAAAGGAAGCTGAGGTTAAGAGAATTATGGTTGGAGCTTACTCCTAAGGAGGATTCCCATATTTGGGAATTTTAAGATTGGGGCTTACTCCTAAAAAGGATTCCCAGATTAGGGGACTTGGGGCTTACTCTTGAAAAGAATGCCCAGATTTAGAAGGACTTGGGGCTTAATCCTAAGGAGGATGCCCAAAATTAATGGGAATTATGACTACAACTTACTCCTGAAAAGGAGGCCCAAGTTAAAGATTCTCTCATCTTTAAAGTATTAGGTTGAATGAATGAACTCTCTAACCTTAGCGATGTAAAGATGTGTAAATCACTAGGTTTTGAGAGATTTTCCACAGAATTCCTTTTAGATAAGAAAGTCAATCAAGAAAACATGCCATAAATGGCTTTGAAGAGTGTCTTGAAGACTGAATCTTTAATAGGAGAGGTGGAATGGCATAAGAGGGGTGAAATGGGCAGTAAAGGCACCCAAAAAAAGAGGGTCACGCAAGTCCTGGGAGGCGTGTAGGTACTGCGTGGGCGTGCAAGTCCTGGTCGCGCTGGTATACCTGCGCAGAACATGGGTACTTGTGTGATTTTCAGCCTTTAGGGTAATACTTGGGCGATCCTTGACCAAATCCTTTAGAATTATCCTAAGGTACTTCCAGAAGAGGGGTGCGCAAGTTTTAATGAATAGATAAGGAGGCGCGCAAGTATGTTCATTTCCCATAAGGGTAAAACACTTTAGGCATGCAAGTGTTAGTGATTTCTAATACTTAGACCTTATTCCTCTTATATAGACCTTCCATTCTAGGTAAACAATTACCTTAGAAGTGTTTGGAAGACTTGAAGAAGAGACTTGGGTGTTCAGAGCTTTGTATCTGAATTCGGGAAAAATTCCTCTCGAAGTGGGGGGACCACCGGGGCTATTTATAGGTTGGAGAAGACCCCGTGTGGTTATCACTTAGGGCGTGCAAGTCACTTGCGCGACCATTAGGCGGTGCGCAAGTATACTTGCACGACAGTAAGGGAACTTGCGCAACCCTAAGTCCTTTGACTCCTTTTTCATTCATTTGTCTATTTTTTATTTTTTCTTCAAAGGATGAATCACTTTGTGCTAAGTCATTTCCATTTCCATTATTTTAGACAATTTGATGAAAAGGAGCATCAACAGACCCACCTTGGTCACTCTTCATCTTCATGTCACAGTCATCCACTGGATTCCTGCATGAAGCACGCCTGATCTCTGGAAGACTCTACTCCTCAAGCCATTGTTCATATATCAACTGGTATGAAGTCCTGCATAAAGCATACCCATTGTACCATCCCATCATAGGGGTCACAACGTGTCAGACGGCGCATCGATCGGATTCCCGGTCTGTGAGATATGGACACTTTTGTAAAAAGGGCCTGGTTGGATTCAAGTTTGATCCAACCCAGGTCACACATCAAACTCCAACAAAACTCACTTAGAGTATCTCCAAAAGACAGCCTTGCCATAGACGGTGCATCGATCAGATACTCAGTCTGTTAGTTACACCTCTTTCTATAAAACGGGGGTTCTCACACCTCAGTCTGGCCCAGATCGGTCAGGCCCACTGGAATATACCAAAGGGACCGTTTCCCAAAAGGGGTCACAAAGCCACTGACGGCGTGTCAAACAGATACTCAGTCCGTCAGTTACGGGCATTCTTTTATTCAAGGGGCCAGTTGGGACTGGGCCAAGTCTGACTTAGTCAGGTTGGCCTAACACAACTCGTCCTGGGGTCTACTTGACCCTGCCTGGGTACGGCGCATTAAAGATCATCCTGGTTCACTCGGTCCGGCCCATCAGGGTTGGCCCAACTGGTTCATGGGCCCGGACCGCAGTTAGACGGGCCCGCCTGTCGGGGCTCGGCCCACCCGCGCTGGCCTATAGGTTGCAGGTCCGACCCGGACCGCTGGGCAGGTCCAGTCTGTTTGGTTGGCCCGCGTTCGCCTGAACGACCGCTTCACCCACCTGGCCCCACGAATGAAGTGCCTTTTCCTTCTGATGGTGGGGCGCAAACCAACCGCGTACAGCGGTCAGCCTGTTGGATGACTGCCCTCCTGCAGACGTGTCATGGTGCTACGCTGCGCTTCCCCCTCCTATCGTGGGCCACTATCCATGGTTGTTGCCGCCGTCGGTGCCTGTGGGCATCGCCCTTATCCCGCTTGGCCAGCTCAGGCCGCCAACCTTTGGCCCCCGCAGCGCGCGACGACATGCCGCCTCTCCACCGTCCGCGTCCGGTTTCTACCAGCCTTCTCCAGCAGCCACCGGTATGGGGTTTCGGCGGATGTTTCCGCAAGCCACCCAAATATCGTCGTCATTTCATGTCCATCAAACGCCTTTCTACACCGTTCATTGCTCCTCCACGAAGAAGTCCCCAAGGAAATGTTTAGCAGAGGGTTTGGGCCTTATTGTTTTCAGCCCGTGCCCTCTGCGTTATAGTTTTAAACATTAGGAAAAAATTAATAATAACAAATTGAAGAATAATCCTCGAGTTTAAGATCCCACAACAACCATCCACATGATTAAATGAGACGTGGATCAACCTGTTAGTCGTTTGGTCCACATTCATTATATTTTTCAAGACTGGGAAGAGAGGTAACATCAAATCACATAAACCCCTTATCTTTTATGATATTCTTTGTCTCACATTTGTCCTTGAGGGTTTTACGGCGTCGACGACAATTCCCAGTTCCGACCTTCGAAAGGAGTTCTACGTCGTTCGTCATTCATCGTTGGGGTGGAAGTGCATCAGAGCTTCACCCTACAATCCTCCAAATCCTTCCCCTTATTTTTTCCAGCATGTCAAACTATTTATAGAACCATGCTACAATGTTTCCATAATGATGTGACGTTGCGTCGTTACACTGTTTCATTTATGAAACAACGTCATTGTTTTTCACCATTTAATTTACTGTTACGTTGCATAATACGGGTCATCCAATGTTTCATTTAATGTGCCTCATCGTCGCATCGTCGCTTCCCCATAGTGTCGCCGTCCTCCATGCAACGGAGAGATATTAATAAAATAATTATTTTCAATTATTTTATTATTTTTCCTGAAAAGTCCAAAAATTAACTTCTCCACTCAGCCCTTACCGGCCAAAGTTAAGTCGTTTCTAGGAGAATCTTGGCATTTCGGATTCAACGGTGCCCTCGTATTTTCGATCGAGCAGCAAGTCCAAATATAGAAAATGTTTCCATCGTGTTTACTAAACGTACCCAAAAAATGTTCAAAAATTCATTCCAAGATCACCGGTCCTCAGAATCACGTGCCGTCAATTTTCGGAGACTCATAATAATCCCAAATAATTTTAAAAACAATTTACATGGAATTGTCCGGGTCTTTACATATTCTATGAAAAAGTGATTACGAAATCCATTTATTTTATTGGGTTCTGATATGATTATTTTTTTGTGATACTTTGGAACACACAGGTATGATTTTCATTATGTGATAGGTGGGATCAAAATTTTATAGGCCTCCAATGCATTGGGTAAATATTGATATCTCTTGAGATAAACTGAACTAGAATGGGAATTCCACATAGTTTAGTATGGGAATTTGTCAACTATTACGAAATTGGGAGTGAACCTTGACTACTATGATGGTTTCTGGAGTGAAATTATTACATTATGATAATCTGGGGATTTAATCGTGACTACTATGATGGTTTTGGGAGTGAACCCAATATACTATAATAGTTCTGGAACTGAATCTATGACTACTAAGGAAATGATTTTCTATACTTATGTGTATTTCACAATTACATGTTTTATGCTAATTGTACACTCTAATGGATCATGACCATTGATATCATTATGATTTAAATATTAATAACTATCATAATTTATTCCATTACTCAATATTATGATCTATGATATTATTGGGTTGGATTTCATATGTTATGTTCATGTTCTAATACCCTTTCACAAGTTATGCTTATGTGATCATTGATCTCTCAATTTATTACCCTTAAAAATCATTTGAGGTATAACTATTTTGGGTTTCCTTTCCCAGGGTAATAAATAAAGGGCTTAGGAATGGTATTTCTATGAAGGGTTTTATTAATGAAGGGAATAATGGGTGACTCTTATGAACCTGTTGTTTATGTGTCCAATATTCCAAAGATATTGGACCTATTTAATTTAGGTATGTATTGTTAAGATATGTAATTAATATTACTCAACAAATAATAATTTCTATGTAAGAAATATTGGTTTCTATAGTTTGTACCATATAAAGGTTTAGTTGACCATTGGAAACTAGGATGAGTAAACATTAGTAAGAACATTTTTGATAAATCTAAGTATAGGATAACATCCTAAAGTTTTTATAATGATCATGAATGAACTTGGATAAACATAAGGTGTCATATATTGAAAAGAAGGTGTCTTTATTAAAACAACCAGTAATTTTTTTTTCTGGATTATGTGGTTTTATACTATGATTATTATTTCTCACACTATGCTTTTTGGTTTTAGTCAATGGCTGGAACCTGAAGAAATCTTACCTATGTTTAATTTGATGGAAAATTTATGATTTTCCTCCCAATAAACGAAATGATATAGGGGATAGAATAAAAAAATAGTGTTATTTATCCCACTATTTTCTAAAACTATGAATCATGTTGAACTTCCAAACTTGCAAATGAGGGAACAAGATTCTCTTAAGTCCTTGATCATACAATGCCTACCATATTTTATTGTGCCTACTGATCCTCTAGTCATTGAGAAATGGATTAGTACCATTTAAAAGATATTTTTCATTCTTCAGTGTTCGAAACATATAAAATAAATTTTGGTTCTCTATTATTTTCATGAAAAAGAAGATCAATGGTGGAATCTTATCATGAATATGATGCAACCAGAAGCAATTTACTCCATGGAGTGGGATAAGATTAAGAGATTATTTTCCAATGTGTATTTTACTAATATTCTTTATATCAAAAAGGATTAGGAATTACATGAGTTAACACATAATTATGATAAATAATTTAGTACCTATGATGAAAATTTTACAATCCATGCAATATGCGCTTTTGGTATTATCATCCAACATAAAATTATTTTTCATTGATTCTTTAGGGGATTAAAACAAATTCATCAAAGGGTCTTATCCTTAAGGTATTTTAGTTACTATGATGAAATCATTGAATGTGATATCGAGGCCGATATTGAGATTATAATTACCCATAAATATCATGGTTTTGAAAAAAAATATTCAATTCCACTGATATCCTAAAAACCATAGAGAAAAAAGGATGAGACTTCCATTATGATCAATGTGTGGAAGGAAACATGGTGTAAATTTTTCTAAGGGGACTAATAAATATTTCAAGTGTGGAAATAAATTTTATCATTAAATCAAATGATGAATTGATGGGAATAAGTCAACAATTTTTTTGAATAGGGAGAAATCTTCACAGAATTCACCACCCACACTCCAATGATTTAAATGAATGGAGTATGAGCATTATGATAACCATTGTTCAAATAAAATGTTTAATAATGAAGATCAAAATTATCCACCTCTTAAGCCCAGAGACAATGGGAAATCTCATTTTATTTCTATTTTTAATAAGGGATACGATAACCAAATTTGTAAAAGGTATACATACCATCAAATCTATAACTAATAATGTATAATTTGAACTAGGATCTTCCCAATAATTCATATCTGATGAATTTTATAAGGGTTTAATAATTCCACCGTAATGATTAGATGTTGAATCAATAGTGAAAGCCCCTAATGGTTTGATGATTCCATCTCAAGTCACTGATTATTCTCCAATTAAAGTTTATGGGAATGTACTTCCTGCAAATCTTTTTATTCTCCATCTCAATGAATTTGATGTTCTCATAAGTGTAGATTATTTTTCCTTACATAAATAATACATCCATTTTTGTTTAATAGAAGTTACATTTGATATTTTAAATTAACCTATGATTTTTTACTAGTTTCAAGATAAATATTATCATCTGACAGGAATGACATAGATTGAATGGGTCTTGATTTATATTCAAAAGGGGTGTTAATCATAGATGGATATGGAGAAAATCAACATTTAAGATATTCCTATTGTTTTTTAAGTTTTTTATTTCTTTTTAGAATATTTTCATATACTTACACCTATTAATAAAGTTCAATTCCCAATAGAACTAATACCTAGTGCTACACATATTTTAATGACTCTCTAAATAATATCCCTGATTTAGTTACATGAAATGAAGAATAAAATCTAGAAGAATATTAAAATGGTATTTAATAACCATGTGCATCACCTTGGGGTGAACTTTTACTTTTTTTAAGAATAGTGAAAGATCAATGTAACTCGGTAATGATTATCAAGAATATAACAAGTTCACTATCATAAAAAAGTAACATTTTCTGTGTATTAATGAATTGTTTGATCAAATACACTGAGATCAATACTTTTCCAAGATTGAAAATAATTTAGGATACTATTAATTGAGCTTCAAGAAGGCGTATATAACCAAGAGATCATTCTATACATGGAATGGGCACTATAAATATAT
Source organism: Viscum album (assembly GCA_963277665.1). Taxonomy (NCBI): domain Eukaryota; kingdom Viridiplantae; phylum Streptophyta; class Magnoliopsida; order Santalales; family Viscaceae; genus Viscum; species Viscum album. The sequence goes on from OY728131.1 coordinate 124,691,127, forward strand.
AGATATTTTATTTGGTCTTACTAATTCCCTCCCTATATTAATTGATTTAATTAATAAAATCTTTTGAGATGGCCCTGACCAATTTTTGGTAGTCTTAATAGATGATGCTATAATATTTTAAAAGGTAATTGAAGATCAAGAAGATCATTTGATAATTCTGATGAATAAAATGAGGAAAGATAATATTTATACAACATTTAACAAGTGTGAATTTTGGTATTGAGAAGATTAATTTTGGGTCATATAATCTCAAATGAGGGTATATCAGTGTATCCATCAAAGATGGATGTTACTGAACATTGGACCAGACCAACCAAAGTGACATAGATCAGCAGATTTCATGGTTTCGATGGATATTATTATTTATTTATGGAAAATTTCACATGAGTATCTAATACATTATCTAAGTTAACTCATAATGGAGATAAGATCATTTATATAAATGAATATGATGAAAATTTAAAGGAATTCAAGTGAATGGTAATCATTACACTTGTTATTACATTACCCTGTAGTGAAGAGGTGTTTGTATTCTATATTTATGAATCAAAGAGGGGATATGGATGTGTTCTTGTGGATAACGATATGAAATTCGATTATGCCTCATGAAAATTGAATGTTAATGAGAAAAATTACCAACTAATGATTTGGAGTTAACTGTCATAATTTTCGAAGTAAATGTCTATTGGAATTATATTTACAGATAAATTATATATATATATATATATTGAACATAAAATATTAATGAATATTTTAAAATAGAAATAGTTCAATATGTTCCAGATAAGATGGTCGGATCTGGTTATGATAATGGTTATTCAACGCATAACCACCCTGGTAAAGAAAACATGGTGGATAATACTATGATTCCAAAGGACCATGCTATATTATCTATGATAAAGATCATAAAAGATCCAAAATTTCTTGATTTACAATGAAAGGATCTTGAAATAATGAAGGAAGGAGGAAATCATTTCTTCTCAAATGAGTGTTCAACCATATATCTAAGTAAATATTAAAGATGTATAGATGGATGATGTATGGATTCATAAGAAGTTTTGAAATGTTCCTGAGTTTACCTTGATTTTGATAGATTGATAATGTTTTGGAACCATATATGTATTCTGAAGATACCATATTTTAAGAAAGAGATGTTAAAGTATTATCATAGTTCATTATTTTCTATTAATCATGGATGTATGAAAGAGAATATATATCTAAAGGACTATTTTTGGTCGGATGTCATGAAGAGAGGTATTTCATAGCTTGTATATCAGTTCTTGGCATGCCAGCAAGTTTAAGGTTGAGAGAAAAAATTCTAATGGGATATTACAACCATTACCCACACCAGAATGGAAATGTGAAAAAATAAACTTTGATTTTTTCATCAGACTCTACAAAATGTATAATGGGAATAATGCTATATTTCTTATAGTTGAGAACCTTATGAAGTCCACAAAATTCATTTATATTCGGGAATATTTCTATCTGTATCATATTTCATGGATATACATTAAGAAAGTGTTATGGTTACATGAATTACCAGATTATATTATGTCTAATTAGGATTTTAGGTTTACCTCTATGTTTTGGTAAAGGCTTCAGCAAGATCTAGATAGAGAGCAGTGTTTCATAAATTATTATCATCCTTATAAAAATGGCCATTGTTTTAGAGTCATTCAAAAACTAGATGATATGTTGTGATATTTTTCTATGGATTTCAATAGTTTTTGGGAAAAACACCTTCCTCTAGTTGAGTTTTATTACAATTATGGATTTCAATCAACTATTCAGATGGCTCCTTATAAGGACATCTATTGATATAAGTGTATAACTATTACATGTTGTTCTGATTTTGGAGAAATAAATATATTTTGACCTAATCTAGATGAGGAAATTATAGAGAAAGTGAGATCCATTCATAAACACCTCAATAAAGCTCAGTGTTTACAGAAACTTTATTACCGATAATCATCATCGTGATTTTGAATTTTATGTTAGTGAGAAAGGGATTCTAAAAATTTATCCATGGAATAATGTTATGATATAAAAGAATAAAGGTTTGTGATTCCCAAGGCATATCATCCCCTTCAATATTCATGATTTTGCGTGGATGGTAGCTTATCACTTCGATCTTACCCCTCCCAATTTTATGATGTGTTCAATGTATCTCTCCTATATAAGTATACACATGATCCATAACATCTAATAAACTCATAGGTCATACCATTAGACCATGATCTTTCACATGAAGAACAACCAATAGAAATGTTATACTATAGAGGTAAAATACTATCGAACAAGAATACTATCCTTGTGAATATTATCTGGGGGAAAGAGAAATTTGAAGAAGCTACTTGGAAACCCGATGATGTAATGAAATTAAGATATTATCCATTTTTTGTATTAATGTAAAGAATATCAAGGGAAAATTTAATTTCATGGGGGTAGAATGTAACACCTTGATATTTTAGAATATATTTCTCATTATATAATTTTATTTCTCTGATAGATTTGTGTTACACATGATACAAATTTTAAATGAACACTGATATACTATTACAATATTAATATTCAATGTTTTAGTTATTATCTAGATGTAAGATTAGTGGGTGTGGATAGGACTACATAAATTATGAAAAATTTCTGGTTATATATGTATAAAATTAATTCATTTTTTATCAATTAATTATAAAAAAATATAAACCAATTAAAAGTAAAAAAATTTTATTTTCAGAATAACTATTTTTATGAATTAAATGAATTTTTATCATAAAAAATTAAATTAAACCTTATTAGTGAATTATTATAATGAAATTTATATATTCAATTAAATGATTTACATTAATGTTTTATTTGTTTTCTATGGATGGGATATAAATAAACCATGTTTTATCCTTAAAATGTAATTTTTTAAAAGCATTTTTTGTTAACTTCTTCACATATATGTTTAAAATTAGTTTCTTCAACTTATGTAAATTAAATATTAAAAATGGGATCCATATTTGGTATCAAAATGTTCAAATTTGGAAAATATACGACTATTATTTTTGGAATCAGAAGGTTCAAATTTGGTTAATCTAGTTTTAAAACTAAGTAATATGGCCATAATTGTTCATTTTAATTCTTATTGGATGAAGGGAATTCAACCCTTATCACCATAGTCTCGGAATAGATTTTTTAATGGATACATTTCCATGAAAATTTCATGTATAATATTTCATGTAATGAAAGTTACAAAATGTTACACTCTTAGTTTTAAATATCTCAGATGTGTTCACATAGGGAACAAATATTTATAAATTAATATTAATGTCTATTTTTATTCATAATAAAATTATCTGCATTATGGTAATTTATTTATAAATTTTTGTATTTATATAATTACCTTAAATTCTTATGCAATTCCAATGATGTATTTATTCAATTAATTAAAACATAATATAAATGATTTTATAAATATTAAAAGTAATATAATTTCAGTAAATTATAGATTTACCTAAATTTAATATATTAAAATGACATAATATTGTTGTGTTCATGGAATATAATAAAATTAAAACATTTTTATTTATGTATTTTATTTCATATTTAATGAATTGTGTCAAAATTAGCATTTATGAAATTTTATTAAAATAATATTTCATTAAATTAATTACTAATCATAAAAAAATAATGAAATATGAAAATTTGGATAATATATGGATGAAAATGACATCCATTGGAAATTAATGACCCAATTTTTACCTTATATGTCAAATTAAAACCCATTATGACTTAAAAAGGCATTAAAACTATTAATGTCAGAATGAGTTAACTAAGGTGTTAAAACAAAAATAGGGTATATTTAATAAGTTAAACCTGAAAAAATTTTATATTTTGATGTGATTTTTACCCCATAATATCATATCTTTTTATCTCTTTCCATTCGGAAGAATCTTGGTTGATAATGACATTGTTATATTTTGATAATTTACCAAATTCCAAAAGTTCCCCTCACGTCAATTATAAAAGTGAACCTTCTCCCATAACTTATTCACAACTTTTTATCCTTTTAGATTACCTATCCTATGAAAAAATCCATTTTTGTCATCCTTATACACATTGTGGTGGTGATTGTATTCCCAAAATACCAACTGATGTTTCCCTAAGAGGATACCTAAAGTACTAGTTTCAAAAAAGAGGTAATCTCCATAACCAATCACTTTATTTTTAGTTATTATTTTACCCCTTATAAATATGTTATATTCTTAGTAAAATAATAAATTCAGTATAATAAATATAGTGAAATTTGATTTTGATTTTGAAACCACCTGTATTCACCCTCTTTCAATCAAATGGGAAGTCGAAGTATCACTCATACAAACAAATGGCTCATCGTCTCCACATAGTGATATAATAAATTTTCCATCAGCATCATTCATGGATTTTTTTTATATTTGTTTAGAATTATTAATTTTTATTAAATATACATTCTTATTTATTTATAATATCATATATACCTTCTTACCTTCCAAATCGATGGAAAATGATAACGTTAATCATGCATATGCATGGACTACCGCCTCCACAAAGAGATGATATTCATTTTTCATTTCTGTTTTAAATGAATGTTAATAAGGATGGATTTAATGACTATATATTATATATATATTATATAATATTTATTTTTTAATGTTTATTTATTATTTTTATTTTTTTACATCCATTGAAAAGTTAAAACAACGTTTATGCGTACGTATAGCTTACCATCTCAATGAACGGTGTAATTCATTTTTCTTCTCTAGATTTTATGGATACCTATAAATAAATAAATATATATATAAATAATATATATTATAATAATATCATTATTAAAAAAAATTATATGATGGAACCATGATCACAGTACAATGATCAGAAGAACCAAACAAACACTTACATGAAAAACAAAGTAGTTATCACCCAAAACATTTATTTTAACATAGAATTGTTAATAAAATGGTTATAAAAGGTTATATGTAAGTCTTATATGATATGATATATATGGTTATTATTATATAATAGTTTTATAATAAATAAATATTTATTATATAAGAGTTTTTAAGATATTTTAAGGATGTCTTAACAGAGGTAATAGATTTTCATCGCAATTTTATTTCTATGATACATATTTCATATTCCTTAAATGTTTATTTTATATGGTTTATATAATGAAAATTAATTTATTTTATCATTATTAATATTGTTTTATTGGTATTTAAAAATAAATATAATTTTCATTCTTTCGTGGGGCATATGATTGAAATGTTACCAATGTGGTTAATGTTGTACATCAAAGTCTCTTTGCTTATTGGGATTGTTTATGATTATGTTTTTGATAATAATATCTTATGATCCACCTTTCAAGAAATTCATGACTATTATTATCCTATGTATATTTCATGAAAATAGTTTTTTTCATTTTTTTTAACTTAAGTACTCTGGAGAAAAAAAAAAAATTTAAGTAAAATCTATTTTACTTTTCACTTCGGTCGAAATTTTTTTTTTCTAAATCTAGGTTTTATAAAAATATTTTAAAGAAGGATTTTTATATTATAATATGAATTTTTAAATAATGTTTCCCAATTTTTTTTAAAAAAAGGCTCAAAAGGAATATTGTTTCCATTTTCTAAATGTGGCACATTTTTACATTTTACACATTATTAATGAAATGTTTTTTTACTTATACAACATGATTTGAATTTCCCATGGTCATGAAAAATCAATTCTTTTAAGATTTAATTACTTTTTTTCAAGGTTCTTTTCAATGAAATTTTTTAATTAATATTTTTTAAATATTTATATAAGTGATTTCAAAGAGATAAGTTTTTTTCTTTAAAAAATGTTGAAAATTATCTTTTAATGATTTTTTTCAACAAAGAAGAAATCATTTGATGTTACATAAGTTTTACATGTGATAATATCCAAGGGTAGTATCCTTAATCTTTATATTGAAGGATTATGTTTATGATGAAAATATTTTTATTAAAACCATTAATTTTTCATGGGTTATGCTATGATGAAATGATTAAAATTTTATGAAACCTTTTTCATTTACTTGGGTTATTCTGTGATTGAATTTTTTTTAAGAGCATTTCATTTCATGGGTTCTGATATGATTAATGTTTTATGATATTATGGTACACATTTTCATTATTTTCATTATTTGATAGGTGGACCCAAAATTATGTGTCCCTTAAATTCATTGGTTAAAGATTGGTATCTCATGAGAAAACCATGAATATAATAGGATGTGAAACCATTTCAGTAAGGAACTTTGTCCACTATGATTGTCTTGACAATGAACCATGACTATTATAATGGGTCAGGGAGTAAACATAATAAACTATAATAGTATTGGGGTGAACCTTTGCTTCATTTATAGTTTGGGGGTGAATAAAATCCATTATGATACTCTATAAGTGAATCCTCGACTAGTATGAAAATATTACATATTCTTATTTGTACACCAGAATTCAATGACTTATGAAAATTTTATGCTCTTATAGTTCATGTTATTTGATTTATATATGGATCATGTCTTGTAAACTACCAATAATTATTCCCTGACTAATGATTTTGATATATGTTCTAAATAGTATTTAGGATCAATGTTAATATCATTTTTCCATACCCTTATTCTCTTATTATTCTTATGTGATCATTGATATCTCCCTTGTTTAACTATAATGAGAATCTGAGCTCACCTATTCTTTTGTTTCCTTTCCCCGTGTAATTAGTAATGGTTATAGGAATGATATTTCTAAGAAGGGTTATAGTTATTAATACATATTGGGATACTCTTATGAACCAATTATTTATGTGTCCATGTTTCCAAAGATGCTAGAACTATTCGAGTATGGCATAGATCATTATTATATTTAATGAATATTCATATAATAAGATGTAATATCTATGTATATAAAGTATGGTATGTTATATGTATTCCTGTCATATCTCAACTAATTCCACTATTCATATATTCCTTGTAGTCTTACCATCTAGAATGTTATAGTGAAGATGCTACAAAAATATTAATTATTCTAAATAAAATAACAATAAAACATTTAAATCTAATGAAAATTCTTACCAATATTTGAGAACATGCATTATACTTTATTTCATGTTAAATTTGTCTCCAGGAGACTCATTTAACAGGTATGATATCATAGTATTTAGAAAGCATCACCATAAAACTTCTACATTCTATATCAATTTTACCATTCATTTGATTATCCTCATTATACCCGACCATCATCTTTTCATGGTTATTCCAAACATCACACATGAATATATTCCCACACCACTTTATAGTGGAATATCTAACTATGAAATAATAAAATAAAAATATTAAATTAATACATCGTATAATAAATGTAAATTATGGTCAAAAACAATTTACAATTGTTCAATACATATACCTGAGACAAGTTGATCAATGGGTACTTCTATATCCCTAAGTTGTGAAGGATCATTGAACAATGTAGTACTAATGGGATATAATATTTTCATAGGATGGTCTGCATGATCAAGAGGTTTACAATGTGTAGGATAATATGTCAATGGATTATAAATGTAAAATCCTCGAGTGAATGATATATTAGGAAATAAATCTAGCATTGAAATCTATGAAAATTATTAATATATTTTGGGTGTGAGAACCATAATTGGATAAGGAAAAGATAAATGAATATTATTAGAAAAAAATAGTGGTGAAATTATAGGAATTATAAATATATTAGGTCCCTCTAACAAAACTATAGGATAATAAATTTATGTAAAAGGTATATCTGAAAAAGGGTCTTTGTGTAATCTAGTTTGAAGAGTTATATAAGTAGCACTAGTACCACCCCCAATAAATCATTAGGCTGAGCACCGTTGCCACTAATATGGTTGGAGAATAATTTTATCCTATGTGATGGTTTCTAATTAATTTTTTTAAAAAGATTAATGACATGACATTACATGTTGTTGATATATATATATATATATGAAATAGTAAACTAATGGATGGATATCAGGGAGGAATTATTAGCTCTCTCATTTATAGTTTATTTTTAGATATTATCTTCTTTCATATCTATTTTTTTCATTTCCTACAATGGAAAAGAAATATTAATTTAATTATAAATTCATAACTAATGTGCCATAATATCTTCATGTGAAATATTTTGGTTTTCATTTGCACTAGCTTTGGCATGTTTATTTTCGTTTTTTCTCATTCTTTCCAAATCTTCTGGCCAGATGATTAATATGTCATTTGGAAATGAGGCTTCAGATTTGGATGTTTCACATAGTTCCTTTGATGCTTTTATGTTACCTTTCTTAGGCAGCTTATTTTCAATCAATCCCTTTTTCTTCTTCGTGATTGATTGTCTTGTTGAGTGCGGTTTTCTTCTATTTAGTTCCATGGCTTGTTTACAAAGATCCATGGTATGACCTGTCTTTCCACAGTAGAAGCATTTTTCTTGGTGGTCCTTCTAGATGCATCACCCTTCTTGGATTTGAAATCCAAGTAATTCTTTTTCTTTTTCATGATCTTCTTGGGAGAATTTTCAACTTTCTTCTACTGGCTTCCCAAGGATACTTTTTAATTATTAGCTAGGTTCTGTGATCTTCTCTTCTTTTCAGCTTTGAAAACATTTGGAGATTGGTATGTATCATTCTTATGACCACTTTTGCATTCATCCCAGATGTTATCAAACATTCCAAATCTTTTTGCAGTAAAAAGATGTTTCTGGACCTGTGGATGTTGCTTCTTCTTCTATGGCTTGCTCCCCCTTGGCATGGGCTTCCTTTGTGCTTTTTCATTTAGAGGATTGTACCAATAATCCGGTGCACAATGTCCATACCTATTGCAACACCAACATTGACCCACAAATCTTGTCTTCTTGACTTCTTCTGATTGTTGAGTTTTTCTCTTGAATTGCTGTGTTTTTTCAGGAGAGCTCTCTTTCTTCATCTTCTTCCTCCATACTTGTTTAGAGTTATTCTTCCATCCTGCACTTTTTTTGGAAACACATTTAGAATCATTAGTAAAAGATGGTATGTATGTTACCTTTTTCTTAGAATATGTTTCCCTTTCATTAGAGGATGTCCTCCTTTTGGAATCATCCTTCTCAATGCACACTTGAGTGGCAACATTTCTTCTTTCAGATGATTGGGAGGATTCAGTTTTGGGTGATTGCTGATTTTTCAATATCACCTCTAGCTCTAAGAATTTCATGTTGAGAGAGTTATTCTCATCCTCAACTAATCTTATCCTTCCTTCCCAATTCTCTTCCATTTGATTCATGTGGTCTTCATGCACCTTCTTCATTTCTTGCAATTAATTTTCAAGCTACTTTACCCTTTTAAATTTGTCTTCTAGTTGAGAATCTTTGACAATCATTGACACTCTATGCCTCTTTTCCAGTGCATGGAAAACTTCTTTAAACAATATCTCAAAGAATTATTTCTCACAAATGCTTCTTTGTAGTTCTTCAGTGACATCATCAATTCTTTCACTGCAAATGGAAATGGTTTTATCTTTAGCCTTCACCAACTTTGTGAGAGTGTTGGTTATGTCAACCCTTCTTGCCAATTGATCTTCCATAGAATTGGATTCTTCTTCTAGCTGTAATTTTTCTTCTTGAAGATCATGGATACTTGTAGAAATACACATTTCCACTTCCCTGGGGACTGCCTTCCGAAGATATTTGAGTGCATTTAGAAGATCATTTATTGTTCCATCATCATCACAACTAGAGAAGGCTTCATCAGAAGAGTGATAAAAGGAATTGTCATCTGTTGTGACATTCACATTACCTTCAATGGAAGGTGTTTCTCTATTAGTAGTAATCTTCTTCTTTATCTTATTGACTTGTTTCTTCTTTCTATTTTTCTGAGTCTTGGCATATATCTTCATTTGAGGGTGTTTTCTCATTTCCTCAAATATGCACTTCAAAAAGACTCCCTTGGATCTTTTAGAGGGAACCTCGCTCTGATACCAATTGAAGTGCCCGGATCAGTGTGATCACTGAGAGGGGGAGGGGGTGAATCAGTGATCCTTTAGAACTTTTTACTAATTGATTCTTTATTAATTAAACATCTATGGCTTGTTAAGGCCTCGATCCACTCTTCTTGTATCACTCAGCCTTTCCTCGAGTGATGCAGTAAATGTAAAGGCACAGGACACAAGGATTTACAAGGTTCGGATCCAAAGGCCGACGTCCTTGCCATGTTGGTTAAACACCCCAACATGGTTTCTCCACTATAATTCGGTTAGTAATTACAATGGTCGATATTGATTCATATTATATCTCTCCTGAGTCCCACAGTAGTTTCTTTATACTACATCCCACAATGTTACTAGAGTCCCACTGGCCTGCTTTAGCTTCAACCAAAGACTTCTCCACCCTGAGTCTCACAGGGGGTCTTCTCCTGGTTCCTCAAGTCACACGAGTAGCTCTTCTTCTTTTGAAGCTCTTCAAGAGTCTTCAACAGCCTTGGATAAGGTCTGCTGGCCTTGCTCACTTCTTCTGATCACTGGTGGTGACCAGGACTTCTCTTCTTTGCTCAGGCTTTATCTCCTTCTTCTAAGGATGACCCGGCCACTGTCTTCAAGAATCTTGATGGGAAAATATGTTCCTGCACTGAGTATTCCCACTCAATCTTCTTGGTGTTCTCAACTACTGAAAACTCAGATAAATGATGTCTTTAACTTCAGTCTGGCTTCAGTCTCTCTTCAATTCAACTTCATCCACTGAGTGCATGGCATCTCTGAATCTTCATGCACTGATTGCATGGCTTCTCAATCTTCATGCATGACTTGCATGGAATCTCAAATGTCTTCAAGAACCTTTGTTCTCTGTCTTCTAAAATGCACACACACACTGATTTAAACTTTATTTACGTGTTCATGTGCATGCATGCAAGCATGCTCTCCCCTTTTTTTCTTGGTTTGATAAGCCCTCAAAGTTGTAATCTCTTTTAGAACACACGCCTTCTTCTTGGAGTCACACTCTTTTATTCTTTCTCACACACACAAAATTGTGTGTTGTTCATTAGTGTGGATTACCCTTTCTCCCTTTCTTCTCAAGGTGTTCACCCACTTCTTCACTTATTCATACATGCATGGACATGCATGTGTCTTCATCCTTAACTTGGGCACACACACAAGAGGTATGGCCTCCTTCACTTGTGCACATACAAGACTTCGGCTTTCTGGTTTCTATGCCCACACACACAATCAAGATGGTGTGGCCTTCCTCTTCACATGCACACACACAACCAAGATATGTTGTGGCCTTCCTCTTCACTTTTCACACACGGCCTTCCTTCTTCTCAATTAATCTTTCACTTCCCTCACATGTGCACACACACTTTGTTCTTATGTTAACATGCACATGTACTCCACTATGCAAGCACCCTTCTTCAAGTAGATCACACACAACCCGTAGGTGTGCACTTCCTCTTATTTCACACACACAACCAAGGTGTGTTGAGATTCAACTCACCTGAACCCACTTCAAAGGAGGGCGCGCAAGTATGCGGCCACTCATGTCTTCTGCCGCACCAGTCTTTGGTGCAACAGCCGCGCAGGATGCGGACTACTTCTACTGCGCAAGGTGCGGAAACTTCTTCAACCATGCATGTGGCATGGTAGCTTCCTCCTACCGCGCAGGTGGCATGGTGGATTCCTCCTTCCACGCGAGCTCGTGGGCACAGGGGGCACAAAAGTGCGGCCACTTGCTACTGCGTAGGTATACGGGCAGCGGGCGCGCAAATTTGCGCCTCGGCTTCTTCCCTGTTGCGCAAGGGGAGTGCGCAAGGTGGCCTCCTCTTAAACTTCATTCACGCAGGGGTTGCGCAAAAGGAACTCTCGAAGCCTCGGGTGGCTCTGGGATGCTCTACTGCGCAAGTAGTGCGCGGAGCTTCGAACTTCGCTAGGCTAGGAGCTTCGCGGGACTCCTTCACTTCATGCAGCAAGGCTGCACAGAAACCACTGCCCTTCACGAACTAGTGGGTTTTGCGGTTCCACTGTTTATCTGGAGAAGCAGAAGATCCTTCCTTTAAGAATGGCAGCAACCACTTATCAGCTTGGACTCTTCCTTTTATAGACAGAGAGTGCGTTCAAAATCCATCCATGAATCGTCCGAGATTTATTTATTTGAATAACCGAGATATTCAGTTCTTTAAAAACATTCAACACACGTTAAAGATATGTCGTGTATCTCCGGTGATTCGTGGAATCCTTTATTCATGTATGGATTCAAGATTGTATGCCCGATTCTTGTGCATAAATCTTGCATGGATACATGTGACCTTGGCAACTCCGTTTGCCTCAGCCGTACCTTCTTCCTCGAGATTTCTCATGCATGAAAGACGTAGATTACATGCATGGTCTTGGTTTGAAAAGATGATCACCATGCAGTTTTTTTGAGCTTCAACGGTGGTCTGGATTCAACCATGGTGTATCGGCAGTGGCGACGGCGAGCTGGTTCACGTCGGGTGGAGCTCGGGTATCTGGAGGTTGAAGACAACCTTGGTGCCTCTCCTCAGCCATTGGATCCACGTTAAATGATCTCGGATGTCTGGGATTATATCATGGCACCGCGGGATTAGATGAGCGGCCGCGATTACACGCGGATCAGATGGACGACCCAGATCAGCTCCACATCTCAAAAAACTCATCCCACATCGAAACGCGCCTATTTTTTCGTGTGGTTTAACAAACAAGCTCTGCCGCTACCATCCCAGAATACTCCTCTCCCCCCTCCGGTGCCGCCCCACACCAGTTCTCTGCGGGCGCGCTCTAGGACCCACTCTGCTCCTCTCGGCGTGCGCACCTAGTGCCCATGCTGCACGGATTCATCACCGTGTGGCACTCGCGGGCTTACACACGGCCCGCACCATGCCTCGGGGAGGCCTTGGCATTGAGGACTTCCCTTGAGCGCGGTTGACCCTCAAGTCCCATAAGTTCTTGAGGTGAGGGACCTCGGTTGGCCTCCTTGGTTGGATTATTTTTTATTAAAGTACATAGTTGGTACTTTGTATAGAAGCAATGTAACCAAGTACAAAAATGTGAAACCATACTTCTTCTCCTCTTCATCTTCTTAAGATCTCCATATATCTTCTTCAACATCTCTTCTTCTTCTTCTATTAAAGAATGGAATTCCCAAGGATCTCTCAACTATCTTCATCAACAATTAATAATAAATCACTTGATCTTTAATTTTCTTCTTTGATCCAATCAAAGATGAGGTTGGATCATCTTCAAATCCTCGTGCACTAAGAGATAACACATGGTCTTCTTCAAACCACTTCATCCATTTAGTAGTTGTGGATGGTTCACCTTTCTCTCCTCATGTATCGTGAAGACAATGCATTGACTTCTAACAATGTTGTGACATTGTATCTTCTTGATACAAGTTCTTTGAACTGAAGATCAGCTCTACAATCGTCTGAATTCGTATGGAGAGTGATTCAACCATTACCTCCTACGCCACTTAGTGATTCTCCTAAGTGACATGCTTCTTAGTACCATGGTCATTCTCCAATCATCACCATCACCATTACTTCCTTTTTCATTCACATATCCATTCAATCCTTGACACCTTATTAACAACATCACCATCACTATCACTTCCTTTTTCATTCACATATTGACACTCCTTGTCATCCATTCAATCCTTGACACCTTATTGACAACAAATGCAACACAATGCACAACAAACCTATTTAACCCTATCCTCTCCACACTATCTTAAAATGACCCCCCCCCCCCTCTACTGAACCCCATGGTGTGTGTGACCCCCTCTCTGACTCTACTTGGTACTTCAATTTTCAATAGGATTTCTCTATGACTCTACTTCGATCTGTCAAGGTATGGACTCTAGCACCCTTATCCCCCATTCGTTTTTTGTTCATTCTTCACTCATCGCTCGATTTCATCTAAGCCAAACCTAGGGTTTGGGATAATCTAAATTTTTTGTTCTATTTCAGTGTTAGGTCATGTGGTGGGTCTCTCAGGACTCCTTCATTCTTGTTTCGGTGTTCATTGTTGAAGGAGATGTGTTTCTACCCCATTTTGGCATGTTGTTGTGGATTTGGGATCATTTTTTCCTCCTTTCTTCATCATTTTTCAATTTATAATTTGATATTTTGTGACTTAAGTGTTTTTGGTATTTTTTTTCTTAAGTGTGTTAGCTTTACCATTATGGTTTTGAGTCATAGGGGTGAAAGGTGTCTCATCGCATATGCATAGGTAGGAATATTCATATTTATGTCCCCCCCCCCTTATATGTATATTCACCCATGGTAGTGTATATATATAAGCGGATAGGTGTTCTTACATATAATATGGAAATGAATATGTGCGTGAATCTTAATGGTTATATGCATATATGAGCATGTATGTAAGGATCTCCATACCCATATTAAAGTCTATGCTAATATATGCATAGAGACTAGGTGTCCTTATGTATATGTGAAAGTGCATATGCTCATAGGTGGGAGATAGAAGCATCAAGTGGTCTCCATTTAAAATGTCAAGATATAAATCATTTGGCTTGGTTCTTATCCCTTGAGGTACGATACCTATCCTTTCCCTTTAATTTAAAGAATCCATTAATTACTTACTTATCACACCTTCCATATGTTTAATTAATGTTGTATGGTATTTAGAATAAAGGACTCTCAAATGTGAATTGATTATGTTTCATGATTGAAATTTTAATTATTAGAAATGCATTATTTAAATAGAAATTTCATGATTTTGTAATAAAACCCCTCCAGTGGAGGTGTGTTTCCATCTAAACCAAAAAGTAGTGAAAGTCATTTATATCATTCTTAATCTAGTTTGAGTTTTCCTTATTCTTTTTTGTTAGTGTATAATTTTTGGAAAGTTAGTTTTGTCTCCTTCGATAACCTTAAATTGATTATTCCTTTCCTTTATAAATTCTTATCAGACCAAAGCACCTCCTAGGTGCTTGGTCCTCCATTGAGTGGAATTTCCCAAGTGGGAATGTGACTTGTTTCCATGACACATATACATGAAAATTTTTCCTTGTATATGAATTTTCCATGCTTAGGTAAATGGAATGATTTGGCATGTATTAAATGGTTCTAATGAAATGGATTCCATAAATGGAATGTAATACGGCTATTGAAATGCATAAGAGGCATTGAATTGTGCACTATATTATAAATGTAAATTATGGTTTTATGAATGTTATGACACCCTTATAAGAGTTTGATAAATGACTTTCACGGGGGTTATTTGACTCATGAATTTAATTTAAAATGTAACCAAGTATATGGTAATGTTTTAATTAAAATGTTTAAAATGTTTTTCTTAAGTATAATTGTGAAAATGTCTACTTCTATTTAAGTGAAATGGGTTAATATGATGCCTGAGAGGTTAGTTACATATTCATTATATTTTATATATTATTATGCCATATGGGATGAGGAGAAAAGGGACCATGAGATCCTTGTTATAGGAGACCATGTGAGCTTCCATGTTGATTTATGAATGACTGTGGGAGCCACAAGTAGGAAGACCATGTGAGATTCCATGTTTATTTATGAAGGACTATGAGATCCTTGAGTATGAGGACTATGGGAGAATCCATGTTAATTTCCAAAGGACCAAGAGGTCCTTTGAGTAGGAATACCATGAGACCTTCCATGTTAGTCTAGGGGTTAGACTTTGAGAGCTTCACTTGGTGATGGTATGTCTGTGAGCTATGCCTTGGTTCAACCAGTGATAGCATCCCGGGTAAATGAACATTTTTCATCTGTATTAGAGGGTGTTATATATAAATATACAATATATATATCTTTACTATATATAGATATTGTGTTCTTGACCAGAATTTTTCTGGTTATGAGTTGAATCATTTATAGTAGTCATGTGTCCCCTGGGAACATGGTTGGGTGGTTATTGGTTTATTCACTTTTTCTATTTAAATATTTATACCTTTACACTGTTTTAAATTATATTAACATACTGGATTAGGATAGAATTGTGGGTGATGGTCTACTAAGATTTCATATCACACCCTACTCAGGTAACCTAGGTACTTTATTAGACATTATTTTTTAGTACCTGGTACCTTTCATATTGATGTGTGCTTGTAACTAGTAGTTAAGAGCAAAGGACTAAGCTGGAGTTTAGGATGCTCATAGAGATCACCTTTGGGTGTTTTAGTTCTTTTTTTACATGAGTCATGTACTGTACTATTTTTCAAATCATGTTTTATGTTTCATGTTTTATCTTAACTATCATAAACTCTACATGTATACTTCATATAATCTAGCATTGGACACCTTTTATTCAGTTATAATAATGTTTTTCTTCTGCTAATTTTTCTTTTCTTAATTCTTATTCCACTATTATTTGTTGTTTATTATATGATAATACCACTGTGTAAGTTTGATAAGAGATTATAATCTCCCCACTATCACCTCTTGAGACCCTCAGTGTTATTCGATAGCCTCTGGCATATGGGGCAGTGCACTTGAGGCCATGTAACCCACTATTCCAACTGCCGGTTTGATTTTAAGGTGGGTTGAGACATTACAAACTGGTATCAGAGGTTAATTTTTCCTTTTGATTGCTATTTTGGATTGGTAGAAAGGATATTAGGAATGTGTCGATGCTTGGTAAATAGTCATGACTAGGAATGATCACCCCACATATGGGTAAATGATCTAGTTTCCAGGGTTGGGATTATTATTCATGTTGTTTTTCATTATAGTTGGATTTGATTTCACCTCAAGTAATTGGTTTACGTTTCACTACTTATGTTTTCTGGAATTTATGTTATTTTTACCCTTGGCTTGTTTTAGTAAGGATTAGGAATTGTATGCATCATATTGGGAATATAGTAATTAACATTTCATGAATCTACCATTCCATGTAGCTGAATTTGTAGGTTTCCTACTAGATTGAAATTTGTTGCTTGAGTGTTATGCCATGATCGATTGTCCAACATGCTTAGTTGTTTATATTCCATGTTTACTGACTTCTTAGCATGATTTTCCTATTTAGTATGTCTTGTTTTTTTATCAATTAATCACGTCTTGTCATGTATCATGCTTTGTGTTTATTACCATTCTTATGTGTTTACTATTTATGATGGCATTCTTTTCTTTGTTTATATATGGTTTGTGCATTGGATGAAGAGATAGTGGTTGTGAATAAATGGGAACCAATTTTTTATTATAATGTATATGGGAACCTTACAACTAGGAAAGGCTAAACCATATATTCAAACCATCTTGAGCATAATATATATACATTTTAAGGTTGTTGTTAAAATATAAAGGAAGTTAAAGTAAAAAAATTGAAATTTTATTCGTTTTTAGTAAATGGGAGCTAAATTTCAAACTATAAATTTTATGGTCTCTTTATAGGTTTGTAGATGGCCACACATATGATTGGACTATTCTATATGAGCATGTTATAATTTGAAATGAATTTTTTTTAATTAATTAGGGCTGATTTTCAATCCATGAAGTATACGGTTGGTTTATGAATTATGAAATGGAAACCCATATTAAATTTAATGGTATGTGGTATTATAAAATGGATTTAAATGTAAAAGTAGTTTAATTTTAATCTGAAGTGGAAAAGTTGCATTTTAAAAATGAAACTGGACCCAAGTAGGTCTGTTGGGGGATGCTTCCTATGTGATAACCCACTATGGGTGTTCTATGACTAAAAAATGAGAAAATATTATTGAGTTGCTTTCTAGATAACCCAGGTTGGTTGAAATGGGACTCTTGTAGGTCACCTTATTTGTTAAAAAGTGATTTATTTTGATAATTATCAAAATTGTGACTAAATTTGAAGAAGTGTTAAATGTTAAAAAGAAGGAGGTTTTATGAACCTTGCAAGTTTTTTCCTTGGTGATTTAGCTTAATCAATTACCTTGTGTGTTTGTATTAAAATGGTACTTGATTCTTTGAATTAAGTATTTAAATATTTAAAGATTATAATGTGAATGAATGTAAAGGGCTTGGAAATGGAACATGTAGTGTTTTCCTTGGTAGAGACTCTTGTGTGTAAGGGTAGATTGAAATTATCCTTTCTGTTTCCTTGGAAAGTAACCATATGTGTGTTTTGTAGGCTTCCTCTATTTTCATCAATGTATTGACAGTAGTAGTTTCATCCTATTGACTTCTATTATAAAGACCATGTGTTAGGGTCGACATTTTTTCTTTCATATGGGGCCATCATGTGGTATGTATCACACTTAGAACTTAAAATCCTTACTAATACCGTGATATTTTTTATGTTTGGTTTCATTCAAGTATTGTTTTCCTACATAGAAATCTTTGTTTCTAAGGACACCCTTGTTCGGATGGGTGATCATTATTTTTTTCCTACTACATGCATGATTAATCGAGTAATTCTCAACTTCAGAAGGATAAACATGCCTTGGGCATGCTCGACTTCTTTTTTGGTCATTTTAACCATTTTCTTTTCCTTGTGTAGTGCGGATTGATATACACCATATCGTTGAGTGAAAAATGTTGTAACAAACTGGTTGAGTTCGGTCAAATATTTGATCCTTGTGCAATTTTGTATGGTATCGGGTTATATTTAGAGTATAATGACATTAGAGTTAAAAAATTAAGTCCATCCCAATGCTTGGATGGACATCTAAGAGAATTCGGTGTTTTGACATGCCATTATCATTGGTTTGGATTTCTTTTTTTGCTCTAATGTTATGATCGGGTATCGGAGGAGTTTCACACATTTTCTATAGGTATTTTGATCATGATCACTTAAAAAGTTGTCAATTTATACTTTCTTTTGAAAACTAGGACCCTCCTAAAGTTGGTATAATCATGTAAAATCGATTAAATATGTTACCTTCCAAGTAGAAGGAACACTCTAAGAAGGACCATTTGGAAATGGTCGATCTTAATTAAATACTCTAGGGGCTGGTGAGTGTTGAATTGTTTCGATGCTTGCTTGGAAGCAGAATTCTGATGTGTTTGGTTGTATATGAAACCATTGAAATCACCATCAATATAGTATATACTTCGGTGTTAAGTTGAGAAATCACATATTGCCTTAGGTAGACAAAGGCATTGTGATCAGTTGCAATGATGCATCAGTAGGATTAGCTGATATTCGTCCTCGAATCCGACTAGTTGTGGTTCAACTAATCTTCTTGGTAATCTTCCAAATACTCTTAGGATACTCTTCCTTAGGATTTTATCATGTCCTATATCTTTATTTCATCTTTGATTCACTAAGATATCATCGGTCTTATGTCATGCTAATGCTTTAAAAGTTCATGGTCTTGTATGGTTGAATTCTTTCAGTGTTTCACACTGGTTCGTGGTTCATCTCAAATATTAGTTAGCCATGAGTGATCATTGGGTTCCTGTGTAGGAATGCCTTAAATATAATCTTGGACACCATCCATCTTTTCCTTACGTGACTATCAAGTGAATGATGTTACGTGATCAGTCAAAGTTCTAATTAATATGTTGTGGTTTTTTTCCAAAATCTCACTTGTAGTGATAGAGTGTGGGATTCTTTGTTTATTTCCTAAGGCTTAAATTCATTAAATTCTAAGGTTAAACTAGAATTTTTTTGGGTCTTCGATCTATTTTTCAAAAAGGGTAACAATTCTAGTGTTGATGGATCTGAGTTACCCCCTTATTCGTGTTGTGGAATGACAATTTAATTGACAGGTAATGGTTTGGCCTAGGAATGTCACCAGAAGCCGAGTATGAGCTTAAGTGAACATCTTCATGTTAAATAAAATACTCCTTGGAGTAAGGTGTTGTAGTTCTGTTGAAATTTTTCATCCATATATGTTTATCATTCTTGTAAATGGTCAGTCGGAGGTGTATCGACTCAGTGTTCTTCTTGTTTAATGTTTACGGTCAGATAAGGACCATTTTCTGGCACATCGTCAAGTGAATATGAGTGTAGTTTTTTTCATCTCGGCTTTTTCATGAGAAGTTGTATTGATAGGGATAAATAAGTTTTTTGGGGAATCGACTCATTTACCATCTTGAAATCATGCTAATATCATCATTAAAATGATTAATGGTGTGTTATAAAAGTAAATTTCAGCGGTTGAAGTGTTGTGGTTCGGAAGTTGACCCTCTAAAACATTAAAGCATAAGGTGGGATGTAAATTTTACCAGATGTTTAACAGGATCGTGATTTGATCATTTCTCCAATTAAATGGGCTCATTTAAGCATTGTTTCGCTGTTTTGGTTGGAAATCGAGCGTTGCCTCGATCATTGATAGCTTAATCGCCATATGTATAAGAAATGCTTAAAGGTGTGTTTGGAATTTTTAAATGCAATGTGACCATTTGATTGAAGCTTCATGGCCCTTATAGGTTGGTTGATGTTTAAATAGTTCCTGAAAGCTTCTTGGGGATGAAACATTCTAAGGTGGTAAGGTTGTAACATCTCTTGTTTTGAATTGGATAAAACTTCCATGGAAATTTAAACTTTTTTGTTTATTTAAGGGTATATTTATAAAATCTGAATTCTGAATGAAATTATGAGATTTGGAACAATTCAATATGGTCTCTTAAAATTTTTATGAATGTTTGAGAAGTTTTCCAGGTGTATCTTCAAGCTTCGAGAGTGTTAGGGCTAGAAAATCAAGGTTTGGGTGTTCTTTAGAGGTTGCACGATTTCTCTGAAACTGTGCAACCCCCATTAGGAAATTATGTGACTTCAGCAGGTGGGAAAAAGTGAAGCGCATGGGATGTGCATGTTTTACCCACACCGTGCACCTAACCCATATGGGTAGTTCAAATTTTAGTAGTACCTTTACATTATTCACCCCACCATTTTCGTACAGTTAAGATAACCATGCGTGAAAACCCATGAGGGGTGCTCTAGGTGTCCAGTGGATAACACATGGTTGGCACATGATTTTCCAAACTATTCATGGTGAACTATTTTAAAAATTAGATTAAATAAATTAAAATTAAAATAAATTAAAAACATAATCTATCTAACTCTATCCCTCTCCATAGCAAATCACAACACACCACCCCCTGGCTGAACCCAATAGCATGCATAACCCCCTCTTCGGCTCTCCTTGGTTCTTTAATTTCCAACCAGATGTCTCTGTGACTCTCATTTGATCCATCGAAGGATCGACTCTAGCACACTTCTCCTTTATTAATTGGTCATTCATTCTTCTCTCATCACTAAATTTCCTCTTGACCAAACCTATGTTTTGGTCTAATCCAAATTTTTTGTTTTTCTTCCAGTGTTAGGTCATGTGGTTGGTCTATTAGGACTACTTTGTGGTTGTTTTATTGTTCACTGCTGAAGTTGATGTTTTTCTGGTCCATTAAAACTTTACACCATCTATTTGGGGGATGTTTTTCCTCTATTCTATATCGTTTCTCAACTTATAATTGGGGATTTTTTGATTCATGTGTTCCTGGTATTTTTTTAATAAGTTTGTTGGCTTTTCTGTGATGGTTTTGAGTCACCAGAGGCAAAGGTGACACACCATAAATGCATAGGTAGGCATATTTATTTGTAAGTTCCCCCATTATATGTATATTCACCCATAGAAGTTAATATATATATATACATATTGAGGTATATGTGTTCTTACTTATAATTTGATAATCTATACGTTCGTGAGTGTTAACGCGTATATGCATATATGAGCATGTATGTAAGGATCCTCTTGAACATATTTAGGTTTATATGAATATCTGTATAGGGTTTAGGAGTCCATATGTATATGAGAAAGTGCATATGCTCAATGGTGGGAGGAAACAGCTTCGAGTGGTCACCGTTTAAAATGACAAGAGATGAAGCATTCAACTTAGTTATCATCCCTTGAGGTAGGATCCCTTTACTTTCCCTTTAATTTAAAGAATAATTTAATTACTTAATTATCACATATCCATTAGATTTTAATTAATACAGTATGGTAATTATATTAAATGCCTCTTAAATTTTAATTGATTATGTTTCAGGATTGAAATGTTAAATATGATAAATTAATTGTTTAAAGATAAATGTCATGATTTTTTCACAAAACCCCTCCAATGGAGGGGTGATACCTTATAAAACAAAAAGTAATGATATTAATTTATATCATGCTTGTTTTGGTTTGAGGTTTCCTTATACCTTCTTATTTGTAAATAATGTGTAGAAAGTTAGTTTTGGCCCCTCTGATACACTTAAATGGATTAGGCCTTCCTTTTATAAATTTTTATCAGACCAAATCACCTCCTTGGAGTGTGGTCCCCCTTTGGGTGGAATTTCCCAAGTGGGAATTTGACTTGTTTCCATGAAACTTACTCGTGAAATATGTGCCTTGTATATTAATTTTCCATGCTTAGTAAAATGGAATGAGTTGACATGTGTTAAATTGTTCAATGAAATGGATTCCTTGAAATGGAAATTAACATAGATATTGAAACAGATTAGAGGGATTTCCTTATGAAATATGTTATAAATGTAAATGATGGTTTTATGAATGTGATAAAACCCTTATAATTATTTGATATCTGACTTTCATGTTATGTTTTTTCACATGAATTTAATTGATAATGTATCCAAGACAATGATGATGTTTTAATTGAAATTTTTAAGATGTGTTTTTAAGTATAAATGTTAACATGCCTACTACTATGTAAGTGAAATGGGTTAATGAGATTCATTAGATACTAATTCCTCTTGAATTATATTTTATAAATGATTATGTCATATGGGATGAATAGATAAGAGACTGTGAGGGCTTGGGAGGGGAAACCATGTGAGCTTCTATGTTGATTTCTGAAGGAAAGTGAGACACTTGAGTAAGAAGACCTTATGATATTCTATATAGGTTTCTAAAGGATCATTAGAGCCTTGAGTAGGAAGACCATGTAAGCTTCCATGTTGATTTCCAAAGGACTATGAGAGCCTTTGAGTATGAAGACTATGAGAGATTCCATAATGGGCTAGTGTTTAGACCATGAGATATTACCCTGGTGATGGGATGTCTTCTAGTAACATATGTGTTCAATTAGTGATAGCATCCCAGGTATATGAACATTTTTTTGTCTATATAAACTTGGTTTATATTGGATTTATGCTATATATAAATACACTATAATATATATATATATAGTTTATGATCATACATATTATGATTACAAGCTAAAGTAGGTATAGCCATTAGGTTTCCACTAGGAACCTGTATGGGTGGTTGTTGGTTTATTCAGTTTTTTTATTTAAATCCATATTCTTGCACACAACATTAAATTATAATCACACAATGGATTGGTCTTGAAATCATGGGTGAATGGATAATAATATTTCATCTCACACACTACTCGAGTACCCTTGGTACCCAATAAAACCTTATTTTAAAAGACCTAGGACCTTGCTTATTGTTGTGTGTCTGTACCTGGGAGTTAGGATAAAAGGACTGAGCTAGAGCTCGGGATGCTTGTAGAGATCGCCTTATGTAATTTTAGGTATTTTCTTCAATTGAGTCATGTACATTACTATTTTGTAAATATTTTTGTATGTTTCATATTCTATATTATGTTTCATAAAAAATAAATGAATACATCGTATAAACAAGTTTTAGACACCTTTTATTCAGTTATAATAATGATTGTCTTCTACTATTTTGTCTTTTATTAACTTTGATTCTGCTATTGTCTGATATTTATTATCTGATAATACCATTTTAAAACTCTGATAAGAGGGTAGAGTCTCCCAAATATCACCTCCTAATACCCTCTATGTTAGTCATCATCCTCTGGAATATAGGGAGATGTTCTTGACGCCATGTGACCCACTGGTCCATCTACTGATTTGATGGCAAGCCATGTCCTAACATTACACTCATGATCCACCATCATAATATGGAATCAAGAAGAACATGCCATCGTGGTAATGGTTTGGTTTCATTTTCTGGTGCAAATCTGAATGAATATCTTAAAATTGGTGATTCTTCAAACCAAAGTATTAACAACCCATAGGACAAATCATATTTGGAGGTAATTTTCAATTGGGATGATCCTATACAGGAGGTGATAAAAAGGCCACAAGTGAGGAAGGTCCTTCTGTCCACATTTCATATGGATCCTCGAGCCACACAGTTGATTAGATTGGTCCAAACGATTCATAAAATATTGATATCATTCAAAAATAGGTAATATCTATCAATCATGATCTAATGGTGGTGGATATCTTCATCATATTGATAAGGGAAGTGGTTGATCTCTATTCTATAGTGCATGCCACGTCTAGGTTTGAGGGGATAGAGTTGGTGTGTGCAATAGCTTATTTTCAACCAAACATAAACCTATAAAATTCTTCAACCTATAAAGAGGTATTTAAAATTTGTGGTAGATATACACATAATGTTGTGGTTTAGGTGAAATGTGAGGGAGGTTCATCGATCTTCATGGCCCATGAAATTCAAATAAGATCACACCAGCTATAAAACTGGGTTGGGTGAATGCAATGAGTAGTTCAATAACAATAATGAATCTTCTGACCATTAAACTATCCAACTAAATTGATTTTAATGAGGCTTAATTTCTAAATAATAAATAAGGAGATTCAATGATAGCTTAAATTGGTATCTAATTTCCAATACAAGAGGAGAATTTCAATTATGAACAATGATTCTTTTAGGCTAAACTTGAGTTGATATCACTAGCCAATTATCCTAAATACTGAACATGGAACATAAGGTATAGGACTTCATAGACCAATGGGGAAGATGGAAGGGAAGAGGAATCAGGATGTTGGGAGCTACATTCTTTTTTAGGTAAATAAGGCTAAAATTAATTAAGATTACTCTCAACTAACGAAGCTGATAGAAATAAAGTCTGTAAAATGGAAAAAGGTGGTGTGTGGTGATCCCATAGTTCATGATTAGGAAAAAAATAGTATGGACCTTAGAATCAAAAATAAAATTGCCCAGTGTGGGGATTTAATGGAATAGTACTAGGTGTTTATGGATGGAAAGGAGGAGGTATAGAATGAAAAAATTGTGGATCTCTTTCTCCACTCTAAGGAGAAACGCTAGAAGGAGTATGTAACAACCCAAAATTTTATCAATAGAATTTCACTTATTATAATTATTCCATAAAACACATTCTTAACATAGAGAACCCAATAAAAAATTTATTATAGTAAATTAATTTTGAAATAAGTTGTATTTATATAAATTAAGGAACCTATACTGATTGAATAGTAACCTGGCCATCGGAATAGTAATATAGCCAGTAAGAAAACTAATAAAACTATTATAATAGAAACCACACCTGTGAAAGTACCAATAAAATTTAGGTATATTATAAATGAAAATATGATATAATTATATCATGGTATAATTAAATAAATGTTTTATAAAATCATAAATTAAGTGTTGGTATTTTTGTAAAATGTAAATTTTTATTTAAAATTTCATAATTAATATAATAGTTTAAAAGAAATTTTATTTTCATAAAATAGATTCATAATTTTTTATTTTTTTGTATTATAATTATAAGATAATTTCATGACACCATAATTAATTTTTCAAAGGGTCATAAAATCAATTATAATATTACTATCGATATATTTCAAATAAATGGTGATTTTATTTAAAAATAAAATTCATCATGTTCAAAAAAATATTTTCATAAAATGGATTCCATTTTTTAAATCTACACATTGAAAAATGGTTGTGGTGACTTTTTGGGATTTCTCCAAAATAGTTGATTTTTTGTGAATAGTGATATACGATAATTTTTGATATAAGTTAAATACATGAATTATTGAGTCATGAATGATATATGGATGAGGTAAGTGTAACATCCTAGGTAAATAAAGAATATGATGTTTTCATATTTATTAATATTTTTGAATTAAATTTTAATATTACTTTAAAGGGGATGTTATGTTCGATGGCGTATCTAACACGCATAAATGGGTTTCTCTGAAATCTCTTATTACACACAAGGCAGAGTCATACTGAAAAATAATAATATAATATTATTTTAAATGGTAGTTAATGCCTTGTAATTTTATTGGAGGGAATGAACATAACTAACCATATTATGATTAAACATGTTTGTTAAACTTTTTTACATTTATCCAATAAAATTTAGAGGCTTAAAACTAAAGTGAGCCTGATTTTAAGCATGAAATACTCTAAATTTTTTAAAAGTTTGTTTTACAACCTTTTAATGGTGAACCCCTTTTAAATCTATTTTTTGTCACTTTTATATGTAAAATTTTAAAAACAAACCTCTTATTTAGAAGTGGGACATCAAAATTTACTTTGTGTAAAATTTTGGTATTTTTCTGATAAAGTTCATTTTTTAATGAATAAAGAAAAAATACTGCATTTTAATTCAAAATTACCTCTTCATCTGATTTATTTATATAGTTATATTGTCCTTTTAATTGGTTTTAAAGTGTAATTGGATTAAATTTTTACCATTTAATCCAATTTTGTTTATTTTAAGTAATTTCACTTTTAAATTGGACATAAACAAATGTCAACCTTTTGATAGTTATTATTTCTCAAAAACACGCTTTTTGGTTTTAACAATGGGAAATAATTTAAAATTAATTTTTGCAACTTCTCTGTTTTGAATTTGGAAAAATGGATTACATATTTTTAATCAGGAGGTATAAATTGTGTAAATGGGTAACTTTTATTTTTGGACATTATGAATAGTAACTTCAGTAAATATTTTATTTATCATTGTTAAAGGGTAAATCTGGTAAATAAGGGGAACAAATAATATTATAATAATATTAAATTACTCTAACACATGTACTAAATTTATTTTATGATACATTTCCAACTATGGGAATCCTTGGGTCGATTTTGGGACCCCATGGAACCACTTGTAAGTGAAAATGACACATTGTTCAAATTAATTTAATGTTAAGGAAAATGTAACATAAACATATATATTTTAGTAAAATAAATTATATATGGTTATATAAGTGATATTTTAGACTATAAATATTAATTAGAAATATGAAAATATTTCCTACATCATGGTATTTTATTTATAAATTTTAGACATCAAATAAATAAATTTATATATGATGTAATGATGATGTAATTATTACCTCATTAATAAATGTTTTAAATAAATTAGATTATAAATATTAAAATAAATTTATTTTGAAACTTTTTATGTCATCCAAGAATTTTATAGATAATTATGACTTGTTATATTCGAATTAATGAATGTTTTTCTAAAGAATCATGTTGTTATATATTTTTTACAAGTCATGATATGAATAGTATATAAATTGACATAAATAATTTTTTAAAACAAATATTATTTTATTAATTGATATAATAATAAAAAAATCTAAGACTCATCCAAATGACTTAGATAATTTTTAAAATGTCATTAATTAACCACTTTTGGTTCATTTAGCATTTTATGGTAACAATATTAACCATATTTTATGAATATACAATAGGACAAAGTAAAAGTTAAATTAGTTAACTAAAGGTTAAAGCTAAAATATTAAGGTTAATGTTATGCCATAAACATGTCTAAAATCTATTGTATGAGATTATTTATAACAATACTCACCTTATATTCTAATTAAATAATTTTTAGACCTTTTGAAATCAAAATTCCGATTATAATAAAATAATATTTTCAAACATTCCTACAGAGCCAATCCTCCCCCTTATAAAAGGTTGTCACCTCTTACCCAATAATCACACCTCTCAATCCCCTTTGATCATCCAACCTCTACTCTAATAACGTCACAAAATACCTCTATTCCACCTATAAGCCTTAATTTGGGATGAATTAAATTCAATAAATCTTTTTGGTTAAAACCAAAGGGAGTTCCCGATTTAAAGGTAACGTCTTCTCTCAAGATCTTTTATTTTATTTTCCTTCTCCATCCCACTAAACTCAATTTATTCCATTTTTATATAAAAAATAAATAATCTTAAATATACTAGTATTTATTTATAAAAATTATTATAACTACACATTTACAAACCTCAATCTAATGGATAACAACATACTGTTTCTGCGGAGGACAAACTACTAACTCACGAAATAATGATTGTTCAATTATCTCATACCACCTCTCATGGTGGAAATTATGATAGAAATATATTTATATGTGATATATATTATATTTATATTGTATCTATGATTCTTTATTTTCATTTATAGTGTACCTTTATGGTTTTCATTATAGGTAAATACGATAATTTCATTTGAGGAAGTGTGGACTACCGCCCCCTCAAAGTGATATGACTCGTTCATGCCATATGTGGAACGTATAAAGGATGGATTTAATGAAATTATATATAATATTATATTGAAATTATAATATACATATGTATAATTAAGTTTTAATTCCATTAAATACGAAATATAAATGAAAATAGTGTTCATGCGTACGTATGGCTTACCGTCTCCACGAATGGTGCATTTCATTTATTATCTCCAAATGCTATGTACTATTAAAAATACATATATATATATACTGGATATATATGATATATATGATATATATGATATCTAAATCATTAATATCATTATGTATATAAGGTAATTTTTACCACATGTACAACTTGTAATTATAAGAAATTCATTTTTGACTCAAGTACCAAATATTGACAAAACAACCGTTATTAACATAAATTATTATATAATGTTTATAACATGGTAATAAGTGATATAAAATGAA
Source organism: Viscum album (assembly GCA_963277665.1). NCBI lineage: Eukaryota > Viridiplantae > Streptophyta > Magnoliopsida > Santalales > Viscaceae > Viscum > Viscum album. Next base: position 124,719,838 of record OY728131.1, read on the forward strand.
TAATAAACATTAAATGGGTTATGAATCAAGTACAAATTAACTTTATTTTATTATTAAGTTGATTAAAGAATGAACAAGTCAAGTCACACATGTGGTAAAGGAACTTCTTAACCCAATTTTCATTCTTTGGGTTTATTTTATACTTCTTGATTATTTCATTTTATGACTATGTGAGAAATTAATTTTGGTATCCTATTTGTATTTATACATTATTTACATTTACTAATAGTTAATACACAAAATTTATCTATTTTATTTACAAAATGATCTTTGTAAGGGAACATTTCACCCTGCTCTTTTAGTCAAAGAATTATTCTTTGTTATGTCTTTTAATTTTCATTTTCTTATGTTGGGATATGTTATTCTATATCCTTATTGCTATAAATTTTTTTTCCATGTGATAAGTGGACCCTTTTTCTGAATTTTAATGTCACTTTGTTAGGCTTTCTAATTTTTGTAAGGGAATGCGTCTCAATCTCCTTTCATTGAGGCATTTCATGATATTGTGAACCTTTATTATCCTATAAGGTGTATATAATATCCTTTGACATATTATATCATAAATCCTCTTATTCTCATGATATTATAATTTTTCTTTAATTTTATTCTTTAATTATTTTTATTCAAGTATTTTCTGAAGTGGTAACGAACTATTTAACTAAAACATTGTTGTAAATGTTTTAAAGATATAATTTTCTAAATATTTCTCATTAATGTCCATATTTTCCAAAAAAATAAGGATTTATTTATATAGACATTAATGTTTTAACAATTTAATTCCTATAAATGTTTCAAAGTGGTATAGGACACTTTGAATCAATAATATCTTTCTTAAATGTTTTGAATGGTTTTTAAAAAGGAATCTTTTCTACGAAGTGTTTTACTAAACAACAAAAAGAATTTTTATTTTTAACGTATGCGGTGACAATGACTTTTCTATCGTCACGAGCTTTATTTTGATATTTGGATTCCTTAACAATTCGTAGTATTTTTAAAAAGTAAAATAAATACCATAAACTCTTTATATGTATTTTGGTATTGAAAATGGTTTTGAGAATGGATTGATTATGTCAATATATTTAAATGATATATTGTGATTGAAATATGGAAATTTTATCTTTACTTTATATTTGTTTTATGTGTTATGAATATGTTATGGTTCTTCAGAATTTTGTATATAAACGGGTGGTTCCATGATAAACCTAGGGAGGGTGAGCCTGAGATAGCTCTCTAATTCATTGGGTAACGTGACCAAGGTAAATGTTAATGTTTCTCTTAATAGATTTAGGGAATATACTATGATGGGTATTCTAAATGTAACTCCATATGTAGCTTCGAAAGCTACAATGTAAGTATGTTATGGATTCCATAAGTTTCCTTTATGATATATGATTTCAATGTGTCATTCATAAATCTTATTATTTTGTAAGGTATGATAAATATATTATGTATTATGTTTGAAAACTATGATTTCATTTATTTATATATACTGATGGACTAATGTTTTCATTCTTTATTTTATAACCCTTATTGAGATTTTTATGCTCATCCCAAGTTTTTGAAATGTTTTTTCATAGGGTATTAGGAAGGGTAAGAGAAAAGAAGAATTCAAGAAGATTTATATCAAGAAATTAATACATATATTATTTAAGGAGATTTATTGTTGTGGAAAAAATTGGTTAGAGTATAAGTATCTACTTTGTAATATTTGAGATGTAATGTAATAGTTATGTCGTAATTCACTAACACTCTAAACTTGAAAAGATCCTCAATGTTAATTCGTGACTTAACTCAAGTTTATGTAATGTTATAAGGCTGGGGCCTTACAGTTGGTATCAGATGTTGTTTAGAAAACTTTAGAGTTTAGGGTGTTATTTAAGTATAAGTGACATAACCATAATGGTTAGAATATTAGAAAGAGTCATAGTTATTTTAGATAAATTTAATGAGTTTAAGATAACATGAATAATTATATCTTACGGTTTACCCTGCTCATAAGATATTATATGATGATTTTACTAGTATACCCACACTGACAATTTTGGTTTTAGTAAATGGTTGGATCTAGAAGGCGCCAAAGTAACAATAGATGTGAAGAAAACTGTGATGGTCTTCTGAATAAGAAACTAAATGAAATGGGAGCAGCAATGATAACTCTTGTGGGTATTCTCAACCAACTATATAGAGTCATTATTAACCACTTGAACCATTGTGATTTTTTTAAGGAATCATATATGCAAGAAACGAATCCCAATGGATGTTCAAGTAATAATCCTAAAGGTAAGTACATTAAAAAACATATGTATCAAGGATTAGGAAAGAAACACCTAGGAAAATGATTCAAAGGGATGGTAATATGCTATAGATCTGGTAATAATGTCATAAATCAATAACATTCCAGGGAAAAAGGAAGCATCCAATTGACTCCAGGAAAGGGAAAGAAGTTATTTCTGAAGAATCAATTGAATGTTTTGAATGTGTTGTGCATGGTCATTATACAAATATATGTCTTTCGAAAAAGGTCTAGGAATGGGATTTTTAGGAACTTACAAATATATCTTAACCAATTCCTAATGTCATTCCAATTGAAGATGAGGAAACTAAAAATGACCTACGAAAGGTATGGATTATTTCTTAGCTCATGTTTTGAAATTAATTAAATCTTAGGACATTATGCATGATTTTTTTATAGGAAATAAATATAAAACACTAATATGGAAAACATAGATAAAGGATCAGGAATAATCTTTTATGATTAAGATGTCTACATTTTAGGAATTGAAGAGTTATGTTGGATCTATAGATGATGATATGTTTAAATATATTAATGATATGATTACTTTGGAACACTTTTTATAGTATGTGTAAACCTTGATTTTTATATATGAAAAGTTTATTCAAGGAATAATTTTCTTTTCTTTTGTGGATATAGTTATAAAGAACCATTTGGGTTTATATGATACTTGAATTCGAGGCAATTACATGTTATTTATTTTTGGGATGAAAATGCAAGGTATGAGATAATATTTGTGGTTAAAATATGTTATGGTTATTTTTGAGGAATTTATCTCATTTTTGGGAATGTTATAAAATTATATAATATTTGAAAAAGGAAAACATGCAGACCATGTGACAACCCATCATGTCGGACAAAGCTATGGGAAAAGAACCCATAACCAAAGTGTGATTGGGATTTATCACCTACCACTGGACTACATGAAGTACCTGGTTAGTATGACTAATTCATTTTAGTTAGATGATTTTATGGATTGAGAATAAGTTTATTTTGGATCTTATGTTTTATCAAATAGATATCCTTATTATAAGAAAATTATTTGGGGATTAAGTGATAAAGGTTATTTTGGAAGATGTTTTCTCTTTCGGGAAAACATTATGCCTAAGGAAAATAGAATACTTTGGGATTTCAATGAAGGAGTAATGGGGGAATTTTATTTCGGAATAATCTATGTTTTTATTGTGGACATATAATAATTTAGGTTATTTATAGAAATTATTAACCTATCATAGAGAATATGTGATTAGGTTAATTAATTTTCATTATGAGACTTTAAGAGTAGCCGATGTTATTTGGAGATAAATGTTAACATTTTTGTGGAAGACAATGCTATCAAATCCTTCTGAATTTTGGGTTTCAATCTTAGTTTGGATTATGTTTAAGTATTTTAAGGACAATTGTTTATTGAATGGTATTTGTTGAACTTTGGGTACTCTTAATTCAATTTTGGAGATTAGTAGTAGTATTTATTTTTATAAAATATTATATTTTTAGGGATTAACTGATCTTGTACAAACCATTTTGGTTTTGGTTAATGTCTAAAGTCATGGGAAATATATAGTTCATATTTTATGGATTATGTGATTCTCTAAGAGTTGATTCTAGCGCTTCAAGTGTGACCAAGTCATCTTGAATACTCATGGTTTTGAGAAAAGATGAGTTTTTGGTAGAAACGTATTAAATGATGAAATTCCTCTTAAAAAGTAAGTATTTTTTCTTTTTTCCCTTAGTCAATATCATAAATAAATTCAAAAAATTTATGAAAGGGAACTGAAAACAAAAAAAATTGTCTGTTTACTTTTCCAACTTGGGAATCAGATACCGTTTAACCCATCATAAGTTTGTGGTTTTCTTATTAACTTTCTCCTATTAATGTTCTCTATCCCTCTCCATCAGATCTTGAAACATAGTTTATCCTCTGTATCCAAGTTTCATACCTGGAATCCTAGTATGTGTTATCTTGTGTGACCTTAGTACTTATATTTATTTTTTTAAAGTGATAGTTTTATTGACTCTTTCTTCAATGTAGGACTTTTAATGATGTTCTCCCGAGTCCAATTTTAAAATTGTGAGGATACAATTCCAAAAAGGGGGGAAGGATATAACATCCCATGTAAATAAAGAATATGATATTTTTATATTTATTAATATTTTTTAATTAAATATTAATTTTAATTTAAAGGGGATTCTATGTTTGATAGCACATCTGACACGCAACAATGAGCTTCTCTGAAATCCCATGTTGCACACAAGGCTAAGTCATACTGAAAAATAATAATATTTTATTATTTTAAATGGTAGTTAATGCCTAGTCATTTTATAGGAGGTAATGAACAGAATTAACCATACTATGATTAAAAATGTTTGTTAAATGTTTTAAGAATTATCCAATAAAATTTAGAGGCTTAAAATGAGAATGAATCTGATTTTAAGCATGGAAAACTCTAATATTTTTAAAAGGTTGTTTTACCACCTTTTGATGGAGAACCCCTATTAAATCTAGTTTTTGTCACTTTTATATGTTCCATTTGAAAAAATAAACTTCTTAATTAGAATTGGGACATGAAATTTTACTTTGGGTAAAAATTTGTTATTTTTATGATAAAGTATATTTTTTTAATGAATAGTGAACAATACAACACTTTAATTCAAACTGCCTTTTCATTTGATTTATTTGTATAGTTATATTGTCCTTTTAACTAGTTTTAAAGTGTAATTGCATTATATTTTTACCATTTAATCCAATTTTGTTCATTATAAGTAATTTCACTTTGAAATTAGACATAAACTAATTTCAATCTTTTGATAGTTATTATTTCTTAAAAACTCTCTTTTTGGTTTTGACAACAAGAATTAATTTTAAATTAATTTCTGAAACTTCTATGTTTTGAATTTGGAAAAATGGATTCCATATTTGGAATCAAGAGGTCCAAATTTTGTAAATAGGTAACTTTTATTTTTAGACATAATGAATAGTAACTTCAATGGATATTTTATTTACCATGGTTAAAGGGTAAATCTGTTAATAAGGGTACAAATTAATATTATAGTAATATTAAATTACCCAAACACATGTACTAACCCTATTGGATTATACATGTCTGACCATGGGAATCCTTGGGATGATTTTGGGACCCCATGGAACCACTTTTAAGTGAACATGACACATTATTTTAATTAATTTAATGTTAAGGAAAATGTAACATAAACATTTTTATCCTAAAAATGTATCATAAACATATATCTTTTAGTAAAATTATTTTTATATAGGGTTATATATGGTAAATTTTTTACTATAAGTATTCCTTAGAAATATGAACATATTTCCTATATAATGGTATTTTATTTATAATTTTTCTACATCATATAAATAAATTTATGTATGAAATAATAATTATGTAATGATTACCTCATTAATGAATGTTTTAAATAAATGAGACTATAAATAGTAAAATAAATTTATTTTGAAACTTTTTATGTCATCCACGAATTTTGAAGATAATTATGACTTTTTATATTTTAATTAATGATGTTTTTTTGAAATAATCAAGTTATTTTGGATTTTTTAAGTCATGATATGAATAGTATATAAATTTACATAAATGTGTTTTTAAAACAAACATTATTTTATTAATTGATATAATAATCCTAAAAATATAATATTTGGAAAAATGACTTATATAATGTTAATAATGTCATTAATGAACAACTTGTGGTTCATTTGGTATTTTATGGTAACTATATTAACCATATAGTATGAATATATAAGAGGACATGGTAAAAGTTAAATTAGTTAACTGAAGGTTAAAGCTAAAAGATAAGGTTAATTTTATGCCATAAACTAGTCTAAAACCCATTGGATGAGAGTATTTCTAACAATAATTACCTTATAATTGAATTAAATTAGTTGGGGACCTTTTTAAATCGAAATCTAGTTTATAATAAAATAATATTTTCAAACATTCCTAATGAGTCCCTCCTACCCCTTATAAAAGGCCATCACATTGAACCCATTACTCACACATCTCTAGCCCCTTGTATTATCCAAACACTGATCCAATAAGCTCCCAACATACCTATATTTTACCTAAAATCCTTAATTTCGATAGAAGGAAATTCAATAAATCCTTTTGGTTCAAACCAAAGGGTGTTTCCAGATTTAAAGGTAACGTCTTCTCTCAAGTTATTTTCTTTTATTTTCCTTCTCCACCCCCCTAAACTCTCTTTATTCCTTTAATTTAAAAAAAATTGTATATTAAATACAATAGGATGTTTTTATGAGAATTATTCTAACTAAACATTCACACACCTCCATTTAGTGTATATGAACATACTATTTATGTGGACGGCGAACTACTACCTTACGAAATGATGATTGTTCAATTATCTCCTACCGCCTCTCATAGTGGACATTATAATGAAACTATATTTAAATGTGATATATATTATATTTATATTGTCTCTATAATTATTTATTTTTCATTTATATCATACCATTATTATTTCCATAATGGATAAATATGATAATTTCATTTGAGGAAATGCAGACTACCGCCCCCTTAAAGTGATATGACTCATTCATGACATATGTGGAATGTATATAGGATGGAGTTAATAAAATTGCATATGATATTATATTTAAATTATAATATAACTAAGTATATTTAAGTTTTCATTCCATTAAATACGAAATAAAAATGAAATTAGCGTTCATGCGTACGTACGGATTACCGTCTCCATGAACGGTGCATTTCATTTCTTATCTCCACATGTTATATACTATTATAAATACATATATATACTAGATATATATTATAGATATGATATCTAAGTAATTTATATAATTATTTATATAATGGACTTTTGACCAATGGACAACTTGTAATTATAAGAAATTCATTTTTAACTGAAGTACCAAATATTGACAAAACTACCGTTATTAAGATAAATGGTTATGTAATGTTTATAATTTGGTAATCAGTGATATAAAAGGAATAATAAACTTGAAAAATGTTCTGAAACAATTATAAATTAACTTTATTTTATTATTCATCACATTAAAGAACGAATGAGTCAAGTCGGACCTGAGGTAAGGGAACTTCTTAACCCAATTTCCATTCAATGGGTTTATTTTCTACTTCTTGATTATGTCGTGATATGACTACATGAGAAACGACTTTTGATATCATATCTTCTATTTATACATTATGTATGCGTACTTATAGTGAATACACATAATTGATCTATTTTATTTACAAAATTATCTTTGTAAGGGAACCTTTCACCCTCCTCTTTTAGTCAAAGACTTCTTCTTTGTTACATCTTTTAATTCCAATTTTCTTATATTGGTATATGTTCTTATATATATTTATTGTCGTAAATTTTATATCAAAGTGATGATGGAGCCATTTTCTGAATTTTAATGTGACGTCGTTAGGCTACTGAATTTTTGTAAGGGAATACGTCTCAATCTCATTTCATTAAGGCATATCTCGATATTGTACACCTTTATTATTCTATAAGGTGTATATACTACTCTTTGACATATTTTATCATGTATATACATATTCTAAAGATATTATAAGTTTTGTTTAATTTTATTCTTTAATTATTTTTATTCAATTATTTTCTTAAGTGTTAATAGACTCTTAAACTAAAACATTGTTTTAAATGTTTTAAAGATATAGTTTTCTAAATATTTCTCATTAATGTCCATGTTTTCAATAAGTTTTTAAGGATTTATTTATAGGGACATTAATGTTTTAAAATTTTAATTCCTATAATTTTTTCAAAGTTGTACAGGACACTTTTATTCAAAAATTTCTTTATGAAATGTTTTAAATGGTTTTCAAAAGGAATCTTTTTCTACGAAGCGTTTTACTAAATAAAAAAAGGAATTTTTCTTTTTAATGTATGCGGTGACAGTGACCTTTCTTCCACCGTGAGAATTATTTTGATATTTGGATTCCTTATCAGGATGTAGTATTTTTAAAATGGAAAATAAATACCATATACTCTTTAAGTGTATTTTGGTATTGAAAATAGTTTTGATAATGGATTGATTATGTCAGTATATTTGAATGATATATTGTGATTGAAATGTGGGAATGTTATCTATCCATTATGTTTTTTTATGTGTTATGAATATTTTATGGTAATTGGGAATTGTTTATGTATACGGGTGGTTCTGTGATAAACCTAGGGAGGGTGAGCCGGAGATAGCTCTCTAATGCATTGGGTGACGTGAATGAGGTAAACTTTAATGTTTATCCTAACAGATTTAGGGAATATACTGTTATGGGAATTACATATGTAACTCCCTGTATAGCTGTGAAATCTACAATGTAATTATGTTATGGAAGCCACAAGTTTCCTTTATGATTTATGATTTATATATGTTATTCATAAATATTATGATTTTATGAGGTATGTTAAATATATTATGTTTTATGATTGAAAAGTATGCTTTTATTGATTTATATGTATTGATGGACTAATTATTTCTTTATTTATTTTATAACCCTTTCTGAGCTTTTTATACTCATCCCAAGTTTTTGAAATGTTTTTCATAGGGTATTAGGAAGGGTAAGAGAATGGAAGAATTCAAGAAGATTTATATCAAGAAAATAATACTTTTATTATTTAAGGAGTTTTATTTTTGTGGAAAAATTGGTTAGACTAGAAGTATCTACTTTTTAATGTTTGAGATGTAATGTAATAGTTATGGCCTAATTCTCTAAATCTCTAACCCTAAAAGGATCCTCAATGTGAATTCTTGAATTAACTAAATATTATGTAATGTTCTAAGGCTGGTGCATTATAATAAGGACCCATTATTTCAAACTCTCATGAACTATTTACTTAACTTAGTCATATTAATTAACACTATTGATATTCTTGAGCCCAAATAACAAACTAATGACCATAATAATAAAAAATACCCCTCTCTTCCCCCTATAAATACCATACCTCACCGCCTCTTCTCCTCACACTATATAATCATTTTACCTTGTCTAAATTCTAATAAATTCCCTTACTAAGCCTATTCCCCAAGTCAAGGAGCTTTTTTATCAACAAAAGACCAAATCCAATGCCATAAAGAGGTCCTCAAAGAGACAATATTCAAGAGGTAAAATCCCCCTTCTTTATCTTTTAACTTTTCTCTTTCTTTTAACTTATCCTCACATCCCCTATACAGAGTGTGATGATAACTCAATTATTACACATATACTATAATTTTATGGTTTAAAGGGAATATCTATCATCAAATCTTTTATATTCTCCATTTATTCTAAAAATGAAAACATCGTCTGCGATTTCTCGATTCACCGCCTTCATGGATGATGATTTTTAATTTTCAATTATCGCCTTCAAGGTATGTCAAAAACCATTATTATAGTTAAAAATATTTTAATGTGAATATTATTATTTCTTTATGGTTTTGAAATTAATTTGTATATATAATATTAAATAAAACTAAAGTAGTTCATGATGGTTGTAAAAATAACTAAAATAAATTAAACATTTTCATTAATGTTTTATCTAATGAATAATCCTCATACAAGAGAAAGAAATGATATATGGGACCATTTATAAGTAAATATGAATATTAATACCATTTCATACCACTTCTAGTGGTTCTCTTGCATTTCACAAGAATTCATATGTTTATACTCAAGGTAAAAGACTATAAACCATGAAACGAACACACTTAGAATGGAGAAATTAAACTCTATAACTCATCAAAATGGCCATAAATGAAAAAAATAATATTATAATAAATCAAATAAATTTATAAGAGGTTATGGATTTAGTAAATAATTAATCCAATTTGATCATTCATGTTATTAAGTGCAACTGCAGAATGCATTTAGACATAAGGTAAGGGATTCTCGAACCCAACTCTTTTTCTTTGGGTTATTCATTTTTTATGAAAAATTTCAATTTTCACATCATTTTAATATTACTTAAATATAATTTAATTGTTATTAAATTTTATTTTTTGGATATATAAATGTTTGTAATCATATTTTAGGAAAAATAAAAAAAATTGAAAAGAAATCTTATTTCCAAAACTCATCTTGACTCCTATTGAGTTATTTCTTCTTCTCTCAAAAATGATGATTCTTATACCAAATATGTTCTTTTACCTTTTAAATTTTTTAAAAATAGGTTTATTTATGAAATCATGATTGATTAAATCCTTATGAAACTAATTCCTTTACATGGATTACTTCATGACTTTGGTTTATATTAATTCTATGTGGGATTCATGATTTTGTAAATGTTATGATGTGGTGGGTGGGATCAAAATTATACATCCCTCTATTGAATTTGGTAATGTGATGTATATCATGATATAATGTGAAATGTGAATAAACATGATTCTATATTTTTTGGAAAAAAATGATTTTATGATTATGAACATATGTTAGACGTTAACATGATGATATATTTGTTAACATCTTTGTGTGGTATTTAGCCACCAAGACATGATGTTTCATTTTTACTCATTACCACATATCATGCATTTATCTAAGGTTTCCTCTAATTATTATAATTATGATCCTATTATTATGTTATTATGGTGATGAGTATTATTATCACCCATGTTATATTGATTCATATCCTTTTTCATCCTCTTAATCCTGTTTTATATCATCCCTTTCTTGGGTGTATATGGTTAGGCGATTACATGTTCTAAGGAAAACGTGATCTTTTAATGATAAAGATGAAGGATTTAAATATATTTTTCTGTTTTATTATGTCCGTGTAATGTATGAGCCTAATTTTCCCAAGACATTGAACATTTTAATCCTGTATTTGTATCTTTATAATGTTCTTTGTCTTTAAAATTATGTAATAGTCGTGTAAGAAAAATTTGGGTCACTACAGTTGGCATCAGAGTATAGTTTGCTTAGTTTTGGAATTATGATTCGATAACGTCAATGAAAACCATTAGGATGGGACTAAGTATATGTAAACATCTAAGAACGTTTGTTTTAGACTAATGCAAATCATAAGGATCCCATAAGATATGCCTATATAGTTAATTTCACAAAAGAATAAATTATTTATTTATGATTTGTTGGATTATGTATTGTTTAAATATTTTCTATTTTAGAACATGGTGGGAACTAAGAGAAACTAGGCCAACAACTCATGTGAAGTATAATGAAACTATTTCCCGAATGATATCCCTAATGCCTTGGTAGGTGGAGTTAAAAATATCAAGGAAATGTTTACCCAGTTGTCTAATTCTTTGAATAACAACCCGAACCATGTGGAACTTCCATCTTCCCCCCAGAAGGATAAACTATCCATTTATCCCTTTATGCATCATAAACCACTGGCATTTAGTGGATCTTTTGATCCACATTTTTTGAAATAGTGGTTTTACTGAATGAAGAAAATATATTCCATCCTCCACCATTTTGAGAAGGATATGGTGACTCTAAACATGCATCATATAGATAGAGAAGGTGATCAATGGTGGGTGTTGATTAATAACACCAAGAAAAATGATGAAATATAGTATATGGAGTGGTAATACTTTAAGAAAATTTTTGTAACAAGTATTTCGCTCAAACACTTCATAAAAATATGGATAGAGAATTTATAGAGGTGAAGAAAAAGGGAAGGTTAATCTTTCATGGATTATGAGAAAAATTCACAAGGATTTCAATATATGCCTTGGGTTTTGTTATCAATAATTATAGAACAATATATAGATTCCATATTACTTTAAAACCAAACCTTCAAACAGATATAGTTTTCCAAGACTTCTAGAGTTATGAAGAATTCGTTTGATGTGCTCTCAAAGTGGTGATAAAGTTTGAAGAATAGTTATATGGATATGGAGATAAGAAACAAATATAGTTTCAAGTTGTAGGATGCAATTAGAAAGGTGGAAATAAATCTCAATCACCCACATGTCAAACATTTGGGAAGAAGCATCATGGTAACTACTTCAAAGTAACAATAAAATGATTCAACTATGGGAGAGAAGTCCATCAAGATTATGAATGTCAAAGAGATATGAAGAAGGTGGCCAATGTGATAGGGTAAATGAGATCACTACCCTTGGTTCAATTCTTCAACTATAAGAAGGAAGGGCACTATAAAAGCTAGTTCACTAAACCTCGAGTCCTTGAGGGTAATCAAAATCATCAGCCACCAAATCAAAAGGATCAATGGAAATCTTATTCCATCACCACTTCTTAAGTATAAAAATAAAAAAAAACATACATGGTATACTAATTATTCACATAGGAATGGAAAAAGTCTTATTTTATTATGGTTTTATGCATTCACTTATACCCTAAAGGTTTACTCTAACTATTAAATCAAATCCCGTATACCTTGAAGTAGATATATCCATAAAAACACCTAATGGTGTGATCAATGTATCCCAAGTGTTGGACTTTTCTCATATTGGTGTATGTGTGAATATTCTTCCATTGAATCTCATAATACATATCTTGGTAAAATTTGACACTATAATAATCATGGAATGGCTCTAATTATATAGAGAACACATCAATAACCAGGAAAAGGAAATATCTTTTCATATTCTAAGTTGTCCCATGTTCCTCGACGAATTCAAGGAATATCATGAATATCATTTGGAAAATCCCCCAATGGTGTGGGTATTGATTCCCTATGAAGAAGAATACATCATTCAAATGGTATATTGAAAAGAAATTATTAACATGGAATAAATTACTATTGTGAGGGAATACTGTGATGTATTTCCCAAAGAGTTACCTAAACTATCCCTAGATCGAGAGTTAGTGTTTTCAATATAACTTATACCCGGATCAATTCTTATATCAAAATCTCCCTACAAGATGGCCTCTATCGAACTAGATGATTTAAAGAATAATCTAAAAGAAAATTTGGACAAATGGTTCATACACCCTAGTGCATCACCTTGGGGTGAACCAGTTCTCTTTGAAAAGAAAAATGATAGATCAATATAGATGTGTATCAATTACTGGGAGCTCAATAAGATCACCAAAAAGAAAAAGTATCCTCTTCCAAGGATTTATGAATTGTTTTATCAAATAAGAGGAGCTCAGTACTTCCCAAAAGTGGATCTTCATTATGTATACCATCAACTGAAGGTTAATAATAAAGATATTCAGAAGACTAATTTTTGTATAAGGTATGGGCATTATGAGTTCCGTGTGTTTACCTTCGTACATACTAATTACATTGAAATATTTAGCAATTTGATGAATATATTCATTATAGAATACCATGAGAAGTTTGTGTTAGTGTTTGTCAATGTTAGTCTCATTTAATCCAAGAGCAATGAAGAACATGAATAATAAACAATGATTGTTCTAGAAAAATTATGGATAGATAAATTGTATGAAAAGTTCAGAAAGTGTGACTTTTGGATACGGTATGTCACATTATTGAGGAACATGATCACAACTGAGGGAATTTGTTTGGAACCTTCAAAGAAGGAAACTGAGGAATATCCCAGACCCACTAGTGCCTTATAAATCCATAGTTTTCATGGCATATTAGGGTATTCCCAAAGTTTTATGAGAAATTTATCATCATTTTCTACCCCCACTGACTATGTTAACACTGAAAGGGGTAAAATATGTCTCGATAAAAAAATTTGGGAAATTCTTCAAGGTGATCAGGAAGAGGATAATAACTACACCCATACTCAAACTACCAACAAGTGGAGAAGGATTTGAAATAAAAATACGATTCTTCAAGGAAAGGGTTGTGTTGTGTACTCATGAAAAATGATAAAGTTGTCGCCTATACCTCATGATCATTGATATCCATGAGAAGAACTACTCGAAACAAGAATTGGAGCTAGCAGTTGTGATTTTTTCATTGAAAATCTGGTTTCACTACCTATATAGTAAAAAGTGTTACATAAATATTAATCCCAAGATTATAATGTATATATTCATGTAGAAGGAGCTCAACATGCATGAAAGAATATGGTTAGAGCTAATAAATGACTATGATTTCTCTATCCATTTCCATCTGAGAAAGGTGAACAAGTTAATTTATGCGCTTAGTATAAAAAATATTGTAACCTTATCTATGATGTGAATTGCTAAAGACCCTAACTTCATGGATATGTAAATTATGGATCTAGAAATCATAGTGAAGGGTAATATATCCAACATTACCTAAATTATTTTCCAACCATTTATCTAAAATAAGATCAAAGATACACAAAGGAATGATCTCGAGCTTCAAAAGAAAGTGAAAGAAGTAAATAAACGGAATCTATATGAGTTTCACATTGATGAGGATGGTTTCATCTAATTTGGAACTAGTATTTATGTGCCTTAATCAACAGAGATAAATAATGAGCTGTTGGATAATGCACATAGCTCATCTTTCTCCATCCATCTCAGAAGTACCAAGATTTACCGTGATCATTAAGAGAACTTATGGTGGGACAAAATTAAGTAAGATATTGTGAATTATATATCAAGGTTCTTGGTATTTCATAAAGTTAAATAAGACTTACATAAGTCTAAAGTGATGATGAAACCATTACATATACCTACATGGAAATGGTATAATATCACTATAGACTTCATTACTAGTCTCCTAAAGACATCAAAAGGAAACAATCCGATATGGGTTGTGGTGGATCGATTAACCATGATGTCCCACTTTATTTATATTCAAATAGATTTCCTATGTGTTTTTAATGTCTTCTAAAATTTGAATTTGTACTATTTTGTTTGTTTTTATGGTTTTTGAATCAGGTGTTTCAGTTGGTTTCTATTTTTGATAATGTTTTAGTGGAGTTTTGTTATGGGATGTTGGTATCTGAATCAGATGTGATTTTTTTTTAGGTTCCCACATAACCCATAAAAGTGATTTTTCTTGAAAATAAAAATATTGATTTGGAGGATGAGGGAATATTACCCACTTGAAAAACATTCCAAGATATATGTAAAGGAAATAGTGAGGTTTCATGGGGTTCCACTTTCGATTATTCCTGATCAATATCCAAGGTTTTTATCCATGTTATGAAGAATTATTCAATATTATTTGAGTACATAATTACATTTCATATTGGCCTATTATCCTTAAATTGATGGAAAATCGGAAATCACTATTCAAATACTCGAGGAAATTCTGATATCATGCTCAATGGAATTCAAAGGTCGATGGTATCATTATCCCGCAATGGTTGAGTTCTCTTATAATAACATCTTCCACTTGAATATTCAGATGAATCCATATGAAGCTCTATATGGGAAGTGACATAGAACTCAAACTTATTGGGTTGAATTTGGTGAATAAAATTTACTTGGACCTGATTTTGTACAAGATATGACAAAGAAGGTTCAAGGAATATTAAAATACATAAAATATACTTAGAGTCAGAAAAACATCTATGATGAAAACTGTCGATGGGACTTGTATTTTAAATTTGGAGACAAATGTTTCCTTTAAATATCACTATGGAGGGGATTCATGTGGTTTGGAAAGAAAAATAAGATTATCCTAAGGTACATTGGCCCCTTTTTTATCCTTTAACACATAGGAGGAGTGGCCTATCGGCTTGCACTTCCACCATATATGTATCAAGTTCATGATGTGTTTCATGTATCTCTCCTCAGGAAGTACATACCTAACCCATCACATGTACTATATCTAGAGATGTTATAACTATAGAATGACATTACATATGAATAACAACCACTGAAAATATTGGACCATAGAGAAAAAGTTCTACACAACATGAAAATTCACCTTTTCAAAGTGTTGTAAAGAAACCATTCGTATGAATAGGTGACATGGGAAGTAGATGAAATAACTAATTATAAATACCCTCACTTTTTTCACCTTAGTTTTTAATGTAATTTTGATGATGAAATCTTAGAAGGGGGAATAATCTAATGACCCAATATTTTACCAATGGAATTTACCTTTTTATAATTATTTCATAAAATAGATACAAAACATAGGGAACCTAATAAAAACATTATTCTCAGAAATTAAGAATGAAATAAGTGGTTTTTATAAAAAGTAAAGTTCTTATACTGATTAAATAGTAACCTGCACTTGGAAGAGTAATATAACCATTAGGATTATTAGTCTGACCATTAGAATAGTAAACTCACCTATGAAATTATAAATAAAATTTAAGTAACTTATAAAAGAAAATTTTATATAATTGTATCATGGTATAAATAAATAAATGTTTTAAAAAATGATAAATTAAATGTTGTTATTTTTGTAAAATGTAAATTTTTATTTACAATTATAAAATTAATGTAATTATTTTTCAAAAAATAATTTCATAAAATATATTAAAAAACTAATATTATTTTTTATTATGATTATAATATAATTTTATGAGACCATAATAAATTTTCCAAAGGGTCATAAAATCGATTATAATATTAAAATTGGCATTTTTTAAATAAATGGTAATTTTATTTGAAAACTAAATTGATCATAAATAAAAAATTATTCTAATAAAATGGAGTCCATTTTTGAAATCTACACATTGAAAGAAAAAATTATGGTTAATTTTAATAATTTTTCAAAAATAATTGAATTTTTTTTAATAGTGAAATACGGTAATTTACAGCATAAGCTAAATACATGAATTATTGATTCATGGATAATGTATAGAAGAGGTAACCACCCATTCGTTCTAAATATAATAAACTATTTGCTATATTTAGTCATAGGAATCAATACTATTGATAGTCTTTATCCAAAATAATAAACTAATGAATAAAATAATAAAAAAATGCACCTCTCCTCCCCTAATAAATACCACATCTTCTCCTCACACCTTCTAACCCTTTTATCTTTTCTAAATTCTACTAAATAGCCTCCAAATTCCTCTACCACACATCCAGGATCTTATGGTCTCAACAAAATACCAAACCAAAGTTCCTTAAGGAGGTTGTCAAGGACACTAAATTCAAGTGGAAAAATCCTCATTCTTTCTCTTTTAAATTCTCATTTTATTCTACCTTATACCCACCTCTCCTATTCAAATAGGGATGATAACTCCATTATTACATATATAATAGAATTTTATATTATTTTTAATGTAATATAGATCATCTAATCTCTTATCTTTTCATTTTATTCTAAAAATAATAACATTTTTAGTGATGTGTCGATTCAAAACCTTCGTGGATGATGATTTTTCATTTTCCATTAAATCCTTTAAGAATAGTAATAAAAATATTATTATGGTTAAAAAATATTTTAATATCTATATTATAACTTTTAAAATTTTCCAAAACTAATTTATAGACATAACATTAAATAAAATGAAACTAGTTTTTTAGGGTCATAAAAACTGCTAAAATAAATTAAACATTTTCATTGATGTTTTATGAAATAAAAAACTCCTCATACCTAAAAAATGATATATAGGAACATTTCTGGTTATATAGTAATATTAATACCATTTCATTCCACATATGAATTCTTTCTTCCATTTGACATGAACTCTCATATTTATACTCAATGGAACCAACCATAAACCATGAAACATACAAAACTGGAAACAAAAAATTAAACTCTATAACTCATCTAAATGGCCATAAATAAACTTAATAAAATTATAATAAATAAAATAAATTAATAATTGGTTCTATATTTTGAAAATAATTAATACAATTTGATTATTCATGATATTAAGTGCAAGTGAAGAACGTATTCAGACATAAGGGGACTCTTAAACCCCACTCCCTTTCTTGGGGTTATGCCTTTTTCATAAAAAAATTAAGTGTGGATATTATTTTAATATTAATTAAATATATATTCATTTTTCTTCCATTTTATTTTCTAGTATATATATGTTTATTATCTGTTTTTATGATAAATATAATGACTTTCCCAAATAACACTTCTTTCCAAAACCCATGTTGACACCTCTTGAGTAATATATTCATCTCTCAAAAATGATGATTCTTAAACCAAATATGATCTTTTATCTTTTCAATTTTGAAACACTAAGTTTAATAATGAAATAAAGATTGATGAAATTATTATGAAACCCATTCCTTTACATAGGTTACTTTATGACTTTTATAGATATATGTTCTATGTGGTATGCATGAATATGTGAAGGTTATGATGTGATGGGTGGGATTGGATTTATATATCCCTATAATACATTGGTTAATGTGATGTATATCATGAGATAATGTGAAATATTCATGAAAATTATGATATATTTGTTCAAAAGGATGATGTTATGATTATACACATATGTTATGTGTGAACATGGTGTTATCTTTGTTCGCAAATATGTGTGTTATTTGACTACTAAGACACGATGCTTCATTTTTATGCATTTCCACATTCAATTCCTTTATCTAATTTTTTCTATATTTATTATTATAATGATACAATGCTTATTTTATTATAATTATTATTATACTCATCCATGTTATATTGATTCATTTCCTTTTTCATCCTCTTACTGGGCTTTTAGGTCACCCCATTCTTTGATGAATATTCTCTAGTGATTATATGTTATTAGGAGAACATGGTATCTTAAGGATAAATATGAAGGATTTAAAAACTTTTTTGTTTTTTTGTTCATGTTATTTATGAGTGTGATTTTCCCAAGAAACTAAACCTTTTGATCCTATAATTGCATCCCTATTTTGTTTTTTATCTTAAAAATGATGTAATAGTAATGTAAGAAAATGTAGTGTGACTATAGATTCTTCCAAATCAATGATCAATAAAAGGATGTTAACTGAATATATAAGAGAATTATTTTGTACGATATTAATGAGGATCAAAGGGTGTGGCTCAATAAGAAAAGATATCATTTTGGAATGTGAATTTAATGATGGGAAGATTAATTTGGAGAAATATATCCAGAAATAGGACTAGATGGCTAATTATTTTGAATATGTTATCAAGGATGATATGAACACAAAGTTAAATACTCTGTATTGGGGGTTATATAGGGTGATTGGTTCCAGTAATCTTAGTCTTGTCTTTGATGATTTCTTAATTTCTTTCTATGTGCAGTAACCTTTTAGTTGGAACTTTTTTGGTTTCCCAATTACTCCTCAAAAATTATTTTGAAATACAAAATATGATTTTTAATAATATTGGATGAGGGTAGGTTGTACAGATAGTAGGTATTCTGGAGTCTATACCAATTTGTTTTAAAACCCATTATCAAAATACCATTGATTTAAGTAAACCATTGGTATATCCATCCCATAAACATGTTATTCCAACAGCTACTCTAAACTATTCATATAGGTCAAACTATACCAATGGTTTTCCAAAACCATTTACATATGTCTATTGGTGTAGAACTCATTTCAATTATTTTTTTTCTTGTGATGTTTTTTGGGGTATGTGTGTGTCCCATCAATACCTACATATTATTTTTTTCCAACATGAGGTGTGTGTTTATTTTTGTTTAGACCCATGAGAATTATTCCTAATTTTTTCTTGTATGTGGATTATGATGGTTATGAATCTTAATTGTTATGAAATTATGTTGATATATCATCTTTTATCTTTGTATTTTATGTATTTTTCCTTAATATTTTTAGTTGAGTGTATAGGTTTGTCCATATGGACTATCCCCTATGGGGGATGTGCTAGATGTTTGGTCAATATGTACATAGGTTATCCCTTCCTGTGGTATCTGTTAGACTTTTTTTTTGGAAAATCCCATTGATGGGGGTGTGTCAAGTGGATTGTTGAAATTCCTTCTAGCGTGGATCCAAATTCGGTAGATTTGTTCTCTAAAAACCTACTATTTAGGTTGTTTTGTGTGATATACGAGTATATTATTATTTTCATTGTTTACATTCATAGAATAAACCAGTATATCATATTAAATTATGTTAAGGGCCCAATTATGGTGTCCCAATATGTTTCATACCTATAAACTATGCATGCATCTTATTTCTTGTACAAATTTCATCACTAGGGATCCAGTGAAGGAAAATGGATATTCAGTGGGCAGTTGAATTGGACTATCTAGTGGACGATGGAATTGTAAGAAGGGATTTTGTATTTAATTTCATCTAATATTCTATCATGTATAATTATATTTCATACATTGATTCGTTTCATTTGGGTTCATTTTCATTATTTTGGGTTTTCGGATTGACATTCCATATTGCTATTACATCGGTTGGTACATTATGTTTCTTTTGTTTCATTGAGGATTTATTTATATTTTTATCACATCCATTGTAAACTTTGCTGATTAAATAATATTACGGACATATTCTCCCAGCGATTATTCTATTGGCACTCACCACAAGTTGGAAAAACTCTTGCATAAGGGTACATGTTCCTAAGGTCATCTGGAATTCTAGATCGGATCAAGTGGTTCGATTGGGGAGTTACTAAATGGTATCAAAGAAGGTTAACTAACTTTTTTTATTTATTATTCATGATTTGGGATAGGGTAAACAGGTGGTAGGATGGTTAGGACTTGGGATGGGGAACAGTTTTAGGTTCTTTCTTGCATATCATAGTAGACCCACATGTCTCCCTAAAAATGGGGAGTGATTCTCCTGTTGATTGATTTTATATTGATATGATTAAAATTTTGGGATGTGCATGATATTGGTGTACTAATTTGGGGGGGGGGGGTCCATTCATGCATCAACTTTGGGAACATAAAATCACTTTTTTTATTCCTACTACTTCCATTTTAAAGAGCCCAAATAATTGAAATGCATCTTGTAATTTATGATTTTTTTTCTTTGGGAGTGTTATTGCTTGCATTATTATTTTTTTGATCATGATTATTCTATGGTTGAGTGTATATATTTCATTGTGGATAATGTAAAGTTACTAGAGGCTTGGATTAGGTATTGGGTAGTACTTAGGGGTTATGAATTATTTTGTGTGTATCCTCTTAGATTGAACCATATTTTAATCCCTTGTTTGTGTTGGTGATTAAATATTTGTCTTCCTATTTTATATTATAGATTTATTTAAAATTTGGTCTATCATTTTAGGAAATCCCAACTCATAGATTTATTGTGATGTTGATTATGAAATCTAATTATAATACTCCCATGGGGGATGAATTTCAAGTTTCACAACTTGTTTTATAGGGGGAGTCACATAACCATGAATCTATTATTTATCAAAAAACTCAAGATTTAGAACCAATCCAATTTGGGATCTTCTGGATAGTACCTATTCAGAGATGAGGAGCCCATAGGGGTAGGCTGAAGATGGTTGACTAAACTCATGAATTCCAACTCTAACATCCTCCATCCTTTAATGTAATTGGAAACCCCCAAGATGGATAGAAGTAGATTTGATTCAAAGAGATAATCTGCAAACATCTGGAGATTCTAGTGACTTGAAAAGTAAATTTTTGACCTTTATGATTTCAGGAGATGTTGGATAGTTTTGGGACATTGTAATTTAGGCTGGTAGACATAAAGGGGTGATGTGGGAGCCCATTAACGACTTATTCCTCAAGGAGTTATTCTATAATGCACTAAAGATAGAAAATTCTTAAGAGATCATACATCTTTAGCAAAGGAAAATATTAGTGTCTTCCAATTTAGTGAAATTCACTAATTTAATTTTCTTTTTCCCCATTTTGGTTGGAAAAATTATAATAAATCAAGAATGTTTAAGATAAAAATTCATCTAAAGATAAATCACAAATCCAGGAACATTTATCAAACAACATTTGGTGTATTTATTTGTAAGGATCTAATGATAGCGATGGGTCTTGAGTAAGATAGGCTTACAGGTTTTCCTCAATATGCTAATGGATTAACTGGTGAATTCCCTAGTGAGGTTACAATTTCATATTCTAGGAAATAAGAATAGGATATACAAATATTGAAAAAAGGAAACAATCAATAGTCAAAGTAATGATGAGGTTCTTTGACTCTCTCTATGATAGATAACTCTGCTAGGTTCTATAATTGTGGGTATAATGGACACTCTCTCATCTTCTATTATGTTTCGTTAAATAATTTTCATCGGTTTGGTTAGACCTTATATCTAAATGGGTTATATTCCAAGTAATTGTATATGCACACAACAAATTCAAACCATGATATGGGTAGAAGGCCTCAATAGTGGGCTCAAACTTCTTAAGGGTGCATGAATGCAGTGACTCATGATCCTTGGGGGGATTCATGGAGTAAATTATGGAAGGATTAGTGTGGGTTTTTAAGTTTAGAATGATTATGGAGAGCGATATTCAATAGTTCAAGGTTTGGTCTTAATATCTTCTACACTCTTTATTTCATTGTTTAATATAGGCACATCACATTCGTTCAAGACTTCATAAGTAATTTCTATATTATAATTTATAATTAATTTATATTTTGAGTTTCTATATATCAATACACCCTTGGGAAAGAAAGTGGATCATATTAATATCTATCTAGAAGGTTTGATGGTTATTTCTGGCTTCCAATGTTTACAAAGATTCACATTTTGGGATATATCATGTTTTGATGTCATTATTTGCATGGACTGGATGACCAGCTACTATGCACACATAATGTTTTACTGGGTAAGTGTGACTTTTAAGTCACATAAGTTTGAGAATTTTTTTTGATCAGTGAATGGGATGTATAAGAAGGAAGACTAAGACCATCACTTCTTCAGAGAAAAATCACTTCAAAAAATCTAGCAAGAACGATCCTTGTAATGGATTAGATAGTGTCTACCTCATATTTTACTATTTTAGTGTTTCAGTCCAGAGATATCATTCTTAAATATTTATCATGTTTTCATCCTAATAAGAGATTTGATTTTGAGATCAATATACCCAGTTCATGACACATATCGGTTCAATAGTATCTTACATAATTATCTAAATTAGAAGATCTCAAGGATAGTCTTGAGGATCTCAAAAATAAAGGCTATATCATATGAAGCACATACCCTTTAGGAACTCTGGTGTTGTTCACTATGATGGGATATGGTAATATTTGGATTTTTGTGGATGGGAATTTGAACAATATCTCTATTAAAAATGTACATGTTGCTAAATATTGATGACTTGATTGATTAATTAAGGGTATCCTAGTGTTTTCCAATGACTGGTCTGTATTCTAGATTCCATTATCTTCATTTCAATGATGTATTCATATCGAAGACAATTTTTAGGAGAATATATAAGTTATATGAGTATCTCATTATTTCTTTTAGACTAATGAATAATCTATATGTGTTCATGGATCTCATAAACAAGATCAATCACCCATATCATGACACCTTTTTATTTTTTTTAATGAAATCCTGATATATTTTATGAAATTAGAGTTGTATTCTCAAAAACCTGAGATCATATTGAGTAGACTTTGAGAAAATCATCTTTACACCAATTTATAGAAGTGTCACTTTTAGATCCAAAAGTGACATTATCATGAGAACATTGTTTCTTAAGTAGGAATATTGTTTGTCATGAGAAGTTAGAAGCTATTATGTCTTGGGAATATCCAAGGAATGTGTTTAAGAATTAGATTTTCCTTAGTTTGGATGCATACTATAAAAGGATCAATCGGGGATTTTATAATATGGTAGTTTTGGTGAACAATATTAACAAAAAAGGGACAATTTTTAATGAAAAAAATAGTGTAAAGAGGCCATATTAAATTTGAAGAATAGGTCGACATCAACTCTGATTCTAATTCTTCATGGGACTAGAATTATAAATGTAGTCCATTATGACACATCTAAAATTGGTTTGGGAAACTTTTTTATTCTGAATTATAATTTAGTTTCTTATGAGAGTATTCATTTTTCCCCATGAGTATAAATTCCCTACCCATGACTTAGAGACAAAATTTTTGGTTCATTCATTGAAATGTTGGAGACACCATCTCTTCATTGAGTGATTTTTCAAATACATGGGCCAAAGGATACTATCATATATTTTCTCATAAAAATATTTGAATAATCATTAGATGTATTCATTAGAATACTTGAATATGTTTGAAATTGATATGGTGTATTCTAAAGGAAATGGAATTTCATTTGAGATTATCATTATATAGAATATACAAGAAGTTATAGAGAGTATGTCAGAATATAGGTGGAAGATTTTGGTTTTTCTATATCAAAGGAAGGTTTTAGAAACTGAGGATAGAGGGGTAGTGTCTTGTGAACCATTTTAATTAACCTCCTCATTTATCGAAATAGTGAAGGTTATTTAGTGATCTGGTCCTGATTGTATCATGATACATTAGTGTTTAGAGGAAAATTAATCCATTCAAAGAAGCACCACAAATGGAAGTGGGGTTCTTCCAATTCATGGAAGTGTGATGGAACCTTATTCCATGTTTTAAGAGCTAATGAAAGACTCTCATGATTCAAAGTGATAATATACCCATGTACTTCCAAAATGAATCATGATATCAAATGAAAATTTTGGTGTCCTAACCTAAAAAAGATAAATTTTAGTCATTGTCTCTCTTTATATGACTTTTTAGAGGATCAATCCTATACATTAGAGACCATGAGGGTTACACCAACCACTTCTAATGCCTATGTTTAAATGGTATTAGGTGGATATAAACTTCAATATAAGGTTTCCCAAGACCTTGAGAGCTCAAGATATAGTCTGGGTTGTAGTGGATATGTTTAACAAGGTGGATCTTTTATTACCGATCTAAGAGACTAACTTGATGCATGATATGGGAAATATAAATGTTAAGAATTGGAGACTAACTTGATGGATGATATGGTAAATATCAATATTAGGAAATTTTTTTGGCTACATATATTTCCATAGAGCATGTTATCAGATAGGGACACACAGTTCAAATCATGGTTCAAGAAAGCCCTACAGATGGTGGTGGTGACTTAGTTGATGTATAGTTTTTCTTATCATCTACATATTTATGGGTAGTTAGAGAGAACAATATAGACATTAAAGGATATGATTTTAGTTTGGGTTCCATATTTTAGAGGAGATTAGGATTGTCATTTGACTCTGATAGAGTTCAACTATAATAATACTTTCCATTATTTTATTCAGAGGGATCCATCTGAGGATCTCTTAGAATGGCCATGTCACTCACCCCTATGCTAGCATGAGGTGGGTGGATCTTCAATTATTGGTCATACTATGGTAAAAGATACCTCATAAATTTTTTAATTGATTCATAATTAACTGTTTACATATTAGATAAGATATTGATCATGTATTTATTGGAAGAGATGACCCATGGAGTTCACTATGGGTGATAGAGTTTTGTGGTTCCTACCCTCTCCATTGTGGAATATGTAATAAAGGAATAAAGGGATGATCAAACCATGGTATATTGTGTTGTCTGATATCATAAAATTCATTGGGGAATCGGAATACCAATTTTTCATTTGATTATTTTATCATGGTAAATGTGTTCCATGTGTCTTAGCTTCATAGGCATGATCCCAATCTTACACATGTGTTTAACAGTAAATATGTTGATCTAGAACCTGATTCATATTTTATAGATAATTTTATTTTTATTGTTGAACTAAGTGATAAGGTGATTTAAGGGATTATTTTTACCCTTGTTTCAGTCATGTAATTACACAAGCAGATGAAGGAGGAAACCTGGGATTATGAGATAGAAATACAGATATTGTGGACTATGTTATTCAAGTGATATCTAGAGACAATTATCATTGTCAAAAGGTCATTGGGGATGACTGTAATTCTAAAACCATTTTTTTCAAAGGGATTTATAATGTAAGTTATGAAATATATTATGTTATGTTTATGAGACTTTTAATGGTTAATATTTTCGTCTAATTTCTGTTTGATGTATTTTGATGCTTAAATATGGGGTTTAGAGGTCTTTGTTTCAAAATTGAAAACACCATGTGGTGCATGATTTTTTTGACCCAGTTTGCTTCATTTCAAAACATGAAATTGGAAAATCATTTTTTTTCATGGAGTGGTTCTCATGGAAGGTGTATGTGGGTCACAACTCGAGAAACCACACCACTTCCATTTTGGAGGGAATGGTGAGGGGAATTGGCTCTAGATTAGGTGAAAAGTCATAAGTCTATATTTTTTAGGTTACTATGTTCAAGAACACCATGTCCATGGCTGACCATGGTGGAATTCATGGTGGTGATCACATGGTCGTTAAAATAGATGAAATCATCATCTCACTCCTCAAAGATTGTCTATTTTAAAGGTGAAGTATGTATAATCATTATATGGAATTTTAATATGAAATTAATAAATTATTTTCCCCTATTAATCAATTTATCCATTATCCTTGGGATTCCCAAGATTTTCAGAAAAATTTCAAGGCACTTTGGGGATCCTAGGTTATGACCTTGTGTGACATTTCTGGGAGATTAAATAAACAAGGTTTGAGACTCATTTTCATTTTTTAAACTTTTAGGAGCTTCTCCCCAATTACCTTTTTTTCTTCATTCATTGTATAAATAATTTACACTCTCTCGAATTAAAATCATAATCTACCATTGTTGGTGTTTAATATTAGGTATGTGTTAGACTTAACCCTTAGCCTAACTCATTCTTGAATCTCATTCTACTACCTTTGTGATGCCTCTTTATAAATAGTTATAAAAGATCATATCATTCAAACTCGGTTCGGTTTATGTGTGACCATGGTTTGGGTAATGAAAAACATGGATAAAGTCGATGTTGATATCGACACATTTGAGGTTATTTTCCTTATCATCTGTATATATTTTTAAAATTTATTCATATGTTTTTTGGCATGTATGTGTATCCCTATGAGACCTATATTTAATGATTGATCATATAAAGTGACTATACGTACCTTCTTGATACCTATCCTTGATTTTTAATCTCATGTGGATTTTGATGGCGATGACACTTTCTTAACATGTCGTGATATTTATCTTTCATCTTGTATCTATGTATTTAAGGTCCTACAAAACTATCTTTGCATTTTATCATGTAGAATGACCCATATTAAAATCCTTAAAGGGGTATGTTTCTGGAGTATAGTTGAAATATATTTGGGTTATCCCATAAAGGGGGATGTTACTTACTTTTTTTGGAATATACCATCATGGGTGATGTGTTAGGTGGACTGTTGACATTCCATCTAGCATGGAGATGAATCAAGTATAGTTAATCTCTAAAGACTAGAAATTTATGTTGTGTTATGTGAAATTCATGTTACATAGATACACTTTTTTCACTTTCATGGAATGGTGCAATATATCATATTCACTTATGTTAAGCACCCATTGGTGGTGTGCTATAGAGTTTCAGACTCACACCCTACTCAAACCTATTAGTGAATGTGTAGATTTCATGAAAAGGGATCTAATGAAAGGAAAAGGCCCAGTGGTTTGTAGTTAAGAAGTAAAATTTCAAGTATGTGGGTTTCATAGGATGGTCTTGGGGCTTGAACATCATCTCTTATTAATATGTGGTTACCCATATTTCATACATTAATCCATTCCTTATGGAATCACTGTCTTTGTTATAGGTAATGTTCCTCAAATTCCATATTTCTATTTCAAGGGTCGGTACTTTCTGTGTATGTTGGTGCTCTGATGATTTATTTATTCATTATTGTTCATTTTTATGTTTATAACATTTATTTTTTCATCTTCCAATTATGTGATGCCAATGGAATAATCACCCCATGATTCTCATTTTATCCCCCACCACTAGTCGAAAACCTCTTGGGTACAGGGAGGCACACATGAGGTCATGTGGTATTCCAACCCAGACCCATGGTTTGGTTGGGGTGTAACAAAAAATAATTTGACTCAATTATTTTACACAATAATATGTGATTATAAAATACCACTCACAATTAAAACACGCTCCTAAGATCAAAATATTTTGTTTCTTTGTAGATTATCTACATATCCATCTTATTTAAAGATAAAAATTTGTTTCTTCTATAAAAAACATTATGAGGGTTTCCTTTAAAAATATATCACTTATTAAGAAATCATGGGGATATAAAAACAAGAAGATATGTAAATAAAATAAACTAATAAGTGGAAAAACATATAAGATACCGATCAAAAAAATATAATTGGTCATGAAGAATACTATAAAAGATTAAACATAAAATGAACATGTTGATATGAAAATAGAATTATAATATATGAAATAAAAATGAAGAGATCATATTGAGAAGTTTATGAACCATAGAAATATAAACAAGTAACATGACATAGTAGATTCGGAAAACCAACTATGACCCACAAAACAATAATCTCATGAGATTATTATATTTTCCTAATACAGATGTGGTATATATAATTCTAATCCCACCCATTAGAAGAAAATGTATCCTTATATATCTATGGAAATAAAACCATTAGTAGATGTATTAAAATTTAGATCATGACTATCCCATGTAAATAATAAGGGTTTACCATCCAAATTAACTTTTTTATTTTCTAACACTTTTAAGGGGGAAGTGAGAACCCTACAGAAAAGCAAGTCAAGAATAAAAGGTTACAACTGAGAAATTAAATGCGCAAGTCTCAAGAGATTAGAGTCTCCTTCCATAAATAGTTTCTAGGGGATGGAATTAAACTGGCATCTTATATCTTCCCCTATGTTCTCTTCATAGTGACTTGCTTGATACTCCCAAGCCTTTATGTATTTTTCTTTTATAATCTTTTCCATATTGAATCCTTTGATTAGTATATGATCTTACTTGTCAATCCATTTATCTTTCTCCCTAGTTACTGCCACTTGGATCAATATTACCATCATTTGATCAATGTCTTCCCTCTCCGCCTTGATCACCAAAAAATCCTTGTTTATTTCTTCTATATATTGCAGGAGTAGTTCAAAAAAGAATCAAAACCCACCTCCTCTAGGCTATGCAGGCCGACTGAAGACCCTGCTGCACATTGCTATCTCCAGGAAAGGGGATCTACCATTTCCAGGATCAGCTTCTCTGGTTTCAGATTCCCCTAGATTTTTTCATCTTCCTTTAAGACTCCCTCCACTAGAACTTGGAACACTATGACATCTTCCTGCCTAACCACCTCTCATGTATCTGGTTGAATATTGCTATCATTGGTTTCACCCTCTTTTTTGGCCGACCGAGTCTCCATAGGTTTAGGAAGATAAGAGTAGTCTTTTCGCCCCTTAGATTTTGGCTTCTTGGATACAAAAAAACTCCCTGGATAACTCTTTTCCTTAATCCCTTTCTTCCTTATTTGGTTGTGCTAACCTTTACCAACCCCTCCCAAACCGATATCATCTAAGGAATGGGCTACATCATTATCAGCCTCATAGGGGAAGTTGGAGCAGCCTACAAGATCTCCCTCATTACTTAGACTTTCAAATCTATTGTTTAAGTTGAAACTGGAAAAAATACTCCCCGAATTGGCTCCCTAAAAGGTGACCAAAGGCCTCCCTACCTTAATCACAGGCTCCTCCCACTCATTTCCATATTTGTACTTGTCCTTTCTAGATGAATTTATCACCCTGTCAGGGGTGTTTCTCTCACTAGTATGGACTTCCCTCACATACGATCATGGTTTTAAGCTAGCCAAAACCTTGGTGGCTAGTTCAACAACTCTCATTGAGGCCCCCAAATCCTGAGAATGAGCCTTCATTAGTTTTGAAGGAACCTTTACCACCAAACTGGCCTTGGTACCCCCAGAAAATGACTAAATGCCATAAGGGCTCGCCAAATCTCTCTGTAGTTTTTTAAAAATCTCTACTACACTAGGTTTTGGAGGAGTTATCTTTACTGGTTTTTGAAATGTTGCTTCATCTGAACCCATAGGCACCTCAACCTTACTGGTCCCCTTCCCAGAACCTCCACAACCATCTCCTAACCCTACACCATCCCTAACAAGGAGTGAAACATTATTGACTGGAGGACCACCCTATACCTAGTCTTCTTGGACCTCCAAAGTGGCTCCATGTTTCCAATCCACGTTCCTTCATATCGTGAAAGTATGCCCACACAACTTGTATATGGAACAGTAATCGAACCAAGACTTAAACGTAACATTATGCTTATATCTAAATTCCTATCCCACTGTAATTCAGAAGGCTTAAATGATGGGATTTGAAACATCAACCTCGGAACACACCCTCAGAGAGATTGGGTGACACAATGCATGGGTTTGATTATTAATACAGTGGAACCGCCCAACTAGATTTCCAAGTAAACGGAGAATCGATGGATTTTGAAATGGAAGAGGAATTTTTGGAAAACTTAACCAAATCGCCATCTTTGTAGGGTCTCTTTTAATATGTATCATATGCCCATCTAAAGAAGAGAAATTGAGCATCGTCCCATGATCGATATTCACTTGACCAATCTAGAATAAATTCAAAGCCAAACCGAATCATGAAACTCCTGGAGTTGAGCAGGCTGACAACAGTACACTCATACAAACCCCATTTTTCAAAAATGAAGCGATCCAAAGTATCCACCGATGTTTTACGCTGCTTGAAATTTGAAATCAAGGTCAGGTCCATCAGGGAAGAAGCCTCTGTGAATTCCATGTTTGTTATAAGAAGAAGCAGGATCCCCTCGAAAGACTAAAAATTGTTTAATTTTTAAGAAGAATATTATATAGTATTTACACATGATTGAAAATTTCATCCATAAGGAAAAGAGATGTTTAAATATAATTTTTAATAAAATGAATAAATTTCATACACATTTAATAAGAAAACTATTTTATTTATAAATAATAATAAGAACATAAATTATAAATTTACCCATTGAAAAGGAATCTTAAATGAAAGTGTAGAAATATTTATATAAAATTAATATGAGGTATCTTTATCATTTTCATGTATATGTAATAAAATTAAAGGACCATAAAGAAAATATGAATTTATAAGAAATAAAAAATGAAAACACGAAATAAAATTACATAAATATAGAAGATAAAAAATCTATATGGGAGAGAAAAATCAAATCTAAAGGGTGGTCAAGAGGAATAATCTACATTATTAACATTGAAAGGATAAATTATCCATAAATTATTGATAAAATAATAAATTGTAATGTAAATACCAAAAAAATATCATAAAATAATGAGTATTGGATTTAATTTTTAATGTAAAAATTATTCTAATGTAATATTATATTTAGAAAATATTTTACTTAAAAACAGAGTTAGATAAAACAAATTATAAAATTAGTCATATATAAATATTAACCAATCAAAAATTTTGTATTAAAAATTAGTGGAACTACAAAATATAATAAGTGATGAAGGTATTTATAGAAATTTATATGTTAAAAAATATATGATATAGGTGAATTTAAACAAAGAAGATAAATCCTAGAGATGAAGATTGGAAATTTAGAAATAAAAAAGAATAAATCACTAACAAATTTCATAAAGTAATAATTAGTCATTATATAAAAAATAATATTACAATGATGTATACATAAAAATTATATCTATACTATGTATCATTTAAAATGTTTTAATATAAGACATATGAAATATTTTAATGGATCTACACAAAAATAAGATAAATTTGGGAATATATAGAATTTAAAGATGGAGAGAGAGGAGTTTGGTTACAACATAATATCTAATAAATGATTAGATAGTAAACAGAATATATATCCTATATTATAGTAGAAAAAAAATAATATACATCCCAAGGATAGAATAGGTTATATATAAAATAAAATTGATAATAAATAAATAATTTTAGTCATAAGAGAATAGATCGAGAGAGAGAGAGAGTCCCTTTTGGCCAGCATAATTTGTAAGGTATTAATTATGGCTCAATAAATGAGATAATATGAGGAGAAAATGTAATTCCTTAAAATTTAATGAAATTTTATATATTATAATTTCACTGGATGGTATATTAAAAATATATAATAATATTGGAAAAGTGAAGCAAACATAACTCAAAAGAGTGATATTGAGACAATAATCCTCATACCAAAACATTCGATTCACTTATACAAGAATTAATTAACTTGGAATATTTTTCATCTATTTTAGAAAATAAATTTATTCATTTAAATTAATATCTTATATTTAGTTTTTAGTTATTTATTAATGGGGTAATTTTTATATCAATCATCATATAATATTAGTTTTAATTTTTCATTTCTTGATTGGGTATGAGAGTCTAGGTAATCATTCATTAATCAAGATTTCATCATATAAAAAATATTAAAATATTATAGCCATAACATTAAATTTATTTCTAGTATTCCATGTTCATTCAACATAAGATAGGGATTTTATTTTAAAAGATCAAAACCAAAATTCTCTTTTTTTTGGTTATTTTACAAGTAATAAATAAATAATTAATATCATATATTCCATTGATTATTACCATTATAAAACAAAAACAAATTAAATTTATTCATTTTAAATAGACTAAATAATTATTTTTTATTTTTTATTAACTCTCTATGATTATAGTTAAGAAAGTAGAATATAATTTTTCATGTAGGTAGTTGAATGACTTAAACTAGAATGTCCAATAAATAATGATTATAAACTGAAAAATATTTTATTATTATACCCTTATTATAGAATTATAAAAATTTAAATTTTTTTGATTAAGATGATTAATTGGAATTTAGAAGATGTATATGAATTAGGTAAAATAAATATGAAATGAAGAATGTATTACCATATTTGAAGAATTCATATTGAACCTTTTTTATTTTTAGACCATTGAGACTACATCTTGTGAGAAAGGGCTCTAATGTGTGAAAATAGATTTTTCGGGAGAGAGATTTTTTTTAAAATTAACGATTACTGAATTTCATGAAATTGGTTTTATTATTAATTTAATTTTTTAATAATTTATTTTTACCTTAATACTTATGTTCTAATGTTTAATGGAAATAAATATTTTTATTTAGATAATTTCCATTATTTTTAACAAACATGGAAGTAAAATTACCATGGGTTTTGGTTCACACAAGATAAGGTCACAGAAGGATCATGGTTGTGTAAGATGGATTTATGGGGCTAGGGATATAACTGCACCAATATAACTCATGTGAATTGAAGGAACTATTGTGCGGGAGCGATCAAGTATGGAATTAGACCCACAAAATGGTTGGTTCATATAATAGTAATCAAGATCTTTTATAAGTCTATTTCATAATTAAGGAAAAGTAGCTTGGTTCATATTAGAATAACACATGATCAAACTAAGTTAGATATCACTATATAGAATTAAATTGATTTTAAAGTTATATTATCTCAATCCATTAATATCTATTTACCCACCTAGGTAAGATAAAGCTGAAAGTCTTGAATATATGTGATATTACCTGAGAAACATGGGAATATAGCGAGTATATCACTGAAGAATATAAACATGAAGAAGTATTTCATTTTGATCCATATCCCTATGCGGTGATAGTCTTCATAGACTGACATTTCATGATCTTACTGTGTAGTGATGCATTGAGTCTACACAATGATGAATTATAAGAAATTGTGTAATAGTGAACTAATTTTTCATAGGGAAGTGATTATTGTATGATTTTTTTTTCTGTTTTGATGGTTAATATTTGTGGTGAGTTACAGATTATTATATATGGAAGGTTGGTGAGGATATGATATTTTTTTGGATAAGGGCATGGGTGTAGAATGGGGATCATTTCTATTATATAAATATGAAATAATCAAAAAATTAAATTGAATAAATGTATATAGTTATGTCATGACTGAAACCATTAGGATCTTGTTTATGTATTTGAAGTGGATTAAGACCCACTAATATGTCATGTTTTAAGATACATTTGAAATATTTTTTAATAGAGATAATATGGGTTCATTTATCAGTTTTATATGTATATTTTCATAGATTTTGAGTTAGAGATAAAAATGGACATACATGTTGAGATATGAGGAGAAACATGTACGGGTATTTCTAAATGTGAGTAGAAGATGTTGTTACACCACACAAAATCATCAATAAACAAATAAATAATTCAGTTAGGATTAGAGAAATTTTATTCTCTTGATATTTAAAGGTTGGATCCAATTTTTGGATTTAGTTTTAGATTCTATTTTCTATCTAGGATTAGGTATTAAATTATTTAAACTAGGTTTTCAATAGAAGTAGAATTGAATATTGATGTTTGTATTATATATATTATCATTTTTTGGGTTTTTATAGTTAATCACTTTTATTTTTGTTTTTATTAAATATTTCAATAATGACTATTGTAAATTTATTAATGGTGTGATTTTAATTCATGTACTAATTTCTCTAATTCATGTATACCCATTAGTGAGTTTGTGTGATTAAGTTTAACCATGGTTTTAGATCACTGGATTTCTAAATAAACTAAAAAACCATACCATAATAAATGGAGTGTTTAGTAATAAAATAGTTAATCACTAGACTTGGGTTCTCATAGATCTAATTGAAAAAATGTATTGATAACCCATTACATCTAATTATGCTTCAATATTTCATAATCCAGGATTTAATAAAAATCAGTACATTTTTTATTCATAGTTATTTCATATTAGACTAAGATTTATTTTAAATGTTTTCAATTATTCAGATTGACATTTTAATTAGGTTATCTTTCTATATATCTATGTTTTTTGGGTTTGAACATGGACTAGATCTATACTGCACCCTTGTATTTTTAGTTCAAAGGAAAAGTAATTATAAATTATAAATGATATAACCTATTGGAATAAAATATTCCCCATGGGTGTTAATGTTATTATTTCTATTTTATGGTAATAGGGAGTAAGTATAATCCTAGATTTGATAGATTATGACAAGTCTATTCCTACACCCTTTCTTTTTTATCATTTATCTTTCCTTAGGATTTTTGTGTTCAATATTTTATTTTTACATCATATCTTATTAACGCACAAGTACTTAACTCAGGTAAAAGGAAATATCCACCATAA
Source organism: Viscum album (assembly GCA_963277665.1). NCBI lineage: Eukaryota > Viridiplantae > Streptophyta > Magnoliopsida > Santalales > Viscaceae > Viscum > Viscum album. Next base: position 124,754,969 of record OY728131.1, read on the forward strand.
ATATGATTCAAAGTGGGATAATATCTTAATAAAACACAATAAATAAGAAAACATGGCTGGAGTAGACTGATATTTATATATATATTATGTTGTGTGACAAGGATATCCCTAGAAAAGAAAACTACTAAATTTATTTCTACCTTCATGCTCGTGGGAACACCCAAGAATCCTAGTGCCTCTATTTTCTAAAATAAAATTAATATAAAGTCATCGATCTTTAAAACAAACGAAAATTCACTTAATTTTTCTGTAATAATACAAAAATATCTATGTACACCCATGAGATGTTTCCATGAACACGTTGATACTTTCCAATTTAATATTTTTTCCAATGATATAGTAAGGCTATGACATTTCATGTTTTCATATAGAGATAAGGAAAATAATGCATCCAAATCATAGAACCCATTTCTTTATTATATATTATGAGGGAAAATTCTTCTTGGAATGATTATTTCCCATAAAAAACCATGAATCTCTAATTGAATATTCTCAATTTATAAAAAATATAATCGATTTTTTTATATGGGATTTATTCAAATATTTTTTAATAGTGTCCCCATAATGGTCAAGATACATGGTTGATTATAAATATTTTCTATAATGTATTGTCTCAGGGATATAATTCATTCATAGACACTTCTATAATATAGTCAATGATGAAGAAGTGGTAGAAGAGAGTTTTAACATGTTATAAAAAATTTCTATAAATAGTTTTCAATGGAAAGATGATAAAGTTTTATAAATAAAAGGATCTCACATTGTGAATAAAATTAGAAAATGTAATGATATCCCAAATATTTATTTAATGATTATTCCTTTAATTCAAAAAAAACGTGTTATATTTATTAAGGGTTTGAATTATATAAATTTTAACAAAAAAATTATTTATAGGGTATGAAATTTCAAGGAAACCAATGATTTCCAAAAGGATCATTAGTGTTCTACAATAACAATGATCATCTACTTAACTTTAATTTAATTCCTTTCAATAAACTCGTTTATTATTCATTATAACTTTTTTGGATTCTATAAATGTGTTGAAATCAGATTTTAATGATAAAAACTAATTCATTGGAAATATTAAATATCATGTGTGTAAAATTGAAATTTAACTTAGAGAGTGACTATAAAAAGTCTTGTATGGTGACATAGAGTTCAACACATGTGGATAATTAAATTCCAACACCATAAAGATTTTTAAAACCAAGGAAGAGAGTGTTGAAACAAATGGAAAACTGTATGAGATTAAATATAAAAAAGATTTGATATATGAGGTGAAAGGGGAAGTGTAATGCAGGGGATGTTGATAATGTTTTTAGTTAAGAATACCCATCACCTTAAAAACTACATCTATAATTTATAAAATGGATGAATCATAAAAAAATCACATAAAAAATGCTATTTATTGGAAATTTTTAGGAAAAATCATATTCGAAGTACTTTTAAAAAAATTAGGGAATATATCCCCACATAAAAGCTTTATGAAATAATTGGTTTTAAACAATATGAATATTTAAGAGATGATACAATTCCTCTAATTGTTGAATGATCATACAGTGTCAAGGATTCTATCAAAGAAGCAACAGGATCTTGGTGGTCTTTTAGAACTTATTAATGTTGGATATTATTAATTTAGAAATTGTTTTTTTATATTTATGTTAGTGTTAATTTATTTTAATACTAAAAATTTAAGAGTTTCATATTGGATTATATGACTCTCACTAATGTTGTTATTCAATTGGTGGAAACAATAACAATATATCAATGAGGTTTTATTATAGATATTTTTCTTGACATGGAAAAAATTATATTTTCCAATAGATTTTATTATTATTGATATTAATAAAGGAAAAAACTCATTATTTATGGAAGACTATTTTTAGCAATGGGAAAATTAGTGAGCTTTTATTAAGGGTTTTTAGTGAGGATGTAATTTTAATATTCATACAGTGATAAATAATTTTAAGGAAATAAATGATGATATAAGTGAGGATAGAAATATAGAATTGGATAATATTTCGTCCATTTATTAGAGGAATGATAGAGAAACATTGATTAAGAAATAAAATGGATTAAATGAAGAAATTAAAAAAAGAAAAATGTCTCATTGAGAGTATAATGGATATTAGAAAATATACATGTAAAAAAGAGTTCAAAGTGTATAAATAAGTTGGTTAGTCCATTATTTAACATTTAATTTTTCTAGATCGAATAAAAATTGGTATATTAGTCATATTTATGTATTGAAGGTTCAACCACTAGTAAGTGTAAATATGATTTTAGATAATAGAAACAGAGCTACATATATAAGAGAAACTTAAAATTCATCAATTATTTTATTAGAATTGGGAAACCTCTATCCAATCCTATGAAACTTCACTCATGGTGTTAATATTAAGATAAAATACATTAAACAAAATAATTATGGGTGGAAACCTGGTTTTTTTCTTTTTATGGAATTACTTTTTTGGGATTTATTTAATATTTATTTTTTATATAAATGTTGTCACCCTTGAACTTTTTTAGAATTATTATAATGGTTCTTGTACTTTCATATGATTTTTTTATTTTATAGGTACATGATTATAATAGAGGAAAGAATAATATGAAAATCAATACATAAGAAATAAAGGGAAGAGATTCAATGAATAAGTGGGAATGGTTTTAAATTCAATATATTTTACATTACCTTTATTTAATAATTATGGTTTAAAACTCTCATGCAAAAAATATATTTTATGCTATATATTTTTATCTGGGAAGAAAGGGTTTCTTAAGTATACCATCATACCATGATTCAAATGTAATTTTGAATGATTTTAATGAGTAAGATGAAGGGTGGATAAGTAAAGATAATAATGAGAGAATTAGTTTGATGAATTAAGATTTTGAATGATTTATTTTTTATGTAAAATAAATTTCTTCATATATTTTTATGATCTGATTTAAAGATGTCACAATTATTGATTTATAATTGTTATTCATGTGATGACTGATTATCTAATATTATGTTTCATATTCCTGATATGGATCTATGCTATTTTTTTATATTCTTACAAATACTAAAGTTCATGAGAGATACATTAGGAATATACACTACTAAAACATACATTGATATATTTTTAAACCATGGAAATAAAAAACACACATTATGATGATTGAGGCATTTTTAATTTGATTAATTTATACTGTTGGGATCTACTGTTACATTTGATCTTTCTTTTAAGATTGTAGAATCCATGAATAACATTGATAGTAGATCCACATTATAGGATTAGTTATCATTACCAAAATAATATTTATATTTTTTCATGATTTATAGTGTGATATATGGGGGGATGTAGTTACATGATATATAGGGGTGATTTATCACACCCCAATATATATTTTTTGTTTCATTATGTTTAGTAATTTAATTTATTTGAGTTGGGGAATTTTTTATGATTTTTTTAATATATAAGGGGTTTTTAAATGTGTGGATTTGGTTTTTGATTTGATAAAATATGAATCCAAAATATTAAATACTTTTCTAATAATCCAGTACCACTCACATTGTTATCACATGGTTAGGAAAATTGTATAGCATCAAGAAGAAACATTAGGAGGTACTCTTAGATATGATACTTAAATTCACAATTGGTTCATGGTTGGGTGAAACCATGTAACAAAACCCTATAGTATCTCCTACATATGTGAAGTGACAACAACACATATGGTATACAGTTTGGTAAAAAATGTGGATAAACTATTAGAGCTTTCCATTTCTATAATTATTTTCAATTTTATAAAATATCCTTATCTAACAGAATCCCTTTGGGGTTCCTTTTTTCTAATCTAATTCCACACAACTCAAGAAGGAGATCTAGTCATCTCCCTCATTCCTTATTCAATTCTCCAAGCATATTTAACCTTGGATTATTCATGTTTAAGTCACATTTCCATTCACTTTTTCTACTATTTACCTTATCCTATATTTTTTTGTTCTTTTTTCCCTTTGTCATGTATCTTTGGGTGAACCTTTGGTCAGGGTTTGCCAAAAACATTATGATTAATTATTTTTTGGGTTTACAAATTATTCCTTAAGGCCTCATATTATATATTTAGGAATTTTACTTTATATTTTATGGATATTTGTCGTTTTTTCCTTGCTATTACTTTTTTCATAACACCATTGAATCTGTGATGTTTTCTAATTTTTTCCTTAATTAAATATTTTTTAATGAACCAATGGATTGATTGTGAAATCATTACAGACCTGATGATTGATTTAAAATAGTGTTACCAAAACATTCCAACTCTTATGATTTCTCATTTGATATAATGAGTGTATTATGTGTTAAATTAAATGATTAATAGATTCTCCTCAAATTCTTTTCCTATCAAAATAATGTTCTAAATTTTCAAAATTATTTTATATTAATTTGATTTTATGTATGAGGTGTTTTTTGATTGTGACTTTTTCATTAAAGGATTCTATAGGTTTAAATGATATGGTCACAAGTTCTTCTTATATAATTTATTTTTATGATTTTATGTATATATTTTAATAATTTTGTGTCTATGTCTATACTATGTGATATAAAATATTTAATCAATATGGAATTTCAGGAATTCAAGGAGGTTTTAAAATAATTCTTGATTTTAAAAAATGTTTTCAAAATGGATTTTAAGTAGTACTTCTAAATTTAAATTTAAAGGCATATTTTGTACATTAAAGAATATTATTTTGAATAATATTTGGGTTGAATGGATCTCTAATGTAAATTTATAAATCATATTATTAATTAAAACCCCAAGTCCTCGTTGGAACCTTATATTAATTGTTTTCAAAAATAATTCATACCCTCATTTTTTGATCCATATTATCTAGAATCAGTTGAATTAAATGTGATTTATATATATGTTTAGTGAATTACAAAAGGGGGTGTGTATTATAGGTTTTATAGAGGTGATATGAGGAGGATCTATTAAGATTTATTGATTTTTAATTGATATGTGATAATATTCCCCACCTCTAGTAGCTAAATTAATAGGGATCTCGGTAGTTTAGGTGAGGGATTAAGAGATAATTACTTTGATATTCATGATGAGATTCCAACCAATATCCTCTATTACATGATATTATTTGACTCAAGGGAATTACACCAATGAGGATAGTTTATAGAAATCCATGTGGTTATTAACTAGCAATTTCATCATTAGTCAATAACATGGTTCTTCCTGAGTACATCAAGGGTAATCTAAATGGGACCATATATGTTTCTAATGATAATAAAATAATTTAACTAGTCTTTCTTGTGGTTACATTTGATAATGGTACTATGATATTTTTTTATAATTCCACCCTTCACATTATTTATTATATTGTCAATTTATTGATTATTATTCTTTCTATTGAGACTCATAAAACAATTCCCCAAACTTTTAGAATTTTGGAGTATGAACACAGGTTATACAGTGGGAAACAGTTATTAATTACCATGAATTAACCATGTGAGTGATATATGGTTTTTAGAAAACCAGTTATTTAGGGCTTTAAAAAGGAAAAAACAATCATGTTTCTAAATTGTGTGTAGTTCCCAAGTGTTCCACATGAGTGAAAGATGGTCGAAACACTATCTTGAAAACTATTCCACCTAACCATATGGATTTCTTGTACTTTTAGAAATTTGAAACACCTATTCTACCCCCTAAATTTTAACTCTACTTAACCAAACTCTTCCTCCCCACTTGTGTGGGAAATACTGAGAGGTTATCTAGGATATTCCACTTTTTTCTCCCTTAGTTTTGGGATTATTCCTTCAATTTTTAAAATATAATCTTGGTTTTAAGCCTCTATTTTCCTCTACCTTACATTTATCTTTTCATTTCTACATGTATTGTTGTGGGTTTATCATTTCCTATCACTAGGTGTGATGTTACAATAATTTATTATGTATTGGGTTCCATGTGTTTGTAGATTCCTCCCTGAGCCTTCCTCTCTTCATTTTTGAAGGATTTTCTTTATATGTGCTTAGCCAAGGTAGGTTTTTCCATGAAATACACATTTACTAAAAATAAATATCTTTCTTTTGTTTTATGGACTCCTTTTACTAGAAATTATTTATTCTATATATATGATTAACTTCATAAGAGTATTTTTCAAATGGGGGTGGTATTTTAATGGTATTACATTAATTACAATAAGATTATCATGGTTCACAAGTGTTTTTTCTTTGGAATTTGTTTTATATATAAATATAATTGTGTTTTTAATCATTCCTATATGTTTTATTTATTATACAAATTTATAATGATTTGTTAATTCTCTAATGATGTTGTAACTTATTGATTTATAGTTATCATAAGGTTTTATGGTTTTAAATTGGGGGTTTTCTCCTTGGTTTCAAATGTGTTCCCAAATTTCACATGATTTAAAAGAAATTGAATAATATTTATATATTATATATAAAAATACATCTATGATAATAAATATATGTATACACATATATTCATAAATAACTATATATAAATATCTATTAATTTGGAATCTAGAGCACTATTTCTCAAATAATAAGGGTAATTTCAAGATGAATTATATTTAGAAATGGATTATCAGGGATATTTTTAAAAACATATTCTTATTTTTCAAAATTCAAGGCATGTTTAGAACTTTATATATTGGGATTATTCCCAAATGAGAAACACTCTTAAACTAAAGCCCATATATTTATGATGAAATGGTCCTAATTCTTATATGTTATTATTGATGATATTTATGTCAGTTAGAATAGGGTATTTATTGAGAAGAGTGTGTGAGGGTGGGAAGAGGTTTTTCATTGGTATAGTTTTCTCTTTATACTATTACTAGGGTGTGATTTATAATCCACACATACTTCCTCACCCATTATTATTAATATCATAGTGATCATTGGTATCATAGTGCAATATTGAGAGAAAATTTCTATATAGTCATGATTATACTATCCAGATCCCCCTAGTGTGTGATATTTCCCAAACCTATGTAAATGCTACTGGTGAGCCTATTGGGGTAAAATTGGTTGTATATAGACTAGTGTTACATTGATAGGCCGGTAGATTATTCCACCTAATCACTTCTAGGTTCATCTCACTAGATTTTTAGGAGCTTACTGGGATTATATACTTTTATTTTTTATTACTATATCCCTTTATTGGTTGTACCTCTTCTTTATTATTAGGATATTTACCAATATGATATATACCTCACATTTTTTCCACTTTCATGACTGATTTTTATGTATCAAATGTTTGAAGGTAATTTATTGAAACCTATAACTAATTCCAAAATACTTTTAATATTATATTATTTATTTATCTATTATATCATTGTTTCTGTTGTTTAGTTATTCTTGTGAGTTTTTTGTTTATTTGGGTTTTTGGACAAATTTAAAGAATTTTCAAAAAAATTATTTTGGGACTATTTTTTAGAAAGTAAATATAAAAGAGGTGGTTTAAAAGAAAAAATAAATCGTTTGTTTTAAACATAATATGGTTTCCAAAAATGGAATTGGTTGAGAGCATGTATATTTTACACAAAAATGTGCAAGATCCTATTTCATACAACTATATTTCAAACAAGTGTGTCTATAGTGTTTTGAAAAATAAATTTATGGAATTTTTAGGTAAATTTTATTAGGATATTTATAATCACTCCATACATAAAACAATAAGTGTCTTTAGATCGAGTGGACTTTATGTAGGTTCAAGTTTTGGTTTTAGATTACTTATGGAGTGGGAATTTTTTATTTGAGAGTGACATTAGAGTCATAAGGAGATGTTTCTTGGTACTTTGTTTTTACTTTTACTTTTATAAATAATTCAACTATGACATTGCAGATTGTGTTTATATATATGGGTCTAATGTGAGGACACACCATGCCAAATTCATGATAGAATTACAATGTATATTTTATATAATATTTCATTGTGATATCATTCCCACATTCCTTTATTTATTGAATTGGTTTTAGTTTCTAACCTAGGGTGATTAGATATCTGCCTCAGGTCATGTCATAAGTCAGCTTGGGTTCCCAATTTAGGGGTTACCTTAAGTGGGTTCAAGAAAAAATGGAACTATATCCTAAATTATTTAGAGTTCCTAAGTTGTTTTAGTTCAATTTCAATTTGGGATGTTTTTTCTGTAGGATAGAGGATTGTTGAAGCCTAAGAGGTAGGTTGTGGGTGAGTGACTAGTCACCACTTATCATGATGAAACACGAGTTACCATGGGATGCTGAGATTTTAGTATTGATTTCAAGATTTATAGTTTAAAATTATTCGATGGATATTGAATTAAAATTATTTAATTTTTATTCTTGAGGATATTTCAAAAGTTGTTTTATAATTTTTTTAGATTCAAGGTTAAAATGATACAAAATGGGAGGCACTTAGTTTACCCACACACCCGGACAAACCATTTAGTTGCCATGTTTAAGGTTCAATGAAGCTCTTATTGGCCTCTTTCATGGTTAGTACATGATCAGTCAAACTATGCGTCCAAACCATGAAAAAACAATAACACCATTATTATATTTTTTTTCTTGATTTCTTTTTCTTTAAAATTTAATTTATATATGACTTATTAGTATTTGAGATGGATTCTAGGAATTGTTATGTCATGTTAATTCTATTTTATAGTAATTTAAATCATATATTAAGATGAAATTTTAGTTGTAAATAAAATAAAATCAGTTTTGAAAATTTATAAACATGTTTTAAAAATATGTTTTAAAAATGTATAAAGTTGTTTCATAAATGAATGAGTGATTTAAATAATTTTTACATAAAATATTATGATTTTAAAAAATGGGTTAAAGGTGAAATTTTATATTTTTATTAGAATGGTATTCTATTCAAAAGGGTGTTTAAAGATTGATTGTGTGGGTTATCATTTAACTATAGTATGTTTGAATTTATGTGTTTTGATTTGGTCACTTTTTTCTTTTAGTTAACTACACTATTACTACTACAATGGCCCTCAGGTACCATGGAAATTTTTTATCATGGTGTGTTCCTCATCCCAGTTTCTCTCAGGAACCATATGTGATCCATTTAGTTGTTAACACTACCTTTTATCTAGGAAGAGTGGCAGATTCAACCACTTATAAATTTTCTCTTATCTATTATGGTTATTAAGGACCTCAATAGGTCATAGAGTGGCTAGAAAAAATTGTTAGATTATTCAAATCTTTGAATACTCTAGTAGGCTTTTTAGTGAATACTTTATCAAAGTTTTTTCATGGACCAAGTCTAGAATAGTGTAGGAACATTTTTCAATTTTTCTACAGAGTAATATGTCTTGGGAGTTAATTAAGAGAACATTAATTCTTTGGAATTTTACAAAGTAGGTGTAATTGGAGAGATAAATGTAGATTATGAACCTCTATCATGCTAAACAATTAGTTAATGTGTATTTATGTTATTTAAAATAGATTATATTTTTATCTCATTAACTGGTATTTAAGGACTCATTGAATGTTTTTTATTTTTGAGGGGTAATCATTTATACCATGGTTCTATTTCTTCTTCATTTAATCCATCTTTATTATAGTATTTGGTCATTAAGGCCATGATGGTGGAGTTAAACTCTAGAGTTCAACCCAATGGGGGTGGAGACCCTATTTCTTTTTGTATTGGTGAATGTTAAAAATAGTTTGAGAAGGGGAAGTACGATAAACCATATTTATGGAACTAAAAAGAACTTGGGGAATCTTTTTTTCAATCATCTACTAAAAAATTGGATTCATGTGTGTTATCATTGTGGTTAATTAAAGCATTATAAACCCTCTTATTCGTGAGTCTTAAAGACCCATCATGGTCATGATCACTTAGTACACCATAAAAATCATAATATTTTAGTTTATGTTAATAAAGGAATCCTCATTTCTTTTTGGGTCTTTGTGGTTGTCTCATTAATAATTTTCATGGTTCCTCATTTTATTTCAATTTCCCCATTTTAACTTTGATAATATCTTTATATGTACATTCTCCATTGCTTTGTTGAATTTCTATGCTACTTTGGAATTTTTTTTGATTTATTTTTAGGGAATTATTGATTGGGGTGTTAAGACTAATGATCTTTTTTGTTTCCCCATTATTGAATTTGAGATGGTTCTTATTGTGGATTCTCTATGACATTCAGTCTTGTTTGACCCACCATGATTAGTGGAAGCATTATGTATATGGGGGCTATTTATTGGAATTTATCATTCAACATTTCCACTAAAATCATTCTTATTATTTATTTTAGAACTTTTATGCCAAGGTTTTGGGTTAGGATATTTATTTTATATGGGTATCACCTTTGATAATGAAGTATGTTCAGTTTTATTCTCATTGTGGACCTCAATGTCATCAACTACGAGTTTAGTTACATTATGAGGGTAGAATGTGTAATATTAGGAATAATTCTCACACCATGAGCATTAAATTATTCATTATGTCAACTATTTATTGGAAATAAGTATTCACCTTGAGTTCTGGGTAAAAATTCCAAAAAAATGTTGTTATGGAGTTTCAATATAGATCGAATGGTTGGTTCACAATTAGTGTTGTAATGAACCAACCTGAGTTGAAAAACAATTCACCAGAACCATCCCAACAAGTGATATATGTCAAACAGGAAAATAGAGACCGATATTTAATATAATAAAAACAAGACATAAATTTTTTTTACAAAGTGAAAATATATGAGAAACCACAAAAGACCTAAAATCTAATCCAAAACATGCTAAACCATAATGTATTTCAACTCCTCGCGTGAAAAACAGTCACCTCTATACCAAACCAAACCAAAATAAACAACAATAAGAGAAGCCATAAAATTAAAAGTTACTCTTCCCATTACCTGAGTCCTATAATATAGCATATAAAAATTCCCAAAGTCACAAGTAGGGTGTAATTAATATCCTACTAGGATACCACTACAGTTTCTGTAGAATGTGTAATATCAAGAATACAGCAATTCTAGCGTTTAAAACAAAAATATTTTCACAAATATTTGTTATAAATCCAAACTATTTATAAATAATTTCCACTTTTTCACCTTTAGTTTCCATAAATTCACTTAATTTTCTTAAACATGAAATGTGAAAGGTATAAGTGATAAAACAAGAAATCATATCTATGAATCAAGAGGTAAAAAAGTAAACATATATCCATGAATCAACCTAGCATGTGAAGCTATGTGATATAACCTCATATAAAAAAACTAAGAGCAATAATCCATGATAAAAAATAATGTGATACATAACCATAAATGACAAGATAAATCACATATTGGCCTCTATCATATATTACATTACAAAATAGATACTAAAAATCCTAAATAATCATAAAGTTGGATCTAACCAATATTTATTCCTCCCAATCGATATCACAAAAGTTAACCTCTTAGTGGTGCAACACACACAAAGGATACTCGTGTAACTTTCCTGATGTACCCAAGGTTCCTAATGTGAATTTTTATAATACATTTTCGAAACCATTCTAATAATCTTCTAAAACAATTTCAAATCCAAGATATTCTCCTTTGGAGTTTGAAAACCAATTTCCCTTTCAATAATAGCCATTATCAAAAAAAAATCATTTTTGAAAACATTTTCATTTACAAGAAATCATTTGAAACCATTTATCACTTCAAATCAATAAAAACCCAAAAGGAATATATCAAGAATGACATGAAATTCATCAAATTGTCCCATTGTATTAATTCACCTACCTCAAAATGGTATAAACCTATATATTTCAACAAACGTGACTAGAAACTGAGAGAATGGACTTTGAAAGATAAGGCACACCAAGAAACTAAAAATGATCAATAGAAAACACTATCATATCAAAAATCAATAGTAAAAACCTATCCACAACCAAAACCAAATAAGAAAAAAAGGATTACATGACTAGAGAGAATTAATCCAACCATAACGGTGATCAAGTGTTAAAAAATCAATTTGGATGGGAGGGAGTCACCCAAATGGCCTAGGAAGAGCCTCTAGTTCAATAGAAAGGAATATTGTATGAATTAAATAAGAATTTCAACTGAACTAGTTGCTTAAAACCAAACCTCATGAGTTTACATGACATGTAATCCCATTACACCTCATGAAATCATTGAGTCTCATATACACCAAAAAACTCATCACTTTTTATTTAAATCCTGATATTTTTTCAATTCATGATGTGTACCCTTCACATGATATTTAAAATTTCCATGTTGTGAATAAAGTTTTGGGGATCTATCCAAAATCCATTACATTTAATGTACTCCCATTACACATCATGTAATTACCCCTATAATCTGCAAAAAAATACATGTTTTATGCTGAAAATTTAAACAAATAATTAACTTCACTATTATGGGTATCCTCCCTATTTCTTATTAGCATTACTCAACAAACGAAAAAGGAAAACCCAAAAAAGATTAAAACATACCTGATAGAAAGGTTGTGGGTTATAATAGACTCCCCACTGATGCTTTCTACCCCCATAAATCCCTCAAGATATAGGATCTGCAAAAAATAGAAATCCAATGATGCTTCATTAACATTTCCCACTAAAATGTCTCATGGAAATCTTATCTACAATGACACAATACCCCCAACAAGGGGGATCATTTTACATTGCAGTACCTTATCCAATATATCTATAATCAAAAATGGTTACTCAACCAAAGTCATATCAGGCTCAATATCAACACACTCTTATCTAATAACATGTGAAGGAACCATTATATACCTCATCAACTAGGAAACATGAAACACATCATGCATAGTTGTCAAACTAGATTACAAGTGAATCTAATAGGCTACCCACCCCAGTCATCCAATGATCTCAAAGGATCCCAAAACCCTTAAGCCCAAATTACCCTACTTACCAAACTTGTGATGTCCCATGTGAGGTGAAGCTCTAAGAAAGACATGATCACTAACCTTGAACTCTAATGGCCAATACCAATGGTTCGAATAGGATTTCTGAGGAATATGTTCCATGATCAAATGCCTCCATATCGACTACACTATCTTCATCATCTCTATAATAACACTCTTCCCAACCAAGGAATACTCTCCAAACTATTCCCAGCATAGTGGAGATATACAAGGATTCCCATACAAAGCCTCAAAGGGTTCAATCTATATTGAATCATGATAACTATTATTATATACAAACTCAACCAAAAAAAAATTGATTTTCCCATGACCCCCTAAAATCAAGCACACCAGCCCGTAACATATCCTCTAGAACCTGGATAGTACTTTATGTTTGTTCATCTGTCTGTGGATGATAAGCTTCTCTTAATTTAATTTGATAACTCATTTCCACCTGCAAACCTTTCTAGAATCAATATGTGATCTTTGGATCCCATTCAAAAAACTACATAGGTAACCTAGTGAATTCTCACAATCTATCTGACATATAATTCCATAATATGTTTCTCTTTAATTATCTCCTTGATAGGTAATAAATGCGTTGGTTTAGTGAGATCATCAATTACCACCCCAATCGCATCCTTCCCACTAGGATTCAGTGGGGAAATTATAAAATCCATGGAAACCTCATCCCACTTCCATATAGAAATGTGTAAGGTCCCCCAACAACCTTGCAGGTCTCGGGTGCTCCGTATTAATTCTATGTGAAGTAAGTCACCCTAAAACAAAATCTAATATTGACCATCTTATACCTTTACACTAATACTAATTCCTCATGTCTTGATACATATTTGTATCCCTAGGGTTCATGGACTAACAAGAATGGTGTACACTATCCAAAAACTCTTTTCTCATAAAAAACTGAAAAACCAATCCAGTATAGAAGCACAAAGCTCTACTAGGAAACTAAGACCACTCAACTGGGGTATCCCCACTATAAATCCTTTCACTAATGTTTTTGAAATCATTGTCTTCCACCTTTTCATGAGGAACTCTATCATCAAAAAATGAGTCATATTTTATCATATACAAAAAATCCTATCCACCAACCTCTTTCACTTCCAAGCTCATATAAACAAAAAAAACTTATTATAGACCACTCCTAAATAAATTCCTTCACCACTTGTCTCAGAATTTATTTTTTCAATGCATTAAAAACCACATTTCCTTTCCTATGGGTATAAGAAATATCAAAATCAAAAGTTTGATGATACTCCATCCAGTTTATCAATCACAGAATTCAAATCCCTCTGAGTAAAAATATATTTCAGGCTCTTCTGATCAGAATATATTGTAAAATTCTCCCCAAAGAGATAGTGAATCCTTGTTCTGTGTTCATGCATAACATCTTCCAACACAATATCATGGGTAGGATGGTTCTTCTCATGATGGAATAACTAGAGATATCCATCACACACAACATGTTTCTCTTATATCAAGACACATTCCAAACCTCTATTAGAAGGAATTCATAAAACATCATAACCAAACCCCAGTTCTGAATGAATTAAAACAAGTGCTGAAGTCAACATCACCTTATGATCTTCAGAAGATATTTGAAACTTTCCATTCAATTAAAATTTTACAACCATACAGGTTAAATCTATCATTGAATAAGAGATATTGAAAAAGTCCTGACCAAAAAATTTATTGTAACCGGCCAAACCCATGAAGCATTAAATGTCAAAAACATATTTGGGTAGCTCCCAGTACATAACTTCCTATACAATTTTTATAACTACTAAGACACCCCTATTAGATATCACATGCCCCAAAAACATCATTTCCTATATCCAAAACTCAAACATGGAAAACATACCATACCTATAATTTTCTTTCAAGGTTTGAATCAAAATGGTTCATATGTTCCTCCTCTAACTTGGATTACAACAAAATATCTTCCATGAACAAGATAGAAAAATAGTCCAGGAACTGATGAAATATATGGTTCATCAAATCCATTAACACCATAGGATCATTAGTGAGATCGAATGGCATAACCAGAAACTTGAAATTCCCATATCGACACCTAAATGCTTTCTTAAGTATATCCTCTTCTCAGACTCTCAACTAGTGATACCTTGATCATAGTTCAATATTATAAAACCACTGAACCTATCTAATTTGATCAAAAATATGATCGTACCTTTGAAAATTATTTTTGGTTCATAATAGTCACCTGATTCAACTTTTGATAATCCATAAAAATTATAGGTTTCCCATCTTCCTTCTTAGAAAATATGACAAGTGAAGCCCATGCTGACATGATAGGATAAATAAATCCTTTAGCTTCTAGGTTCCACTAACTCAGTAGGTTCCATATGGTAATATGATATAGAAATGTGCATCATACCAGAGAGCAGGTCAATGGTAAAATTGAATTCTATCTGTGGAAGAAAACTTGAAAAATAACCCATAAATACATTAGTGTACTCACACACAACTGTAGGAATTCATCCAAAAATGTAAGGGCCAACTGCATCAAGGAACATATTTGAAAATTGGCATGACATTACCCCATCATATGGAACAGAAATCCCTTCCTTTTAAGATCTAGAGTCCCACTCACCCTAGAAAACAAGAGTGGTCCCATAAGCAGTTAAGAACTCAATGATGATAATAGCCTATCCAGGGCTTAACACTAATTATCCAATCCATTCAGGTCAAATATATCAATATAAAGAACTAAAAAACATCACTCCACCTAAAATTCATCTATCATTACCTAACACAGAAGACATATGATTCCTTGTTCGTACCTCTTTCCCAATGGTTTGGAAAGTTTCAATAATAATGGAAAAAGTTCTAAACACAATAAGAACATGTTAACTAACTCTGAAAATATAATAGGATGAGTATAACCTATATAAAAAAAATAAGCACCATATAATATAAGATAAACACTGTATCTATAATAGTATTTGTCCCTACTTCAGATTCCTATCAAACATACTCGGCTACATAAATTCTCCTAGTCTTTCCCACATGAACATCTACCTTAGACTATGGATTAGACCCACATATGGTGAGATTTGATACTACTCTACATTCCTAATATATCATTTCATAAAAACACTATATATGGAAAGATCATCCACAAATTTGGCAAGTTATGTGAGCCTCCAGAATGTTAGGCTTGGAATGACCTCACCTTCCACATTGGAAGTAGACAATCTGCGTCTGACCTGTCATCACCCTTGAGACTAGTCCAGCGGAAAATAGACCACTCTTATGTTTTCTTTTCTAGCCAGAATATACACCTTGTCTAACTAATAAACCAACTAAAGATATACCTAAACCTTTCTTCCCAGATATTTCAACCTCATCTAAAGATGCCTTATCAACTACCTCCATAAAGTTCGTAAGGTACATGAGTGTAAACTTCGACCAAATATGAGGCCTCTTCCCTAACTCAAACCTCCAAGCCTTCAGGTAATCATTAGTGAAAATCTCCAGTGTCATTTTTCCTACTCAAAAAAATAGGTAGGATACTCAAGAATTCTATGATCCCCCTTATCTAAGATCAAAAACTCCTATGACTTTTCCACTTAAAATGTCTTAAGATAAAACTAGTGGTTAAATATTTTCTTGAAGGAATCCCATGTAAGATCCTCGTGTAACTTAAGATTCACAATAGAGTCCCATCATCACCTTCTCAATAACGAGATATTATAAATAGAAAAAACCCACCTTAGATTCTTCTAGAGTATTTTATAATTTAAAGATACTCTCTATCCACTCAAGACACTCCTCAAATTTCTGGGGTCCTTTGTCACCAAAAAAGGAAAGTGGCTGCTACTTAGTAAATTATAATCCATGATCCACTACATGCCATGGGTTCTTGACACCCACACAACCCAAACTCTTAAAAGTGTAAATATAGATTCTACCAAATTGTGGTCTACTAGAGGATTCACCTATAGAACATGTCTCGTAGTTTCCTCTCTAGGATTTGGAAGAACTATTCTTGGAGGAATTTTTTAACCAAATAAAAAACCAATTATTCATGAGAAAATTTAAAAAATCATACGACTAACTACTGGTATTGATAACGAAGTTTTAAAACATTATGAATTTATAGAAAAAACTATCAGAAAAAACTTGTACTTAAAATATAATATGTCAATTAAAATAAAATTCCCATAAAAATCATTTAAATCACCTCAAAAACCATGTCCCAAACTTGGTAATTGTCCCTAACCATCCATGGTGACTTGATTTTAGCCAAAGAAGTGAGCTGGAAAGGCCCCTTTTCCACACATATTATATAAATTATGATGGTACTAACTTTATTCTACCCAAGGTATTTAACCAAACTTAGGAAGTGTTAACACACATCAGGCTGAGTGTCCCTTAGATAAGAAATTGTAACAAACCAACTCAGGTCTACTAGAAAATCCACCTAAACCAGCTTGATGTATAATATAAGTAAAATAGGAAAATAAAAACCAATCACGAATATAGTAAAAACAAGACATAAAACTAGAGTACGAATTTTAAACTAATATTATACCACAAAAGACATTTATTTAAATCCCAAATAGGCTAAGCCAAAAATTATGTCAAGTCCTGACGTAACCAACAATCACCTATAGACCAACCATAACTAAAAGCAATAATAATTAGACTAGCCAAAAGACTTCAAGATGCTTTAAACATTACCTGAATCATGTAATAAGACATCCAAAAAATGCCCAAAGTCACATTTAGGGTGTGAACCAAAGCCTAGTAGGATACACACATGATTTCTCTACAAGGTGTAATATCAAGAATCTAACAATTCTATGTTTTAAAATAAATTCCTTTTACAAATATTTTTTGTAAATACAAAAAATTTATAAATCATTTTCCCTTTTTCTCCTTTGGTTTTCATAAAATCCTTTCATATAATTGATATAGAAATATGAAAAATTGAAGTGATAAAATAAGATATTATAATCATGAATCAAGAGGTAAACAAGTAAAAACATATCCATAAAACAACTTATCATGCAATGATATGGGATACAACCTAATATAAAAACATATGAGCATCAATACATGATAATAACAAGCATGTGATAAATAACCATAAATGAAAAATCACCTCACATATTGGGCTTTATTCTATGGGAAACTGAATATAGGACACTAAAAATCACAAATAGAGATAATGTTGGATCTAACCAATATTCATTCATTCAAATTGATATCATAAAAGGTTACCTCATAGTAGTGAAACATATACTAAGTCTACACATGTATCTTTCCCGATGCACCCAAGGTTCTCAATGTGCAATTGTCTAATATTTTTTAAAAAACATGCTCACAATATTATAAATTGTTTTCAAAGCCAATACAATTCACATCAGAGGATAAAACCCCATTTTAAAATCAATAAAATCAATTTTCAAAGAAAACCCCTTATTTAAAAAAAATTTCCTTTCCATGAAATCATTTGAAAACATTTATCACTTGAAATAATTGAACAAACCAATGTAATATATCAAGGATGACATGAAATTATTCAAATTAACCCATTTTATAGAAACACAATACCTCAACATGGTAGAAACCAAGATAATTTTGACAAAAATGACTAGAAACCAAGAGAACAACCTTCAAAAGATAATTCAGACCAATAAAATAAAAATTATCAATAGAAAACACAATATGATCACAAATATGCATCAAAACAATTACATCAACCAAAACCAAAGAAAAACCAGAAGGATTACATACCTGGAGGGAAATAATCAGCCACAATGGTGATCAACTACTGAACAAATTAATTAGGGTGGGTGGGAGTCACCCAAAATTACCTAAGAAGACCCTTTAGGTTAAGATCAAGGAATATTCTATTAATGGAATAGTAATTTCATCTGAACCACATACTTAAAACCAACCCTCATTAATTTATACGACTTGTAATCCCATTGCAGGTTGTAAAATCCTTGAGTCCTACATACATAGAGAAAATCATATATTTATATGAAGAACCCAGTATTTTTCATTATATTATGTATACCCTTTACATGGAGTGAAAAATTCTCATGTTGTGTATCTAGGTCTTGGTCTTTGTTCGGTATCCAATACATGCCATGTACTCTCATTACATGTCGTGTAATTTCCTATCAAAAAACTGAAACTATATATTTTATGGTAAAAATTCCAAAAAATCAATGACTTCACCATTACGGGTATCCTCCTCATTTCATCATGCCATTACTCAACCAAAGAAAAAGGAAAACCAAAATAAAGGTTAAAAAACTTCTAATAGAAAGCTGACTTGGTGTTACCAGTATTAGTCATGTGTTAACCATGTTAGTGGCCTGAAATTTTTAGATGGATAGTTTTTTATGGTTTAAACATGGTTTTCACAACTGTATAGGAAAATCATGAGTAGTTCTTGGGTGTTACTATTAAAGGTATCATTGTTGGTTTTCTATTTGGAAAACCATTCATTATTCAAAGACTTCTAAAAACTGAAAATAAATATTCTAGCATCATGATTTTTACTCTCCCACACCCCTCTATTCCTCACCACTCACACAAAATATCATGAGTGTGTCCTTATGAGAATCCACTTTTCTCCTCCCTTGATTTTGTACCCTTTTCTGTTTATTTTGGTTTTTTCTTAGGGTATTGAGCCTCTTTTCTCTTATACTTTTCCTTTCTTATTGTTTTATTCTTACTTAGTTATTGGTGGTTGGTCTGGGATGGAAACAAGGTGGGTTGTGGCTAAAATATCTTGTGTTTTTTTCCATGAGTGTGTTTATTTGACCTTTTTCCTCGCACCCTTTATTTTTAAAGGTTTCCCTTTAATTTTTCTTAACCTTGGTAGATGCTTCAATGCATTTTTATTATTCCTAACAATCAATTTTTTTCTTGTGTTTTCTAGACTCCGTTTCAATAAAATTCTATATGATTTTTTTATTATTAAATACCTAAGTTTTTTTTAAATAGGGTTGGTATTTAAATGTTATGTATCTAATTACAAGAATATTTTCATCAGTCACAGGAGTTTCTACTTTGTAATTCATTTTAAATGATCATATATGTGATTTTTGAATTGTTCTTTTTTCATTTGTTGTACATGTTGATGTTAATGATTCGATTATCTAATGATGTTATTACTTATTGATTTATAATTCCTATTATCCTTATTAGTTTTAAAGTGGGGGTTTTACCCTTGGTTTCCAAGGTTTTTATAAATTTTATATTATTTGAAATCAGTTTTTGAATTAGGTATATATATAAATATATATGTGTGTCTATGTGAATAAATATATGTATGCACATATATACCTACCTATATATTTATATATATTACTAAAATATAGGTAATGGAATGCCCATTCGGAATATGAGAAGGGGAATTTAAAATGAAGTCGATTTGGAAGTGGAATTTCAAGGTGATTTTTTGAAAATATATTTTCAGTTTCAAAAACAAAGTCATTATTAGAACTTTATGTAAATGGATTATTCCCAAATGATAAAAACTAATGAAATAAATCTCCATGTATTTATAATAAAGTGGAATTAATGATTTTATGTGATTATTGATGTTATTTATATGATTTGGAATAGTATCTTTAGTGATAAGGGAATGTAAGGATGTATTGAGGTTAACCATTGGCATGGTTTTCCTTGTATTATTTAATTGGTTTATTCCAGATAAAGAACACATAATTCCTCTCCATTTCTTCATAATATCAAGGGTATATTAGTTATTGCAATGGGGAATTAGTAGAATGTTTGTTTTTAGCCATAATTAAACTTGTTAGATACCCCTTGAGTTGGATACATCCAAACCCTTAGGTATTTTCACTAGTGGAAAATATTTAGAGTAGATGTTTGGTAATAGACTAAGGAAAAATCTATTGGTCAGTGGGTGACTCCATATGAGAACATATAAGATCCTCTCAACATATTTTTAGGAGATTATAAGGATTATTTACTTTCCACTTTTATTATTCTATCCCTTACCTTTCTTCATCTTCTTTATTAGTCTATTATTTACAAACATGATGTGTACCTCTCATTTGTGTGCCATTAAAAAAAATTAATGTATCTTCTTTTTAAATTTATTTACTAATACCTATAACTGGTTATGAATTTCTCTTAATCTTATACTATTTAGTTGTATATTTCATCTATTATCTATTTCTTAGTTATTCTTGTATGTTTTTTTTATTTGGGGGTTGGAATACTTTCAAAGCATTAAGGATTTTTGGAACTAGTTTTTGGTAATTACATTTTTAAAAAGATTTTTCATGGTAAATCTCAATGTTTAATTTTAAACATCAAGTTGTTTTCAAAAAGGGAATTGTGATATCTTATGTGTTTTTTTAAAAAAGTGCCAAAGAAAAATTTTAACTATTGTATTTCAAACTAGAGTAACTCATGTGTTTTGAATAAGAAAATCGTTGAATATTTATTTAAATCCTAATGTGTTTTTTATTCTAACACCATAATTACACCACATAGGGTCTAAAGACTGAGTGGAATTATTATAGGTTCAATTTTTTTGTTTTTGAACACTCATTAAGTGTATTTGTTATATTGGAGAGTAACCTTAGAGTCATGAAGAGACGGTACTTGATAACTTGGTTGTTATTTTATTCCATGGTGTATTGGCCAAGTTTCCCTTTTTTGTATTATGGAATCTATTGGATTTTATAATTATTATTGTGTTGTAGTTTTATTTTGGTTCTTCATTATTATTTTTTCTTCTCTTTTTATACTAATAATTATTATTATGGGTGGAAATCCAATTTATGGATTCACAATACTAATTAAATGTTTGAATTCAGTTTCATGATTTATATCACATATCTCGGTGAAATCTTTCCCACATTCATGTATCTAATTACATGGTTCTTGTAATTAGCCTTGGATGATGTGGTGTATGCCTTAGGTTATTTCATGTTTTGACTGGGGATCCTAGTTCTAGGGTGGATTGTATTGTTTTGTGACAATTATATTCATTTTTTTTATCATGATATGAGATACAAGACCCTATTTTTTTACTATTATTATGCAAAAAGTATTTCTTACTCATGTGTTTCTCATTTATATTTAAGCATTTACTTATACTTTAATTTGATACATTCCTTATTTGATTAATTATTTTCATATCTTTCTATTTTTATTCACATACTTAGTTGATATCTTATTTTTTTACTTCTAGGTTCTTTCATAGTGCATGTCTATGATTTTCTTGAAAAAAAAATTGATTGTAATATTTTATGTGGTTTTAAAATAAAATGTGTAATTCTGTTTCAGGAGTTATTCATATTTCTAGAAAGTAACTGAAAAAGTGGTCAAGGATTTTTTTTCATAAATGTATAAAAATAATACTATCAAGTAAATTATTTTACATAAGAATTTACGGATATTTTCTATAAAATTAATTACATCAGATTTTTTGTGAAATCCTACTGGAGTAATTACCTAAGAACCTACCCATACCACTTAGTGTTAGTAGAATCATTAGTGTCTTACAAGTTAATATACATAATAAAATCTTTGTTGGGGTCCCTTCTTAGGTTTCTAATTAGGATTCCTTTTGTTATGATGTTGGAGAGTGACCTTACGTTACAATAATATCATAGTTTTTTTATTTTTGGGATTATTTTGGTAATTTTTATTATGCCTGTATCAACTAATTCTCCGCTTCTTGTATTTTGAGATCTTAGTTTAGTTTATATAATACCTGTTATAATTTTTGTTCTGTGATAGTTATTTGGATATTTATTTTAATTAATGACTTTTTTAGTTTCTATTATATTAAAATATTCTTATTTTTTTATACATGGAAGTCTTCAATATGAATGCACCATGTCATATTCATGGTTGTAGTCTACTGGTTATCTATTTTTGTTTATTGGGTAACATTGTTCCCATGTGTGTGTCCTTTATGACCAATAACTAGTTTATAGCTCTTGTGGATCTGGAATAACCATTAGGAACTACAACAGATTGACTTGGGTTCCCATATAAAAGGTATCATATGTTAGTTCATCAAAAAATGTTACCACTACACCCATTTTAATTTGGGGAGTGATGGTATATATGATACAGGAATGTCAAAACTCATAAGTAAGATGTATATATATTATATCTATCTACTTCACATTTTTAGTCTCAAGTTACCATGTGATTTCAGGTAGTGAGTAATGAATTGTTTGCTTCCCTGATTAATTTCTTGTATATTTTTTCAAAATTGATGGTTTTGAATAATATTGAAATTATATAAGTTATTTAGATGGTTTTGATGATTTTAGATGAGAATGGTATAATAACTAAGGTTCCATGTCTAGTTGATATAGTCTATAATACCATGTTTATTCCATGTGCATGTTTCTATGAGTTTCCTAGAGTAAATTTTATGGTTAATGCATGGTTAACCTAATTGTGGTTCCAAATCATTCACAACTACTAGCCCCTTTACATTCTTATGTTAAGACCCCTATTTGACTGGATTTTTTTTGTATATATGTAATTGATATTTATCATGAATTAATATTTTTAAAGTGTATTAATGTCATTTGGGTAGATTTCAGGGGTTTTTTATGAAACATGGTTTTAATGTTAAAATCTAATATCCATAACATTTATGGTGTTTGTACCAACTGAACTAAAATAAATTTATCATATGAACTCTTGTGAACATTTTCAATGAGAAACTTTTAGGGTTTAAAAATCAAATTTATTTTTATTATTTTAAGTAAAATGTGCCTAGTTTTGAAATGGTTTAAATATTAATTTCTAACATTGATTCATATAGTGCCCTTTTAGTTCTGTTTCTAATTTTCACTCTTGAGTTGTTATTTGAATCAAGTTTGTTTTGGTTGGGAGTGGTTTCAGTTTTTGATATAGTTTATTGAATATTTTGTTTCATTCATTATTTATCATATGCCTCCCATAAAGGCCCCAATGAACTATAAGTAGTAAGTATCATGGATTGTTCCCAAAATTGACATCTCCCAGAGTTTGAGTGTACGGATTAAAACACTTGAATCTACCTAGTATCATGATAGAGTGATGGTGTCAGGATTTCCTTGGTGTTGTAAAATATTTTAGGAAATTAAGGTCTTAATAATTCTATGATATTTCTTGAAAGGATTAGAGAAGTCTTTAATTCCCTAGAAACTACCAATTTCTTCAAAATAATAATCGTAGTGGAATTGTTTGAGGGACTAAGGTAGGGATAGTGGAATACAATCATACCATCCCTGGTTTAAGATGGTATGACTGGGGAATTAATTGAAACAATATTAATTCATTAGTTTCCATGAATAGGTAAGAGTATAGAAGGCTATAAAACTCATCGTCTTCCACTAGGGTGAGAATACGGTGAATGGGTATATTGACCATTTTTTGAGCTAGTTCCCTATTCTCTCTGTATATTATCCATTGGTTTATTAAAAACAATATTTCTATGATGGGTCTTCATATATCCCTTATTTATAGTGTTATTTCACTTATCCAAAAAAATTAAGAATTTAGTTATTGTGTCTTTGATGGGTTGTAGCCATGTTTCTTTCAATGTCCATGAAGGTTTTTATAATTGATATAATAAAAAAATGGATAAAAACAAAAATGAGATCCATAATGATTTAAGAGATAATTCCACTTATATATATTCCCCATGAAATAGTATACCTCTTTTATGTTCCTAGTGTGGCTAGTATAGGATTTTGGCACTATACTGTTGAATAGTTACTATGAACTATCATCATTATGGCCAATTGGAACATATTAGAAAAAATTAAATCATTAGAAGATTAAGAAGTCTATGATAACCTTTTAATCCTAATAGTTTTTTAGTAAATCTTTTTGAGGTATTCCATCTACACTCCTCTTATTATTTCCCTACAATTGGTAATTGTTGATCTATGGATTTCTATTTTTGAATATTTAAAATCAAATATTAATTAAGACTACAAAATTAATATTCATGTGAGATTATAGATATTCCATTATTCAAATATTTTATTTTGGCCTCTTTGGATGAAAATAATTTTTTTTTCATAGTGGATCTTTTATAATAACATAATTTATTTAATCCATTATATATGATCTTTCGTTATATGGTGGGACACACACACTAAAGGATAGAACTTCGTGATATTTTCTTTGAAATTATTGGTATCAGATTTAAATTTTAAGATGTATTTTAATATGATGATTTCATTTAGTTCTAGAATGATATAGAATTTTTACAAAGTAGTCTCTCCTTTTTAGTTTAGAATATTCATGTCGTTTATTTATTTCTAACATAGTGTATTTTTTGGTGAATAGGCTGACATGGTAGGGAAAATTGTCACACTTTAATTTCCCTTTTTGGTGTTTTCATGCTTAATTATTGAATTTTTATGAGTTAGTGAATTTTTGGCTAGATTATTTAAAATATTTTGGTTTTTTCAATGTTATATTCTTGGTGTATTATTTAATAAACTATGAAACCCAACCATACAATGGTTCTCAAGTAATCTAGTATCTCTTGCATAGTTAGCACATGTTTTTTGGAAAAACATGTTTCTTACAATATAAATTGTGAATCATTATCTTATATATGTGTATCTTGTATAATAATGCTGTATAGTTTAAAGAAACCATGTGAACTGACCCTACAACATATCTAATATGTGTTCAGTGATGGTTTCACAACTAGTGTATGATTTGGTAAACCATAGAGATAAACCATGTGATATTCCCAAGTCATTAATTCTTTTTAATTTTCCAAACTCTCTCTATATAATTTAAACCCATTTGTGATTCTTCTATTCCTATCCCATTTGACTCAACTCAAGAAGGATCTATAAGCATCTAAATGCTTTCTTCTTTAGGCCACCAAGAATATACCACCCTAGAATCATTAACGTTAGGTCTCATTTACCTTCTATTTTCTTATTATTCTGTTTATACTCATCTTTTTTGTTCTTATACCTCTTTTTGGATTGATGTTTTCTAACCCTTAAGGTGGGTTTTATCTAAAACCTTACTATTATTTTTGTATAGTGTATCCAGGTCATACCTTGAGGCCTCCTCTTCCATATTTAATGTTTTTTCTTCATCCGTGTTTGTTTTTCAGTGGGTGTTTCCATACATTTCATTTTCATGGATTGTGAATAAATTAATGATGTTTTCAAAAACAATCATTAAATATATCTTGTTTGATAATTTTATATATTAATTTTAAAGTCATTATAGACCATATGTTTTATTTAAAATGTGGGGTTTATAAACTCCAACTCTTCTGATTACTTATTGAAAAATATTAGTGTATTATTTGTTAAATTAAATTATTAATAGATTATCATCAAAGGATTTGACTATCCAAATTATTTTATATATTTTTTAAATGATTCTAGATAAATTTAATTAGTTTTTTGTAGTATTATTTTATAGGAAATTTAATATTAAATAATTTCATTGATTTCATATGGTGTTTTCTTATGTTATTTGTAACACCCTAAAATTTTGGGAATTTTTTTTCAAATTCATTTAATATTTTTGATATTTATTATTTCACACAACACTGAATATAGTTTTTTATTAATTAAATCACTTTGTTTGGATTGTGTACACTACACTCAATACTTATATTAGCTTTCACAACATGCAATACCGACTTCGCTTATGTTACACACAACACTGAGTTTCTATGAACCATCATTTTATTGTTAGAATTATTTAAGAAAGATAGTTATAACATAGGAATTAAACATAGTAATATTAATAGAAATAAAAAAATAAATATTATTTATAATGGGTTTATATAAAGAAAACATATTGATAATAAAACTTTTAATATTGGTTAAGACTTTATATTTATAAAAATATTGTTTTCTCAAATGAACTGCCTTTTATATCCTTCTCTGAAAGATAATAAAATTAATTTTAGACACTCTTAGAGATTTAATTTGATAAAATAAACATCATTTTTTAATTATGAATGAACAAATTATCTTAAGAAGAATTTTTTTTCTAAGAAACTTCATTTTAGGATGAGTAGTGAAAAATACTGAATTTTAATTCAAAACTACTTTTTCTTCTTATTTATTTATATAGTTAAATTATATTTAAAATTGGTTTTAAAGTCACAATATATAAATTATACATATATTAAAACAATTTAGTTCATTGGAATCATTTTTATATTAAATTTAGATATAAAATCTTAATAATCTTTTGAAAATTCTCACATTAAAACCCCTCTTTCTTGCCGCGACTTCGGGATTAGCATTAAAATTGATTTTACTACTTATGTGAATTGAATTTTAAAAATTGGACATAAATGGTTAGAATATTTATAATATTTATATTCTAATAATATAAACATAACTTTATACTAAAATTATTAGTTGATGTGATTAAAATTAATTACTGTGGTTAAGGTATAGTTAAGTTTAGTAAGGGACAAAACTGAAATATTAAGAGCCCAAATGACCTATGCCCTTGTCCAAATCCTATTTTATGGCCATATTTCGACTACAAAACTTCAATTATTAATTTTATTTTGTTTTTGATGACTTTTTTTAGGTCAAAAAGTGGGTATACCTAACTTGTTTTGAAAAATTCCAAGTGGGTCCTCTCCCTCCGCTATAAAAGGCCACCACATATCCCCCTTCTTCACACCTCTCAAGCCACTTATGTTCAGAAACTATTTTCCCAATTAACCTCACAAAATACCTACCTTACTTCTTGAATTCTCCATTTTTTTCATAAATCTATCCAAAGAATATATTTGGTGAAAATCAATAGGAGTTACCTGAATAAGAGGTTACATCCTCCCTAAGATCTTTGTTCTATTTTCATTCTCCATCACCTAAAATATTATTATAAAATTATTATATAATTAAAAAAATATCATAAATATATTAATATTTTTTTATTATAAGTTTTTGACCTTTACTTACACACACTATCATCTAATGGTTAATCAATTTTTTGTTCTAAGGTACGGTGAACTATCACCTCACGAAATGATGTTGTTCGTTTTTTCATTATCACCTTTCATATTTGGTAATTATGGTGAAAACGATTTTTATGTATTATATATGGGATATTTATGATTTATTTAAGCTTCTTAAATTTTTATATAAAGTATAACTTTATGTTTTCCATTTTGGGTAACTACGATAACTTCGTTTGTGGAAGTTTGGACTATCACCTCCTCCAAGAAATGTGATTCATTAACTCTTTTTAGGGGATGTATTGAGGAAGTTTTTATAAAAAATATATGATATATATTACATAATAATTATACTATAATTATATTATATATACATATATTTCAGTTACTTTATTTCTTTTAAAATGATAATAAAACGGAAGCAGTGTTCCTGAGTACGTACGGCCTACCGTCTCCATGAAAGGTTTACTTCATTTAATATTTCTATCTTATATGGAATATTATAAATATATATAAATATATATATATACTGAATATATAGGATATTCATACCATTTTTTACATTCTAGAAATAATTTTTTCATGGTATAAGTAAGAGGATCAAGAATAACAAGTCAAGACTTATACAAAAACTAAAGCAGATATTAGCTAAAACATAACATTAACTTTGAGTTATTAAAAAATAGGTCATATAATGTTATAACCTAATAAAATATGGTATTAAATATAATAATATCGTTATTTAAAATATTTAAAATAAACTAAAAATTATTATACTAGGGTTTTGAACGTGTATGAAAAAATTCAAGACTTAATGTAAGGGAATTTCATCTCACTTTTTATTTACATGAGATACATTTCTTATTCACCACTCATTTCTTTTGTGTGGTGTGTATAACACCCAAGATGTATTCTATGATTATTATACTAAAATTTACCAGTTTTTACATATCCATTTTATGATCTTTATTTCATAAGGTTAATGTTTCAAAAGTTACCAAATCGGTAAAGTATTTTTGTCTCAATTTTCCTTCTTTGAGACACATGCCATGTTATGCGCCTATATTTTTATATCATGTGTATATATTTCCTATGACATGTTATATCATAAATATCCTTCTTTTAATGATATTTTAAGCTTCATTTAACATTATTATTTCTATTTTATTATAATTTAATGTTACTAAAGTGGTAATGGTTTATTGATACAATGTCATCATTTATAGAGATAGTTTATGATTATTCTTCCATGGATGAAATCATATGATACATCCTTAAATAAAACTCATGAATTTTATTATCCTCTCTATATTAATGATATATTCATATATTGGTACCATTTTTCCACTACTTGGTACATAATATGATTAAAAATTATAATAAATTCCGATTTTACCTCTCTCTTCAGTCATAAGTATGTGTTCTTTCAAAACCATGTTTTATAAAAAGGTATTCAAAATGTTTTCAAAAATCATTTACAAATTATAAAATTGTTTTCAAAATAATGGTTTCCAAATTTTTTTCCAATCTTTAGTTATGGGTTTTCAAAATATTTTTAAAGAAATTATTTTCTACATGTTTTTAGGATTTCTTTATAAGTTTTCAATGTATTTTTAAAGAAATGGTTTTCAAAACATTTTCAAGATTTATTTATATGTTTTCAAATATTTTTCAAAGATAAAATTTTTCAAAAAAAATTAAGAAAAAAGGTTTTTAATCTTCATTTATAAGTTTTCAAGGAAAACATTTTTCAAAAATGTTTTCAATATTATTTTATATGTTTTCAAGGAAAATGGTTTTCAAAAAGATTTCAAGTCTTATTTTTAAGTTTTCAATGAATTTTAAAGGAAATGGTTTTATAAAGGATTTATGTTTTAAAAAAATCATTTTCATAGAAGAAAGGTTGTTTTTCTTAAAAAATGTTTTAAAAAGATATTTCAAGATTTTCTTCCATCTATGATGACATCCATTGAAGTTTACTCGTTCCCTTTTGGGAAATGATCCAAAGGTTACATTAATATTATTTATTTAATGGTTTATGTTTTTATGTAATAATGATTATGACACCCATTTCCCTTCCACAGGTTATATACTTTTGAATCCTTCTTATTTTCATGGGTTATGCTTTGATGAAATGATTATGATACCTATCTATTTTCTAGAGGTAATGATATGATGAAATGTTTATGATACCCATTTAATTTCATGTGTTATGATATGATTATTATTTATAATCTTGTGGAACAATATTATGTGATTGGTGGGACCTATATATCCCTCTAATTCATTGGGTAATTATGAACGACTCGTGTGTATGAATGTTATGTGTTAAAATGATTACATGTTCACAATGTTATTAATGGAACTAGTTTCATGTCTATAAGTTTATGTGTAAACATGATTACTTGTTAGCAATGTTATGACTTAACCTCATTATGTGGTCATAATTTTATTCGTGAACTTGATTACATATTAAAAAATTTATTCATGGACCTATTTTTATGTCCATAAGCTTATGTGTGAACCTAATTACATGTTTACAATGTTATCTGTAAAGCTTATTACATGTTCAAAACATTATTAATGGACCTAGTTTCATGTCTATAAATCTATAAGAGGGCCTAATTTCATTTCTGTAACTTAATAAGTGAACTTGTTTTTTTTATAAATATTCATGATGTTATATGCTGATGTATATTCCATAATTTCATTTCTTATTCATATTTTTTGCTTTAATGGATTATGTTATTGATTATCTTAGGATTCATGTCTTATGAACATCTAATCTCTATTCTATTATTCATGTTTATGATATTTGATATTCATGGTTTGATCTTTTAATGATACGATCATGGTCTCATTCCTCTATGTTTATGTTATACTTATATATCTCCTTTATTTACCCTTACTGAGAATTCAAGCTCACCCATTTCTTATATTTCCTTTCCACATGTTATGAAGAAAGGTTTTAAGTAGGATTACTAAAGGGGAATATCTTTAAGAAAGATTTTTATGATCCTTCACCTTACTAGAAGAATGTGTTTTAAGTTTCAAAAGACACTAAACTATTATGGTCATCAGACATGTATTTTTGTAATGTTCTGAATATTCATCTAAGATGATGTAATATTCATATATGATAATCGTGGGTAATTGTAGTTATTATAAGAGGAAAGTTTTATTCAACCATTTGAATCTTGGATGATAAAACTTTAGTGATATCCCTAGGTATATTTCTAAGGATATGTCTAGGGGTGTCTCTAAAGATAAGTCCAAGGATGAGTTAATGTTTAGGAAAATGTCCTAGAATTTTTTTAAAGGATAGAGTGAGTGGTTTCTTAGAATTACATCACTATATGGATACTACAAGTGGATGTGGATCTATAATAGATGTATTTAGGGATAACAAATCTGACGAGGTGTGTCGGGACTGACTCAAGCGTAACCTGGTACACGACAACGGGCCTTGTTGCACACCTAGTTTGGCACTCCTGGGGGATATACTTTGTAAATTCACAAACTCATTATGAACCATCATGAAGGATTTAAAAATAAGTTACATTTGAATAACCTTGGATAAATCTATTTTTTCATAGATTAAGAAGGTGTAATAATTTAGACATCATGTGAGTGGTTCCTCACTATGAAAATTGTTTTTCAATCTATGATTTTTGGTTTTAGTTGATTGAGGCAACCTGAAGGAATCGTGTTAACTGTGACTATTATAAAAAATAAAATGATTTTTCTCTTAATAATCCGAATTCTATGGGATCTATAATTCAAAACCTCATTTCTATGCTCACACATTTTTCTTGATCTATGAATCATGATGAGATTCCAAATGATTAAAGGACGGAACAACGTTTTGTTGAGTCCATCATGAAGAAACTTCCACCTTATTTCAATTATTCTTTTAATAAAATTATTGTTGAACACTAAATTAGTACCACTGAAACAATATTATTCATTTTCTAGTGTTTAATTCATGATAAATTCATTCTGGATGTTTATTAGTTATAAGGTGAAGCAGACCAGTGGTGGACTATAGTCAAGAATACAAAAAATCAAGATGAAATTAAATCCATGGATTGGGATGGGTTTAATAACTTGTTCTTTAATAAGTAATTTCCTTGTGATCTTCATAAAAATATGGAAAAGGAGTTATTTGAGTTAAAGAAAAAGTATGATGAATCTATCAGTATCTAAGAGGCTAATTTCACAAGACTTAAGAGGTATGCTTTTGGTATTATCATCCAACCCAAAAAGTAAATTTGATAGGTTCTTCAATGGAATAAATCCAAGTATCATAAGAGTGTTGGACATAATATAATTTATTAGATATGAATAGATTGTGTGTTTTTCAATCAAAGTTGAAATGGAGGTTGGATTTATGTATCAATCTCATGGTTTTAACAAGAAAATGAATATGAAGTTCAAATTAAAATATAAAAACAAGATAGAGAAGAAAAAAGTTTCAAACTCATATATGCCAAAATTATGGGAAAGAGCACATAATAGAGTTAATTAAAGGATAAATAGAAGGTGTTTTAATTTTGGGAAGTTTTTCCACTAAGAAAAAGAATATATAATTGATGTGAAGGGTAAATTCAATGAAATGAATGTAGGGAAATCTCAACAGAATGAACCACCCACACTTCAGTTTTTCAAGTGAATGGAGTTTGCGCATTATGTGTATCAATGACCCAATCCAAGGGATAATATGGATCATAATAGATATCAACCTCTTCATAAAAATAGAAAAGGGAAATCTTATGCAATCATAATGGATGAATTGAATAATGATGATTAGGGAAAAACTTATCCCCCCCAGTTGGGAAGCCAATGTTTAATTTTGTATGAATAATCCCTGTGATAATATTATTGTTCATCCTTTAGTGAAGTTTCATGTGATTATATCCTTATAAATGGAATTTTGATTAATAAAATCACATTTAATGTTCTATTAGTGCAAGAATAAACCCAAGTATCCAATAAAAAATGTTTTTCGTATAAGATAAGAGCATATTTAAGAAAGAAAGGTAGAATTATATTTTTAAAGGGGTATAAGGTTAACCATTTTTTGAATGGTATATGGTAATATTTAGTTAAGAAATTATATATTAATGTATTATCTCAATATATGAGGATTTATTAATATTTTATAACTTGTGATAACCATTTTGTTTGGATAAATACATATTGAATGACTAATCATTCAATTTATGGATCTAATGATCTCCTAATACTTTAGGAAAGAAAATTTTACCTTCATTTATTGAAGTAAGAGATGAAGTGGAAATCGAGAAATGCACATTAAAAGGGTGATATTGTACACATGAAGAGGAATAAAATAAAATAATTATATATGTTTATGTACTTAGAGAGTAAAATAATTCTTATGTGAAGGTAATATTGGAAAATATTTGTCTTAATACCTTCGTTTCAACTAAACTGATGGTCTTATAAATCATCAAAGATATATATTTTTGAAGTCCTTAAATTACATAATCATTCACTTGTTTATGATGAATGATATTTATTGCTCTCTATAGTTAATTACGCTTTTCTTCCATCTCCAATATTTACTCCCAACCTATATTCTCCTATGAAGAAACCCAATTATGATTTACTTAGGGAAACCATTATGGTTCTAAATTTATTTTTATAGGAATTTTAAGTATTAATTTTTATGATGTGGGTTTGTATAAATGGATATTTTAAGTATTAAACCTTTGATAACCCAGATTAATTTCGAGGGAGAAATTCATTTTAAGGAGGTAGAATTTAACACCCTGAGATTTTGTGATTTTTTTGAATTAATTTAATATATTTGAAATTTTAATTTCAGGAAAAACTGAATATAGTTTTCTATTAATTAAATCATGACTTTTAGTTTTCATACACTTTATTCAAGATTTATATTAGCTTTCATTACATAAAACACTGACTTGGTTGTGTTAAACGCAACATTGAGTTTCTACGAAACATCATTTTATTGTAAAAAAATTATCTAAATGAGATAGTTATAACCTGAAAATTAAACTAATTAATATTGATAGAAATAAATTATTTTAAATATTGTTTATAATGTTTTTAGATAGATAATAAAATTATAATAAAACATGTAATATTAGTAAAGTCTTTATATGTCTGAAAATACTATTTTCTCAAATGAACTTCTTTCTAGGAACTTCTTTGAAAGAAAAAAAATTAATTTTAAACAATATTTGATATTTAATTTGATAAAATAGAAATAAGTTTTGAATTATTAATTTCCAAATTATCTTAGCGTGAATTTTTGGGATTTTTCTGAGAAACGTCATTTTTGGATGAATAGGGAAGAATACTAAATTTTAATTCAAAACTGATTTTTCGTCTAAATAATTATTATAGTTAAATTATATTTAAAATATGTTTTAAAGTAACAATATATTAATTATGAATCTATTAATTCAATTTATTTCATTGGGATCATTTTTATATTGAATTTAGTTATAATATCTTAATGAACTTTTGAACATTCTCACTTTAAAAAACTCATTTTTGCGCCACGACTACGGAATTAGCATTAAACTTAATTTTTCCAATTATGTGAATTTTATTTCTAAAAATGGATAGACACAATTTTAATAAGTATAATATTTATATTTAAATATGATCAACTTAATTTTTTACAAAAAAATATTAGTGAACGTGATTAAAATTAATTTCAACAATTAAGGTTAAATTAAGAATAATAAGTGACTAAACCTTAAACATAAGGGCCTAAATGGCCTATAAAATTTTCCAAATCCATTTTCATGGAAATATATCATCCATAAAACTTTTATTATTGTGTTGGGTTTCTTTTTTAAGACTTTTTTTCTATAAAAACGTGGGCACACCTAACTTATTTTTGAAAAAGCCAAGTGTGTCCTCTCCCTCCACTATAAATGGCCATGACCACTCCCCCTTCATTACATATCTCAAGTCACTTTATTTCAGCCAAGATATACCCAATTCACTTCCCAAAATCCCTCAATTCCTCTTTTAATCCTCCCTTTTGTCATAAATCCATCCAAGGAAGCCCTTTGGTGCAAACCAAAAAAAAGTTATGAGAATAAGAGGTAACATCCTCCATTGAGATCCTTTGTTTTATTTTCATTCTCCACCACCTTAAATATTATTATTACATGATTAATAATAACACCATTATCCTAAATATTAAAATATGTTATTATTCTAAGGTTTATACGTTCACTTACACACACTTCCATCTAATGGGTAACAAACTTACCGTTCTTGTGTACGACGAACTACCACCTCACGAAACAATATTTTTCATTTTTTTCTTTACCACATTTAGTGGTTGGGAATTTTGATGGAAACTATATTTATATATTTTATATTTTAATATTTATAATTTATTTATTCTTATATAATTTTTATATAGAGTATACCATTATTCTTTCCATTTTGTTTAACTACGATAATTTCATTTGTGGAAGTGTGGACTACCATCTCCTCAGAGCAATGTGATTTGTTAACACTTTGCATGGGATGTGTTAAGAAAGTGTTTAGTAAAACAATATATATATCTATTACACAATAGTGATAATATAATGATATTATATATATACACATATATTTCATTTACATTCATTCATTCAATATGATAAAAAAATGTAAGCAACATTCATGCATATGTACGGTCTACTGTCTCTATGAATTCTGTATTACGTTTAATATTTATATCTTATAGATTAATATAAAAACATATATTATAAATATATATGATATTTATACCATTTTTTACATTATTTAAATAATATAATTATGATATATGTAAGAGTATCTAGAATAAAAATTGAATACTTATACGAAAAATATAGCAGATATTACCTAAAATGTAACATTAACTTGGAGTTCCTAATAAACGAGTAATATAAAGTCATAAACAAATAATATATACTATTAGATATAATATTATAATTCTTTCATATATGTATAATAAACTTATATTTATTATACATGAGGTTTGAACATGTATGAATAAATTCAAGACTTAAGGTAAGGGAATTTCATTTCACTTTTTATTTCCATGAGATATATGTCTTATTCACCACTCATTAATTTTTTGTGTGGTGTATATACTAACCTTGGATGTATTATATTATTCTTATACTTAAATTTATTTTTACTTACATATCCATTTTATAATATTTCATTCATGGGTTTTATGTTTCAAAAGTTACCAAATCGGTAAAGTAATTTTGTCTCAATTTTCCTTCTTTAAGACACATACCATGTTATGCACCTATATTTTTCTATGAGGTTTATATACTTACTATGACATGTTATATCATTGATATAATTATTTTCATGATATTTAAAGCTTCATTTAATTTTATTATTTCCATTTTATTATGAATCAATGTAACCATAGTGGGTTTGTTGATACAATCTCATCATTTATCGAGATTGTTTATGATTATACTTCCTTCGATGAAATATTAGGATCCATATCTCACAAGAACTCATGAATTTTATTATCCTATGTATATTCATGATATATTAATGAATTGGAACCATTTTTTTCAGTCTTTTGTATATAATATGATTAATAAAATATTTTTAAGAAAGAATAACTTTACCTCTCTCTTTGGTCGGAAATTTGTGTTCTTTTAAAACCATTATTTTTAAAAAGTTTTTAGAAATGTTTTTAAAAATTATATATAAGTTATCAAAGTTTTTTCAAAGTATTTTTTTTTTAAAAAAATCAATATTTTTTTATAATTATTCAAATTATTTTTAAAGAAACTATTTTCAAAATATATTCAAGATTTATTTAAATGTTTTCAAAGTATTTTTAAAGAAATTGTTTTCAAAACATTCTCAAGATTTATTTATAAGTTTTAAAATAATTTTAATTAAAAGGGGTTTTAAAACTTTATTGAGACTTATTTTATAATTTTACTAGGAAAATAATTTTCAAAAGGTTTTCAAGCTTCTTTTATAAGTTTTCATGGAAAACGGTTTGCAAAAATGTTTTCAATATTCTTTTATAGGTTTTCAAGGAAAAGGTTTACAAAATAATTTCAAGCATTATTTCTAGGTTTTAAATTAATTTTCAAAGTAAATGGTTCCCTAAAGGTTTTATGTTTTAAAAAAACATTATCCAATAAGAAAAAATATATTTTCCTAAAGAAAATTTTTTAAAAGACATTTCAAAATTATTTTCCATCTATGATGACATATATTGATGTTACTTCTACCCTTATAGGAAATGATCCAAAGTTTACATTAATATTCTTTCTTGAATTATTTATGTTTTGATGGAATAATTCTTATGAATCTCATTTCTTTTACAAGGTTTATATTATTTTGAAACATACTTATTTTCATGGGTTATGCATTGATGAAATGATTATGAGGCCTATCTCTTTTCCATATGTAATGATATTATGAAATGGTTATTATACCCATTTAATTCCATGGGTTATGATATGATGATTATTTATAATCTTGTTTCAAAAATATTATGTGATGGGTGGGACCTATATCTCCCTCCAATCCATTGGGTAATGATGGATGACTCATGAGTATAAATGTTATGCGTAAACCTGGATACATGATCACAATGTTATGAATGGACCTAGTTTCATGTCCATAAATTTATGTATGAACCTGATTTCATGTTCACGACATTATGATTGAACCTTATTATGTGTTCAAAATGTTATGTGTGAACCAAATTACATTTTTAATTGTTATGCATGGACCTGTTTTCAGTTCTATAAGACAATGTGTGAACCTGATTACATGTTCACAATATTATGTGTGAAACCAATTTCATGCTCACGACATTATGCATGGACTTGGTTTCATGTTCATAATTCTATGTGATGTCCTAATTTCACATCCTTAACTTAATGAGTGAACATATTTTTATTTATACGTGTTCATGATGTTATACAATGATGTATAATTCATAATTACGTGTCTTATTCGTATGTTTTGATTTCAAGGATTATGTTTTGGATTATCTAATGATTCATGTTTTATGAACTACTAAAATTTAAGCCATGATTCATGTTTATAATCTTTGATACGCATGGTATGATCTTCTAATGATACAATCATATGTATGGTATGATTTTCTAATGATACGTATGGTATGATCTTCTATTATTTGTAAGCCTAAATCTTAGTTGGAACCTTTCCTAATGTTTTTCATATATAAACCCTAGTTTTAAGAATCATATTATTTGAAATATTGAAAATTAAATGTTATTTAAATTTATTTTGACTGAATTATAATTGGGGTTAGGTATAAGATGGTTTATATAGGTGGGATGAGAAGATGTTATTGTGATGTGATTATTTATGATTGAGATATATAAGTTTTCCCTATCACTAGTAGTTATATTTATGTGGATCCACGACATTTATGTGAGATATTGAGATATGGTTAATATTTTATTCATGATGGGACTCTAACATGACATGTAATACATCATATTCCCTAACTATGGTGGCTTTACTAAGACCTTCCAAATTTCCCATGATTATAATATAATTTACCTAGTCATTATTTTGGTCAATTTTTATTATAATAAAACTAAATCTCATTTCATTATTTTATCATGTTATGAACTACTTAATGTTGTTTATTTTATTAGTAAGACTCAAAACTAATATTTATTCATGTGTAACTAGTTTCAATATAATAATCCGTTATAATTTCATTTGATACAAGCCTTATTCAACTTTTTGTCTTTGTATCTATCTTTTTATATTTATTTACTCATTTGATGCCATATTTAAAAATTATTAGTAATTTCATATCGTATTAATAAGTTTGGTTTGAAAATGATTTTTGGAATGTACAA
Source organism: Viscum album (assembly GCA_963277665.1). Classification (NCBI taxonomy): domain Eukaryota; kingdom Viridiplantae; phylum Streptophyta; class Magnoliopsida; order Santalales; family Viscaceae; genus Viscum; species Viscum album. The sequence continues at coordinate 124,793,695 of OY728131.1, forward strand.
ATTGAATGGTTTTTTATAAGAAATGATTAATATTTTCTTTTAAGTATCTTTTATTTTTTCTAGAAATTGAATCAAATAATTTTCATGGAATTGTTTTCCTAAAATGTCAAAACCCATACATTCATGTACATTATCTCAAATAGAATTTTATGGAATGTTTTTATAAAAGGAATTGCATAGCATATTTCATGAAATACTACTTGGATATTTAAATATCACTTTACCTATACTACTTATTTCTGATAGACACTATGGTTTATTGTTGGTTCTAGTTTAAATTTTTCATGAACCAAACCAAGATTCCATCCAAATCGACACTCGACCCAGCATGTGACATGGACCAAATAGAATTCCTGATCCCCATGAGTTGTATACCAGTTCCTAGGCATCAAAAATTACATTTGGTAATGATTTCACCCATAATAAACTTCCATGAACATCGTACAAGAATAAACCATCATATGCTTAATGAACATATCTAAAAGAAATACCACAATCACAAATTAATAGTTTAAAATTTAAACAAAACCAAAAGTACCAAAAAACGAGGGGAACCAGCTAGACCATAACCCAAAAATCTCTATGAAATAAGAGGGCCATCACCCTCAAGATGCCTCCACCAACACCTGCAAGAAGAGGCAAACTAGAAATTGGATCCACCACAAAACATCTTTCCTTTACATATGTCAAACATAACAAGGTATACATACACCTGTGGGTGTATGTAGGGTGTGAGGTAATGACCAGTAGGATTATACACAAAATACATTCCATGCTATAACATTACAAGAGAAATCAATATGGATGTTTTTTTGAAAAAAGAAAGGAAAATGTTTTAAGGAAAAAAAATATTCCAAACATGCTTTGAAATAAAAAAAAGTTAAATTTAACCATGTTCCAATGGTAATAATAGAACCACTTGATCTCCATGGGTAATACCAAAAGGCCCTAGAACAATTGGTACCCTGGGAACCTCATACCTTGATGAACCTGTTATAGAAACCATAACCAACAACATCCTCATGCACGAGACACGAGAGGGGAATGCATCCCAGGTTCTACTAGTCTCTAATCATCATCACATGTATATTTATTGGTGTAGGGTCAATAATACTAAAGGGAAATAGGCCTCAGACCTACCAATATGACTAGCATACTAGTCCTATTCTGTCCACCTAGATACATAGGATTCCCTTTATGATTGATTTCCATTTCTCATGTCACATACACCACCTCTTACAAATTCACACAATCCACAGTATAAAATACAAAAAAATAAAAAAAATATTATAAACACACATACAATATTGAAAATATCGAATTTAACCATCCATTATCAACAGAAAAAGCATTTTTCAAAAACCTCGTACACACACATGTTCCTCATTTGAAACATCCAAGAAAACCAACAATTTTGATTTACAAAATAATATTTCAAACTATACACATGCAAAATTACTTTGAAAACAAAATTCACACCACACACATAATCCATATATCACATTTAAGAATCAATAAATAATATCAAAATCATATAATAGTGTTAAAGCATGGAATCTTCTACCTCTATCTTGGAAACTTACATAGTTTGGTGGAAACCCACAACCACACCACAAAGGGACCCTATAAAAGAAAATCGCATACCATAAACATAAATATTATACCCATGGAACAAAGTTTCAACAAATTTTAGGGCAACCAACCCACTATAGAGAGAATAACCCAAGAATAAAAAATATGGAATCCAAGAAGAAGAAGAAAGTGTAGAAAGGGGGAACTTACTTGATGATTCTTGAATATCCCACACCAAAACCATCCCAAATTTTGATATACAAGGGATTCAAGAGGATATGGGTAGTCTCCTAGGGATGTAATTCCTAAGTGTAAGAAGAAATGAGTGGAATTGGGGTAAAATTGGGGAAGGTAGAAACTGTAAATGCCACATTTTTAATATCCTCAACATGGCACACAGTTTTTCTTTACAGTTTTCCAAACCATGAAAAAACCATGTGTCCTAATCTTTCTGAGAGGAAATCAGACACATGGTTTTCTTTGGAAGGAAAAACACTTTTCAGGTAAGTTGTGCATCCTGGACAGTACCAATGTATATGGAACATGTTCTATTCTTGGTTAGTGCACGGTTTCCCCTAACTGTGTTCCACCTTTAATTGGGTCTAAAAACTTTATCTTTCACCAAAAATGTTTCGAAAATCAAAGGAATAAACAGTGGACCAAAAATAAAAAATAAGAATACCTCAAATTAAAATCATGTTTGTGATAATTCTACCCACTATTAAAACTTTCCACCCTTCGAAAGTCTTCTCAAAGTCTGATCAAAGAACTAAAATGGGTACTATTCCACAACCCAATATTTCCACTCCCAAGTCTCATGCTAATCATTACCATGATGATAGTGAACCTGAAAAATGGTAGGGAATTCCCATGAATCACTTTCCCCTAGGAATCCATAATCCAAACTAGCTGCTCAAACACAAATAAGTTGGGATCCAACTCCAACCCTTCCCAATTATATAAATGATATGGGTTTGTATTATACTTTTTTAAGTGAGAGACATGGAACATTTAATTTTTCAATGTCAACTAAAAAGGTAAGGAAAAATGGTATTCCACTTTACTGACTCTCTTGGTATTCTCAAAAGGTCTGACTTACCTTGGTGATAGCTTCCCTTTCTTACTAAAATGATGGTGACCCCAAATGTAGTGCCACATTCAAAAACACCCGATCAACCACTGAAAATGGTGATTATCCGGAATCACCACCTTTCAAAAAATCAATGACACCAACACACATCCCTTGAAATAAAGAAATCTATATGAAAACAAATACCAATCACTGGGAACCTCCCCACCATTTAAGAACTATATAGACTGCTGGCACAGCTCATCTCCAGGATACTCCTATTGAATCAACTCTGGGAGGGAGGGTGTTATATAAACACTATCTAAGAATGAACCTCTATTGTTCTTATTAGTCTCCAAACGCATCATGGAAAAAATCCCTACTAAGGATCACTCATCCCTAAACTCATTCAAAGTATGCACTGACATCTTTATTCTCAAAGCATCTGCTACCACATTACCTATGTATGGGCTATAAATAATATCAAAATAGAACCCATGAAGGTACTGAACCCAATGGTGTTTCCTCATATTCATATCCTTATGGTAGAAAATGTAATACAGGATCTTATGATCTGAGTAGACTGTAAACTTCTCCCCAAATATGTAATGGTGCCACGTCTTCAAGGCAAGAATCACTTCCTATAATTCCAGATTATGATTTGGGCAGTTCTTCTCATGTGGTTGAATATAGAGAGAACCATATTACACTACATTCTCTTCCTAAATCAACACACACCCAAGACCCATAACTGATTCATCACAATAGAACATGTATCCCTTTCCCAGTTTTGAAAAAATTAGCACAGGGGTTATGGTGAACTTCCACTTAAACTCTTTAAAGGATGCCTGACATTCTATTATCCACTTGAACTTCTCCAATTTTTAGGTAAGTGAAATAATAGGTGAAGAAAGCTGAGAGAAATATCTAACAAACTAATTTTAATACCATTCCAGGCCTAAAAAATCTCATGATCTCTAAAACATTCCTCGACTGCTCCCATGACATCACTGCACTGATCTTCTCATGGTCCACTAAAACCCCTCGTTCTGAGATCACAAGTACCATAAACTTCACTTCCTTGATCTAGAAGTTACACATGAAAATCCTAGCATAGATTCAATGATCTCAAAGAGTTACCAACACGATCCTCAAGTGCTTCTAATGCTCTTACTCATTTCTAGAGTAAACTAGGATGTTATCCACAAACACAATGATGAAAGAGTCGAGATATAGGTGAAATAACTAGTTCATAAGAACTGTAAAAACCACTGGATAATTTTTCGATCTGAAATCCATGACCAAATACTCAAAATGGAAATACCTATTTTAGAAGGATTTCTTAGGGATATTCGCCTCTCTGACCCTAACCTAGTGATGTCGAAAACACAAATCTATCTTGGATAACCACATTTCACATAAAGTCGATCAAAAAGGTGATCAATATGAGAAAAGGGGTATTTTTTCTTGATAATTACATTATTAGGCTTCAATTAATTGATACATAAATGAATAGATCCATCAGTGTAATACCTTGATATTTTTTGAATTAATTTAATATTCTAGATATTTTTCATTTCATGCAACATGGAATATGGATTTTGTTATAAAAAATCACTAAGTGTGTCTTACGTTATAAGAAACACCAAGTCAAGCATGCGCTACACATGACACTTATATTATCTTATGGTACACACAACACTATTTTTGGATTTTATTACACAAAGTACCAAGTCCTTTTGATAGCTTTTCCTACATGCAAGGTCGAGTTTAACTGAACAACAAGATACAATTAATATTATTATTAAAATAATATTATCACAGAAACCGTGATGTGGGAATGGAAGTTATAAATAAAATTAACTAAATTTAGAAAAAAATATTTACATATATATATAATTAATCTTTTTTTATCAATTAGTTGAATTGAAAGTAATAACTATTTGAAAATAAATAAATTGCTTTTTTAAGAAAACTATTTTTCTATCTACACACAAAATTTTATCTCAATATATTAAAAAACCAATTTTGATTAATGTTTCCAATAATATTTATATATTATATATTCAATAAATATTTTTTGTTCTCATCTAATATATTTGATAGGTATAAGATAATGATAAATATAATTTTATGAATAAAAAGATGTATTTTTCTAAAAAGTAATTTTACCACCTTTTAATGGAGAACCCATTTTAAATATGATTTTGCAACTTTTAAAATAATTATTTGAAAATTTAAAAATAATTTTAATAATTGGAATACCAAAATTTACTTTCTGTGAATTTTTGGTATTTTTCTGAGAAGATTCATTTTTTATAAATAGTGAAAACATGGAATTTTAATTCAAAACTACTCTTTCATATAATTTATTTATATAGTTAAATTATATTTTATTTCGGTTTTAAAGTTCAATTAGATCAATTTTACATCAATTATTCCAATTTAGTTCATTTTAATCAATTTCTCATTGAAATTGGATATAAAAACATTTCAAACCTATTAACATTTTCACCTTAAAATTAAACTTTGTCGTCCCGTCTACAGGATTAAATTTAAATTAATTTCTAGGCTTATGTGATTATAATTTAGAAAAATTGATTCCATATTTTGAATTATAATAATTTATAACATCTAATAAGTTCAAATTATTTTTTACCAAAAATGTTAGTGAGAGTGATTAAAATTAATTACAGTGATTAAGAAAAAAATAGATTAACAAAGGACTAATCCTTAAACTTAAGGGACAAATGATTTATATACTTGTATAAAACCCAATTTATGGCCATATTTCGACCCTATACTCACTTTTATATAATTTGGACCATTATTGGAGACACTTTACATGCGAAAAATGTGGGTGGAATTCCCTTTTTAAAAATTGACAAGAATGCCACTCCTCCTACACTATAAAAAGGCACTCACCCCTCCCACTAATTCACAGCTATAATGCCCTTTTTATATCCAAAAATCAACTCAAAGAATCTTATAACATACTAAACTTCATCTTTAAATCCTCCCTTTGGGAATAAATCAAAACAAGGAAGCCCTTTGGGGCAAACCAAGAGGATTTTCCCAAAAAAGAAGTAACATCCTTCCTCAAGATCCTTTGTTTTATTTTCATTATCCACCCACTCAACTATAATTATTACATGAATATATAATAAACTTAGTATCCTAAATATACTGATTTTTTTATTCTATGGTTTCTACCTACACTTACATGCACTTCCACCAAATGGGTAACAAACTTACCGTTCTTGGGTACAGTGAACTACCGCCACACGAAATGATGTTGTTCATTTTTCCTTTACCAACCCCTCAGGGTTGTAAATTATGATGGAAACTATTTTTTTATATGATATATATGATTTTATTTTATTTTTATTCTTATTTAATTATTATATCAAACATACCTTCATGATTTCCATTTTCTGTAAATATGATAACTTTGTTTGGGGACGTATGGACAACTTCCTCCACAAAGCAATGTGATTCGTTCACACTCTACATGGAATGTATTAAGGACGAGTTTAATAAAATTATATGATATATATGACACAATAATTATAATTATATTATATTATATATATACATATATTTCATTTACTTTTTTTTTCTTTCAATACAATAATAAAATAGAAACAGTGTTCATGCGTACATACGGCATACCGTCTCCATAAACGGTGTATTCCATTTCATATTTATATATTTTGTTGATTATTATAAGTACATATATACTGAATATATATTATATTTATATAATTATTTACATTATACAAATAATTAAATCATGATCTAAGTAATAGGATCAATAATAACAAGCTAAAACATATATGAAAAACAAAGAAGATATTACCCGAAACGTAACAATAACATAGAGTTGTTAATAAATAGGTAATATAAAGTCATAACAATCCTATATGGTATTATATATAATAATATAGATATTTTTATATATGTATAATAAATTTATATTTATTATACATGAGTTTTTAACGTGTATGAATAAAGTCAATACTTAAGGTGAGGGAATTTCATCTCACTTTTTATTTCCAAGAGATACATTCCATATTCACCACTCGATTATTTTGTGTGGTGTATATAATTCCATATGACATTTCATATAATTAATTTAATTTAATTATATTAAAATATTTAGTTTATGTTATTCTTTAATGGGAATCATGATCCTAAAGTTACTTAGGTAATAGGGGTTTTCTTATCTCATATTTATTTCGGTGAGACTTATTCCTTTTTCACCACTCATTTGTTTTGTGTGGTGTATATAATCCCAATTAATGTATTATATGATTTATATAATTAAATTTATGGGTATTTACATATCCATTTTATGATCTTTATTTCATGGGTTTTATGGCTCAAAAGTAACCAAATCTGTAAAGTAATTTTATCTCAATTTTTCTTCTTTGAGATACATTACATGTTATGCACCTATATTTTTATATAGAGTGTATATACTTCCCATTGTAATGTTATATCATGAATATAATTATTTTAATAATATTTAAATCTTCATGTAATTTTATTCTTTCATGTGGATAATGATTCAAATTTACCAAAGTGGTAACAGTTTATTTATACAATCCCAACATTTATCTGGATTGCTTATGATTATGCTTCCTTTGATTAAATATTATGATCTATATCTCAAAAACACTCATGAATTTTATTATCCAATATTTATACATTATATCTTAATGTATTAGTATATTTTTTTCACTCTTTGGTGCTTAAGGTGATTAAGAAAATACTTTTATAAAAATTTGACTTTAATTCTCCTTTTGAACAGAAATATGTGGTCTTTCAAAACCATGTTTTCTAAAACATTATTAAAAAATATTTTATTGTTATAAAATGATGTTTAAAGAAAAATTTTACCCATTATTTACCTTTCTACAAAAAAAATAAAAGGAATGTTCCTGTTTATTTCTAATCAAGGCACTTCTTTAAACTTTTAAGGTGAAAAATAAATGTTTTACATGTACAGAATTACCCACAATCATGGCCATAATTTCCTTAACGATTACTTTTTAAGTTTAAAAGGTAATTTTTAAAGAAAATGGTTTCTTAATATTCTAGAAATTTTTTTAATTTAATGTATTTTTCAACGAAAAGTTTTTTAAAAAATGTTTTATGTTTAAAAAGTGTTTTAAATAATTTTCAAACCTTCATTTATATGTTCTGAAAAGGTTATTTTCAAAGAATATTATTGAAATGATTTAAATATTTATTTTTAATTATTCAAATACATTTTCTAGAAAATGGATTTAAAAATAATTTCAATATTTCCTTTTATGTTTTAAAATTATTTTCAAAGAAAAAGTTTTTCAAAATGTTTCAAATATTTCTTTATGAGTTTTAAAGGAGTTTTCAAAGAAAAAGGTTTTCAAAATATTTTTGATATTCCTTTATAATATTTTAAATCCATTTTAAAATAAAATGGTTTTCAAAATTCTTTTTGTTTTAAAAATAATTTTTCATAATAAAAAAGATATTTTCATCAAGAAATTTTTTAAATGAAATTTTAAAGATTTATTTATAAAAAAAGTATTTCAAAATGGTTTTATAAAAAGTATTTTCAATGAAATTATGTTCTCCTTAATAAATGTTTTATGTGATCCTTAAAAATCTTTCTCCATCTAAGATGACATGCTTTTTTACATTTTACTCTTTATTGGGGATATGATCCAAGAATAACATTCATATTCTATCTATGAACTGTTTTTTGTTTTTGTGGCGTGATTTTAATGAAAACTATTTCTCTTTAATGGGTTATATGCTTATAAAACACAATTATTTTCATAGGTTGTGATTTCATGAAATTATTATGAAACCTATATTTTTTCATAGGATAATATATTATTACATGTTTATGATACCCATTAAATCTCATGGGTTATTATACGAGTGTTTATGAATTTTTGGAACATGTATGTATGAGTTCATTTTGAGACTGGTGGAAACTATATATCCCATAAATTAATTAGGTAAATATTTTTATCTCAAGAGATAATGATGGGAAACAATTTAATGGGCTTGATCCAAAATGGGAAACTAGTGTGTCCTAATCCACTATAGAAAGATGGGAAAACCTGATTAACTATAGGAAAATAGGGAAATATGGTCCACTATAGAGAGATGGGGAAACCCAATGAATTATAAGGAAAAGACTGTGGCTGGGGAAGGAGGTATGTCCCTCCCAGTAGGTGTAGTCCTCATGAAGTTCCCTGATAAGTTTTGGCAATAATACTTGACTTATAAATAATGTTTTTATATGATTATGTGCTTTCCAATAATACTTTATCTTATTCCTATGATATGCTCACATGGATCATGTTCTTATTTATCTTATGATTCATGTCTTATGAACTGCAAGTCTTTATGACCTATCTCATGTTTCTAATATTTGATATGTAGGGTATGATATTAAAATGTTAAGATCACGTTCTCATACCCTTATTCTCATGTTATTCTTACATATTTCCTTTATTTACCCTTTCTGGGAATTCAAGCTCAACAATTTCTTAAGTTTCCTTTCAAAAAATTATAAATAATTTTTTTAATTAGAAGTAATAAAGGGTAATATATTTGTGGGAAACACTAAATATATGTCATAAATTTATAATATTTTGTTCCAAGTTCCCTAAGACACTAAACTATTATGGTCCTTGGGCATGTAATTTTTTGATGTGAAGAATATTCATCTCAAAATGATGTAATATCCATGAATGTTAATACTAGGTTACTATAATCATCCTTCTTTGTAAACAATACTGGGGTGTCCCAAGGTGAGATTCTCAAGAAAATGAATCCTTTGGATTCCCAATCATCTAGTTTTATATTTAATTCTCCCAACTTAGTGGGGGTTATGGTATAAGGGAAGAAATATCAGTTATGTTCCTAGTTCCAAATCAATTGTGAACACCACATCCCATTACAGATTCAAACCTTATAAATCCTCTAAAAATACCTCTTGGAACTCATCCACCACAGTAGGTAATCCATCCATAAAGCCTCTTTCATCATTCTCTAAAATGAGTAATAAGATTAAAAAAACTAGACTACCCAACTCCTAAAGTGTAGGTCCATCACATCCAAACAAATATCAAATTCACCTTGAAATACCTGAGATATTATATAGGGTTCCACAAAACTCACTTGCCTATGATAATAATTGATGTGCGTATAAAAATCCACCATTAAATCAATACTAAGGATCACATCAAAGAGGTCCATTTCCAGAACTAAGAAATTTCATTCCAGTTTGACCCCTAACATGGTGTGTGCTCCAGATGGGAACCTAAAACCCTGCTCTCTATTCTTACCAAGTGGTTTCACCAAATCCATAACACATGAATAAATATCATTAGTAAATTTCAATATATCCACAAGAAGGATAGAAATAAAATAAATTGATGCACCTATATCAAAAAGTGAAATAGCTACAAATGATGAAATAAGAACAATACCTCAAACTATGGTAGGTCTTTCATCCGATTCCAATATAACTTGATCCATATCATGAATATGACTCATATTTTCCTAATACTAATAAAAAACACTGACCTTTGGCTCTACCTTAACTTGACTATACCCTAAAGAAGATCCATCCCTACTATAGCGACCACTAAACCATGAACTCGATGTCCTGGAGAGTTATGAATGGGTTAACATTCCCATAGTATTTTTGGAACCTTTTCTACCCTAATATGGGTGTGCCTCTTTACAAAAATTCTACAAGTTCCACATGTTTCCACATCAATGACATGGTCTGGGTGGATCTGAACATGTTGACCACATATGCCCAACCTTCCCAAACTAATGATATAGAACTAATCCAGCATCTAAAGCTGCATATGAGAATGGTCAGGAATGATGGAATGAACTACCAACTCCCCTATTATCCTTATCTTTTGGATTCAAATTTCTCTTAGATAAACTACTGCAACCCTGGTCAACTACAGAAATTTCCCCAAAAAAATCATACTTTTCCAAGTGGTCAATCTCCACCATCAAAGCACGATCAACCACCTCAACATACGACATAAACATTAATAAGAAGAACTAGGATCGAATATCTAGGTGTAACCCCATTTCAAACCGTTGAGCCTTTATCTTCTCATTACAGACTACCTAAAGTGTGAAATGAACTAAATACATGAAACAGTTGGCATATTCCAACACAGCCTAATCCCCCTAGTGGAGATCCAGAAACTCTCGGGTCTTAGCGAAGGCCAAGGTATCTAGAAAATACTTCTTGTTGAACATGACCTTGAAGTCCTTCCATCCCCTCTTCTTATGATTTTAGGATTTTACCACTAAGTCCCACAACTTATGATTGGGACCATCCAAAAAAATGAAGCACATTCCACTTTAACTGCCTCAAGAGTGTTATGAAACCCAAAAATCTTTTTGATTTTCTCAATCCAATCCTCAGGTTCCTAGGGATTCATGCTACCCTAGAAGGAAGGAGGCTTGTTTTGGGGGAACTAATGATCCTTTTTCCTTAGTGGATGTGGTTTAGCTTCCCAAACTTGAGTAAGACTAGGGCTCACTCCATGTCTCAAAGCATAAATTGCCTGAACCATCGCTTCCATTATTCTCTAATAAATTGATGAGGGAGAACTCTCTCCATCCACTTAAAATGGTTCCACAAGAAGTCTTTGGGGAGGAATCTCGATACATTAAGTAATAAACCATAAGAAAACCATCAATACAGCCATCAATAAATCATTCTGATTTTTTTTAAACAATAAAAAAATCCAAATACTTCCATAAATCAAAACAAAATTGCAATAAACTCAATAATAAGACCAAACCACTTAACTCCCTTCTGGTGTCCATGCATAGTCTGCAGCCTTTATGTATCGCGTAGAGAAGAATTCAAACCAAATCACAATATCCCAAGGTGACTCAAGGTTTTTCATATGGTGTGTTAGCCTAACACAACACTTATAACTAGAAACTCAAGCCCTGATAGTCCTAACTCCAATATATCCATACTATCCCAAATATCATATGCCAAATAAAGTTTGAAACCTCCTCTAATACCATTTTTCATTAACGAAGTCTGGATTTCATCCAACTTGACAACCAACCCAGCCCATGACAAGGACCAAAGGGTGTTCCTAATACTCATAGGTCAGAAACCAGTCCCTATGAATCAAACATCACATTTTGGAATGATTTCTCCCATAATAAACAATAGTGAACATCATGCAAGGACAAAACAACACATGATCAACAACCATATCAAAAATAAATACCAAAATCAAAAATTAATAGTTTAGAATTTTAAAAAACAATTAAAATACCAAAACATAAGGGGAAATAGCTAGACCACAACCCAAAAATATATATTCAATAAGAGGGCCATCACCTGAAAGCTACCTCCACCAACACATATTAGAAGAGGAAAATAAGAAACCAAATCCACCATCGCCACCACATAACATCTTTCCTTTAACTGGTTCAAATATAAAAATAACTACATACACCTGATGGTGTATATTGGGTGTGATATAATTCCCAGTAGGATGCCACCCGAAAGAGATTCAATGTTATAATAATGCAAGACAAATCAATATGCATGTTTTTCAAAAAATAAATGAAAAATTTATAAGGAATTTTTTTTAAGGGAAACATGCTTTGAAATCAGAAATAAAGCTAAATTTTACCATGTTCTAATGGAAATAATAACATCACATGAGAACCAAGGGTAATCCCTATAGGATCTATCACTAGTGGGACCCTAAGAACCACCTACCTTGGTTAACATGATATAGATACCCTAACCCACAGCATCCTCATAAACTATCCATTAGAGGGGAATGCATCCCAAGGTCTAGTGGTATATGATAATCATCACATGTTTAGTCGGTGTTGTATCATCAAAACTTGTTAGAGGTAACTGGGCCTCGGCCCCACCAATCTGACTAGTATACTAGTATTAGTCCACCCACCTAGATACCTAGTATTCCATTTGTTCTTGATTTCCATTTCTCATGTCACATACACCACCTATCACACATTCATGAAATCAATAATAAAAAATACACAAAAAATCCACCAATTTTATAAACACACATCCAAAATTGAAAATATCTAAGATAATCATCCTTTCTCAATAGACAAACCATTTTTCAAAACCCCTTACTCACACATGTTCCTTGTTTGAAACATATAAGAAAACTAACCATTTTAATTTATAAAACCATATTTCAACCCATACTCACACTAAATTCCTTTGAAAACATATTCATTTCCACACACATAATATATATAACACATTTAAGAAGAAAATAAAAAATACCATAATCATCTAATAATGATAAATTAAGGAATCACATACCTCAATCTTGGAAATTTTGAGAATCCTATGGAAAACCACAGCCACACCACAAGGGGGCCCTATAAAAGAAATTTCATACCATAAACATCAGGATTAAATCCATAGAACCCTGGTTCGACCCATTTTAGCGAAACCAACCCATTGGAAAGATAAGAACCCGTGAAGGAAGAAGAATGAATCCAAGAAGAAAAAAGAAAATAAAGAAAGGAAGAACTTTCTTGATGATTCTTGAAGATCACATACCAAAACCACCCAAAATTTTGAGATCTAATGGAGAAAAGAAAAGAGGGGTGCCTAAGGATAGAAATCCTGAGTGGGGGAATAAATTTATGGAACTTGGGTTAAATTGGGGGAGGGAAATCTTGAGAATACATATTTTCAATGATCTAGATAGGCTAAACTATTTGGCTGAAAAATTTCCAAATTGTGTAGAAACTATACAGCCTCCTTTATCCAAGAGGAAAATTACCACACAGTTTTCCTAGGAAGGGTACACACCTATGAAAAATTCCATGAAGCCTCGCTAGTTCCAATGTCCATGGTGCATGATCTCTTCTGGGCCAGTGCACGGTTTCCCTAACCATGCACCAACTTTTCACCACCTACTGTCAGGTCCAAAAACTCCATATTTCACCAAAATTTCCTAATAAATCTAAGGGATAAATATTACCAAAAATAAAAAAACCTTAAATTAAAATCATGTATGTGAAAAACTTTTCATATATTTTCTTCTTAGAGACTCTTCTTAAGTTTCTCATAGAATGAGTTCTCGTGATGATGTTGGATGGTGACCTTGGGTGTAACAACTTAGATTTGTTTCAATGGAATGTCCCTTATAACTGTATAAAGGTTTCATAATTGGTGATGTTATAGTACATATTTTACATTCACCACATGATAGATTAAAAAAAATTATTATATTAACTTCACCATTACATTTAGAGAATAAATATATCAATGCAAATTAAAAGTGTTATAATGGGATAATAAGATAGAAAATAAGATGACTAAAATATGAATATTTTTATATTCTCAATACCATAGGATGATCTCATTCATAAGGAACATTATATAAACTAAAAAGAATGTTAGTAATGAAATATTCAATTTTAAAATAAAAATATATATATAACATTAAGAGAAAATAAAATTGAATGAAGAATGAATGAGATATGAGGAAATTATAAAAGTTCTCAAACCCATATGACTATTATAAATCAATCCATAAGAATGGTAATATTCTTGTTATAATATTAATTGATATTATTGTAATAGTAAAATGACAGTTAGAATAGTAACCTCACCTATGGGATAGTAAATTAATATTTCGTTAACTTATAAAAGGAAAATATATCAAATTTATATCATGAAACAAATAAATAAATGTTTTAAAAATGATATAACATGTGTTTTTGATTTATAAAACATGTACGTCTTATTTACATTTTTTTTCCAAAAATGAAAATTTTAAATGATGTTATTTTTCCTAAAATGGGTTTATAAAATTATATTATGTTTCATTATAATTATAATACACTATTATGAGATAATAAATAATAATTAAAAGTTCATAAAGATTACCATAAAATTAAAATTAGTATTTTTAAAATAAATAATCATTTTAGTTTAAAAAATTAATTTCATTGAATTAGAAAAATAATTTCATAAAATAGATTTATTTTTTTAATCTGCAGGTTGAAAATGGTTTGTGTAATTTTTTAATATTTTTCATAAATTATTTAATGTTTTTTGAATAGTGAAATGTGATAAATTATGTTATTTCACATTATATCTCAAATAAAATTATTAGTTAGTCACCACTGATGTAAGAAACTGTCAGCTCAAACTCACATGCATTAGTTACTATATTAAGTCACAATATTCATCATTATTGATAGTCTTGAGAAAAATAAATTAACTAATGTTTATTATACTCATGACACCCCTCTTCACTTCTTATAATTACCACCCATCGCCACCTCTTCACCTCACACCTTATAAGACTTGGATCATTCCAAATTTATACACAATTATCTTCCTAATCCTTCCAAAATGTTATAGTCCTACTAGTATCGCTGAATAGAAGGTCAATCATCCTTAAACGTTAGTATATGAGGAGACAGCCAATGGAATAGGTAAATTCTCAACCAAACCTCTTTCAATATTATTATTCATATACCATACCCCCCCCCCATATTTTTTACATCCACTATGAAATATTAGTCTAAGAATACTTAATATACTGATATGGTATTATTATGGTGGAATAATATAGAGAACCTATACCTTTACACATATTTTAACATGATTTTAAGCATAATTAACCATGAAATACAAAACAAGGATAATAAATTCTAGTGTATTTGGATGATTAGGTATAGAATTAGAAATCATGAAACCAAAATAAAACTTATTTTAGTTAATCTTCATAAAGAGATCTTAACTTACATTCACCCATTACAACTACATATGATAACCTTGGGAATACATAGACAAAAGGTATGAGCTAAAAATCCCATTAAGGAAGTAAATATAGGAATAAAGCATAGCATATGGGTTAGAAGACATAACAAGGTGAAATAAAAAGGAATGGAACATGAATAAACATAAGGAAAAATAAAATATATAATAAGAGATCATGGAATCATATAATTTTTGAAACAACGTACAATATGATATAAGGATGAGTCAAGGCTAACTGCTAAGACCATTTCACATGGCGGAGAAAATCCCATAAAGGAATCAGGTTCACTACATGTCCCAACATGACATCTCATGTAACTCTCCAAGGCTTTATAATATTTTAATTTATAAATAAATTTAATTTTATTACTTTATTTCTTTTTACACAACACCATGTTAAGCTTATGCTACACACAACAACGATTTGACTTGTTTTACATGTAAGGCCCAGTATTACCGAACGATAATATATTAAAAAATATTATTATTTAATATATAACTTAGCCATTAAAATAGTGGATATGAATTGTATTAACCATATTTTTAATTTTATATATATTCCATATAATTTTAACATTCATATTATATGACGTGATATAAGAACAAATTCAATTTTTCGGATAAAAGAAGTATTTTTCAAAAAATGCAGTTTTAACACATTTTAATGGGGAACTCATTTTAAATATAGTTTTTGACAATTTTATATGTTCTATTTGAAAAAATAAACTTATTATTTGTAATTGTGACATAAAAATTTACTTTGGCTGAATTTTTTGTATTTTTTTGATAAATTTAATATTTTATTTAATAGTTGAAAATATTGTATTTTAATTCAAAAATACTTTTCATCTAATTAATTTATATTGATATATCATCCTTTTAATTGGTATAAAAGTATAATAATATTTAATTCATAATTGAATCCAATTTAAGTCTTTTGAATCAATTTTACATTGAAATTTGATATAAGAACTATGTGAAATTTTGAACGTTTTACTTAAAAAACAGGTTTTCTTATTCCATCAATGGGATTAATTTTAATTAATTATGTCAATTCTATGTTTTGAATTTGGAAAAATAGATTCCATATTTTTAATCATATTGTTCAAATTATATAAATAGTTCCCTTTTATTTTTTAACTTTATGAATAGTAACTTTAGTAATAAATTTTATTATTGCGGTTAAGGGTAAATCAGGTAATTAAAGGTAATAATTATATAATTAAACTATCGAAATTGCCCTAAAACTTATCCTAATTTAATTGGACTATTTTTCTCCAAACAACATCATCCTTGGGTTGAATTTAGGATCACTTGGAGCCACTTGGATGACTTTAATGCATTTATAATATTATATTCAATGAAAAGTCATTTTTGTTACACTTTTTCTTTTAACAAGTATTTTTAAATGGGTGTTATAAAATAGATCTCTTAAACTATAAATATTTTTTAGAAATTTAAAATTATAACCTATATCGTGGTATTTTATTTATAATTTTTATGAAATAAATAATTAAATTAAATGGTAACATAGTGATGATCCAATAATTTCTTCATTAATAGAACAATCAAATAAATGATATTAAAAATATTAAAATAAATATAATATGACTTAATAAATGACATACACGAATTTTATAGATAAAATAGACATGTTAGTGATATATTTTAATAATTGGTTCGAAGTTATCCCATTGGTTTTATATTTTTAATAATGAAATAATTTAATAGTATGAAAATTGACATAAATGATACTATAAAACAAATAATATTTTATGAAATTTTATTAAATTCCTAAAAATCTATAATTCATCCAAATAACTAGGATAATGTCATATCTATCATAATAATTTATTTTTAATCATTTAACTGATACTTTTCTATGAAAATGATAGATATATTATTAAAATCAAAGAATGTGACAAAATTCCACACACTCATTTCTTATAAGTACAATAAATTTAATATAGGGGTAACCTATAAGTAAATTATATCATGAATATTATATTTAAATAAAAATATATCTACGTCATATTAATTTATTTATAATTTTTAGAGACTATATAAATACCATAAATAATGGGAAAATATGAAAGGAGTAATTATTTTATTAATATAAATATAAAATAAAATAATTTAAAAATATTAAAATAAGTATAATTTAATATATTTGAGGTGATCCATGAATTTTATAGGTTACTATGACATTTTAGGAGTTTATTCAATGATTTGTTTCAAATTTACCTTTTTATTTGGATATTATTTAAATCCAAAGAAATGAATAGTTTCAAAATTGACACTATTGATATTTTTAAAAATAAAACTTTATTAAATTATTTAAAAATCATAAAAATATTTAAAAATTATGAAGTGATAATTATAAGGTCTATAATTTCCTAAAGTTTTCAATTATGAAAAATTTACACCACATAAGTAAATATTTATAGAAATTTAATATTTAGAATATTATTACTATAATTAAAATTAAAAAGATTAATTGAGGACAAATGAAAATGATAAGGTTTAAAATAAAATAAAAACTTCTCTAAAATTAATTTTTTGAGATTATTTAGACCCATACTCATATTATCTTTGAAATAACTCACTTTGGAACTATTTTTAATTGAAATTTTATTTATATTAAATTAATAGTTTTGGAGTTTCCAAAGATGCATCTCCCCTACATTATAAAAGGGAACCACTACCTCTCTATTATTCACTCCTCTAAATTACTTTGTCTCATCCAAACAATTCCAAAATATCATCCCAACATTCCTCACTTAATCCTATAGGCCACACTTTGGTTATAAATACAACCTAAGGATTATTTTTGTGAAAATCAAAAAGAGATACCTAAAGAAGAGGAGGTCAACAAACTCTCGACTAAAGGAAAGAACAAGGTAATGGTTAATTTAACAACCTCATTATAATCCGAGGTTGTTTATACATAAGTGTCTACTGGGATATATTTATCATCCATTTCCATGTTTCTTAAAATGCAATTAAAAATATTATTGGCAATTTTATAAACTCATTTTTATCCATGTTTGACTTTTATAAAACATTTTG
This sequence comes from Viscum album, assembly GCA_963277665.1. Classification (NCBI taxonomy): domain Eukaryota; kingdom Viridiplantae; phylum Streptophyta; class Magnoliopsida; order Santalales; family Viscaceae; genus Viscum; species Viscum album. The sequence goes on from OY728131.1 coordinate 124,812,243, forward strand.
AAAGGAATATTTCTATCATTTTCCAAATGAGGTAACTTATGACCTTTTAAAAAAATTAAGGAAAGGATGTTTTTTTAACTTATACGGAATGAGTGGATATTTTTCAATATTATTAGGCCTTAAAATTTTGAATCTTACAATCTTATTTTCAAAAGAATTATTTTCTTTTATAATTGAGCAATTATTAAATGATTTCAAAGTAAAAAATGGATATTTTTCTCAAAGATATTTAATGATTTTATTATATTATTTTCATCTATGTCAACATATTTTGTTGGATTTTATTCATAATTGAGGTTGATTTATTATTCAATCTTCCATATTTTATTAAAGGTTTTATGATATGTTTGACTGTGGATGTGCTATTTTGATACTATTCATGGTTTATGGTTAAAGTATTAACATTTTGTATGTTATTTTTAATAAAAAAATTATGTTTCAACCTTTTCATATTAGAATTTCATTGGACTTAGTAAGTGATGGGTGAGGCTAGTTATAGTCCCTCGATGCATTGGTGGGTCTCATGAGACAATATTAGTGGGCTACAAACCCTTCATGTTTGTTTTCCAAACAATTTAACATTGTTAGGAGGATAGATCTTGACACAAATCAGATGGTATTCTACCCATATACTTAATCTTTAATGAGGATAGATCATGATAGAATCTATCTTGAGTATATATCTTGATAGTGCAGATGTTCATCATTATGCATTCCCTCATTATGATTTTAGTTTTGGATATTCCATATGATTATTCAACTAGTAGAATATATATAGTTATTGTTATTTTATATGGTATTATTTATTCTTATCATGTTATAATAAATATTATGTTTAAAGGGATTGTTTTTAATTTATACATATTTCCTTATGGTTTATGATTATTTATTCATAATAGACTCTATTGCATGCTTACACTAACTGATCAACTGAGCTCACCCCTTTCTTATGCATTATTTTATCAAGATTTCAAGAAGTGTATTATAAATGATATGATGGGTTAAGCTAGGATAATTATGGAATTCTCAAAGTATATTCTATGTTGTATTATATGTTTTGAATTGTAATGCAATGTTGATGAATGTATTATATTTTCCACAACTTATAAATAGATCAGTCCTTCGGTATTTGATTCCTTGAAATCATTCCAATATATTAAAATAATGCACTGGCTAGAGGATTTGGGGTCAGGGAATTACAGTTGGTATTAGGGAAATTTTAGCAAAAACCTTGGAATCTAGATTTAGAAAACATAGATTAAGGAACATTACCCTAAGATAGACTTTTAGGATAAGTATATAAGAAAATATTACAATTTTGGTATTGTAGAGATTATGTGGGTATTACTATAAAAATAAATCCATCCTTGGATACTATAAATGGATGTGGTTCTGGAACATATATACTTTGGACTAATAACTCTGACAAGGTGTTTTTGTCTTGACTTGAGGTAACCCGGTACATGACAATGGGAATTACTGCACACCTGGTTTGACAATCCTGGGGGATATGCTTATGATAATTTAAATTTTCATTACAAACCATTATGATGGATTTAAAAGTAAATACGTCCCCAAAGAAACCATGTTTATGATTATGACATTAAATATGCATAATGTTTTCAATTTATGCTTCATATTTTGAAATTAAACATTATAATTCATAACCTAATCTAGTGAATGTCATTTTCTAGAAATAGCACCTAGTGGAAGAAATGAAAATCGTATGAACACATGTAATCCATGTGGGGATTACCCTCCTATGAAAGATAATGATAGTGGATCTTGTGATATGACTAGTGTTGAACAGCTTATAACCGCACTGGGATAGCTAACTCAGGTTATGAATAATAACCTAACCCATATGGAGAAACCTGATCCAAAAAGAGGAGGATCAATGTTAGAATATTTCATGAGACAACAACCTCTAACATTCAATGGGACTACTAATCCATTTTGGCTATGTAATGGATAAGTTCCTTAGAGAAGATATTTATTTCTTTTGGGTGTAACGAAGGGAAAAATTGACATAGTAGTTTATCGTCTCTTAGGATATATGGATCAATGGTGGTCACAAAATCAAAACACCAAGGAATATGAAGAAGAATTAAATATGGAATACAGGTATTTTTAATAACTTTTATTATTAAAATAATTTCCTCGTTAATAGCGAGGTGATATGGAGAGGCAGTTTCTAAGTCTAAGGAAAAATGAAGATGAGAATTTTGTGAAATATGAGGCCAAATTTACAAGGTTAGCAAGGAATACTAAGCACTATATATATAACACAAGGAGTATGATTGATCATTTATTTGATGGGTTAAATCCATTTCTCTGAAATGATTTGGTCTCTAAAAAATTCTCATCATATAAAGATATAGTCTCATGTACTATTAAGACAGAGAAATAATTCTCTAAGTCTTATTAATTTAAGGGAAATTAAGAGAAGAAAATGAGCACAAGAGCCTCAGGCCAGTTGGTGAGAACTCGACAAGTGAATCCAAGAGACCTGAGTTCAAAACTGGATAGAGACATATTTCCAGTATAGTAGTCGGTACTGTATCAGGCACTGTAGCTGATATTGCAGTAGACACTATTTGGTACTGTAGTAGCAGGAACTATTCATCTGTTTGGACTTTTGGGCCACTGGTTTGGGCCTCGGTTCCTTTAAGTCCTTCGTTCCACCCAATGCCTTCAGGACAATAAGGCTTTCGGGACACCTCAAGGCCTTCAGGCCACCTCAAGGCCTTCAAGTAACCTAAAATTTTTCTTAATGATTAGATAGACACTACAAGGAGAAAACTTGAGATGGGGATCAGAGCAGGAGAATTCACCAGAGAAGAAGCTAATAGGATTAGTCAGAAAGAGAGGGTATGGAATTATCATCAGGACTAGCCTATGCTTACAAGGAAAGCCTACCTGAATAGCCATGTGAAGGTAGAGAGCTAATATCACAATGAGGAATCTAGGAGGAGGAGTTCCAAGTATAGAGTGTATAATTTCCTTAGGCCTACTGGTCATGTAATCTATAAACCTACGGACCTTATAAGGGTTCCCCCTCATCCCTTGAAAGTTAGGTTATCAAAAAACAAATAAAAAAAGATGGCCTTCATGCCATTCAAGATAAGAGAAGAAAATAAAGGTGGACTAAGAGATGAATGAAGGGAATAAGGGAAGGAAAGATTTTCCCACATATGATAATTGTGGAAAGAATCTCCCTGGTAATTGATTGAAAGGATTCAGTGTTTTTCATAAGTGTGGAGAAAAGGGTCACTAGGAAAAAAATGCAAAGGGAAGCTGGAAAAGACTCATATTCAGTGTTTCAACCATAGTGAAATGGGGAACTACACAAATAAATGTCCTAAGCGTCAAGGAAATATAGCTCAGAAAAATAAAATGGATCAATGTCAATATTATATTGTTACTATAGTCAAAATCTAATAATTAATGTATTTTTTTTTCAGATTCAATAATTATATAATTTGAATATTTTATTAGCAATTTACCAGTTATAAGAATTATAGAATATATTAGGATTATACTAAAATACTTATTATTAAAGGATCTTGAAGTATAACGGTTTTAATGTGATAAAAGAATTCATATTTTTGGTACGTGATAATTAAATAAAATTTACATTTGAGGAAAATCTAATGATAAGATTGATTTTGGAAATTTATAGACCATATTGGACTGTTAATTTAGACATAAGTATTTTAGTTGAGCCTCAAAGTTGGAATGGATCATGTTGAACATTGGATATTATTGTTTGAGTATAAAACATTTCTTTAATGTTGAATATACAAAGGTTAATTCTGGAATGTTATAATAATATATTTTTAGAAAACTTAATACTCTTAGGTTGGGTGGAAATCAATCATGTTCGGTAAGTCCATAATGCTTGAACCCATAACCGAAGGGAAAAAACGGTGCATCACCTACCACTGTCCTACGTGATGTCCTAGTCAGTATAACCTAGTGTTCTTTATGTAAATGGTATGAAAGATGAAGACTAATTTCATTTTTGGAACACTATATGAATAAGATAAATAGAATATTTGGAAATTTTATTAACTTTTGAAGTGAAAGATGAGTTTGTGGTAGGAATTAGTTAAAGGATGAAACTCTACTTGTCAAGAAAGTATGCTTCCTTATGTTTTTATTCTATGAATTAAATTAATTCTTCATCTCTAAAGTAAAGGATCTTGAAACCAAAAATGTTATTATAGTAATTTTTATGATGAATCAAATGTTCCCTTAGATCATCGCATATTTAAAGCTTTGTGATTATTAACTTTCTTGTGATCATCTTCTCTACCACTCTCAATGAGAACATGATGGATAGATTTTTCTTTCATGTCCATGTTTTCCTACTTGGAACCCTTTTATGTGTTATCTATAGTGACCTTCATACTTCCCTTTGTTTATTTTAAAGTGGGTTCATCATTATTCGTCTTCTAATTTGTGATTTCAACAAAGATATTTTTTTATATGTCAAACCCCTAGTTTTTTTTCCCGAGTTTAAATTGAGATGATATAATTTATTAAAGGAGGGTAAAATGTAAAACCCAGAGACTTTATAATATTTTAATTTCTAAATAAATTTAATTTTACTACTTTATTTCTTTTTACACAACACCATTTTAAGCTTACACTACACACAATATTGAGTTGACTAGCATTACACGCAAGGCCTAGTATTACCAAACAATAATATATTAACAAAATATTATTATTTAATATATAAACTAGACATTAAATATTAAGTTATGAATATTATTAACCTAATTTTAAATTAAATATATATTCCATATAATTTTAACATTCATATTATCTGACATTATATAAGAAAAAACTCAATTTTTTGAATAAAAGAAATATTTTTCAAAAAATATAGATTTATCGCCTTTTGATGGAAACCCCATTTTAAATGTATTTTTGACACTTTTATAAGTTATATTTGATGAAATAAACTTTTTATTTTGAATAAGGATATCAAAATTTACTTTGGTTAATTTTTAGGTATTTTTCTGAAATTTTTCATATTTTAATGAATATTGGAAAATACTGCATTTTAATTCAAAGCTGTTTTTCATATAATTTATTTATATTGAGAGATTGTCATTTTAATTGGTTTTAAAGTATAATTATATTGTTAGTTTATCATTTAATTTAATTTAATCAATTTTAATCAATTTCACATTGAAATTGGATATATAAACTCTATGAACTTTTGAACATTTTACTTAAAAAACATGTTTTCTTATTCCATCAACGGGATTAATTTTAATTAATTTTGAAGTGCACTGTGTTGAATTTGTTGTCAATAAGGTATGTTGTTGATCAGAAGATGTCAAATAATGAATGTATGTCAAGGAGAGTCAATATGTGAATGACAAAGGCTATGATGGTGTTGGTGATGAATGGAGGATGGCCATTGTGTTAAGATGAATGTCACTTAGGAGATTCACTAAGTGGCATAAGTGTTTATGGTTGAAACATTCATCCATTTTGATATCAGACGATTGTAGAACTGTTCTTAATGTTTCAATACTTGTATCAAGATGATACTAAGTTACACCACTTGAAGAATGGATGATGATGGAGCATCATCATTACATCAGACGATTGTTGAGATGATATTTATGTTCATAAAACTTGTATCCTGATGATACAATGTCACAAAAATGTTAGAAGACCATGCATTGTTAAGAAAATGCATGAGGAGATGAAGATGATCCATCCACACCTCCTAAGTGGATGAAGTGAGCTAAAGAAGTCCATGCACTATCACTTAGTGCATGTGAATTAGAAGAGGATCCAACTTAATCTCTGATTGGATCAATGAAGAACATGGAAGAAATTATGTGATTAAGGAGGTCGGTTAAAGATGAAGACCCTTCAGGAATTCGATATCCTAAGTGAAGATCATATGAGAGTAGGATTGATTAATTCCTAAGAAGAAGAGAAATGATGAAGAATGAGGATTTATTAAGGAAATGAAGAAGAATGGCTTGGAATGAATGGCATTTGGCATATTTCACTTGGGAGTACTTTGTTTTTATACAAAGTATTATTTTGTCCTTTGCCAAAAAAAAAAATTGGCCAGCCACGGGTTCAACCCCAAGGCACATGTGGGCCTAGGCGCCACGCCCATGGGGGATCCCATGGAGCAAGCCCAAGGCAGCAGGAGGCTACGCGGTGATCAAATCCGCACGGCAGGGGCACACAGCGCGCGCCCGCGAGAGGTAGCGTGAGCGCCAGTGGCGCGCCCGAGTGGCAGGGGTGGGCGCAAGAGCGCGCCCGCAGAGAGAACTCTGTGCGGGGCGGCACCGAGAGGGGAGAAGTTCAATTGCAGCGAAGGGGGGAGCGATTGTTTATTAAAGCGCGAGAAAACTGGGCTGTGTTTCAATGTGGGACACGGAAAAAATCTCCAGGAGCGGATCCTGGCCACATGATTGATCGCGCGCCAGATCTCGACCACACATCTAATCCGCTGTGGCCCGTTCAGATCCAGGTCGTTGAAGATTAATTGATCGCCTGATCCGACGGCTCCCCATCCGTCTTTAACCTCGAGCTCGCCCAAAGGCCACCCGCGACGTCGCCTGAACCAGAGGCCATCCGACCACCTGATTTTGAGTTTCCGGCCACCTCCGACGAAGCTAAAGGCTCCATCCGGCTCGTCTGTCCCTAACGAACACATCCATGCAAGAAAGAAGCACGCATGCATAGTAGTGAGGAATTTTCTCTAAGGCCGAGGCATGAGAAGCTGCCGAAGGCCATGAGGATTATTTCTTTGCATGGATTGGATTTAGACGAAGGTCGTGCATGCGTTCTAAGTCGCATGCACGTGGAGGAGAAAAATAAAGAAGAAAGAACTCACGTGGGATAGTAGAGAAAATCAAGATTTTCAAAATCTTGAAATACCCGAAAACTTCGGGGATTCAAAAGTTATCTCACGCGGATTAACCGCACCGCCTCTTCCTATATAAAGAGAGGATGAGACCTCGGTGCAGCTTGATGATCCTTTGCTGAAACTTCGAAGTCCCGTGAGAGCTCCCAAAGTCTCACGAAGAACAGCCTGCGCGCATCACTTGCGCGGCAGCAGCCCGGAGCTTTCCTAGCTCCGTTTGGTTCCTTTTGCGCACTCCTTGCGTGAAAGAAGAAAGGGAGGTCCCCTGCGTGCTACCCCTTTGCACGACAGGAAGGAGAGGTTGGGAAGCGCGACCTTGCGTGCTCCCTCTGTGCACCGCGCCCCCTGCGCGGAAGTGGTGCCTTGTGCACCCAAGTGTGTCTTGCGCTTTGAAGAATAAGTGAAGTTCGCGTCTCAAACAGCCCTTGCGCGCCTCCTTGATGATTGAGTTCGGTTGAATAATATCTCACCCACGGGTTAAGTGTGTGCAAGGCAGTATACCACACTTTGTGTGTGTGTGGTAAGTGGAGAAGAAGACTCGAGGCTTTGAGTGCACAAAGAATTAACAAGGCTGGGGCCTTATGTGTGTGCATTCTTGAAGAGTGAAGACCAACACACTTTTGTGTGTGTGTGCAATTCAAGTGAAGGCCGAGACTTGCATGCCTTGTGTGCAAAGTGAAGGAGGGATGCCTTAGGCATTTGTGTGTGCAAATTAGAGGAGGCCAAGGCTTAGTGCCTTATGTGAGCAACAAGTGAAGACCTAGCATCTTGGGTGTATGCTAAGTGAAAAACAAGAACACCCTAAGACCATTTAAGTGTGTTCCATGTCCTATGAAGACCACACTTTGTGTGTGAAGTGAAGAAGGTCGAGAGGAAGTGTGTGCAAGTGAAGGAGGCCAAGCCTTGTGTTTGCTAATTGATCAAAGGAAGTGTGTGTGTGCAAACAAAACAAGTAGGCCAAACCTAGTGTTTGCACTAAAAGTGTAAACACCTAGAATAAGAAGACATCCACACAAAGAAGAACACACATTTATGTGTGTAAGCAAATTGAATTAAGTGTGTGAAGTTCAAGGAAGGTGTGTGCTTGAAGTGATTACATCCTTTGTGGGTTGATTGCACCAAGAGAAGAATAAGGGGAGTGCATGCTTGCATGCATGCACGTGCACACGTGAACAAGCTCAAATCTGGTTGTGTGCATCTGAGTTGACCAAGACCAGGAGTTATTGAAGAGTTTTGAGAAGCCATGAAATCAGTGCATGAAGATGCAGAGTTACCATGCACTTAGTGCATGAAGTTGTTATGAAGTGAGACTGAAGCCAGAATGAATTTGAAGACATCAGTTGTCTGAGTATTCAGTAGTTGGAGAGAAGCTAGGTCATCCTGAGAAGAAGGAGATAAATCCTGAGCAAGACGAGAAGACATGATCTAGTGATCAGAAGTGAAGAGCAAGGCCGACAGTCTTTATCCCAGACTGCTGAAGATATTTGAAGAAGCTTAAAGTGAAGAAGAGCTACTCGTGTGACTCGAGGAGCCAGGAGAAGCCCCCTGTGAGACTCAGGGTGGAAGAAGTCTTCAGTGGGATTCTGGAGCAGGCCAGTGGGACTCTGGTAACACTATGGGATGCAGTATAAAGACCCTCCTGTGGGACTCAGGAGAGATACAGTGGGATGTTGTATCGACCATTGTAATTTTAATAGGTTATAATGGAGAAACCATGTTGGGGTGTATAACCAACATGGAAAGGACGTAGGCCTTTGGTGTCGAACCTTGTAAATCCTTGTGTCCAGTGCCTTTACATTTACTGCATCATTCGAGGAAAGGCTGAGAGATACAAGAAGAGTGGATCGAGGCCTTAACAAGCCATAGAGGTTTAATTGATAAAGAATCAATTAGTAAAAAGTTTTAAGGGATCACTGATTCACCCCCCCCCCCCCCCCCCCTCTCAGTGATTCACACTGATCTGGGCACTTCAATTGGTATCAGAGGGAGGTTACCTCTAAAAGATCCAAGAGAGTCTATATGGAGTGCAGATTTGAGGAAATGAAAGAACAGCCTCAGATGGAGATATCTGCCAAGACTCTGAAAAACAGAATGAAGAAATAGGCAAAGAAGATGAGGAAGAAGGTTGTTGCAATCATAGAAACTCCTTCTATGGAAAGAAATGTGAAAGTCACATCAGATGACAATTCCTTTTATCATTCTTCTGATGAAGCCTGCTCTAGCTGTGATGAAGATAGAAGAAACAATGATCTTCTAAATGCAATCAAATATCTTCATAAGACAGTCCCCAAGGAAGTGTCAATGTGTATAGCTACAGGCATCCTTGATCTTCAAGAAGAAAAATTACAGCTAGAAGATGAATCCAATTCTCTGGAAGTCCAATTGGAAAAAAGGGTTGGCATAATCAACACTCTCAGAAAGCTGGTGAATGCCAAGGATGAAACGGTTTACCTTTGCAATGAAAGATATGAAGACACTACTGAAGAATTGCAAAGAATACTTTCTGAGAAAGAATTCTTTATGATAATGGTTAAAGAAGTTTTTCATGCACTGGAAAAGAGGCACAAAGTTTCAATGATTGATAGAGATGCTCAAATTGAAGACAAAGTCAAAATGGTGAAGGAGCTTGACAACTCATTGAATGAAATAATGAAGGTTCATGATGACCAGATGGAACAGCTGAAATAGAATTGGGAAGGTAGGCTAAAATTGTTTGAGGATGAGAAGAACTCCCTCAACATGAAATGCTTTGAACTGGAGGTGATATTGAAAAATCTGCAATCACCCAAAGCTAAAGCCTCTCAGTCAGCTGAAAGGAGAAATGTTGCTACTCAAGTATGCATTGAGTAGGATGATTATAAAAGAAATACATCCTCTAATGAAAGGGAAACATCTTCTAAAAAGAAGGTACCATCCATACCATCTTCTACTCATGCTTCTAAAAGTGTTTCTACATAAAGTGTAGGATGGAAGAATGAATCCAAACAAGTATGGATGAAGACAGTGAAGAAAGAATGCTCTCCTGAAACAACACAGAAAGTCAAGAAAAGTACCCAACAATCAGAAGGGCTGAAGAGGTCAAGATTTGTGGGTCAGTGTTGGTGTTGTAATAAGTATGGGCACTGTGCAAAGTATTGTTGGTACAATCCACTGAATGTCAAAGTACAAAAGAAGCCCATGCCAAGGGGGAGCAAGCCAGATGAAAAGAAGCAGCATCCACAGGTCCAGAGACATATATTTGCTGCAAATAGATTTGGATTACTTGACAACATCTGGGATGATTGCAAAAGTGGTCAAAAAGATACATGTCAATCTCCAACTGTATCCAGAGCTCAAAAGAAGAAAAGATCACAGAACCTGGCTCAGAAAGAATCCTTGGGAAGCAAACAGAAGAAAGGTGACAATGCTCCCAAGAAGATGTTGAAAAACTAAGAGAAGTCCTTGGATTCTAAGTCCAAGAAGGGTGATGCATCCAGAAGGACCACCAAGAAAATATGCTTCTACTGTGGAAAGAAAGGTCATAACATGGATCTTTGTGAACAAGCCATGGAACTGAATAGAAGCAGACTAGACTCAAAAAGACAATTAATCCAGAAGAAGCAGAAAGGATTGATTGAAAACAAGTTGCCTAAGAAAGGTAGCTTGAAAGCATCAAAAGAACCATGTGGAACTTCCAGAACTGAAGCCACACTTCCAAGTGACTTACTTGTCATATGGCCAAATCACTTGCAACTTTCCAGAGAACTACAAAGAGTTGAAGATAAAGTTCTGGCAATTGCTAAGGCAAAAGGAAACAAAAGATTTCACATGAAGATGTGTTGAGATCCACACCAGCACAATCATCATTGAATATCAGATGTGCAAGTGTGAAGAATGTTGAAAATGGGGCATCTCGGTTGGGAGAATCTTCTCAACCTTGTTGTTCACATTGATGAACCAAGGAAATTCCATCTTATTCCCTTATACTTCTGGTATTTACATGTGCTAACATTTCAAGGAATTGAAGATGATGATCATTCTCATCTGGAGAGTGGTTTGGACAGAATGGAGTGCACCCCTTGAGGGGGAGCCAATCTGTAGAATATGGGATTCTGAGATTTAATACCATCTTGAGAAAAGTGAAGGTATTCCAATCATACTTTCATCCCTTGTTTCTTAATTGTATTCATCATGACAATTAAGGGGGATTATTTATTGAAGGAAAATGGATGAAAGGGGATCTTTATCTTTGCAATGAACTTTCTAATGAGTTTTGTGGAGTATGTGCAGGATCTAGCAAATTATTGATATATCTGAAAAATTTCAAACCCCTTGAAGCATGATCTCACATGTACAGTGAATTTTGGACATCATTGAGTTCCTTGGTTACATCACTCTTGTTTTCTACACCGGGTTAGCCCAAGTAGACTTGGAGTTGATTTACTAAAGGTTCTTTGCTAATGAGAACATGTGACATTATCCCTCTCTCAGTTTTTTTCAAGAAAATAATTTTCAAATTGAGGAAGTGATATTTTGAAAAGGAACCACACCACACCTTTGAATTTGGTTTCCAATAAGGGGGAGAAAAGCTGACATATTTCCCTAGAAATGTGTGGCACACATATTGACCCATTCATATGTGTTCTACTGATTGGATTGACAATATGTGCTCTAGTGGTATTGACAACAAATACAAAGGGGAGATTGAAGTGCACTGTGTTGCATTTGTTGTCAATAAGGTATGTTGTTGATAAGAAGATGTCAAAGAATGAATGGATGTTAAGGAGAGTCAATATGTGAATGACAAAGGCTATGATGGTGTTGGTGATGAATGGAGGATGGCCATTGTGTTAAGATGAATGTCACTTAGGATATTCACTAAGTGGCATAAGTGTTTATGGTTGAAACATTCATCCATGTTGATATCAGACGATTGTAGAACTGTTCTTAATGTTTCAATACTTGTATCAAGATGATAATAAGTTACACCACTTGAAGAATGGATGATGATGGAGCATCATCATTACATCAGACGATTGTTGATCTGATCTTTAAGTTCATAGAACTTTTATCCTGATGATACAATGTCACAACATTGTTAGAAGACCATGCATTGTTAAGACAATGCATGAGGAGATGAAGATGATCCATCCACACCTCCTAAGTGGATGAAGTAAGCTGAAGAATTCCATGAACAATCACTTAGTTCATGTGAATTAGAAGATGATCCAACTTAATCTCTGATTGGATCAATGAAGAACATGGAAGAAATTATGTGATTAAGGAGCTCGGTTGAAGATGAAGACCCTTCAGAAATTCGATATCCTAAGTGAAGATCATATGAGAGGAGGATTGATGAATTTCTAAGAAGAATAGAAATGAAGAAGAATGAGGAGTTATTAAGGAAATGAAGAAGAATGGCTTGGAATGAATGGCATTTGGCATATTTCACTGGGGAGTACTTTGTTTTTATACAAAGTATTATTTTGTCCTTTGCCAAAAAAAAATAAAATTTGGCCATCCACGGGTTCAACCCCAAGGCACATGTGGGCCTAGGCGCCACGCCCATGGGGGATCCCATGGAGCAAGCCCAAGGCAGCAGGAGGCCATGCGGTGATCAAATCCGCGCGGCAGGGGCGCACAGCGCGTGCCCGCGAGAGGCAGCGTGAGCACCAGTGGCGCGCCCGAGTGGCAGGGGTGGGCGCAAGAGCTCGCCCGCAGAGAGAACTCAGTGCGGGGCAGCACCGAGAGGGGAGAAGTTCAATTGTGGTGAAGGGGGAGCGATTGTTTATTAAAGCACGAGAAAACTGGGCTGCGTTTCGATGTGGGACGCGGAAAAAATCTCCAGGAGCGGATCCTAGCCACACGATTGATCGCGCGCCAGATCTCGGCCGCACATCTAATCCGCCGCGGCCCGTTCAGATCCAGGCTGTTGAAGATTAATTGATCGCCCGATCCGACGGCTCCTCGTCCGTCTTCAACCTCGAGCTCGCCCAAAGGCCACCCACGACGTCGCCTGAACCAGAGGCCATCCAACCACCTGATTTTGAGTTTCTCGCCACCTCCGACGAAGCTAAAGGCTCCATCCGGCTCGTCTGTCCCTAACGAACACATCCATGCAAGAAAGAAGCACACATGCATAGTAGTGAGGAATTTCGGCTGAGGTCGAGGCATGCGAAGCTACCGAAGGCCATGAGGATTATTGCTTTGCATGGATTGGATTTAGACGAAGGTCGTGCATGCGTTCTAAGTCGCATGCACGTGGAGGAGAAAAATAAATAAGAAAGAACTCGTGTGGGACAGTATAGAAAATCAAGATTTGAAAAATCTTGAAATACCCAAAAACATCGGGGATTCAAAAGTTACCTCACGCGGATGAACCGCACCGCCTCTGCCTATATAAAGAGAGGCCGAGACCTCGGTGCAGCTTGCTGATCCTTTGCTGAAACTTCGAAGTCCTGTGAGAGCTCCCAAAGTCTCGCGAAGAACAGCCTGCGCGCATCACTTGCGCGGCAGCATCCCGGAGCTTTCCTAGCTCCGTTTGGTTCCTTTTGCGCACTCCTTGCGCGAAAGAAGAAAGGGAGGTCCCCTGCGCACTACCCCTTTGCGCGACAGGAAGGAGAGGTTGGGCAGCGCGACCTTGCGCGCTCCCTCTGTGCACCGCGCCCCCTGCGTGGCAGTGGTGCCTTGTGCACCCAAGTGTGTCTTGCGCTTTGAAGAAGAAGTGAAGGTCGCGGATCAAACATCCCTTGCGCGCCTTCTTGATGATTGAGTTCGGGTGAATAATATCCCACCCACGGGTTAAGTGTGTGCAAGGCAGTATACCACACTTTGTGTGTGTGTGGTAAGTGGAGAAGAAGACCCGAGGCTTTGAGTGCACAAAGAATTAACAAGGCTGGGGCCTTATGTGTGTGCATTCGTGAAGAGTGAAGACCATCACACTTTTTTGTGTGTGTGCAATTCAAGTGAAGGCCGAGACTTGCATGCCTTGTGTGCAAAGTGAAGGAGGGAGGCCTTAGGCATTTGTGTGTGCAAATTAGAGGAGGCCAAGGCTTAGTGCCTTATGTGAGAAACAAGTGAAGACCTAGCATCTTGGGTGTATGCTAAGTGAAGAACAAGAACACCCTACGACCATTTAAGTGTGTTCCATGTGCTATGAAGACCACACTTTGTGTGTGAAGTGAAGAAGGTCGAGAGGAAGTGTGTGCAAGTGAAGAAGGCCAAGCCTTGTGTTTGCTAATTGATCAAAGGAAGTGTGTGTGTGCAAACAAAACAAGTAGGTTGAACCTAGTGTTTGCACTAAAAGTGTAAACACCTAGAAGAAGAAGACATCCACACAAAGAAGAACACACATTTATGTGTGTAAGAAAATTGAATTAAGTGTGTGAAGTTCAAGGAAGGTGTGTTCTTGAAGTGATTACACCCTTTGTGGGTTTATTGCACCAAGAGAAGAAGAAGGGGAGTGCATGCTTGCACGCATGCATGTGCACACGTGAACAAGCTCAAATCTGGTTGTGTGCATCTGATTTGACCAAGACCAGGAGTTCTTGAAGAGTTTTGAGAATCCATGCAATCAGTGCATGAAGATGCAGAGTTACCATGCACTTAGTGCATGAAGTTGTTCTGAAGTGAGACTGAAGCCAGACTGAATTTGAAGACATCAGTTGTCTGAGTATTCAGTAGTTGGAGAGAAGCCAGGTCATCCTGAGAAGAAGGAGATAAATCCTGAGCAAGACGAGAATACCTGATCTAGTGATCAGAAGTGAAGAGCAAGGCCAGTAGTCTTTATCCCAGACTGCTGAAGATACTTGAAGAAGCTTAAAGTGAAGAAGAGCTACTCGTGTGACTCGAGGAGCCAGGAGAAGCCCCCTGTGAGACTCAGGGTGGAAGAAGTCTTCAGTGGGATTCTGGAGCAGGCCAGTGGGACTCTGGTAACACTGTGGGACGCAGTATAAAGACCCTCCTGTGGGACTCAGGAGAGATACAGTGGGATGATGTACCGACCATTGTAATTTTAATAGGTTATAATGGAGAAACCATGTTGGGGTGTATAACCAACATGGCAAGGACGTAGGCCTTTGGTGCCGAAGCTTGTAAATCCTTGTGTCCAGTGCCTTTACATTTACAGCATCATTCGAGGAAAGGCTGAGAGATACAAGAAGAGTGGATCGAGGCCTTAACAAGCCATAGAGGTTTAATTGATAAAGAATCAATTAATAAAAAGTTTAAAGGGATCACTGATTCACCCCCTCCCCCTCTCAGTGATTCACACTGATCTGGGCACTTCAAATTTCTTCTAATAATTTGTTTTTAATTTGGAAAAATTGATTCCATATTTGGAACAATAAGGTAAAAATTATGTAAATAGGTCCCTTTTATTTTAATACATTATGAATAGTATCTTTAGTAATAAATTTTATTACCACAATTAAGGGTAAATCAGGTAATTAAAGATAAAAATTATATTATTAAAATATAAAAATTACCATAAATATTGTCTAAATTTAATTATATGAAATTTTTTCAAACTAAATAATACTTGGGTAGAATTTAGGACCACTTAGAGCCACTTGGGTAACATTAATGTATTTGTAATATTATATTCAATGAAAAGTAATTTTTGTTACACTTTTGATTTTAACAAGTAACTTAATTTTAATATGGGGTTATATAGGGGATATCATTGAATGTAAATATTATTTATAAATATAAAATTATAACCTAAATTATGGAAATTGTTTTTTAATTTTTATAAAATTAATAATTAAACTAAATGGGGACACAATGATGTTGTGATAATTGCTTCATTAATAGAATAATAAAATAAATGATGTTAAAAATATTAAAATAAATATAATATGACATAAAAAATGACATATAAAAATTTTATAGATAACATATAGATTTTAGTAACCTATTGAAAGTATTTTTTTGAAGTTAAAATGTTTTTTTTATATTTTCAAAAATAAAAAAAAATTAATATTATCAAAATTGACATAAATGATACTTTAAAAGAAATGACCTTTTATTAAATGTTATAAAATTCATAAAAATATAAAATTCATCCAACTAACTATAATAATATCAAATATATCCTAATAATATATTTTGAATCATTTAATGAAAACTTTTCCATGAAAATGATATAGATATTATTAAAATCAATGAATGTGATAAAATATCACACACTCATTTATTATAAGTACAATAATTTTAATATAGGGATATATTGTACATAAATTAGATCATGAATAGTATCTGGAAAGATAAAATAATTATCTACGTCCTAGTAATTTATTTAGTTAAAATGTTTAGAGACTAAATAAATACCATAAATAATGACACAATAGTTAAGAAGTAATTATTTTATTAATGAAAATATCAAATAAATGATTTTAAAATTATTAAAATATATATAATTTAACATAATTTAGATGATCCATGAATTTTCTAGGTTACTATGATATTTTAGGAGTGTATTAAAATATTTTTTTCTAATTTTTTTTTGGATTTTATTTAAAGTCAAAGAAATGAATAGTGTCATAATTGAAACTATTGATATTTTATAAAAATAACATTTTATTAAATTATTTTAAAAATCATAAAAATATTTAAAAACTAAAAAGTGATAATTATAATCTCTATAATGTCATAAAGTGTCCAATTATGCAAAATTTATACTATATAAGTAAATATTTATAACCTTTTAAGATTTAGAATACTATTACTACAATTAAAATTAAATAGATTAATTAAGGATAAATAAAAATGATAAGGTCTAAAATAAAATCAAAACATGTCTAAAATTAATTGTTTGAGATGACTTTGAACCATCATTATCTTATATTTTAAATAACTCACTTTTTAGCTATTTGGAATTGAAAATAATTTTATATTAAATTAATAGTTTTGAAGTTTCCAAAGACACTCCCCCCCTCTCTTATAAAAGGGCACATATCCTTCTCTTTTATGCACACCTCTAAATCCCTTTCGCTCGACCAACCCCTTCCCACATCTCCTCCCAACTTCCCTTTATTCATCCTAGAGTCCATATTTTGGGAATAAATCCAACCTAAGGAGTCCTTTTTGGAAAATTAAAAGGATATACCTAAATAAAAGGAGGTTAATGCACCCTCAATTAAATTAAGGTACAAGATAATGGTTAATTTCACAACCATATTATTATCCAAGGTTTTTTATACATAAGTATCTACAAGGAAATATTTATCATCCATGTCCATGTTTCTTAAAATTTAATTCAAAATATTATAAAAAAAAATTTATTGGTCATTTTTACCTACGTTTGACTTTTATAAAATGTTTTGAAAGGAATATTTCCATCATTTTCCAAATGAGGTACTTTATAACCTTTTCAAAAAAATTAAGGAAATAATGTTTTTCTAATATATACATCACGAGAGGCTATTTTTCACTGTCATGACACCTTAACATTTTGAAGCTTCCCTTACAAGATATAAGGTTATTTTCAAAACAAATGTTTTCTTTTATAATTGAGTGCCTTTCAAATGATTTCAAAGTAAAAAAGGAGATATTTCTCTCAAAGTTATTTAATGATTTTATTATATTATTTTCATCTATATCAACATCCTTTATTGGATTTTATGATTAATTGAGGTTGATTTATTATACAATCTTACATATTGTATTGAAGATTTTATGATATGTTTGATTGTGGATGTGGTATTTTGATACCATTCATAGTATATGGTTAAAGTATTTACATTTCGTATTCTAGTTTTAATAAAAATGTTTTTTTTTATGTTTCATCCTTTTAATTTGAGGAATGGTTAGAATTAGTAAGTGATAGGCAGGGACCTCTATAGCCCCTTGATGCATTAGTAGGTCTCACGAGATGAAATTAGTGGGCGACAAACCCTTCATGTTTGTTTTCCAAGCAGTTTAACATTGTCCAGAGGATAGATATTGACACAAATCAGACAAATTTTTACCCATATGCTTAAACTATCATGATGACAGCTCTTTAAAGTATCTATTATGAGTATATATCTTGATAGTACAGATGTCCAGCATTATTCATTCCCTTATTATGATATTAGTTATGGATATTCCACATGATTATTCAACTAGAAGAATATTCATGGTTATGCTTATTTGATATGGTATTATTTATTATTTCCATATTATATGTTTACTCTTACTAAGCATTTGATCTCACCCATTTCTTATGCTTTATTTTCCCAAGATTCCAAGAAGTGTATTTTGACTGATACACAGGGTTAATCTAGGATAATTATGGCGTTCTCAATGGATTATCTATGTTTCATTTTATGTTTTGAATTGTAATGTAATTTTTATGAATGTAATATATTTTCCCAGACTTTTAAACTGATAGATCCTTTGGGATTTGATTCCTTGTAATCATGCCAATGTATTAAAATAATACACCGACTTCAGGCTTCTAGGTTCAGAGTGTTACATCTCTTGATAATAAACATCACCTAATAAAATAGATAACTATTTGGACACACCCATCATAACATTTTCATTTATATGTTTTCATCATGAATAATCAAACATAAACATAATGGTTACATATGGAAATAAATGGGTATCATAATCATGTCATAGAACATAAAAAATGGGTGTATCATAAAATTATCCACGAAAGAATGGATTTAAATAAAAAAATTAAATTTATAAGGTAAAATATGAATATATCAGGATAATTTATGTCAAAATATAGAGAAAACATATAAAATAGTGTTTGAGAAACATTATAAATGAGACATTTTAGTGCGGTTTAAAGAAAATATTAATGATCATTTAAAGAAAAAAAGGCGTAATATTTTATTTAAAACCAGACATGAACCAAGATATATTTTCATGATAAAATGATTTATTTTATAATAATTATGTGGGATTAAAATATATTGTGGATGGTACTTTAAAATTGGTAAGAAATTGGGAAGTTACCTTTATTCGGGCTTACTTATCAGGGGGAATTGGAAAAGCGAACCTTTTAAAACATTTTTTCCCCTATAAAATAAGGATGAATTGGCCTGGATATATAATTTTGGAACATATAAATAGAATTTATAAGAATTAAATAAAACTAAAGGAGAAATAATTTGACTTAAAAAATAATAAGCATAACCCAAAGGTAATTTGGAGGTTCAGAGAGAATCATTTACCTTTTGTATGAAACTATTATGTACTCACACTTAATGTCCTGGATAATCAAATTGGATTCATTAATAATTTAATTGAAAAACTATTAATCATGTATTTAATTTATTATAATCTTATTAGGTTTATTTATGTCCATTTCGTTGAGTTATAATGTTTAATTTTATCAATCTGGAAGTGATTGTTACATGAGTTTATGATTTATTCCCTTGAGTTTAATCATGGGAGTTCTTTTCAAATGGTACAAAAACTCCCAAAGTGGAATTATATGATATTTATTCTCCTGAATAATTTTAAATGGTTTTATATATAATTTTTTATATAAATTAAAATGATTCATTAGATAAAATGTTAATGATGAACGTTAGTTTATTTTGGTTAATTCTCAATCATCATAAACTAGTTTTATTTTATTATTTAATATAATGAACATATTCTAGTTCCAAAAAATTTAATAAGATGTAATAATTATATTATAATATTTTTTAACCATAAAAATGGTTTTATTCATAGCTTTGAATTTTTTAATTGAAAATTAAAATTCATCATCCACGATAGCAGTAAATCGACACCTCACGAACTATGTTTTCATTTTTTATAATCAAAGGAAGGGTGAAAATATTTTATGATGGATTATTCCATTAATATAATCAAATTTCCATATATAAAAGATACAGGAGTAATCATTCTACTTTGGGATATGGAGGTGAAGATAGGATAAGAAAATAAAATAAAATAAAATGAAAATAAATTAAAAGAAAATGAAAGAGGATTTTACCTCTTGAACTTCTTCTCCTTGAGATCCTCTTTAAGGAAATTGGATTTAGTATTTTTTTTGGGATAAAAAGATCCTAGAAGTGGGGTAGATACTTAGGAAGAATATTCGGAATAATTTGGATATGATCAAAGGATTTGGAGGTGTGAGGATTATAGGTGGTGAGAGGTGGTATTTATAGTGGGAGGAGAGGGATATTTTTTATTATTATATTCATTATTTTAATATTTTGGCTTAAGATTACCAATAGTTTTGATAATTATCACTAAATATATTAAATAATTAAGTAATATTCGAGATTATTGTCTTAAATTATCTATACATCACCCATGAATTAATAATTCATGTTTTTGTTAAATACTATAAATTATCATATTTCACTATTCACCAAAATTTCATCTATTTTAGAAAAATTCCAAAAATTCACCCTAGTTTTTTTAATGTATAGAATTAAAAAATGGAACCACTTTTATAAGAAATATAGATATGATAAATTTAATATTTTGTTAAAATCGTCATTTATTTGAAAAATAACGATTTTAAAATTATAACTGATTTTATGATACTTTGAAAAATTAATTAGGGTCTCATAAAATTATATTATAAGTATATGAAAAAAAACTTAATTTATGAATCTATTTTATGAAAATATAATTTCTTTTAAATTATTATATTATTGGTAAAATTGTAACTAAATATTTATGACTTACAAAAATACCAACAATTAATTTATCATTTTTTAAAAAAAATATTTACATATACCATGATATAAATATATCATATTTTCATTGATAAGATAAATAAATTTTATTTATACTTTCTTAGGTGAGGTTATAATTCTATTGGCTAAATTACTATTCATAATTTTCACATTACTATTCCAATGGTCGGGTTACTATTCCATTGGTAAGGGTCCCTTAATTTCTATTGTTTCATTCATTATTGTTTTATAAAGTTTGTAATGTATTATCTATGTGATTTTATGTGATTTATACAAAATGACATAATTTTAAGAAGGAAATTTCAATTTATAAATTATATGATATAATTGTAACAAGTAATTTTCCATTGATAAAATTATGGTTCATTACATTCACCCCCACCCCCATGAAATTTAACCCTCAAAATTTCATTTTAAAAATTAAGGTGAAAAAAGGTGTGGGTACTTATACTTCATCACTTCCTTCAGTCCCCATGTTTCTTCTTCTTAATTATGGTTCTACCATATTACTTTGACTAGGTGAGTAGTCTTGTTGTGCATAATTTTATCTATACAGTCCAAGATCTTCACTGGCTTCTCTTCATGCGAGAGGTATTTCTCTTATTGTACCACCTACAGATTTAGTACATGTGAGGGATCCATTAAGTAATTCCTCAATAGGGATACATGGGGCACATCATGTACTTGAGACATAGTAGGTGGAAGTTCTATTTTACAGGTCACAGATATGACATGATCTAGGATCTAGAAAGGGGTGATGTACTAGAGACTCAGCTTTCCTTTCTTCCCAAATGTCATGATCCTATTCAATAGAGATATACGGAGGAATAAAATGTCTCCAAACTTAAACTCATGGTCTTTTGATGATTATCCACATATCTCTTCTACTGGCTTTGGGATGACCAGATATACTGCTGAATGGTTTTCACCTTTTTACCATTTCTTGGACCATTTCATATCCCAATTGCTTCCATTAACCGACTCCATCCCATCATTTCAGTATTCTACATCTTTTCTTATGAATGGCTTCATATAGAGCCATTTATATTCTTAAGTGGAAACTATTGTTGTAATAGAACTCAACTATAGGTAGATGTTGGTCTCATCCTCCTTTGAAGTCCATAAAACATGCTCTGAACATGTCTTCCAATGTATGAATAGTCTTCTCAAATTGGCCATTAGTTTGAGAATGATAGGCCCTATTGAAGTTCAACTCAGTGTTTAGAGAATTTTAGATAATTTACCAAAAAATAGAGGTAAATATTGGATATCCATCGAATATAATCGATAGTGGTACTCCATGCACCATCACCACTTCTCTGATGTAAATACATGCAATTTGATCGAGAGAGAAGTCCAATCAAATCTAGCTAAAGTGATTTTCCTTTCTAATACAATCCAATATAACCCTAATAGAATTGCTTCCTATGGATGTCTTTGGAAGTCTAGTGACAAATTCCATGGTGAATTTTTCCCATTTCCATGTTGGTATGGGTAATGTTTGCATCATCCCCCAAGAATTTTGTCTTTCATCCTTCACTGGCTATCTTACCAGGAACTTTGATGTATATTTAGAGATCTCATTCTTCGTATTGTCCCACAAATAATTCTATTGAAGGTATCGATACATATTTGTGTTCCTTGGATGAATAGAAAAGTTTGAGCTATGTACATCATTTATAATCTCTCTATTTATCTCTTTATTAGATAGTAAACATAATCATGATCCAAATATTATGACTCCTTCCTCGTCAATTTTTAATTCTGAGGATTTCTTCTTTCTGATAGATTCTAAATTTTTCTGAATTTCCACATAATTTATATGAGAATACTTTATTTTCATTGTAAGGGATGGTTGAAAAATCATTTGAGAAAGTATTGGTTATGTTCCTTTCTTAATGGTTCCCATGTCAATCCTTTGAAAATCTAAGAAGATTGGATCCTTATCAATTTTCATCATTGATAATTTTATAGGATCCTTTCTACTTAGAGCATTTATCACTATATTTGATTTATAAGGATGGTTATAGATTTAGGATTCATAATCATTGATGCTCTCTAACCGTATCAGTTGGAACATATTAAGCTCTTCTTATGTGAATATATATTTGAGTTTTTTATGATCCATATATATTTCACATTTCTTCCTATAGATATAATTCCACTATATTTTTAGTGAAAATATCACAGCTACCAACTCTATATCATGTGTAGGATACTTTTTATCATGAATTTTCAACTAACATGAGGAATAGGCTATCACTTTATCATTTTTCATTAGTTAATATCCTAATCCCTTCTTTTAAGCACATTTTTATATCACAAAGAATTCCCCACTTGATGGAAGTGTGAGTTCTAGTGCAGTGATAAGACTCTTTTTCAACTCTTTGAAGTAGACTTCACATTCACTTTTCCAGAAAAACTTTTCTCCCTTATGAGTTATCTTGGTTAATGTGTTTTAAAATCATGATCGGTTCTTCACAAATCACTGATAATACCTAGCTAGGCCAAGGAAACTACATATCTCTATTATAGATTTTTTTCTTGTTCCACTCTTTGATTAACTTTATCTTGGAAGGGTCCATAGATATTCCTTTATTTCTAATAACATTCCCCAAGAATGATACTTCTTCCATCTAGAACTCACATTTACTATACTTTTCATAGATTTTTTCACTTTATAAGTTATTTATCATAGTATTCAAATGCTCCACATGTTCCTCCTTACTCTTGAAGAATATCATCATATCATCGATAAATATTACAACAAATTTTTCAAGGTAATATCTAAAGACCCTATTCATTGAGTCTATGAAAATTATTTGATCATTAGTGAGTCTTAAGGGGATCAATATGAAATCATAGTTTCTATACCTCATTCAAAAGGCTTTCTTGGGAATATCTTCCTTCCTCACCTTGAATTGGTGATCTCCTGACCATAGGTCCACCTTAGATAAATTCATGGCCCAATATAGTCTATTGAACAAGACATCTATTTTTGGCATAGGATACTTGTTCTTTATCATGATTTTTATGAGCTCATGATAATCAATGTATAGGCACATTGATCCATCCATATTCTTGAAAAATATGATTGATTCACCCCAAGGTGAAGCACTTGGGAATATAAAACCCTTGTCAATATTCTCTTGTAACTGCTTCTTTGGTTCCTCACACTCAATGGTGGTCATTCTACATGGTTTCTTTGATATAGAGAGAGACCCAAGAATATGTAAAATTGAGAACTCAACCTATCAGTCAAGATGAAGACCAACAAATTCATTGGGGAACACATTAGTGTAATCCCTAACAATGGGCATGTCTTCGATCATTATTCTCTTCTTTTCCTCAATCATTGAACCTAGATATGCTTGATTATAAGGAAATAATATCCAAACTTGAGATTATTATTCTAAATGAGATTCATCCTTATCCTTGCATATATAAAGAATTGTAGGATGCATTTGGATGTGAAGAGTGATCTCCCTTTCCCGACACTTGATGTTGTCTTTGTACAAATATATCCAATACATGAAAATATAGAATCAAACTCTACCAAAGGAAGAAAGGAAATATTTTTTATAAGTTTTAGTCCATGAACATTAACTGGGGATGAGTTATATACTTTGTTGCAATAATTTCACTCTTTTTTCTCACAAATAACTAAACCTCCATATTTTGAGGTGGTGTTTAGATAAATCTACTAAACATGGAAAATATGAGAGAATTCATAGAATCAGAATCAAATAGTAAGTTCTATATTCTTGAATGAATATTCAGAGTACCTATAACTGCATTTTTTTTTTAGATCCACCTTAGTAGTAGTAAAAGAATACTCCATTCCTTGTTGTCTTGAGGGTTTTTTTATTGCCTCTAATAACCCTTTTCTTAGGGAAATGGATTCCATATTCCCAGGTTCCTTGTAGTTGAAACACTTCACTATGGGCTGAGTATTGATATGAACCTTCCTTTCTTCCTCCACATATGTGGGATTAGTCATATCCCTATGGAAATTACTATCCTGATTCCCCTCTCTTATAAATTTTAAGTATCACCTGGTTCCCCTTAGGTAGTTTCTAGGATGCTTCTTTCCACAATTTTGAAATGTGGGATGTGGTGTTTTCTTTCCATCATGGGATTTATTTATTGATCCTTCAATATTAAACTCTATTTTTCATATTTTATCTTTGGGACCATGATACCACTGAGAGTCTCTTATTTCTATTTCAACCTTAAGGTCACAATGAAAAATCTTCTCATAGATTTCAAAGTCACGGATCACCAAGGATTTTCATAGACTCATCTTTAGTTAACTAAATATGCAATCCACTTTACATTCGATGTTCATGAAAAAGCTAGAGGCATATGATGAAAGCCTTGTAAAGTTTTCCTTGTATGCCCCAATAGACTCATCTTCCTTCTATTTCAATCTAAGTAACTCCCTTTCCATATTAATATAGAGAGTTTGGGGAGAATATTTATTTAAAAATATTTTATTAAAATATTTAGATTCAATGGAATCAATTTTATCCTTATAATTTGTGTTTTTGATTAGTCTCCACCACTGAATAGATTCCTCATAAAAATTATTGACCAAAAGTATGTATTTATATTCTTCTGAGCATTAAAGGATAGATAATATCTTCAAAATGGATTTAATCCATTATTCTGTGATGATGGGATCAAAATATCCACTGAAGATAGGAGACCTTTTCAGCATAAAGAATTCAACCAAAACATGCTCTATCTTAGTAGAAAGAGGGTTTTCCACATGATTCAAGTTATTATCCATAACTTGAGTCAGTTGATTAAGTATTGTTATGATGTTTTGAGTTCCTATTCCCATCTTATTTGGAATTTCATTAGGGAAATTGTCACATTGCCTATCACATTGACTATAGAAACGGGTTATCCTATTTACCATAATTAACAAAAGAAATAGAAATTAGAGGTGAATCAATAATTAGCTAATAATAATTTAAAAATGAAACATTGAACATATAATGATAAACTTGTAAAGGGGAATTATATCTTATCTTATGATTCCCTAAGTTTTAATATAAGTTATCCATGGTGATAGAATTATCCCTAGGGTTATTACTAATGTTTAATAATCGTAATATCCAAAATTAAATAGAACATTCTATGATACCAAATATAATGGCCCTAGCCTTTTACACATATTTTTTCATGATTTTAAGAATAATTAATAGTGAAATACAAACCAATGATCATAAAGTCGAGTGTCTTTGGAAGATTAGGTTCATAATTAGAAAGCATGAAACCAAAATAAAACATATTTTATTTAATCTCCAAAAATATCTCTTAACTTAATTTTAGCTATTACATATACATAGGATAACCTAGGTAATACATAGACAAAAGGTATGAGCTAAAAATCCCAGTTAGGAAATCAAAATTGGAATAAAGCATAGTACATGGGTTGGAAGGAAAAACATGATGAAATAAGAAGGCATAGAACATGAATAAACATAATGAATAAAAACATGTATAAAGTTAGGTCATGGAATCATGGAATCGTATAAATATAGAAACAATATACAACATGACATAATCATGAGTCAAGGATAACTACCAACACCATTTCACATGGAGGACAAAGTCCCATAAAGGAATTAGGTTCACTCATTGTCCCAACATGAAGTCTCATGAGTATAAACATTAAAAAATTTCATTAGAGAGATATATGGGAACACTCATCATAACATGTTTCTGAATATTTTTTCCACATTAAAAATTAAACATAAACATTAGGGTTATCCATGTAAAGAAATTGGTATTGTAATAAATTCATAGAGCATAATAAATGGATGTATCATAAAAGTGTCCAAGAAATAATGGATTTAAATCATAAACAGAAATCAATAAGGTAAAATAGGAATATATGATGATGTTTTATGTCAAAATAAAGTGAAAACATGTACAAACAGTGTTTGAAAAACATTTTAAATGATACATTTTAGTGGAGTTTAAGGAAAATATCAAAGATCATTTAAAGCGGAAAAGGAATAATATTTTATATAAAACAAAAAACGAACTAATATATGTTTTCATGATAAACTGATTTATTTTATAAGAATAATGGGGTATTAAAATAGATTTTTTATGGTACTTGAAAATGGATAAGAAATTGGGAAGATCCCTTTAATCAGGCTTTCCTATCAAGATGAATTGGAAAGGCAACCTTATAAAACATGTATTTCCCCATAAAATAAGGATGAATTAGTCTGGATACATAATTTTGGAACATGTAAATATAATTTAGAAGAATTAAATAAAAATAAGGTAGGAATAATTTGGTGTAAAGAAAGATTAATCGTAACCCAAAGGTTATTTGGAGTTTCATAGATAATCCCATACCTTATGTCTGAAATTGTTCTTCACTCACACTTAATTTCCAAGATAGACAAATTATATTCATTAATAATTTAATTAAGAACCTATTATTCATTTGTTTGATTTATTATAATCTTATTATGGACATTTATGACCATTTTTTGAGGTATAGTGTTTACTTTTTTCATCTCGAGAGTGTTTGTTTCATGATTTTATGATTGGTTCCCTTGAGTTTAATCATTGGAGTTCTTATAAAATTATAGAAAAACTCTAGAAGTGAAATTATATGATATTGATTCTCTTACATAATTTTAAATGGTTTTATATACCATTTTGATTATATAAATGATAATGATTCATTAGATAAAATGTTAATGATTTACGTTAGTTTATTTTGGTGAATTTTCGATCATCACGAATTATTTTTGTTTTATTGTTTAATATTATGAACATATTATGGTTCCAAAACAATAAATAATCTATAATAAATATATTATAATATTTTTTAACTATAAAAATGGTTTTATGCCCACTGTTGAAGCTTAAATGAAAAATTAATATGCATCATCCATAATTGTGGTAAATTGACACCTTATGGACAATTTTTTCATTTTTTAAACAAAAGGAAGAGAGAAGATATTTCATTATTTATTATTCCATTAAAAATAATAAAATTCCAGTATATAAAATTTAATGGAGTTATCATACCAATTTGGTATATCTAGGTGAGGAGATGATAATAAATGAAAATAAAATAAATTGAAAAAGAAATTAAAAGGATACGAAAGGGGATTTTACCTCTTGAACTTATTATCCTTGAGAGACCCCTTAGGGAAATTGGGTTTGGTCTTTTATTGAGACAAAAGGCTCATAGCCATGGGGAAGAAACTTAGGTAGAGTATTGGATAGATTTTTGAAAAGATTAAAAGATTTAGAGGTGTGAGGATAAGAGGTGGTGAGGGGTGGTATTTATAGTGGGAGGAGAGGGGTATTTTTTTATTATTATATTCATTATTTTATTGTTTTGGCTCAAGACTATCAATAGTTTTTATCCTAATCACTAAATATATTACATAATGAAAAAGGGTTCTATATTATTATCTTATATCTTTCATACATCATCCATTACTCAATAATTTATATATTTATTAAATACCATAAATTACCATATTTCACTATTCACCAATATTTCAACTATTTTAGAAAAATATCAAAAAATTCACCCTAGTCATTTTTTGATGTGTGTAATTAAAAAACGGAATTAATTTTACAAAAAAAATTATAAATATGAGAATTTTAATTTTCTATTAAAATCATCATTTATTCAAAAAATACTAATTTTAAAATTATAACCGGTTTTATGACACTTTGAAAAGTTAATTAGGGTCTCATAAAATTATCTTATAATTATAAAAAAACATAATTTATGGATATATTTTATGAAAATATAATTTCATTTAAATTATTATATTATTTATAATATTTTAATTAAATATTTATGACTTATAAAAATACCAAGAATTAATTTATCATTTTTAAAACATTTATTTACTTATACCATGATATAAATATATCATATTTTCCTTAATAAGATGCCTAAATTTTATTTATACTCTCATAGGGGAGGTTACAGTTCTTTTGGCTAAATTACTATTCCTAATGGTCACATTACTATTACAACGGTCAAGTTACTATTCCATTGGTAAGGGTTCCTTAATTTATATTATTTCATTAATTATTCTTATGTAAAGTTTGTATTGTATTATCTATGTGATTTTATGTGATTTATACTATATGATATAATTTTAAGAAGGTAATTTTCATTTATAAAATATATGACATAATTGTAACATGGTAATTTATAGTGATAAAATTATGGGTCATTACATCCCCCCCCCTTGAAATTTCACCATCAAAATTTCATTTTAAGAACTTATATGAAAACAGGTGAGGGTACTTCTACTTTATTACTTCCTTTGGTTCCCATGTTTCTTATTCGTAATTATGGTTCTACCGTATTACTTTGACTAGGTGAGCAGTCTTGTTGTGTAGAACGTTATATCTACGGTCCAAGATCTTCATTGGATTCTCTTCATATGAGAGGTAATTCTCTAGTTATACCACCTCTAGATTTAAGAAATGATAGGGATTCAGTATGTAATTCCTCAAGAGGGATACATGGAATACATCATGTACATGAGACATGGTTGGTGGACGTTTTATTCGATAGTTTAGATCTCTGACATGATCTAAGAACTATAAGGGGATGATGTACTAGAGACTCATCATTCCATTATTCCCAAATATCATGATCCTCTTCAATAGAGATATATGTAGGAATACCATGTCTCCAAACTTAAACTCAAGGTATTTTTAATGATTATCCATTTAGATCTTATGTCGGATTTGGGAAGCCTGGGTATACTTCTGAATGGTTTTCACATTTTCTACCATTTATTTGACCATTTTAGATTCTAATAGCTTCCATTCACTGACTTCATCCCATCATTCCAGTGTTCTAAATCGTTTCCCATAAATGGATTCATATGGTTCCATTTATATGCTCAAGTGGAAACTATTTTTTTAAGAGAGCTAAACTATAGGTAGATGTTTTTTCCATCCTCCTTTAAAGTATATAGAAAATACTCTCAACATGTCTTCCAATGTATGAATAATATTATCAAATTGGAAATTATTTTGAGGATGATAGGACCTACTGAAGTTCAACTCAGTGTTTAGAGCGTGTTGGATAATTTTCCAAAACTTAGAGGTAAATATCAGATCTCGATCGGATACAATCGATAGTGGTAATCTAGGAAACATCACCACTTCACTAATGTATATCCATGCAAGTTGATTTAGAGATAAGTCCTCTCAAATCTATCTAAATTTAGTTGCCTTTTTAAGATGATCCAAAGTAACCCATATATCATTACTTCCTATGGATGTGTTTGGAAGTCTAGTGATAAAGTCTAGGGTGATTTTTACCCATTTCCATGTTAGTATGGTAAATGGTTGCATCATCCCCATAGAATTTTTTCTTTCATCCTTTACTTTCTATCATACCAGGAACTTTGATGTATATTTATTGATCTAATTCTTTGTATTGTCTCACCTATTGTTCTCTCAAAGGTCTCGATACATCTTTGTGATCCTTGGATGAATAGAGAAGGTTGAGTTGTGTACATAGTTTTTAAGATCTCTCTTTATCTCTTTATTAGATAGTAAACATATTCATGATCCAAATATTAAGACTCATTCCTCATAAATTTGGAATTATAAGGATTTATTTTTTCTGATATATTCAACATTTTTCTGAATTTCCACAATATTTATTTGAGTATCCTTTATTTTATCTATAAGGGATGGTTGAGAAATAATTTGAGAAAGGATTTATGATGTTCCTTTCTTAATGATTCCCATTTCTATCCATTTCAGATCTAAGAAGATTGGATCCTTCTCAATTCTCTTCATTAATAATGTTATAGGATTCTTTCTACTTAGTGAATCTACCACTTTATTTGATTTAATATGATGGTAGTGGATTTAGGAGCCGTGTTCTTTTATGATCTCTAACCATATTATTTGGAACATATTAAGTTCCTTCCATGTGAATATATATTTGAGTCTCTTATGATCCATATATATTTCACATTTCTCTAAATAGATATAATTCCACTATATTTTTAGTGTGAAGATTACAGCCACCATCTATAGATCATGCTTAGGATACTTTTTCTCGTGAATGTTAAACTAACTTGAGGAATATGATATCACTTTATCATTTTTCATTAGTATATATCCTAATAACTTCTTTGAAGCATCTTCGTATACCACAAAGAGTTCCCCACTTGTTGGAAGTGTGAGTACTTGTGCAGTGATAAGCCTTTTTTCAACTCTTTGAAGTAGTCTTAACATTCACTAGTCCACACAATCATTTCTCCCTTCTGAGTTATATTGTTTATTGGGTTTGACAATCATGATAATTTCTTCACAAATCACTGATAATACCTAGCTAGACCAAGGAAAGTATATATCTCTATTATATATTTTTCCTTGGGCCACACTTTAATTACCTTTATCTTGGATGTGTCTACAGATATTCTTTTATTTCTCATAAAATTCCCTAAGAATGATACTTCTTTCATCCAGAACTCACATTTACTCAACTTTTCATAGAGTTTCCCCATTCTCAAGGTATTTATCATAGTATTCAAATTCTCCTCAAGTTCTCTTGTAACTGATTATTTAGTTCCTTCAACTCAATGGTGGCCATTCTATATCGTGTCTTTGATATAAGAAGATATCTAGGAATTATTACAATTGAGAACTCAACCTCTTAGTCAGGAGGAATGACATTAAATTATTTAGAGAACACATTAGTGCAATACCTAACAATTTTCTTGTCTTCAAGCATGATTCTCTTATTTTCCTAAATCATTTGTGCTAGATATTCTTACTTATAAAGAAATAGTATCCACACTTGAGATGACGATTATAAAGGAGATTGATCATCATCCTTACACATATACAAAATATTAGGGTTCCATGGGATGTGAAGAGTGATCTCACTTTCCTGACACTTTATGTTGTCATTGTATAAAGATATCCAATCCATTCTAATATAGCCTCAAACTTCACCAAAGTAAGTTAGATAATATTTTCTAGAAGTTTACATCTACAAACATTAACTTTGGAGGATTTATATACTTAGATTGAATAATTTCCCAATTTTTTTCACAAATAACTAAACCTCCATATTTTGAGGTGGTTTTTGGATAGTTCTACTAAACATGCAAGATATGAGAGAATTCATATAATCAGAATCAAATACTAAGTTCTCTATTCTTGAATGAATTATTAGTATACCTATCACTACATTGTTTTTTGGATCCACCTTAGTAGTAGCAAAATCATATTCCATTCCTTATTTTCTTGGAGGTTTTTTTTATTTCCTCTGACAACCCTAGGCTTAGGGAAATGGATTTCATAATACCCATGTTCCTTATAGTTGAAACACTTCACTACATGTTGAGGTTTGATCTGAACCTTCCTTTATTTATATACATTTGTGCTATTCATTATATCCCTCCAGCATTTACTAGCCCTATTCCCCTCTCTTCTACATTTTATGTATCACCTGGTTCCACTTAGGTAGTTTCCAAGATTCTTTTTTTCACAAATTTGAAACATTGGATGTTGGGTTTTCATTATATCATGGGATTTATTTATTTATCCTTCCATATTAAAATATATTTTTTGTTTTTTAACTTTGGGCCCATGATACCACTTAGAGTCTCTTATTTCCATTTCAACCTTAAGGTCACAACGAACAGTCTTCTCATGGATTTCAAAGTTTCAAATCTCCAAGTATTTTCATAGAATCATATTTATTTAACTAAATAAGTTATTCAATTTAATTTCGGTGTTCAAAAAAAATCCATATGTGTATCATTTAAGCCTTGTAAATTTTTCCTTGTATGCCCCAATAGACTAATATTTCTTCTAATTCAGTTCATGGAACTCCCTTTGTAACGACCCAAACGTTTATTAATGGAAATTCCTCTTGATATAATTAAATTTATTATTAGCTAAAATGGTTATATAACATATTCACTTCTTTTTTTATGATTTTTTATTTTTAAAATATATTTAACAATTGTGACCATTACTAATATAGTCATTAAACAGTGATCGCATGATTAGTATAAATATAGGGCTTTAAAAAATCCAAATTACTCAAAAAAAGGAAGTGATTGCCTCATCCAGTAGACTTTCCCCTTAAAAATCCCATATGTCAAATCTCGGAAAGGAGTTGGAATAATTGGGATTCTCTCTTGACCAATCCCAAGCTAATATTGAATACTTAAATCTCGAGCAGAACCACCTACAGGATAAGTGGAAGTTGATAGAGATTACCACCAGAGAAATGTTATCTGAGCCACCCTAAGAGTCTTTAACCAATGTTCACCTTACCCTAAGGTCTTATCGGGGTGTTTTAAGGGTTTATGTAACAAGACCCTAGAACTATGATTATGTACACTATTTTTTTATAGATAATATACATTCATTTTATTATTGTTACTTTGTAGATAGTTTTTAAAGTAAAAATAGTATTTTTAGTTAATATTCGAATAAGAAATATACTTTGATGAATTAATGGATTTTTAAATTAAATTATATTTTAATAAAATATTATTATTATTATAAAATTAATTTTTATTAAATATAAATGATCGTATAATTTTATGAATGAAATTGTAATTTTATTAAGGTTTGAAAGCTATTTTTGTCAAAACCATTGTTTTTTCAATAAATGTCGTTTTTTATTTTAAAAGTGAAAACTCAGATATTTAGAAAATTATTTATATAAAATTAATATTATTTTTGGAATTATTATGTCGAAATTATCCAATGGTTAATTTTTCATAATTTTCTGAGACAGGCGAATTTTTGGGTAAAAATTAAATATTGTTTAATTATATAATGTGTTTTAGGGAATATTAATGACCCAATAGTGATGTAATAAAATAATATAAAAATTATGTTAAGAAAATATATGTTTTAAAATTAAAATAATGTGATTTTGGGTTTGTTTGATTTATTTTACAATACCTTAGTGGACCCTCCAAGACTTATAAAACATTTTAGCTTTTTAAATTGATATCTTTGAGAGTGTGACTCACCTCCACATAAGAAACCCTATTATTTTAAGAAGTTGGACATTTTACTTATATAATATTATTTTCCACTCCCATTTCGAAAAAAACATGGGCTGGTTTGTTGTTTTGATTAGTTTAATGTCTGGTGTCCCAAACCTAAATAATAAAAAATTCCCTGTCCTTTCCTATATAAATCCAACCAAGATCCCACTTACTATTCACTAAAATCCTTTGGATTTCATCCATCTTCTGACCTACCCTCTCTATAATCCTCCCAATTCACCCCAATATCCAAATAAGCCTTGCTCAAGCCTCTCCCAATCCCTTGGGATCACACTTCCAAGTAAGGGATTCCTTCCTTTCTCATTTTATCCAAGTTTCTTAATATTGTTATGTCCTTTTATTTTAAATTGTAAATTTCAGGGTATGATTTCACACCCCCTTATAATACCCTCTTTATTTTATAATAATGAGAGACCCCTTTCTCAATCATTAATGTCTCTCATGTGCATTTTTTACCATGCCAAAATTTCGTAAGGGATTTCTTCCTTCTATATTTATGTCCATGTTTACTTATATTGTTATGCCCTTTTATTTTAAATTAAAAATGTTGAGGTATGATTTATCACATCCCCTATACTTTCCTATTTATGTTTGAATGATTATATACTCCTTTATCTCTCATATATTCCTTCCATGTATACCTGTTACCATGTCGAAATTCCGTAAGGGATTCTTTCCTTTCTCATTTTATCCATGTGTCTTTAAATTGTTATGCCCTTTTTTCAAGTATAAATGATAGGGTATGATTTAGAACCTCCCCTATGCTGTAGGAATTATTTTAGAATGATTATAAACCCATTTCTCTCTCATCTATGCCTCCCATGTATACCTGTTACCGTGCCGTAATTCCCTAAGAGATTTCTCTCTCCTCATTTAAATTCAAGAAATTCTTTTATATTATGCATCTATATTCAATTCCATAGGTTGGTATATTATGTCCCATAATCCCCTTAGTTTATATTTAATTTATTAATGATGATATACCCCTTTCACTCTCATCAACAAAATTTACTAATTTCTATTTGACGTCGTTATGCTTCCGAAATTACACCAAAATTACCATGAAAAAATCCTTGTGTAGTGAATACCATACCCACTCCTCTATCAAGGGTATTCACCTTTATGAACATGTACTTGTTTATTGAGGAATTAAATTTATTTATTCCATATATCTTATTCATGGAATGAATAATGATGTTAATTAATCCTTGTTGTATGATCTATGTGGAACACTTATGCATGAAATGAAATGTTTAAGAAGGGTGTGCCCTGATAGCACTCCAATACATTGGGTATGGTATAGTATCATGATATGTCATATTTAATGAGTGTTGAATCCTGATAATTCAAGTGTAATGAGGGTTTACTCATGCTTCATGTGAAATGAGGGTGTACTCATGCTCCATGTGCAATGAGTCATGGCTCATGCTAATTCCATTTTAAGTGTTGTTGCCACATTTCCATGTTATGATAATCATGATATGTCATGCCTTTATGTTCATGTTATTTTATGCTCCATTGATATTCTTATTACCTAAGATGTATTTTATTCTTCAATTTATGCCTTCTTTACTCCCTTACTGGGCTTTATAGCTCACCCTTTTCTTAGGCATGTCCTCAGGTTATCCCATGCAATGCTAAGTACGAGGGAATGTAGTGATAATTTAAAGGAAGTTTTCAATAAATTTTTTGTGTGTTTTATGTTCTAAGTTGTTATTAAATGTTTCTAAGCCCTAAAGACACTAGAACTACCGATATTCTATGTTTTATCAAGTGAATTTTATGTAATAAATCGATTTTAAGTGTGTAATAAAAATTTGGGTTGTTATAGTTCGTGTCAGAGGATCGGTTTAGTTATTTTAGAGATTAGGATTAGAAAAAAATAGTGAATCCTTAGAGATAAGACTAAGTATAATAAAAACACCCCTAAGTTTTTGTGAGTATTGAGTAAGTGGTTTATCAAGAAAATACATCCTTGTTTGGATACAAACAGGTAGAGGCAGCTCTGACAGAGATGTACCTTAGAGTGAAAACTCTGACAAGGAGTTTTAGGGTTGACCAGGGTATCCTGGTACCCAACGACAGGCCATTCTGCACTCTTGGTTATGACACTCCTGGGGGATATGCTTTGGTAAATTCACAACCTTAGTATAATCCATTGTTATGGGAATAAAAATTCCCCTATGAATATATATTACAAATTAGATCATGGATAACATAGATTGAAGCCTATATATTCATAAGTTAAGGAAATAAAAGTTATTTATAAGTTATCTATTTTGTCCTTGAATTACCCTTTATGTGTTACCCCTAACGTTCCTTTTATTCCAGCCAATGGCCGATAATAGGAGGAATCAAGCTAACAACCGATGTGAATATCATTGTGATGACTATTCTAATGGGATTCCCAACCCAATGGGAGTGGGAATCGTAAACTTTTTCATGATAATCTCTCAGTTAACTCATTATTTGAATAGAAACATGGGTCAAGAGAAACGTTCAACCCCCCCCCCCCAAGAAATAACAAGTTTCTATCGAGAGCTTCATGAGACAAAGGCATCCTACTTTTAATGGATCATTTGATCCCTAAATTACCGAACAATGGATCAACTCCATTGAAAAGATCTTATCCATCCTTCAATTTTCCAAATAAGAGAAGTTTATTCTGGATACTTATCGTATGGAGGGTGAAGTAGATCAGTGGTGGAAATTGATCAAAAAAACAAATCCTGAAAAGGAGATCGAGGCGTTGGAATAAAAGGATTTCCAAAAGATGTTTTTCGAA
The DNA here is from genome assembly GCA_963277665.1 of Viscum album. Lineage (NCBI taxonomy): Eukaryota > Viridiplantae > Streptophyta > Magnoliopsida > Santalales > Viscaceae > Viscum > Viscum album. The sequence continues at coordinate 124,848,666 of OY728131.1, forward strand.
AAATATTTTCTGTGCACCCTCCAGCTTTAGATGGAAATGGACTTCCTTGATCTCAATAAAAAAGACGACGAATCTATCAGAGTGTATAAGGTAAACTTCACAAGGATTTCACAATACGCATCCGTCTTGGTCATTACCCTTGAATGAAAGGTTGACCTCTTCTTTGGTGGGATGAAACCTAGCTTTTGGAAAGCCCTGGCGATCTATGACTTCAAAACCTATGAGGAAATTTTCTAATGTGCCCTCAAGGTCTAAATGGAGATCGGAGAATCTCAAGGCTATCATGGGGATAATAAGTGTAAGGTGGACTTCAATTTTGGTAGTCCTATGGATAAATCCAACGTTTATAAGAAAATCCATCACCCCACTTTCCAAAGGTGTGGAAAAAGCACCCTAGAAATTTCATGAAGGTGACGAGGAAATTCTTCAGGTGTGGAAGAAAAGGGCACCAAGCCGTTAACTGCTGGAAAGAAAAACATGTGGCTACGACAGAGTATAAGAACACTCCATTTGAATCCCAATGCATGGTTCATTGCTTCAACTACAAAGAACCAGGAAATATTGTAAATCATTTCCTTAATCCAATGGTTTTTGGAGGCAACCAGCAACCTCCAAGGAAGAAAAGGAGAGCTTTTTCAATCACTACTACTGAAGTGAACCCCAACAATGAAGTGGTGATAGGTACTCTGGTTATTCATTCATCAATAGTGAACATAATTTTTGATTCAGGTTCTATGGATTATTTTATATCCTTAAAGTTTAGTAGAACAATCCCAACACCACCAAAAATCATATAAGTGAAGATTTCGGTGAGTACAGTAAATGGGGAAATCATTGAAACCCATGAATTTAACTCCTCCCCAGTCATAATCGGTGGATTGAAATTCCCGACGAACCTCCCCATACTCCCTCTGGTGTAATTTGATGCAATTATTGGTATGGATTGGGTTTATTTATATAGATCCAACATAAATTTCCATGAGATTGAAATCACTCTCCATGTAGAGAATCGACCCCTGATTCTATACAAGTTCAAGGAGGAAGATGAATCTTCTTTAGCTCCATCATCTCATGCATGGATATTACTTCCCTATGAGAATGCGTATCTGGTTCTGATGATTGAGTCTAAGGAGGCAACCATCCTTGAATACATGCATATTGTGAGGGAATTCGCAAAAGTGTTTCCTGGGGAATTGTCTGGTCTTACTCCTAGAAGAGATTTTGAATTCTCAATTGACATTATACCAGGGGAATTTCCAATATCCAAGACTCTGTATAGAATGGTTGTTGTAGAGATTGAGGAGTTTAAAAAACAACTACAGGAGAATCTGGATAAAGGGTTTATATGCCCAAGTGCTTCACCATGGGGTGATCCCGTCCTCTTCAACAAGAATAAGTATGAGTCAATGCGCCTTTTCATTGATTATTATGAGCTCCACAAAATCACGTTAAAGAAAAAGTATTGTCTACCATGAATTAATGACTTGTTTTATTAGCTACATGGAGAACAATACTTCTCCAAGGTGGATTTGCGGTCAGGATATTATCGTGTAAGGGTGAAGAAGGAAGATATCCCCATGATTGCTTTTCGTACAAGATACAGGCACTATTAATTCATAGTAATTCCTTTCGGACTCACTAATGCTCTATCAATATTCATGGACTTTATGAATAAAGTCTTTAGAGATTACCTCAACAAATTTTTGGTTGTCTTTATGGAGGATATTCTAATATAATCCAAAACCAAGGAGGATCATGAGGAGAATCTAAGAACTGTACAAGAGACCTTGCAGAAGGAGAATATCTATGAAAAGTACATCAAGTGTGAGTTCTGGTTGAAGTACGTCTCATTCTTGGGTCATATTATCACAAGCAATGGGATATCTGTAGATCCCTCCAAGACATCTACAATTAAGGGATGGACGAGGCCAACATCAGTAACAGATATCCATATATTCTTGGGGTTACCTGAATATTATCGCCGATTTGTGAGAAATTTCTCATGATTTTCCAACCCTCTTACCAAGCTAACTCAGAAGGGAGTCAATTTTTCTTGGAGTGATGAATGTGGAGAAAGCTTCAAGGAGTTGAAAAGAAGTCTTATCACTGCGCTCGTCATCACGGTACCCATGAGTGGAGAACTTTTTGTGGTATTTAGTGATTCTTCGAAGAAGGGACTGGGGTTTTTTTTGATGCATAATGGTAAATTGATAGCCTATGACTCAAGGAATCTGAAAATCCATGAAAAAAACTATCTCACGTGTGATCTGGAGTTGGCAGCTGTGACCTTTGCGTTAAAAATCTGGCGGTATTATCTCTCTGGGGAGAAGTGTGAGATATATACGGATCACAAGAGCCTCAAATATATATTCACGAAAAAAGAGATTAATATGTGCCAAAGAAAATGGATAGAACTCGTCAAGGATTATGACTGCTCAATCAACTACCATCCCGATAAGGAAATAAAGGTGGCAGATGATCTAAGTATAAAGGATCATGCATCTTTATTAATGATGATAATTTAAAAGGATCCAATCTTCATAGATTTTCATAGGATGGAAATGGGAATTATTAACGGAGAAACATCATCAATCCTTTCTCAAGTGATTTCTCAACTGTCCCTCATAGAGAAAAAAAAGGATGCTTAAAGAAAGGATGTGGAAATTCTGAAAAGGGTGGAAGCTATCAGAAATGGTAAATCCGCAGAGTTCATGGTTGACATGGACGGAATTGTGAGATTTGGGTCATTATTATGTGTACCATCTGATCCATGGATAAAGAAGGATATTCTGAATGACGCACATAGGTCAACCTTCCCTATTCACCCAGGGAGCACAAAGATGTATCTGGATCTCTGAGAAAACTTTTTGTAGGATAATATGAAAAGGGAGATTGATGAATATACATCAAAGTGCTTGGTATGTCAGGAAGTGAAGGCTGAGAGGCAAAAGTATAAGGGTATTATGAAACCACTACCCATACCAAAATGTAAGTAATACTACATTACCATGGATTTTGTCACTGGACTTCCAAGGAAATCTAGATGAAATAATGCTATATTGGTTGTTTTGGATTTTCTTACGAAGATAGCTCACTTTATCGCGATTCTAGAGGAATTCTCATTGGATCAACTTTCACGAATTTTCATCAAAGAATTGGTAAGGGTGCATGGAGTACCAATACATATTGTATCTGATCATGATCTTCGATTCACTTTGATGTTTTGGAAAAGTCTCCAACATTCTTTAAGAACTGAACTGAACTTCAGTACATCCTATAATCCTCAAACGGATGGCCAATCTGAGCAAACTATTTATAAATTGGAAGATATGTTAAGATCTTGTTCTATGGACTTCAAAGGAGGATGGGACCAATATCTTTCACTAGTTTAATTCTCTTATAATAACAGTTTTCAATCGAGCATCCGAATGACACCATATAAATCCCTTTATGGGAAAAGGTGCAGAACACTAGCATGTTGGGATGAAGTCGGTGAGCATAAGCTGCTAGGAATTGAAATGGTCTATGAAATGGTGGAGAAGGTGAAAACCATTCAGCAGCATATCAAGGAATCCTAAATTCAACAGAAGAGTTATGCAGACAACCATCGACGAGACCTTGAATTCAAATTTGGAGATATGGTATTTCTATGCATATCTTCATGGAACAAGGTCATGAGGTTTGGGAAAAAAGGGAAGTTAAGTCCTAGGTACATATTCCTCTTCAAGATTCTTGATCGTGTCAGGGATGTGGTCGATCGAATAGCACTTCAACCCACCATGGCCAAAGTACATAATGTCTTTCAGGTATCCCTCTTAAGGAAGTACATACCAGACCCTTCACATGTACTCTCTTCAGAGGTATTATAGTTAGAGGAAGATATTTCTTATGAGGAGGAGCAGGTGAAGATCTTATATCATAGATAAAACATTCTATGAAATAAGACAATGCCCTTCATCAAGGGGTTATGGAGAAACCACATGTTTGAAGAAGCGACGTGGGAATCGGATGAAGTGATAAAGCAGAGTTACCTGCATCTATTTTAGTGTGGGAAAATAAAATTTTGAGGGTGAAATTTCTTAAGGGGGATGATTGTAATGACCCAAACTTTTATTAATGGAAATTACTCTTGATCTAATTAAATGTATTATTAGGTGAAATGATTATATAACATATGAACTTAATTGGTTTTATGATTTTGGATTTTTAAAATATCGTTAAAAATTGTGACCATTTCTAATATAGACGTTCAACAGTGATCACATGATTAGTATAAATATAGGGCTTTAAAAAATCCAATTTACTCAGAAAAAGGAAGTAATGGCCTCATATAGTAGAATTTACCCTTACGAAGCCCATTTTTCGGAGCTCGGAAAGGTGGTGGAGTCATTGGTATTTTCTCTTGTCCAAGCCCAATCCGAGCTTGAATATGTTAATCTTGAGTGGAACCACCTACGGGAGAAGTGGAAGTTGATAGAGATTACTACCCGAGCAATGTTATCTGAGCCACCCTAGGAGTATATCATCATCACGCACCTTACCCTAAGGTCTTATGCGGGTGTTTTAAGGGGTTATGTAACAAGACCCTAGAACTATGAGTATGCACACTATTTCTGTATAGATAATATATATTCATTTTATTATTTTTACTTTGTAGATATTTTTTAAAGTGAAAATTTTATTTTAAGTTAATATTCAACTAAGAAATCTATTTCAATGAATCAATGGATTTCGGAATTAAATAATATTTTAATAAAATATTGTTATAATTATTAAATTACTTTTTATTAAATATAAATTATTTTATAATTTTATGAATGAAATTGTAATTTTTATTAAGGTTTGAAAGCTGTTTTTGTCAAAACCCATATTTTTTTATAAATGTAAGTTTTTTTTTAAAAGTAAAAATTCACATATTTAGAAAATTATTTAGATAAAATGAACATTATTTTTTGAATCAGGATTCCAAAATTATCCAAGAGTGAATTTTTCATAATTTTCTAAGACAGTCGCATTTTTTGGTAAAAATTAAATACTGTTTAATTATATAATGTGTTTTTTGACATCATAATGACCCAATAGTGATGTAATAAAATACTATAAACTTTATGTTCGGACAATATATATTTTACCATTAAAATAATGTGATTTTAGGTTTTTTTATTTATTTTACAAATCATTAGTGGACCCTCCAAGACTTATACAACATCTATCTTTTTAAATTGATTTCTTTGAGAGTGTTACTCACCTCCACATAAGCAACCCTATTATTTTAAGAATTTTTGACATTGGACATATATAATATTGTTTTCCACTACCCTTTTTAAAAAACTGTGGGCAAAAACCATGGGCTGTTTTGTGGTTTATATTAGTTTAATGTGTGGGGTCCCAAACCTAAATAATAAAGAATTCCCTCTCCTTTCCTATATAAACCCACCCAAATTCCCACTTACTCTTCACTCAAAGCCTTTGGAGTTCATAAAAAATCTTCAATATTCTCTATAGAATCCTCCCAAGGAGTCCCAAGCTTCCAAGAAGCCTCTTCTAAGCCTTTGGGATCACACTTTCAAGAAAGTACTTCCTTTCTTTCTCATTTTATCCAAGTTTCTTAATATTGTTATGTCCTTTTATTTTAAATTATAAATGTTGCAGTATTATTTCTCACCACCCTTATACTTCCCTATTTATTTTATAATAATGATATACCTCTTTCTCTCTCATTAATATCTCTCATGTACACCTGTTACCATGCATAAATTTCCTAAGGGATTTCTCCCTTCCATATTTATGTCCAAGTTTACTTATATTGTTATGGACTTTTATTTTTAATTAAAAAAGTTGGGGTATGATTTTGAACCTCCTCTATACTATACTCTTTAGTTTTTAATTATGATATACCCCTTTCTCTCCCATCTATGCCTTCCATATATACATGTTACCATGCCGAAATTTCGTAAGGGATTCCTTCCTTTCTCATTTTATCCAAGTTTCTTTATATTTTTATGGCCTTTAATTTTAAAGTATAAATGTTGGGGTATGATTTATCACCTACCCTATATTGTACTCCTTATGTTTTAATGATGATGAAGCCCTTTCTCTCTCATCTATTCCTCCCATGTATACCTGTTACCATGCCGAAATTCCATAAGAGATTTCTCTCTCCTCGTTTACATTCAAGAAGTTCTTTTTTATTATGCATCTAAATTCCATTCCACATGTTGGTATATTATGTCCCTTGATCCCCTTACTGTTAATTTAATGTATAAATTATTAGATACCCCTTTCACTCTCATTAACCCATCTTACAAATTTCTATTTGACATCGTTATGCTACCGAAATTACACCAAAATTGCCATGCCAAAATCATTGTGTAGTGAATACCATACGTACTCCTCTATCAAGGGTATTCACCTTTATGCACATGTAATTTTTTATTTAGGACTTACATTTATCTATTCCATGTCTCTAATGCATGGAATTAATTATTATGTTAAAGAATCTTTGTTGTATGTCCTATGTGGAACACTTGCGCATGAAATAAAATGTTTAAGAAGGGTGTGTCCTGATAGCGCTCCAATGCATTGGGTAAAGTATAGTATCATGATGCATCATGTGAAATGAGTGTTGACTCATGATAATTTAAGTTCAATGAGGGTTTACTCATGCTTCATGTGCAATGAGGGTTTAATCATGATCCATGTGCAATGAGTCTTGGCTCATGCTATTTCCAAGTTAAGTGTTGTTGCCACATTTCCATGTTATGATAATCATGTTATATCATGCCTTTATGTTTATGTTATTTTATGCTCCATTGATATGCCTATTGCCTAACATGTATTTTATTCATCATGTTATGCCTTATTTAATCCCTTAATGGTATTTATAGCTCACCCTTTTCTTATGCATGTCCTCAGGTTATCCTATGCAGTGCTAAATACAAGGGAACGTAGTGGTCATGTAAAGAAAGTTTTCAATAAATATGTTGTGTATTTTATGTTCTAAGTTTTTGTGAAATGTTCCTAAGCCCAAAATACACTAGACCTAATGATCTTCTATGTTATATCAAATTAATTTTATGTAATAAATCAGTTTTAACTGTGTAATAAAAAGCAGGGTTGTTATACCCTTTTTATATTAAGATGGAGAGTTTAGGGAAATTATTTATTGAAAAATATTTTATTGAAATATTTTGTTCAATGGAATAAATTTTACCCCTAGAATTTATATTTTTGATTAGTTTCCACAACTGATTAGCTTCCTCATAAAACTGATAGACCGATGGTATGTCTTTCTCTTCTTCTAAGCATTGAATGATAGAGAATATCTTCTCAATGGATTTAATAAATTATTCTATGATGATGGTATCATAAGATCCACTGAATATGGGAGATCATTGTCTCAGGAATAATTCAAACACAACTTTCTATTTCTTAGGATAAATTGGGTGTTCAAAACGATTCAAGCTGTAATTCATAACTTGAGTTAGTTGAGTAAGTACTATCATGAAGTTTTGAGTTCTTGTTCCCATCAGATATGGAATTTCATTACGAAAATTGTCACATTACCTATCACATTGACTATTGGAACAGTTTATCCTATTTCCCACTATTAACTAAGAAAAACAAATAATAATTATAGGGGATTCAATACATATATAATAAGAATATAAAAATGAAACATTTAACATATAATGATAAACTTGTAATATGAAATTATATCTTATCTTGTGATTCCCTAAGTTTTAATATAAGTTATCCATGGTGATGGAATTAGCCCTATTTTTATTACTAAAGTTTTATAATCCTAACATCCAAAAAAAATTAAACCATTATTTAATACCAACTATAATGGCCCCACCATTTTACACATATTTTTACATTATTTTAAGAATAATTAATCGGGAAATACAAACTAATGATTGTAAAGTCTAGTGTCTTTGGAAGATTATGTACAGAATTAGAAAGCATGAAAGCAAAATAAAAAAAATTATTTAATATTCATAAAGATTTATTAACTTCATTTTAGATCTTACATATATATAGGATAACCTAGGGAATATATATACAAAAGGGATGAACTAAAAATCCCAGTAAGGAAATAAACATAGGAATAAAGAATATCACATGGGTTAGAAGGAATATCTTGATGACATAAAAAGGAATGAACCATGAATAACATAAGGAATAAAAACATGTATAAAATGTGATTATGTAATCATGTAATCATATAAATTTCTCAAAAACATACAACATGACATGTTCATGAGTCAAGGCTAACTTCCAAGACCATTGCACATGGCGGACAACGCCCCATAAAAGAATCAGGTTCACTCCCTATCCCAACATGAAGTCTCATGAGACTAAAATTTAAAAAAATAATTATAGAGATATATGGTAACACCCATCATAATATGTTCATGAATAATTTTTCCATGTTAAAAATTAAATATAAACATAAGGGTTATCTATGTAAAGAAATGTGTATCATAATTATGTCATAGAGAATAATAAATGGGTGTATCAAAAAAGTGTCCGTGAAATAAAGGATTTAAATCATGAATGGACATTAATAAGGTAAAATATAACTATATAATTATATTTTATGTCAAAATATAGTGAAAACATATAAAAATAGTGTGTGAGAAACATTAGAAATGAGACATTTTAGTGTAGCTTAAGGAAAATATTTAAGATCATTTAAAGTTGAAAAGGAATAATCTTTTATATAAAACCTAAAATTAACTAAGACATATTTTCATTATAAAATGATTTATTTTATAAGAATAATGTGGTATTAAAATAGATTATGTATGGTACTTGAAAATGGGTAAGAAATTGGGAAGTTCCCTTTAATCGGGCTTGCCTATCGAGATGAAATGGAAAAGAAATCTTATAAAACATGTATTTCCCCAAAAAATAAGGATTAATTAGTCCAGATAAAAAAATTTGGAACATTTAAATATAATTTATAATAATTAAATAAAAATAAGGGAGAAATGATTTGGTGTAAATAAATAGTAAGCGTGACCCAGAGGTTTTTTGGAGGTTCGGAGATAATCCCTTACCTTATGTTTAAAACTGTTCTTCACTCACACTTAATGACCTAGATAATCAAATTAGATTTATAAATAATTTAATTAAGAACATATTTTTCATGTATTTAATTTATTATAATCTAATTATGTTCATTTATGGCCTTTTTTGAGTAATAATGTTCAATGTTTTCATCTTCGGAGTGTTTGTTTCATGATTTTATGATTCATTCTCTTGAGTTTAATCATGGGGGTTCTCGTAAAATGGTAGAAAAACTCAAGAAGTTATATTATATGATATGGATGATCCTAAATAATTTTAAATGGTTCCCTATATCATTTTTATAAAAATTAGAATGATTCATTAGATAAAATGTAAATGATATACGTTAGTTTATTTTGGTGAATTTTCGATCATCACGAACTAGTTTTGTTTTATTATTTAATATTATGCATATATTCTAGTTACAGAACATTAAATAAGTTTTAATAAATATATTATAGTATTTATAAACTATAAAAATGGTTTTATGACCAGTCTTTAAAAATGAAAATGCATCGTCCATAATGGTGATAAATCGACACCTCACGGATGATTTTTTCATTTTAAGAACAAAAGGAAGAGTAAAGAGGTTTGATTATGTGTTATTCCAATAACACAATAAAATTAAATTATTTAAAATATAATAGAGTTATCATGCCACTTTGGTATAGTTAGGTGATGATATTATATTAAATGAAAATAAAATAAATTAAAAATAAATTAAAAGAAAACGAAAGAGGATTTTACCTCTTGAACTTCTTCTCCTTGAGAGCCTCCTTGGGGAAATTAGTTTTGGTATTTGCTTGATAAAAAATTCTCATAGACATGGGGGAGAGACTTAGGAAGATTATTGGGCAGAATTTTTAAAAGCTTCAAATATTTGGAGGTGTGAGGAGAAGAGGTGGCGAGATGTGATATTTATAGTGGGAGGAGTGGGTATTTTTTATTATTATATTCATTATTTTATTATTTTGGCTCAAGGCTATCAATAGTTTTCATCTCAATCACTAAATATACTAAATAATGGAGGGTTTGATGTTATTGTATTACATCATTCATAAATCATCTATTACTCAATTATTCTATATATTTTTTAAATGCCATAAATTACTGTATTTTACTATTCACCTATATTTCAACTATTTTTGAAAAACCTCAAAAATTCACAATATCCATTTTTTTATGTGTATAATTAAAAAATGGAATCCATTTTGTGAAAATAATTTTATAAATATGATAATTTTAATTTTTTTATTAAAATCACCATTTATTCAAAAAATACTGCTTTTAAAATTATAACAGATTTTATGACACTTTGAAAAATTAATTAGGGTATCCTAAAATTATCTTATAATTATAAGAAAAAATAATAATTTATGAATCTATTTTATGAAAATATTATTTCTTTAAAATTATTATATTAATTATAAAATGGTAATTAAAAATTTATGACTTACAAAAATACCAAAAATTAATTATAATTTCTAAAACATTTAATTACTTATACCATGATATAAATATATCATATTTTTATTAATAAGATACCTAAATTTTATTTATACTTTAATAGGTGAGGTTACAATTCTATTGACTAAAGTATTATTCCTAATGGTCACATTACTATTCCAACAGTCAAGTTATTATTCCATTGGTAAGGGTTCCTTAATTTCTATTATTTCTTTCATTTTTCTACAATAAATTTTATATTGTATTATATATGTGATTTTATGTCATTTATACTATATGATATAATTGTAAGAAGGAAATTTCCATTTATAAAATTTATTACATAATTATAATAAGGTAATTTTCATTGATAAAATTGTGGGTCATTGCATCCCCCCCATGAAATTCTCCCTCAAAATTTTGTTTTATATACTAAGTTGAAAATAGGTTAGGGAACTTCTACTTCATTTCTTCCTCTAGTTCCCATGTTTCTTCTTCATACTTATGGTTCTACCATATAACTTTTAATATGTGAGTAGTCCTGTTGTGCAGTGCTTGATCTCTACAGTCCAAGATCTTAATCGGATTATCTTCATACGAGAGGTCATTATCCAGTTGTACCACCTTCGGATTTAGTACATGTGAGGGATCTAGTATATAATTCCTCAAGAAGGATACGTGGAATATATCGTGTACTTAATACATGGAAGGTGGAAGTGTTATTTGATAGGTTATAGCTCTGATATGATCTAGGATCTAGAAGGGCACGATGTACTAGGGAATCATCTTTCCTTTCTTCCCAAATCTCATGATCCTCTTAAATAGAGATTTAAGGAGGAATATAGTGTCTCCAAACTTAAGCTCAAGCTCTTTTGATGATTATCCACATAGCTCTTTTGTCAGCTTTGGGTATCCCAGATATACTTATGAATGGTTTTCACCTTTTCTACTATTTCTTTGACCGTTTTAGATCCCAACTGCTTCCATTTACTGGCTTCATCCCATAATTCTAGTGTTCTTAATATTTTCTCATAAATGGATTCATATGGTTCCATTTATATGATCACGTAGAAACTATTGTTGTAAGAGAACTCGACGATAGTTATTTGTTGTTCCCATCCTCCTTTGAAGTCGATATAATATTCTCTCAACGTGTCTTCTAATGTATGAATATTATACTCAAATTGGACATCATTTTGAGGATGATAGGCCCTACTAAAGTTAAAATAATTATTTAGATCATGTTGGATACTTTACTAGAACTTAGAGGTAAATATCGGATCTTTATCAGATACAATAGATAGTGGTACTCCATGAAACATCACCACTTCTCTAATTTATATCCATGAAATTTTATCGAGAGAGAATTCCTCTCAAATCCATCTAAAGTGAGTTTTCATTGTAAGACTGTCCACAACAACCCATATAGCATTGCTTTCTATGGATGTCTTTGGAAGTCTAGTGAAAATGTCCATGGTGATTTTTTTCCTTTTCTATGTTGGTATAGGTAATGGTTGCATCATACCTATAGAATTTTTTCTTTCAACCTTCACTTGCTATCATACCAGGAACTTTGATGTATATTTAGAAATCTTCTTCTTTGTATTGTCCCACCAATAGTTCTCTCAGAGGTCTCGATACAACTTTCTTATCCTTGCATGAATTGAGAAGCTTTAGCTATGTACATCATTTAGAATATCTCTATTTATATCTTTATTATATAGTAAACATAGTCATGATCCAAATATTATGACTCCTTCCTAATAAATTTTGAATTATGAGGATTTATCTTTTTTTATAGCTTCCACATTTTTTTGAATTTTCCCATAATTTCTTTGAGCATAATTTACATTCTCTATAAGGGATGGTTGAGAAACAATTTGAGAAAGGATTGATGATGTTCCTTTCTTAATTATTCCCATGTCCATTCTTTGAAAATATAATAATATTAGATCCTTCTAAATTCTCATCATTTATATGTTATATGATCCTTTATACTTAGAGAATCTACCACTTTATTTTATTTACTAGGAAGGTAGTGTATTTGGGACTCATAATATTTCATGATCAATAACCATATTATTTGGAACATATTAAGATCCTTCTATGTGAATATATATTTTAGGCTCTTATGATCCATATATATTTCACACTTCTCCCCATAGATATAATGCCACTATATTTTTAGTGTAAAGATTATAGCCACCAGCTCAAGATCATGAGTAGGATACTTTTTCTCATTAATTTTCAACTAAATTGAGAAATAGGATATCACTTTATCATTTTTCATTATTACATATCCTAATATATTCTTTTAAGCATCTTTTTATACCACAAAGAGTTTTCCACTTGTTGGAAGTGGGAGTACTGGTGTAGTGATAAGCCTCTTTTTCAACTCTTTGAAGCAGCCTTCACATTCACTAGTCTAGAAAACCTTTTCTCCCTTCTAAGTTATCTTGGTTAATGGGTTTTAAAATCATGATAAGTTCTTCCAAAATCATTGATAATACCTAGATAGTCAAAGGAAAATACATATCTCTGTTATAGATTATTTCTTGGTCCACTCCTTGATTACCTTTATCTTTGAAGGGTCCATAGATATTCCTTTATTTCTGATAACATGCCCCAGGAATTATATTCATCCATCCAGAACTCACATTTACTGTACTTTTCATAGAGTTCCTCACTTCTCAGAGTATTCATCACAGTAATAAAATGCTCCTAATCTTCCTCAATACTCTTGAAGTATATCTGAATATCATCGACTAAGACTACCAAAAAATTTCAAGGTAATATATAAAGACTCTTTTCATTGAGTCCATGAAAATATAGGGTGCATTAGTGAGTCTAAAGGGGATCACTATGAACTCATAGTATCTATACCTTTTTCAAAATTCTTTCTTGGTAATATCTTCCTTCCTCACCTTTGACTGGTTATATCCTGGAGAAAGGTCCATCTTAGAGAAATACAAGGCCCCATGTATTTGATCGAACAAGATATATATTTTTGGCATGGGATACTTTTTCTTAATCATGATTTTGTTGACCTCATGATAATCAATGTAGTGGAGAATTGATCCATCCTTATTCTTGAAAATGAGGATTGTTGGACCCCATTGTGAATCACTTGGGCATATAAAACCCTTGTTCATATTCTCTTTTAACTGCTTATTTAGTTCCTCCGACTCAATGGTGTCCATTCCATATGGTTTCTTTGATATAGGGAGAGATCCAAGAATAAGCACAATTGAGAACTCAACCTCTCAGTTAGGAGGAAGACAAGGAAATTCTTTGGGGGAACACATTAGTGTTCTCCCTAACAATGGGTATGTCTTCGAGCATGATTCTCTTTTTTTCCATAATCATTTGATCTAGATATTATTGCTTATAAGGAAATAGTATAAACACTTGAGATGATGATTATAAAGGAGATTCATCCTCATCCTAGATCATATAAAAAATTGTAAGATGCCCTAGGATATGAAGAGTGATCTCCCTTTCCTGAAATTTGATGTTGTCTTTGTATAAAGATATTCAATCGATGCCAATATAGAATCAAACTCCACCAAAGTAAGTAAGAAAATGTTTTCTAGAAGTTTCAGTCCACAAACATTAAGAAGGGAGGAGTTATATACTTCGATGAAATAATTTCCCCATTTTTTTCCCAAAAATAACTAAACATCCATATTTTGAGGGGGTTTTTGGATAGTTATACTAAAATTTCATTATATGATAGAATGAATAGAATCAGAATCAAATAGTATGTTCTCTATTCTTGAATGAATAATCAGTGTACCTATCACCGCATTATTTTCGGGATCCACCTTAGCAGTAGTAATAGCATACGACCTTCCTTTTTGTCTTGGAGGTTTTTATTCATTGCCTCTGAAAACCCTGGGCTTAGGGAAATAGATTCCATAATTCCCATGTTCCTTGTAGTTGGAACACTAAACTACTGGTTGAGTTTTGATCTGAACCTTCCTTTCTTCCTCCACATTTGTGGGATTCTTCCTATCCCTTCAGAAATTACTATTCGAATTCCCCTCTCTTCTATATTTTAAGTATCACTTGATTCCCCTTAGGAATTTTCTAGGATGCTTCTTTCCACAATTTTGAAATGTGGGATGTTGGGTTTTCTTTACATCATGGGATTTATTTATTGATCCTTCCATATTGAACTCAATTTTTTTTACTTTTATCTCTAGGACCGTGAGACCACTTACAGTCTCTTATTTCCATTTCAACCTTAAGGTCACAACGGATAATCTTATCATAGCTCTCAAAGTATCATATTTCCAAGGATTTTTATAGACTCGGCATTAGGTCACCAAATAAGTGATCCAATTTACTTTTAGTTTTCATGAGAAAGACATTGGTGTATCATGTAAGACTTGTAATTTTTTCCTTGTATTCCCCAACAGACTCATGTTCCGTCTACTTCAGTTTGAGGAACTCCCATTCTATCTTAAGATAAAGAGTTTGGGAAAAATATTTATTGAAAAATATTTTATTGAAATATTTTGATTCAATGGAATCAATTTTATCCTTAAACTTTTTTTATTAGTGTCCACCACTTATTAGATTCTTCATAATAATTATAGACTCACATTATGTCTTTATATTCTTCTAATAATTGAAGGATAGAGAATATATTATCATTGGATTTAATCCATTATTATTTGATGATGGGATCAGAAGATCCACTGATGATGGGAGACCTTTATCACATGAATAATTAAACCACAACTTTATCTTTATTAGGATAAAGAGGGTGTTTCACATGATTTAAGTTATTATTCATAACTTGAGTCAGTTGAGTATGTAATTCCATTAAGTTTTGAGTTCTTGTTCCCATAAAATTTGGCATTTCATTAGGGAAATTTTAACATTACTTATCACATTAACTATGGGAATGGGTTATCCTATTTCCCACATTAACTATGAAAAATAAATAACAATTATAGGGGATTCAATACTTAGATAATAAGTATATAAAAAGGAAAACATAAACCTATAATGATAACTTTGTAATGGGAAATTATATCTTATCTTGAGATTCCATAAGTTTTAATGTAAGTTATCTATGGTGATATAATTATCCCTTGGATTATTACTAATATTTTATAATCCTTATATCAAAAATTAATTATACCATGCTTTGATACCAACTATAATGGACTTAGCCCTTTACACATCTATTTACATGATTTTAAGCATTATTACTCGGGAAATAAAAAAACAACGATCATAAAGTCTAGTGTCTCTAGAAGATTAGGAATATAATTAGAAAGCATGAAACCAAAATAAAAAAAATTTATTTTATCTCCATAAAGATCTCTTAACTTCCTTTTAGCTCTTACATCTATATAGGATAACCTATGGAATACATAGACAAAAGGGATGAGCTAAAAAGCCCAGTAAGGAAATAAACATAGGAATAAAGCATAGAACATGGGTTAGGAGGAATAACATGATGACAAAAAAAGGCATGGAACATAAATAAACATAAGGAATAAAAATACGTATAAAATGAGATCATGTAATCATGGAATCATATGAATGTGGAAACAATATAAAACATGACATAAGAATGAGTCAATATAACACCACGACCCCAGTTTCACGGATCCGGTGCATTATTTATTACATTTTTATGATCAAAATAAAGTTGAATACCGAAGGATCGATCGGTTTAGTAGCCTTGGAAAAAATAGATACAAACATAAATTTTTATATTACATATTTAAATAAAATACAACATAAAAACTCTTTTGAAAACTTTCTTATTCCATTTACTCATCCCTATAATTTATTCATAATGTATATCTTTGAATCTTAGGAAAAATGAAATATAAGAATGGGGTGAGCTCAAATGCTCAGTAAGGTTAAATAATTCAGTGGAAGCTATCATAAATAAGCATAAAATTTTAAGGGTTGATGTATAAAAAGAATAGAATCCTTTTAAACATAAACTTGAACATAATATGGCAAGAATAAATCAAACATTACCATATAAATATGCACATGGATATTCGACTAGTTGAATAATCACATGTAATAACTATCCTTATAAAGAGGGAATATATAATGTTGGATATCTTAAACATTCTCTCAAGGATTCAACCAAGACACCATGTATAATTGGGTAAGACATTATCCAAAACCCAAACATAACTATCTCATGAGACCTACTGATGCATCAAGGGACTATAGTAGGCCCCACCTGACACATAAAAAGTCCAATTCATTCCACTTATGAAATGGGTAAAACATAACCAACATAAACATTTATATTAAAACAAGCATATGAAATTTCAATACTTAAACCATAAGCTATGAATGATATCAAAATAGAACATACATAGTCAAATATATCATTTTTAGCATCCCCGGCCCGAAATCCACTAAACCGGTGCTCCGAGCCAGGTGGTTATATGATCTTAAGCGCGCCTCCTCGTATGCCAAAGGCTGCCGACTAGTGGTGGGGGTATATGGAGTCAAGTGGGGAGACTATACCCCCTTTTTATCAGAGTAATCCACAACAGAAATAAACCAAATAGCGGAAACAATAAAGAATAAACAGGGAATATGTATAACAATCATTTCCAAAAATAAATATCACATGTCATACTACAAGTGAAAGAGTGAACAAAATCCCAAAATAAAAAAAATGTCCAAAATCCCCAAAATGGTCCCGACTCCAAGTCTGGATCCTCCACCAAGTGCTACCCATGTCCACTCAACTATCTAGCAAGGACCCTTGCCCTTCTCCTGACCTGCAAACATGAAGTCTGCTCGGGTACCCAACGGCGGGCCGAACAGGGTGTGAGTACAACTCAGTAGGCCACCACCAACGGTGTCTACAAAGTATCCAGTATAAATAGATAGTGCATGCAAAAGGAATATGAATGATAATTACAAAGTGATTATTTATGGTTCCATTAACAAGTTAAGAGTCAAATCCATTGCCACTTCCATTATCATTTATCCACACCAATTATCATCACTTACCAATTCATCACGTTTCCATGGGTTAATCACATACATTATGTTACATGGGTCTAATGCCAAAAATCACATGAAAGAGGGTAAAAACATCATTATCCTATATCACTATGACTAACCCCCCTCATAGCAACCATATCCTCACCTCGAAGCCTCAGCCTAGGTGGATGCAACCGTTAGGAGAATATACCCTCAGTCCCCTTTCCAAAACCGTGCATTTAGGGTGGAGTTTTGAACCTCGGTCTTAGCTCAACCCGTGGGCATAGATCCTCATGTCATACCCCACTCTACCAAGCCATGTGAATGTGCTTATATATAAGTAACCATCAACCATCCAAGCCATTGCCCTTTGGAAAATACTATTCACAACAACCCACATGAGAATCCACATCATGCCTTAACCCATTAAGACATTATCATTTCACATCATTTGACTATTCACCCAATTCCCATGTGTTATGCCTATCTCACTAAGCATTCAACACTAAACCCATAACCTATCCCATTATGGTCTTTAATCAGTTTACACATTAAACCATTTAACCTGTTCACCATTTCAATGAATCGACCATTCATGCCAATATGTTTATCAAGGGATCTACAGTTCATTACAACAAGGTCACTTGTTTAATATCAACCCCTAAGTCCGTGGAAAGCCAGCACATCCCATGTATGGGCCTAAATTAGGTCAATTCAGTCCCAACACATCTCACGGGGATCGTGAGGGTTCCCATTTTCCATTATAAACACTATTATTACCAATCATGCCAAATCTATTCAAAAACATAACCAAGGAAAAACAATAACACAAAAAATACGCACAAAGCCCCAAATAACTATGAAATATCACTTGTAGACCACCTACCTCGAAACCGTGGATGAACACACTCTCAATCGAGTCCTTAGACCTCGATCTGGCCAACCTTTGGAGATTCAACCAAAAACTCACCCAAAAGATAGGGTTTTAGAGCTTCAGAATGAGAGGAAGAGAAGATACAAACCCTAAACCAAAAAGAGAACCAAGGATGAGATTAGCCATACCCGAAACTTTGATCTACAACTAACGGCACCAAAAACGCCTTAGAAACAAGGTAGATCGATCTCTTAGAGGTATTGGTTGACTTGGTTCGTTCCTTGGGTGAAGAGGGAAGAATGGAGAGGAAATCCCGAGTTGGGGTTTAAAAGCCCGGAGTGGCAAACTTGTAATTTTTTCAAACTTTAAGTGGTCGCACGGTTTTTCCGTACGATTTGGAAAACCGTGTGCATGCCACTGTCCGGAGGAGGAGGGGTCACACAGTTTTCCTAGGCAGACCGCACGGTTTTCCCTGGCCATGCGCAGGCCGTGCGCCCTGGCTTCTCTTGCCCAGATTTCCTTTCTTTTGTGCCTCGAGCCCCCAGAACACCCCCAAGGCCTCTCATACTTCCAAAATACATCCCTTGAATCCCGAAACAAGGGATTCAATAAAAACACAAAAAAAAACATACCTTTCCAAAAAAACTGGGATCTTACAACCTCTCCACCTTATAACGGCTCGTCCTCGAGTAGAGTTTTAAAGCCTCATTGATCCACCGAAGAGAAGAGTTCGGGCCACTGAGCCTGCATATTCGATTCCCACTCCCAAGTTTCTTCCTAAACTTTCCCATGTTGACATAGTACTCGCACTAATAGCACCACCTTTCCTCACAATACCTTTTCACTATGATCCACCACACGAACCAGATGCTCCTCAAAGGACGCATCAGCCTCAAGCTCTACATCCTCAACATCAACCATGTGAGATGGGTCAGGGTGATACCGTCTAAGATGTGACACTTGAAACACATCATGCATCCCACCATACCATTGTGGAAGATCCAATCGGTAAGCCACTGGTCTGATCCTCTCCATGATCTCAAAAGGTCCCACATACCTGGGTGCCAACTTACCCTACTTTCGAATCTGTTGGTGACCCAACCTTGGTGACACCCGAAGGAACACTTTATCACCCACCCCAAACTCAAGAGGTCTACGCCTCTGATCTGCATATGACTTATGCCTAATCTGATCTTTATCCATTCACTTACTGATCAACTTAACTTTCTTTGAAGTCTCCTGCATGAGACTTGTCCCCAAAAACTCAGATTCACCAGCCTCTAACCAACATAACCAAGATCTACATGGTCTCCCATAAAGCACCTCAAACGGTGCCATCTGAATTGTAGCCTAAAAACTGTTTTTGTAGGAAAACGCAACTAACGATAGGTACCTTTCTGAAGAACCACCAAATTCCAAGACACAAGCTCTATACATGTCTTCCAACACTTGCATCGTACGTTCTGACTGCCCGTCTATCTGTGGGTGGAAAGTTGTACTCAAAAACACCTGCGTACCAAGAACCTTCTACAACCCTTTCCAGAAACGTGATGTGAAACACGGATCATGGTCTAAAACTATGGTTCGCGGAACACCATGCAACCGCACTATTTCCTGAACATACAGCTCACCCAACTGGTCAACTGTATAGGTCTCCTGAATTGGTAATAAATGAGCCACTTTTGTTAACTGATCCACAACCACCCAGATTGCATCACTCTTCCACGGCGTCCTCAGAAGACCCACGACAAAATCTATTGTTACATCATCCCACTTCCATTCCATAATGAGAAATGGATGCAACAAACCACCTGGGTGTTGATGCTTGGCCTTCACCTGCTGACAGGTAAGACACCGCGCCACAAAGCCCGCAACTTCCTTCTTCATTCCAAGCCACCAAAACTACCTTCGGAGATCACAGTACATCTTGGTCAAACCAAGATGCACTACCCACTTTGATGCATGGAATTCAGGCATCATCTATTCCCACATACACTCTGGCACAACCACACGGTCGTGAACACGAACAACACCATCCACACTGATGGCCCAACCAGAAGGTAGCTCCCTACCTTTAAGATTTTCCTTCATGATCAAACACTCAGGATCATCAAGCTGACTTGCCTTAACTCGACTCAAAAGCGTCAACTCCATCATTAAGGAATCAAGAGTGACCTGACCATTCTCCTCCTAAACCTCCAAGCGCATCTCTACAAACAAATCCATCATCTTCCACTCGGTGCTGGACTCCTGAACCACATGATTCTGAACCTTCCTGCTCAGAGCATCAGCAACACTATTTCCCTTTCCCAGCGTGTACACCAACTCAATGTCAAAAGACTAGAGATATTCAACCCATATTCGCTACCGAAGATTCAGATCCCGCTATGAGAATATGTAATTTAAACTCTTATGGTCGGTAAACACAGTAAAACATTCTCCAAACAGATAGTGCCTCCAGCACTTCAAGGAGTACACCACTAAAGCCAACTCAAGGTCATGAGTGGGATAGTTCTGATCATGGGGTCTCAACTGCTTTGAACCATAATCCAAAACCCCCTCATCCTTCATCCACATAGCCCCAAGTCCGACTCTAGATGCATCACAAAACATGATTTACTTCTTACCCATCTCAGGTAAGATCAAGATAGGTGTGGTCGTCAACCGCTCCTTCAACTCTTGGAAGGAGTTCTCACAAGCCTCAAACCACTAAAAATTGATTCCCTTCTTAGTCAAGACTGAGAGTGGTGCTTCCAAGCGAGAGAAATCATAAATGAACCTTCGGTAATACCCAGCCAAACCCAGAAAACTCCGAACATCACAAACACTCTTGGGCTGCTCCCAAGATACAATTGTCTGGACTTTCTCTGGATCCACTAACACATCTGCCTCCGAGATGATGTGACCCAAAAAATGCACCTCGCCTATCCAGAATTGACACTTGGATAGCTTTCCATATAGTCGGTGCTCTCTTAGCATACCCAAGATGATGTCAAGATGTTGGAAATGATCATCATGAGTTTTCGAGTACACTAAGATATCTTCAACAAAGACAACCACAAACCAATCTAGATAGGGATGAAAGATTTGGTTCATTAAATCCATAAACACCGTCGGTGCATTGGTCAAGCCAAAAGGAATTACCACCAACTCAAACAGCCCGTACCAACTCTGAAAACCTTTCTGCGGTATGTCGGAAGACCTCACCCTCAACTGGTGATAACCCGACCTCAGATCAATCTTATAAAACACCGATGCACCCCTCAACTGATCAAACAGCTCATCAATTATAGGAAAGGGGTACTGATTTTTCACCATCATCTGATTCAAATTTAGATAGTCAACACACAACCTCAATGACCCATTGGCCTTCTTTGCAAAAAGCACGGGAGATCCACAAGGAGACATACTAGGACGGATAAACCCCTTACACTCCAACTCCTCAATATGAACCCTCAGTTCCTGGAGTTCTGCCAGTCCCATTCGGTATGGCGGAATAGAAATTGGCTCCGCTCCCGGCAGCAACCCGATCGTGAACTCAACATCTCTCTGAGGGGGTAACCCCAAGAAATCCTCAGGAAACACATCCTGAAACCGATCCACCACAGAAGGGAAAATAGACTGTTCCCCTCTTTCATTATCATCAAGCATGATACATGCCACTCGAGCCGTGAGTCCACTCATCTATTGACAAAACGGTGGACATAATCATCACCTTCAAGAGACCTGAATGATACTCTACGATGATAACAGTCTATGTGTGCCCGATACAACACCAACCAATCCATTCCCAAGATTAGGTCAAACCCTGACATCTTGAGAACAAACAAATCCCATAGAAAACGATACCCACCGACTTCCAAGGCACATCCCTTGCACTTCTTATATCTTCAACCCACACCCCCAACGGAGTGTCAATCGACATAACTCCACACACCCTCTCCACAGGTAAACCCAGCGCTACCACAAGTTGATAAGAGAGAAAAGAGTGTGTGGCACCTGTGTCAAACAATGCACTAGAAAAAGTAGAAGCTACAAGGATCGTACCTCGAATAGTTGACGGTCCAGCCTCGCAATCACTAGGCACAAACTGAACTGCTTGAAGCTGACCTGCCCCTATACCCTGGGCCCCAGCCTGAACGCCCTACGCTGCACTACCCTGCTGGCGTGGGTGATCTTTCCCTGGAGTTCCACGTCCACCGCCCCTACCATTACGGCTCATGGAGCTCCAACTGCCTGCCTGATACGGGGCAACTGATCCCCTTACCGTACCCAGCACCTGCTTTTAATCATCATGTTCACCCGTCTGTCGAGGGTTCTTGCAGAACCTCTGCACATTCCCCTTCTTTCCGCACGAACGACACTCAACAGGAGGTCGAGGACACTGACCATGCTTATGCCCTGGCCAACTGCACTAATATCAGAACACTTTATTACCACTCTGAGAGGCTGACCCTCTCTTCCAGCCACTCTGCACACTTCCACCATGTTGTGAGCTCTCATAGCATCGCTTTTGACCATCGGTAGCTACATCGCTCGTCTGTCCCACTGACACCACAAGCCCACTACCCGAAGCTCCGTTCAGGTTTCCTTCCGATATTAGTGCCTGATCTACTACCTCTGCGAACCTCTTCAAGAGAAAGATGTTTACTTGAGATCTGATCTCATATCTCAGCCCATCCTGTAAATGCTTTTCTATTGTTGCCTTGTCCCCTTCTAACACTAGGACAAAGTGTCTCAAATCATTGAAGCGACTAGCATAGTCCATCACCGAGAGTGATCCCTGAGTCAGGCTCATAAAATCTACAGCCCGCACCTGCCTCAAAGTCTCTGGATAGAAATGCTCCAGAAACTTTTTCTGAAAAACCTTCCACAACATTCCCTCAGCCTTCTCTATTTGATCCTAAATGTCCCACCAATGCCTAGCCTGTCCTCGCAACATATAAGCATCCAGCTTCACTCACTTTTCAATAGGGGTTTCCAGATGATCCAATATCATCTGGACAGATTCTAACCAGAACTCTGCTGCCTCTGGCCCACCCTCTCTGGTGAAGGTCGGAGGGTGCTGCAGCTGGAACTCCTTGTTCAGCTCAAACATACTCTGTACAACCCGCCCTAGGTCCCGATCCATCATCTGCATAAGGTGAGGCAAGTTCTTATGTAACTAGTCCTCTCTACCTTCATTGGCCACCACATTTTCTTTCTCCTCCACTAGAGGAGTGTTCTTAGAAACATCCTCCTGTTTCCCAACTGGTTATTGACGTCGTGGTGGAATTTCTCTACATTGACAAGCACAAGATTTAGCACGCATACCACAAAACTTTCACGACTTTATCAAAAGCTCTTTACTAGATACAACAACCCATTTTCATATACTAATTCAACGAGGTTAACACCTCAAATTCACCACCCCAACCATCCCTACCGCGGGCCATGGTCCACATGGGGTAAACAACCATTCACTACCACCAAACTCACACAACATTTTACAAAAACACTTTCCAATTCATTTAAAACCCCTAGATTTCATTAAACATCATGTACCCACTTGTTTCATTTCATTATTCTCATTATTTCTTGGTTTCATGAAATGCATGATGCACCATACTTTCCTGCCTCACACACCCATCTCGTGCGTGTGCCTAATACAATGCATGTCACCTATCTCCCTATCTGCTTATAATGATGCATGAATGAAAGTCCTCATGTCGTTAAGGCCACGAGCCAAATATTGTAAAACAGTCACATCAAACCACATGTGCATCACTCAATGGTGAAATATCATCAACTGTAACAACACACAACCAAGAACAACAATTCCCACCTAGGGTGACTTCTGTTCTCCCTCATACATGGGTTAGCTACTCCCAAGCACGATCTCATTACCAAGGCATAACACATCTTAACCCTTGGATACCAATCCCAAATAACAAGACCTCAGAGAAGGAGAAGAAATACCTCCTATGATACCACTTTGTAATGTCCCCGACACAGAATCCACTAAACCAGTGCTCTGAGCCAGGTGGTTATATGAACATAAGCATCCCTCCCCGTACGCCAAAGGTTGCCGACTATCAGCGGGGGTCTATGGAGTCAAGTGGGGAGACTATACCCCCTTTTTATCAGAGTAATACACAAAATAAATAAACCAAATAGTGGAAACAATAACCAATAAATAGGGAACATGTATAACAATCATTTTCAACAATAAATATGCCATGTCATACTACAAGTGCAAGAGTGAACAAAATCCCAAAATAAAGACAGTGGCCAAAATCCCCAAAATGGTCCTGACTCCAAGTCCAGATCCTCCACCAAGTGCTACCCATGTCCACTCAACTATCTAGTAAATACCCTTGTCGTTATCCTGACCTACAAACATGAAGTCTTCTTGGGTACCCAACGGCGGCCCAAGCAGGGTGTGAGTACAACTCAGTAGTCCACCACTAACGGTGTCTACAAAATATCCAGTGTAAACAGATAGTGCATGTAAAATCAATATGAATGATAATTACAAAGTAATTATTTATGTGGACATTAACAAGTTTAGATTCAAAGCCATTTCCACTTCCATTATCATTAATTCACACTGATTATCATCACTTACCAATTCATCATGTTTCCATGGGTTAATCACATACATTATGTTACATGGTTCTAAGGCCAACAATCACATGCAATAGGGTAAAAACAACATTATCCTATCTCACTAGGACTAACCCCCCTCATAGAAACCATATCCTCACCTTGAAGCCTCAGTCTGGGTGGATGCAACTGTTAGGAGAATAGACCCTCAGTCCCCTTTCCTAACCCGTGAATTTAGGGTGGAGTTTAGAACCTCAGTCTTCGCTCAACCTGTGGGCATATATCCTCAAGTCATACCCCACTCTACCAAGCCATGTGGACATGCTTATATATAAGTAACCATCAACCATCCAAACCATTGCACTTCAGAAAACACTATTCACAACAACCCACATGGGAATCCATATCATGCCTTAACCCATTAACACATTATCATTTCACATCATTTAACTATTCACCTAATTCCCATGTGTTATGCCTATCTCAGAAAGCATTCAACACTAAACTTATAACCTATCTTGTTATGGTATTTAATCAGTTTACACATTAACCCATTTAACCCATTCAACATTTCAATGAATCGACCATTCATGCCAACATGTTTATCAAGGGATCTACAATTCATTACAATAAGGTCACTTGTTTAATATCAACCCCTATGTCTGGGGAAAGCTGGCACATCCCATGGATGGCCCTAAATTTGGTCAAGTCAATCCCAACACATCCCACGGGGATCGTGAGGGTTCCCATGTGCCATTGTAAACATCATGATTACCAATCGTGCCAAGGATATTCAAAAACCTAACCAAGGAAAAACAATGACACAACGAAATATGCACAAACACCCAAATAACTATGGGATATCACTTTTAGACCACCTACCTCAAAACCGCGGTTGAACCCACTCTCAATTGAGTCCTTAGACCCTGATCTGGCCAACCTTTGGAGCTTCAACCTCAAACTCACCCAAAAGATAGGGTTTTAGAGCTTTGGAACAAGAGGAAGAGAAGATACAAACCCTAAACCAAAAAGAGAACTAAGGATGAGATTGGCATTACCCAAAGCTTTGATCCGCAACCAACGGTGCCAAAAATACCTTAGAAATGAGGGAGATCGATCTATTGGAGCTCTTGGGTGACTTGGTTCGTTCCTTAGGTGATGAGGGAGTAATGGAGAGGAAATACTGAGTTGGGGTTTAAAATCCTGGAGTGGAAAACTTGTAATTTTTCAAAACATTAAGTGGTCGCACGGTTTGTCCGCACGGTTTGGGAAACTGTGTGCAAACCGTACGCATGCCACTGTCCAGAGGAGGAGGGGTCTCATGGTTTTTCTGGGCAGTCCACACGATTTTCCCTGGCCGTGCACTGGTCATGCGCCCTGGCTTATCTTTCCCATATTTATTTTCTTCCATGCCCCGAACCCCCAGAACACCCCCATGGCCTCTCATACTTCCAGAAGACATCCCTTGAATCATGAAACAAGGTATTCAACCAAAACACACAAAAAAACATAACTTTTCAAAAACTAGGATCTTACATCATAAAACTGTCAATACAATAAGAAAGGTAGTATCATAATATATTAATCTTAATTAAGAATAAAATAAAACAAATGATGTTGACAGAGATGAAATTGATCTAACAAAATTGTTAAAACTCTTTCAGAAATATACCTTTTTTACTTTGAAATAATTTGAAATTCTGTGTAATTATAAAAGAAAACATTTCCTTTGAAAATAACCTAGTAATATTATAAGGGAATATTCAAAATTTTATGTCTTAGTAATGGTGTAAAATAGTCGCTCGTGCTGTTTAAGTTAAAAAATATTCTTTCTTTAATTTTTCAAAAAGGTCATATAGTACCTCATTTGGAAAAAGACAGAAAGATTACTTTCAAAAAGTTTTATAAAACTTAAAACATGGGTATAAATAACTTTCAACAATCGTCTAGGAATATAAATATTATTTTGAAAAACCTGTTTAAGAAACATATATTTGGATGATAAATATTTTCTAGTAGATACTTACATATAAAAAATCTTGGATAATAATGAGATTGCGAAATTAACCCTTACATTGTACTTTCCTTTAGTAGAAGGTGATTTAACCTCATGTATAATGGTTAAAGATTTTTAATATTTTATACCAGGATCATATACATATTTATGATATCATATACAATCCTCTTATCTTGTTTTGTTAGTAATATTTCAATACTACCATTATTTCGGGTGTTAACTACTTTGTTTTACTGAGCATGTTTTTTTAATTAAGTCATGTTTATTATGCATAGGATATATTTTATTCATATAAAAAATGATATTAAGTTCATAAATATTATATTTACTTATCATATGATTTTTATAATTATTCTTGAATGATTAATGTGGATAATGAATCTCATCGCGTCGTGGAGATGGTAGGTTGTGCGTACGCATGAGCGAAAATATCATTCCTTTAATGGTTAAATGATAAGGAACTAGATGTTATATTAATTATAAATAAAAATAATAATTTAATATTCATTATTTATGTCTATTATACTCATCATTATTCTCATCCAAATAAAGTAATGTGGAATAACAAATTACACCATGGTGTGGAGATAGTAAGTTGTACGTATGCACGTATAGTAATATTATTATTCGTAGGGTGGATAAAATGATTAATATGGTTGTCCCATGATTATAATAACTTATCAGTATATTGATGATACCGGATTTATTAATTTTGTATGTAAACAACATATAAAGAGGAAGTAGGAGAAGAAAATAACTTTGAAAGAAGAGATGAAAGGATTACCACTTCTTCAGGTGTCTCCTCTTGATTTTCACAAAAGGACTCCTTAAGTTGGATTTCATCCCAAAGGGTGCCTCTAGGATGAATTGATATAAGTTTTTAGTATAATTGTGTAGGGTTTGTCTGAGCCAAATGTATTTGGAGGTGTGAATTAAAGAGAAGGAGAAGTTCCCTTTTATGAGAGAGGTGGTGGGCACTTTAGGAAAAGCTTGAAATAATAATTTATTAAAAATTTATTTTCAGTTTCTAATAGATACAAAGTAATTTATTTGTATTATAAGATTATTTTGGGTCTAAATAATATCAAAAAATATATTTTATATAAGATTAGGTTACAAATTTAACCTTATCTTTTGGAATTAACCCTTAGTTAAATAAGTTAACTCTTATCATGACTTCTTGTATTTTTATACTATATGGTTAATATAGTTACTATAAAATTAAAATTGAACATAAATTGTATAATTAATGATATTTTTAACACTATATAAGTAATTTTTCTGAATCATATATTTTTATAACAATTATATCATTTAATAAAATAGTGTTTTTTAAACTCATTTTTGTCAATTTTGACACTATTTAGTAATTGATTTTTTTAAGTCATAAAAACTTGATTCCATTGAAAAAAAAGAATTAAATAATTCATAACATGTAAATGTTTTAAAAAAATCACTGATGACATCAAAAAACTCAAATTAAATTTAGTTTAATATTTATAATATTATGTATTTCAATCATTCATTAATAACGCAATCATTACATCATTATTGTGTCATAAATGAATTTATTTATTTAATGTCTAAAAATCATAAATAAAATACCATGACTTAGGAATATTTTTATCTATATAATTAATATTTATAGTCAAATATATCATTCATATAACCCCCATTAAATTTTTTTTAGTAAAAAGATACATGTTTATTGTAACACCCCAAGCTTCCACTGTACGTTTCCCTTCGAATAATGCAATAGCGTGTGTTGTACGCAACCTCGAGCTCTAACACACACCACAACGAATTAAACTAGCCGTTGTAAATAGTAATACCTACTTTTTGAAATATTATAAATTTTATTTATCAAAATGGACTTCATTTTTGGATTCGGAATATTGGAATTATCCTATGTTGAATTTTTGGTATTTTTCTGAGAACTTCTAAATTTTTATGAATAGTGAAAAATACTTAAAAACAACTTTTTTAATCAAAATAATTTATAGTGATAAATTATAATATTTAGTGGTTTTAAAGTATAATTAGAATATATTTTTACCATTTTATCCAATGGTGGTCATTAGAATTAATTTAACATTGAAATTGGACATAAACAATTGCCAAACTTTTGATATAAATTGTTTCTTAAAAACACGCTATTTATTGTAACAGCGGGAATTAATTATAAAATTAATTAATACAACTTATATGTTTGGAATTTTGTAAAATATATATCATTTTTGAATTAGGAATATCAATTATAGCTTAGGGTGAAATTTTGGCCTTATTCTGAAAAACTTCAATTTTTGATGAATAGTGAAACCACTAAGTGGTTGTTAAAAACTGATTTTTTCGTTAAAATGAAATATTACCACTTCTGTGATTTGATTTTCAAAAATCCGACATACATGGTTGTCATTAATAAGTAAAATGTGGTTCAATGAGATCAAAATAATTTTTTGGTGAATAGTAACTTTTAAGTTCTTAATCGCGATTAGAGGTAATTAGTGTAGTTTAAGGTAAAAAAAATGTTTTAATAATATGATATGAGCTTGACACTTGTCCTACTCATATTGGATGAGTCATGGCCGACCAAGACAACCCATGGGTCAACTTGGGGACCCCATTGAGCCACTTTAGTTGGAAAATGACATTAATATACATTTATTTAATGTTAAAATTAAATTGACACAAACATGAGTTGTTTTACTAAAACAGTTTTTAATTGGGGTTACACAAGTCCAAATTTTGACTATAAATATTCATTAGAAAGATAAAAAGATTTACTACATCATAGTATTTTTTTTATAATTTTTATACATTAAATAAATTAAATTATTTATGACATCATTATGATGCAGCGATGACCTCATTATTTAACGATTTAAATAAAATGAGAAGATAATGCAAAATCCAAGGCTTACACTTGTCCAAAGACTATTGGATGAGGATATTTAGAAACCTTATCACCTTATCCTCGAATTAAATAAGTGTGGGACCTTTGGAATCCGAAAAGCATTGTGAAATAATGTAACATTTCAATATTTCCAAAAGTGCCCCTCCTCTCCTCTTATAAAATGCCCCCACCTCTACCACCTTATTCACACTTCCAAGCCTTTTGGTTCGGCCAACCCCTGCCCAAATACTCTCCCAACTTCTCTACCTTCATCCTAGAAGCTTTACTTTATTCAGAAAGCCATCCTAAGGAGTCCTTTTGATCAAATCATCAGGAAGAACCCGAAGAAGAGGTAACATTTTCATCACCCTTTTTCAAGTTTCTTTCTTCTTCCACTCCCTCTTTGTTTATTATTTCAATTCTAAAATTATAACTCTAGTATCTTATATATACTGTGATGTTATTATAAATATGGAACAACCATATTCGGTATTCTACCCATCATTTGAATGACATGTCACCATACGTGCGTACGTACGGCTTACCGTCTCCACGTCGTGGTGTAATTGTTATTCAATATATTATTATTTATATGGGTATAATAATGATATGTAATTCATGTAAATAATAAATATAACATGATAATGATTCTGTATATATGATATACTATCCAATTATATATTATTTAAATATCAAAATAATGATATTGTCGCTCGTGCGTACGTACGGACTACCGTCTCCACGAACGCGATGAGATTCATTCTCCATCGTATCCATTCAAGTATAATTATCATTTGATGATTTAAAAATAATGTTTAAGGACATGATATCATTCTGGATATGAATAATATACAACCTATCCATGAAAAACACGACTTACGTAACAAAACATATAAAAGAAAACGAGTAAGTTAACACCCGAAACAACGATAAATCTAAGATATTGTTAACAAAGCAATGTTAAAAGATCATATATGATATCATATGAATGTATATGATTCTTGTATAATTTAATAACAATTATTTCACCATTATACAGGAGGTTAACCTACCCCAACCAAGGAAAAGTACAAGGTAAGGGTTTACTTCACAACCTCTTCATTATCCAAGGTTGTTTATACATAATTATCTACTGGGAACTCGTTATCATCCACATCCATGTTTCTTCAAAATGTATTTCAAAACATTTTTTATTTACAAGAATATGGGTTAAATTCATTTATACCCTTTTTGACTTTTTATAAGAGGAATCTTTCCGCCGTTATAAAATCTTCAAAACTTTCCTTACAAGCTTATAAGAATATTTTCAAGAAAATGTTTTGTTTTATATGGCTCTTAAATGATTTCAAAAATAGAAAGAGATATTTCTCTAAAAAGTGTTTTGATTTCATCTATGTCAACATCCTTTGATGGATTTTACGCTTATTTGAAGTTGATTTATTATAATACAAAACTTCTATATTGTATTGAAGGTTTTGTGATATGTTTGACTGTGGATGTGATATTTTATACCATTCATAGTTTATGGTGAAATTATTGACATTTTGTATGCTAGTTTTAATACGAATGTTTATGTTATGTTTAAACCTTTTCATATGGGAATTCATTGGACTTAATAAGTGACGGGTGGAGCCCGCTATAGCTCCTCGATGCATCGGCAGGTCTCATGAGACAAACTAGTATCTTGGCACGAGGCCTTGACAAAATCTTATTTGTGGTCTTGGCACGAGGCCTTGACTACGTGGTTATGATAGTCTGGAATTATGCATTCCATCATTATGAAAGTGGTTATTGATATTGCATGTGATTATTCGACCAGTAGAATATCCATGTGAAGAAGTGAATGGCATTATCTCATTTTACTTTTGCCATATTATGTTGAAGTTCATGTTTAAAAGTCTTTTGTTTTAGTTATACATTGCCTTAAAAGTTAATGTTTATTTATGAAAGATTCCGCTATATTGTTAAACTTACTGAGCATCTGAGCTCACCCCTTTCAATGTTTTAATATTTTTCCAGGATGTGAAGAAGTATTTTATGAATGACCTGTAGGGATAGTCCGAAGAGGATAGAAGTGTGGACTATGGAGACTATGTTATTATAGTTTTTCACTTTATGATGTAATGTAACATTTACGAATGTATCTAGTGTTTCCAAGGCTACTAAACTAATCGGTCTTTCGAGACTTGATCTTTTGTGATCATGCCAATGTTACGAAGTAATGCACCGACTCTGGGTAGCTGGGGTCGGGGCGTTACAGTTGGTATCAGAGGGAGGTTAGTACTAACCTTGGAAGCTAGATTTAGATAAACTCTGATTAGAGCACATAGCCCGAAGATAGACTTTGAGGATTAGTATAGAAGAACTTCCTAGAATTTTGGTATTGTAGAGATTTTGGGAGTTTTCTGAGCAATACATCCCTGTCTGGATACGAGAAGGTAGAGGCGGCTCTGGCACATATGTTCCTAGGGGTAAAACCTGAAAACACCGCTTTGAGCTAGACTCGAATGGGAACTGGTGCACGACAACCAGCCTTGCTGCACTCTTGGTTACGACACTCCCGGGGGATATGCTTAGGATAACTCTCATTTTCTTTACAAATCATTATGAAGGGTTTATGAGTATATACTTCCTCAAAGAAAACATTCTTATGATTATGGATTATATCCATAAACCGTTCAATTTCATTAATTATTTTAAAAGTTTGGAATTATTCATTATAATTCATAAACTAACCTAGTTTATGTCATTGTATAGAAATGGCGCCTAGTAGAAGGAATGTGAACTCCAGCAATACGTATGATCCAAAGAGTAAGAAGGATCGTATCTTTCACGGTATTAAGCCAACATTTCGAAGGGAAATAGTCTCCCATGTGTTCTCAACATATGAAGAAATAGTATCATGTGTTAATAAGATAAATAAAGAATTCTCTGAGTCCTATGGCTTTGAAGCGAAGCAAGAGACGAAAGGGATGGAAGAGAGAATGATGGATAAAGGGGTGAGGGGAAAGAAGAATTTTCCAATATGTGGTAATTGTGGGAAGAAACATCATGGAATTTGCCTAAAGGGAATGTGAGTTTGTTATAAGTGTAGAGAAAAAGGACACAAAGTGCGTGACTGCAAGGGTAAGAAAATGGTTTCAAATGTACAATGCTTCTTCTGCAAGGATTGGGGACACTACGCAAACCAATGTCCAAATCATCAGAGTATTCCCCAAATAATGTTATTGGATAATAATCAAGTTATGATACTACCACAGATGAGGAGTAATGATTAGAGTTCTTATGTTGTTATTAAAGAATTTTGTAATTTGAGTGTTGTATCAATGATGTACTGGTTATAATAATTATGGAGTATATAAGGATTGTACAGCAGTACTATCTCATCAAGGACTTGGGATTGTGTGGAACCAAGAAAAGTGACTCCACAGTAGGTTAAATTTTTGGAAAATATATGGTTGAGAGAAAGATAAACCATAATATGGTTCTGATACCGAGATAGTGATTTTGGAATAAGACGTGATTGATTTGGATAAATTATATTGGATATTCTTAACTTCCTTGAAACTGATTGATGATCTGTATACATTTTTGGATAGAAGGAGTATATCTAGTATTCTATAAGGAATAAGGGATCAAGGTAATTCATTATGTTTAAAAAGAATACATGATGAAGGTGTTCACATGTTGTGTCGAGGTGTATGTTTTGTCAACAAGTGAAAGCTGGAAGGCAACATCCTGGTGGAGTATTGCAACCTCTTCCCATACCTGAGTGGAAATGGGATAATATTACGATGGACTTTGTCATGGGACTACCAAAGACTCCTAGAAAGAATGATGCAATATGGGTCATTGTTGATCGACTTACTAAGTCAGCACATTTTCTGGCTATACAGGAGGATCTACCACTTGAACGTCTAGCAAGACTATATATTAATGAAGTTGTAAGTCTTCATGGAGTACCCCTATCGATTGTTTCTGATCGTGATCCTCGTTTTACTTCAAGATTCTGGAAAAGTATTCAAAAGGCCTTGGATACTGAACTTCGTTTGAGCACTGCCTATCACCCTCAAACAGATGGACAATCAGAACGGACTATTCAAACCTTAGAAGACATGTTGAGATCATGCTCTCTTGACTTTCAGGGTATGTGGGATCAATATTTACCACTGGTAGAATTTTCCTATAACAATAGCTTCCATTCAAGCATTCAGATGGCACCTTATGAAGCGTTATATAGAAATAGATGTCGTACACCAACCTGTTGGGATGACGTTGGTGAAAGAAAACTTGTGGGACCAGAACTGGTGGAAGAAACAATGGAAAAGGTTAAGGTAATCCAAAACCACATCAAATCAGCTCAAAGTAGGCAGAAGAGCTATGCCGATAACAGAAGAAAGGTTTTGGAATTTCAGGTGGGAGATCATGTTTTCCTAAAGGTATCTCCATGGAAGGGAGTTATACGTTTTGGTAAGAAGGGTAAGTTGAGTCCCAGATACATCGGACCTTTCGAAATTCTAGATCGTATTGGGGCTGTAGCTTATCGTTTGGCGATGCCGCCAAATCTCTCCAAAGTTCACGATGTTTTCCACGTATCTCTTTTGAGGAAATACATGCCTGACCCAACTCATGTACTCACCTATGAGGAATTAGAACTGGAACCCGATCTTTCCTATTGTGAAGAGCCCGTCAGGATTCTTGATGTGAGGGAGCAGGTGCTGAGAAACCGGACGACTCGTCTGGTGAAGGTTTTGTGGAGAAATCATAAAATGGAAGAGGCAACGTGGGAACCTGAGGAATTTATGATGAAAAACCACATGAGTCTTTTTATGCAGTAATACCCTAGAAATTGCGAGGACGCAATTATTTGAAGGAGGGGAGAATGTAACACCCCAAGCTTCCACTGTACGTTTCCCTTCGAATAATGCAATAGCGTGTGTTGTACGCAACCTCGAGCTCTAACACACACCACAAATAATTAAACTAGCCGTTGTGAATAGTAATACCTACATTTTGAAATTTTATAAATTTTATTTATCAAAATGGACTTCATTTTTGGATTCGGAATATTGGAATTAGCCTATGTTGAATTTTTGGTATTTTTCTGAGAACTTCTAAATTTTTATGAATAGTGAAAAATACTTAAAAACAACTTTTTTAATAAAAATAATTTATAGTGATAAATTATAATATTTAGTGGTTTTAAAGTATAATTAGAATATATTTTTACCATTTTATCCAATGGTGGTCATTAGAATTAATTTAACATTGAAATTGGACATAAACAATTGCCAAACTTTTGATATAAATTGTTTCTTAAAAACACGCTATTTGTTGTAACAGCAGGAATTAATTATAAAATTAATTAATACAACTTATATGTTTGGAATTTTGTAAAATATACATCATTTTTGAATTCGGAATATCAATTATAGCTTAGGGTGAAATTTTGGCCTTATTCTGAAAAACTTCAATTTTTGATGAATAGTGAAACCACTAAGTGGTTGTTAAAAACTGATTTTTTCGTTAAAATGAAATATTACCACTTCTGTGATTTGATTTTCGAAAATCCGACATACATGGTTGTCATTAAGAAGTAAAATGTGGTTCAATGAGATCAAAATAATTTTTTGGTGAATAGTAACTTTTAAGTTCTTAATCGCGATTAGAGGTAATTAGTGTAGTTTAAGGTAAAACAAATGTTTTAATAATATGATATGAGCTTGACACT
Source organism: Viscum album (assembly GCA_963277665.1). NCBI lineage: Eukaryota > Viridiplantae > Streptophyta > Magnoliopsida > Santalales > Viscaceae > Viscum > Viscum album. The sequence continues at coordinate 124,884,271 of OY728131.1, forward strand.
TGTCCTACTCCTATTGGATGAGTCATGGCCGACCAAGACAACCCATGGGTCAACTTGGGGACCCCATGGAGCCACTTTTGTTGGAAAATGACATTAATATACATTTATTTAATGTTAAAATTAAATTGACACAAACATGAGTTGTTTTACTAAAACAGTTTTTAAGTGGGGTTACACAAGTCCACATTTTGACTATAAATATTCATTAGAAAGCTAAAAATAATTCCTACATCATAGTATTTTTTTTTATAATTTTTAGACATTAAATAAATTAAATTATTTATGACATCATTATGATGCAGCGATGACCTCATTATTTAACGATTTAAATAAAATGAGAAGATAATGCAAAATCCAAGGCTTGAACTTGTCCAAAGCCTATTGGATGAGGAGATTTAGAAACCTTATAACCTTAGCCTCGAATTATATAAGTGTGGGACCTTTGGAATCCGAAAATCATTGTGAAATAATGTAACATTTCAATCTTTCCAAAAGTGCCCCTCCTCTCCTCTTATAAAAGGCCCCCACCTCTACCACCTTATTCACACTTCCAAGCCTTTTGGTTCGGCCAAACCCTGCCCAAATACTCTCCCAACTTCTCTCCCTTCATCCTAGAAGCTTTACTTTATTCAGAAAGCCATCCTAAGGAGTCCTTTTGATCAAATCAAAAGGAAGAACCCGAAGAAGAGGTAACATTTTCATCACCCTTTTTCATGTTTCTTTCTTCTTCCACTCCCTCTTTGTTTATTATTTCAATTCTAAAATTATAACTCTAGTATCTTCTATATACTGTGATGTTATTATAAATATGGAACAACCATATTCGGTATTCTACCCATCATTTGAATGACATGTCACCATACGTGCGTACGTACGGCTTACCGTCTCCACGTCGTGGTGTAATTGTTATTCAATATATTATTATTTAGATGGGTATAATAATGATATGTAATTCATGTAAATAATAAATATAACATGATAATCATTCTTTATATATGATATACTATCCAATTATACATTATTTAAATATCAAAATAATGATATTGTCGTTCGTGCGTACGTACGGACTACCGTCTCCACGAACGCGATGAGATTCATTCTCCGTCGTATCCATTCAAGTATAATTATCATTTGATGATTTAAAAATAATGTTTAAGGACATGATATCATTCTGGATATGAATAAGATACAACCTATCCATGAAAAACACGACTTACGTAACAAAACATATAAAATAAAACGAGTAAGTTAACACCCGAAACAACGATAAATCTAAGATATTGTTAACAAAGCAATGTTAAAAGATCATATATGATATCATATGAATGTATATGATTATTGTATAATTTAATAACAATTATTTCACCATTATACAGGAGGTTAACCTACCCCAACCAAGGAAAAGTACAAGGTAAGGGTTTACTTCACAACCTCTTCATTATCCAAGGTTGTTTATACATAATTATCTACTGGGACCTCGTTATCATCCACATCCATGTTTCTTCAAAATGTATTTCAAAACATTTTTTATTTACAAGAATATGGGTTAAAGTCATTTATACCCTTTTTGACTTTTTATAAGAGGAATCTTTCCGCCGTTATAAAATCTTCAAAGCTTTCCTTACAAGCTTATAAGAATATTTTCAAGAAAATGTTTTGTTTTATATGGCTCTTAAATGATTTCAAAAATAGAAAGAGATATTTCTCTAAAAAGTGTTTTGATTTCGTCTATGTCAACATCCTTTGATGGATTTTACGCTTATTTGAAGTTGATTTATTATAATACAAAACTTCTATATTGTATTGAAGGTTTTGTGATATGTTTGACTGTGGATGTGCTATTTTATACCATTCATAGTTTATGGTGAAATTATTGACATTTTGTATGCTAGTTTTAATACGAATGTTTATGTTATGTTTAAACCTTTTCATATGGGAATGCATTGGACTTAATAAGTGACGGGTGGAGCCCGCTATAGCTCCTCGATGCATCGGCAGGTCTCATGAGACAAACTAGTGTCTTGGCACGAGGCCTTGACAAAATCTTATTTGTGGTCTTGGCACGAGGCCTTGACTACGTGGTTATGATAGTCTGGCATTATGCATTCCATCATTATGAAAGTGGTTATTGATATTGCATGTGATTATTCGACCAGTAGAATATCCATGTGAAGAAGTGAATGGCATTATCTCATTTTTCTTTTGCCATATTATGTTGAAGTTCATGTTTAAAAGGCTTTTGTTTTAGTTATACATTGCCTTAAAAGTTAATGTTTATTTATGAAAGCTTCCGCTATATTGTTAACCTTACTGAGCATCTGAGCTCACCCCTTTCAATGTTTTAATATTTTTACAGGATGTGAAGAAGTATTTTATGAATGACCTGCAGGGATAGTCCGAAGAGGATAGAAGTGTGGACTATGGAGACTATGTTATTATAGTTTTTCACTTTATGATGTAATGTAACGTTTACGAATGTATCTAGTGTTTCCAAGGCTACTAAACTAATCGGCCTTTCGAGACTTGATCTTTTGTGATCATGCCAATGTTACGAAGTAATGCACCGACTCTGGGTAGCTGGGGTCGGGGCGTTACATTTATGTTATATTTCTCTTTACTTTAAATTAATTATTACAACATGTCATTATCACAAACAAGTGGATCCAAAAGGACAAATTTTCCTCCCAAGTGTTTTATTAGTTTAACATAACTCATAAAATATGATTAGTAAAGTTGTTAGGTAATTATTATATTATTATAATATTATTTTTACCTCTTTTCATCGAATTTACCCTTTAACCGTGGTAAATAAAAATAATTACGGAAGTTACTATTCATAATGCTCAAAAATAAAAGGGACCTATTTACATAATTTGGAACATATTATTCCAAATATGGAATACATTTTTAAATATTCAAAACATTTAGTTTTCGATCATTAATTTAAAATTAATCCCCTTTGTCAAAACGAGAAAACGAGTTTTTAAAAGTAAAACCCATCAAAAGATTGATACGTGTTTATATAAAATTTCAATGTAAAATTACTTAAAATTAATTTAATTATATTAAATGATAAAAACATAATCTAATTATACTTTAAACCCAATTAAAATAATAATCTAAAAATATAAATAAATTACATGAAAAGGTAGTTTTGAATTAAAATGCAGTATTTTTCACTATTCATTAAAATATGAATGTTATCAGAAAAACACTATAAATTTATCCAAACTAAATTTTTATGTCCCTATTCTAAATAATAATTTCATTTTGTCAAATTTAATATATAAAAGTGTCAAATATTCTATTTAAAAAGGGTTCTTCATTAAAAGGTGGAAAACTGCATTTTCTGAAAAATACTTCTTTTAACTAAAAAATTGAAATTGACCTTATATTATGTCTAAGAAACATATAATATGAATATTAAAATTATATGGGATATATAAAATTCAAAATTTGGTTAATAATATTCATAAATTCTTTTTAAATAGCTAGTTTTATAGGTCGTGGTGTGCTCTAACTCGATGTTCCGTGTAGCACAAGCTATTCAATTATTTATAAAAATCATACCATGGAAGCTTGGGGTGTTATATTATTATCTCATTTAAATAATTTAATCCCCAAAATTTCAAGAATATCACTATCTAAAAAGATTCAAGTGGTTCCTCATCATATTTTCTTCATCTTTCCACATCACCTCTTCTATTTTATGGTTTCTCCAAAGAACATTTACCAGACGAGTCGTCCAATTTCTCAACACTTGTTTTCAAGTATTAAGAATCTTAATGGGATCTTAATAATAAGAGATATAAAGTTCCAGTTTATTTATTCATAGGTGAGTATATGCGTTGGGTCAGGCATGTATTTCCTTAACAGTGATATATGGAACACATCATGAACTTTGGAGAGACTTGCCAGAATTTCCAAACATTAAGCTAAAGCTCCAATTAAATCTAGAATTTCAAAAGTTCCAACATACCTGGGACTTAATTTACACTTCTTACTGAGTCGTATAACACCCTTATATAGAGATACCTTTAGGAAAACATGATCCACCACTTCAAAATCCAAATCCTTCCTTCGGTTATCTACTTACCTCTTTTACCTACTTTGAGCTGTTTTGATATGGGTTTGGATAATATTCACCTTCTCCAATGATTCTTCAACAAGTTCTAGACCTATGATTTTTCTTTCACCAACATCATCTCAAAAATTTGGTGTACAAAATCTCTTTCAATATAATTCTTCATATAGTTCCATCTAAATACTTGAATAGAATTTATTGTTATAGGAAAACTCTACTAGAGGTAACACTAATCCCATATACCTTGAAAATCAAGTGATAAAGATCTCAACATATCTTCTAATGTTTGAATTGTCTATTCTATTTTTTCATTAGTTTGAGGGTGGTGTGAAGTGATCAAATGAAGTTCAATATATAGGGATTTTTGAAGACTTTTCCATAATCTTGATGTGAAATGTGGATCACGATCAGAAACTATTTATAGGGGTACACCATGAAGTCTTAAAATTCATTAATATATAGTATTGACAAATGTTTAAGTGGTAAATATTGTCTTATAATAATAAAATGTACTTATTTGGTAAAATAATCAACAATAACCCATATTACATCATTTATTATGGGAGTATTTAGTAGTCCCATGATAAATTCCATTGTAATATCATCACATTTACACATAGGTATAGGTAGAAGTTGCATGAATCATATAGTATGTTGTCTTCCAATCTTCACATATTGACAGACCAAATATCTTGACACATAATTAGAAATCTTCTTATTCATGTTGTCCTACCAAAAATGTTTCTTCTAATATCTATAAATATTAGTGATACTAGGGTGTATAGATAAATTGGAGCTATGGGAATCATCCAATAATTCCCTTTTTAGATCAGGTATAGCAGGAACACAAATCCCCTTCCCAAATTTTAAAATGCCATCTTCAAATATGATGTCAATCAATCTCCCATCATTCACAGCTTTAATTTTCTTTTGAAATTCCTCATCATCATACTGATAAGTTTTTACCCTTTATAGTAAATATGGTTTGGAAACCATTTGAAAAAGCTATGATGTTTCACCTTCCGTGATAATCCCAATATCCATATTTACTAGATCTATGAAAATAGGATCCTTTTAAACTCTAATTTTTTTTAGAAATCCATGTTCCTTTCTGCTCAAACCATATTCTACATTATTTTCCTTCCTATGGTGGTAGTGTATTGTGAAATCATAATCCTTGAGTAGCTCAATCCTTCTCCTTTGTCTCATGTTGAGTTCATTCTGTGAGAAAATATATTTCAAACTCTTGTGATCAATATATATCTCACATCATTCATTATAGATATAGTTTCTCTATATTTATTGGGAAAATATTATTATAGCTAACTCAATATCTTTAGTTTTATAGTTTTTTTCATGAATTTTTAATTACCTTGATTCATATTAAATAACCCTATCATTCTACATAAGGACACAACACAAGTCCTTTCCTTGATGCATCACAATAAATAACAAACGCATCACTTCTAGATTATAAATTCGGAATAGGATAATTGACTAATCTTTTATTCAATTCATCAAAACATTCTTCAAACTCTTTTTTTCAAATTAATTTAACCCCTTTACATGTGATATTGGTTAACTGGTTATCCAATCAAGCAAAATTTTGGACGAAATGCCAATAGTAACCTACTGAACCAACAAAACTGCATACCTCGGTTATATTCGTCAATGTTTTCCATTATTGGATTAACTTTTTATTTTAAGAATAAATTGATATTCCAAACTTTGAGAAAATATGGCCAATAAAATAAATTTCTTGGATCCATAAATCAGACTTGCTAAACTTCCCATGTAGCACATTTCTTCTAAGATCCTTCAGAATAATCTGTAAGTAGTGGTCATGGTCTTCGTAGATTTTAGAGTATACCAAGATATCATCAATAAATACTATAAAAATCATCAAGATATTCATTTAACACTCTGTTCATTAGATCCATGAAAACAGAGGGTGTATTAGTCAATCCAAATAGCATTACTGTAAATTCGTAATGACCATACCTCATTCGGAATGTTGTCTTTGAAATGTCTTCCTTCTTTACACACAATTGATTATATTCAAAATAAAGGTCAATATTCAGAAAATATTTAACTCCATGGAGTTGATCAAATAAATCATCAATGTGAGGCAAGGGATACATGTTATTTATTGCAATAGAATTGATTTTTCTATAGTCAATGCACAGCCTCATTCAACCATCTTTCTTCTTAACAAAAATAACAGGAGCTACCCATGGAGAAACACTAGGGTGAATAAATCCATTATTAATCAAATCCTATAGTTATTTCTTCATCTCTACTAATTCCACAGAGACCCTTCTATAGGGATTTTTTGATATTGGCCTTGCATCAGGGATTAAATCAATAAAAAACTCAACTTTATGCTCTAGGGGGTGTCTAGGTAAATATTTAGGAAAAACATCAATATATTATTTTACAATGGGTACATCCTAAATTTTAATGTTTCTTTCTTTGTACCTATAGGTTATTTCCTCTTCCTCCCCAAGAATATCATTCAGTAAAGCTTTTGGGGGTGGGTTTTGATAAGAATCTGGTGGTGAAGTTTTTGTTCTAAAGAAAATGGATTCTACATCTTTCTCAAAAATACCAACTTCCTTCTTATTGAAATAGATTTTTACATCATATTTTGATAGGAAATATATACCAAGGATTATATAAAATTCAACCATAGGTATGATGATAAAGTCAGTAGATAATGAACATTTATATTCCATAATGGGAATTGTCTAACACATCTTTGTTGCAATAATTCTTCCCTTAGGGGTTTTGACAGATAACTACCTTGTTAATGTTAATTGGAAATATATAATTTTTAATACAAACTGGGAAGATATAAAGGAATGCGATGATATAGAATCAAATAAAGCTTTTCCTAAATTTAAGGAACTGATGATAGTACCTACCACCACTTAGGAACTTCATCCTCAATAGTTGTGATCTTATAAACCAAGCTTTGCTCCCTTGGACTTTTTTAGGGTATATTTCCTTGACTCTTATGACATTCATGTGAATAGTGTCGCATTTTCTTAAAATTGAAGCACTACACATTACCAGATTATTTCTTTCCCTTTTAATCATGATCATGGTGTCCTTTTTCTCCACACATGTAATAGGCTCATGTCTCAAATAAGAATGTTCCAATATGTTTCTTTCCACATTTTTTATAGGATGGAAAATAAACATTTCTCTTCTTTCCCTTTACATTGTTTCCTTTCTCAAAATTTTCAGAAGCCCTATTCTTTTCCTATTTCCCTTTAAATTCTTAAGACTTAGAGAATTCTTTCTCTGTCTTGATGGCACATGAGACTATATCTTCATATGATGAGAACATTTGGGATATCATCACCCTTCAAAGGAATGGTTTTAGCCCATTAAAGAATCAATCAATCTTACTTCTTGAGTTATGTATGTATTTCGTAGCATATCCTAGTAACCTTGTGAAGTTAGCCTCATACTTTGCAATATTCTCATCCTCATTTTTCCTCAAACTCATAAATTGTCTTTACATATCATCTCGATGTTCATGAGGGAATTATTTTTCTAGGAAATTTTCTTTAAACTCCCTCCATTCCCTATTTCCAACTTCTTCATCCACTTATTTGTTTTGAATTAATGACCACCATTGATCCACATCTCCTGAGATATGATAAACTACCATGACATATTTTTCCCTTTCATTACTCCCCAAAGCAGGATGTATTTTCTCTAAGGAACGTATCCATTGGTCAGCCAAAAATGGATTTGTAGTCCCATTTAATGTTGGAGGTTGTTGTCTCATGAAGCATAATAACAATGATCCACCATGTTGTGGATCAGGGTGCTCCATATGGGTAAGGTTGTTATTCATAACCCAAGTCAGTTGTCCCAATACAGTTATAAGTTGTTCAGTACCAATTGCATCACCAGCTCCACTGTAATTAGCTTTCATAGGAGGGAAATCCCTAAATAGATTACGTGTATTAATACAGTTTTCATTCCTTCCACTATATTCCATTACTAAACAATTTCATACACTAGATTAGGTTGTGAATCATAAAGCATAATTCCAAACTAATAAAATACTTAACATAAATTGAAAAATTTATGCATATATAATCCATAATCATAATCATTGTTTCTTTCAAGACATAGTTAATCATAAATCTTTCATAATGATTTATAAATAAAATATGAATTTTCCTAAGAATATCCCTTGGGAGTGTCAAACCTGGTGCGCAGTAAGGCCCGTTGTCATGTACTAGGTTAACTCGAGTCAATCCTGGAACGCCTTGTTGGAGTTTTCACCCCTAGGTACATATGTTCCAGAACCACATCCACTTATAGTATCCAGATAGGGATTTATTTTATAGGAATTCCCACATAATCTCTATATTTATAAAATTCTAGGATGGTATTTTATACTTATCCTCAAATTATATCCAAGGTTTGTATTAAAATTTCTCTCATATCAACGGTAATGCCCCGAACCCAGTTTTCCCAAGACGGTGCATTATTTATTAAATTGTAATGATCACAAAAAAGTTGAATCCCAAAGTATCGATCAGTTTAGTATCCTTATAAAACTAGATACAAACATAAATTTTTAAATTACATCTTAAAATTAAAGACAACATAAAAACTCTTTTAAAAACAATATTATTCCCTTTCCTCATCCCTATAAGTCATTTATAATGTACATATTCGCATCCTAGGGAAAATAAAACATAATAATGGGGTGATCTCAGATTCTCTATAAGGGTAAATAATTCAAAATAATCTATCATAAATAAGCAGAAATTTTAAGGAAAGATGTATAATAAAAACAGAAGCCTTTTAAACATAAACTTGAATATAATATGGAAAGAATAAATCATGAATTACCATATAAACATAAACATATATATTATAATATTCTAATAATCACATGTAATAATTAACCTTATAAATAGGGAATACATAATGTGGGACAACTTAGAGACACAATTAAGGCTTCGGCCAAGACACCATATATAATTGGGTAAAAATTTATCCAAAACCCAAACATAATTGTCTTGTCAGACCTACCGATGAATTTAGGGGCTATAGAAGGCCCTGGCCGACACTTACAAAGTCAAATTCATTCCTCTTATTAAAGGGGTAAAATATAACCAACATAAGAATTCATATTAAAACTAGCTTATGAAATGTCAATACTTAAACCATAAGCTATGAATGATATCAAAATAGCACATCCACAATCAAACATATCATAAAATATTCAATACAATATGGAAGTTTCTATCATAATATTTTATCCTTAATTAAGAATATAATCAAACAAATGATGTTGACATAGATGAAAGTGATCTAAAAAATTCATTAAAATTCTTTTAGATATATCCATTTTTTACTTTGAAATCTTTTGAAATCCTGTGTAATTATAAAATAAAAAATTTAAATTGAAAATAACTTAGTAATATTATAAGGTAAGCTTCAAAATTTTAAGGGGTCATAATGGTGGAAAATAGATACTCGCACTGTATAAGTTAAAAAACATTATTTCCTTAATTCTTCAAAAAGGTTATGTAGTACCTTATTTGGAAAATGATAGAAATATTCCTTTAAAAACATTTTATAAAAAATAAAACATGGGTGTAAATGAAATTCAAAAATAGTCTAGGAATATAAATATTATTTTTAAATACTTTTATAATAAACATTGATAGGGATGATAAATATGTCTCAATAGATACTTACGTATAAACAATCTCGGATAATAATGAGATTGCGAAATTAACCCTTACCTTGTAATTTCCTTTAGTAGAGGGTGTTTTAACCTATTATATAATGGTTAAATATTTTTAATAAATTATAACAAGACTATATACATATTTCTGATATCATATATTGTCCTTTTATCTCGTTTTGTTAACAATATTTCAGTGTTACCATTATTTCATGTGTTAACTGCTTTGTTTTCCTATGCATGTTTTGTTAAGTAAGTCTTTTTTCTTATATATATGATATATATTATTCAAATAAATAACTATATTAAGTTTATAAATATTATATTTACTCATCATTTCATGTTTATAATCATTCTTTAATGGTAAATGTGGAGAATGAATCTCATCACGTCGTGGAGACGGTAGGTCGTACGTACGCACGAGCGATGATATAATTCCTTTAATGGTTAAGTGATATGAAAATAGATGGTATATTGATTATAATGAATCATAATAGTGTCATATTAATTACATATTCCTATTATACTCATTATTATACCCATATAAATAAATTAATGTTGAATAACAAATTACACCATGGTGTGGAAACGGTAAGTCGTATGTGCACATGCATGGTGATATTATTATTCATAGGATGGATAAAATTATTAATATGGTTATACCATGATTATAAAAACATATAAATATATGTATGGTACTGTATTTATTACTTTGGTATGGAAAAAACATAGAAAGAGAAAGTAGAAGAAGAAAAGAACTTTGAAAGAAGAGATAAAACGATTACCCCTTCTTCAGGTGTCTAGTTTTGATTTGCAGAAAAGTACTCCTTAAGTTGGTTTTCTTCCAAAAGGGTACCTCTAGGATAAAGTGAGGGAAGTTTAGAGAAAAATTGGGCAGGTTTTTTCTGATCTAAATGGCTTTGGGTGTGTGAATTAAAGTGAAGTAGAAGTTCCCTTTTATAAGAGAGTTGAGGGGCACTGTAGGAAACGATTTAAATATTAATTTATTATAAGTTTATTTTCCATTTATAATAGCTAAAAATTGATTTATTTCAAGGATAATATGAGTATGGGTATAAAACCTCTCAAACAATATGTTTTATACAAGTTTGGGTCACAAATTTAACCTTATCGTTTGTCTTTAACCCTTAGTTAAATAACCTAACTCTTACCATGTCTTCTTGTATTTTTATACTATATGGTTAATATAGTTACTAAAAAATTTCAAGAAAACCTCACATGGATCATTAATGAATATTTTAACACTATATAAGTCATTTTTATGAATATTATATTTTTATTACTATTATATCATTTAATAAAATAGTGTTTGTTATAAAAACTTGTTTATGTCAATTTTACACTATTTAGTAATTGATTTTTGTTAAAGTCATAACAACTTTATTCCTTCTAAAAAAACATTAAATCATCACTAAAATGTCAATTTTATCCAAACAAATCTTGGATGACATCAAAAATATCAAAATATATTTATTTTAATATTCATAATATCATTTGTTTCAATCATTCATTAATAAGGTAATCACTGCATCATTATTGTGTCATAAATAAATTTATTTATTTAATATATAAATATTATAAATAAAATACCATAATTTAGGAAATATTTTTATATTTATAATGATTATTTATAGAAAAATATATCATTTATATAACCCCACATTAAAATTGTTTTAGTAAAAAGATACTTGTTTATGTTATATTTCTTTTTACTTTAAATAAATTATTATAACATGTCATTAACACAAACAAGTGGATCCCAAAGGACAAATGTGCATCCCAATTGTTTTATTTGTCTCACATAACTCATAAAATATGATTATGTCACGTTTTAGGGTAGTTTTATATTATTATAATTTTATTTTCACCTTTATTCACCAAATTTACCCATTAACTGTGGTAAATAAAAATAATTACTAATGTAACTATTCATATTGCCCAAAAAAATGAAACTATTTACATAATTTTTAACTTATGATTCCAAATATTTAATACTTTTTTAAAAATTCAAAACATATAAGTTTTTGTAATTAAATTAAAATTAATCCTCATTGTCAAAACCAGAAAATGGGTTTTTAAAAGTAAAAACCATCAAAAGATTGATACATGTTTATATTAAATTTAAATTTAAAATTACTTAAAATGACTTAAATTATATTAAATGATAAAAGATTAATCTAATTATAATTTAAAACCAACTAAAATTATAATCTAACAATATAAATAAATTTTATGAAAAGTAGTTTTGAATTAAAATGTAGTATTTTTCATTATTCATTAAAATATGAATGTTTTCATAAAAACACTAAAAATTTATCCAAAATATATTTTTATATCCAAATTATAAATAATAATTTCACTTTGACAAATTAAATATATAAAAGTGTCAAATATTTTATTTAAAAATGGTTCTCCATTAAAAGGCAGAAAAACTACATTTTTTGAAAAATACTTCTTTTATCTGAGAAATTACATTTTTCCTTATATTATGTATAATAAATACATAATATTAATGTTATAATTATATGGGATATATAAAATTAAAATTGTGGTTAATACTTAACCACTTTTTAAACGGTTAGTTTGATAGGTCGTGGTGCGCTCGAACTCGGTGTTGCGTGTAGCGCAATCTATTGAATTTTTTTTTAAAAAAGTGTGTTGTTGAATCTTGGGCCATTATATTCAAGGATAACTACCAAGACCATTTCACAAGGAGGAGAAAGTCCAATAAAGGAATAAGGTTCACTCCATGTCCAAGCATGACATCTCATGATACTAAACATTAACAAATGAATTGGAGAGATATATGGGAACACCCATCATAACATGTTCATTAATATTTGTGCCACATTAAAAATTAAATATAAACATAAGGGTTATCCATGTAAATAAATGGGTATCGTAATCATGTCATAGAGCATAATAAATGGGTGTATCATAAAATTGTTCATGAAATAATGGATTTAAATTATAAATGGACATTAATAAGGTAAAATAGGAATAGATAATGATATTTCATGTCAAACTAAAGTAAAAACATATAAAAATACTGTTTGAGAAACATTATAAATGTGACATTTTAGTTTGGTTTAAGGAAAATATTAAATATCATTTAAAGCGGAAAAGGAATAATATTTTATATAAAACTAAAAATGAACTAAGATATATTTTCATTATAAATTGATTTATTTTATATGAATAATTGGGTTTTAAAATATATTCTATATGGTACTTGAAAATGGGTAAGAAATTGGGAAGTTCCATTTTATCGGGCATGCCAATCGAGATGAATTAGAAATGCAAACTTATAAAACATGTTTTTTCCCATAAAAGAAGGATGAATTAGTCTAGATACATAATTTTGGAACATATAAATAGAATTTAGAATAAGTAAATAAAAATAAGGTAGAAATATTTTGGTGTAAATAAATATTAAGCGTAATCGAAAAGTAATTTGGAGGTTTAGAGAGAATCTGTTACCCTATGTCAAAAACTATTCTCCACTCGCACATAATGTCCTAAATAATCAAATTATATTCATTAATAATTTAATTAAGAACCTACTATTATTTTTTTAATTCATTATACTCTTATTATGTTCATTTATGGCCATTTTTTTAGTAATAGTGTTTAATTTTGTCATCTCAGGAGCGTTTGTTTCATGATTTTATGATTGGTTCCCTTGAGTTTAATCATGGGAGTTCTTATAAATCGATAGAAAAACTCAAGAAATGAAATTATATGATATTAATTCTCCTATATAATTTTAAATGCTTTAATATACCATTTTTTATATAAATGATAATGATTAATTAGATAAAATATTTATGATATACGTTGGTTTATTATGGTGAATTTTCGATCATCACAAACTTGTTTTGTTTTATTATTTAATATTATGCATATATTCTGGTTCCAAAACATTAAATAAGCTGTAATAAATATATTATAATATTTTTTAACTATAAAAATGGTTTTATTTCTAGTCTTGAAGGAGGTAATGGAAAATGAAAATGCATCATCCATGATGATGGTAAATTGACACCTCACGGATGATATTTTCATTTTTAGAACAAAAGGAAGAGTGAAGATATTTGATTATGTATTATTCCATTAACACAATAAAATTAAAGTATATAAAATATAATGGAGTTATCATTCCACTTTTTTATAGGTATATGAGGAGATTATAATAAATGAAAATAAAATAAATTGAAAAGAAATTAAAAGAAAACAAAAGAGGATTTTGCCTCTTGAACTTCTTCTCTTTGAGAGCCTCCTTAGGGAAATTAGGTTTGGTCTTTTGTTATGAAAAAAGGGTCATAGATGTGGGGGAGAAACTTATCAAGATTATTGGTTAGAATTTTTAAAAGCTTAAAATATTTGGAGGTGTGAGGAGGTGAGGTTGTTAGGGGTGGTATTTATAGTGGGAGGAGAGGGGTATTTTTTTATTATTATATTCATTATTTTAATATTTTGGATCAAGACTACAAATATTTTTTATCCTAATCACTAAATATATTAAATAATTAAGTAGGTTTCTATATTATTGTATAACATCTTTCATACATCATCCATTACTCAATAATTCATATATTTGTTAAATACAATAAATTACAGTATTTTACTATTCCCCAATATTTCAACTATTTTAGAAAAATCTCAAAAAGTCACCCTAACAAATTTTTGATGTGTATAATTAAAAAATGGAATCCATTTTATGAAAATAATTTTATAAATATGATAAATTTAATTTTTTATTAAATTCACCATTTACTCAAAAAAATACTAATTTTAAAATTATAACTGATTTTATGACACATTGAAAATTAATTAGGGTCTCATAAAATTATATTATAATTATAAGAAAAAAATATTATTTTATGAATCTATTTTATGAAAATATAATTTATTTTAAATCGTTTTATTAATTATAAAATTCTAATTAAATATTTATGACTTAGAAAAATATCTACACTTAATTTATCATATTTAAAAAATTTATTTACTTATACCATGATATAAATATATCAAATTTTCATTAATAAGATTCATAAATTGTATTTATTCTTTCATAAGTGATTTTACTATTTTATTGGCCAAATTACTATTCTTAATGGTCACATTACTATTTCAACTATCAAGTTATTATTCCATTAGTAAAGGTTCTTTAATTTCTCTTATTTCATTACTTATTCTTTTATAATGTTTGAATTGTGTTCTCTATGTGATTTTATGTGATTTATACTATATTAAATAATTATAGGAAGTGAATTTCCATTGGTAAAATTTTGGTCTATTATAAATAATCATTTTCTTCTCTTCCCACAAGTGATATTAAAATGAAAATAATTGTTCATAATCTGGTCAAATCACCACCCCATTAACAAAAAATTTCATTCTCCACCACCACCTTCATGGCTAGATTAATTTAATTACTATTTTTTAAAAAAATAAAAATAATTATATTTTATTTTATTTGACCTTATATAATGTATATATAACTATAATATTAATGGAAACCATAGAAGTTCAATGTTGTTGGAAAAATAGCCTAATTGAATTAACTATAAAATGGTTATAAATAAAATCTATAAACCATGAGTGTTTTTAATACTATTTGGATTTTACAAAAATTTCGAACTCCTATAATATCATGAACATAATTTCATCAAACATCTATAGTTTTGGAACCATTTCATAGAGAACTTTCATAATTACCTATAAGTGATGCGACCTATGAACCATTGCAGAAACAATCATGGGACAGTAGAAACAAAAATGATATCTCAACTAAATAGCTCTAAAAAACAAAATATTCATATTAAATCAAATATATTAGTAAATTTTCTCAATAGTGTATTTAATACAAAAATATTGACTATTTAGGATGTTAAGTGAATGTTCAGAGTGAATCCTAACCTGAGGTAAAGTAACTATCCAAACCAACTAAGTTTTATTGGGCTATGTCTTATCTCTCACTACCTTAATTTATCTATATATATTAAATTATATAATAATTATAAATTCTGTATATATTTCTCTTACAAATTCACTAGAATATTACCCGTTTCTTTTTTGGGATATATAAGTTCTTGATATTCTCTTCTAAAATATTTCTTTTATGTAAACCTAGTTTAAGGTAACTTTCAATTTCTTATTTAATGTTATGAACCACCACATGAAATAATTTTAATAATAAATGATTTTTTTTAAATACTCATTATTTTATGGAAAACCCCTCCTAGTTTGGTTCTGGGTTTATGAAAAATATGACGCGCTTAACATCATTAAATATTTTTTGTTATTTTCTTTAAAACCTTGATAGAGAAGTTAAATTACAAAATTAATTATCTTCCCTTTTATCATGAAATTAACTTAAAATAAAATTCTTATTTGATTCCTATTACTATATATTTAAATAAGAACACTTAAATAAATTAATTCATTCTTTTCTTTTAAATCCTTATTTGATATCCTTTGATTATAATTTTTATCATGGTTATATAACCCATTTCATTCCACTAAAAAATTTATTTTTTTCCATATGATCGATTCAATTATATATCCCACATAAACACATACATGTTATGTTGGGTGTGCCCATATATCAGTCCATTTTATTGGGTAATATTTATATCTCATGAGATATTTTGTATGGGATTAGTGTGTAAACTTAATACATGATGATACTATGTCCACTATGGTATTTTTTCTTGGCAGTGAGTCATGAAATATTCGTATCTCAAGTTTTATGTTGTTTTCACACTCCTATGATATCATTATACTGTTATTCCATCTAATTCATTTCATGCTTCCATTTTATTATTCATTTACCTTTTTAATTATGATATCATGTTATTCCACATGACTCATATGTTATAGACCTCTATCGTGGTTATTATCTTACTAGTATTTATAGCTCCCCTCTTTGTTTATATGTTCCCCAGGTTATTCTATATAGTTTTAGAAGATCAAAGATATCTATTAGAAAATTATGGATATTAAAGTAAAGATATTTCCTTTTAGTCTCATGTCGATGTTTTATGAACATAAAATTTCAAATACACCAGGCCTCTAGATCTGGTTGTTGTGTTTACTAGATATTTATGTTAAAAATAATTTAATAATATTTTTAAGAGGATTGGTTCACTATATATTTTATTGTATAATGTTCTAGTTAGTTCTTGGGATTAATAAAAAATGCATTAGTAAAAACCCTTAGTATATGTCTCAATATAGGAAGACATCTTCATATTTTGTTAAAGTATAGAGTGAGTGGTTTCCAAGAAATAAAATCCTTTTTAGGATATTACATCTTAATGTGGATCTAGAACATATGTACCTAGAGTTAATAAACCCAAAAGTGATTTGTGAGTATTAACTCAACCTATACCTAGTTCAGGTCAAATAGGCCTTTCTACACATCAGGTTTTACACTTTCTAGGTATATGATTTAGTAAATTCATTGTCTCTTTATGAAACATAATGAAGGACCTAAATAGATTGTTAGGTTAGAAAACATAATAGGAAAAATAACCTATATTAAAACCTAGAGACTCATGAGTTAGGATGTGCATGTTGTTTTTTTGTTATTCCTTTGATGTTGATGGTTTCCATGTTTATATGCTCATTAGTTTAGGTATTCTCATCCCAGAGATTATTTTGTATACAGTGAAGGACTAAAACCAAAATCAAATAGTGAAAGGTTTTCTCATTATCTATTCATAAATATAAAGTTCCCTATATGGTTACGGTTCTACACAATATTTTTTTATCATGTATGTTTTCTAAATTTATTTAAAAATCACCTCAAAACATAGAGGTTGAGTTATTCGTGAGAATAGTAAGGGGTAATTATCGAATCATGAGTATATAAGAACTTCCTGGTCAATGTTTATGGATTTTATCTCTTGAAAAATATTTTTGTGCTTCCCTTTGTATAATATAATGCAATAATTTTCCTAGATTGGTTTCCCTTATATAATTCCAACATCAACAGTCGAGAGAAAGAAATCACTCTCCATATCCCAAATCATCCATCTGTTCTATACATGTGTAAATAGGTGGATGAATCTCCATTGGATTCTTCTTCTCAATCATGGAAATTATTTCTTTATGAGAATGAATATTTATTTTAAATGATTAAGAAAAAGGATAGAATCATCCTTTATTACATTCCCAATTGAGGGACTATACTTTGGTATTCCATGATGGGCTTCCTAATATTCCTTATGACCAAGAGTTTGAGTTCTTAATTGAACATATACCTAGATATTTTCTAATATCAAAGACTCCCTATGAAGTTCTAAAATTTAATTGGATAAACTAAAGAAGAAGATGCAAGGTAATCTTGAAGAGGGTTTTATACACTTGAGTTCTTCACTATGGTATGCACTGATCCTCTTCTTCAAAAAGAAGTTTGGGTGAACGGGCCTTAATATTTATTATTTTGATCTCATAAATATCACTATAAAATAAAAGTATCCCCTTCCATATATTGATGCCATGTTTGATCAACTATGTCGGTCCCCTTACTTCTCTAAGGTGGGAACATGGATGGGATATAACCAATTAAAGGAGAAGAAGTAATATATTCCCAAGACTTCCTTTTAGATAATGCATGGATACTTTGAGTTTATAATAAATCTCTTGAGACTCATTAATGCTCTAAAAATCTTTATATACATGAGAAATATAGTCTTTAGAGATTATCTCAATAACTTTTTTTTGTTATTTATAAATGATATTCTGATATCCTCCAAAACTAAGGAGGATAATGATGATTAATTGAAAACTATTATAAATTTTTTTAAAAGGGGGGATTTATATTCAATTTATAGTAAATGTGAGTATTGTATGGATGGAGTATCACTCTTGGTTCATGTTATCATATGAAAAGGGATATATGCCGATTATTTTTACAAAAATGAAATTAAGTTGTGTACCAAACCAACATATGTTATAATGATCCATAGTTTACTTAGACTAGCTGGGTAATATAGATGATTTTAGAGAAACACATCATGATTTTCAAACCAATTGACCAAGATAACTCATAAAAGAGTAAATCTTATATGGACCAATGAATTCAAAGAGATATTAAAAAACTAAAAAAGAAAATTATCACTTCAATAATACTTATAATATCATCATGTGGGGAAGTTTAAATGGTATGTAGGACTACATAAAATAAGGGATCAGGTTTTTATTGATGAAAAATGATAAATTGATAGCCTATTCCTCAAGGAAATTCTAATTCCTTGAGAAAAAAAATACAAATCATGATCTAAATTTCGAAATAGTGATTTTCACACTAAATATTTTGTGAAATTATATCTTTTGGGTGAAGGGTGAAATATATATAGATCGTTATATCCTCATGTATACATTCACATAAAAGGTGCTTATTATGCACCAGTGATGATAGTTAGAGATGATCAAGGACTATGACTACTCCAACCAATACCATCCTATGTTGGTGAATAAAGTGTAAGATTATAAATGTAGAACTAATCATGTAACATTATCTAGGATGATAATTTAGAAGGATAAAATCTTCATAGACTTGTAAAATATGAAAATAGAAGTCATAATGGAAGTAAAAACATCCTACCTCTCTCAAATAACTACTCAAATATCCATTATGGAGAAGATAAAGTATTCTCAAATGGATGTTATTGAAATATAAAATAATATGGAAGCTATAAGAAAATGAATATCCTTAGAGTTCAATATTGATGAAGAAATAGTTGTATGATATTTTTTCATGATTATGTGTACCATAAAATTCATTGATAAGGAAGAATATTTTGAATAATGCACAAAGCTCAGCTTTCTTTATCCACCAAGGGAGCAAAAAGATGTGTTGTGATCTCCAAGAGTGTTGCAGGAGAGGCATATAATGGAAAACATAGTATAAGGGGATGATGATACCATTACTCATTCAAGAGTGCTACTAGTGGGACACAGAAGAGACAACATAATCCAAGATTCCTACTAGTTGGACACTGAATAGACAACATAATCCAAGAGTGCTACTAGTGTGAAGAAGGAGATCCCATAATAGACAATATAGTGCATGGTATGTCATCAAGTTATGTAGGAAAGTAAGAAGTACAATTAAATGATTCTACCATTACCCATTCCTTCATGTAAATGGGTAAAAACAAAATGGTCATTATGATAAGTCTTTAAATACATACAGAGAAAATAATTCCATATGGGTTATAGTGGATGGATATATAAGGACTATCTACTTACTTGAATTTGAGGGGACTTCTCCCTAAATCAACTTTAAAGGATAAACATAATGTAAGTGGGGAGGCTTCATGGAATACGACTATCGATAGTATCTAATAAATATTCAAGGTTTACCTTCATCTTATATAAAATCTTCAAAAATTCTATAAACAAAAAGATAAACTTCAATAAATATTATCACCCCCATAATCATGGAAAATATGAGTATAATATATAATAAATTGAGGAAATGTTTATGGAATTCTCAATGTACTTAAAATGGGTATGGTATTATCCCTCAGGGGCTGGGAGAGTTGGTTCAAGGCGGTGGCATCCCGTCGTCGAGGTTCCGGGTTCGAGTCCTCGCAAAGGCAACATGCACCATACGCCAGCGATCCTATCATCCCCTCGACTCTGCGGGAACTGGCCCAATCCCAAGGGTTGGCCAACTTGGGCCTATCTAGGGACGTGCGGCATGCAGGTGGGTAGGCCATCCCAATACCTCGTTACCCACCAACACGTTTGAACAAGTTTGGTGTGGAGGGGGGTGATGCGGGGGTGCGGAGGAGCAGATCTTCTCCGATGGCGGTAGAGTCTAGGGTTTCTCCACGATGTCGATTCCTCATTTCTTTGGATTTAATCTATTTCCTCCTGGCTTCGAAAAGCCTCACCAAAGGTCGACGTCCTCGTCTCCAATCCCAGATGTTGTTCATGCTGCTTATGCAGATCCGGCACCGCGGAGGATTGAAGTTGGAGGAACTTCGAACCCGATTCTCAGATCTGGCGCAAGGAGTTATGATGGAGGTGCGTTGCGGCTTGCGGGACCTGTCTCAGCTGCTCTGGACTCCAGATCTGAAGGCAGTGCATCGCAGCTTGCGGGACCTATCTCAGCTGCACCGGACTCCAGATCTGGAGCTATATGCCCCGAAATCCCGGCAAGGGGATTTGTTGATTCTGTTGCGGTTTCCAAACCTGAAGCAGGGGGTTCTGCATACCCAGCTTGAAGGGGAAGTGGATGAATTGGCTCCAGGTCTTTTTCTGATTTGATGAAGGATTAAAATGTGAACCATTCTCCATTACTGGATGCTTCAAAGGATCTGCATTTTGTAAGAATCCTTCATAAGGGATCAACTGCACATGTTTAATCCAACCCCTCTACGCTAGATGAAAGACTGAAAATGGCGAAGAACTCACTAATTGCTCGCATTGTCCTTCCCAATGGTATGTCACCTTGGAAGCTTGAAGATTTATCTATTATAACTTCGATGTTATGGGGTTTTGAAAACTGGAAATGTGTCTCACTTGGTTGGGGTTTTTATCACTGCTTATTTCCATCAGAGGATTTGAAAATTCGTGCTTGGAGATTTGGATCCATTTTTCTTAAACCTGCATGGATACACTTACATGATTGGTCATTAGATTTTAATGTCTTGCATACATGGAATGCTTTTGCTCAGGTCTGGGTCCACCTTCATGGGATAAACTGGGTTCTTTGGCATCCAAAAATTCTTCATGACATCGGCACGACAATAGGGACACCCATTCGTCTTGACAAAGAAACTAAAGATGTAAGATTTGGACACTTTTCCTGAATGATGGTGGAGGTTTATCTCAATTCCACCCTTATTTACAAGGTAACTCTTGCTAATCCCATAGATAATATTTTGATTGATGTTGAATATGAGAAAAAATCTCTATACTGTACGGCATGTCTGGCGGTTGGGCACTCCTTGGAGCTCTGCCGAAAGAATATGACTTGTTCGGAATGTGGATGAAAGGGCATCCCTCCAGCCTTTTCCATCTAAAGAAAAATGTCCCCTAATTTTCTAAGGCTACTGATAGAGGACATGACACTCCTAAAGAGTTTTCACCGGCTGGCAGTAATAATTATGTCTCTCGGATACCTCATATGGACAAGCAGTCCCCGACAAGAGATCATAGCGGCCCTTCTTGTGTAAATCTGGATCAAGGAAAGTCTACTGAGATTTATGTTCCTATATTGGTGGATGGTCATCATGTTTACGGTCAAAAAATACCCCTTATTACTGGTAAATGGGGGAATTTATCAGATGATGAAAAAGAAGATATTAACTTTACTACTCCAAATAGCGGTGGATCTATCTCATTCAAGGAAGCTATCTTAGACGGTGAGGCAAGTATGACTGATGGTGAGAATTTTACACATATCCCTGCTAAAAGAAGGCCTCGTAAAGATTACTCTCAAATTCCAAAGACTGTGACTACTAGATCATCTGAAAAGGTGTCTAGGAAAATTGATGACAACTATTGGAAGACTTTCAATCAGGATAAGTCTCAATCTGAATGGGAACCTGCTGGGGATTCTGATTATGGGAATGACATGTCGTATTATGATCTATAGTTCATTGATGAATGAGGGAATTTTTGATTGTGTGACCCCTTTCACCGCCTACTTGTACTTTTCTTTCTATCTTCAATAAATGATCAGAAGCATTTTCTTCTTAAAAAAAATGGGTATGGGATCAATATATTCCTCTAGTTCAGTTCTCATACAGTAATAGCTTCCAATGAAGCATTTGAATGACACCATATAAATCCCTTTATGGAATGATATGTTCAACACCAGTGTGTTTGGATGAAGTTGGTTAATACAATATAGTGGGATATTAAATGGTTGATGACATGGTAGAAAAGTTCAGGAATATTTAACAGCACATATGGATAAATAAGAATCTACAAAAGAGTTATACCGATAACAATTAGAGAGACCTGCAGTATGATGTTATAAATAAATTTTTCATCTATATATATTTATGGAAGAGTGTCATGAAATTTGGTATGAAGTTAAAACTGAGTCCTAGATATGTCATCCACTTTGATATTATTCATTACATTAGAATTATGGCCAATCGACTAGAATTCCCACCAACCCTGTCTCAAATACATGATGTGTTCCACTTATCCATATTAAATAAGAATATACTAGAACTCTAATGTTTAATAAATCTAGAGTTTGTATATATAGAGTATTATCACTCATATGAGAAGAAAATGGGGAAGATATCATACCATAGAGACAATTTACTCCACAAAAACACTACTCACCTAGTCAAACTACTAAGAAAGGACCACCAGTTTGAGAAGGATACATAGGAACTTGAGAAATAAATGAAATAAAATTACCCTAAAATATTTTCATTGGAGTTTTCAAAATTTAATTTCAATGGTGAATTTTATTAGGGGGTAATTTAATGACCAAAAAAATTCAATGTAATTTCCCTTTTGATTTTATAAATGTGTCATATATAATAATGAATTTTTATATAAATCACATGAACCATATGATAGAACTAAAAAAATATTTTATATTGACTTAAAAATTACATTTAGAGAATAAATATATCCTTAATAATTGAAACTATTATAGTGGGACAAAAAATAGAAAATATGATCACTATACAGTGGAGATTTGGATCTTCTTGACCCCCTAGAATGATCGTAGTCATGAACAACACTATAGAAATAAAAAAAATATTAGCAATGAAAATTTCATTTTGAAAATGAAAATATATATAACCATGATAGAAAATATAATTTAATGAAGAATAAATAAAATATTATGTACTTATAAAAGGTGTGGAACCCATATAACCATTACAAATCTGACTTTTGGAATAGTAATCTAAAGATTAAGAATATTAATTTGATCATTATAATGGTAAAATAACCTATGGTAAAGTAAAATGATATATTTTTATCTTCTAATATGAAAATACAATAAATTTATTTCATAATAAAAATAAATAAAGATTTGAACATGATACAATAAGTATTTGAATTTTTTTAAAACAAAAACATTTACTACCATTTTTACGATAAATACAAAAACTTATAAGAATTTTTATTTTAATTAAATGGAATTATAATATAATATTTATTATAATTATAATGTTGATATAATTTATTGTATATGAATTTAATTCAAAATGATCAGAAAATTGATCATAATTTAGAATTGATATTTTTTTAAAAAAATAATAGCTTCAATTAATTATTAATTTCTCATATTTAGAAAATTATTTTCATAAAATTAATTTAATTTATTGAATATAAATGTTATAAAATTTATAGTGTACTTTTTTTATATTTCAATAGAAGGGTTTATTTTTTAGTGAATAGTAAAATATGATAAAATATTGTATTTAACATTAAAAGTTAAATAAATGAATTGGTGAGTCATGGCTAATATAATAAAACATTCACTAAAAATAATATTCACTAATCACCTTATTTTTTAATAGTATTATTCACTATTGATAGACTTCAAAAAATATATTAAACTTTTTATATTTTATTCATAAACACCCCCCCCCCCCTCATCTTATTAATACTATCACATCTCTTAAAACATTCTAATCCTTGGATCATGCCAAATTTCTACCCAATTATCTAAAAAATCCTCTCCTGAAAATCCAAGTGATTCTAGAATCACTAAATACCATTACAAGGAGCCTTGTTGGGTAGTCTAATAGGAGACACCCAAAGTAATAGGTAAATTCTCAACCAAACCTCTTATAATTGTATTCATCATCTAGCACCCCCATATGTTTTCCATACACCTTAACATAGTAACATTAGTATCATAAATATACTGATATGTTATTATTTTGATGTAATAACTTTCTTCTACCCTCCCCTTAATCTATATTAAAATAAAAATGATTAAGTATAATATGGTCGGAACACTGCCCCATCAACAATAAATTTCACTCTCCACCACCACCTTCATAGCCTGTTCAAATTCACATATTATGGTTTTAAAATGATTTAAACATTTATTTTTTTTTATTTTTATTAGCATTCTAGAATGGATATAGATCCGTTTTGTTAAAGGAAACCACATCACTTCACCATGGTCGGAAAACCCGCTAACGTGAATTAACCATATAATTATAATAATTAAACTCTATGACTAGTGTGTATTTTTAATAATATATAAATTTTATAACAATTTTTAAATCCTTTAATGAAATTAAAATCATTTCATCACACTTCTAATTTTATGTAACCATTTCATAAATAACATCCCTAGTTACCTACATGTGATGAAACCTTGGAATCATGACATGAATGACCCTGGGATAATAGAAACAGAGATGATATCTCAATTAAATGACTCCATACTATCATGAAATATTTTAATAAATAAAAAACACAATAATAAGGTTCCCAATCATTTAATTAATAAATATAATTTAATTATGTGGGAATCTAGGTGAAATGGAAGAGCGGATCCAGGCTTGAGGTATTGGAACCTTCCAAACCACCCACTTTTCCTTAGGTTATTCCTTATCTCCCTCAAAATAAAATTCTATATCTATTTTATATAATGGTAAAAAATTCAATATATATTTCCCTTACATAAGTAAAAAGATTTTTCTCCATTTTTATATGGATATACAAGCTCTTGAAGTTCAATTATTAAATCATTATTTTATGTAAACCCAATTAAAGTGAACTTTTAGATTCCTATTTCAAGATATGAACCATGCCATTACATGTTTTATATAATCTAAATTTTTATGGTAACACTCATTATTTCAGGAAAATTCCTCTAGGTTCACTTCTAGTTTTTTGAAAAATATGAGGTGCTTAAAATCTCTAAGGATTCCATTCCATTTTCACAAAACCTCACAAGATAAGCTAAATTACAAAATTAATTCATCACCCTTTCTCATGGAATATTCATCAAATGAACTCTATATATTAGGAATATGCCTATTTATTCAAATATGAATTCCCAAAATATTTAATTCCCTATTATATTTTAAATCTTTATAAGATATCCATTTATGTGAGGTAAGATTGTGTAACCCATTTATTTCCATGGTTATTTTTTATTATTATACCTTATTTTTTATTCCCTTATATAGAACACATATGCATTCACCTATTATGATGGGTGTTCCCTGATAGTCCTCTAATTCATTTGGAAATGTTTATATCTCATGAGATGATATTTTTTGGGATTTTGGATTAAACCTAATCCACAAAGGGACTCTTTTAACCAAGTTATATTGTCTTCATAGTGATCCTTAACTTAGACTTCTGTAATGTTTTATATTTTTGTCATATTCCTATGATTTCAAGATTCTATAATTCCATATTATTTATGTCATTATTATATGTGATTATTCATGTACCATATCCATTATGATATAATTTTCCCTTTTGACTCATGTCTCATGACCCTTTATCATTCTTATTTCATTTATGGGATTTATAGCTCACATAATATATTTATGTATTCCAAAGGTTTTTCAATGAATTTTTAGATTCTAAAAGTTATAAAATAATTAATTTTAAATATTAAAATAATGATTTTTTATTATAATTTCATATCTATGTTTTACAAAATTAGTCATCCGAAGATACTAGGCCTCTGGATCCTTAGGTTCTGATTATTTGATAACATATGTAAGAGGCTAGGGTCACTATATTATTCTATTATTATATTACCTCTTTAGAGTTTTTGGTTTATTTTGTTAATTTTTTAACGTGTGTGTATCTTCCAATTCAACTATTCTAGAATTTTGAGATACTAGTTTGGTTTTAATTGTATATTTTCTAATTTATGTGTTGTGAAAGTGAGTTTTATGTTAATTTTGAATTATACCTTGTTTAGTTCCATATATATCTAAAATATATTATTTTAGTATTCATGGAAGTCAAATATATGAATGCACCATGGTAGATTCTCATCAATTCTATGTTGCATTCCAATTTTTTTATCATGATAAATTATTCCAATGTTTGTGTTCTTGATTCAAAAGAACTATTTTTTCACACATAGGAAATGTTAATTCCCAACATGAATTTCCAAATACCCCCTTGGGTTCCTATATGAGGGGTATAAGGGGATGCTTCTTGAAAGTTTTAATTAGTAAATTGAAAATGTGAGGAGTTTTCTTTGCTATTGTGTGAAAGGTATATAAATTTCCATACATTGTAATTTAATAGATACCTTCTAAAAAGAAATAGAAAATAAATTGTAATATAATATTTTAGTTAAGGAGTGTGAATATTTATTTATTATTATTATTACGATTTTTGGCTAATTTTATAATGATTGAGCAGTTTTGGGGTGATATCATTTAGAAGTGTATTTTTAAAGTATGGGATTTTTATAAATATTTGTATCATATATAATGAAATGTATTTTATAGTTTAATTACCTCTTTGAGTCTTTTAATTTTTCATATTAATTACTAAGAAACATTTATCCTTATATTCATTTGAACCATTATTAAAATTCCTATAATTAATATTGAATTTTTCAATTACGGGTTAGATATTTAGAAGCATTTAAAACCAATGACTACGAGGGATATATTAAAATATTTAGAATAACTCTATTAAAATATTACTTGAGCGATGAGAAAAATATTTTTTATTAAAAGGTTGATTACAAGTTTGAATAAATATTAATAATAAACTAAATGATTTTTATGGAAGTTAAGAAATGTATATTTTATTCAGGTGTAAAATTAAAATACATGAGTTGATTCCTTTTCATAAAATTTGATGATTTAGAGAGACATTTCTTAGGTAATTCATGAAAATGTATTCTTTGATCATAATTATTTGACTTTGTTCATATTTTTTTTAAACCATTATTATTATGGGTTTCTTTTTGGATGATGTGGAGATTCATTCATGAGGAAAAGTAGGTATTTATGTGTACTCAGATTTGATATCTCAAATTCAGGTAAATTTTATTATTATAAATTTTGGTGTTTAATAGATTATATTTTCATTATTTTAATTTTTTAATGTTTAATGGTAGAAATTAATTTTATTTGGATAATTTTGATAATTTTTTAGCAAATAGGTTTGTAAATATTGAAAGGATTTTGGTTCATGTATGAGTAATTCATGAGGGGATACTTTCTATATAAAATGAATTTTCAGGGTGATATCACTATGTTAAATTGAATCACATGAAAGAAAAGTAGTCATATGAGGTAGCATTTAAAAATGTAGTTTGATGTGCCTAGTGATCATATTGTGCATCAATAAGTGTATAATTTTGGATTTATTCATTCAAAATACTTGGTAATAACCTATCCTGCATATGAATAACAGATGCAGGAACTGATCTAGATATCACTACATGAAATTAAATTAAATTTAAAATCCTATTAACTCAAACCAAAATTGTATATGTGATATTATAATGGAACTATGTTTGAAAAATATGGATATCACAAAGATTCATGACATTAAATAAAGTGACTTCAAAAAATTGTGGGAATATCATTGTAGAATATTAACTTCAAGAATAGGTGATTCTGTAAGACCTGTAGTGTTATACCATGATTAGTTTCATGGATCATCTTTCCATGATTTGTTTGTGTTATGATTAATTGAGGTTATACTTGTAGAGACCCAATTTTTTCCTTTGAAGACTTTAGAATATTTCTACATATATTTCCAAAGCTAGGTATTGAGATGGTGTGCGATTCCGAGGCCCGGTGTGCCTGGAATAAATTTTACAAAAATATTAACTATATTTTATATTATGTGTGTGATGGAAATGGGATATCTCTCAAACAGTAGATCGGACTAGAAATTTGAGGTTGTGGATGAGTCTAGAGTGTGGTGTTTACCCTAGGTGGGACATAATTTTTGTCAGTGCAGGTCTTCTATAGAAAAAAGACATGGAGGTAATTTTCATATATAAAATAATTAAATCTAATTATTTTATCTTGAACGCTGAATAAAATAATTTTTCAGTGGGGACTCGGATTAGAAATTTGAGATTATTGTTCAGTTCAGAATAGGGTGTTTTACCTAAGCATGACCTAAAGTGATATGGTGTGAGAGGTTCATATTCCACAACCACTGGTGGTTTCCAATAAATATGTGTTTAAGGGAAATGAGAAAGGGTTGGATCATTTCTCCCATAGATGTTGAAGAAGCTCTATCCTCCCCTTCAGATGGTGAATCGATGTTGGATCGTTGTCAGATTGTGACGAACCTTCATATTCGATTAAATCATAACACAGAGAACGCAATGGTGGATGAAAAATCCAGGTAGGATTCTTCTTTCATATTTTTCTTCCTCTAATTGGATTTTTGGTTGTCAAATTGAATTTATGGTAATTTTTTCATCTTTGAAATCCTTTATTGATGGCCAAACTAACAGCGGTCATTGACCGTTTAATTTTTGGAACATCTATTATTCCCCGTTCTTTCTGTTCTTCATCGATCAAATTTTCAACACGTTGATACAAAATTCAAACATTGAGCGGAGAATATGTGTATGAAGGTTGTCTTCCAAGGGATTTTGTATCTGTGATGGTTTTGAGTTTCATGTGTTGGAGGAGGTACAGTGGTGAGCAGAAGTGGAACCAACTTTTCGGTTCATCAAAACTTTGATGAATCCTCAAGCAGAGACCATTTCTATGTAGATCAGGATCCAAGGATCCCAAATCTAGTCTTGGTTTCATTTTCCAACAAACAGAGTGGTCCTAGTGGTCTATGGAAGGAGGTGTTGGTGTAGGTCCGGTGAGGGCGCGGCTCCAGTGAGGCAGTGGCGGAATAGCTCCGGTGAGGACGATAGGTGGTGGCTCTGACGCGCGGCTCCAGGAGGTCAGGTGGTTGCTCCTATGATAGGGGAGACGTCGACAAATGCGGTAGGCCGCTAGCCATGGGAACACCCCCCTCCCCCCCCCCCCCCACAGGTATCTGAAAAACATAAAAAAGGAAAATAAATTATTTTTATTTTTATTATTATTAAAACTTTTAAACACTCGTAACTTCTCTGTGTTACGTCCCATTCATGAAACGTCAGTGGTAATGTGACCCTAACTATGATGCGGTCTTTTTAAGACCAATTTTGAGTAATTTTTTCCGAATCATGGAGTGGGTTAATAAAACAACTCAAATATATTATTACTATTATTATTTTCAAATGCTGATTCGAACGTAACACCAACATGGAGTGTCTGATTAATGTGCCATCTACGGAATCATGACCCTTTCTTCATGGCAGACCTTTTGAGGCTAGTTTGAGAAATTTTTGTTTCGGGCTTAAGGATCAGTGGAATGAAACATCCAATTATAATAGTAATAATATATTTATTATTAATTGGAGATTCTGGTATCAGATGTATCTCTTGCATCTGATGTCTGCTTGATGCTCCATCAGAAACATTGTGACCCTGAATTTATGGCAGACATTTCAACAATGATTTTGAGCCCTTAAATCAAAATTGAGTCATGGGACCCACTAAGCCCATCTCGGGTGTGTCAGGTGAAATTTGACTTCTTCACCGGGTGTCTGTTTTGGATGAATGAATAGATAATACCATATCTTTTTCCATGAGGATCAAAATGGTGTGATCCATATGATGTGTTCTAGTATTGCGAAATAGGCCCCACAAAGCATCATTCATGTAATGTACTAATAGATTCATGTTTTTCCCTGAGTGTACGATTCGGTCGAATGAATAGTTGATCATGTGCATTTTTCACAAGGATCGTGACTATGTAATCTATTGGGTTATCCCGGTCCAAATGAGAAGGAAAGTCATCCGTGTACATTTTCACCCTCTCAGACCAGAAATGGGCATCATGTGATTATCAGTATTTTAGCCATATGTTCCTTGTACTCTTGGCATACAATGTCATTCCTAGAGGTATTGGTTCATAGTTTGGTACCCTAATTATGTCTAGGTACACTGCTAGGTGATCAGGTAGGGTCACACGCCATGTGGGACCCACACGCACCATGTACCACATTAAAAATATTCTACCTCTCATATATCCTTCTTATAAACACATATTTTGGAGCACGAGTATCATATCCTGAATATTTTTTCAAATAGAACACGATGATGCCCTTTGTAGTGGCTTTCGAGATATGATGAGAGATGTTCCGAGCGTGACTCATATCTGAGGTGATGCTCGACAACAAAAGTGGTTGGGAAACAACATCAGAGATATTTTAAGTGGCACCCTCCAGCTAGGCTAGGCATGGGTCCTCAATGACATTAGAGTGTCGCCCTTCAGCTAGGTAGGGCATGGGTCCACATCCAATTCTAAGTGGCACCCTTCAACTAGGTTGGGAATAGGTCCTCAACAATATTAGAGTGGAACCCTCCTACTAGACAGGGCATGGATCCTCATCCTATTCAAAATGGAACCCTCCTACTAGGTAGGTAATGGGTCCTCATCCTATTCTAAGTGGAACCCTCTAGTTGAGATGGGCATGGGTCTTTAATGACACTAGCGCAGCACCCTCTAGCTAGGTTGGGCATGGGTCCTCAACCTTGAGACAAGATTCCTTGACTATAAGGATCAGTGACGATACATGGTTTGATGTACCTTTGGACTCACAAGAAAGAGGTATGATTTAGTTACCGAGACGTTTCCATGTGATGTGACCTCAAACTGTGAGGGTGAGTCAGTGCTGCCCAAAGCGGATATTATCAAGTTTTGGTGATTGATTACCTTTGAATGGCATGTTCAGGGTAGATGTGGGGGATTTTGGGAATTGTTGGCGGATACTTCTAGAACTATTTTCATCTTTTACCTATGATGATCTGTGAGATGGACATCCCCTTACTCTCTCATTTGTGTTTATTTGTCTGAGCATATTTATATACCCTATTTTAGTACCCACTCTTTGGGTTTTTGTTACTCTCCTTCCAGGAGAGGTGAAAATTCATGGATTATTCCACATTCATTCCATTTATAACTTCTCGTGGTTAGATGAGCCTACTCTCATATTATTGGTAGCGAAGGATCAAGAAGAAGTTCATTCTCTCACTGTTTCTAGATTCTTGTGTCTGTATGAGCTTACATCACTCTATTTTTTCATTGATTTTTACTCCTTATTGTACCTTTATCTATATGTTTCTTTCCTCTTCAGTTTTATCTCTTATTGTTCCCCCTTTTCCTTTTTGTGGCGTCCTACTTAGTATGTTTATACTCACCCCTGTATGGTCTTTTCCCACATGTATAGTGTCTAATGAAGACGATGGATAGGTTGATAGTGACATTACAGGATCTTATAGATACATGGTTCTTAGACCACGTATAGTGGTCATAGCTTGGGATCCAAGAGTTAAGATCTCATAGCTATTTTAATTTTCAGTTAATTCCATGTTGTGGAACTTTTCTAGGTGGGTGTGTATTTTTTCCCTTTTCCCATTCAGTTCACTTTATTTTACTTGAACTGATTAGAGGTCAATGAATGTTTGTGTTTTATATATAGTAGTGTTGTATATTTTTCCTTTTCCTCTACACTTTTGAATTGATTGGTTCGTGTGTGTGTGTGTACATGTTCTTAAGAAAATGCATCCCCGAGTTTGATGTGCCTGCAACACTTGTCGCCACCCCTAGCCTATGGAGGTAGGCTTGAGGTAGTTGTGGCTTGAGCCCTGGCATGGGTATGGTCATAAAAAAGTGGTATACGAGGTGTTTCGACCCTTAATATATTGTTCAAATATTTCTCTAAAAAAATTTAGTTGAGTTTAAGGTAATAGTGTCAATGTGTCTCAAGAGTGTCTCTCAGACTAGGGAGTCCAGTGATGGTGTGGTGGCCAACGTCACCATTCTCCAAGACCCTGGTTACCTTCTTGTCGACTCGGCATGCTAAGACATTTATTTTAGGGTAATTTGGTACATTAATAATATAGTATTGAGACTTTGACTATCCTTCTTGAGTCAACTCTCCATTTTTGTTGATATATATATGCTCATATGACCGCGGTACTCCTTGATGATCTTCAGGATGCCTCTGAAATGACATCCAAACATGATATTAGCTTTGGATCATGAAGAGGATCCTATGAGTGAAGAATCCTTAGTTTAGGGTCTATCATGTGATCCCATTCCTCCAAGTGGGCAGGTGGCAGTACCTCCACCCGTTGAATAGAAGATAACCCTAGAAGAGCAGGCTGAGGATGTGCGTAGGATGAGTGAAATCTGCACGTTCCGGCACCAGATACTATTGAGGTTCCACAGTGGGCCATACACTCAGGCAGTAGAGGTTAGGCTAGAGTCGGTGGTCTATCTCTTTAGGCTTGTTCATAAAACAATAGATCATATGGTGAATTTTTCATCCATTCTTTTCGATG
Organism: Viscum album; assembly: GCA_963277665.1. Lineage (NCBI taxonomy): Eukaryota > Viridiplantae > Streptophyta > Magnoliopsida > Santalales > Viscaceae > Viscum > Viscum album. Next base: position 124,917,470 of record OY728131.1, read on the forward strand.
GAACAGTTGGACATTGGAGGAGCTTGGTTACTCAGATGCACAGTGAGTTGTTACTCTCATTGGATGACTTCTAGAAGTTTTTCTATAAGGAGAACTACACTCCCTTTATTATGTTTTTTAAGATTAATGAGCCTCTGTAGCTTCATCAGGGAGGGATGATAGTGGTTGAGTATGTGACTAGATTCACAGACCTTACACGCTACTCTCCAGACATGATCTGTGACGGCTACTTCAAAGCATGGAGGTCTGATTTGGGAATCCATAGAGATATATGTTTCAACGTAGTGCCATTGTTCATACCCACCTACACTAAGGTTCTAGATAGGGCATTGGTAAATGATATATTTCTATTAGTGGAATTCCAGTTAGCTAGTTTTGGCAGTGGGAACATCAGAGCTGGGACACCTACCACAGCTAGCAGATTTCAGTTGGTTGGGCCTCGATGTATTAGGCCTTTCCATTATTAGACTAAGGCACTTGGTCTGGGACAGCATAGAGCACATTAGTCTAGGGAGGGTGGTTGTTATTCTTATGATGGGAAATGTCACATGGAATGATACTTCCCGACTAGACGTGTTGAGCTTCCTAGGTTCATAGTAAATGAACCATCATGGAAGAGATGGTACCATGATCAGGGATATACCTAGAGAGGACAGAGTGGTATTTGGGGAGGTAGTGTTGGTAGATAATAAGGAATAACTATGGTTGGTGAATGATGTTATGAAGTCCTTTAACCACAACCAAGCATCCCACGTCGGGCTCATGGAGCTGGTAGTCGGGGCCACAGGTAGCTACATACTATGGATGTTTACAATCCTGCAACGCATGATATGATAAGAGGTATGCCATATGTCTTTTATACATTTTGTAGTAGAACTTAGTATACATTGGGTGAGGTAATATTTTCTCCCTGCTTCTTGCATGAGGTTTTATCTGGGTGACACATGTAATCGGTGTAACCCTGTGTCGGTGTTGTTTGACGTAGATTTGAATGCATGAGGAATAGGCGTCCTTCCCCAACCGAGATGCGTTTTGGTGATGCAAGAAAAACAATGAGGGTGATTTAGTGATGCCCAACGAAGGTAGTATATAGTTGTGGTGGATGAGTCCCTCTAACTTGTGTGTAAATGGTGGGGTTGTGCAGTGGAGTGTCAGAGCAAGTCCTGTAATTTCCAACTGAGTTTTTCTAATTGACCTCCTTTTACTTGGAATGCCACTAGTGGGTGTAGAAGAGTACCAGGTTTGGGGATTAATCTCCTTCCAAAAGAAGAAGAGACACATGGGGTATGCCACATGCTTTCCATGTCTATATTCTTTAGGTTTTATGAGTTTACTCACCTTCCCTGTTCATTGGTTCATTTGAATTCTCAACATAAACCTTCATACAGTAGTTATAAAGTAAGTTTGAGGTGATAGAGACCCCTTGAATAGGACTATGTGACTCAATACCTGGTTCTAGAAATAGTAGTCTTCATCCTGAGAATATGGAGGAACTACCTCTCAGGATAATGCTTTTTATTTTACTCATACCACCAGATTATCAAGTACATATTCACCCAGAGAGACTTAAACCTGAGGCAGCGATGCTGGTTGAACTTCCTACAAGACTTCGAATTCAATATATTCTATAATCTAGGAAATGGAAATGTTTTAGCATATTCCCTTAGTAGGAAGTCTCAATATCTCCTAGTGTGGGATGTTTGAGAGCATTTAGCTTCCCTGAAGCTGACCCTAGTCGAGAAGAAGGGTGTGGTTTTTCTTCAGTTGATGGTGTTGAATCATTTTCTTCTTGAGTGTGTGAGAGAGTCCCAGTTATGAGACATCATCTATGAGAAATATTTTGTGATCCTGATATCCATAGGAAATGAATCATATGGATATTCTGAATGACGAAATCACAATATCTTGATCTATCTTTTAGTGGGTTTGTTGCATCCTCTTGAAATCCTGATGTGGAAATGGGATGGCATAACCATAGACTTTTTCATAGGGGTTCCACACCTAGAGAAGGTCCATGACGCCATCTGGTTAATAGTATACTGACTCACAAAGTCATCACACTTCCTTACTATCAGGGAGAATATTTTTGTGGAGTGTTTGGGGAAGTTATATGTGCGGGTGATCATCCGCCTTCATGGTGTACCCTCGACGTTTTTCTTTGATCATGATGCATGGTTACTTCAAGATTGTGGATATTCCTATAAAAAGTATTTGGGACTCAACTTCAGATGAGTACATCCCCCCCCCCCTCAAGACTAATGGGTAGACTGAGCTCACTATCAAGGAGTTGGAGAATATACTGAGGGATTGCATGTTATTTTTCGGCTAGGAAGGTAAGTTATCCCCAAGGATCATCGAGCCATTTGAGATCATAAAATGTATTAGTGAGGTTTCCTACCACCTTTCCCTATCCCCTCAGTTGGATTGGGTGCACTATGTGTTCCACGTTTTACAGCTGAGGAGATATGTGTGTGATATTATGAATGTCATTAATAGGAGCGAACCATATGTGGATGGACAATATCTTTTGTCCGCGTGTTGTGCCAGCATGAAAACATGCAAGAGAGTTCTTGGGAGTGGGAGAGAAAATTGTGAGCTCAGTATCCCATGTTTTTTCCCTTTTTTCAGGTACAAAAATATTGAAATTGGGAATGACGTAGAGATCTGATTTTTTCTTTTTAAGACTTTAAAATATTTCTACATATATTTACAGAGATAGATGATGAGTCGGTGTGCGATTCAAAAGCCCAGTGTTCCCGAAATAAATTTTAAAAAAATATTAAGTATATTTTATACTATGAACTTCAATGAAATAGGATATCTCTCAAATGGTAGTGTGGATCAGAAATCTGAGTCCATGGTGAGTCCAGAGTGTGTCGTTTACCCTTAGTGGGACATAAATTTTTTTTGGGGGGGTCTTCTATAAAAAAATACAAAAAGGGTGTTTTTGTAAATAAAATAATTAAATTTAATTATTTTATCTACAACTCATAACCAAATAAATGTTGAACCAAGACTCATATTAGAAATATGAGACTGTTGTTGAGTTTGGAATGGGGTTTTTTACCTAGGTGGGACATAAAGTGAGAGGGTGGAAGATGTTCAGATTCCATGAGCACTGGTGGTTTCCTATAAATATGTGTTTAAGGTAAATGAGAAAGGGTTGTCTCATTTCTGCCATATATGTTGTTGAATCCATATCCTCTACTTGAGATGGAGAATCGATGACGGATATTTGGAGGATTGTGAAAAAACTTTAGATCTGAGTAGATCAGAGTGCAACGAATGCAACAGCGGATCCAAAATCCAGGTATGATTCTTCTTTCATATTATACTTCCTCCTATTAGAGTTTTGGTTATTAAATTTGATTTAAAGTCATTTTCACTTCTTTGAAATCCTTTTTTATTGCGAAACTAAAAACTTCCATCGACCGTTTAATTTATAGATTGTTTTTTCTTCATCGTTCTTCACATTATTCACCAATCCACTTTTCAACATCCTAATACGACATCCAAACATCAAGAAGAGCATATATTTATGATGTTAGTGATCCAAGGATTACGGATCTATGATGATTTTGAGTTTCGAGCACCAAAGGAGCTGTGATGGACAGCATAAGAAGTACCAACTTTTTAGTTCATCAAAATATTGACAAATCCTCGAGTGGAGACTGCATCTGTGTAGATCGAGATCTGAGGATCCTAGATCTGGTCTCGGTTTCATTTTTTGACTACCAGAGTGGTCCCAATGGTCTGTAGAAGGAGGTGGTGGTGTGGGACCAGCAAGGGTGCAGCTCTAGTGAGGAAGCGGCTCTGGCTCTGGCGATAGGCAGTGGCTCTAAAGCACAGCTCTAGGCGGTCAGGCCGTGGCTCCAATGAGCAGGTAGCGCCGAAAGTGGCGGTTGGTCGGTATGGAGGCGGTAGGTGGATGGCCACAAAAACACCCCCCATGGGTTTTCTAAAAACCTAAAAATATTTTTGTTGTTTTTGTTGTTGTTCTTGTTAAATCTTTTAAACACTCGTAACTTCCCCATGTGGCATCCAGTTCATGCACCATCAACGGCAATGTGACCCTGACTTCGATGTGGAATTTTTAAGACCAATGTTGAGTGCCTTTCATTCACTCATGTAGCAGGTTAATAAAACACCTTAAAAATATTATTATTATTATTATTTTTAAATTATGATTCAAATGTAACACCTACATGGAGCGTCCGATTAACATGTCATTTGCGGCAGCATGACCCTTTCTTCAAGGAAAACCTTTTGAGGCCATTTTTAGAACTTTAGGTTTCTGGATGGAGGCTCGGTGGCATGAAATTTCCAACTATAATAATAATAATAATATATTTATTATTATTTTTAAATTCTTTTATCGAATGTATGCCATGCATCCGATGTTCGGTTAATGTGTCGTCAATGACGTTGTAACCCAAAATTTAAGGCGGATGTTTCAAGACTCATTTCGAGTGCTTAAACCAAAATTGAGGTGTAGACCCCATGAAGCCTATCCTGGGTGTGTCGGGTGAAATGTGACTTCTTTACCAATTATATGTTTTGGATGAATGAGTAGTTGATCCCATCTCTTTTTCTGTGAGGATTGAAATGGTGTGATCCATATGATGTGTTGTGGGATTGATACAAGGGCCCCATGAAGAATCATTCATGTAAGACTCTAATAGATGCATCTTTTTCACCAGGTGTCCGATTCGAGTGAATTAATAGTCTATCCTATGCATTTTTTTTTCAAGGATCATGATGGTGTGATCCATTGGGTTATCTAGGACCGTATGAGGAGGCATGTAAGTAACTTACATTTTTCAACCTTTCAAACCAATGACGTGCATCGTGTGCTCTTGATCCTTTTGGCCAAATGTGCCATGTACTCTGGGAGTAAAATGGTACACCTAGAGGTACTATTTCATAGTTTGGTACCCGATAATGGCTACGTACATGGCCAGGCGATCAGGTAGGGTCACACATCATGTGATCCCCACATGCATTGTGTACCATATTACGAATCTTCTACCTCTCATTTCTCCTTCTTCTAAACTTAGATTTTGGAGTACAAGTAGCCTATCCTGAGTTTTTTTCGCATAGAATGTGATGATTCCCTTCATAGTGGATTTTGAGATATGATGCGAGATATTATAGGTGTGAAGCCTATCCGAGGAGATTCTCGAAGATAGTAGTGGTCAGGAGATGACATCAGAGCTATTCTCACTATAACCCTCCAGTCAGGCTGGGCATGAGTCCTTGATGACACTAGAGTGGCATTCCTCATTCTATTCCGAGTGGCACCCTCCAGTCGGGTTGGGAATGGGTTCTTGATGACATCAGAGTGGAACCCTTCTGCTGGGAAGGGCATGGGTCTTCATCCTATTTAGAGTGGAACCCTCCAGCTGGGTTGGGAATTGTCCTTGATGACACTAGAGTGTCACCCTTCATCTGTGCTGGGAATAGTTCCTCAACCGTGAGACACAATACCTCGATTATATGGATCAGTGACGAGATAGGGTTTGACGTGCCTTTAGACTCGTGATAAAGAGGGATTCTTTCTCCCACCGAGACACTTCCTTGTGACGCGACCTAAAACTGTGGGGGTGAGTTAGTGCCACCAAAATCAGATAGTATCAAGGTGTGGTGATTGATTCCCTTTGACTTGCGTGTTCAGGGAAGATATGTGGGATGTTGTCCATCATTTGTGGATACTTCCGGAACTTTTGGTGACTATTTTTTTGGGATGATCTATGAGATGGAGATCCCCTTACTCCCTCATTTGGGTTTCTTTGACTGAGCATATTCATATATCCTATTTCAATACCCACTCCTTGGGTTTTGGTTACTCTCCTTCTATGAGAGGTGAATATGGACATAGTATGAAACATGATTTCCATGTATATCTTCTCATGGTTGGACAAGTCTACTCTCCTACTATATGTACTGAAGACTCGATGAGAAGTTAATTTTTTCACTGTTTCTAGCTCCTTGTTTTTGGATGAGCTTACATAAATCTCTTATTAGGTTGATCTATACTCTTTACATTATCTTGTTCTATTTAATGATGTAATCTTAGGTTGTATCTCTTACTGCTCCCCCTTCACCTTTTTGGGGTGTTCTATTGAGTATGTTTATACTCACCCCTGCATGGGTTTTTCCCACATGTATCATGCCTTATGCAGATGACGGATAGGTTGATCATGACTTTAGAGGAGCTTAGAGATATGGGGTGCTTAGACTACATATAGAAGTCATATATTGGGATCCAGGATCGGGGATCTTATAGTTATTTTACTTTTTAGTTACTACCAAGTTGTGGCACTTTTTTGGTTAGGAGTGTATTTTTCCCCTTTTTCCTTTCATTTTACTTTGATGTACTTGTACTGATTTGATGTCGAAGCATGTTTATGGTTTATATATAGTAGTGTTGAATCTTTTTTTCCTTTTCCTCTATACTTTTTCATTATGTTGGTTGTGTGTTTGTGTGTACAGGTTCTTAGACAAAGACCTCCCTAAGTTTTTTGTACCTTCGGGGCTTGTTGCTACCCCCTAGCCTATGGAGACAGGTTTTGGGTACTTGCAGATCGATCCCTGTCATGGGTTGGGTTGTGACAGTACCATAATCAAGAAGAAGAATTCAACACCCCAGGATTTCAATATGAAAATATCCTTTAGATAAAAATATATTTGATATTTTACATTACATGTAAGAATAAACTAAAACGAGTCATGACATATGAAAATAAACATTTAGTAAATAGAATAATAGTAATCCATTATGATACTTACATTGTATTATTTTATTTTGAATGATGGTATTTACTAATAAGAAAATAAATAATTAATCTGATTGATTAAAATAAATTAATGTTAAATAGTGTAATTTTAAAATGAATTGTTTTTCAAGTGTTTTATATTTTAATAAATTGATCACTTTTAAATGAAATCAATTTAATAAATATTAATTAATTAATTAATTAATTATAAATTAATGTCAAATAATATTATGATCACTTGAAGATTAAAATGGAAAATTTTCTATAATAACAATTTTTCTTTATTTTTTTTTAATTTTAAAAAATTAATGAATTTTACAAACTAAATTTTATTAAATGAAATTAATTTTTCATTTCATTATTTAAAAATTTAAATATAGTAAAATTTTGGTATTCTTCAAAAGTAGTTTATTTTTGGGTGAAAAGTAAAAAATATTGATTTTACAAATACTGTTACTTTTAAGACATTATCGTGATACAAGAAAGATATGGATGTTTATGAAAAAAAATTTATAGACCAAATATATATTTAGTAAGTAATATTACCCATTAAAAATATATTTTTGAAATTTTAAATATATGCTTGATATTTTGAAAATTTATGTAATGTTTTTATTCAAAAAAAAGATATAGTTGTTTCTTCTCTTTTAATTAAGTATTCATAAGGTTCCTTTTGGTTTTTATTTTTTTTATGGTAAAATAAATATCATTTTATTAAACATAATGCAATTAATTATATTGAAACTAAAATTTCAAATGATTTTTCTAAAAAATAATTTTTATGCTTAAAAAGGTGCATCTTTATAAAATCCATTTTTCATTGTATTTTATAAACATATATTGAAATTATTTTTTAAAAATTCTATAAATTTACTCAATAAAATAGACTAAATATTTTGTATGAATAAATTCTAATTTTTTAATGAGTTGAACTTTATTGTTTTCATAATGTATAGTTACCATGGTAAAAGATTGTCACCATAATTAAGGTTAAAAGTATTAATGAGGTGGTTAAACTAAGATATAAGGATTAAAATATCATTAATAATTATATAAATTTAATTAATTGAGTGTATTTAAAAATTACTTTATTCTATCATTTAAATTAGATAAACTTTGATCCAAATTTCATGTGAAAGACATTTATTATATTTTAAAGTTCTTAATATTTAAAATAATGTCACTCCCCTCACTTCTACACACACAAAAACCTCCATTATAATGACCAATATTTGACCAAATACACTAAAAACCCATTATCAATGACCTATAGATACTAATATTTCCAAAATAGGCATCTTATAAGGCTTAAGGTTTAAGATAAAGGAAGATGTCCATGGAGAAAGTATAACTCTTAACTGAATTATTTCATGTTTCTTTTTTCTTTTACCATCATAAAATTTATTATATAAGTTATAACAAAATAAAATTAGATTATTTAATATAACTAAATTTTTTATATTTATTTTAAAACTATTTTCTACATATTTTCCATCTAATTGAAAATTAAGACATCACTCATGCATATATATAGACTATCGTGTCCATGGAGCGATGTATTTTTTTTCATCACTGACTAACATGGATGTTTATAAAGAGGGAATTAATGAATATATATTATATATATGAAATTAATATTATAATTGAAGTATATGATAATATCTACCTTCTTATCCTCTAATCTTTTGGAAAATGGATACATCACTCATGTGTACATGCGGAATACCACCTCCAAAAAGTGATGTAATTAATTTTTCATCATGGTCATATATGGATGGTAATAAGGATATATTTAATGAATAAATATGATATTTATTATATTAATATAATTTTCTAGGTAAATCCTTTATAAAAAATATTTCCTTTTAATCCATTATAAAAATGACAACATCGCTTATTCGTATATGCAAAAAACTACCTACAAGTATGTTGTATGACAATTTTTCATAATATTATTACATGTATGGTTATAAAAATGTATTAAATGTATAAAACTGATATATATATGTATATTATAAAATTAGGACCATGGTGCAAGGATGGGAAGAGTTTAATTAAAAAATACTTGCTAAATAGAACAGTTGAAACATAAATAATTGATTTTATCAAAAAATTATGTGTAAATGGGTGGATTGAAGTTAGGGATAAATTATATATAAAATATATATATATATATATATATATATATATATATATATCTGATATAGATTAATCATGATTATAAATTCTATATACATGAGGTTGGAAAACATATAACCAAGATAAAATTTGAGGAAACTTTTTTCTCCACTCAAACTTTCAATTTTGAGATATCTTTGAATTACACCCCTAAGTCCATAAAATGGAAACTATTATGCATCATAGAAAAATTATATCATGATCCACTAATTAATTAGGGTAATTTATGTTTTATTTCATTTTTCTTTCTTTTAAGAGGTTTTGATTCGATTTTTATAAAACTATATGGGTTTATTGTACAATCTCACTCTTTATGGGGATTGTTTATGTTTCAATTTAAAATGAGGTAATTGCATTTTTATTCCCTCATAAACAAAAAAAAAATCTTATCCTATTATTATATATTTCTTTTTCAAATATTCATTCCATTTTTCTTCTTTTTGAAACTCAAATTGACTAAAAGAATGTTTTTACGAAAACGTGTCCTTATTTACACTTTTTGGACTGAAAATTTTCTCTCCTATATCCATATTCATTTTTTAAATAATGTTTTTTATATACATAAATGATTTATTTTGGTTCATTTCTATTAATTTTTAATTTCAAATAAAAAAATTACAACGAATATTTTTTATGTTTTCTCAAACAATTAATTTTTCAATTTCTTTACAAAAGTGTGAAAAGAATATATTTTTTATATGTTTTCTACACGAAAAACTTTCCTCATCATTAGGATCATTATTCATTATTTATATTTCATTCTATATTTTGATGGTTTTTACAAATTAATTTTTATTCCTATTATTCTTTTAATTTTTCAAAAGAAATGGATATTATTTACTTAAATGTTTTGAAAAGGGATTTCATTCCACTTATGTATATATTTTTCATCCACTATATTTTCTTGCATAAATATAATTTATCTTCAATATTATATTATTGTAAAATAATTTAAAATAATGTTTTGAATGTCTTATTGATTACTCATGAATAGAGTATTAGTAGTGATTTATAACTTCATTTTTTAAACAATTTTATAGAAGATTTATGAAAAAATACTTTTAAATATTTTGATTCTATTTTCCCCTATATTTCATAATGGACTAGTATTTACTAATTCTATTTCAGGTATTATTAATTTATAGTCTCCTTCATGTCCATTTTCTTTATTATCCTGGATATATTTACCAAATTTTAAATATTGACATAGGTATATTCTCATTACACTATAAAGTGTAAACTCAATATTTTATATAAATCATATTTTGGGTGTTTAATAAAAAATATGGCTCGCTTATATACTGAGGAAACATTGAAAATATGTATAATTGTTAATTTTATATGGATGATTATTAACTACTAAGGAATTTTTAATATGTACTGGAGAAATATTGATATTGTGTAAGATGGTTTTCTAATATGAATGTTTGTAACTAAGGCATGTTGATTGTGTATTTAATTAATATTCATTTCTGGAACATGAAGAATTATTTTGGAATAATAAGTGATCAGTGGTGAATGAAATTAGATATCCCCTCAATACATCAATGGGTCTCCTGAGACAAACTGGCTTGGGTATCTGGTGTATACCTTATCTATTTATGTATGATGTCTTAGAAAGAGGGATTAATGGTAAGATTAATGTATAATTTCCCTGACCCGAAATCCACCATACTATTGCTCCTATACGGTTGGTTACATGACCTTAAGAATGCCTCCCCATACACCAAAGGTTTCTGACTAGCATCGGGGGGACCAAATAGTCAATTGGGGAGACTATACCCCCTTTTATCAAAGTTAGCCACAACAAAAGGTAAAAAATAGCGGAATAATAACCAATAATTCCAAAGCATGCATAAACAACCATTCCCCAAACTGGGTACAACCATGTACAAAAGTAAATATTTCATGCCATGCTACAAGTGAAAAAGTGAACAAAACCCAAAATGAAGACAACTGAAAAATCCCCAAAATGGTCCCGAAACCAAGTCTAGGTACTCCTCCATGCACACCCATGCCAACCCAACTACCTATCAAGGGCCTTTTCTCTTATACTGACCTGTAAACATGAATTCTTCTTGTGTATCCAATGGCGGATAGAACAGGGTGTGAGTGAAACTCAGTAGGCCACCCCAATGGTGTCTACAAAATATCTAGTATAAAACATTGTGCACGTAAAAGGGAAATGAATAATAAATGATAAGGAAAAGATTAAGTGCCCTTAGCCAGTTTAGGTCCATTACCAATATTTATTTCCATTTTCATATCTTACCATTTCATCCCATTTCCCATTACTTACCATTTCCAACACATTTAACATGGTTTCATAAAACACAACAAGTTACAAAGGCTTAAAGTACACAATAACATGCATGAGGAAGCACATTGTTATCCTATTTTACTAGGAATTACTTCCTCATGTCAACCATAAGCTCATGTCTAAGCCTCAGTCCGGGTGGATGAAATCGTTTGGGGAACATAGCCTCAGTCCTCTTCCATAACCCATGAATTAGGGGTAGAGTTTAGAGCCTCAATCCAACTCAACCCGTGGGTGTACAACCTCGAGTTAATACCCCTCTCTACCAAGCCATGTGCACATGCAATACATATATGTATCCATTAACCATTCACACAACATCACAACCATTGACCAAGGAAAAAATAAATCATGAAAATAATATAAGATATAATACCATTCATTAACCCATTAACACATTTACCACATTTCACGTCATTTATCCACTTATCCCAATTCCCCTTTTATTATGATTATCTCACTAAGAATTAATTCATTATGCCTATATCCCTAGGCTTCATTAATTATGCCTAACTCACTAGGCTTCATTACCAGGCTCATAATCCATTTCATTATGGTCTTTAATCAATTACATGTTAACCCAATATCCCTTGGGTTATTACTAAGCCTAGGTGCATCACCTGGCTTCTACTTCAATACAATCAAACACATCAACATGTTTATCAAGTCTCTATATAACTACACAACAATATCACTTGTTCTTTACAAATCCGTAGGTCTGGGAGAGTCGGCACACCGCATTGGTGGCCCTAGATTAGTCTCATCACCCTCTATGCATTCCATGGGGATCCTAAGGGTTTCCATTTACCTTCTTAATAACTATTTTACCTAAACATGCCAAGGGTGATCAAAACATACCAAGAGACACCCAAGAAAAAAACCACACATGAACAAATCCACAAATAAACCATGGGATATAACTTGTAGACCACCTACCATGATTACATAGGTGAATGCACTCTTATTCGAGCCCTTAGATTCCATTTCAACCAACCCTTGAAGATTCAACCTCGATATCACCCCAAGGATTAGGGTTTTAGAGCATCAAAAGGAGAGGAGAAGGAGATATAAACCCTAAACTCAAAAGAGAATCAAGGATGGGATTGGCCTTACCTGAATATTCAATCCGCAACCAACGGAACCAAAAATACCTTAGAACTGAAGAAGATCTATCTCTTGGAGCTATTGGGAGATTTGGTTCGTTCCTAGGGTCAACAGGGGAGAATGGGGTGGAAATCCTGAGTAGGGTATTAAAATCCAAGAATGGAAAAAATTGTAATTTTTTTAAAGTTGCTAGGCCACATGGTTTACCCTTATGGTTTTCCAAACTATAAACAAACCATGCAGAGGCCATTTTCCAAAAACCCACCTCCAACATGGTTTAATGGGTTGTCTGCACGGTTAGCACTAACTGTGTGCATGATGTGTGGCCTACCCAGAAAACAAATTTTTCTCCATTTTTCAGGACCCGAACCCTCGGAACACCCCTGAGCCTCCTTAAAGACTTGGGTAAGTACTTAATTAACCAAAAAAGAGATTCAAACCAAAAATTAAATGAGAACATACCTTTCCAAGATCTGGGATCTTACAACCTCCCCACCTTATAATGGATCATCCTTGAGCCGAGCTCCTAAGATTCATTGCACTTCCAAGGAAAAAGATATCGTGCCACTGAGCCCACATATCTGATTCTCGCTCCCAAGTTTCTTCCCAAACATTCACATGCTTCCATAGTAATATCACTAATGGCACAACCTTTCCTTGCAAGTCTTTATCAACACAATCCACCACAAAAATTGAATGCTCCTCAAAGGATACATCAGCCTCAATCTCAACATTAGCAACATCTAAAACATGAGATGGGTCAGGGTGATATTTTTGATGCTGTGAAACATGAAACACATCATGCATACCACTATACCGCTGTGGAAAATCCAATTGGTATGACACCGGACCGATCCTCTCCACAATCTCAAATGACCCCACATACCTGGGTGCCAACTTGCCTTGCTTCTGAATCTGTCAATGACCCAACCTTGGAGACACCTGAAGGAAAAAAAATATCACCCACCATGAACTGAAGAGGTATACGCCTCCGATATGAATATGACTTCTACCTACTATGAGCCATTGACATCCGCTTCTGAATCAACTCAACTTTCTCCAAAGTATCCTGCACAAGACTTGGTCCCAAAAGCTTAGTTTCACCAGCCTCCAACCAACACAGCGGAGATCTACACGGCCTCTGATAGAGAGCCTCAAACGATTCTATCTGAACCATAGCCTGAAAACTATTATAGTAGGAAAATTCAACAAGTGATAGGTACTTCTCCTAGGAACCACCAAAATCAAACACACAATCCCTCAACATATCTTCCAACACTTAGTTTGTATGCTTCGATTACCCGTCTTTATGTGGGTAGAAATTCGTGCTCAAAAGCACCCGAGTACAAAGTGCCTTCTACAACCCATTCTACAAGCACAATTTGAAATGAGGATCATGATATGAAATAATATTCTATGATACACCATGCAACTATACTATTTCCCAAACATACAACACACTAAACTGGTCAACTGTGTAAGTCTCCAGAATCGGTAAGAAATGAGTCACATTCATTAATCAGTCCACAACCACCCATATAGCATCATTCTTATGAGGAATCCTTGGAAGACCCACCACAAATTCCATCATCACAACATCCCACTTCCATTCCAGAATAGGAAATGGATGTAACAAACCACCTGGGCACTGATGCTCGGCCTTCACCTACTGACAGGTAAGGCACTGTGCCACAAAGCTTACAACTTCCTTTTTTATTCATGGATACCAAAATTTTCTGTGGAGATCATGATACATCTTGGTCAAACCAGGATTCACTTCCCATTTTTATGCATGGAACTCATGCATCAAATATTCCCACATGTATACTGCCACAACCACACAACCATGAACACAAATAACCCAATCCACACCGACATCCCAACCAGAGGGTGGATTCCCACCTTTAAGTATTTCCTTCATGGAAAAACATTCAGGATCGTGAAGTTGAATTTCCTTAACTTGACTCAAAAGCATCGAATCAACCGCCATTGAAGTAAGATTCACCTGACCGTTTTCATCCCACACCTCTAGGTACATCTCTACAAACATATCCATCACCTTCCACTTAGTGATGGATTCCTAAACCACCTAGTTATGATCCTTCTGACTCAAATCATTAGCAACATAGTTCCCTTTCCCCAGTGTATATACCATCTTGAAGTTGAAATACTGGAGGTACTCGACCCATTTTAACTTCCTAATATTCAAATCCCGCTGTAAAAAAATATATACTTTAGACTCTTGTGATCGGTAAAGACTGTGAACCATTCCCCCAACAATTAGTGCCTCCATAACTTTAAGTAATACACTACTGTAGCCAAATCAAGATCATTAATGGGTTAATTACACTCTTGGGGTCTCAATTACCTCGATCCATGAGCCGCAACCCTCTCATCTTGCATCAACACAGCCTCATGCCCGATATCGGACACATCACAAAATAGGACATAATTCCTACCTGGATCAGGTAAGATCAAGATCGGTGTATTCGTCAATCAATTTATCAACTCTTGAAAGGAATTCTAACAAGCCTCATACCACTCAAACATGATTCCCTTCTTTGTCAAACTTGATTGTGGTGCTACCAAGTGATATAAATCCTAGATGAACCTCTAGTAATACCTAACCAAACCCAGAAAACTCTGAACATCTGAAACACTCTTGGGATTCTCCCAAGACATGATAGCCTTCACTTTATCTAGATCCACTGACACACCTGCCTCAAAGATGATGTGACCTAGAAAATGAACTTATCTAATTCATAACTAACACTTTGACAGCTTGGCCTATAACCAATACTCTCTTAGTATACTCAGAACGATGTCAAGATGTTGGGAATGATCGTCATGAGTTTTCAAGTGCACCAAGTTGTCATCAACAAATGAAACCACAAACTGATCCAAATAAGGATGAAATATTTGGTTCATAAAATCCATAAACACCATTAATGCATTGGTCAAGATGAATGGCATCACCACAAACTCAAAAAACTCATAGCGACTCTGAAAAGTTGTCAGTGGTGCGTCAAAAGTCCTCACCATCAAATGGTGATAACCCAATCTCAGATCAATCTTAGAAAATACTGATTCACCCCTAAACTAGTCAAACATTTCATCAATTCTAGGAATTGGGTACCAATTTTTCACTATCATCTGATTTAACTTCTGATAATAAACACACGTCCTTAATGACTCATCATCCTTCATTGCAAAAATCGTAGGAGATCCCCAAGGAGACGTACTAGGACATATGAACCCCTTATGCTCCAACTACTCATGATGAACCTTTAACTCCTAGAGTTCTATCGGTGAAATTCGGTATGGAAAATTTGAAACTGGATCCACTCCCGACAGCAACTCAATCGTGAACTCAACATCCCTCTCAGGTGGAAACCCTAATAAATACTTAGAAAACACATCTTGAAACAGATCCACTACTAGGGGAAGATAGACTATTCCTTTTCTTCATCATCAAGAACAAGAAAAGTTACTTGAGTTGTGATCCTACCCAACTGCTGGAAAAACGGTCCTGTGTGACCTGCTCAAACATCCCACTCTCCGTGATGGACATAAGAGTTAACCTCAAGTGACCTAAACGATACCCTACTATGGTAATAGTCTATGTGCACCCAATACAACACCAACCAGCCTATACCCAAAATCATGTCAAATCCTGACATTTCAAGAATGAACAAGTCCCACAGAAAACGATACCCAGTGAATTCTAGAGAACATCCCTTATACTTCCTGATATCTTCCTTTCGCACCACCAACAGAGTTTCAATTGACATAACCTCTCACACGTTGTCTATAGGAAAACCCAATGCTACCACAAACTGAACATAAATAAAAGAGTTTGTGGAACCAGTGTCAAACAATTCAATAGAAAGTGTAGAAGCTACAAGGATCATACCTTGAACAGTCGATGGCCCAGCCTTTCCATCACAAAGTGCAAACCGAACTGCATGAAGCTAACTGGCCCCTCTACCCTGGGCTCTAACATATGTACCCTACACTACACTACCCTACTGACGTGGGTGATCCAACCCCAGAGTTCCATGTCCACTACCCCTACCAGTATAGCTTATGAAGCTCTAAATGCCCGATTGATATGGAGAAACTGATCCCTTGCCTCTGCTTGGCATCTGTCTGACACCAACATCCATGCTCACCGGCTGAGGGTTCCTGCAGAACCTCTGCACATGTCCCAATCTGCCGCACGACCATCACTAAACTAGCCGACCTACCACACTAATAGCAGAACACTTGACCCCACCCTTATATGTTCACCATTTCTTCTGACCACTTTGCACACTGCTGTCCTACTAAAAACTTCCAAAACGGAGTTTCTGGACCTTGGAAGTTTCACCACTTGTATGCCCAGATTGAACGACAGTCCCAATACCTAAATCTCCCTTTTGGTTCCCTTATGAGATCAATGCTTGATCCATTACCTCTATAAACTTCTTCAAGTGAAATATATTCACTTGATACCTGATCTCGTGTCTCATCCCATCCTAGAAACACCTCATAACTGTTACCTCATCCCCCTCCAACATTGGAACAAAGCGACGCAGGTCAGTGAAGTGGCCAACATACTCCATCACTGACATCGGTCCCTAAGTTAGGCTCATGAACTCTGTAGCCCGTTCTTTCCTCAAAGTCTTTGGGTAAAAATGATATTGAAATATTTCCTAGAAATATTTCCATAACATCCCCTCAGCCTGCTCAGTCTGATCCAGGATGTCCCACCAACACTTTTCCTGGCCCCACAACATATAATATTCCAACTTGACTCACTTCCCGATAGGAGTCTCCAGATGATCAAGTATTGTCTGGACAGACTCTATACAGAACTCTGCTGCTTATGGCCCACCATCTCCGGTAATGGTCAGAGGGTGTTGTAGATGAAACTCTCTAGCCAGATCAAACATACTCGGTGCAACGTGCCCTAGGCCCTGATCCATCATTTGTATAAAATGATCCAAATTCTCTCGGAACTTCCCTTATATACTTTCATGGATGAACACATTCTCTTTAACCTCTACTGGAGGAGTGTTCTTAGAAATATCCTCTTATTTCCTAACTGGTGCTCGACATTGTGGTGGAATTTCTCTACATTTCCAAACACGAGTTTTAGAACACATACCATAAAACTTTCACAAATTTATAACAAGAAGTATCTTCACCAGCCACAACAACCCACCATACATACACCATCCCAAAAAACCTTAACATTCTGAAAACGCCACCCCGACCATCCCTACCGCAGTTCATGGTCCACATGGGGTAAACAACCATACACCACTACAGGTCTCACACAGCATGTTACAAACAACATTTTCAATTCATTACAAACCCTTAATTACACATATTTCATTAATCATCACTTATCATTATTTTATCTTCACCACTTTCGTTGTTTTATTTATGACATTTTCCCTTTTCAATTATCAAGATGTGAGGTCCATTCTCTCTTTCATGCCTCACACACCCAACCCGTGTGTGCCTACCATGATGCATGTCACCTATCTCTATAGGTTCCTATAATGATGCATGAATAAAAAACCTCATTACATTGAGGCCACGAGACAAATATCATAAAACCATCACATCACACAACATGTGCATCACCGAATGGTGAAATATGTTAGGTCTACTAGGCTAAATACCTTGAGAGGGGGATTGAATCGTGGTATGAAAAATTAAAACTATATCCCCTTTTGATCTTGTTTTGTCATTAAAAAAATGAACTTATCTCTTTCTCCTATAGCAGTATATGAATAGAAAGTAAATCATGCATGGGAAACAACAATTTTTACTTGGTTCACCCACATTGGGCTATGTCCAAGGAGCATACAATGGTGATGTGCCACTATACCAATTTCACTAAGGCTTGTTCCAATAATGAATACATTGTTCGGGCTAGATCTTTTATGCCTAGGATTTCTACCTTTACAAAGCTTTAGGTTTTTCTCACTGCATTCCCAAGGGTCACTCACTTTTCCTCTTTATCTGGCTCACTGCTGGTGGAAAGGTTCGCCTTCTTCCTCTTCCTTCGCTCACTACTCTTGGAAGGGATCCGCTCACAGTTTATGGTCTTGTAGGTCCCTTCATTATCTATAATGAAATCTATATCCTTAACTATTAATAGATGCTCTTTGACGTCCAAATTTTAACCATAGATGAATCTTTATTTGCACTGGGTGTACAAGGAAACTCCAATTTTTACGTGCAGCATTCACTGGGCCTTGAACTTAATTCCCTACTTTTGCATGAAATCCACTTTTCGCACAACACCTTCTTACACACAAAACTTATTTTACACACAATATCCTTATTTTATGCACAACCTTTTCTTTATGAACAAACACTTATTTTTCATTCAACATTCATCTTTTATGCGCTATTTTTTCTTTATGTGAAAACATCATTTTTTACGCACAACACCAAATATTTCACGCAATTCCATTTGCATATTTTTTACATGCATCAAAGCTCGGATCTTCTCTAAGACTTGAGATCTTTCGAATGAGGGGGTCACCTCATATTTATAGGCAAACTCGACCCATGCACGAAAAAACCCTCCTTGAGAGCGTAATCCTCTTTGAGCACAAAAAACACATCTTCCATGCAACATCGTATTTCGTACACTGCTCCAATATTTCGCACACCTCATGCCTTTGCCAATTTTTGATCTTCTGATCTTGAAACACATATTTCACGAAAAACTTCATTCCTCTATTTCAAGAACCATTCCAATATTTCACACACCTTCTTTTTACAAAAACATATCTCTCCATTTTTCAATTTTCAGGCCTAAAAAGTTTGCAAACACTGGAAAATGGCGCCACCTTGTCTCTAGTCTTTTTGTACAACCTTCAGATCATCCATTCCTTTGTCGAGGTTCTTCTGTCAATCATGGATTTTCAACAACATCTCTTCAACCTAAAAAATCACCATTGATTCCCCCTTTTTCAACAAACAAAACATCGAGGCTTTCTTTGTCAACAAACACAATCTCCTCAAAAATACATCAATGATTCCTTGGGGGATTTTTTCCCAACAAAATATCATCAACTGTAACATCGCACAATCAAGAACCACAATTCCCACCCTAGGTGACTTAGGTTTTCCCTCGTACATGGGTTAGATAATCCCAAGCACGATATCATTACCAAGGCCCAACACATCCTAACTCTTATCTACCATTCCAAATAACAAGATTCCATAGAAGGAGAAGAAAGACCTCCTATGATTGAACTTTGTAATGTCCCCAACTCGAAAGTCACTATATTGGTGCTTCAAGTAGGGTGGTTACATGACATTAAGTGAACCTCCCTATATTCCAAAGGTTTCTAACTAGAATCTATGGTCCAAATAGTCAATTGGGGATACTATACCCCCTTTTTATTAGAGTAAGCCATAATAAAAGATAAAAAAAATAGCAGAATAATAACCAATAATACCAAAGCATGCATAAAAAACCATTCCCCAAATGGGGTAAAACCATGTCCAATAGTAAATATACCATGCCATGATATAAGTGAAAAAGTGAACAAAACCCAAAATTAATACAACTGAAAAATTCCCAAAATAGTCCTGACACCAAGTCTGGGTCCTCCTCCATGCACACTTAGGCCAACCCAACTTCCTAGTAAGAGACTTTTCCCTTCTCCTGGCCTGCAAACATGAAGTCTTCTTGGGTATCCAATAGTGGACCGAGCAAGGTGTGAGTACAACTCAGAAGGCCACAACCAACGGTGTCTACAAAATATCTATTATAAACAATTGTGCATGCAAAAGGGAAATGAATAATAAATGATAAGGAAAACATTAAGTTCCCTTAGCCAGTTTCGGTTCATTGCCAACATTTATCACCATTTACATATCTTACCATTTCATCCCATTTCCCATCACTTACCATTTCCACCACATTTAACATGGTTTCATCAAACATAAAAAGTTACACAGTCTTAAAGTACAAAATCGTGTGTATGAGGAAGCACATTGTTATGCTATCTCACTTGGACTGACTTCCTCATGTCAACCACATCCTCACCTCAAAGACTCAGTCCTGGTGGATGAAACCGTTAATGTAAAACATCCTCAGTCCTCTTCCCTAACTTGTGCATTAGGGTTGGAGTTTAGAGCCTTAGTCCAACTCGAACAGTGGGCGTAGAACCTTAAGTCAATACCTCACTCTACCAAGCCATGTTCACATGCTATACATATATGTATCCATTAACTATTCACACAACATCACAACCATTTCTCAAGGAAAACATAAATCATAACAATAACATTAGTGTTAATACCATGACTTAACCCATTAACACCTTTACCGCATTTCACATCATTTATCCACTTAGCTCGATTCCCCTTTTTTTATGCTTATCTCACTAAGTATTCATTCATTATGCCTATCTCACTAGGCTTCATTCATTATGACTAACCCGCTAGGCTTCATTACAGGGCACATAATCCATTTAATTATGGTATTTAATCATTTCCATGTTAACCCAATATCCCTTAGGTTATTAGTAAGTCTAGGTGAATCACCTAGATTCTACTTCAATATAATCAAACACTTCAACATGTTTATCAAGGATCTACATAACTACACAACAATCTCACTTTTTCTTTACAAAACCCTATGTTTGGGAGAGTCAGCACACCCCATGGGTGGCCCTAGATTAGTCTCATCACCCTCGACGCATCCCATGGGGATTGTGAGGGTTTCTATTTACCTTCTTAATAACCATTTTACCTAAACATGCCAAGGGTTATCAAAACATACCAAGAGACACCCACAAAAAAAACCACACATGTAAAAATCTACAAATAAATCATGGGATTTGACTTGTAGACCACCTACCTCGATTGTGCAGGTGAACATACTCTTAGTCGAGCCCTTAGATTCCATTTCGACCAACCCTTTAAGCTTCAACATTGATCTCACCCAATGAGTAGGGTTTTAGAGCTTCGGAATGAGAGGAGAAGGAGATACAAACCCTAAGCTCAAAAGAGAAGCAGGGATGGGATTAGCCTTACTCGGATCTTCGATCAACAACCAACAGCACCAAAAATGCCTTATAAATAAGGAAGATCGATCTCTTGGAGTTCTTGGGATATTTGGTTCATTACTAGGGTGAAGAGGGGAAAATGGGGAGGAAATCCTGAGTTTGGTATTAAAATCCCAGAATAGAAAAATTGTAATTTTTTTAAAGTTTCTAGGTCGTACGGTTTTCAAACCGTACACAAACCGTGCAGAGGTCACTATCCAAAAACCCACCTCCTGCATGGTTTCCTGGGTTGTCCGCATGGTTAGCACTAACCGTGCATAGACCATACGGCCTACCCAGAAAACCCATTTTTCTCCATTTTTCATGTCCCGGTCCCTCGGAACACCCTTGAGCCTCCTTAAGAACTTGGGTAAGCACTTAATTAACCAACAAAAGGGATTCAAACTAAAACTTAAATGAGATAAAACCTTTCCAAGATCCAGGATCTTACAATTATGATGTTTGGAATTGTGCATTATATCATTATGGAATTAGTTTTTATTATCAATTTAGTTACTGTATTGATATTATCCTTGTATGAATTTCATTCTCAAGTTATTGAATTAAATGGAAAATGTATTGATTATCCACTATGTTATATTGTTTATGCCTTATGTATTCAGGATATATTCTACTTTATGTTTTCCTTTACTGATCATTTTACCTTACCCTTTATTATGTTTCAGTTTCCCTAGGTTATGAACACATGTCAAGTATATGATATATCCAGAATGGTATCATGTGTGTAAACTTTGGTGGGAGATGTTTAAGGATTATTATGGATTAAGAAAATATGATAATAATGTAAAAATTTCCATTCAATGTAAAATAAAAGAGTTTTGTTAAGTAGAAATTATTTCTAATTTTATAATTTTTTAAACATAAAATGTTCTTGGGTATGAAAGTGAATCAATAATTTCATTTATGTTGTAATTATCGAAGGTAAAAATAGGGTCACCTGATTTGGAATCAAAGCCAATGTGTAATTATTACACTTTTATAATTGGATCTGGTTGTATTTTTTTAGCTAAAAAGTTAGTATTAGAGTGGGGTTTAGAAAAATTTAGATGTTATGATGTTATTAGATCAGTATAATATAAATCATTTATAAAACATCATGTGTTAATATGATATTTTGGGATGATTAGTTAAAATCCATATATAACTTTAATGGTTAATATGTTATTGATAAATATGGTTATCTTTTGTTGAATGATATGAGTTTAATATAATATGACATGATTGAGTATATAATAGTATTAATACTACTTATAAAATGGTTTTTTATGAATTTATTTTATATAATCATACTAACCATTTTTTGTTTTAGTAAATGGAAGAACCTACAGTAACCATGTTGGTAATGGATGTGAAATATAATGTGGTGGTCATCTAAATGATAAACCAAATGGGATAGAATGTAATACCTTAATATTTTATGAAATATTATTTTTTAAAATAAATTTAATTTTTTCTATAGCTTGCATAATATGCGACACCAAGTTTAGCGTCCACTACCCGCAACACCGAGTTGTAACGAAACATGACATACTATTAAAATACTATTATTTAATGAGAGAGTTATTGTCTATCCATTAGAATGGCAGGTATGAATAGGATTAACTAATTTATGAAAATATATGGTATAAATATATATATATATATAATTAATTCTTTGGTGACCAATTAATTATAAATGACAATAAGATCCATTTGAAAATAAAGGAATCTATTTCTGGAAAACCATTTTTTGTATGCACAAACACATTTTTCCTCAATAAATTAAACAAATAACTTTTGTTGATTTATTTTAATGAAATTTATATATTATATATTCATTCAACTATTTAACATTCGTATTATGTGTTTTTTTAGATTAGATATAAGAATAAATAAAATTTTACACTTAAAAACTATATTTATTTAAAAAGTAGTTTTGTCGCATTTTACAATGTTATTTTAAAATTAATTTTTTCAAATTCAAGAAAATTTATTTGAAAAAATGAAATTAATTTTTTAAATCAAAATTTCAAAATTATATTAGGTTTAATTTTTAGTAATTTTATGAGAATAAAATTTTTTATATGAATAGAGAAAATACATGTTATTATTAAGAATTTTCATTTCTATTAAATCATTTTAAAAAATCCAAAATGTTTTAAGATGTTTTTTAAATTAAAATTAGTTCAATTATTAATATATTAATCAAATTTAGGTCATTGTAATCAATTTTATACTAAATTAAATTATAATATTTTTTAAACTTTTCAACATTTTCTCTTTCAAAAAACACTTTTTCAACGCCTTTGGAGGTTTAATTTTTAAATTAAAATTTTATAATTATTTGAATAAAGTTCAAATAAATGTATTCTATATTTTGGAATTAGAAAATTTAATATTTTATAATAAGTTAAACATTATTTTTGACCATAATGAATTTTAAAAACAATAAAAATTAAGTATCATGATTAATGGTAAAACAAGTTTACTATGGGTTAAAATAAAAAAGGTAAGTTGTAAAATGTAATGAAATATGCCCAGATAACCTGTCAAACTTTTACATAACCTGATCTACCACATACATGAAGGGAATTCCTGATTCCCATGTGTTTGTGACTATCACCCATGCATCATACAAAAATCATAGAGAATGATTTCTCCAAACCTGAAGCAATAATATGGCATATATATACAACAGAGACAAAAGAAGAAAAGATAAATGTATTCCCTGACTGAAAAAAATTGTGAAAACCAAACAAATCAATATTATAAACAATCTCCAAGTATATGTTCAACCACAATGGAGTACCAAAATAGGAAAAAATAACTACTTCGTGTGATAGCATGGGAAGACACCCGCCATCACATCACTAGCTACCCAAATCATCTAATAGAAAACCTTGACACCTCATTAAAGTACCTTACCTTTCAATGTATCAAAATAAATATAAATTTGTACACAGCACTGAATGGGTACTCCTTGTGTGAGCTAACCATCTTAGTAAGATCCCACCCGAGTGTTCCATATCAAGTCTCTGAACAATAATCAAAGAATTCTCAAATTTAATGAAAATAAGGCATGATAATGATTTAATATTTTTATATTAAAATCATGTAAAAACAATTTAATGTCCCCTTTTTCCACATTTCCATATAAATAAGGAAAAATATTTTCAAATAATCTAATATCCATATATTACGACAAATATATCATGTCAAAACAAAGAATGCATTACATTACATATCAAATCCATGGAAGTACAATCAAAATAGTACAAAATAAAAACATGCCAAATTAGAGAATAAGAATAGGTAACATCACATCAAGGACCACACTAGTTCGAAATAATTACAACACTAATACCTATAATATAAAATCAAATATACATAAATCAACTAGACATATGCATCGAGTCTAGAGAGTGGAGGAACACCCCAGCAAGTGAACCCCCCCCCCAACATGTCTAACAAGCCTCTAGGACATCAAACCTAGGGAGTAAAGAAAAACCCCATGAAAAAACCCTCTGATAGTGGACGATACATATTACTATACCTTCCACCTATGTACTTAAGGATTCTTATGTGCTCTATTTTCTAAAATCAGTTCATCAAACCATTTCCATCAAAACATGCTTTAAAAACCATTTCACAAATCCATTTAAAAATTCATTGAAAACCCTTTTACAATTACCAAAACTTGTGCAAAACCATATTTTATAAAAACACATTTCCACACACATAAAACAAATCGGTCATATAATTCCATTTCTTTTAACAAATCAATTTATCAAAAATAGGATCAATGCATTTCACCAACATATAAGTGATATAGAACAACCCACCTCAAAACTCAGGTCACACATGCCTGCAAAAGGATCCACCAATAAGGAACAACACACAACCAAAATGGAGTAACTATAACCAATCCTCAAATATATAAATTGAATCAATTAAACATTAGGATTGTTGGAGAATTAGAAATGAAACATACCTTGAGAATTCACACTTTTCGCACCACAACCAACAAGGAAACATCCCCCAAAAAGAGATCACAAAATAGATATATAGATAATCAAGAAGAAACATAACAATTGGTCAAAATATTAGATAATGCAACACAACATTGCTACCATTATCAAATCTATGAAGAAGAAGAATAAAGGATAACTCTACCAGAGAAATGAAACCCTTCCACAATGGTGATCAATCGTTGAATGAATCAATCCAGATCAAATAGAGGCTCCGAAAAATTTTATTGAAGAGAAAAAATTCAATATGGGAGAGAGATGTGGAATAATGAAATAATATATCACTCATACATGACCCTAAAATCCATTCTCACAATAATTACACAGATTGTAATCCATTTACATGTTTTTTAATCCTTAGAGATCACATATGTCGAACAACCAGTATCATTTTTATTAAAAACCAATCTTTTAACATTACACATTATATAATCTATATATAGTGTGTAGTCCCTTTACGTTGTGTACTAGGTTCATGGAATATTCCCTTCGGAACATACATTTTATGTACTCCCATTACATGTAATGTATTTCTCTTGTAGACTTAAAAAATTGTAGATTCTATAAAAAAGCCGCAAACCAATTCAATAATTATTCAAACATGGGGAGAACCCAAAAAATATATTAACACATTTAGAACTAGACTCTGTTAATTAAAAAAACATACATCCCAAAACTTTAGTTCATTTTTCTCAAAAAATGTTCTCCAACCTGAAGATTCTCAAGATACATCCAATTCAAAGGAAAAAAAAGATGATAAAAATACCTAAAATCAGTTAACGGGATGTTACAAACTCCCCACTATAAGAATTTCCATCCCCAATAATTCATGTGGGAGAATAAAGTCTAGTAAATAGGTTAGGACACTAGTCCATCATCAATGAATCATAGTCCCAAGTCTCCTGAGAATCTGATCCATATAACTACCACAATCTGGCCAATTGAATTGACTTCCCATGTAATACTTTTACTTTAGAGTCAATGATCTCTACATGCTGATAAATAAGAGAAATAGCATGCACTAATTCAATCTCTTCTCAAATCAGAACATGAGAGGGATTGGTATGGTATTTCATGAGCTATGATATCTGGAAAACATCATGAATTCCTATCAACTGAACCAACAATGTTAACCAACAATCCACCTACACGAGATGCTCTTTAATCTCAAACATTCGAACATATCTCAGATCCAACATTCCCTATTTTCTAAGATGATGGTGACCCAACCAAGGAAAACTTTCAAGAAAACATGATCACCTATAGAGAAAATAAAAGGAAAACATTTTTGATTCACATAATATTTATAGGTACTCTACACTATAACCATACACCAATGTATATCATGAATTTCACAAAAATATCTTAAACCAAACTTGGTTCCAAAAAAGAAGTTTCTCCATCCTCTAACCAATTGAGAGGTGATCTGCATGGGTGACCATACAAATCCTTATAAGGATATATTCTAATTAAATATCAGTAATTTTTGTTATATGAAACCTCAATGAGTCCTAGATGGTTATCAAAAGATCGATTGAAATCCAAGACATGGTCATGGAGCATATCCTCCAAAATCTATATAGCATGCTCAGTCTGACCATCTGACTGTGAATGATAAGTTTCACTCAATCTAACCTGAGTCTCCATCACCTCCTTTAGAATCATCCAAAACCTCAAAGTAAACCTAGGACGTCTTTCTGAAATAATGGAACAAGGAACCCCATGAAACCTCTCAATTTACTACATATATAGCTTAAACAAATCCTCAACATTAGTAATTTATTTCATTGGAATGAAATGAGTTGAATTATCAATATATCAATCATAATCTAGATAGAATTACTCTATCAGGGAGTCTATGGTAATAAAACTAAAAATTTCATGGATGCCTCATTCCTTTTACAAACTAGAACAAAAAGTGGATGATATAAACCAAAATGTTTTAAATGATCTGTCTTTATCTTTTGGCAGGTGTAACAGCAAGAAACATATTCAGAAATGTCATGCTTTATACCTAACAACTAGAATCACTGTCCCATGTCATAATACATCTTTATAGTGACTAGATGAATGGTCCATGAAGAACTATGAAAATTCGAAAAAACTAAGATCCTCATTGATAATGGGATGAAAAACGGATCCCCAAAACTAAGAATACTACCTGAATATAGAGAACAACCCAAAATGATCACCCCACCATATAGGGTTTCTCAAATTCCATTGAAACCATCAACCTACCACTAACTCTACAGAATAGACTCAAGGAGAGATGATGATAACTGAACACTGGTGAGAACCATACATAAAATATCCTTCTGAGCATCCAGATGCAACTAATAAAAAATCCCCATAAGGTTTCACTCTTCATTTGATTC
Organism: Viscum album; assembly: GCA_963277665.1. Classification (NCBI taxonomy): domain Eukaryota; kingdom Viridiplantae; phylum Streptophyta; class Magnoliopsida; order Santalales; family Viscaceae; genus Viscum; species Viscum album. Next base: position 124,945,313 of record OY728131.1, read on the forward strand.
CAAAATATCTTGCGATGTAACTTTCCTATTAAGATAATTTGCAACAATATTCTCCTACCCATAGGTGTAGGTGATATCAAAGTCAAACATCTGAAGGTATTACACCCACCACCTCTTTCTAATATTCTTGTCCTTATGAGAAAATATATAGCTCAAACTATTATGGTAAGAAAATACTATGAACCTTTCCCCAAAAATATAAATCCACCCATACATAAGTGCATGCATAACTACAGAAAGCTCTAAATCATGAGTGGCATAATCCTTCTCATGTGGTTGAAGCTGATGAGAGCCCTAATCCCCCAAATAAGCATCCCACAAGATGAAAAAACTCAAAATTGTGTTATAATCATCATATAAAAACACATACCCATTATTGGGATTAGGTAACATTAGAATAGGAGTCTATGTCAGAATTTTTTTCAACTCATTGAAAGAAAAATAACACTTTTCATCCCAGGAGAATTTCACTGAATTCCTAGTAAGAGCAGTCAAAGGTGATTCCAACTTATAGAAATACCTGATGAACCATTTATTTTATCTATAAAGACCTTGTATTCTCTGAATCTCAAATACATTTTATGGATCTTCCCATGAAAATATAGCCTCCACTTTCTCAGGATCAACTGATAAGACATTCTCAAAAATCACATTCCCCAAGAACATCACTTCCTACATCCATAAAGTGCATTTTTAAATCTTTCTATACAATACCGACTCCTTGATATTTCCAAAACCAATCTCATGTAGTTCATGTGATCACACTTGGATCATGAATACACCAAAATATCATTCATGAACACTACCACAAAAGTGTCGAGATACTGATGGAATATCTAATCCATCAAATCCAAGAAAAATGCAGGAGCATTAGTCAAAAAAATGGAATCATAAGGTATTCATAATGTCTATACATGTTCCTAAAATTATTCTTCATCATGTCAGACTACCAAACCCTAAGATAATGGTAACCCAATCAAAGATCAATCTTTGAAAACAACTTTTCCCCTTTAAATAATAAAAAAATAATAAACATGAGGAAAAGGATACTTTTTCTTAATTGATACCCAGTTCAACATTCAATAATCTATGCACAATCAGAGTGAACCATCTGCCTACTTGGAAAATAGAACTAAGGTTACATAATGTGAAACACTAGGGTGAAAATAACCCTTCACCACCAAATCTTCAAAATGAATTTTGATCTATTTCAGCTCTACCGGTTCCATATGATAAGAAGGTATCTATATCAGTTACATACCTGGAACTAGGTCAATCATAAATTCTACCTCCCACTCTAGAATAATCCCAGATAAATAATATGGGAAAACATCATGAAATTATTGAAAAACAATGGGAAGATTAACAATAGAAGATACTTTATTGGGAAAAGCTATAATAGCATACAACAAACTTCTAAGCTCTAGGTGAGAAGGTACTTCATGACCAGACCTCAGATCTCTCTCTCTCTCTCTCTGAAACACCCATGAGCTCCCATCAGCAATATGAAATGAGACATTCTTATGATAACAATAAACCTTAGCATGATGATAAATGAGTAAATCTATCCTAATAACAACATCAAATAGATCTAGATCGAGAATAAAAAAATACCAGACTAACTCTACCTCAACTGCCGATAGCGTACAATAAGGACACTGAAACCCATGTTCTTTTATCTTCCCAAGAGGTTTCTATAAATACACAAAAATTTAAATGATATCCATTGTAATTTTAATCATATCAACAAAAAGGGTAGATTAAAATGAGTTGGAAGTACTTGTATAAAATAAAACAACTACTATAAAAGATTTCATAAAGATGGAACCTCTCACTATTGTTAGACCCATATATACCTCTACCAGAAACTCATCTACTACATGAAGGTTCTTTACTCATGAGTCATATGGATGGATCCCGTTAGTCTATAAATAATTTGATTGCATTGTAGTAGCCTTTTGAGTTGATGGTCAATGACCATATCAAGGTGTAAAAATATCATGATATAAATGATGTATATGACCAAAAAATCCACAAATGTTACAAATCTTTGCACATGAAGGATAATATAATCATGTTTGTTTGACCTTTCCACAATGATAGTAAGTACTAGCTACAACTAGAGGTTCCAAAGAGGCCTACTACCAAGAATAACCTCCACCACTCCTTTTATGATCCTTCCACTTCTTATTTTTTCTTGGCGTGCCACTGAAGCTGCCACTTGGTGTAAGATAAGGGGAATAATACCCAACCTTGCCTTCAATATCTAGTTCTTCCATCATAAACATATCCACTATCTTCGTATAGGTCAAAATATTCAGTATAAATACCTAATATCCACTATCTAATCACAAATTCTTTAGGTACTTCGGATCTTTCATTTAGTCATTCTTTACTACCTTTAGTGGAAAAAAACCAGATCAATAAACCAATTGGTGTACTCAAAAACTGAACACTCTCACTACTACAAAGAAAAAAACTCCAGATACTATGCCATTATTATCGATTCTGAAAAAAATATCAGAAAAAGATAGCATTAAAACCCTTCCAGTCTAAGACGGTGTGCCTATCCGAATGTACCATGGAATCCTACCATTGTTTGGTAGGACCCTCAAGTATCAATGATGTAAACTTCACCTTTATAGTCTTATCTATATCCAGGAATTTGAAGTTCTGTTCAATCATGTTAATCCATTCCTATTCCACTTTAGGTTCATTAGTACCTTTAAAGGGTGGGGGCTTCTCTCACAAGAACTCTCGTGATCTATCCCTTTCTCATACAACTCCATGTTGTACCTCAACTGCTATATTATGAGCTTGTGGTATATTCTGATTCATTGAACAAACAACATGCATGATGGAATCGATAAATTTATTATCCATATATGGATTCTCTTGGGGAGCATAAACTACACCCTCCTAAGGAACTAATATAACTTGTCTCTGAGGCATGTCGCAACACACAAAAATAGAATAAATGATCAGAAAACAGAAAAATCTCAGATCAAACTAGAAAACCTATTAGAAAAAAAACATAGATTAAAATTAAGAACTCAAAATAGGATACAAACATCCCAATATCCCATGGTAACTTGAGTCTCATCACAGAAAGAGCCGGAGAGGCACTCACTAAAATATACATCTCATGTCCTGAAAATTCAATATCCATTCGACCAAACATCCCAAGACAGGGAATATTAAGTAAATATCTCATTTGATAACAATTTGTAATGAACCTGACCTGGATAACCTCTCAAACTAGATCCTGGTCTGATCTAACACATACCTGAAGGGTGTTCCTGGTCCCCACGGGCTAGTGACTAGAACTCGGGCATCAAACAACAGTCAGAGGGAACAATTTCTCCCATCCTTAATCAATAATATGGCATATATATACAATATAGTCAATAGAGGAAAAGATATATATATTCAATAAATAAAAAATATAAAGGAAACCAAACAACTCAACTGTAGAAAAAATCTCCAAGTATAGGTACAATCACAAGGGACTACCAAAACGGGAAAAACCAACTACTCCATGTGATATTGTGGGAAGTATCCCACCATCTCAAAAACATGAAACCCAACTCAACTAATAAAAAACCGCACCACTTCACTATAGAGACTTTCATTTCTATGTATCAAAATATATAAAAAGTTCTATGCACCACTAAAGGGGTACCTAGGGTGTGGGATAACAAGATCAGTAGGATCCCACCCGGGGGTTCTATATCAAGTATTTGAACAATAATAAATTTATGCTCAACATTAAACAAAATAAGGCATAATAATAGTTTAACATTTTTTATATCAAAAGAATGAAAAAATAGCCTAATTTCTCTTTTTTCCAAATTTCCAAATAAATTAGGTAAATTAGTTTCAAATAATTTCATATACATATATAAAAATAGATATATCATGTCAAAACAAATCATCCATAACATATCATATCAAATTCATAGAAGTAAAATCAAAATATTAAAAACCAAAAGAAACTTAAATTGACTAAGAAGAACAGGTAACATCACACTAAGGCCACACTAGGTTAGTATAGTGAGGAAACTCATACCTAACATATAAAATCATGTATGAATCAAGCTAGTAGACATATTCATCGAGTATTGAGCGCATAGGAACACCCCAACAAGTGAACCCCCCCCCCCCACCCAACTTTTCTAACAAGTCCCTAGAATAACAAGACTAGAGAGAAAAGAATATATCAATGAGAAATCCCTCCAAAAGTGGATGAAACATATTACTATACCTTCCACCTAAGTACCCAAGGCTTTCCATGTTCTCTATTTTGAAAACTGATTCATCAACCCATTTCCATCAAACCATTCTTTGAAAATAATTTCCTAAAACAATTTCAAAATTATTTGAAAATCCTTTTCTATTTACCAAAACTAGTGGAAACCCATAATTTATAAAAAAAACCCTTTTCTACACACCCAAATAAAATTATTCATATCATGGAATTTCATTTAATAAAAAAATTATCAAAAACATGAACAATACAGTTCACCAACATAAGCTAGAGACGGAACCAACTACCTCAAAACTCGGGTTGCACATGCCGGTGATAGAATCCACAAACAAGGAAGATTACACAAGCACAACTGAGGACATATAACCAATTATAAAATCTTATATTTAATTAAATAAAATAAAAGGGTCAACATAGAAGAGGAAGTGGCACATATCTCGAGAGCACACACCTTCCACACCACAACCAACAAGGACCCCAGAATGAGATCACACAACGGATCTAGAGAGAACCAAGAATAAATATCATCACATGTAAATGGATCCAATAACACAATGCAATGGTTATACATTGATCAAGGAAATTAATACGAAGAATTGATCACTCACCTAGAGAGATTCAACCCAACTGCAACGGTGATCAATCACCAAATGAATAAATATGGATCAAATAGAGGCTCCTAAAATTGTCAGAGAAGAACCCTATGCCGAGATGGGAGAGAATTGTGGAATAATAAAATAACATATCACCCATACGGAACCTTAAACTCCACTATCTTTATATTTATATGGTTTTTAATACCTTTACACATTGTGTAAACCATGGGGTTCACATACACCGAAACATCCACCATCTTTTTATTAAAAAATGATATTTTAACATTATACATTGTGTAACTTGTGTATGAAGTATAATCACTTAATGTTTTGTACCAGGTTTATAGAATCTGACCTACAGAAGTTACACATAATTTACTCCCATTACAAGGTGTGTGTTTCTCCTATAGAATTCAAAAACTATAGATTCTTTACAAAAACCCCAAACCAACTCAAGTGTCCTCTGAACTCGAGGAGAATCCCACAAAGACATTCACATATTTATACCCAAAACCAATTATTTCAAGAAAACATATATCCATGAACTTAATTTCATTTTTTGAAAAAAAAATCTCCATCCTCAGGTGTCCCAAGATACACCCAATTGAAGAGGAAAAAATAAAATGTAAGGAAAATACCTAAAAGAGGGTAACTAAATGTTACATTAAATAACCTAGAAACTTATCCAAAACCAATTTCATGTAAATATGTCAACCTTATCTCATATAAGGTTCTATAATGACCCATTTTGGATCCATGTTTTATTTGAATACTATGGTTACACTTTATTATTATCAAAACATCAATGTGTGTCATGTTCCCCACTTATAAAATGCCACCTCATCTCATATCCTCTTCACACAATAAAACCCCTTTGTTATAGACATGTGATAAAAAAATTCATTCCTTAATTCACTCCCAAAATCCTATAGTCTTTTGTGTGATCAAAAAGATAATCTAGGATGGATTTAGGCTAAACCTAAACAAGTTCTCCGAAGAAGAGGTAGAGTCTTAAATTATGCATTTTTATTTTACTTCTTCATATAACTCCTAAAAATAACAATAAATTATTATTATATAATAACACTAGTATATACCATAAAATAATATGTTATTATGTTAACATCATAAATTATATCCATATCATCTTCCATCATATGGTAAAAAAAACTCATCGCTCGTGAGTATAGTGGACTACCGTCTCATGAACTGATGTTATTATTTTTCCATAACCACCACTCAAAACTAGATATAATGATAGATTTAGGGTTTATATATGTAATTTATGATATTTTTATAGATCTATAATTATAATACCACATCTATATTATTAACTCCCAACCTATTGGAATGAAATAACGTCATTGGTGTGTATGGAAGACAACTGCCACACGAACCGATGTGATGTGTTTTTCATTTCTATTTTAATTCGATGGTAATAAGGTTATATTAAATAAATATATATATTATTTTTAACATAATTATACATATGAAATTATTATATCACATATATATTCTTAATTTTCATTCATTGAAGGTTATGATAACATCATTCATATGTACGATGGAAAACTTCCTTGTGAAGCGATGTGATTAGTTTTTCACTTATGATTTTACAATGAATGTAATAGGGATAAATTTAATGAATTATGTGATATATATCAAATAAAATTAATTTTTTAAAGGTAATATAATATTTAACTTCCTTTTGTTTAATCTATCGATATTATGTATACAACGTTCATTCGTATGTACTACCTATTGTTTCCATGAATGGTATATTTCATTTTCTTTCTACAACTTTAATGGATTAATATAAATAAATAAATATAGAATATCTATGATTTTAACAAGGAATTATGAATAAACATGTAATAAAATGTCATAAATAAATAATGTATGGTATTATATACATATATATGGTTCTATAATATATGTATGATAAACTATTATTTATTATATATGATGTTTGAGCATGTATGAAGGAATTCAATACTTAATCTATGGTATTTCTAGTCTCTCTTTTATTTCTAAGAGACATATGGAAATTCACTACTCATTTATTTTGTGTGGTGAATATAATACACCTTTGACATGTTATATCTTTAATATCATTATTTTAATGATATTTAAAGTTTTATTTTTTGTTATTATTTATTGTGGCTTATGATTCAAAATATTACTATAGTGGTAAGGGATATTTTTCTCAAGTTGTCTTCTTTGAGACATATGTTATGTTATGCACATTTATTATTTTATAATGTGTATATGTTTCCTCTTTTACATTTTATATCATGAATATATTTCTATTCATGATATTTAAATTTTCATTTTATTTTATTCTTTATTGGGGATTATGATTCAAAAGTTACCAATGTGGTTAAGATTTGATGTTACAGTCCTATTATTTATCTAGATTGTTAATGATTCTACTTATTACGATGAAATGTTATGATCTATTTCTCAAGAACGTCATGAATTTTCTTCCCCTCTATTTATTTATCTAGAATACATTTTTTATATTCATTTTACTATATATACATACTCAATATTTCAAATGAATGTTTTTAAGAAAAATAAAATTAATTTCTACTTTTAGTCAAAATAATTTTCCTTCCATATCCATGTATTTTAAAAATGTTTTAAAGAAAAAAATTTATATTATACATTTATCTTTTAAATTCATTTTTTACCATGTTTTAATTTTTCTAAAAAAAATTAAGATAAATCTTCATGTCATTTTTCAAACCATGCCTATTTGGATTTTAAAAAAAATGTGAAAGGAATAATTTTTTTAACATGTATGACCTGAATAGAATTTCCTGTTATCATGACCATACATTGATCTAAAGATTCCTTTATAATTTTATATAGTTATTTTTAAATAAAAATTATTTTTAATATGTTTTATATTTTAAAATTTATTTTTCAAAGTTGAATAGATATTTTCCTTAATAAATTATTTAAATTATTTTTAAAGCTTTCTTTATAAGTTTCCAAGGTTTTTTTCAAAGAAAAAGAATTTTGAAAATGTTTAATGTTTTAAAAATTTATTTTTTTTAATGTATAATGGTTATTTTACTCAAAAAAAAATTTAAGAAATTTCAATTTAAATATCATTTTCCATAAAATATGACATGATTTTATATTAATTATTCTTTACTAGGGATATGATCCAAGGATACCATTCTTATTATTTCTATGAATGGTTTTGGATTATTGCGGAAATATTTTTATAAAAACAACATCTCTTCCAATAGATATACCCTGATAAAATTATTATAAACCCAATTCTTTTTTTATGGTTTATGATATAATGAAATGTTGAAATAAATATGAAACCTATTTCTTATAAATTGGTTATGCTATAATGAAATGTTTATGATACCCATTTCTTTTCATGGGTTTTGATATGATGAATGTTTTATAATCGTTTGGAACATATATGTATTATTTTCATTATGATACATTGGTTATGTTATAGCCAAGGATGGTTGTTACATTATAACCATGTATGTGTGGGACCTATATCTCCTTCCAATTCATTGGGTAAATATTGATATCTCATGAGATAAACAGGACTATAATGGGTAGTGAACTTAGGTCAGTAAAGGACTTTGTCTACTAATATAATCATGAATGTATACCTTGAACACTCTGATGGTTTGGGGAGTGAACTCATTCTACTATGATATTTTTGGATATGATACTTGACTACTAAATAAATTATTTTCTTTTATTCATATGTGTATGAAAAAAATCTATGTCTTGTTTCAATGTTATGATCTTATGGATCATGTTCTTTGATTTCCTTATGATTCATGTCTTATGAACTGCCAATCATTGTGCCATGACTTAAGATTTTTATCTTTTATATGAAATGTATGGTTTTCATATGTTGTGCTCATGTTTTTATGCCCTAATTCTTACATTACATTTGCTTATTTGCCTTTTTTAACCTTACTGATCATCTGAGCTCCCCATTTATTATGATTACTTTACCTAGGTTAGGATAATATGTATCACATGTTATATGTATGAGAATGGTGATAGTTATGAGGAACTAAGTGGGAGATTATGTAGAACTATTATGAACAAGTTTCAATTTACTATTTTCCCAAGGTAATATACCTTTATAATCCCTAGGTGTTTTTTTGTGTAATGTATTGAAAATTCATCTAAAAATATGTAATATCTATATATATAATTACATAGTCTCTATAGTCGGTATCATAGGATTACTTTAGTGAGACCCTTAGGGATATATCTAAGGTTATGCCTAGAGATATTTCTAAGGATAAGTATAAATATAAGTTCATGTATAGGAATATGTCTTGGAATTTTGGAAAAGGACAGAGAGAGTGGTTTCTAAGAAATTCCATCCATGTCTAGATACTACAGGTGGATTCAACTCTAGCACAGAGGTACCTAGGGGTAATAAATCTGAAAAAGGAACATTGATATAGACTAGATTGTAACATCCCGACCCGGAAGACACTAAACCAGTACTCCAAACCGTTTCTCCAAAAGGCCTCAAGCGCACCTCCATGTACGCTAGAGGCTTCCGACTAGCAGTGAGGGCCTAGGGTGTGATAGTCGGGAGACTATTCCATCATACTAGAGTAATAAAATATCAGAAATAACTACGTATCATACAAAGTAGAAAGTAAACCAAGTATGGAAGAAATAAACAACAAAAATATAAAAGGTTTTAATGGTAAAATGTGGTAAAATCCCGGACATCTATGTAATACAATACAACACCGGTCACCCATTGGACCGACCATACAGATACAAGTACAAAAGAAACTGAAAGTAAAAGTATAGGGCTCAACTACTACCTCTGACCCAGCCCACGTACCCAATATCCAGACACTATTGAATTGCACCAGCCCGATCAGTAGAACCTCTCGATCCACCCCGCTCAATCATGAAACACTGGGACTCAGCCCTATACACCATGTAACTCATACTAAACCTAAAAAAAGACATAAGTTCTACATGTACACTGAGGTGAACGCACAGGGGTGAGAAATAATCTCAGTAGGGAACCCCAACAAGCAACCTATAACTATGCTGCTAAAAGTGTATGCAACAACAATGTGTTCAGCCTAGCTGGAACATAATAAAAAGAAGTAAACAAAATGTGCAACCACAATTGAACTCAGGGTCTGTAATCCCTATCAACTAGGAAAGTGCCGCCATTGATGTACATATCTATATATATATACATGTATAGTCCCATACCTATACACATATACATAAATATGAATATTCAAGAGTATGTGAATCAAATAACAAGAAACCACATCAGTAGTTGATCCTTGGGTCCATAAGCCCGATCTCCTAGACAACCTATGCAAGGGTATTGAGCGGGATGTCATGTCACTCAAGTCATGTATCATAAAGTCGAAATATCGGTCTGTAATCCCATCGACACATACCTTCTTCATCCAATGCCGGAATTGTATCCCTGATCAAGCTACGTCACCATAGGGGGAAAATGATCCTACACCTTGTTTCACTCATACTCACCTCCAATCACAACAATATTGTCGTATACTGACGGTCAACCCTGTAAATAAGGATACCGTATACCGATGGTAAATCCTGATAAATCTGGAAGAGTATAATCATTCTAATCATATAACATTCATCCTATGAGCCCATATAAGGCATTCCTACATGGAAATCCAAATATCACTCATGGTGTAGGAGCCATCAACCCATTGAGCCCATACAAGGCATCCCTCAACTAGATCCAAGTATCACTCATGGTATATAAGTATATTACCCACTGAGCCCATTCATGGAATCCATAAACTGGACCCATGTATCACTCAGGGTACATAAGTCTATCACCCATTTAGCCTATTCATGGAATCCCGCAACTACATCCATGTATCAATCAGGGTATAAACATATCCAACCAATGATCTTGTTCATGGAATTCCTAGGATGGGAATCCATGTATCACTCAATGTTTAATTACATTCAATAGTTCACTGAGTCCGTTCAAGGCATTCCTACAACAGGAATCCATTTATCACTCAGGGTACATAAATAAATAGCCCAATGAGTCCGTCCAAGGCATTCCTACAATGGGAATCCATGTATCACTCAGGGCATACAATTAAACACATAAGACTCAACAACTGAGTCTCGGGTAATACATCTGGGTATAGTAAATATCATAAATAACATGGATTGGAATCTGGATCCAAGGAGAGCACGTCCAGGCATCCCAACAAATAAGAAAGACGCCTTGCGTCAGGTTCAACAGCCACCAACCAGGAAGCACCTCTGTTGTACATCACTACATCAGTAATAAACAAGTGAAACATAACAAAGAGTGAGGGTGGACCGAACGCCCAACCCAACACTACAACCACAGCCCTATGGGCTTACTAGTTCATCACGGGTTCTAGGTGACACTTGAACACCATCTCTACCCAAACCTGACATAACAGCTCAGGGTCGGTCAAATCACGGGCACCCACTGGGTCCCTCAAGTCAAACACAGAGGAGGTATCCTCCTCAGAATCCTCAAGGTAAACAGGAGAAAAGGAATCCTATAAGGGATCCTTAGAAATTTGTAAGGGAGGAATCTTACATGGGATCCTCTAATGAAGAACAAAATAGGCATCCCATAAAGGGGATCCTCTCAATGGAAAACATGAGAGAGATACTACAAGGGACTCCCTAGGTCAACACATAAGAAAAGGCATCCATCATGGGATCCTTGGAATCACCTGGTCTCATGGACTTGTAGGCTAGAAGGTCACAACTCAAAAAGGGAACATACTCAAAATCATAGGTCACAGAAGATAGCTCATAGCTAATCTCAGATTAAAGGTCTCAAATAGGTTGGTCCAAACACCCAACCTATCATCCATGCCAAGTCTCACTCTCAGGTGACAACTGGACTAGATAATTAGAGGAAAAACCTATCCATTTATCTAGAAACCCCCAAAACATCATTTATATGACCTCGAAATGTTAAAAGGATTCTACCATTGTGATATACGTGGAAAATGCTCAGAATGGACTACTCACACGCCCAAAACGGTCAACCAATGAAAAATGTATTATTCACCGTAACGGTCCCGAGTTGGGCCCACACCTGATTTTGGTCTTAAGCACCTGAAATCAGTCTCTAAATTTCTTCCATTAAATCAGGGTCAGAAATCCTCTAACAGTGCGTCAAACGGACATTGAACGTAGAAGATACATCTGATTCTATAAATGCTAAATAATAGTAATTAAGATATTATTATTAATATTTTTTAAATTTCGTATCAACAAGAATCGTTCCCCCACACAAAAAGTTCACTAACTAGACTCAAAAGGTCTTCCTCAAAGTAAGGATCATTTTTCCATAGACGGAACGTGAAACGGAGCCCTGGATTTCATGTTATAGGGATTTAAAGAACCCCCGAATGAAAACAGGTCGGAAGGAGTACATGGCATGTACTCTGGAGTACATGGGGTTTTCCCATGTAGTATTAAATGGCATGTACATTAAAATACATGGATTTTACTATTCAAAAAATGTCATCCCATGTGTTTTTTCACCTGAAAACATGCCCATGTTCCACTACACAGTGTGTACTCAAAGTACACGGTGTGTACTCCTTAAAAACCATTATTTCATGCTTCTTCTCACACAGCCAACCACTACACGGTGTGTACTCAAAGTACATGGTGTGTACTTAAGAAAAAAATTTATTACCCTAATAGGAGGTATACATGGCGTGTTCCCCTAGAATACATGCCGTGTAACCTAGGTTTCCCGACGGGAAATCCCTCAAAATGCCCGAAACACTCATTTTTTCCCAAAACAAAAGATCGAGCCCCATGGGCTTACAAGTTAGAAATATAATTATTTAAAAACTTAAAACAACATTTTTAAATGGGATTTATGGAGAAAACGTAAATTTTCCTACCTTTGGGTGGAAACTGCTAAATCTTCAGTTGATTTCACAGCTCACGGTATCTGCACGTCGGCTCAGCGCATTGAGAGCTTTGAAACGGTACCCATCTTGTCTTCCATATATATCTATTTATCAATATACAATTTCTCCTATAGGAAATGGACAAGGAGTATCCACATAAGGATCATGCGCAAGAAGGATGAGGAAGGAAGATAAAAGAAAGAAAATAAAATAAAAGGAAAGGAAGAAAAAGGGGTCTAGGTCAGCCCCGGCACCCGACATGAGTTTATGCCTTCCCTGGGCTAATATCCCTATTCCAAACTCAATGGAACAAAAGGAATATCAATAATATGCTCCATTTAAAATTTATCTCAAAATTAACATGTGTGAATAAATTAATATTTAATTTAATAATAATAAATATTAAATATTCCTCCAAAATTCGAACAGCTCAGATTTCCACCAAACACTTATCCTAGGGTAAAATCCCTATTTCAAGACCAACAAAGTTGTCATAAAAATTATATGAGATCATATGGTAGATTAAAATGACCATTTTACTCCTCATGAGCATCCAACAGCAAAAATTCAAATTTCTGCTCAAAATGACAGTTCGAAAAAACACGGGTTCTCACATAGATTTTCACCCGGTGTATGAAAAAAGGCCTTGCATCACACCTAGTTTAAAACACTTGGAGTAAATATTTTGGAAATTCATAAACTCTTTATGAACCGTCAAGAAGTATTTTAATAATAACCTTCAATGGCCTAGGTTAATCCTATAGTGTCATTTATTTAAAATAAAGTGTCATTATTTATAAATCAAATAAATGATTTCTCATGATATGTGGTTTTAAAAAATGATAATTGTTTCTCACACTATGCTTTTGGTTTTAGTCAATAGAGGGAACTAGAAGGAATTGTTTTATAATTGAATGTGATAGAAAATTTATTGATTATAAACCAAATGGGATGATGACTCTAGTGAAGGATACTGAGATTATACCTAATAAGTTATCATTATATATGATTAAAAACTTTTAACTTAACCAAATATCAAACTCAAAAAAGAATAAATGGATGGAGTTTTCTAAGATATTAGGTGGTGGTAACCATGGAGGAATGATTTTCATTTTCATATATATCAAAAATATCAGAAGAAGCACCCATGTGAATGTCTCAAAGGAACGTGAAGATGATTATATTGTGGAAAATATATATACAAATAAAGTAATTTCCATGTAAAAAATTAATATTTGGTTTAATTTAATGGATGGTAATAATGGTCCCTCTAAGGTATCAACAATAGATGAATGTTTTAAATGTGTAAAAAAAGGGAATTATGAAAAATGATGTCCTAAGGGAAGCTAATGAAGATGGTCATCAAGGTTATATGAGTAAAGGTTATGATGCTGATGATGAAGAGACTAAAATGACATATAAAAGGTATGGGTTGTTCTAATAGTATTTTTTATGTTAAATATAAGAATCATGATTAAATTTTGGTTGATTAATGATAATAAATTATTCATATTTTACATTATATGAAATAGGTATTGAGGAATAAGATGATGAAGCCTAGTTAATCATTTAATAATGAAGTGGGGTGATTGAAGTGTTAATGTATTGTAATTAAATAATTATTTTCTATGAATCTTGAAATATAAAGGGATTTTCTGTTATATATGTTTTGTTAGGGATTTGCAAGAATATATTGGATGGTATGGATGGCCAAGAAAATTGATTTAATGGAAAATTGATATTTTATGGAAAATCATGTTTTAGGGAAGATAACACTTAATATGTTCCTAATTTTTAGATAATGATGTTAGGATAAAGAGATGATGGGTATGAATAAATAAAATTGGATATTATTAATGATATTAGAACTGATTAATGATTTGATGACACATTGGTTTATGTTATCACTGATGGAGTTTACATCATTATTGGATTTTTGGAATATATTCAATAATATTTGTTTTTATTTATGTAATGAGAATAAAAGTATGTTTTAATTAATTTTTTATGGTAATTTGTGTTATTACCATGTTTTAATAGAATATATGACCAAGAAATTCAAATATTTCATATGTGATAATTGATATCTACTTTATGATATTTAGCAGATTAATGTTATATTGATCTTCAAAATTTTAGTGACATTTATTATAAATTTTAAATTTTGGAAGGGTCATAAGGTTATCAATATATG
The DNA here is from genome assembly GCA_963277665.1 of Viscum album. Lineage (NCBI taxonomy): Eukaryota > Viridiplantae > Streptophyta > Magnoliopsida > Santalales > Viscaceae > Viscum > Viscum album. The sequence continues at coordinate 124,960,325 of OY728131.1, forward strand.
GAATGGATTATTTTTATCTTTTTATGAGGATTAATATATTAATTTATTATTTCATCATATGAATATTTATCCATATTGGATAAGTTTTGATAATTATTTTTTATTTGATGATACCTAGAGACTGAGGGAATGACCATTCATTCTTATGATCCATTAGAAGTTAATTTTAGTGCTTCAGGAAAGAAAAAATCGTCTTCTTTCTTGATGTAAGACATGAAATGGAAATATATCAAATCACTACCAAGTCATGAAATTGTTATTAAGTTATAAAGGAACGTTGATCCCTATATATATTGGTCCCTTGAAAATTATTGATCATATCGAGATAGTAACATATCATTTGTTTATTTCACTAAACATATCTCAAGTCCATAATGTGGCCCATGTATCTCTCTTAAGGAAGTAAACACCAGATCTATCACACGCATTTTACATAGAGGTTATACCGTTGGAGCATGATTTTTCATATAAGGAACAATCGATTGAGATTTTTGATCATACAGAGAATGTTCTAAAAAATAAGACCACACATTTGGTCAAATTCTTCTGGAAAAACCACCTTCTTGAGGAAGTTGTATGGGAACTTGATGATATGATAATGTAGAAGAATACTCAATTTTTTATATCAGAGTGACAAAATTTTGAGGGATAAATTAATTTTAAGGGGGTATGATTTAACACCCTAATATTTTGTGAAATGTTTTTTTAATTAAATTTAATTATTTTTGTAGCATTTTTTATAAAAATCACTAAGTTTAGTATATATTACAAGCAATATCGAGTTTTAAAAATCATGATATTATAATAAAATGTTATTATTTAGTATGATATTTATCACATAACCATCAGAATGCAGGGTTTAAATAAGATTAAAAAAACTATGAAAATATATAGTTTAAAAATATATATAATTAATTCTTTGGTGACCAATTAAATATAAATGAAAATAAGAACCATTTGAAAATAAATGATTCCTCTTCTGAAAGACTATTTTCTCTATGAATAAACACATTTTACCTCAATAAATTAAACAAATAAATTTTGAATAATTATTTTAATGAAATTTATATATTACATATTCAATGAAATGATTAACATTCATCATATGTGTTTTCTAGATAAGAAAATAATAAATCCAATTTTTCACTTAAAAAAAATATTTTTCTAAAAAATGGTTTTTTCGCATTTTATGGAATTATTTTAAAATTAATTATTTCTTATTTTATAAAATGTATTTAAAAAATGAAATTTATTTTTTAAATTAATAATTCAAAAAAATTTAATAAGGATAGTTTTTTATATTTTTATGAGGAGACGAATTTTTTGATGAATTATGAGAAATACTGGTTTTTATTTAGAATTTTAATTTTTATTAAAGCATTTAAAATCATCCAAGTTTTTTTAATATGGTTTAAAAATTAAAATTAGACCAATTATATATATATTAATCCAATTTATGTCATTGAAATCAATTTTAAATTAAATTTTGATATAAAAACCTTTTAATCTTTTGAATATTTTCTTATTGGATAACCACTTTCTCTTTTTGTCTACGAGTTTACTTTTCAAATAAGTTTTTTCACTTATGAAAATGGGATTTGGAAAATTTTATTCCATATTTGGAATAATAATAATTAATATTATATTATAAGTTCAACTTAATTTTTTACCACAATGAATAGTAATTATAATAGAAATTAATTATCATGGTTAAGGTTAGAATGGGTTTTCTGGGGGGTTAAATTAAAAAGATAAGGTGTAAAATGACATAAAAACTAGTAAAAACCCAATTTTATGGAAATATATAGACCATATCACATATAAGTATTAATAATGGCCAATGTTTTATCATTTTATCTTGCAAAAAACATGGTTAAACTTTATTCATTTCAAAAATTACATTGGTGTCATCTCCCCCAATTATAAAAGGCCGCCCACTCTGTTTTCTTATTCACACTTCCAAAAACCATCAATTCATCCATTACATACGCAAATTTATTTTATAATTCCATATACACATCCTAGAGGCCTTTTTTATATCATAAATCCAATCTAGAAATTATTTAGGTTAAACCTAATGAGGTTGTCTAAAGAAGAAGTAATGTTTTAAACTATGAAATTTTGTTTTACTTATTCTTATAACACCTTAAAATACTATTAAATTATTATGATATAATAACACCAATATCTCTCATATACTTATATCTTTTTAAGTTAATTTCATAACATATATCCAATAATTAGTAATAATGATTATTAATTACCAATAATTAGTATTAATTACCAATAATCACCAATAATTACCAATAATCACCAATAATTACCAATAATCACCAATAATTACCAATAATCACCAATAATTACCAATAATCACCAATATTTTCCAATATTTTCCAATAATTACCAATATTTTCCAATAACTACCAATATTTAGCAATATTTACCAATATTTACCAATAATTAGGAAGAACTACCAAAAATTAAGAATAACTACCAATAATTTGGAATAACTACCAATAATTTGGAATAATTACCAATAATTTGGAATAATTACCAATAATTTGGAATAATTACCAATAATTTGAAATACTTATCAATAATTTGGAATAATTACCTTATTACATTATTTGTATATTTTATTATTAATATTAAAATAATATAATTTTCTATATTATATACAATTCTCTTTTCATCTGTGTGTTTTCTGTCTCCACATGTAATATTCGCATTCTTTTTCAAAATTATCTACCTACTCGCCAATGGAGAGGTGAAAGTGAATGCGAATATTACATGTGGAGACAGAATGTTAAACACACAGATGAAAAGAGAATTGTATATAATATAAAAAATTATGTTATTTTAATATTAATAATAAAATATACTAATAATGTAATAATGTTATTATTATATAATTAATGTTTATGAAAAAATTATATCAGTATTATTAAAATAATAAAAAATCAATATAATATTAAAATTATAAATATTTGTAACATGTTTTGCTTTATTCTCAATATATTCAATCTTTACTTGAGTGTTTTTTCTAACAAATTATTCAAAACCAGTAATGCTTTTATATTTTATAGAGAAATATGGAACAACGAGGTCGTCAACAATCATTATTAGGTGACCGCATATGGATAAATCAACGTAGAAATCCAAACGGTTCTGGTTTAAATCCAGTATATGTTGAGGGTGTGGAGACTTTTTTATCATTTGCGGAATCAAATTCAGAATTTGTTTCAGAAGGAAAAATAAAATGCCCTTGCAGAAAATGTGCATTGAGAACGTTTGACACGTTTGAAAAAGTGGGAGAACATCTTTTGCGTTTTGGTTTTCAACCAGATTATGTTTTTTGGTATCAACACGGTGAACGCAGTTCCAGAGCAGGTGATACCAACTTGATTCCGGATCCATCCCGGTTTCAAGATTTAGTACATGATGTTGCAGGTTCATCTGTTCAACATATAGAAACTCTGGCTGATATAGCTTCAAATCCTGAGTTGGAACCGTCTGAATTTTATGAGTTGTTGAAATCTGCTGAGGATGCATTATATCCTGGCTGCAAGATGAGCAAATTAGAAGCAGTTGCAAAATTTATGGCTATCAAATCAGATAACGTAATGTCAAACACCTGTTTTGACCAGATATTTTCTTTGCTGAAAACACTGTTACCCGAAGTAAATGTTTTACCTGCAAATTACTATGAGAGTAAGAGGCTGGTTCGAAATTTGGGACTTACTTGTCAGAAGATTCATGCATGTTCAAATGACTGCATTTTATATTCTGGGGAAAATGAGTCGTTGGATAGTTGTCCTACATGTGGGCAACTGAGATATAAAGAAGGACAACACGGGAAGTCTGGTTTGATTCCTGTAAAACAGTTGAGATATTTTCTGCTTACATCAAAACTTCAGCGTTTATTCATGTCTAAGAATACAGTGACAATGATGTCATGGCATAAAGAGAATAGTTCAACCGATAAAAGCTTGAATCATCCAGCCGATGGTGATTCATGGAAACATTTTGATAGAGTGCATCCATCATTTGCTTTAGAAGCTAGAAATGTTCGACTGGGCCTTTCCACTGATGGTTTCTGTCCGTTTGGATCTTATGGTAGTCAATATTCATGTTGGCCTGTTTTTTTAACTCTGTATAATTTACCTCCATGGATGTTGATGAAGGAGCCATATATCTTTTTGACTTTACTAATTCCTGGACATCCGAAGAAAAATATTGATGTTTATTTGAAGCCATTGATTGATGAATTAAATTTATTGTGGAGTACTGGTGTCAGTACATATGATGTTGCAACGAAACAGAATTTCATACTGAGAGCAGCATTGATGTGGACAATAAGTGACTTCCCGGCTTATGAGATGTTATCTGGCTGGAGTACACATGGTCAAAAATCATGTCCTTACTGTATGGGAGAGAACAAAGCATTTATGCTCATTCATGGAAAGAAACCTTGTTATTTTGACTGTCATCGCAGATTTCTTCCAGCTGATCATCCTTTTCGCAGAAACAGATCTTATTTCAGAAAAGGAACAGCTGAAAGGGATGGACCTCCAAAAATGCTATCAGGTTCGGAGTTAAAATCGGTTGTATTTTCATTACCTCCCATCACTTTTGGTCCCACAATAAACCAACAGAAAATTTCTGGTTTTGGGAAAGAACACAATTGGATTAAACGTAGAATATTTTGGGATTTGCCATATTGGTCTGATTTGTTGGTCCGACACATGTTAGATGTCATGCATATTGAGAAGAACTGTTTTGATAATTTGTTTCATACAGTTTTGGATACGCCAGGAAAGAGCAAAGACAATGTAAATGCACGTTTAGATCTTGCCCAAATTTGCAGGCGTCCAGAATTGGAACTATTTGAGAATGTCAGAACAGAAAGGTTACTGAAACCAAAAGCAGCTTATACACTGTCTAAAGAAAACCGTTTATTATTTTGTCAGTGGATTGCAGATTTGAGACTTCCAGATGGTTGTGCTTCCAATTTGGGTAGATGTGTAAAGAATGGTTATATTACTGGATTAAAAAGTCATGATTGTCATGTTATAATGGAGAGACTTCTACCCATTGGATTAAGAGGTCTGTTGAATTCTGTGATTTGGGATTCCATAACAGACATGTCTCATTTTTTTCGGGAAATATGTGTGGCTACGGCAGATTATGATGCTCTAGGGAAACTTGAAAAAGATGTTGTTGTAATTATATGTAAACTGGAAAAAATATTTCCGCCGTCTTTCTTTGACTCAATGGAACATTTGATGTTACATTTGCCATATGAATCCAAATGTGGAGGTCCGGTACAGTTTCGATGGATGTACCCATTTGAAAGATGCATGCAAAAATTGAAGAGAAAAGTACGCAACAAAGCATCTGTTGAAGGATCTATTGCAGAAGCTTATTTGCAAGAGGAAATATCTTTTTTCTGCTCCCATTATTTTGAATCTGAGTATCCTTCAAAACACAACCGAATGGGACGGAATGAGAGGAATATTGATGAAATCGACAATCAATTATCTGTTTTCAACCAGTCAGAGCTTGGTTTTGGTGGAGTTTCTGAACGCTGGCTTTCAGATGATGAACATCATAGAGCTCATACGTATGTTCTGCTCAACTGTGAAGAGATGACATCAGTTGTACTGTAAGTGTTTATATCACTTATTATATCATTTATGTTACAGTAAATAACTTTGGTTTTTATAGGTTGTATTATAATCATATCAAGAAACAAATTCCACAAATTACAGCAGCTGCTCTCGAAGAACGTCGACTGAAAAATTTCTCTCAGTGGTTTCAAAAACTGGTAACATAAATTCTTTATCATTTAGCAACTCATTCAATGTATAGTTTACTATATTGATAATTATTTCACAAATCTTCAGGTGTCTCGACATGCTGATAAAATTGACAAACGGCTGTGTGTATTGAGTAACCCACCTTCCAAACTTGTTAAAACTTATAATGCATATGTGGTGAATGGATTTCGATTCCACACACATGCATATGGGGAATCGAAAAAAACAATGAACAGTGGAGTTAGCTTGAGAGGATCTCATCATCGAGAAAATGAAGTTGACTTTTATGGCATACTTGATGAAATCATTGAACTCTGTTATCTTGGACAACATTACATAACCATGTTCAAATGTCGGTGGTTGGATACAGAGAGAGGTGTGCATGTTCATCCGACTCATGGAATCATCGATATTAAATGTTAAAGTGTTCTCGCAGTAAATGAACCATTCTTATTGGCTCAACAGGCATATCAAGTTTATTATGCAAAGTACTGTGCAACATCAAGAGACTTGACTGATGGGTGGAGTGTAATAAAAATCAAAATTCGAGACAATCAGTTTAGTCAAAGTGAATGTGCTTTCACTGATGTGCAAAGAATTGAAGTTTTTCAAGAGAGTACTCAAAATCAATCTTTTTTACAAAGAGATATGAGTATCGATGACGACACCCCACATTTAAGAGTCGGTAATGACGATGATGTTAATGATGTCACACATGAATTTGAAATGGTAAGAGATGAAGCAACTGCAACTCGAATGGATATCGATGATGTTGAGGAGGAATATGAAGATGACATTGACATATATGAAGATGATGATGAAGATGAACACTTATAGAATTCCATGGTATTTATATACAATCATAATATGTATATATGTATATATAATAGTAATTATCAATTATTTTCTAACATTAACATTTTCTGTTTCAGATGGACGAGGCCACATTTCATGCGTTGGCGGATGCTGACCTGCCTTTCGATGCGGATGAGTTGCTGGCAGATGACCCTCAGCCTGCAGGCGCTCCAGGGAGTACGCGGAGGGGGCGCGGTCTTGCACGATTGATGATTCCTGACCCCGTCCCCGAGCGACGTCCACGTCTTGGGTTTGATCCGCGCACCCGGAGGTGTGATAACCTGTGTAATAACATGTGGATTTGACTAAGATTTCATTAATCCATTCACATAATAAATGTTTATTATTTTTTCAGTTTTTCGCATATAGCAGTCGGATAGGGCAGCGCTATTTTGCGCAACTATTTCTCTCAGCCGTGGACCACATGGGAGCAGATTCCCATTGATGTGCAGCAGGCCATGTTCGGCCATTGGTTGGTACGTACGTAAATAAATAATTTTTATTTTGAAAATTATCTCATTTCTAACTTGATATTTTGATTTATTTGTAGGGTTTATGGTATCCGATCGAGGATACCATGCGTGACGCCATCCACGAGGCATGGGAGGTGGCCATGCGTGATCGCCTTCGTCAGTTTTTGCACAATTTAAGAAAAGCTGCGATGAAGAAAACAGGAGTGTCAGAGTTTGATGAGTCATGTAGATCACACCGACCAGAGTATATTTCATCCCATGTATGGGATGGATTATGTGTGCACTGGTTGAGTGGTGCCTTTCAGAGGAGATCATCGGTGGGGAGGCAGAATCGGGGGAGGAAGGAGGTGACTCATCGAGCTGGGAGTCGTTCTTTCAGTACTCATAGACAGCATCTGGTACGTACATTATTTATAAATATTTTATATAACTATAAATATTAACAGTTTATTTTTTATTCTTATAGGCTGTCGAGCACCCCGATATTACAGAGTACGACGTATATCGGAGGATGTATAGTGATCTTGCTACTGGGGAGCTCAGAGGTGATCGTCAGCATCACATCGTGGTCAGTATTATTTGTTTTCAAGTTTAAAAATTAACTGCATATAATATATTCACAATTTTAATTTTAAATTGCAACTATAGGAGTCATATGAGGTCGCAGCAGCACAGGCCCGGCCTGAGAGTCAGGCCAAGTCATCAGATCAGACCACTGACCGTCAGTTTGATGAGGCGGCATGGATGCAGGCCACCCAGTATGCCTTCGAGAAGGGTCGGGTAGTTGGTATCGGCTCTCGACTGACTCCCGGAGATTATTATGGCAGTGCTGCGATGTCGGCGTCCAGCTCGAGAGGATCTCGTGCATCTTCTTCTACACAGTATGAGGATCAGTTGCGATCTCAGACTGCACAGATAGAGAGTCTCCGACAGGAGCAGGAGCAGATGCGTCAGCAGCATGAGGAGGAGCGTCGACGCCAGCAGCAGCTGTACGAGGAGCAGACGAGTCGGTGGCAGCAGCAGCATCAGGAGCAGATGGAGTACATGCGTCGACTCACTCATGCTTTAGGGATGGAGTTTCCTCCACCACCATCTGCAGATCCCCCACCTCCCCCTCCTCCCCCCCCCCCTCCTACAGATTAGAGTTTGTATTTCTGTTATAAAATTTGTGAAATCAAAATATTTTTTTTTCTATTCGTAGTTTCTGTCTCATTATAAAATATTAATAATATTATATTTTTAAATAACAATATTAATATGAATAATAATATTATTTATATTTTATAATATTAAATTTTATATATATATTAAAATTTTATTTATATATTAAAATTTTATATATATATTAAAATTTTATAATATTATAATTTAATTATTTTTTTTGTAATATTTGAATTATTTTAATATTTGAATGTAAAATAATTCTATTATTTTTATATTAATTAAAATAACTTATTAATATTTTTTTTATTTATGAATTATAATTGTAATATTATTATATTAATTAAATTATTTATTAATATTCTATTATTTTTATTTTTGAATTATAATTCTACTATTATTATAGTAATTAAAATAATTTATTATTTTCATTTGTAAATTATAATTCTATTATTATATTAATTAAAATAATTTATTAATAATTTATTTTTTTTATTTTTTTTATAGTATTTGCGACGGGATACTATGCTCGTCGCAAATACTAGTATTATTAATAGTTTTTTATTTTTATTTTTAAAAAGTATTTGCGACGGGTCCCGACTCCCGTCGCAAATACTAGTATTATTAATTTTTTTTTATTTTTTTAAAAAAGAGGTTTTGCGACGGAACCGTCGCAAAAACTGTTTCAAAAGTTTTTTACAAAAATACGGAATACTATTTGCGACGGGGAGAATGCCCGTCGCAAACAAAGGCTTTAGCGACGGGCCCGTCGCAAATAAGTGTAGTTGCGATGGCGTTTTCAGCAACGGGCTATTTGCGACGGGATCCCGTCGCAAATAGCCCATCGCAAATACCTGCTTTTCTAGTAGTGATTTTGTCATTTTGAATTGTTTGGATGCTTTCCTAGACATATGTATCATGCTTCATTTACATGCGTGTGCTCAATTTGTTTATTACTTCCGATGTTTACTTATTTCAGGTTATCACTGCTTCTGCTATTTTTATCCGTTTATTTTCTACTACATTACTCTTCCAATGAGGGAATAGTTTCCTCACTATCACACCCAAGGCCCTCGCTGCTAGTCAGCATCCTATGGAATTTGGGGAAATGCGCTTGAGTCCATGTGACCAACCGGGTACGGGCACCCCTGGGCGGCTTCCAGAACCAGGACGTTGAAAAGTGGTATCAAAGGGATTCTTTTCTTCTTGACTTATTATTTGGAGCCTATATCTAGGGATAAGATAGAATAGGTAATTAGTAATGAGTTGTGCCTGGGATTAGCTAACCCGCATACAGGGAAAATCTAATTTACCTTGATTATTTCAATTTTTTTGGTTTTGCAATTTTAAAGTTGATTTGATTTCATTGTGGGGTGATTCACATGTTTTGTACTGTTATTATTGATATTATTGAGGTTCTATTTCTTTTTCAACCTGATGAGATGAGGGTATGTCATCTCATTCATCATATAGGAAGTTTCTAGAAATCACATGTCATGCATCTTTGTCATTCCATTTAGGGTGCATTATCGATTTCATGTTGTTGTAATAGATGTTGTGAAAGATTCCTTGATATAATACCTACTATTTTATAGGTTATTTCTAAGGTTTAAATTTCATTTGAATGAAAGCCAAACTTTGGTCCCTGAGGTGTTATGGGCCCTCATGGATAAGAATTTGGTGGATCATTGCACTGTTATGCTTGAATATGACATGTATAAGATGTCAATCCTTGATTCGTGGGGAGTATCGACCCTCACGGATCGAAATTTGGCACTTTAATGTTCATTTTAGTATTTTTTTTCTGGGTTACAAAGTAGTTTCTGAGTCTTACTGTCCAGAAAAACCCATAATAGACGGCGTGTAATGATAAATACATGCCATGTAACCTTCTGTTTGGGAAGGAACTGTTTTTCTTAAGTACACGTTGTGTACTATATGTACACGCTGTGTAGCCTCTAACCGTGTCACTGGTTGTGTGGGAAAATACATGGGGTTGGGAAATCCTTTGTGGGATGCGTCGTGTACCGGTTGTACATGCCGTGTTGTGTGGACCATGTCTCTACCCATGTGACTAATGACACTGATGGATAAAACATAGGTTATACATGTCGTGTCAAGACTGAACACGCCATGTAGTATAAACCTTGTATCTGGCCATGCAATGAACAACCCAGGGCGGTGGAAATCCTTCTAGTATAGGTAGTGTCTATCATAAACATGTCGTGTAGACTCAGTTGTGTGTCCAACCATGTGACTAACAACACAAGAAGTTGAAACCTACTAGGTGCACGCTATGTCTGGAACAAACACACTGTGTAGTCATATCCTAAGAGAACTGTGTGGGTTAGTCATGTAGAAAAACTCAGGTAGGGGAACGCGATTCAAGTAAATGTCGTGTCTTGGAGGAACACGCCATGTGTATGGGGTGTTACATGACCAGAGTCAGTAGAAGTACACGCCCATGTGAAGGATTAAAGGAACACACCGTGTAAGGGTTATACACATCTTGTATCCATGTTTTAAAAAACTTGAATTATTTCCTTTTCTTGTTCCCTTATTTCACTTTTAAGTTTCAATCCTTGATAATCTTGATCCTAAGGTGTGTGCTTGACCTTGCAGAGTCATGCCACCAAGATGTCCCTCAGTTGTACGCCAGATACAAGGCAGTGATCAGACACTGAACATGGCTGATTATGGACTACCAAAAGATTATCCTATAGTGTGAGTCATAGCACCAGCCTTTATCCTAGATAAAGGTACTAATTCACAGTTCCGAGAGGGATTTATGTGGTTTATGAATACCTTCCAGGGACCACTGCATCATGCCCTGTAAATGGTAGAATTGACGCGGGTTTTCCAACAGCAGCATCCTCCCACCTTCACAGGGGAAGGAGGACCTCAGGTTGTAGAGTCATGATTAGAATCCATGCTTTCTATCTTCGAGCATCTGGAGACACCTCCATAGAGGAGGGTAAATCTCGCTACTTATATAATTCAGGACTCTGCCAAGAGATGGTGGGATGTGATCTCACAGGCGGGACGCCATCAGGTTATGGCGTGGGACGAGTTCCAGTGTTCCTTCTATGAATACTTCTACCTGGAGACTTTGAGTGCTGATCGAGACTGAGAGTTCATGAGTCTGGAGTAGGGTACTCTCTCATTCATAGAGTACTCTTCTCGTTTCACATATCTGTATCACTTCACACCCATCCCAATCGGTGATGAGTTATTCCTGGGGAGAAAGTTTGAGGATGGTCTTAGGCATGACATCTGATCTCAGGTGAACATCTTCAGGTTGGCTTCCATCACCTCTATAGTCAACTAGGCATTGATGAAGGAGTGAAATCTGAGGAATTCTGGAGTTGTGATCTAGGGCGGTTCAGCATCCAGAGTTGGTACCCCTCTTACTGACAGTAGGAAGCGCCACAGGGAGTCTATACGTGGAGATCATAGTAGGTGGGGTACCTCTTCTGGTGGCCATGTGGTGTGCTACCAGTGCGGGAAGAGTGGTAATACAAGGACAAATTTACCAAGAGACCTAGTAGAGTGCCGATTTTGCATCAAAATGGGACATCTTTATCATTTCTGTTAGTTCTTCTCTCCAGAAGTTGGTGATCGGAGTTCCTCTATGACTACACATTCAGGAGTAGCACCACCAGTTTCTCATCAGTCTGGGAACTAGAGTTCTTCTAGCTGTTCAGACTGAGATGGAGGTCACAGTCATGGTAGCCAGTCGGTAGGCTTTCAGCGACTATAGGGTGGATCATCTCAGGGTCGTTAGGCAGGGTTATAGGGCTGCGGTATAGGTCAGACTATTGCAGTGGAGCAGACCCAGTAGGAGTAGGATCCCGGACCCTCTACAGTTAGAGGTACTATTCTTGTTTCCTTAGTATTAGCTTCTGCTCTTTTCAATATAGGGGCTTCTCATAGCTTTATATATGTTGCCGTTGTGGAGAGACTTGGGCTCTATATCTTTTCTTCTTCTGATATCTTGAAGTTAGACACTCTGTTGGGGACAAGAAAAGATAGTGTACGTCAGTGCAAGGAGTGGCCTCTTGAGGTTGGTGGGTGTCACTTATTATGGGACCTCTATGTCTTAGAGATGACGGGCTATAATTTCATTCTCAGAATGGACTGGTTAGTTCCCTTTTAGGCTGTTGTCGACTGCTATCATCGTAGGGTGAGTTCCACATCACCAGAGGGTGGATCATTTCTTCATAAGGGCAAATGGGATGTCTAGTCGAGCAGATCAGGACCCAAGCACCATGGGTTGGGAGGAGTTACAGCCCAGATTGCTAGTATATATCTGGATGACCAGGGGACATCACAGTTAGACTTTCCTCCAATGGTGGATCATTTTATATATGTATTTGTAGAGGAATTTTCAGGTTTTCATCTAGAGTGAGAGGTAGAACTTTCTATTGATCTTGTGCCAGGAGCGACACTGGTGTCCATTCCTCCTTATAGGATGGATACACCATAGTTACAGGATCTTAAGAAGCAATTGGAGGATTTGTAGGCAAAGGTTTTCATTCGACCCAGTACTTCTCCTTGGGGTTCGCCTGTCCTTTTTGTGAAGAAGGCGGATGGTACCCTCAGACTTTGTGTGGATTATCGAAATTTGAAACAGTTGATGGTTAAGAACCGATATCCCTTGCTTAGGATTGATGATCTCTTTGATCATCTTTGAGGATCCCGTGTGTTCTAGAATATTTACTTGAGATCCGATTATCATCATTTTCACGTTATACCATCAAATATACCTTTTATAGCCTTTCGGAGTAGGTATGGTCTATACGAGTATGTGGTTATGTCGTTTGGTCTCACAAACGCGCCTACAGTCTTCATGGCACTGATGAGTTGAGTGTTCCATCCATACTTGGATTCTTTCATGGTAGTCTTCGTGGATTGTATCTTAGTGTACTCTCACACTCGACACGACCATGCCACACATCTTGAGATCGTTTTGAGTGCACTGAGAGAGCATCAGTTATATGCTAATCTCCCAAAATACCACTTTTGGATGGACCAAATTCACATCTTGGGTCATGTTATCTCAGAGACAGGAGTATCAGTAGACCCAGAAAAAGTGAGGGCAGTAGTTTCCTGGGAGTAGTCGAAGAACATCTTTGTGGTGTAGATTTTTCTAGGGCTGTCTAGTTACTAAATACATTTCATACAGGACTTTTCATGCTTAGATGTGCCACGGACCGGCCTGACTAAGAAGGGTGAGAAGTACCTATAGATAGATTCTTGTGAGTTAGCCTTTCGAGAGCTGAAAAGTAGGATGACTTCAACACCAATACTAGTATTTCCAGAGTCGGGCAATATCTTTACTGTTTACTATGATGCATCATGTAACACCCCAAGATTTCATAGTAAGTTATTTTCTTCAAAGTAATTCAATAACTTGCACTACACACAACACCGAGTTCAAGTGCACCACGACTTACCAAACTAGCCGTTCAAAAGCGGTTATGAATAGTATTAACTAAATTTTGAACTTTATATAATCCTAAATCCATATTATGAGTTTCTTAGACATAATTTAAGAACAAATTCATTTTTCAGATAAAAGAAGTATTTTTTTAAATGAAATTTTACCGCCTTTTAATGGAGAACCCCTTTTAAATCCAATATTTGAAACTTATATATATTAAATTTGACAAAATAAATTTATTCTTTAGAATGGGAACATCAAAATTTACTTTGTGTAAATTTTTGTAATTTTTTCGATAAAGTTCATTTTTTAATAAATAGTGAAAAATATTGTATTTTAATTCAAAAGTGTCTTTTAATATAATTTATTTATATGGTTAGATTATCTTTTTAATTGGTTTTAAAGTGTAATTATAATATATTTTTACCATTTAATCCAATTTTGTTCATTGTAATTAACTTCACTTTTGAAATTTGACATAAACAAGTATCAATCTTTTGATAGTTATTGTTTCTTAAAAACACGCTATTTGTTTTAACAACGGGAAATAATTTTAAATTAATTAATGCCACTTCTATGTTTTGAATTTATGAAAATAGACATAATTGTTGAATTCAGAATATCAAATATAGCTTATGCTGAATTTTTGGTATTTTTCTGAAAAACTTCAGTTTTTGATGAATAGTGAAACCGCTTAGTAGTAGTTGAAAAGCTAACTTTTTCATTTAAATGAAATTTTACCACTTCTGTGAATTGAATTTCAAAAATCTGATATCCATGGTTGTTGTTAGTAAGTAAAATTTGGTTCAATAAGATGAAAATAATTTTTGGTGAATAGTAACTTTTGACTTTTATTTACCGCGGTTAAAGGTAAATAGGGTAATTCAAGGTAAAAAAGAATATTTTAATAATTCAAAATTAACTTAACACATGTCCTAACCTTATTTTATGAGTAATGGTAGACCATGGGCATCCTTGGGTCAATTTTGGGACCCCATGGAGCCACTTATGAATGATAATGACACTTTAGATTAATTAATTTAAAGTAAAGGCAAAATTGACATAAACAAAAATATTTTAGTAATTAATTTTTATATGGTGTTATATAAGTAATATTTTTGACTTTAAATATTCATTGTAAAGAGAAAAATATTTCCTACATCATGGTATTTTTGTTTATAATTTTTAGACATCAAATAAATTAAATTATTTATGACACAATAATGATGTAGTATTTACCTCATTAAAAAATTATTTAAATAAATTAGATTATAAATATTAAAATAATATCTAAAACATTTCCAATTCTTATCAGATGATTTTATTTTGACCATGATTCATCTTATCTTCGACCCTAATGATTTTTGGACCTTTAGAAACCAAATATCACTATATAATAAAATAACATTTTCACACTTTCCTAAAGAGCCCCTCCTCCCTGTTATAAAAGGAGACCACTTCTAACAAATTTCTCACACCTCTCAAGCCTTTAGGATCATCAAAACTCTTCCAAATTAAGCTCCCTACATCCCTCTCCTCCTTCTAGAAGCCTTACCTTAGGCATAAGGCACTTCAAGAAGTCTTTTTGGTTCAAACCAAAGGAAGTTACCCAAATTAAAGGATATTAAATAACGGGTCAAATCGGACACGAGGTAGGGGTTTCTTATCTCACTTTTAATTCCATAAGATTTCTATTGTTCACCACTTATTTATTTCATGTGGTGTATCGTGTACTACCATTTGATATATGTTATCAAATATTCTCTTTATATTCATGATATTCTGTGATTCGTTTGGTGGTTATTGACTATTGTTCATATGACCCGATTGATTACAAAGAGGTAAGGTTTATTTCCTCAATCTCATTATTATATGAGGTTGTTTATGTGTAAGTATTTACTGGGACATATTTATCATAGATACACATATTTCAAAAAAAAATCAAAATGAATCTTTTAAGGTTTTATGTGAGGTTCTATTTAACTAGATCATTATTTTAAATATTTTAAAGATTTATCTTTATAAACCCTTTTAATTAATGTCCATGTTTTCAAAATTATTTTAAGGATTTATTTATATGGACATGAATGTTTTGAAATGATAATTCTTTTAAAAAGTTTCAAAGTGGTATGGGACAATTTGATTCAAAAATCCCTTTAAAATGACTACCTTTATAAATTGTGATAATTTTAAACGATTTCGTGAAAAAGGGGTATTTCTCTCAAAGTATTTTAATGATCATTTTCATCTATGTCAACATACTTTAATGGATTTTAAGATTGTTTGAAGTTTATTTATTAAAATACTAATCTTCCATATTGTATTGAATATTTTGTGATATGTTTGATTGTGGATGTGTTATTTTTATACCAATAATGGTTTATAGATAAAGTATTGACATTTCGTATGCTAGTTTTAATACAAATTTTTATGTTATATTTCAACCTTTTCTTATGATGAATGTATTGGACTAGTATGTTCCGGGTTGGGGATTGGTAAAAGTAAGACCTCTAGGTTGGGGTCTGATTATAGCAGACCCTCCGGGTTGGAGTCCGGTTACAGAGGCTCTCCGGGTTGGAGTACGGTTACAGAGGCTCTCCGGGATCGAGTCCGGTTATAGAGTTTCTCCGGGTTTGGGTTCGGTTATAGTTAGCCCACAGGTCCTGGTACAAGGCCTTGAAACCGAAATTAAAGTATGGTACTATACATTCCCTCATTATGAAATTAGTTATTACATGTGATTATTCGACTAGTAGAATATCCATGGGCATGTTTATATGGTAATTTTTGATTTATTTTTGCCATATTATGTTCAAGTTTATGTTTAAAATGATATTTTTTTATTACAAATATTTACTTAAAAGTTTATAGCTTCCGCTAAATTATTCACCCTTACTGAGAATCTGAGCTCACCCCTTTCTTATGTTTTATTTTCCCAGGATCCCAAGAAGTATTTTATGTTTGAGATGCAGGGTTAAGCTAAGGGAAAAATTTAATTCTAAAAGGATTTTTTTTATGTTATAAAGTGTAATGTAACATTCATGTATGTAATCTATTTTCCAAGACTTCTAAACTGATCGGTCCTTCAGGACTTGATTCCTTGTAATCATGCCAATGTATTAAAAAATCCACCTACTCTGGGTAAATGGGTTCAGGGAGTTACACATCAGGTATTGGGCTGGGAGAAGTGCTTTTTCAAGGGGAAGAAGTTGTTGTGTACAGGTCTCAGTATTTGAGGCCACATGAGAGGAACTACTCGATGCACAATCTCGAGTTTGCTGCAGTTGTTCATGCTTTACGTTGTTGGAGACATTATCTTTTGGGAGAGTATTTTGTAGTTTTCACTGACCAAAAAAGTCTCAAGTATATCTTCACTCAGTGTGATATGAATCTGAGACAGTAAAGGTGGGTTAGTACCTTTAGTCCTTTAACTTTGAGCTTGCTTACATGTCTGGGAAAGGCAACACAGTGGCCGATGCGTTGAGCATGGGGACTCATATACCAGAAGTTCAAGAGTCTAGTAGTGAGTGGAAGATTATGGATATGCTCTCTGAGATACATTTTTAGGTGCATGACATAAAGGGGCATACATTTCTTTCTTCTGTATCTATTACCTCTACTCTACTTGATCAAGTGTGAATGAAGAAGTTATCAGTTTCTGAAGGCCTAGTCCTACAGGAAAGTGTGTTAGGAGAGGACCTTATTCTTGGATGGACAGTAGGCGAGCGTGAGATATTTCATTTTCGTGGGTGTGTATGGGTGTTAGTAGACATGCACGAGGAGCTGATGTGGGACTTTCATTCCTTAGTTTGGGCAGTTCCTCCGGGTGTCACCAAGATTTATCAAGATTTTCACCATCAGTATATGTGGACAGGTATGAAGAGAGGTGTTTCTGGTTTTTTCATGAGGTGTTCCACCTGTCAGTAGGTGAAGGTGGAGCATCAGTGACCAACAGAGCTTTTTCAGCAGTTACCCATTCCCAACTGGAAGTGTAATGATGTTGCGAGGGAATTCGTGACAGGTTTACTGAGGTTGACTCAAGGGAATGATGCAGTTTGGGTTGTCATTGACAGACTCATAAAGGTTTCTCACTTTTTACCAATCAATGAGACCCTTAGTGTTGATGATATGGGAAGGGTGTACATCTAATATATTGTACGTCTACACAGGGTTCCGCACTCCATTGTTTCAGAAAGGGATGCAGGTTTTACTTCCCAAGTATGGCAGGGACTACAGAAGGCTTTGGGTACACAGGTACTTCTGAGTATGGCTTACCATCCCCAGATAGATAGCCAATCCGATCATATGATAAAGGTGCTTGAGGACATGATTCGAGCATACATCCAAGATTTTGGATGTTATTGGGAGAATCACATACCCCTTGTGTGGTTTACCTAAAATAATAGATTTCAAGAAACTATTCAAATGGAACCTTGTGACGCTTTGTATGGTAGGCCATGCCGATCACCCCTATGTTGGATGGAGGCAGAAGAGGCAGCTATGCTAGGACCTCATATTTTCCAGGAGACCACAGAGCAGGTGGAGTTGATTCAGAAAAGGATGGCTACTACACAGTCACGAAAAAAGTCTGATGATGATTGAAAAAGACGACCTCTGGAGTTCGAGGTCAGAGATCAAGTTTTTCTACATGTCAGACCGAGGTTGGGACATCGGAGTATTAAGAGATAGGGTAATCTTTCACTGAGGTACGTCGGACCATTCGAGGTTTTGCAAAGGGTCGGGTCGGTTTCCTATCGGCTATAGTTACCTCAGAGGTACTGGGCTATGCATGACGTTTTCTATGTTTCGTAGTCACAGCATTACTTCTTAGAACCGTCTCATGTCTTTCAACCCGAGGATGTTGAGTTGGAGTTGGATGCATCGTTCAAGGAGTATCCTATCCGGACTGTTGATCATAGTGCAAAGGTTCTCCATGGACGGTATGTTCCTCTAGTATGAGTGTTATGGCAGCACCAGCGAGTACAGGACGAGACTTGGGAGAGGGAGGCCAATGTACGATCGCAGTGGCCGGAGCTGTTTGAGGATTCTTCCTCTACGTCGCCTTGCTAGGGAAATTCTAGGATGAATTTATTTAAGGGTGGAAGTTTGTAAGAAACTGGATCTTCTTTTTGGGTATGAATCTTGTTTTCTAGGGTTTTCAATAAAAATAGGAGTTTCAAGAAATTTCAGGATTACACGTCGTGTACTCATTTTCCACAGGAATCTGTGTGCTGGTTGTGTAACGGCCGAACACATGGTCGTGTTGGGTGACATGGAGACCGCCTAAAGAGGATCTCGGTAAAGGAAATTACATGTCGTGTACTTTTAAATAACACACCGTGTACTTTATTTTTATTTCATTAAATGGATCGGGGTCGTATCTAATTGAAAGAACACACTTCTTCTAGGTCGGACTCATCTTGGAGCATTTGTGGCCGACGATTCTTCTTTGATCCCACGAATCGTCATTCGTTCTCTGAATCGACCGCCTTCGATTGCGTTGGAATCACCACGCTAAGATCTTCCTTCTTCTAGAGTCTCATTTCCTGATTTCTCCTCTTTCACGAGATATCCTCAATTGAACTATTTAAGCAGTTTTGTAGATCTATGATGGTATAGGGAGATTCAAGGCCTTAGGTTCACGTATATTGATTGTACAATGCCAAGGTAGTTGTTTTGTGCCTTTTCATAGTTATTATTTGAGTTATATGTGCAAAAGTGACCAGTAGCCTTGTTCGGGGTATTGCGTGTTTATCATTGTCAGTCCAGTTATTGTCTGTTATACCTTGTGTACATGAGTAGAGGATTTATGATTGTAAATAAGGTTATTTTACCTTCCTATGGATGTGTTTCCCATGTTTTCTTAGTTTTGATCATTTATTCTAGCATTGCCTATTAGGCTTTTTTGTTTTCCATGCCTAGTATTGTTAGTATGGAGTGATTTTATTTGACATGTTGTGATATGTTGTAGAATGTTTAGGAAATTATTTCTTGAGGTTTACTTTGGTTTCCATATATCGTTTGTGCACGATTTATTTACACAGGGTTGTGGGAACCTGGTGTAGTAGGCCATAGGGGGAATGGATGCAGAGGTCTTCTCCAGAGTGTCTGTTTACTTTTACATTGTGAGACCATAGGGGGTGGATGTAAGTGCTCCCTCAGAGTGTCTGTAGTTTCCTCATTACAAGACCACATGGAGAATTGGATGTTTAGTGCTTCCCCAGAGTGTCTATAGTTACCGATACGAGACCACATGGGGAATTGATGGTGAGTGCTTCCTCACAGTGTCTTTGATAAAGATGAATCAGAGGGGTTAGACTGTGAGTACTTCCCAGAGGGTTACTTGTGTTTGTTTTGGTTGAACCAAAGGTGTTAGGCTATAATTACTTCCTATAGGGTTACCCATTTTTTATTTGCTTCTTACTTGAGATACGAAAATGAATGAAATTGGAATTATAGGATTGTTTACTTTTGAGTACTTTCTTGTTACTGCTTCTTTTTTCATATTTCCTACCATATATATTCACTGACTGTTAGGAACATATATTTGGGTGGTTGCCTAATGGGATTCGTCTCACACCCTATTTGGGTCATGATTTTGGGCCCAAACACATTATATTTTTGGAGGTATAGATAAGGGAAAGCTCCCTTCTACTTCAGGTACTTGATTGTTGTGGAGATGGAGAGCATGGGACCAAGATGAGGCTTGCGATGCTACTGGAGTTTATTTTTTTTCTTTTTACTTTGGTTTAGTACTGTATTCCAGCATTGTGAATTGTTTGTCTTCTTTCCTAGACATATGTATCATGCATCATTTATATATGTGTGCTCCATTTTTTATTACTTCCGTTGTTTACTTATTGCATGTTATCACTGCTTCCACTATCGTTATCTGTTTATTTTCCACATCGTTACTCTTCCAATGAGGGAATAGTTTCACCATTATCACACCCAAGGCCCTCGCTACTAGTTGGAAGCCTCTGGAGTTTGGGGAAATGAGCTTCAGGACATGTAACTAACCAGGTATGGGCACCCTTGGGCGGCTTCTAGAACCATGATGTTACAACTACAATGGTTTGGGGAGTAAACCCATTCCACTATAACATTTTTATAAATGAGCCTTAACTACTAAAGAATTGATTTTTTTTTTGTTTTTTTTTTGAATGCCACAAATATATGTCTTATATAATTTTTATACTATGATGGCTCATGTTCTTTGATTTCTATATGATTAAAGTCTTACTAACTACCAATATTTATTCTATGAATCAATATTTTGATCTTTAATATGATGGGTATGGTTTTCATATGTTATGATCATGTTCTCATAACCATACACTCATGTTATGTTTACTTATTTCCCTTATGTATCCTTATTGAGCATCTTATCACACCCTTTATTATGTTTCTTTTCTCCTGGTTATGATGATAGTTATTACATGTGATGTGTCTAATAAGGGTGTTAGTTAAGAGGATATAAGAGGGAGATGATGTAGAATTCTTTTGAACCATTTCATTCAATTTCTTCAATTCCAAATGCACTATACCTTTATGAACCTTAGGCGTGTGTTTGAGTAATGTAATGAATATTCATATAAAATGTTGTGATATCTATGTATGAAAATCTTGGGTCACTTTTATGGAAACTTCGTTGAAAACTCTTATAGTTTTTCCTAACCATCTATCTCAAGTTATTAATAAAAAAATTAATTTATGTGAGTTTCCTAATGCACCGAATGAGAGAAAATAAGTTTTATAGATTATAAAATGATAAAGATCTTGAAGGTAAAAATATTAGACTTCCAATTTTTTTAGAATGTGGGAAGAATAACATAGGGAAATTCCTTAAAAGAAAGATAATATCTCATATGTGGTGAAGTTGGTCATACAGAAAAAAACTAATAATCAAAAAATAAAGAGTTTAGTTCACATAATATAGGATAATAAATATCATCCTAACATATTAATTTAATGTTTTAATTTTTTAGAGTCTAGGAATTATGATAATTTATTCCCTATGTGGAAAGATCATGAAGTATATTAGAACTATAACATGAATAAATGTTTAGTAAGGTCATACATTGAAGATAAAGTAACTAAAAATAACATATAAAATGTATAAATTATTTTAATAGTTTTTTTTATATATAAAGTAGAAAACATGATCAGATAGAGATATATTGTAATATACCAAACCCAACCATTATATTGTAATGAGATATGGTTCCACTAACCTTAAGTGACATCCTCTATACAACAAATTAATTCAATAAATGCAAAGTGTTTAAAAAATAATTGGGGGTGATTTCCCCTTCAAACAAACACAGTTTGTTAAGAAAATATTATAAACAAACAAACAAATACCATATGATGCATGAAATGTAAAAAATAAAACTCAAAATCCAATAACTAAATAATATTAGAGTAATAGAAAATGTGGAAATAAGACACCAAACCAAAAATTAAAATACAACCTGACATAGAAACATCAACATGGCATCACTCCATCTACTCCACATGAACATATCCAAGCTCCCACAACCATCAAGATAATGTGTCATCATGATGATCTACTATAAATATAATAGAATTTTTTTACCAATGTCATTATAAATTTATTTTTCATATGTACCAAGGTATATATATAGGGGGAGAGTACACATCCTATTAGAAAATCCCCAAGAAACATCCCAAATCATGTCATTTGTATAAAAAAGTAATCTCATAGTTCAAACTATAAATAAATAAAACCATATGAAATAATAAGAATTTTAACTAGTCAATTCCATTAATCGTAATCAATAAAAATAGTTCAAAAATTTATTTAACTGTGAATACCCATTCCACATTCTCTATCACACACACTCATACTCATGCATGGAATGAAAATCCTAATTCTCATGAGTGGTAACTTTTTTTCCACCATGATGATCATTGATGATAATACATTGTATTCCAAAAGGGAAACCAAGCCATTGTTTGGACCTAATATGGAATTGTATAATGAAAAATGATCTTACACCAACCAAGTATTCTAAAATCTCAAAAAAATATCTCAAAACCCAAAAACTATTTTTATCATTTTATCAAAAACCTCATTGGAGTCACCCAATATTAATAATTTGAAACCAAAATAAATAAAGTATTTCCCAATAATAATTTAACAAAAAAATCCATAGAAAAGTTAGAGTAAAACATTTACATTTCCAGGCCTTCAAGTTATAGAATGAGTGAAGAGAATGTGAGAAACCACCTACCTCACAATAGATCTTGTAAAAAATGATGGATCAATTCATGATCTAGATCATTTGGACTCACTTAATCATTCCTTCAAAAAATAACAAAAATAATTTTTCAAAATGAAATCTATCTAATGGATTTAGGAATAAGAACCTCAATATATGGTAAAATTCAATGGAAAATAAGATTATATAGAAAGAAAAGAATAATTAGTAGAGGACAAGGATTTTATCTTAAATCCACTAGTTCCAAAACACCTTGATCCATTAAAAATGGTATCTAGTGGGAAGAGATTCTCCAAAATCACCTAAGAGAATGATATTGGTCAAGCGCCCAGGCCAATGAAGAAAGCATATGCGTTTTTAGGTGAGTATCAGGGTTTAAGTAAAATTTATAGATTTAATTTGTGAAATATCATGATTAGACCAAACTATTTACTAAACCATGTGACAATAATATGGGAACTAATTTCTCAAAACCCCCATGTCACACAGTTTTGATTCATGGTAAGAAAAATGGTATTCCAAACATGTGAAAAATCTATGTCCCATATCAAACTGTTTATAGTGAAATCTTCATAGTTTACCCTTAATGTGCACTAACTATGTGCCTCCTCCAGAAATATATTAAAATGTAAAATGGTTACTTTGGGAATCTATATAGTTTCCCCTAACCATTATCAAACCATGCACTACTAGAAAAATCTCTAAAACACTTCCAAACCAACCAAAAAGTCCCTAAGACTAAGACTAATATATTGATATCTCAAAAATATACAATAAACCTATAGTTATATCAAACTAAGGGTGTTATATTCTCCCTGGAATTTGGATTTCTATCTCTAGAAAACTTAAGATTGGCAGTGCTTTATAGTAGTTCTAGAAATTGCTCCAATATATTTTTCTCATGTTCCTCTCTCTCTCCTCTTGATGTTCTCTATGATTCCATAATACCCAAAACGAAGGACTATGTTTTATATACAAGGCTTTATCTTTGATTTTAGAGATATAAATTGGTTCATTAATAAATCTATCATCTAGTTTAAGATCAATATAATCCCATCGAATCACATGTGTAGTTTGGAGTAGGAATTTCCTCAGTTGAGATACATGAAATACATTATTAACCAAATTTTACTATGGTGGTAAAAAATCAATAAGTAGCATCACCAACTCGTTAAATTGTCTCAAAAGGTCCATTTTATAGAGGATATAACTTTACTTTCCTACCTAATCGACAGTTCCCAATACTTGGAAGTATATTCAAGAATATAAGATCTCCCGCTAAAAAGTATCACTGGAGACAATGATGATCACTATAAGATTTTTGATGTATTAAGGATGAAAAAATTTGTTTCCTCGCTATCTGAATCTTCAAAATTGTTTCATGATCAAGGATAGGTCTAATTTCTAAAATTTACTTAGTTTATAGATAATATAGTGGAGATCAACATGCATGGCTATACAATGGTTTAAACCAATCCATATATATCACAACTTGATAATTTTTGTTATAAAAATATTCCATTATGGTAAAATGATCCTTGCATGAACCATTGATATCCATAACATAAGATTTGATCATGTATTCCAGTGTTTAAATCATTCATTTTGACTTCCCATCCATTTGAGGATGATGCGTTGGGAACATGGTAAATCAGGTACCCAAATATTGTGAAAGATCTCACCAGATCCATGAGGAAAATTAAGTATCTAAGTTGGGATGATCAAAAAAGGTATTCTATGATATTTTACCGCATCCAAATTGTGTATTTTTTACAATTTTTCTACTTTATTATATTCATTAATCAAAATTAAGTGGGGTGACTTTTTAGTCCGTCCATAATTTCCCATATGGATTATTCTTTATAATAGTTCTTGGTAAACCCATGAAAAAATCCATAGCAATTTTATCCCATTTTCATATAGGTATTCGTAAATATTACAGCATTCTAGCCAGTCATTGATGATTAACATTAAACTATTGATAGTTTAGGAATTTCATAACATAATCAACCACTTTTAATTCCATACCTAACCAGCAAAAATGGTCCCCTTATTCCTCTTACTTCTTTTGGATGATAAGGTGAATCACCCACTTTGAATGGTCATAAGTAGAAAGAATATGTTCCTAATAGGATAGAGGAATGACTATTTTTTCTTGAAAATGATACATTTAATACCCATATTGATTTCATATGTTAATGGTCAACCCACCACTAAGTTTTGGCAAAATGGTAAGTAAATTAGGATTCAATCATTGAGAAGCCTTAAATTGCCCAACCAAATCATGAATATGGGTAATCAAAAACAATACTAAGTCTTCAATCTACTCATTGAAATCTAAATTTATATCAGAAAATATGCATATCAATTAACATTGATAATGATCTTATCTAGATATTTAGTTATACAATATTCAATATAAATCATCTACCACTACATTTCATTTTATTTGTGTATAAACCATTCCAATGTCGAGCATTAGGAGATATTTTAACTATTATATTTTTCTTAGGTTTAAATCCCTTTTTGAAAATATGTGTTTCATTTATTTATTATATATCCATATAGTGAAATTTTCATCAAAGAGATAATGACGCCATGTTTTCAAATAATGATCCAAAACATCCAATTCCAATTTGTTCATTAGATAATTATTTTTAGTAATTCATAACATCCATGATGCATATTCTAGGACCTGATCTCATTGTATCAGGACATAGTTGAGTCTTGGGACAGATACATCACAATAGACCACATGATCTTTTCTTATTTATGGAAATATAATAATGTGTTCCAAACTAAAACTAGTGGTAATATTAAAAAATATTATTGATAATAATTAATCTACTTGAATAGAGTGAACTTTCTCATTAGCATTATTGTAGGATATGTGATATGTGAGAAGTCACGAAAAAAGTGGGGATTGTAACCTGATAATCCTATAAATATACATACCTTAAAGATGTTATTTGATGCTTTCCGAGATATTACAACTTTTATATTCTCAAGGTCTAGTAATATTCTTTTCTCAAAAATTATATTCCCAGGGAAGAAAACATCTTATTTCTAGAAATCATATTTTGAGGATTTTTCAGAAAATTAGTGTTCTTTTAAGGTACTCAACACAATCTCTAAATGCTCATCATGATATTTTTGAGTTTGATAGTACATGATAATCTCATCCCCAAATACCATAATGAAGGAATCTGGGTGACTTTAAATGACACAATTCACCAATTCCATGAAAACCAATGGTGAGTTTTTATGACCAAAGTGGATGATTAGATATTCATAATGATCATATTTACTTCTAATGGTTATCATTAGAATATACTCAATCTTAACCAAGATATGTTGATTTCTATATAGTATATCAATCTAAGTGAACCATTATTCTCCTTTCAATTGATCAAACACATTAACAATTCATATAATAGGATATCTATTATATATCTTAACATGATTTAGTCTATGATAATAATCATAGGGTTATAGAGAAGCATATTAATTCATTTTAAAAATAACTAGAGTAGTAAAAGGAGATGTACTTTGTCTTATGAAACATTTATTTCCATTTAATCTAATTAGACCTTCAATTCCCTAAATTATATTGGTATCATTCTATATGGTGGAAGTGAAATAGAATTTTTATTAAGAGTGGGATCAATTAAATATTATACATCCCTTTTAAGTGGAAAACAAGTGAAATTTTTAGTAACTTCATCAAGATACCAATCTACAATTGTAGTAAAATCCCTGGTCTCAGTTTTTTATTGGTACCCAATGTGAAAATGACCAATTAATAAGTAATAGTTCCAACCATTAGTAATAAATATTATAATATTACACCATTAACATTCCAATATCCTTTAAAGGGATATATCATCCCCTCAGGAGATGTAAAATTCATTCATCATGCATAAAAATTGATATGATATTTGAAATCAACTAACCAATCCATTCCCAGAATTAAATAAATTATATAAATTTCTATACCACAAAACACCTAAAAAATTAGACTCTATCAATGGTTAGATAAAAATATGTAAAATCAAATCCTCTACACTCTTTATACTTGATAGGAGTCTGAACACTCATCGCAGGTGGAATAATATCAATATGTAACCCCATTTTATTGATGACATAAGAATAGATAAAATAATAGGATATGCCTATATCTAAAAAGAACTTTCATAATATTTTAGTTAAGAAGAATGGTACCTAAACTAGTTAAAGGACCTAATTAAACCTCCATAATCATTATCTCAACATTGTATAACTTCTTAATCATTCATCAATTTCTGTATTTCTCTGTAATGGTTTAATTGTTTAAGGAGTGGATCTATTTCTTGAATCTTTGGGGATCGTTTAGTTTTGAGGATGATAACTATTATGATATGATCAACCATTCTAAGAATACTATTTTCAGACCCATGAGGGTTATTCATAATAATTTACTTTAGATTATTAAGGAAATAACATCAATTACTTCCCACATAATTATAGGGGTGGCATGCTTTGGGTTGTTATATATAATATCATTTCTTATGCTTAAATGAACCAAATTCAAAACATGTTGGATTTATAATGGGGAATGAAGGAATATTAATTAATATAGTTGATTGATCTATGATTCCTTTCCTCCCTATATGTAGGAATATTTCTTCAGCATGCTCTCAGAATTAAAGTTCCCACATGTACCTATATATGATGAACATGTTTCCTCCGGTAGAGCTTCCAATAACATCACTTTCCTTTACTATCTATTTATTAATCTTGTCTGTATAATCATTAATATAGAGTATAACTATATTTGAATAAATTTCTGGACATAGTATATATTTGATTATACACTTCTCAAGGGTCTAGCTAGTAGGCACTTCTGGAGAAAAACAAACTAAGTTTATAAACTTAGTTGTAAATCTTGTCACTAAAAACTTTTATTGCTCATGAATGAAGAAATCTATTGTTCTTGTTATTTTTAATATGATTGTGTAGAGTTTATTATTGAAAAATTATTTGAATCCTTCCCTTATAATTCCTTGTCTGAATTTTATTTCATATAAATATCTCACCATTGGTATAAGATCCTCCGCTATGTATAATGCTAACATCACCTTAAGATCAGATTAGATTCAATGGATATCAATGATTTAGTTTATTCTACAACACCATGCTTCTGAATTTTCAGGTTCTAAATCCACATGAATGATTGGTGTAATATTTTTATAAAACTTTATGTAATGATCCACTTATCATGGTTCATCACTTAAAATACCTTTATCAAAATATTGAAATACTTGTACAATTCTTTGAACAAGAAATTGGTCCACATGTGGTTTAGGTGTAGCCACATTTTCTACATCCACTTATTGTGGGTTTTTAGGTCATATAACTGATGAAATTTCTCTATATTAAGAACAAATTCACCACTTAGTCACCATTTAAATACTAAATATAGGGATTGGGTAATTCTAAATCATCAAATTAAGAAATCATTATAACTAGTTTTCATGAATCATCAAAAAAAATTATGGATTGCAGTCTTAGTGCGATGTCTAATTACTAACACATGATATGTTATACTCAAAATATAAAACCATTAAGATGGGGTGAAAATAATACTATAGGTGTCAATAAATAAATTTTTTACTCAAACTCTACTGGTAAAATTAAGATCATTATAAAGAGGTTAGCTATTTATTTTTATGCTATAAATTTCATGTTTTTAAGTATCCTATTTCCTTTATAAAATTCAAATATGATGTAATGGACAAACTTATACCATTTGTAAATACAACTCAAAATAAAATAACCAAAAAATATTAGGGTAGTAACAAAAATTGGAATAGCACACCCAACCAAAAAATGAAATACATCTAGATGAAGAAACACGGATGTGAAATCACTCTAACCACTCCACATAAACATAACTAAGATCTAACAACCATCCCTATAATGTACCATTATGATACTCCATTAGATAAATAATAGATCATTCATTTACCTATTCCATTATAAAGAATGTTTTCATATAAAATATGGTTCAAATATAAGGGGTGAGTATATAACCTAGTTGGAAATCCTCAAGATACTTCCCAAATCATGACACTAGGATAAGAACAATTTATCTGATGATTAAAAATTCAAATAGAACAAACTATGGTAAATCCAAAGTAGTTTACCAATTTAATTCAATTAAACTTAAGTCGAAGAAACATATCATCCATTTATTCCACTTAGTATACCCATTCCGCATTCTTACATATACAAACAGGCATGCATTCCACGGAAGTCCCAATACTCATGAGAAGTAACTCATCCATATATCAAGAAAATCATTTTTTATAATTATCTATGTTCCTCAAGAGAAAAAAACCCCTTTTATGAAGCCAACAAGGGTTTATTCAATGAATTATGAACTCACACCAACATAGTATGTAAATTTATCATATCAATATTTATTTTAAAATCAAAAAATACATTTTTATAATTTCATTAAACACCTCAAGGGTGTAAATCATGAATAATAGTTTAAAATGAATTGGAAAAAAAAGAATTTTCCATTATTAATATAAAAATAATTTTCTATAAAAAAGAATAAGGATAACATTTATAAATCCAATACCTAATGTTCTATAATGAGTGGAGAGAAAGAGATAATACACCTACCTCACAATGGATCTTATATAACATGATAGATCAAGTTATGACCTAGTGGATCTAGACTCCCTTTTCCATTCCTTCAGAAAATCCCAAAAATAATATTCCAAATGTGATTGATCAAATAGATCTGGTCATTACAACTCGGGTCAGATGTTCCATTCAATGAAAAATTAGTGGATATATAAAGTAAATATGAATGAGGAGAGTGTTGGAATCCTTATGTTTTAATGCTCACAAATCATGTTAATCGTGTTAATATTGTTTTACAACTCATGTTTAAACTCTCACAAGATCATGATTCAATCCTCCAAAATCTTGTTTGAATCCTGTAAACTATGCTTGATCTTGTTCTATTATGTTTCATTATACTAATGATTAATTATAATCCATTCTGTGAATATTAATTATTAAGAACACTTATAGATATTTGGCTAAGTCTAAAAAACCTTAAGTCTGCCACCAGTTCTAGATTTTGGAAAAGTACCAAACACTATGACTTAGACCCCATAATCCAGACACTGTGACTTAGACACCGTAACCTAGACACCGTTACTTAGACACCATAACCTAGACATCGTAACCCTAACACCATAACTAGTCCCAGATTTCATAAAGCCTATGACACCGGATCCTTGTTATCATTTCCAAGACATCGTAACAAGACACCATTTAGATATATAAAAAGGTATAGACACCATTACCTGAGACACTATGATCCTAACACTACATCTCTGCTACCGGTTCTAGATCTTAATACATATATGGCACTATGACTATCTCACTATGATAGTGCCACCATGACTATCTCACTGCTCAACGGAAAAGTAGAAGACATTGTTCCAACTGACAGCGTTTCAAAACAAACTTTGACATCATTCCTTAATCACTTTTCTATCTTTTTCAATTCAATTTAAAAGTTATTTATAATGGTCATATTTGAGTTATTAAATGACAATGATATAAAAAATGCTATTTTTTAGTCCTATCAACAGACAGTATGAGGAACGAGGTGTGGAGATAGTGCATTATATTGGCTCCAACACATGCACCAAAAATAAAAAATAAAAGCATGGCACTGGAGCATGAGAGTCGATATGTGGATTGTATGCAAGAAAAGAGAATATACATACACTGAAGAACGCACGAATAAATATTGGTTGAACTACTGTAGAACACAACCTCCCAACAGAATCTCTAAGAAGAACAAGAGTTATAATACACATCTCATCGAACTAGAAACCAGAACACAAGACCAACAATACTATGTTTTAAAAGAGGACTCATAAATCACATCTGATACATCCTACAAGTCCAAAGCTTCATAGAACAACACTCAGATCATTTCTAACCCTTTCTCATCATCTTTTCTATGTTTTGTACTATTTTTTTTAATTTTTGAGCAGTTTGTGTATCTATATTAAAACACAAACTTTATCCTGCATTAAACTATAGGATACAAGATATCCTCACTCAAATATCTTTTAAACACTTTTCTTCACCCACATATAAATGTGGAAGATGTTATGTGTGATCTGATTGTTTTTTTTCCCATGTATAATAGTGGATGAGGTCTTATGAGGTGGGCAGTCCTGTATACTATTGTTCACCTCTATCCAGGGTGTGGATCAAGTTTATTAATATATACTACTTGGTGTAAGCTAATCACCATGTGGAGTGGATTCGGTCTTGGCTTGAGACTGAACCAATTGTTTTAACCATTTTGTTTTTAAATTTAGTTTTTCTCTGTTTTAATTCATTTTCTTTTTGAAAACTAAATTTTACTTTGATAGTTAGTCTTGGATAGTAATTATAACTGTTTTTCCTTATTAGAGTGGTTTCAATAGTTTTATCAATATCTCATATTGATACTAATGAGAATTAATCAATCTTCTAAGAATATATTTGAACATTCAAACTATTATAATTTTATTACCTTGATTAATTGGCCTATTGAATTCTAAATTAGGGGAATCTTTTGAGTAAACTTTTTAACAGAAATTTTTATAGGAACTCAATTAACCCACCTCCCCCCCTCTTGAGTTTCCTACTCCAACAAATATTTGGTATCAAAGGAGTTTTTAAAATACCTATTTTAAAATTTTTAAATTATCAATATGTTTAAACTAGTTTTCAACTGTCATTTTAGTTGTGTTTTAAAGATCTCTAAATTTCTGTTAGTTCTAAATTTTTATTTCTTTAAAAATCTACACCTTATTCTTTTATTATGGATAATAGATTAGAAAATTGAATAAATTATGCACAATGTAAAATTAAAATGAAAATGAACTTATAAAGTATGGGTTTTGAAATTTGGTCTTCCAATATAGATGAATATAAGATTCCTGCTACTAATAGGCACACTTGGGAAGACCCAACTAAGACTTCTTATAACACTAATTACAAATCCATGAATGCCTTATATTGTTCTTTAAGAGATGAAGAATTTAACAGAATTTTTGTATGTAAAACATCCCATGAAGTTTGGGATACTTTGTCTGTTTCACATGAAGGAACCTATAGTGTTAAGAAAATGATACTTAACATATATAATTTTAAAAATGATAACTTTAAAATGAATCCTTATGAGCCTATTTATGACATGTATCTCAGGTTTAATGAAATTGTGAGTATTGTTATCTCTCTGGGAAGAGATGTCACATCCAATGAGAAAATTATGAGAATACTCATATGCTTACCAAATAGATGGAGAGGGGAAGTCTATCTCAATTAGATAATATTGTGATATTAGAAATCTTCCAGTCAAGGATCTTATAGGCAAGTTGATGATGTATGATGGTGAATTAAAAGTCAGTAAGAAGAGGAGGATGAACTGAAAAGTAAATATCTATCATTCAAGACTACTACCTCTAAACACAAGGAAAAGGAGAAATTAAATGACCCTACAGAAATTTCCAACAGTGAACAATCTTCATCTGATAGTGATGAGGAAATGGATCAATTAGATAGACGATTTAAGAAGTTTTATAGAAGAAATTAATTTTTCAGAAAGCCTAACTTCAAAGCAATATATGATCACAAGGGAAACTGAAAGAAGGATTGAGAAATAAGTGACAAATCTTATGAAATAGTCTGTTATGAATGCAAAAAAAACATATAAAGGCTGATTGTCTTAAGTTAAAATATAAGAATATATATGAGGACAAATATAAAAAGTATAAAAAGGCCATGAAGGAAAAATGGAGTGATTCTGAGGACAGTTCAAGTGACTCGAAGTATTCACATGATGAGAAGTCTGAAAAGAACAATATGTGTTTTTGGACTAACACATATGAGGTAACCTTTGAGTCTCCTGTACAAAATTTCTATTATTCTGGAGATAAAAGTGATTCTAAAAACATGACTAGTAAATAATTATTTTAATATTGTAGTATTCTTGAAGATACTTGTAATGAACTAAAATATAAGTATAAATCTTTGAAGAAATATCATGCATTGACCACTACTGTGAAATATAAACTTGCTATAGAGAAAGAGAAAATTGTTCAATTACATAAATATAACAATGAACTTAAGTAATATAATGAGAAATTGAAATAGGACCTAAAAAAATTACCAATAGAAAAATTGCTCTTATACAGATGCTTGGTAAACAAATTTCCTCTATATACACTACTAGTATAGGTTACCAACCTGGGAAAAGAAATCTCACCAAAAAAAAGTTTTTAACTAAATCTATAAAATCTGTTTTTATACCTAAAAGTGAAAATTCTTATGCTAGTTCATGTTCTGGAAGTCCTTCACTACATCTAGTTTTTTCGGACCAAATAGAGTCTATTTTTCAAATATGTTACAAAATGCTTATAGGAAACCCATGAAGCAGATGTGGGTTTCTAAAGCACTGATTACTAATGTTACTAGACCCAAACAAATCTAGGTACCAAAATCTATTTTTGTTTTATTATTTTGTAGGAAAGATGTAAGAAGAGTTCCTATAAAAGCTTATGGTACTTAGACAGTGGATGTTCAATACACATGATAGGAGATTACTCATGCTTCA
Source organism: Viscum album (assembly GCA_963277665.1). Lineage (NCBI taxonomy): Eukaryota > Viridiplantae > Streptophyta > Magnoliopsida > Santalales > Viscaceae > Viscum > Viscum album. The sequence goes on from OY728131.1 coordinate 124,994,005, forward strand.
AGAATTTAATAAATATTGATGGTGGGAATGTCACCTTTGGTGATAATGCTTAAGGAAAACTAATTGGCTTAGGCCAAATTGGTAACTCTAATTAATTTTTAATTTCTAAAGTACTTTTTTATGGACTGAAATATAATTTTCTTAGTATTTCACAACTCTGTGATGACAGTTTTCATGTTAAAATTTATAATGATTCTTGTGATGTTTTTAACTCTAAAAATAAACTAATATTTTATACTTTTAGAAATGAAAATGTTTCTGTTGTTAACTTATATTCTTTAATTTCTCAAAAAAAATCATGCTTAAGTGTATTTCACAAAGATAGGATTTGGCATAGAAGATTAGGACATTGTAATACACACTCCCTTAAAATCTTACTAGAAAAGGTTTAGTCAAGGACCTAACCAAACATGAGTTTCCAAATGACAAATTCAGTAATCCTTTTCAAAAGGGTAAACAACACAAAATATCTTCCAAACCAAAGAAAGAAGTTTCAACTTCTCATCCTCTCAATTTGGTTCACATGGATTTGTTTGGAACATCTATAGTTTCTAGTTTAAATGTGAAGTACTATGTTTATGTTTTTATAGATGACTATACTAGCTATACTTGGACATTATTCTTGGCTCACAACAGTGAAGCCTGATCTCATTTTACCAAGTATTCTAGGACTGTAGAAACTCTTAGTGGACTCAGGATAAAATCTCTAAGAAGTGACCATGTCCATGAGTTTTAAAATCAAGATTTTGAATCCTTTTTCTCACAAAATGGCTATAGTCATAACTTCTCAACCCCTAGGACACCTCAAAAAATGGAGTTATAGAAAGAAAAAATAGAACCTTATAATAAATATCTAGAACCATGCTCAGTGAGTATAACTTACCTATTTATTTTTGGGATGAAGTTTTCAATACAGTATGCTACATTATTAATAGAGTGTTAATCATACCCATTCTTAAAAGTACTCCTTATGAGTTGTGGAACAATAGAAAACCTGAGGTTAATTACTTAAAAGTTTTTGGTTGCAAAGAATATATTCTTAATAATAAGTATAATATTGATAAGTTTTCATCTAAAAGTGATGAAGGAATTTTTATAGGATATTAAATCTCTAGTAAAGCCTATTGAGTCTTTAACAAAAGAAAAAAATGTGTGGAAGAATCTGTACATGTCAAATTTGATGAAATAGATCCACATGAACCTAAGACATCCCTAGATAAAGGATGATATATCAAATCTGGACATCAATGTAAAATATTCTAACCATCTTATTAAGGAATATATTAAAAATTATAGTTCTAGAAATTCTGAGGATTCAATCCATAATGAACCCGAACCTATTGTAGAACCTGAAATTACAAGACCTTTTTTTTAGAGTTATTAGAACTCTTAAGAACCATCCTTTAGATGTTGTTGTTAGAGATTTAGATAAAGGAACACAAATAAGATATTCTCTTAGAAATAAGGTTGAACATCAAGCTTTCTTGTCACAACTTGAACCTAAAAACATCAATGATGCTACCCATGATGAGTTTTGGGTGATGGTTGTGTAAGAGGAGCTAAATAAGTTTGAAAGTAACAAAGTCTGTAAAATTTTGGATTGAACCAAAGACACCTTGACCATAGGCACTAAATTGGTGTTCAATAACAAAGTAGATAAAGATGGTAACATAGTTAGAAATAAAGCTAGATTGGTTGCACAAGGTTATAGTAAAGAATAATGAATTTACTATGAAGAAACCTTTTCACCAGTAGCTTAACTTGAATCCCTTATAATATTTATTTTATATGCATCACATCTAAATTTCAAGATATATAAAATGGATGTCAAAAGTGTATTCCTAAATGGGTATATAGTTTAGGATGTTTTTTTTTTGAATAACCCCCTAGTTTTACAAACCCTCATTTTCCAAATAATTGTTTATAATTAAAAAAAGGATTTATATGTTTTAAAGTAAGATCCAAGAGCTTGGTATGATAGAATTAGTAGTTTTTTATTTCCTATGGTTTTACAAAAGGTATAGTTGATCCTACTCTTTTCATAAAAAAAATTCTAATGTTGTTTTAGTTGTTAAAATCTATGCTGATGATATTATTTTTGGATCTTCAAGAAATTCTTTATGTACTGATTTTTCAAATATGATGAAAATAAAATTTGAAATGAGTTTAATGGATGAACTAAAATTCTTTTTTTCATTTCAAATCTTTCAAAATAAGGAAGGTATTATTTTAAATCAAAGAAAATATAGTAAAGATCCTCTAAAACGTTTTGGCCTCAATAGCACTAAAAGTAGTGATACTCCAATGAGCACTACATGTAAGTTAGATATTGATGAAAAAGGTAAATCTATTGATCAAACCACTTATAGAGGAATGATTGGAATTTTACACTACTTAACTGCTAGTCATCCTAATATTATGTTTAGTGTTTTCATGTGTGCATGTTTTCAAGAAAATCCTAAAGAATCTCATTTAAATTCTATTAAAATAATTATCAAATACCTCAAACATTCAACAAATTTAGAACTATTCTATCCTAGAGGACAATCATTTGACCTAGTTAGATATTCAGGTATTGATTTTGGTGGTTTTAAGTTAGATAGAAAATGCACCTTTAGAACATGTCACCTTTTTGTCAAGTCTCTAGTATCATGGTGTAGTAAGAAAAAAAATTATTTTGCATTATCTACTACCGAGGTTGAATACATCGCTACTGGTAGCTGTTGTGAACAAATTTTGTGGATGAAATATACATTATTAGACTATGGATATCAATTCGAACATGTGACCACAAATTGAGACAATACAAGTGCTATTAACATTTCAAAGAATCATGTGTCACACTCCAGGACAAAACATATTGATGTAATACATCACTTTTTGAGAGATAATTATCAAAATGGTGATATAACCTTGGAATTCATTGGAAATGAACATCATCTTGCTGATATATTCACTAAACCATTAAATTCTGAAAGGATAAATTACATCATACATGAATTAGGAATGATAAATTTTAAGTGAAAGGTTTACGGTCTAAAATTTACTATCTCACATTTACTATCTCACAGTTTATGGTTTAATGATTCATAGTTTCACAAGTTATTATCTTGGAATTATTGTATCACATTTACAGTCTCATAGTTACTATCTTACACTTTCTATCTCAATGATACGGTCACCCTATTTGGAGTCACACTGTAATGATGACACTGTAATGACCTGTTCCGGTCTCACCGTAATAACTTAGATTTCTATTTTTTTGAATTTTATTTCCCGTATCATTGTATTGATTATTTTATTGTTTTTATGATGAATATTTGTGTTTGAGAAATTTAGAATCCCTAAATGATAAAAACTCAATATTTTTTCTTTCAATCTTCTCTTCACTCGAGCAATTTACCCTCGAAATCAAAATATCTTTCTCTCAAACCTCCTACCCTCCTTCAAATCATTCTCCTTCTCAAACCTATGTTGGATACCTAGAATGAATCGACCTTGTTCATTGACTCCTGAGAAGTGAAGGTCTCAAAAGAAAGTAAAAAAGGGATCCAAAAATAATGCCTGAAGGATTGCTGAATCCAGGCCTTACTGAACGAATTATAGTACCAGAGAAAGAAGTATGTCTGAAGTGGCTTCTGGAAAGTAAGTCACTAGTTTTGAAAGTTTTGGATGAACAAGGATGGTTGAAATAGTTCCCTAAAGAGAATCGACCCATATATATATATGAATCTTGTATTCAATTTTTATCAGTATCTTCAGTTCTCCTATGAGTTGACAGATGATATCATTGTTATAAGTTGGATAAATAGACAAAGGTGTGCCTTTTCATCCAGGTTGTGGGCTTCCTGTCTTGAAATACTGCATGAGGGAATCTATGGGGATCATTAGCGAGGATCTCCTCCTCCTAGTGATGTATTTAACATAGAAGAGGCATTGAGAATCCTAACAAGAAATAAGAAGAGAAGAAGACCAATTTCTGCTGAGTTAGATGGAGAAACAAGGTTGTTGTTCAAGTTCATTCAAAATATTATTTTCCCAAATAAGGGAGATTTAGTAACCCTAAAGTATCAAGATGTATTTATGATACATATTATGAAAATTAACAACAATATCAACTTATTTAATTACATAATTCTATACATCAATGATAAGATCAAGACTACTTCGAAATCAACCTCCCTGTTTTATTCAAGATTTATTTCTGCAATATTGTATACCAAAGGAGTAGTTGGCCCAAATAAAGAATTTATTGGGGTTTATGAGTTTTTATCTCTAAAGATACACTCAAAAGGATGAAAATTAGTTGTAATACTTGGAAATAATCTTGGTTTTAAGAAAATGAAAGACTGTATGAGAAGTTCAATCCAATTGAGAATCCTTCAAGACCTAAGAAAAAATCTGACCCTGGTTTGGAACCAGATGAATTAGTTGGGTACTCAAGTGAAGAAGTAGAAGATGCAGAAGTTTCACTTGATGAAAGAACTATCTTATAGGAAGAAGTCAGTAGCCTACCTGACCCAATGGTTTTTGAAGAAGTAGTTGAAAAAAAATTTAGTTTCTTCTAAAGTGTTAGTGTTGAAAGAGAACCTACTGTTGAGGAAGAACTTTTTATTGAGGAAGGCCCTACTAATATGGAATAGTCAGAAGAATAAGATGAACCTGAAGTTATTCTTTATGCTAATTAAAGGATGTATAAATATTTTTAGTTATCTAAAGAAATTCATGAACCTTCCAGAATAGAAGATATAGAACTAGGCCAAGAGACTAAGTCCCTTAATCCCAACAGATAAGCACCTATTGAGGGGGAGAAAAATCTCGTTTTAGAAAGTAATCAAGTGAAAGATTATGTTGAGACAATCTATATTGACACCTTGTATAAATTCCCCGCCTAATTTTATTTCTCTGATTCTCGGTTGGCTTCGGTGATAGGAATGGATCTCACAACAGATTTTCAATTGAAACCTATTTTTATACCAGAATTAATACCTGCTAAGGAACCAAAGGTTGTTTTGGTTTCTACACCTGAGTTTTCACAAGAATCTCCTAGACTTGTAAGACATGATGATTTGAAAGTATTTGGTGAAATTATAATGGTTGGTTTTGAAAATATTTTGAAATATAAACCTACTCCTATAACTCATCTAAGTGAATAGGATGCTAGCATTCTCTTGGAAAATCTTATCTGGCAGACCCAACCAAGGATGTTGCATGAAATTCATGAAGTGAGTATTAAAAATCAATAATTAATTGAGGAAGTGAAATCTTTAAAATCTATCGTTGAGGAACTGAAGAAGGTTTTTGAAACTGTTGAACCCCATGTTGCTCGTTTCATCAAAAAAGATACTGACAAAATTTATAAAAATTTTGTGACTCAAATCCAACCTAATTTGGTCTCTATTGATGAGAATGTAGTTGCAAACAATGCTAAGTTGGAAATTGAAGTTCAAGGATTGGTATCCTTAATTAATGAGTTTCCAGGTGGTTTTAAGAACTCTTTTGAGACTATTCTCAAGAGGCTTTCTGCACCCTCTACACTCATTTTACCTCTTTCTTCATCTCTTATACTTGGTCAACCATATAAACTATTAGACAATGTGGTACTCAGAAAGGTGATTCAAGAAGAGCTTCAATCTTAAAAGGGTCAATCTATTCAGGAGAGCCTCTCCAAAATTGTTCCAAATAGTGACCAAGTCCATGACATGGTTCAACTATATTAAAAGGAATCATATATGACCTATAATAAAGTTAGAAAAAAGGTCAATTTCTACTTCAAGAGGATTTATACAAAGCACCAACTTACTAGTCATTTCAAGTACCTTGTGAAAAATCTTATAATGCCTCCTTTAACTCAAGATTTTAAGGACCAAGTGCATAAAATGAAAGAGTTCACGCCTAATTTGGAAATTTTTATTGAGAATAAGGATGATTTTGAAAGGTCTATGCAATATGGAGGTGAATTCATCATTGATTTTATCAATTTGTTTAAGCCTTATCTTCATGTGCAAAGAATTGAAATCGTAGCTTTTGCAGCTTCCCCTTTCTGGATTGGTTCAACCCATTCCTTCTCCACTCCCTTTGCTCTTGCTTCTTTGTTTATATCTCAGGATCTAAGCCAAATCAGACCTATCATTCTAGAGCAATCATTACCTACAACATCCACCAGACCAATACTTTCCCCTTCTGTTTTTGAAGGAGTGCCTCTTCCTTCTCTCACAATTGGATCCATCACTTCTACCACTTCTACCTCTACTCCTATGGATTCTCCTGATGTTTCTACCAAGGGAAAAGATAATACTGTTGACTCTGATGAGAAGTGAAGGATGTATTTTTGATAGATATTTTTTTTATTTTGACTTATTCTTGTAATGAACTTTATCTTTCTATCCAATAAAATTTTCCCTATTGTTGTTTATTTTCTTCATTGCCTTCTTTCAGTCTTTATTTCATTTTTATTATTCTCTTTTTAATAATCCCAAAAGGGGGAGAAATAAGAAAAGGTATTTATAAAAATAAAATATTCTTGGAAGTATCTCCATTATATATATATATATATATATATATTCTCAATATCTTTTTATGACATGATTTTTTATCATAAAAAAGGGGGATATTGATGGAATACTCATGTTTTAATGCTAACAAATCATGTTAATCATGTTAATCATGTTAATCTTGTTTTACAACTCATGTTTAAACTCTTACAGGATCCTGATTCAGAACCTTCCAAATCTTGTTTGAATATTGTAAACTATGATTGATCTTGTTATATTATATTTTATTATACTAATGCTTAATTCTAATCCATTCTGTGAATATTACTTCTTAATAAATTTTATAGATATTTGGTTAAGTTTAACAAACCGTAAGTCTGCCACTAGTTCCAGATTTTGGAAAAGCCCCAGACACCATGACTTAGACACCGTAACCCAGACACCGTGACTTAGACACCGTAACCCATACACCATAACTCTGAAACTATAACCAGTCCCATATTTCATAAATCATGTGACACTGGATCCTTTCTACCATTTCCAAGACATTGTAACAAGACATCGTTTAGAGATCTGACAAAGGACTAGACACTGTTACCTAAGATGTCATGATCCAGACACCACATTTGTGCTACCAGTTCCAGATCTCAATAAATCTATGTCATTGTGATTGTCTCACCATGAAAGTGGAACTATGACTATCTCATTGATCAAAGCCAAAGGAGAATACAATGTTCCAAGTGACACTGTTTTAAGGCAAACTATGCCACTATTCCTTTATCACTTTTCTATCTTTTTCAATTTCATTTAAAATTTATTTATAGCAGTCATATTTGAGTCATTAAATGACACTGATATAATAAATGCTCTTTTTAGTCCTATTACCAGATAGTACGAGCTATTAGGTGTGGATATAGTGCATCCTCTCGGATCCAACACATGCACCTAAAATAAAAAAGAAAAACATGGCACTGGATTAAGAGAGTCGAGTTGTGGATCACATGTAAGAAAAGAGAATATCCATACACTGAAGAACACACGAAGAACTCTCGACTAAAATTTTGTGGATCACAACCTCTCAACAGAATATCTAATAAGAACAAGATCTAAAATACACATCTCATCGAACTAGAAACTAGAACACGAGACCCACGATACTCTATTTTCACAAGAGGACTCAAAACCCACATCTGATACATCCTACAAGTCAAGATCTGTATAGAACAACACTTAGAGAATTTATAACCCTTTCTCATCATCTTTTCTCAGTTATGTACTGTTTTTATTAATTTTAGAGCAGTGTGTGTATCTATATTAAAACACACATTGTCTCCTGCATTAAACATAAGGATACAAGATATCCTCACTTAAATATATTTTCAACACTTTTCTTCACCCACGTATAACTGTGGAAGAGGTCTTGTGTGACCTGGTTGTTTGTTTTCCCATGTAGAATAGTGGAAGAGGTCTCGTGACCTAGATAGTCTTTTATACTATTGTTAACCCCGATATAGGGTGTGGATCAAGTTTATTAATATAAAATTCTTAGTGGAAGTTGATCACTAAGTGGAGTGGATTAGGTCTTGTCTTGAGACTGAACCACTTGTTTTAACCATTGTGTTTTTAAATTTAGTCTTTCTTTTTTTTAATTCATTTTCTTTTTGAAAACTAAATTTTACTTTGAAATTTAGTATTGGGTGGTATTTATAACAATTTTTCCTTATTAGAGTGGTTTCAAAAGTTGTATCAATATCTCATATTGATACTACTAAGAATTAATAAATCTTATAACAATCTATTTGAATAGTCAAACTATTATAATTTTATTATATTGATTAATTGGCCTGTTGAATTTTCAATTGGGGTAATATTTTAAGTAAACGTTTTAACATAAATTTTTATAGGAAATAAATTCACCCCCCCCCCTCTTGAGTGTCCTACTCTAACCAACAGAAAGGATGGATCTCTTACCTTCAATATCAATGATCCAATGCACTTTGATCTATGTAAATTGGGCTCCAAATAGGATAGAGTCTCCAAAACCTACTAATAGAGAGATGAAGGTAAAGAGAATAGGACGAGGAAGAATTAATGATAGTTTTTTGGAAAGTGTCAAGTTTGAAATAAAATATTGGGATATAATTTATGAAATCACATGGTTAAGTTGATTGTTTTACCAAATAGTGTGCCCACTGTGTGGGAACCAAGGTCCCAAAACACTAATGTTGCATAGTTTTCCAATGTTGTTTAATAAAACATGCGACAACCATGTGAAATGCCTATGTCCCATATCACATGGATTCTAAGGAAATCATCATGATTTACCATAACCGCCCACCAATAATGTATCTCTCAGTGGACTCTCTCACGATGTCGCACAGTTACCTAGGGAATTCACTTGGTTTCCCCTGACTATTCCCAAACCATGAATCACTATAAAACCCTCAAAAATAGTTCAAAACCAAGAAGAAACTCCCTAAGACTATGACTAAAAATTCATAGCTCAAAAATTGACAATAAAACATAAATTGCCTCAAAACAGTAGTGTTACATCGATGAATATTTGGACATTATTAATATTTTTATTTGTAGGAAGGATGTAATATGGGATAAGATGAAAAATACTTGTAAAAAGTTTCTAATGGAATTTGGTTGATTTTTGTGTCCAAAAATAGGGTTTCAAGAGTTATGATGTGCTGGTATTTTATTTAATGATTAATAAGCTTTAAGAATTATCATATGTACAGAATTTTTCATACCCCTTTGATGTAACATCCACAAATGATAAAGGGTTAAATGACCAAATGATATGACTCATGTCAACAAGGTGCACCTTCCTTTTTGGGAGCCTACCTGATTAGAACTCCACAGTTTAGCATGCTTGTCCTGGAGTAGTGATCAGGATGGGTAACCTCCAGGGAAGTTTCTCAGGGTGTGTGTGAGTGAGGAAAAAGCACACAGGAAAGGACATGTGTTGGCCTGTGGGGACAATCATTAGTCAGATGACCCATTAAGGCACGTGGGTGGACCCTGGGGTGGGCCCCACGTGTCTGTGGGGAAACTGGTGGTACCTGGTGGGCCAAGACCTGACGGCCATGTTAAGGTGGGGTGGTTGTACTGTCACCGGGGCCCAGTTGTTACATTTGGTATTAGAGGTGGTACCCAGCCTTAAGTGCAGTGCACTACCTGGGTTGAGATGTAAGGCCCACAACGAGAACGTTGTGCTCTAAAGGTGGGGTGATTGTAACATCTCCAAATGATAAAGGGTTAAATGACTAAATAATATGACTCATGTCAACAAGGTGCACCTTCCTTTTTGGGAGCCTACCTGATTAGAACTCCACAGTTAAGCGTACTTGGCCTGGAGTAGTGATCAGGATGGGTGATTTCCTTGGAAGTTTCTTAGGGTGTGTGTGAGTGAGGACAAAGCATACTAGAAAGGACATGTGTTGGCCTATGGGGACAATCATTAGTCAGATGACCCGTTAAGGCGTGTGGGTGGACCCTGGGGTGGGCCCCATGTGTCTGCGGGGCAATTGGTGGTACCAGGTGGTCCAAGACCCGAAGGCCATGTTAAGGCGGGGTGGTTGTGTTGTCACTGGGGCCCAGTTGTTACATTTGAGGCCTTATCTAATTATATTCAAAGGTTATTAATGACATTTTGGGTGAAGTTTATTGGTTTTTAGGAATAATGCATCATTGAAGTATATATAACCATTTAGATTAATATATTCTTTGATGGTGATGTAATTATGGTTAATTTAGAAAAAATGTTATTATATTTTTGGGACCATGTGTTTTATCATATATATAACCAAGGGACTAAAAAGTTTTTTGTAATTAGTTGGTTACAATTATTTTTGAATATGTTCATTATATTTTTGGGAACATTATACAAAATGTGGTAAATGGGAAATTATTAGCTATATAGGATTTTATGTCAAAGTGGTTAATATTAGTTGAGGAATAAATATTGAGTTAGATTTGGAATTATATATGATTTCATTATGTATTTATGGTGATATAGATTATTTTTGTAAAATATTAGCATATTTTAGAGATTATATTATTTTGAATTATAGATTTTTGTCTTCATGACTTCTTGAGTGATTAATATTGTTTGGAGATAAATGTTTCGTTTATTTTGGAATAATGTATGATGAAATCATTGTAATATTTGGGTTTAAAACTTTTTCTATAATATTTTGAGGATTTTTAGTGTTTATTTATTTTTGTAATTATTTAAATTGAACATTGGGTGTTATTGTTATGGTTATATAGATTAATGTTTCTTTATATGAAGTTTTATTCATAATAGGTATTACATTAACTTACATTAACCCATTTGTTATTGGTAAATTTATAAAGACCTGAGGAATAAAATTTCATCCCTTTTGGTTCTTTTGAAATATTAAAAGTCAATTATAGTGTTCAGGAATGAAAAATTCATTATGGTTATTTATCAATTTGAATTTGAGATAAAGCTTTTGTTCCCAGGTAGGATCAATACCACTAAGGGGGTGAATCTGTGGTTCCTTTTTCTTTTATAAGAAAGTTTCTTAACTTTTTTAGTAAAAAATTATTAACCTATGAAACCTATTAAAGTTATGATACACTCAAATAAAACTTCTCAACCTCACCTTTCATGTGCAACAAATATAAATATAAGTAAGAACACTATATTAACAAGGTTCGATACAATGACCTACTCCTTACCATGTTGGATAGTCCCACCAACATGGATTCCTTCACAATATTAGTTATAGAATAAAAATGAAAAAATTAGTGAACAATTATACAATCCTAGTAGAAAATTTCCTTTTATAGTTAGTTATACCCCCAACAATCCTTTTTAGTATCCACTTTTCCACAGTTAGTTATACACCCCAGAAAAAAAAAATCAAGCCTTTTTAGTAATTGGTAAGTACCCATAGTTACATGATTCACATTCCTTCTTCTTTTCTAATTCACTTAATAAATTATTCACTTCCTCCAAAGGTAATGTGTATCAAACTTTACCTACATACAATCATCAAGAACTTCAAAAAATATCAAAGGAACTTGTTCGTCTTGAAACTTCTTCCAAAAACGTAGCACGAAAATCTTCCTTATAAACATCAATCTGATCAGCCTCAGTCTAGTAACATCTTTCTGATGGTTTCCATCCCATTGGCCTTAGTCCAATTTTCTTTTTTCTCTTTCCTCTTCAATTGATTTGAAACTCAATCAGAAACTCACAATTCCTCTATTCGATGGAACTCGGTCCAATGAACCTTGCTCCAATGGATATCACTCATATGGGCTCACTCTATTGGAATTTATCCAATGAAGAATCATCCATTGGAACTTTCTATAATGATCAGATTTAACCTCATTTAGGTGTACTTTCTTTTATTGAACTTCCTCAGCATCAACCTAGAAAAAAAATTCTAGTTGGAAACTCAATACCTGAGAAAACAAACATCATAGATCTCGGTGCATATTAACATTTAAAGTTTCACACACTTTATAAATGTATTATGATCTCATTTTATAGTCACCCTAGAATAGTGAATTCAAGAAAACCAATTTCACTTCCCAGTTAACAAAATTCATAAATCCAAAATTTACCATTCATTTAAGTCTTCATCTTTGACTTCTTCAAATCCTAATAATACTTTTGTGAGATTCTCAAATCTTCTGAACTATTAATGCTACTTCAAGTTTATAAACATTTCTTCAGTCCGATTCTTTATTATGATTCTTCATTATGATAAAAATATATATAAGTCTCAAGATTTCCCATTATGATGACCTCTTGTAAATATTGAAAGTCTTCTCATATGGATATCTTGTATTAACTATTTATTAGTACATATGAAATTTCTTCAGAGTATCTCTCCTTTTCTTCAATTTCTCACACCAATGATCATATGTACAATGAAGTTCTACAACTGATGACTTCATCGATGTCAACATTCTTCTGATAGATCAGTCTCTGCTTTACTATTATGAATTGTTTTTAGTGTGAGTTTGATGATTTTTCCCCTCATTTTGAGATAATAAATAATTTTTTTCTTTTGATCTTTACCCATTTATAATGGAAAAAGTATGAATTCTTATTTTATTGACCCAATTTAAATACAATTCAACATTTCTCAAATATTCTACCTCTTATAAAAACTTTTCATCTGATATAAAAAGAATACCTATAGTAGGAGTCTGTGTAAAAATTCATTACGATGGATCAATGTCGGTAATGACTTCTTTTTTTAGCACAATCATTCTTCCATCATTTTGATATTGTCACACTGATGATTCTCATACTGAAAATCTTTATCCTTCTATGTTTAGTGTTCCTCACATTGATGATCACCAACAAGAATACTTCACATCGTATTCTCCTCACCTTTACAAACTTCAGTTTCTAACATGACTTCCTCATAACATTGAGAATGTTCATGTTATACATAGCATCTCCTGACTTATTGGGGAAAGTATTGTAACTTCTCATTCTTCCGAAAACTTATTTCATTCTAACTGAGCCTCAGTACAATTAGAAGTACCATCTCTCCCCCTTTCCTTTATAAAGATATCATTACAAGTTTTCTAGATAACTTATGATTTATGAAATATGAAACAGTAAAACATCATCAGATTCACATTGGAGCTAGGAAGACTCCGGTATATATTATCATTATGATCTTCATTTCATTCCATACTTAATAATATTTCCAACATCTTTGGTGTTTCTATCAACATTCAAATATTATGGATCATATTCAATGACTCATGTCGACGATCTGGGTTTGATTCTTCATACCAATTTCCTGGGTTTGAAAACAAAAAACCTCTTCTTTTATCAACTTCTAACATCCATTATCTATTGAAAAAAAATACAACCAAAACACAACTTGGGCCTAGAAAAATTAGATATGGAAAATAGATCAATGCACAACCAAAGGTTAAAATTGTGCTTGTGGAAGGAAAATAATTCAAGTATATTTTCTATTTTTTATATATATTGATGGTAAATTAATTCCTAAAATAAAGAAAGATGAAGATAAATATATTGATTCATAGCTGTAAAATAGTTCTCATCTATCATGGTATGCTTTTAGAAATGTAGTATGAGTTTCATAATGGTACATACATTGATTTATAAATATTTAATTAAGAAATAATAAGTGTCCTATTAGTAAATTTGAAATTACTTTTCTATATTTGAGATCATAACTATATCAATATAAATTCATTTGGTAAGAACAAATTAAAAATTTCAAGACTCATTTTATTTAGGGGTGATAATTTAGTACTATAATAATTTAATTTGTAATTCTTTTTTAAATAATAAATTTTTTAATAGATTACATTACATATAGAACCAAACTAAAATGGGTCATGAAAAATTATGATCAAAATTTTGTAAGTTTAAATAGATTAATAAATTATGACACTAACATTGTATTATTTTTTTATTGATGAAATTTAATGATAGGAAATAAATAATTAATGTGATAGTATTAAAATCATTAAATTTTAAAAGGGGTGTTTTTAAATGAATTTTTTTCAAGTGTTTTGTATTTTAATAAATTGATCGCTCTTAAATTAATTTTTTTTATGAATTATTTAATTAATAATATATTAATTATAAATTTATATGACATAATATTATGAGCACTTAATGTTTAAAATGATCATTCTTCTATAAAAAGAATCTTTTATTTATATCTTTTATTTTAATTTAAAAATAAATTTATTATTTTCATAAATTTAATTTTATGAAATGAATTTTATTTCCATATTCAAAATATTAAAATTTTATTGAGGGTGATATTTTTTTATTTTTTAAATTAGTTTATTTTTTAATGAATAGTAAAAAATATAGATTTTAAAAATACTGTCACTATTATTACATTATAATGATAGAATAATTACTTGAAAGTTTATAAAAAATAATATTGGAAAAATATTGACTAATAATTAGTATAATCCATTTAAATATATACTTTTGAACTTATAAATCTATGTTTTCCATTTTGAAAATCTATGTAATGTTTTTATTCAAAAAAATGGTTCTTTTGTTTTAATCATGCATCCATGAGGATCCTTTTGGTTTTGTTTGTTTTAAAATTTAAATAATTACCCTTGGATTAAACATAATCTAATTAAATCTATGTGAATCATCATTTTACGATATTTTTGTATAAAGTCCTTTTTATGTTTATAAAGGGAATTTTTCTAAAAATGATTTTTCCTTGCATTTTGTTAAATCATATTAATCATAACTTTTAACAATTATAAAAATTGAATCATGGAAATTTTATTCCATATTTCGGATCATCATTTTCTAAATTTATAGTGATTTCAATTTGAGTTTTTTTCATAACTAATAGTTACCATGGAAAAAGTTTGTCATTATGGTAAAAGTTAAATGGTTTAACGAGGGGGTTAAACTAATATATGGGAATTAAAATATCTAAAAAACATTTATAAATTTAATTGATGCAGTTTATTTATAAATTAAATTATAATACTACCAAAATTGGACTAAATTAGACCCAGTTTCCATGATAAATTGATTTATTTTATTTAAACGTTATAAATATTTAAAAAAGGTATCACTCCCCTCACTTATAAAAGGAAACCTCCTCTCCTCATAAATAAACGCAACAAAACCACCCTTATCTCAACCAATATCTACCCAAATATCATCTCAATTCCTTTATCCATGACCTGGAGTTATTGGTTGTAACACCCCAAAAAATCAATCTCAAAGATTAATAAGCTCAATAACTTTCTTAACACACAACAGAAAGGTTTAAGTGAATTTCAATATACTAGAAAAATTTTATTTTTAAAATATTATCATTATAACCAAGAAATTGAATTTATGGGTATTAATAAGAGTAATTTAATTATTAAATATATTTATAATGTTCATACTTAATACAAATTCACTAATTAATGCATATAAAATAAGAAATCAATTTTTAAGGAATTCATTTTGTTCTTCAAAAAATTGTTTTTTTTAATTATTTTTCTTATTTTTTGTTGGAATATAGTATGATTAATTTATACCACATTTAAAAATTATATTTTATAAAAATGATATAATTTTTTTAAATCATCATATTTAAATTAGTATAAAGTTAAATTTTTGGATTTTTTTCTAAATAGTAAAAAATAAAGATTTTATAGAAAAATGAATTTTCCATTCATGTATTTACAAAGAAACATTTTGTTTTAAATTTATTTTAATATTTAATTTGTTATTTTTAATACTAATTATCTAACTAATTTCATTCAATTGAAATTATTCTTAATTTTAGTATAAAATAAATTATATAATTAATAATGCATTTGCTTAAAAACCTATTTTTTGTCGTTTTTTATATGTTTATATTAACAGAAATTTCTTCCACCAATAGGGATTTAATTTGAAAAAATAGATTCTACATTTTTAATTATCATCTATAAATTTGTTAAAGAGGTCAAATTTATTTTTGGTCATAATTAATAGTGACCTTTGTAAAAAAATGTCGTCACTATTATAAGGGTAAAACAAGTAAAAAGGTTAAAACTATATGATAATACTTCAAAATAGTTAATAAGAATTGATATATTTAATTTTAGGATTTTAATTTTACTAAACCCTTTGAATATTCAAATTTATGTCATTATTGTTCCTATATCCTTTGATAATGACCTTTATATTTTTGTAAGTGAAGAAATTTTCCAAAATGTTTCTTTCTTGATTTTAATATCTATAATATTTCATGATAGGGATAAAAATAAATTATTAAAGGTTGTGAATGTTTATTTTTAAAATCAATAATTTTTTTACTATGTTATATTACTTTTAACTTTTATTTATCAAATAATTACATTAAATTCTTATGAAATAACGACACAATGTTTGTGCAAGTTATAGAATAATCAAGTAAAAGATTTTATGTACCTAAAAAGGAATAATTTTTTGGTGATATATGGTATTACAATAATTTTTTTTATAAATATAATTTTTAGTGATTTTTTAAAATTTTATTTGCTAATCATATTACTATCTTTATTTTTTAAAAGTCAACTATATGAATACTCATGAAACTGAATTTAATAGTTTCATATGTTAAATAATATTTTATTAAATAAATTTAAATTCATAAGAAATATTATATTTAATAAAATTAATTTTTTATGGTCTATAATATCAATAATTATCAACTTATGTGTCACATGTTCCTTTATAGTAACTTTATTGACTCTTAATGTGTAAAAACATTAATATCATGATAATTGTCAAAAGGGTTTATGAGGGTTAAAACTAAGAGATAAGGGTTAAAAATCACATAAACTTGTCTAAATATTATTTTATAAGATTATTTAGATATATAATAATCTTATATTCCAAATATATAAATTTCTAGGAACTATATAATGAAAATTAATTTATATTAATTCTATACTTTAAGTAATTTCAAGGGTTCCCCTCTCCTCTGTTATATAAGGAAATAACCTCTCCTCTATTCGTCACACATATTGAGCCACATATCATGAAAAAAAAACTACCAAAATAACTTATTAAATTACTTATACAAATTATATTTGTGATTTTATTATTATAAGTCCATCCCTAGTGTCTCAAAGGAGAGATCCAAAGGAGGTTCCTCTAAGAGGAGGTAATTGTCTTAAACGAGTGTTTTCATTTTGCCTCTTCTTCTACCTCATCAAACTCTATCCTAACCATTCCAATATAATTACATCAGTATATCCAATATACAAAATGTATATTATGTTAATTTAAAATTAATATTCATCTCTTTTTTCAATCAAATGTGAAATAAAATTATTGCTTATGCGTATGTGTGGATTACCACCTCCAAAAAGAGATGTCATTCACTTTCCCTCAATTCATCACAAAGAAATTTATAATGATATTTTTAATATCTATATATATGATATTTATGATATTATGTTTTTTATTTAAATGGTAGTTATTATTTATATTTATTTTATTTCATCCATAAAAAATCAAAACATTACTCATGTGTATATACAAGATCGATGGATCCCCACTCCCCTGGCGTGGAGTTCCCCTCACCTAGGGTTCCCTGATCCTTGAGGTAAAGTAGATCTTTGATCTTATTATTTGAAAAAATGCTTCTTGACCTCTCTCGCTGCTGTTGTTTTTGGTTCTCTCGTACTATTTATCTTGGTGGTCAGATCGGGTGCTAGCGAGCTTGATAGTACCAAAAATGGGTTTGAGTGGAATCTTCTCTCACATGATTACTCCTTGTTATGCTTCGATCTCCATGCCTTCTCCATCTACGAACTTCTTCAGTTCGACCTTTTTTGGTCCATTCACTGTGTTTTATTGCTATTTTCAAAGGTTTGAGGCTCTTTCTCCTACATGCTCTCATATCTTAAAAAATATGAGTCCTCTGGTGGGGTTAGATGTTTTCAGGATGAATTTCCATCCTGTGATCTTGTTGGTGGTGTGGCAGACTGGACTACACTTGTGGTTGTGTTGGGATTCTCCTTCCCTGGTTCTTCCTAATCCAGGCATCTTTGATGGATCGTCCCTCATGGGTCGGGTGTGGTGGTAATCTGTTTTAGGTGGTGGTCAACCGGTATGGGTTTCTCATCTGGAAACATACTTAAGATATGAATATGTATTCCTAGTGGTGGTTGGATATTTATTTCAATGGAGACTTTGGATCATTTTGATGATTGACTGGATGCACCTGTGATCTTCTGTAGCCACTGCAGTTGGATTTGTGATCGGTTCTCATTGGTCCCTTGGCTTTGGTTGACGGATGTCAAAGTGGATTGATGTTTTTTCATGTGAGGTATGGCTTACTTTGTGTACTTTTTTTTCTTTTCATTGTTCTCTATTGTATTTGGTTAACTGATAGTAGATTATTGTAAGGGTTTGGAATTATGTTTCATCGCATTTGGATATAGTTCTACTTTTTCTTGTACTGTTGGGTGGGAAGCCTCGACTGAGGGATGGTTGTTTTGACACCCAGCATCCAGTCATCTTTATTTTAGGGATAGAAGGGTTCCTTGTTTTAATTTTTTGCAGTGTTTTTGGTTTTGATTTTTGTTGCATCAGGTTACTTGTTGTGAGTTTTTCACTAGCATTGTCGGGTGAGCGTCTCGAAAGAGAGATAGATGTGTTGTAATATATCACCAGGTTCTCCCTCTGTATTTTTATGTGTGTGGGAGGAGTTCCATACCTTGTTGTGCTGCCATTATGGTACAACCTCTTGGCAGGGGGCAGAATTTCTATTTGAACAATTGCACTGTTTTAACTTCATTCAGGGGGGCGATGAAACTTTTTCCTTCACTTTCTTGTCATTTTATCTTTGTTGATCAATTTTTCTATCCTCCATTTTTGTTTGATTAGATAATTCCATGATTTTTAATGGGTTACCTTTCACCCCATTTTTCAAAAGAGGATTTCATGCTTGTTTAAATGATGGGGGCTTGTGCCTCAACTTTCTTAAGAAAACTCATGTGTATATACATACTATCATCTCTATGAATTGGGTAATTCATTTTTCTATCTCTAATTTATATTGAAAGTTTTAAATTTGTATAAAATTAATATATATGATATTTAAATAATTATTAAAATTATTTAGATGATGGAATAATGATAAATATTAAAGGACCGAAACTTCCAAACCAAATTTTACATGAAAAATGAAACCATTAACACCCAAAATGATAAAATTAATAAATATTTATTGATAAATTTGTGTTTAAATATTATAATTTCATCATATATGATATTATAATTATTTATATTATTTCTTATAGAATTATAATAAATTAAAATTTATTATACATGAGGATAGATCACTTAAAAAACATATGAGATCTTAGAAAAGGGTTTCTCTTCTCACTTTTATTTCTGTGAGAAATATTCCATATTCACCACTTTTTTATTTCATGGGTTCTATATAATTCCCATTTTATACTATATAATATTAATATATTAGATTCATGATATTTAACATTTAATTTCAAATTATTTCTTTTATGGGGGTTTTGATTCAATGGTTACCAAAGTAGTAAGGGTCTATGTTACAATCTCATTTATTTTCAGGATTATTTATCATAAATTTATTTTGAGAAAAATTATATGTATCATTTACATTAAAAAACTTCTATTTAATTCTTCTATAGTTACTTCAGTATTTTGTTCTATATTAATTCAAATTTATTCTCTTTGATAATTAAAATTATTGAGAAAAAAAATTAAATAAAATTCGACCTTATTTTCTCTTTAGTCGATAAAATGTTTCTTCCATATCCATAATCTTAAAAAAATATGAAATTCCATACATACTTAATGTTTTTTTAAATGGTAATTTTCACAACCTTTTACTTTATTTTAGAATGTTTAAAATGGATTTTTTTGAAGTGTTTTCCAAATATGTCTTTTTTCATTTTTACAAAAGTGTGAATGAAAGTTTTTCTTTTCACATACACCACATGAAAAAAAAATTCCTTATATTATGAATTTTCATTTATTTGTAACATAATTTACAGGATTCCGTGGTTATTTTCAAAGAAAATTATTTTCTTAATATTCTGGGAATTTTTTGTTAATATTTTATCAAATCCAAAGGATATTTTATCATGTTTTCAAAGAAAGGATCGAATAACCTTTTGAAGGTATTTTTCATCTATATAAACATTATTTAAGGATTATTATAATTTTTTGGGGATTTTATAATATGATATCATCCATATTATTTCTATTTATGTATTATGATGATGATGGTTCAAAGTTGATTCTATGAAACATGATTTTTTCCATGTGTTAACTATGTTATAATAAAATATTTATGAAACCTACTTATTTTCCATGAGTTTTTCGGTGAGGAAATAATTTTTGAAACTTGTTTCATTTCCATAAGTTATGATATAAAGAATTAATGAATATTTTTTTGATCTTTTATCACACTTATTGTTTAAGGTTATGTGATGGGTGGGACTAGAATTATATAGATCTCAAATGCATTGGGTAAGGTTTGATATCTCATGAGATAAGTATGTTATGTGTGAACCTGATTTTATATTTAAAAAATTATGTGTAGACCAAGTATCATTTCTGTAAGTTAATCTATTAACCTTCTTTCATGTTCATAAGTGTATTTGTAGACCAGGTTTCATGTCTATAAGTTTATACATGTACCTGGTTTCATGTTCATACATTTATACAACATCTTGATTCATGTCCTTTTTCAATATGTGAACCTATTACTTTATATTGATGTTCACAATGTTATAATCTTATGTTTTGACACATTCCTATGATTATGATATGCCCTCATTCACCATGATGTAATAATCCTGATTTTAAACTATTATGAATTTTATCATTTGTTATGACAACCCCTCATTCCATGACTCATGATTAAAGATATTTAATTTATTGGGTATGACATTATTATATTATGATAATGTCCTTATAGCATTATTCTCATGTATGGTAATTGATTGATATCTCTTATGTTTACCCTTAATGATCATCTGAGCTTACCCTTTCTTATTCTTCCATTTCACCCATGTTATAAAGAAGGATTTTAAGTATGGTATGCCAAAGTAATGTACTATAATAGAATAACGTTCAGGGAGATGTTAAAGATCATTTATGTACCGAATTTTTATGTATTCAAGTTTTTTAAAGACACTAACCCATTATGATTCTGGAAAGTATCTTAATGATATGTAATGAATTTTTATCTAATAATATGTAATATTTATATCGGAAATGCTTGGATCACCTTAGTTGGTATCAGATCTGGGTTTGGTTATTTTTGGAAATTAAGATTAAAAAACATTAGAAAACCCATGGGGATACATATATATATAATATAACATCCTAAAGTGTTGGTAAAGTATATATTATGATTTTTTATTAAAAAAAATCCCTGACTATATACTAGCAAGTGGATTAAGTTTTTTCACATATGATTCTAATGGTAACAAATCTGAAATGGGTGGATTGGTTTTTAACATAATCATCACTGATGCATGATTAGTAGGCCTAAGATTAAAAACATGTCTATAAACTCCCTAGGGATACACATAGGTTAATTAAAAATTTCTTTATAAACCATTAAGAAGGATTTTAATATAAAATGACCATGAATAACATAGGGTAAAATCTAAGGTGTCGTAGAGAGAAAATAAGGTGTAATGATTCAGAAATCCTATGAATGATTTTTCATGATTATTTTATTTCTTAATATGATAATTGTTTCTATCATAATTCATTTTGGTTTAATTTAATGGATAAAACTAGGAGGAATAATTTTAATGGTGAATGTGATGGATAATAGAATTATTATTTTCATAAGCAACTAAATAAAATAAAATCTTGAATGAAAACCCTAGTGATCAAACCTAATCAGTTATATCATTATATGGTTAATAACCATAACATGGGTTAGTTTAATAAAACACATAATAATATAAAAATTGATTTCCATGGAAGTTAATTTGATGGTGATAATGGAGGAAAGGAGATTCATCTTCCTATATGATGAGAATGTGGTCAAAAAATCAAGGGAATGTCTCAAAGGAACAAGAAGAAGTTTTGTACAAGGAAAAGAAGGGAATAAAGAAACTAATTTCCATAGAAAAATTATGAGTTAAATGGATGGAAATAAAGTATATCCCAAGGTACCATTTATATTTCAATGTATTATATATGGGTAACTTGGGAATTATCTGAGTCAGTGGACTAACTTTTAGACCCTAGAAGGGCCTATGTTATACAAATTTTTAAAGTGAAATGATTAAAGTTTTTATGTATTGAAATTTTATAATTATTTTAAAGAAGTGTCTTATCAATTTTATTTTGGTTTTTAAAATCATGAAACATCTAAGTATTTTTAAGAATTAGTATTTCTTAAGGATTTCCAATAATTTTATTAATGGTTCCGGCAAACCAGAAAATTTTTTTAGTGGTAACGGTGTATTTTTTGAAAACATGTGATCAAGGGATAGATAACCCGTAATATATTTCTGATATTCAGATAATAATTTTTATTTGGGATAATGAGATAATTTATAAGGATAAAGTAAATTGGATAGTATTGGTGACCTTGAAAATGATTAGTTAGAGTGATTTTTGTTATCTTGGTTGAAGTTTATTGCATTTTTAGATTTATGGAATATATTTGATAGTATGGTATTTTATTTTAATACAAATGATAGAGTTAATTTATGTAAGTATATATGTTTTTATTTTGGTTTTATAGTTATTTATATCATTTTAATTTTTTAGGAGAATGTATAATCAGGGTAATATTGTGTTTATTATATGAAATTAGCATCTCCTTTATGTTGTTTGGGTATTAAAGTTATGTTGATATTTTAAATTTTTTCATTCTTTCTTGGTTTTGAATACCAGATAATAATTCTTTTGGGAGTTTTGTAATTTAAAAGTTTTTGGAAGGAATTAAGTATATCATTGGGTATTATTATTGAAATCATTGAGAAAAATATTTTGAATGATAGTTTATTCACATTAGTTAACATAAAATATACTAAAAAAATTTAGTTTTAGAAACTGAATAGAAATAAGAGTATCTTTTCAACCTTTAATGGATCTTAATATCTATTAGAAGTTTCTTTTAGGGCTTCGGGCATGAAAAATTCCAATAGTTAATTAATCTTTGGAATGTGAAATGAAAAGAAGTGAAAACTAATTAAAAAATGCAACCAATAGATGAAATTATGAAATCATGTAGGTATATTTTCTCAAATTCCATTGTAAAATAATTCATCAAATTTGGGAATGGGATCTTGAAAATAAAAATTATTTTCCTCTTATAGTCATTCCTAATGAATTAGTATTCTTTTCATGCCTCATAATTTTATGTTTTTTGTGTTCATTAACTTTATAATGAACACATTATGTATATCTCTCTATTAGTCTTTAGAAATTATTTTTCTCCTACATGTCCATATTTTAAATTCCAACTATTGTTCCCCTTATCTAGAAATATCATTGTGGTTTTTTTTAATGATTATATTTCACATTTTCCCTTTCCAAATAAATTTTATTGTCCCTTTGTATGATGTGGATTTTCAATAGAGTGATTTTCAAATATTATTCCTTTTATGACCATCTTAGAATTATTAGGATGAAATTGATTTAGAAGGGGGAGAATATAACACCCTGAAAATTCTATTTAAATTAATAATAAGTTTTTTAGCTTTCTAACATGCAACATTGAGCATTAATAGAATTTTTATATTTTATAAAAAAAATATTATTATTTAAATATGACTATTATAACCTAGCTATTAAATTAGTGCATAGGAATATGAGTAACCACATTATGAAATCTATATATATATAATTTGCATACTCAATACAAATTCATCGATTAATTCTTTATAAATAATCACTCAGTTTCTAGTGAAGTCAATATAGGCTATAGAAACACATTTTTCAAAAATGATCTTTATTTATTTTTATGAGAAACTACTATAAATAATTTATTCCACTTTTATGAATTATATTTTATAAAAATTCTTTTATTTTTTAAATTAGCATATCAAAATTATCTTAAGGACAAATTTTTAAATTTTTTATGAAAAGAAATAAAATAATTATTTTATTTAAAATTATATTTTCCATTCAAGAATTTAAAAGTTCCTATTTTTTATGAATTTATTTTAAAATTTAATTATTTTTTTTTATTAACTATAATTAAATTTTAATTTTGGTATTAAAACATTTTTATACTTAAAAATGAATTTTATTGAAATGTAATTTTTCATCATGTTTTGTGGGTTTATTTTAAAATTAATTTATTATAATTATTGGGATTTACTTTGATAAAATGGATTCTTTATTTGGAAACATAAATTTAAAATTTGGTAAATTGGTCAAACTTATTTTTGGTCATAATTAATGGTAAACTTGATAAAATATTAAATCACCGTGATAGTGTAAAACAGGTAGAACAATGTTAAAAAAAATATAACACTTCAAAATCATCTATAAACATTCATATATTTCATTGTATATTTTTAATTTGACTAACCACTTATAATATTAAAAAATTACTCATTTTCATTTCATTAGACTTTGATAAAGACCATTATATTTTTTAAAGTAAAAGAAATTTTGAAAATGTCTCTTTCCTTTTTTAATGTATAAAATATTTTTCAAAAAGTATAAAAACAAGTTATGAATGGTTATAAATGGAAATTTTTAATATGAATAAATTTTAATTATGATGGAAATATATTTTTTATTTTTATTAATGAAATAATTACATTAAATTCATAAACAATATTGATACATTGCTTGTGTAAGGAGTAGAAAAAATAAGTAAATTATTTTAAAAACATAAAAACTAATATTTTTTGGATGAGTTGTGGTATTCCATGAATTTTATGGATAAATTTAATTTATTAATTATTTTTTAAAATATTATATTCAAATTATATTATATTATTGATTTATTAACGTCAACTATGTGAATAGTCATGAAAATGAATTTAATGGTATCTCATCTTAAATGCTATTTTATTAAATGATTTAAATTTAATAAAAAATATTATATTTGAACAAGGTAATAAAATATGGTTGATAATATCAACCATTTTTCACTTATGGGTCACTTTTCCATTTATATTAGCATTCTTCACCCCTCAAGCATACAAAACATTGATATCACAATAATCGTCAAAAGGATTAATGGGGGGAAATGTAAAAGATAAGGATTAAAAAAATAAACATATCCAAATATTACTGTATGAGAGTATTTAGACTCATTTTCATAATATTTTAAAAATAAACCAATTTGGATCAACATGAATATGAAAATTAATTTATATTAATTTAATACTTAAGAAATTCTAAGGGTGCTCATCTCTGCTCATATATAAGGACACCACCTCCCCTCTCTTCCTCACACTTATTCAAACACACATCTTAAAAAAACTCTCCAAAAACACTTTTTAATTTCCTTATATACATTTTATAGGTTTTGGTATTCATAAAATATCATCCCTCGTGTATTTAAGGAGATATTTAAAGGATTTTATTCTTAGAGGAGGTAATCATCTTAACTGAGAATTTTCATTTTACTTATTCTTCTACCTCCTTAAAGTTTATCCTAACAATTAAAATATAATTAAATTTTTATCTAAAATATACTGAGATTTTATTATAATAATTTAATAACCTTATTCATATCCTTTTCCATCAAAATTAAAAAAAAAGTATCTCTCATGTGTACATGTGGATTACCACCTCCAAGAAGAGATATGATTCATTTTCTATCACCAACTCACATGGATATTTACAATGATGAATTAAATATATATATATATATATATATATTATATTTATTATATTTTTATTGTTATTTAGAGGTTTTCTATTATTTATCCTTATTTCATTCGGTCCATCGAGAAATCAAAACATCACTCGTGAATACATACAGACTACTGTCTACATGAATAGTGTAATTATTTATTCTATCTATACTTTTTATGGAAGGTTATAAGTATATATATAATGAATATATAATAATTTTATATAATTAATAACAATATTTATATGATTGAACCATGATCAATAATCAATTATGGAAACTACCGAATCGACACTTACATGAATAATAAAAATGCTAACCCCAGGAAACGATGGTTTTAATAATAAATTATTGATAAATGGGTGATAAATGTTATAATTTGATCATGTATGGTATTATAAAAACAATTATGGTACTAATATAGAATTATCACAAATGAAAATTGATTATAATATAGGATATATTGCTTAAGAATAACTTTAGATGTGAGTTAAGTGTTTAACATCTCTCATTTGTTTCTATGAGACATATGCCATATTTAACAACTGTTTAATTATTATTATGTATAAATGAACCATTTTATATTATATATCATGAATATATTATATTCATGGTAATTAATGTTTCATTTTATGTTATTTCATTAATAGGGGTTATGATTCAAATGTTACCAAAGTGGTAAGGGTTTATATTAAAATAGCATTTATTTTCAGAATTATTTAGGATAAATTTTAATTGGGAGAAATTTTTTAAATCATAACCTTTATAATGAATATATTTTCTAATCCTCCTAAATGTTTTGGAGATTTTATGTATTATTAACATTTTCCGATATTTGGCACTTAAAATGATCGTAGAATGTTTTCAAAGAAAAAACAACCATATTTCCACTTTGGTCGATGAACTTTTTCCTCGATGTATATACTCCTAAAAATTATTTTCTGAAAACTATTACCAATAGATTAAATGATTTAAATTTTAAATTTTCATAAACATTTAATTTATTTAAAAATTTACAAAAATAAACCATTCTAAAAAAATTATAAACAAATTGTTTTTCACTTTTCAAAAAATCATGAATGGAATATTTTTTATTAAAGTATACAGCAAGAATGGATTTTTGTACCACCATTACTATTATTAAATTTGATGAATCCATTAAATGTTTCCTTTTTTATTCTAAAATAAAATGATTTTTTCAATACTCTTGTATTTTTTAGTTAAATATTTTAAAAAAAGTATTTTATCATGTTTTCAAAGAATAGTTTGATTTATATTTTAATGGTATTCTTCATCTATATCAATATAAATTAAGGATTTTTATTCTTTACTGATGATATTATCATTATGATGATGATTATTCAAGTATGGTTTTATGAAACCCATTATTTATTTCATGGGTTATCTGCATTATGATAAAATCTATAAGAAACCCATTTCTTTTCCACAAGTTATGGTTTGAAGAAATTTTGGAATGAAAACCGTTTCCTTTATATGGTTTATAATATGATTAATTGGTTAATGATTTTTATGGTCTTGTTCCACATTTATTATTTAGGTGTATGTGATGGGTGGTCCTAGAATTATGTATCCCTCTAATGCATTGGTTAAAGATGGATAACTCATGATATAATTTTGTTATGCATGAACCTAATTTCATGTTCACAAAATTATTCTTTGACCTATTATCATGTCTATAAGTTAATTAATGGAAATAGTTTCATATATATATGTTTATGTGTGGATTAGGTTTCATGTCCATTGTTTTATTCATGGATCTGGTTTCATGTTCATAAGATTATTCAAGGAGCTGATTTCTTTTCCTTTACTTAATGGATGAACTTGTTACTCTTTACATGTTGAAAATGTTTTAAACTTATGTTTCTCTAAATTAATATGTTTAGGATATGCTCTCATGGATTATTATTTATTATATATGATCCCACGCCGTTTTAACTTTGTATTTTGTTATGAAAAATCCTTATTTCATGACTCAGTATTGAAGATATTTAATTGATCAGGTATGACTTTCTTATATTATTATCATGTTCTAATACAACTATGCTCACATAAGATGATTGATTGATATTTCCTTTGTGTACACTTATTAATCATCTGATCTCACCCTTTATTATTTTTTCATTTTCCAAATTTTAGAAGTATGATTTTAAGTAGGGTGTTCCTAAGGAATGTACTATGACAGAAGAAAATACTAGGATATATTGACAATCCCTTATATACCATTTGTTTATATGACAGTGTTTATAAAGTCACTAAACCATTATGGTTCTAAAATTGATCATAATGATATATAATTAATATTCATCTAATAATATGAAAATTTTATATATTAAATACTTATTTCACATCCCTGGTCTTCACAAAATACTAATCCTAGAATAATTAAGTGTATTTCATATGGGAGATATCCAAGGAGGAGGTATATGTTTTAACCAAACTCTTTCATGTTTATCTATTCTTATAATTCCTTCAAATTTATTCTAACTATATTTAAATAATTATATGAGTTTCATTACTATAATAAAAAATTATGTTTATGGAACACATATTTTCTACCTTCATTCCATTTAATGGGAAATGAAAATTTCACTCATGAGTATGTATGGAAAATTATCTTCATGAAGTGATGTTATTCAATTTTTATCACCACCTCACATAGATGATATAAAGATGAAATTAATGAATATATATGATATTTATGACATAATTATGATTCCTTAAATATAACATGTAATCTTCCTTTATACCCTCTTATCACATCCCACTATTTTTTTAGATACTACCACCTACTTGTTTATTTTTCTTCTTATTTGTTGATTACATATTTTCTCTAGTAATTTTTAAATTTTTTAAGAGGGATCGAAGGTGAACCTTGAGTTGTTGGTGAGATGTAGACTTGAACCTGTAGCTAAAAAATCTACATCTAGTCAAATAGAAATATGGTGAGAGTGATTACCATTATGTGAGATTGTAAATGGATATAACATTAAATTATATCCATCATCCAACTATTGGGGGACTAGTGGCTCATTGATTGTGCTGATCTTGTAGGGATTAGTAAGGATAAAATCATATTTTACCATTAAAACCCAAATTTTATTTATTAATTATTCTCCATCTACCTAAACCCAATCTCTATGATTTTGGGGACTCTCATTGGATGAATATGGATCTCCCAAAATAAATCCTTAGTGTATCTATGTGTCGATTAAATCCTTGATCCACTTTTGATGAATCTATCTTTGATTTGGTATTATATCCTCTAATTCCTTATATTACTCTTTTTTCTTGGTATATATCATCCATGAAAACCAAGGGAATTTCTTAGATCTGGACTTATAACTAGGAATTGTGGTTCAGTGTCTCCTCCTCTTACTCCGTTTAACCCTCCTTGTCTATATCTTGTGGATTCCATTTTGTGGATGAATTTAAAGTGTTTTTAGGTAGGTTGTTTTATGAATTGTCTTTATTATACAAAACATGATTCCTTGTTCCATGAATTTTTTTTAAAAAAAATCATTAAAGGTATGATTAAGTTTTTGATAAATTGTGTAGGTTTTGGTTATATGAAAATGGATTTTTAACTTTTTCATTATTAATAGAAATGGTTTTAAAGCTTGTTTTATATAGGTTCAAAGATAAAATTCCCATTTAATGGTTATAATATGATAATCAAAATTGTGAACACTAAAGAGATAGGAATTCATCTTTGGGGATGAAATATTACCCCCAAGGCCTACGGTTCTAGGTTAATGCATGCATCGGGTGGAATAATTTGTCGTAGGGAACCAACCTCGGGAGTGGACTCTTATATCCTTAGAATGATCACATAGGGTAATGTGCACATAAGGTGACCTATTGATCATGATAATTATATGAGGATCCTCACTGACCTAGACCTAATATTATCTCGAGGTAATGTTTTTCATTATTATGTATGAAATTTTCATTTGAAATGTTCATTTAAATGATTTAAAAATGATCTCTTTGGAAATGTTTTACAATTTTTGAAAAGGGTACATTTACCTTGTTTTGTATTAATTTTTGTAAAATTATCTCCCATGAACTATTTTATTTACTTGAGAAAAATTATTTTCATTAATATGTATATTTATTAAACACTTGTTAAGATCTTACTGGTATATTTTTCTCACACCTTTCATATACATTTGTGTGTATGTAGATCTTATTTTATCTTATAAAGATAGTGGAAAGGCGTTATAGGGTGGTATTGGTATTTCTCATTTCTAGGGTGTGAGAGTCTAGTGGTGAATACATGTCATGTGGAGATGGGGTTTTTATATACTTTAATTATTTTTTTGGTTTTTGATTTTTAACACCAATATTTTCCTTAATTTTTTCACTTTTTTATTAATTATTTTTATTGGAATTCCATCATTTCCTTTATACATGTAATCATGTTTTATGTTATTTTGTGGAAAATTCATTCCCCAAGTCTGTTCTTGATGACCATTTGGTTTTCACCAGCCCATGGGAATTAGGAACACCCTTTGGGTTGTGTGGGGACTAGATCGAGTTTAGAAATATTGGTTAATTTTGGTTAGTTCTTGAAAAATGGTTATTATAAGAAGTTATTATCTATTTTAGTGGTTGGTATGCATCTTTGAATGTCTTAATAGATATTATATTCGAATTTTAGGACTTTAAGTGTATATTTTGATTGACTATATGACCATCTATCATTATGATGAGCCTTAAGTTTGTATGGGTGGTTAAGAAATGTGTTGTTTGGGATTCAGTGTGATTAAACCTCAGTATTTATTTTTAATTATCTATATATCATTATAATTATGTTTGACTTATATTATTCTAAGTTAGAATTCATTCTTTGATATTATGTTCTTAGGTGACTTGATCTAATGATATGTTGTACTATAGGCCCCAGAAGACATCCAATGAATCCTTAGGAGGGTGATACTGAAAAACCATGGTTGGGAAATCCTCCAGTTGACTATAATCTATAATATATTTTCATTTTAAATTATCACTATGTTTGATTGTGAATAAAACATGCACCATCGAGCTTAAACAAACCATGAAATGTTATTATTTTAATTTTATAGTTATAACCAAATAATAAAATTGGTGGGTATGAATAGGATTTTATTACATTATGAAATATATATAAAGTTCCTGGTCAATAAAAATGCATTGATTAATTCTTAGAAAATAATCATTTTTTCAATAATTTCATTTTATGCTTCAAAAATATGTTTTCTTCAAAAATCGTTTTTATTCCATTTATTAGAAAATATTATAATTAATTTATAGAAATTTTAGAAATAAAATATTATAAAAAGGATATCATTTTCTAATTCAGCATGTTAAAATTATCATAGGATTAATTTTTTATAATTTTCAAAACATTATGATTTTTCAAAGAAAACTGAAAAATACTGATTTTTATTTAAAGCTACATTTTATTTTTAAGTATTTACAAAATAAATCCATATTATGGATTAGATTTAAAATTTAATTAGTTCTTTTTGATTAAAAAACTCTCATTATGGTCTTCAAAATCATAATTATTCTTGAAATTGGTATAAAACATTTTTATACTTAAAAGGTATTTTCTAGAAAATCTTATTCCGTTACATTTTGAGGGTTTAATATTAAATTAAATTCTACCACTTATATGTATTGAATTCAATAAAACTGAATGCATATTTGAAATTATTAGGTTCAAATTCAGTTAATAGATCTCATGTAGTGACCTGACGCCTGAATGACAAGAGTCGGTGTCTACTACAATTACATTGGTGTGACTATAAGGAATCAAATCCTGAAGAATCGAAGAGTTTAGAAGTCTTCTTAAACCATATATATATAAGTATTGTATTACAAAGTACTACACTAATTACAAAATAATTTTTTTTAAGGATAACTTTATTCCATCTAGAATATCTTTATATATCTTTCTTACTACACTTTAGGGAATCCTGAGGAAAGGAAACAGAATATGGGTGAGATCAAATGATCAGTAAGGGTAAATTATAGGGTAATAAATCATGAATCAATTGTAATAATAATTATAGAATGGTAAATAACTAAACATACATACCATGTAATCAAAAAACTGATAAGGAAGTGCATAAACAATATGGAAAGGTAATAATTGGAAACACATGCCATTCAAATAACTAGAAAAGGAAAAATAAATATTGAAAGGTTAGAAACTGAAACACATACCATTTAATCAAATAAATTAAAATGAAATGAATCCATTGATATGTTGATGAAAAACTCATGGATAAATAATAACTGAATCAAAATGAAAGAAATTATTAATTATTAGATATCATGTCTAAGGCACATGAAAACCTCTACTATCAAGATCTATCCCCAGGACAGCTTAAAAATATGGGTAAAAACCTATCTATTCTACTTGGAAACAAACTTTTAGGGTTTATTTCCAACTAATTTCATCTCAAGAGACTACTGATGCATCGAGGGGATTTCATTAACCAATCCCCAACCCGTATGTCTTACCTTAAATAGTCTCCAACCCATGTCTTTTTGTCCCAAGAATTCCTCATATCTAATAAACAATATGCCTTATCAAATATCTGTATTGAACAAAGGATATATACTTATAAATATTTCCCCAAATAATAAAATAACTTTAAAGGTAAAAACCGTATGAAAATGGTATACAGTTCAGACAATAATCATATCCATGAAAAATGATATTGATATTCTGAGGAAATTCAATGTCAAAATCCTTCATAGGAAATAGAATATTTAAATGGGATTCAAAGGAATGATGGAAGTGAATTGTAATATTGTACTTGTATAAATAAATCATAAACCATCTATAGGAAGAATGAGAATGGTATCTATAACGACCCAAACTTCTATCAATAAAAATTCCTCTTGATCTAATTAAATGTCTTATTATGAAAAATGTTTATGTAAAACTTATGAACTTCCTTGGTTATATATTTTTTTATTTTAAATTACTATTAAGAATTGTGACTGTTGCTAATATAGTCTTTGAACAATGATCACATGATTAGTATAAATATAGGGCTTTAACAAATCCAATTTACCCAGACAAAGGAAGCAATGGCCTCATCCAGTAGACTTTCCACATATGAATCTCATTTGTCGGAGCTCAGAAAGGAGGTTGCGTCATTGGGATTCACTCTTGACCAAGCCCAAGCTGAGCTTCAACAAGTTAAGCTCGAATGGAACCACCTACGAGAGAAGTGGAAGTTGATAGAGATTACCACCCGAGAAATGTTATCTGAGCAACCCCAAGAGTATGTCACCATTGCACACCTTACCCTTAGGTCATATGTGGCTGTTATAAGGGGTTATATAATGAGACCATATTAATATGATTATGTACATTATTTTTTATAGATAATATACTTTAATTTTATTATTTTTACTTTGTAAATAGTTTTTTTAAAGAAAAAATAGCATTTTTAGTTAATTAAGAAATCTATTTTGATGAATTAATAGATTTTTGAATTAAATAATATTTTAATTAAATATTTTTACTAAATTAATTTTTATATAATATAAATTATTGTATAATTATTATGAATACGATTGTGATTTTTATTAAGGTTTGAAAGCTTTTTTTGTCAAAACCCATGAATTTTCGATATAAGTCAGTTTTATTTTAAAAGAAAAAATTCACATATTTAGAAAATTATTTAGATAAAATGAATATTTTTTTTGGAATCATGACGTCAAAATTATCCAATGGTGAATTTTTCATAATTTTCTGAGATAGTCAAATTTTTGGGTAAAAATTAAATATTGGTTAAATATATAATGTTTTTTATGACATAATAATGACCCAATAGTGATGTAATAAAATACTATAAACATTATTTTCGTCCAATATATGTTTTACTATTAAAATAATGTAATTTTATGTTTATTTGATTTATTTTACAAAGCTTTAGTGGACCCTCCAAGACTTATAAAACATTTTATCTATTTAAATTGATTTCCTTGAGAGTGTGACTCACCTCCACATAATCAAGCCTAATATTTGAATAATTTATCCCATTGGTCTTATAAAATAATGTTTTCTACTCCCCTTTTTCAAAAACCTTGGTCAAAAACTATGGGTTGGTTTGTGGTTTGGATTAGTTTAATGTGTGGTGACCCAAACCTAAATAATAAAGAATTCCCTCTCCTTTCCTATATAAACCCACCCAATCTCCCACTTAATCTTCACTAAAATCCTTTGGATCTATACCAAACCCTTCCCTAATATCTCTATAACCCTCTGAAGGTTCCCAAATCTCTCAAGAAGCCTATCTCAAGCCCCTCCCAAGCCTTTGGGATCACACTTCCAGGTAAGGGATTTCTTCCTTTCTCATTTTTGTCCAATTTTCATTAAGTTGTTATGACCTTTTATTTTCAATTAAAAATGTTTGGGTATGATTTGTCAACTCCCCCATACTTTCCTATTTATGTTTTAATTATGAGATACTTCTTTATCTCTCATTTGTGCCTCCCATGTACACTCATTACCATGACGAAATTCTGAAAAGAATTTCTCTCTCCTCATTTACATTCAAGAAATTATTTTGTATTATGAATCTAAAATTCCATTACTTATGTTGGGACATATATTAATATTACCCCCTTACTTTATATTTCATTTAAATATTATGAGACACCCTTTTCTCTTTCATCATCCATTTTTATGAATTCTTATGTCATGGCGTTATGCTGCCGAAATTGCACCACAATTTTCCAAGCCAAAGTCATTGTGTCGTGAATATAATGCCCATTTCTCTATCAAGGGTATTCACCTTTATGAATTTTTACTTATTGATGTAATAGTTACATTTATTAATTACACATTCCTTTAACATGGAATAAATTATTATGTTTAATGAATCTATGTTGTATGATCTTGTGGCACACTTATGCATGAAATGAAATGTTTAAGAAGGGTGTGCCCTTATAGCACTCCAATGCATTGGGTAAAGATTAGTATCATGATACGTCAAGTGAAATGAGGGTTTAATCATGATAATTCAAGTGAAATGAGGGTTTACTCATGCTCCATGTGCAATTATCCTTGGCTCATGTGAAAACCATGTTAAGTTTTGTTGCCACATTTCCATGTTCTGATAATCATGTTATATCATGCCCTTATGTTCATGTTTCTTTTATGCTTCATTGATATTCCAATTACCTAACATGTATTGTATTCTTCATGTTATGACTTTTTTACTCCCTTACTGGGCTTTATAGCTCACCCTTTTATTATGCATGTACTCAAGTTATCCCATGAAATGCTAAGTACGAGGGAATGTAGTGGTTATGTAAATGAAGTTTTCAATAAAGATATTGTGTTTCATGTTTTAAGTCATTATTTAATGTCCATAATCCCCAAATACATTAGACCTCTCTATATTCTATGTTGTATCAAGTGAATATTTTATGTAATAAATCATGTTTAAGTGTGTAATAAAGAGCAGGGTTGCCATAGTTGGTATCAGATTATAGGTTTAGTTATGTTTGGGATTAGAATTAAAAAACCCTAGAGAATCCTTAGATATAAGAATAAATATTATAAAAACTTCCCTAAATTTTGGTGAGTATTAATTAAGTGGTTTATCAATAAAATACATCTATGTCTGGATACGAGCCGGTAGAGGCGACTCTGGCACAGATGTACCTAGAAGTTAAAACTCTGACAAGGAGTTTCGGGCTTGACCTAGGGTATCCTGGTACATGAAAATGGGCTTTGCTACACTCTTGGTTATGACACTCCCAAGGGATATTCTTTGGTAAATTCACAAGCTTAGTATGAACCATTATTAATGGAATTAAAAAAATTCCCTAAGAATATATGTTAGAAAGTAGATCATGGATAACATAGATTGAAGCCTATAGATTCATAAGTTAAGGAAATAAAAGTTATTTATAAGTCACCCATTTTTTCATTGGATTACCCTTTATGTGTTACCTCAAAATTTCCTCTTATTTCATCCAATGGCCGGTAATAGGAGGACTCCGGATAACAATCGATGTGAAGATCAATGTGATGACTGTTCTAATGAGATGCCCAATCCAATGGGAGCAGGAATCACAAACTTTATCACGATACTCTCTCGGTTAACTCAAGATTTGAATAGAAATATGGGTTAAGAGAAAGGTTCAACCACCCATAAGAAAGAAAAAGTCACAATCAATAGCTTCATGAGACAAAGGCATCCTAATTTTAATGGGTCATCTGATCCCTCAATCACCGAGAAATGGATCAACTCCATTGAAAATATCTTCTCAATCCTTCAATGTTCTGAACAAGAGAAGGTTCTTTTGGCTGCTTATTTTATGGAGGGTGAAGTCGATCAATGGTGGATATTGATCAGAAATATGAAGCCTAAGGAGGAGATTGAGGCGTTGGAATGGAGGAATTTCCAGAAAAAAAATGACAAATATTTTCCTCACCCTCCGACTTAAGATGGAAAGGGACTTATTTAACCTCAAGAAAAAAGATTATGAATACATTGGAGTGTATGAGGAAAACTTTACAAGGCTTTCATGATATGCCTCTAGATTTGTCGTTACCCCTGAATTCAAGGTTGACCACTTCTTTGGTGGGCTGAAACCTAGCATACGGAATGCCATGGTGATCCGTGAATTCGATAATTATGAGGAAATTGTCTGATGTGCCCTCAAGGTCGAAATTGATATCGAAGAATCTGAAGGGTATCGAGGTGATAAGAAGCGCAAGGTGGAATTCAATTCTGGAATTATGATAGATAAATCCAATGGTTCTAAGAAGATATAGCACCCCACTTACCAAAGGTGTGGAAAGAAGCACCCCAGAAATTGCCTGAAGGGGAAGAGGAAATGCTTTAGGTATGGAAGAGAAGGGCACCTAGCTGTTAACTACCGATAAGAAAAACACACAACTGTGAAAGAGGAGAGGAATGATCCATTCAAATCTCAATGTTTTGTTCATTGAATCAACTAAAAAACCAGGGCACCTTGCAAACCAGTGCCCTGGGCCAAGGGTTTTTTGAGGCAACCAACAACCTCTAAGGCAACAAGGGAGAGATTTTTCCATTACTACCGCTAAAGTGAGCCCCGAAAATGAAGTGGTGATAGGTACACTAGTAATTCATTAAATAATAATGAACATACTTTTTGATTCTATTTCTACACATTCTTTTATATCCTGAAAGTTTAGTGGAACAATCCCAACACCACCAAAAATCATGGAATTAAAGATGTCTGTGAGTACGGAAAATGGGGAAATCATTTCATCCCATGAATATAACTCATCCCCTGTCATAATTTTTGGATTGAACTTCCTGGAGAACCTCATTATACTCCCTATGGTGGAATTTGATGCAATTCTTTTCATGGATTGGATTTCCTTATATAGAGCCAACATAAATTGTCGTGAGAGGGAAATCACTCTCTATATTGAGAATCGACCCCTGATTCTATACAAGTAAAAGGAGGAAGATGAATATTCTTTATTACTATCATCTCAAGTGTGGATATTACTTTCTTATGAGCACACATATCTGGCTCAGATGATTGAGTCTAAGGAAGTAACCATCCTTGAATACATGCCTATTGTAAAGGAATTTTCAGAAGTGTTTCCCAATTAATTGCATGGTATTCCTCCTAGAATAGATGTTTATTTCTCAATTGACCTTATACCTGGGCATTTCCAATATCCAATACTCAGTATAGAATGTCTTTTTTGGAGCTTGAGGATCTGAAGAAACAACTATAGGAGAATCTGAATAAACGTTTTATACGCCCAAGTGCTTCAGCATGGGGTACACCAGTCCTCTTCATTAAGAATATGGATAGGTCAATTATCCTTTGCATTAATTATCGTGAGATCAACAAAATCATGATAAATAACAAGTATCCTATTCCAATAATTGTTGACTTGTTCGACCAGCTGCATGGAGCACAATACTTATCCAAGGTGAATTTGTGTTTGGGATATTACCAAAAAAGGGTGAAGAAGGAGGATATCCCCAAGACAGCTTTTTGTACAAGATACGGGAACTATGAATTCATAGTATTATCTTTCAGTCTCACCAATGCTCCAAAAACATTCATGGACTTGATGAATATAGTCTTTATAGATTACTTTGAAAAAATTGCGGTAGTCTTTATAGAATATATTATTATATACTTCAAAACAAGGAGGGATCATGAGGAGCATCTAAGCACTATACTAGAGACCTTGAGAAAGTAGAAGCTCTATGCGAAGTATAGAAAGTGTGAGTTCTAGTTGAAGGAGGTCTCATTCTTGTTCCATATCATCGCAAGCAATGGGATATCTGTGGATCCCTCAAAGATAGCTGTAATTGAGGGATGGTTGAGGCCAACATTGGTTACAGATATTCATAGCTTCCTGGGGTTAGTTGGATATTATCACCAATTTGTGAGAAATTTCTCACGATTTTATAACCCTCTTACCAAGCTAAATCGGAAGGGAGTAAAGTTTTCTTAGAGTGATGAATGTGAAGAAAGATTTAAGGAGTTGAAAATGAGTCTTATCACTGCACCAATAATCACACTCCCAATAAGTGGAGAATTCTTTGTGGTGTATGGTGATGCTTCAAAGAGTGGTTTAGGATGTTTGCTAATGAAAAATGATAAATTGATATCCTACGCCCAAAGGTAGCTAAAAATCCATGAGCAAAACTTTCCCATGCATGATTTGGAGTTGGTGGTTGTGATATTTGCGTTGAAAATATGGCAGCATTATCTATATGGGGAGAAGTGTGAGATATATACTGATCACAGGAGCCTAAAATATATATTCACACAAAAATATATTAATATGCACTAACAAATATGGATAGATCTCATAAAAGATTATGACTTCTCAATCCATTATCATTCCGATAAGGCAAACAAGGTGGCAGATTCTCTAAGTAGAATGGATCTTGTATCTTTATCAATGATGAGAATTGAAAAGGATCCAATATTCATAGATTTTAAAAGTATGGGAATGTGAATCATTAAGAGAGGAACATCATCAATCCTTTCTCAAATGATTGCTCAACCATCCCTCATGGAGAAAATAAAGGATGCTCAAAGAAACGGTGTGGAAATTCTAAAAAGGGTAGAAGATATCAGAAATGGGAAATACTCAGAGTTCGTGGTTGACAAGGATGGAATTGTGAGATTTGGGTCATGATTATATGTACCATCTGATCCATAGATAAATAATTATCTTTTGAATTACACACATAGCTCAACCTTCTCTATTCACCCAGGGAGCACAAAAATGTATCAGGATCTCCGAAAAACTTTTGGTGGGACAATATGAAAAGGGAGATTGCTGAACATATATCAAAGTGTCTGGTATGTTAGCAAGTGAAGGATGAGAGGCAAAATTCTAAGGGTATGATGCAACCACTACTCATACCAACATGGAAGTGGGGGAATATTACCATGGACTTTTTCATTGGACATCCAAGGACATCCAGAGGAAACAATGATGTATGGGTCATTGTGGATCGTCTTATGAAGATAGCTTACTTTATCGCGATTTGAGGGGACTTCTCAATTCATCAACTTGCACAGATTTACATCAAATAAGTGGTAAGGCTGCATAGAGTACCACTATATATTGTATTTAATCGTGATCTGAGATTCACCTCAAAGTTCTAGAAAATTATCCAACATACTCTAAGAACGGAACTGAACATCAGTATGGCATATCATCCTCAAACTGATGTCCAGTATGAGAGAATTATTCAGACACTGGAAGATATGTTAAGATCATGTTCTATGGACATCCAAAGAGGATGGGACCAACATCTTCCACTGGTTAAATTATCCTACAATAATAGTTTCCACTCAAGCATCTTAATGACACCATATGAAGTCCTTTATGGGAAAAGGTGCAGAACACCGGTGTGTTGGGATGAAGTTGGTGAGCATAAGCTTCTTGGACCTGAAATGGTCGAAGAAATGGTGGAGAAGGTGAAAACCATTCAGCAGCATATCAAAGAAACCCAAAGTCGATAAAAGAGTCATGCAGATAATCGTTAATGAGACCTTGAGTTCAAAGTTGGAGACATGGTATTTCTACGCATATATCTATGGAATAAGGTCATGAGGTTTGGAAAGAAAGGGAAGTTAATTCCTAGGTACATCATCCCCTTTGAGATTCTTGATCATGTCAGGTTTGTGGACTATCAACTAGCACTTCCACCTACCATGTCCAAAGTACATGATGTCTTTCATATATCCCTTTTAAGGAAGTATATACCAGACCCTTCACATGTACTCTCTTTAGAGTTAGTACAGTTAGAGAATGATATTTCTTACGAGGAGCATCCAGTGAAGATCTTGGATTGTATAAATAAAGTTCTACGTAACAAGACTACCCATCTAGTCAAGGTACTATAGTGAAACCATAAGTATGAAGAGGAAACATGGGAACTGGAGGAAGAAATGAAGGAAAAGTACCTACACATGTTTGTGGCTTAGAATGTAAAACGAAATTTCATGGGAGAAATTTCATAAGGGGGAAAGATTGTAATGACCCAAACTTCTATCAATAAAGATTCCACTTGATCTAATTAAACTTTTTATTATAAAAAATGGTTATGTAAAACTTATGCACTTCCTTGGTTTTATATTTTTTTATTTTAAATTACTGTTAAGAATTGTGATCGTTGCTAATAAAGTTGTTGAATAGTTATCACATGATTAGTATAAATATAGGGCTTTAACAAATCTAATTTACTCAGACAAAAGAAGTGATGGCCTCATCCAATAAACTTGCCTCGTATGAAGCCCATTTGTCGAAGCTCGGAAAGGAGGTGGTGTCATTGGGCTTCTCTCTTGACCAAGCCCAATCCGAGCTTCAACACTTTAAGCTCGAATGGAACCGCCTACAGGAGAAGTGGAAGTTGATAGAGATTACCACCCGATCAATGTCATCCAAGTCACCCCAAGAGTTTAACACCCCAAACTTCCACGTTACACTTCTCTTTGAATAATACAATAGTGTGTGTTGTACGCAACTTCGAGTTTTAACACACCACAACCAATCAAACTAGCCGTTATGAATAGTAATACCCACTTTTTGAAATTATATAAATTTTATCTTTTAAAATGGTCTTCATTTTTTGATTCATAATATCGAAATTATCCTTGGATAAATTTTTGGTATTTTTATGAGAACTTCCAATTTTTTATGAATAGTGAACAATACTAAACTTTAATTAAAAACAACTTTTTTAATCAAAATAATTTATAGTGATAAATTATACTATTGAGTGGTTTTAAAGTATAATTAGAATATATTTTTACCATTTAATCCAATTTTGGTCATTGGACATAATTTCACATTTAAACTAGACATAAACAAGTGTCAATCTTTTGATAGTTATTATTTCTTAAAAACACGCTTTTTGTTTTAACAATGGGAATTAATTTTAAATTAATTTCTAACACTTTTTTGTTTTGAATTTAGAAAAATGGATTTCGTATTTATAATAAGGAGGTCCAAATTTTTTAAATATGCAACTTTTATTTTTATACATTTTGAATAATTACTTTGGTAAATATTTTATTTACCATGGTTAAAGGGTAAATCCGGTAAATAAGGGTAAAAAAATAATATTATAATAATATTAAATTACCCTAACACATGAACTAACCCTATTAGATTATTCATTTCCGACCATGGTCATCCTGGGGTTGATTTTGGGACCCCATGAAGCCACTTGTATGTGATAATGACACTTTATATTAATTAAGTTAAGGTAAATACAAAAATGACATAAACATATATCTTTTAGTAAAAAAATTTACATAGGGTTATATATGTTATCTATTAGACTATAAATATTCATTAGAAATATAAAAATATTTCCTACATTATTATATTTTATTTATAATTTTTATACATTGAATAACTAAATTTATTTATGATACAATGATGATGCAGTATTTTCTTTATTAATGAAAGAATCAAATAAATGGTATTATAAATGTTAAAATAAAAATAATTTGAAGGTTTTGATACCATAAACTAATTTTATAGGTTAATATTACATGTTAGGATTTATTAAATGAATTTATTTCTAATTAATAAGGTTTTTAAGACTTTAAAAAAATTAATTATTAAATTGTGTCAAAATTGACATAAAGGAGTATTTAAAACAAATAATATATTATTAATTGATATTCTATTCCTAAAAATCTAAGGGTTGGAAAAATAACTTATATAATGTTATATATATTAATAATTAACCACTTGGGGTTCCCTTGGATTTTTATAGTAAGTTTATTAACCATATAATATAAAAATACAAAGAGACATGGTAAATGTCAAACTATTTAACTAAGAGTTAAATATAAATGATAAGGTTAATATAGTGACCCAAACCTGTCTAAAATATATTGGTTGAAAGGATTTCAACCCATCCCCACCTTATACTCGAAATAAGTCACTTTGGAGCCATTATAAACTGAATATTAATTTATTATAAAATAATATTTTAAGTTTTTTCTAACGTTCCCCTCACCCCTCTTATAAAAGGGCACTCCGCCTTCTCTCAAATTCATACCTTAAAAGCCTTTTGGTTTGGTCAAACTCTGCCCAAATATCCTATAAACTATCCTCACTTCATCCTATAGGCATTCCTTTAGTCATAAAATCAATCTAAGGATCTCTTTTGATCAAATCAAAAGGAAGAACACGAAGAAGAGGTGATAATTTCATCACCTCTTTCAAGTTCCTTTCTTCTTCCACTTCCTCTTTCATTGTTGTTTCCATTATAAAATAATAACTCTAGTATCTTCTATATACTGTGATGTTATTATAAATATGCTAGAAACAATTTCATTATTCTATCCATCCCTTGAATGACATGTCACCATACGTGCGTATGTATGACTTACCGTCTCCATGTCGTGGTGTAATTGTTATTCAATACATTATTATTTGGATGGGTATAATAATGATGTGTAATTCTTGTAAATAATAAATATAACATGATAATGATTCTTTATATATGATACACCATCAAATTTTATATTATTTTAATATCAAAATAATGATATTTTCTCTCGTGCGTACGTACGGATTACCGTCTCCACGAACGTGATTAGATTCATTCCCCATCGTATCAATTCAAGAATAATTTTCATTTGATGATTAAAAATAATGATTAAGGGCTAAATATCATTCTGGATATGAATATGATACATCCCATCCATAACAAACATGACTCACATAACAAATCATATAAAGGAAAATGAATCAGTTAACACCTGAAAGGACGATAATACTAAAATATTATTAACAATGCAATATTAGAAGATCACATATGATATAATATTAATGTATATGGTTATTGTATAATTAATAACAATTATTTCACCATTATACAAGAGGTTAACCTACCCTCGACCAGGGAAAAGTACAAGGTAAAGGTTAATTTCACAATCTCTTCATTATCCGTGGTTGTTTATACGTAATTATATATCGGGACCTCTTTATCATCCACATCCATGTTTCTTAAAAATGTATTCCACAACATTTTTACTATTTACTAGGCTATGGGTTAAATTCATTTATACCCTTGTTTGACTTTTTAAAAATAAAAATTTAAAGGAATCTTTCCTTCATTTTCTAAACAAGGTACTTTTAACCTTTTTGACAAAATAAAGGTAAGAATATTTTTTTAACTTATACGGAGGGTGCGGCTATTTTCCACCGTTATAAAATCATCGAAGCTTCCCTTAAAATCTTATAAGAATCTTTTCAAAGTAAATGTTTTATTTTATAATTATGTGAATTTTAAATGATTTCAAAAAAAGATATTTCTCTCAAATAGTTTTGATTTAATCTATTTCAATATCCTTGGATGGATTATAAGCTTATTTGAAATTGATTTATTATGATACAAACTTCCATATTGTATTGAAGGTTTTGTGATATGTTTGACTGTGGATGTGTTATTTTTATATCATTCATGGTTTATGGAGAAAGTATTGACATTTCATATGCTAGTTTTAATATAAATGTTTATGTTATGTTTAAACATGTTCATATGAGGAATTCATTAGACTTAGTAAGTGATGGGTGGAGCCCGCTATAGTTCCTCGATGCATCGGTAGGTCTCATGAGACAAACTAGTGTCTTGGCACAAGGCCTTGACAAAATCTTATTTGTAGTCTTGGCACAAGGCCTTGACTATGTGGTTATGGTAGTTTGGCATTATTTATTCCATCATTATGAAAGTGGTTATTGATATTTCATGTGATTATTCAACTAGTAGAATATCCATCTAAACAAGTAAATGGCATTATTTCATTTTATTTTTTCCAT
This sequence comes from Viscum album, assembly GCA_963277665.1. Lineage (NCBI taxonomy): Eukaryota > Viridiplantae > Streptophyta > Magnoliopsida > Santalales > Viscaceae > Viscum > Viscum album. The sequence continues at coordinate 125,038,200 of OY728131.1, forward strand.
CTTATGCTGAAGTTCAAGTTTAAAAGGCTTTTTTTAGTTATACATTACCTTAAATTTTTATGCTTATTTATGAAAGTTTCTTTTATATTGTTATCCTTATTGAGCATCTGAGATGACCCATTTCTATGTTTTATTTTCCCTAGGATGTGAAGAAGTATTTTATGATTGACCTGCAAGGATAGTCTGAGGGGATATGAGTGTGTATTATGGATACTATGTTGTTGTAGTTTTCCATTTCTTGATGTAATGTAAACCTTATGAATGTATCTAGTGCTTCCAAGGATACTAAACTAATCGGTCTTTCAAGACTTGATCTTTTGTGGCCATGCCAATGTTATATAATAATGCACCGACTATGGGTAACTAGGGTCGGGGCATTAGAGTTGGTATCAGAGGAAGTTTAGTACAAACCTTGGAAGCTAGATTTAAATAAACTCTAATTAGAGAACATATACCTAAGATGGAATTTGGGGATTAGTATAGAATAACTTCCTAGAATTTTGGTATTGTAGAGATTTAGTGAGTTTTTAGAGCAATACATCCATGTCTGGATACGAGCAGGTAGAGGTGGCTCTGGCACAGATGTACCTATGGGTAAAACCCAAAAACACTGCTTTGAGCTAGACTCAAACGGGAACTGGTGCACGACAACTGGCCTTGATGCACTCTTGGTTACGACACTCCTGGGGGATATGCTTAGGATAATTCTCATTTTCTTTACAAGACATTATGAAGGGTTTATGAGTATATAATTTCTCAAAGAAAACATTTTTATGATTATGGATTATATCCATAAAATGTTCAATTTATGTTAAGTGTTTTACAAGTTTGGGTTTATGTATTGCGATTTAAAGACTAATCTAGTGTATGCTGTTGTTTAGAAATGGTGTCTAGTGGAAGGAATGGAAACCATATCAATGCATTCACTCCATGTAGGGATTTCCCTCCTACTCAAGATAATTACAGTAGAGCTGGTGATGCGACTGGTGCTGATTAGATAATCACCATACTGGGAAAACTCACTCAGGTTATGAATAATAACCTTACCCATATGGAGCACCCTGATTTGCAACGTGGAGGATCAATGTTAGATCACTTCATAAGGAAAGAACCACCAACATTCAATGGGGGTACAAATCCACTAGTATCTGAGCAATGGATAAGTTCCCTAGAGAAAATATTTTAGGCTTTGGGGAGCAGTGAAAGGGAAAAAGTTTTCATGGTAGTTTATCACCTCACTGGAGAAGTTGATCAATGGTGGTCATTGATACAAAACGCAAAGGAAGATGAAGAAGTATCAAGTATGTAATGGAGATAGTTTAAATAGATTTTATTAGAAAAATACTTTCCTCATGACCATCAAGCGGATATGGAAAGACAATTTCTGAGTCTGAGGAAAAAAGAGGATGAGAATGTCACAAAGTATGAGGCTAACTTTACAAGGTTAGTGAAGCATGTTGTAGATTACATACGTAACCCAAGAATTAAGATCGATCATTTCTTTAATGGGTTAAAACCATTTATCTGTCGATCATTGTTCTCACAATCCTTCTCATCATACGAAGACATTGTCTCATGTGCTATCAAGATAGAAAAGTAATTCTCTAATTCTTACGACTTTAAAGCAAAGCAAGAGAAGAAGAGATCTGTTGATCACTATGGAAATGGAAATAAGGTGAAAAAGGGGAAATTTGAATATCCATCCTACAGTAAATGTAGGAATAAACACCTTGGTACTTTCATGAAGGTAATGGGAGTCTGTTACAAGTGTGGTGAAAAAGGCCATCATGCTCGTGATTGCAAGGGGAAGATGGAAGCTACCAATGTTCAATGTTACAATTGCAGGGAGATGGGACATTATGCAAATGAATTTCCTAAGAATCAGGGGAACTTACCTCCGAAAAGGCCAAGGGATCAAGGCCAAGATTTTCCTATCACTACTACTAAGGTTGAAGCTCCGAAAGACGTGGTGGTAGGTAATTTAATGGCTTCCTCAAGTTTATCCAATGCTTTATTTGATTTTGGATCATCACATTGTTTCATATCTTCCCAGTTTGTTAAGACAATTAGATATTTCCAATTTGATTTAACAAGGGAGTTGTCAGTTAAAACTCCTAATGAAAGTATCATCTCAACAAAGTTTTGTGAATCTGTTCTCATTAGAGCATATAAATGTTCTTATCTGCTGATCTCATCATCATACCCATGATTGAATTTGATATAATACTCGATATGGATTGGATTTTGGACCACAATGTGAAGATTTATTGTAAGAAGAAGGAGGTTATAATTTTGGATGATGATGATGATAAAAAGCGCCTTATATTTAGAGCAGAATCGTCACCACCTAATTCTTATCTAGATTCACCCCCAATAGCCCAACTAAATTCAATTATTGGGGAGGAATAGAATGAAATAACTGTGGGTGAGGAAAGGAATGTTCAAATAGAGGATGTACCTATTGTGAAAGAATATGTTGATGTTTTTCCAGAGGATTTACCTGGACATCCTCCAGAATGAGAAATTGAGTTTTCCATTGATTTAATTCCTGGATCAAGGCCCATATCGAAGACCCATTATAGAATGGCCATTGTGGAATTAGTGGAACTAAAGAAACATCTAGAGGAATTGAGTAATAAGGGATTTATTCACCCAAGTTTTTCTCCATGTGGATCCCCTGTTCTTTTTGTTAAAAAGAAGGATGGATCTATGAGGTTGTGCATTGACTACAGTGAGATCAATGATATAACAATAAAGAAAAAGTATCCCCTACCTCGCATTGATGGTTTATTCGACCAACATCATAGAGCACAATACTTCTCAAAGATTGATCTTCGATCTGGATATCATCAGTTGTGTGTGAAGAAGAAAGACATTCCAAAGACAGCATTTCAAACCAGATACAGGCATTACGAGTTTACAGTAATGCCTTTTGGGATGACTAATGCACCCTCTATTTTCATGGATCTAATGAACAGAGTTTTCAAGGAATATCTTGATGAATTTTTAGTGGTATTTATTGATGATATCTTGGTATACTCCAAAAGCTACGAGGATCATTAAAATCACTTGCGCATTATTATAAAGACTCTTAGAAGACATGAATTATATGGGAAGTTTAGAAAGTGTGAATTTTGGCTTCAGGATATTTCTTTTCTTGGCCATATTATCTCTAAGGATGGAATATCGGTTGATCCTTCTAATACAACAGTAATCCAAGAATGGCCAGCACCGACGAGTATAACTGAGGTACGCAGTTTTATTGGTTTAGTAGGTTATTATCGACGTTTTGTCCAGAATTTTTTCCAGTTGGCTAACCCATTAATAAAGCTCACACGAAAAGGGGTTAAATGTTTTTAGAAAAAAGAGTGTGAAGAATGTTTTAAAGAACTGAAGAGAAGATTATTCAATTCTCCTATATTGACTCTACCATTAGGGAATGATGAGTTTGTTATTTATAGTGATGCTTCAAAGAAAGGACTTGGTTGTGTCCTTATGCAGAATGATAGGGTTATTGCCTATGAATCACAATAGCTAAAAATTCATGAGAAAAACTATCATACTCATGATCTTGAGATAGCAGCTGTGATCTGTTATTTAAAGATATGTATACATTATCTCTATGGTGAAAAATGTGTGATGTATACCAATCACAAGAGTTTGAATTATATTTTCTCACAAAAAGAAATAAACACGAGGAAAAGGCAATGGCTTGAACAACTCAAGGATTATGATTGCACTATAAACTACCACCCGAGGAAGGAAAATAAGGTGGAAGATGCTTTGAGAAGAAAGGATCATGGAGTTTTGAACAAAATGAGAGTTGAAAGGGATCCAATTTTCATGGATCTAGTAAAGTTGGATATGAGAATAACCATGGAAGGTGAAACATCGATACTTTTCCAAATGGTTTCCAAACCATATTTACTAGAAAGGATAAAGAGTTCTCAGATCGATGATGAATAATTTCAAAAGAAGATTAAAGCTGTGAATGATGGGAGATTGAGTGACTTTGTGTATGAAGATGGAATTTTGAAATTTTGGAAGAGACTTTGTGTTACCGATATACCTGATCTAAAAAGGGAATTGTTGGATGATGCTCATAGTTCCAATTTCTCTATACACCCTGGGAACACCAAAATGTATAGAGATTTGAAAGAACATTTTTGGTGGGACAACATGAAGAGGGAGATTACTGATTTTGTGTCAAGATGTATGGTTTGTCAACAAGTGACAACTAGAAGGAAACAGCATGGAGGATTCATACAACCTCTTACCATACCTGAGTGGAAATGGGATAATATTACGATGGACTTTGTCATGGGACTACCAAAGACTCCAAGAAGGAACGATGCAATATGGGTCACTGTTGATCGTCTTACCAAGTCAGCACATTTTCCTGCTATAAGGGAAGATTTACAACTTGAACTTTTAGCAAGACTATATATTAATGAAGTTGTGAGACTTCATGGAGTACCCCTATCGATTGTTTCTGATCGTGATCCCTGTTTTACATCAAGATTCTGGAAAAATCTTCAAAATCCCTGGATACTGAACTTCGTTTGAGCACTGCCTACCACCCTCAAACAGATAGAAAATCAGAACGGACTATTCAAACCTTAGAATACATGTTGAGATCTTTCTCACTTGACTTTCAGGGTATGTGGGATCAATATTTACCTCTGGTAGAATTTTCCTATAGCAATAGCTTCCATTCAAGTATTCATATGGAACCATATGAAGTGGTATATGGAAAGAGATGTCGCACACCAACCTGTTGGGATGATGTTGGTGAAAGAAAACTTGTAGTCCCAGAACTGGTGGAGGAAACAATAGAAAAGGTGAAGGTAATCCAAAACCACATCAAAGCAATTCAGAGTAGGCAGAAGAGATATGCCGATAGCCGAAGAAAGGATTTGGAATTTCAGGTAGGAGGTCATGTTTTCTTGAAGGTATCTTTATGGAAGGGTGTTATATGTTTTTTTAAGAAGGGAAAATTGAGTCCCAGCTACATCGGACCTTTCTAAATTCGAGAACGAATTGGGGCTATAGCTTATCATTTGGAAATGCTGCCAAATCTCTCCAAAGATCATGAAGTATTCCACGTATCACTGTTAAGAAAATACATGCCTGACCTAATGCATGTACTCACCTATGAGGAATTAGAAATGAAACCTGATATGTCTTATTGCAAATATCCCGTCAATATTCTTAATACTAGAGAATAATTTCTGAGAAACCGGATGACTCGTCTGGTAAAAGTTCTACGGAAAAACCATAAGATGGAAGAGGCAACGTCGGAACCCAAGGAACTTATGATGAAGAACCACCCAAGTCGTTTTATATAGTAATATTATAGAAATTTTGAGGACTAAATTATTTGAATAAGGAGATAATGTAACACCCCAATCTTCCACGGTACGCTTCTCTTTGAATAATACAATAGTGTGTGTTGTATGCAACTTTGAGTTCTAACACACCACAACCAATCAAAATAGCTGTTATGAATAGTAATACCCACTTTTTTAAATTATATAAATTTTATCTTTTAAAATTGATTTCATTTTTGGATTCGGAATGTCAAAATTATCCTATGATAAATTTTTGGTATTTTTCTGAGAACTTTTAATTTTTTAGGAATAGTGAAAAATACTAAACTATGTTTAAAAATAACTTTTTTAATCAAAATAATTTATAGTGATAAATTATACTATTGAGTGGTTTTAAAGTATAATTAGAATATATTTTTACCATTTAATCCAATATTGGTCATTGGATGTAATTTCACATTTAAATTAGACATAAACAAGTGTCAATCTTTTGATAGTTATTATTTCTCAAAAAACACTTTTTATTTTAACAATAGAAAATAATTTTAAATTAATTTATGCCACTTATATGTTTTGAATTTATAAAAATGTATTTAATATTTATAATCAGGAGGTCCAAATTTTGTAAATAGGTAACTTTTATTTTTAGACATTTTGAATAATTACTTCTGTAAATATTTTATTTACCATGGTTAAAGGATAAATCAGGTAAATAAGGGTAAAAAATAATATTATAATAATATTAAATTACCCTAAAACTTTCCCTAACCCTATTGGATGATGAATTTCAGACCATGGGCATCCGTGGGTCGATTTTGGGACCCCATGGAGCCACTTGTATGTGATAATGACACTTTGTATTAATTAAGTTAAAAGTAAATACAAAAATGACATAAGCATATATCTTTTAGTAAAACAATTTTTCCATAGGGTTATATATGTTATCTCTTAGACTATAAATATTCATTAGAAATATAAAATTATTTTCTACATAATTATATTTTATTTATAATTTTTATACATTTAATAATTAAATTTATTTATGATACAATGATGGTGCAGTATTTTTCTTATTAATGAAAGAATCAAATAAATGGTATTATAAATGTTAAAATAAATATAATTTGAATATTTTGATGCCATAAACTAATTTTATAGGTTAATATGACATTTTAGTATAGATTAAATGAATTTATTGCTAATTAATAATGTTTTTAGGACTTTAAAAATCAATTATTAAATAGTGTCAAAGTTGACATAAAGGAGTATTTAAAACAAATATTATATTATTAATTGATATTCTATTCCTAAAAATATAAGGTTAGGCCAAATGACTTATATAAGGTTATATATATTAATAATTAACCACTTTGGGTTCCCTTGTATTATTATAGTAAGTTTGTTAACCATATAATATAAAAATACAAAGAGACATGGTAAATGTCAAACTATTTAACTAAGAGTTAAATATAAATGATAAGGTTAATATAGTGATCCAAAACTGTCTAAAATCTATTGGTTGAAAGGATTTAGACCCATACCCACCTTATCCTCTAAAAAAGTCACTTTTTAGCCATTATAAACCGAATATGATTTTATTATAAAATAATATTTTAAGTTTTTCCTAAGGTGCCCCTCACCCCTCTTATAAAAGGGCACTCCCCCTTCTCTAAAATTCATGCCTTAAAAGCCTTTTGGTTTGGCCAAAATCTACCCCAATATCCTCTAAAATTTCCTAACTTTATCCTATAGGCCTTAATTTAATCAGAAAGCCAACCTAAGGATCCCTTTTGATCAAATCAAAAGGAAGAACACGAAGAAGAGGTAATAATTTCATCGCCTCTTTCAAGTTCCTTTCTTCTTCCACTTCTTCTTTCATTGTTGTTTCCATTATAAAATAATAAATCCAGTATATTATATATATTGTGATGTTATAATAAATATGGTACAACCAAATTCATTATTCTATCCATCCCTTGAATGAAATGTCACCATACGTGTGTGCGTACGGCTTACCCTCTCCACGTCGTGGTGTAATTGTTATTCAATACATTATTATTTGGATGGGTATAAAAATGATGTGTAATTCATGTAAATAATAAATATAACATGATAATGATTCTATATATATGATACACCATCCAATTATGTATTATTTTAATATCAAAATAATGATATTGTAGCTTGTGCATACGTTCGGATTACCGTCTCTATGAACGTGATGAGATTCATTCCCCATCGTATCAATTCAAGAATAATTTTCATTTGATTATTAAAAATAATGTTAAGGACTTAATATCATTCTGGATATGAATAATTTACATCCCATCCATAAAAAACATGACTCACATAACAAATTATATAAAGGAAAATGAATCATTTAACACCTGAAACGACGATAATACTAAAATATTATTAACAAAGAAATATTAGAAGATCATATATGATATCATATTAATGTATATGGTTGTTTTATAATTAATAACAATTATTTAACCATTATATAGGAGGTTAACCTACCCTCTACCAAGGAAAAGTACAATTTAAGGGTTAATTTCACAATCTCTTCATTATCCGAAGTTGTTTATACATAATTATCTACTGGGACCTCTTTATCATCCACATCCATGTTTCTTAGAAATGTATTCCAAAACATTTTTACTATTTACTAGACTATGGGTTAAAATCATTTATACCCTTGTTTGACTTTTTATAAAAAAAATTGAAAGGAATCTTTCTATCATTTTCCAAACAAGGTAACTTTAACCTTTTCGACAAAATTAAGGTAAGAATGTTTTTTTAACTTATATTGTGGGTGCGGCTATTTTTTGCCATTATAAAATCGTCAAAGCTTCCCTTACAAGATTATAAGAGTATTTTCAAAGTAAATGTTTTCTTTTACAATTATGTGACTTTTAAATGATTTCAAAAAAAGATATTTCTCTCAAATAGTTTTGATTTCATCAATTTCAACATCCTTTGATGGATTATAAGCTTATTTGAATTTGATTTATTATGATACAAAACTTTCATATTGTATTGAGGGTTTTGTGATATGTTTGACTATGGATGTGTTATTTTTATACCATTCATTTTTTATGGATAAAGTATTGAAATTTTGTATGCTAGTTTTAATACGAATGTTTATGTTATGTTTAAACCTGTTCATATGAGGAATGCATTGGACTTAGTAAGTGATGGTTGGATCCCTCTACAGCTCCTCAATGCATCGGTAGGTCTCATGAGACAAACTAGTGTCTTGGCACAAGGCCTTGACAAAATCTTATTTGTAGTCTTGGCACAAGTCCTTGACTATGTGGTTATGATAGTCAGGCATTATGAATTCCATCATTATGAAAGTGGTTATTGATATTGCATGTGATTATTTGACTAGCAGAATATCCATGTGAATAAGTAAATGGAATTATTTCATTTTATTTTTGTCATGTTATGCTGAAGTTCAAGTTTAAAAGTCTTTTGTTTTAGTTATACATTTCTTTAAATTTTTATTCTTATTTATGAAAGTTTCCGCTATATTGTTATCCTTACTGAGCATCTGAGCTCAACACTTTCTATGTTTTATTTTTCCTAGGATGTGAAGAAGTATTTTATGACTGACCTGCAGGGATAGTCTGAGGGGATATGAGTGTGGACTATGGAGACTATGTTGTTGTAGTTTTCCATTTCATGACGTAATGTAAACCTTATGAATGTATCTAGTGCTTCTCATGATACTAAACTAATCGGTCTTTCGAGACTTGATCTTTTGTGATCATGCCAATGTTACGTAATAATGCACTGACTCTAGGTAACTAGGGTCGGGGCATTACAAAGAGTCTATCATCGTCGCACACCTTACCCTTCGGTCTTATACGGGTTTTATAAGGGGTTATGTAATGATACCCTATTACTATGATTATGTACATTATTATTGTATAGAGAATATACTTTAATTTTATTATTATTATTACTTATTAAATAGTTTTTTTAAAAGCAAAAATAGCATTTTTAGTTAATTAAGAAATCTATTTTGATAAATTAATGGATTTTTGAAATAAATAATATTTTAATTAAATATTATTACTATGTTACTTTTTATATAATATAAATTACTATATAATTATTATGAATATGATTGTGATTTTTATTAAGGTTTGAAAGATATTTTTGTCAAAACCCATGAATTTTTAATAAATATTGGTTTTTATTTTAAAAGTAAAAATTCACATATTTAGAAAATTATTTAGATAAAATTAATATTAGTTTTTGAATTAGTATGTCAATATTATCCAATGGTAAAATTTTCATAATTTTCTAAGAGAGTCGAATTTTTGGATAAAAATTAAATATCGTTTAAATATATAATGTGTTTTATGACATCATAATGACCCAATAGTGATGTAATAAAATACTATAAACATTATGTTCGGACAATATATGTTTTTCCATTAAAATAATGTGACTTTAGGTTTATTTGATTTACTTTACAAAGCTTTAGTGGAACCTCCAAGACTTATAAAACATTTTATCTTTTTAAATTGATTTCTTTAAGAGTGTGACTCACCTCCACATAAGCAAGCCTAATATTTTAAGAAGTTCGGACATTGGCCTTATAAAATAATGTTTTCTGCTCACCTTTGAAAAAAACCATGGGAAAAAAACATGATCTGGTTTGTGGTTTGGATTAGTTTAATGTGTGGTGACCCGAACCTAAATAATAAAGAATTCCCTCTCCTTTCCAATATAAACCCTTCCAAGCTCCCACTTCCTCTTCACTAAAAGAATTTTTAGATCGACCAACCACTAACATACTATCTCTAAAATTCTTCCAACTCTCCCCAAGCTCTCAATAATCCTCTCTCAATCCCCTCCCAAGCCTTTGGGATCACACTTCCAAGTAAGGGATTTCTTCCATTCTCATTTTTGTCCAATTTTCTTTAAGTTGTCATGCCCTTTTATTTTTAATTAAAATTGTTGGGGTATGATTTATCAACTCCCCCATACAGACATATTTATATTTTAAAGATGATATGCCCCTTTATCTCTCATTAGTGTCTCCCATGTACACCCGTCACCATGTAGAAATTTCGTAAGGAATTTCTCTCTCCTCATTTACATTCAAGCAATTATTTTGTATTATGAATCTAAAATTCGATTACTTATGTTCATAAATGTATCAATATGACCCCATTACTTTCCATTTAATGTAAATATGATGATACACTCCTTTCTCTCTCATAAACCATTTTTATGAATTCTTATGTCACGTCGTTATGCTCTCGAAATTGCACTCTGATTTTCCAAGCCAAAGTCATTGTGTTGTGAATACCACGCCCATTTCTCTATCAAGGGTATTCACCTTTATGAACGTTTACTTAATTATAGAATAGTTTCATGTATGACTTACACATTCCATTAATATGGAATAAATTATGATGTTTAATGAATCTATGTTGTATGATCTTATGGCACACTTATGCATGAAATGAAATGTTTAAGAAGGGTGTGCCCTAATAGCGCTCCAATGCATTGGGTAAAGATTAGTATCATGATACGTCAAGTGAAATGAGGGTTTACTCATGATAATTCATTTGAAATGAGGGTTTACTCGTGATACATGTGCAATGAGGCTTGTATCATGCTAAAACCATGTTAAGTGTTGTTGCCACATTTCCATGTTATGATAATCATGCTATATCATGCCCTTATGTTCATGTTTCTTTTATGCTCCATTGATATGCCTATTTTCTAACATGTATTGTATTCTTCATGTTATTCCTTGTTTACTCCCTTCCTGGGATTTATATCTCACCCTTTTCTTATACATCTCCTCAGGTTATCCCATGCAATGCTAAGTACAAGGTAATTTAGTGGTCCTGTAAAGGAAGTTTTCAATAAAGATGTTGTGTTTCATGTTTTAAGTCATTATGTAATGTTCCTAATCCCTAAAGACACTGGACCTATTGATATTCTATGTTATATCAACTGAATATTTTATCTAATAAATCATATTTAAGTGTGTAATAAGGAGAAGGGTTGTCATAGTACCAATACAAAATATCCTACATGGGGTAAAAATAAAGGGTTTTTTTCATTGATGAATTCAAATAGTATAAAAATAACTTTTAAAAAATATTGAGGGAAATATCATTTGGTTTTGAAAAAACTTTTGAATACCCTTTTATTTTAAAATCACTTTTGAAAACATTTTCTTTAAAAAGTAAAATTTTAAAAATGTATAGGAAGCTTCAAATAAATGATGGCAGGTAAATTAATACATGTCATACGATGTAAAAAGAACATTCTTTTTTCACAATAAAAAGATTGGAAATTTCCATATTTGGAAAGTGATAAGAAGATTACTTTGAAAAAAATTGTAAAATAAAAAATGTGTAAAAATTTATTTAATAAATCATTTTTTAAATGTTAAAGAAAATTTTATAACCTTTTTATAAAAATGGTTTTTAGAAGAAAATAGGTTCTCTAACTAAAGAGAGAAATGAAGTTGGGTTTTCTTAAAAACATTTTCTAAAACATTATGATTACCAAATAGGGGTAAAATGGTACTAATACTTGAAAATGGTCATGAATAACCATATGAGAGGAAAATTAAATGTTTTATTAAACAATGGTCATATAATTTCCTCAAATGGAAATGAAATATCATTAAAATTATTCTTGAGGAACATAATCTTTAAACAGTCCAAAGTGTATTATACCACTTTGAAACATTTTAAATCATAAGACTTGTGAAGGAATTAAAGTATTAAATACCATGAAGATAAAAGTATTAATGATGTAATATATAAAAATGGGGTAGTAGATACACCACAAAAAATAATCGAGTGGTGAATATGACATTTATCTCACAGATATAAGAAGTGAGATGAAAATACATTACCTTGTGTTTTATTTATGGTGAAAATACTTTAACTTACTGTATAATAGTTTTAAACATGTTAATAACTTATAAAATAACCATAAAAATATTTATAATATCATATATTAACTTCTTATAATATCTTATTACCCATTTGATAACAATCTTTCTTTATTTTCACTATTTCAGACGTTAATTTCCTAATTTGTCGAGTATATTTTAACTTGTTACTTCTTGTTCCTATTACTTAGATAATTATTTCATTATCTCTAGAATTTAAAACATGGTTTTATTATCACATAAATACATTATATATTTATTTATAATAATCCATAAAGTTTGGATATATGAACTGAAATGCACTGTTCATGGAGACGGCAAGTCATACGTACGCATGAACGCTACTTCCATTTCTTTATCATATTAAAAGAATGAAAAGTAAATGATATAAATGTATATAATAATTCTAGTATAATATATATGTCATATATGTCACATGTTTTTATTAAAACCATCCTTTATAAATGTAAAGTATAGTGTGAACGAATCACATCGCTTTGAGGGGCGGTAGTCCACACTTCCACAAGCAATGTTATCGTATTACCACATAATGGAGTGCATAGAAGTATTTGTCATAAAATAATTACAGAAGTATAAATACATTATAAATATAATATATAACATATATACATAAATTTTCCAACATAATTTCCAATCATGAGAGGTAGAAAAGGAAAAATGAACAACTTCGTTTCGTGAGACGGTAGTTTACTGTACACATAAACGGTATATTCATTGCCCATTAGATAGAAGTGTGTGTAAACATAGGCAAAAACCTTAACATAAAAACATATAATTATATTTATTATACTGGTTTTTTTATATAATCATGGAATAATAATAACTGAAATAGAGGATAAATAAATAAATCTAAAGAGCTTGAGGAAGGATGTTACCTCTTAATCAGGTAACTCCTTTTGGTTTGAACCAAAGGGATTCCTTGGATGTATTTCTGGACAAGGTGGGTATTATATATTTAGAGAAGGTATTTTCAGGATCTATTTAGGTAGATATTGTTCAGTAAAAATTGTTTTTTGAGGTGTGAGTATGTGGGAGGATATGACGCCTTTTAGAGTGGAGAAGGAGTGGCACTCCTGTAAATTTTGGAAATGGGAATTTCACCCACATTTTTTCCATTGAAAGTGGCTCAAATAATATAAAACATTTTATAAAATGGAGTATAGTCTTTAAATAGGACCATAAAATTACTTTTGGAAAAGTTTATAGGTCATTTTTTCCCTTAAGTTTATTGTTTCGTCCCTTATAAAGATTGATTTCACTTTAATCGTTGTAATTAATTTTAATCACTTTCACTAATATTTTTTGTCAAAAACTAAGTTAACATTATTATTAATTGTAAATTATTCTAATTCCAAATATGGAATCAATTTTTCCAAATTAAAAACACAAAATTGGCAGAAATTAATTTAAAATTAATCCTGTAGATGGGACAACAATAAGGGTTTTTAAAGTAAAAACGTTCAAAAGTTTGCTATGTTTTTATATTAAATTTCAAAGTGAAGTTAATTCCAATGACCTAAATTTGATTAATTTTTAAAAAATGGATCTAATTAAACTTTAAAACTAATTTAAAATATAATTTAACCTAATAAATAAATTATATGAAAAATAATTTTTGAGTTAAAATTCAGTATTTTTCACTATTCAATAAAAAATGAAAATCCACAGAAAAATACTAAAAATTAACCCTAACATAATTTTTATGTTCCTATTTAAAATATTGATTTTATTTTTACATTAATATTTATAAAATTTAGAAAAAATTTATTTAAAATTGGTTCGTCGTTAAAAGGTGGTAAAAGTGCATTAATAAAAATATTGGTTTTTATGTGTAATATTGGGTTTGTTCTTATCTCATCCCTATAAAATATATTGGATGAATATAAAAATATCTGATTTAATATATAATATATATTAAATTAAAATCACTTGATAATTTTAATTAATTTAATTTATTAGGATAAAACAGCTTTGTGAGCATAAAATAGTTTTCTATAAAAACATTCCCTTTATATTCAATTGGTTCTTATATTCATTTATAATTAATTTGTAACCAATGAATTCATTTAATATTTTTTTAAATAATAAGTTTTCATAAGTTAGTTAATAATATTCATAATCTATAATTTAACAGCTATGTTATATCTTATTATATTAAATAATAATATTTTATTAATATATTTTTTTTTGGTAAAACTCGGTCTTGCGTGTAATGAAAGTCATCGAATAAACTCATTGTTACATGAAACATACACCAACTCAGTGTCATGTGTTTTTAAATCTATTATATATATTAAATTTATTTAAAATATTAAATATATTATAAATACTTAGGATATTATATTCCCTTACATGCTTTGTGTTGCATGTCATACACGTTATCAAATATAATGTTCCTACTTTAGATTTTCAGGGTGTTACATTCTCCCCACCTCAATTAAATTTAATCCTTGAAATTTAAAATTGATCTTATTGATATATTTTTTGATATTTCCTATGTTCAAAATCCCACATTTGATAAGGTTTTGTAAGAAATCTTTTGAAAAGAGGGAATGGTAAGAACAAAGGTCACATGGAATAACATATAACTAGGTCTATAAGTAGGATATCATTAGTGGAAAGTAGAGATACATAATTGAAGTAAAAGAATAAATATTTATAGGAATTAATTAAGGTCATCAATCACAAACTAGTGGATGATCAATATAAAGTTGAGGGCCTCAAATCCATAAATCTGTTATGATCTAAAAGACCATAGATTCAAAAAAATAAGGTATTAAGACAATATTTTATTTCTAAATCATTTTCCTAATGTTGGGTAATTCTTTTACTACCCAATAATATAAGGAAAAATATTTAATTGATATATTTCTATTTCAAAAAATTCCATAATTTGTGTTTTGATCAATTTCCAATTCATCCACTACTTTAATAAATGGATATACAAAAATAAACTTTAATGTATAAAGCACTAAAATACACTTATAATGGATCGTAAGGACCATAAAAGAGTGAAAAGTCTTTACATTTTTCTCTAAATGTTCTCCAAATCCAATATTGTTAAGACATTAATATCTAAACCTAAAAATTGACACTACTGGTTCACCATTAATATTTATTCATCAAATTGTTCAACTAAAATTAGTGAAATATTAACTAAGACATTACTTAGGTCAGTGGTTGGACTTAAGCCCTTATCCTCCTTCAGTCACAGATTCATCTCCCGTAGCCTTGTCAGATTTGATGGGTTGTCACCCAGCATACAAATTTTCCTTTTCTATAAACATATTAATTTCCAAAATAACTATGATGGACATTCTTGAAATTTAACCATTAAATAACCTTTTAACTAAGGTTTTCAATACAACCCCAGTACATAAATACTTAATCCGTTTTATTTCAACATAGGTCCTTCTTTGGTATAATTTTTATCCTATGTCACTCATTTTCATTTTCTATTCAAATTCTTCATAATGGTTTGTAAATAAAATGTGAATTATCCTAAGTGTATCCCCCAGGATTTTCAAACCAGGTGCGTTGTAAGGATTGTTTTCATATACCAAGTTATGCCAAGTCAGACCCAACACACCTTTCTAGAGTTGTTACACCTAGGTATATATGTTTCAAAACCATTTTCTCTTGTAGTATCCAAATAGGGATGTATTTCTAGTAATACCCACATAATGTCTACATTACCAAAATTATAGGGTGTTCTTCTATACTTATCCTCAAATTCTACCTTAGGGTTATGTTCTATAATCTATATTTTTATAAATATAGTTCTCATAGTTGCTACTAAACTTAATTTGATACCAACTATAGCGACCCGACCCCTAAATTCTGAGAGCTGGTGTCTACTACCATTACATTGGAATTATTACATGTAATCAAATACAAAATTATTGAAGAGTCTAATATTATTTGTAAGCTAGATACATACATAAGTATTGTATTACAAATGAATACAATAATTAAAATATAATTTTTTTCGATGATAACTTTATTCCATCTAGTACATCCTTTCATATCTTTCTTAGTATACTCTTTGGAATTCTAGAGAAGGGAAACATAATAAGGGTGATCTCAAATGCTCAGTAAGGATAAAGTATAGCAGAATCAATGATAAATCAATGAGAATAATAATTATGGCATGGTAAATAACTTAACACCCATACCATGTAATTAACAAACTAAGAAGGAAGTACATAAACAATATGGACAGGTAATAACTTGAAACACATGAAATTAAAATAACAAGATAAGGAAAAATCAATATGGAAATTTAAGAAACTAAAACATGTTTTATTTAATTAATGAACTGAGAATGAAACGAATCCATAGATATATAGAAACAAAATCTCATGGATAAATAATAACTGAATCAAAATGAAGGAAATGATTAATTATTGGATGTCATGTTTAAGGAACATGAAAACCTCTACTATCAAGATCTATCCTCTGATCAGTTTAAAACTATGGGTAGAAACCTATCAAATATTCTTGGAAAAAAACTATAAGGTTTTATCTCTAATTAATTCCATCTCAAGAGACTACTTATACATTGAGGGTATTTTATTAACTAGTCCCCAACCCTTAGGGTTTACCTTAAATGTTCCTCAACCCATGTCTTTCATGTCCCAAGCATTCCTCATATGGAATAAACAATATACCTTATCAAATATCCATATTGAACAAAGGATACAAATTTATCAATATTTTTGCAAATGATCAAATAAATTTCAAAGTAAACACCATATGAAAAATGGTATACCATTCATACAATAATCATATCCATGAAAAATGATATAAATATTTAGGGTAAATTCAATGTCAAAATCCTTCATAGGAAATAGAATATTTCAAGGGGACTAAAAGGAATCAAGGAAGTGAATGTGAATATTATCCTTGTCCAAATGGATTATAAACTATCTAGAGTAATAATAATGTTAGTATCAATACAACATAACCCAAGTGGAGTAAAAATAAAGGGTTGTTGTCATTGATTAATTTAAATACTATAAAAATATCTTTTAAAAATGTTTTTGAGGGAAATATAATTTTGTTTCAAAAAAAAATTGAAAACCATTTTCTTTAAAAATAACATTTGAAAAATTAAATTTAAAAATTAACCTTTTAAACATGTAAAATAAGCTTAAAATAAATGATGATGGGTAAATCTATATAGGTCATATGAGGTAAAATGAATATTCATTTTTCACGGTAAAAATTTCATAAAATGCCTTGTTCGGAAAGAGGCAAGAATATTCCTTTGAAAAAAATGGTAAAAGACAAAACGGGTAAAATATCATTAATAAATAATTTTGGAAAGTTTAAAAACATTTTATGAAAACATTTTTAGAAAATAGTGTTTTTAGAAGAAAATAGTTTCTCTGATTAAAGAGAGAAATGATGTTGGCTTTTCTTAAAAACGTTTTCTAAAACATTTTTAGTACCAAAGAGTATAAAAATGGTACTAATACTTGAAAATGGTCATGAATAACCATAGGATAGAAAAATTAAAGGTTTAATTGAAAAATGGTCATATAATTTCCTCAAATATAAATGAAAGATTGTTAAAATTATTCTTGGGAAAATAATCTTTAAACATTTCAAAGTGCCTCATACCACTTTGAAACATTTTAAATCATAAGCCTCATGAAGGAATGAAAGTTATAAATACCATGAAGATAAAAAATTTAGTGATATAATATATAAAAATGGGGTAGTATATACATCGTACAAAATAAGTAAGTGGTGAATATGACATTTATCTCACAGATGTAAGAAGTGAGATAAAAATCTCTTACCTTATATTTACTTTAGGAGGAACATCCTTTAACTTATTATATAATGGTTTTAAACGTATTAATAAATTATACCAGAACCATACACATATTTATAATATCATATATTAAATTTTTATAATATCGTATTAGCCGTTTGATAACAATATTTCATTACTTTCACTATTTTGGGCGTTAATTACCTAGTTTGTTGAGTATGTTTTAACTTGTTATTTGTTGTTCCAATTACTTAGATCAGGATTTCATCATCTCCAGAATTTAAAACAAGATTTTATTATCACATATATCCAGTATATATTTATTTATAATAATCCATAAATTTTGTAGATATGAAATGAAATTCATCGTTCATAGAGACGGTAGGTTATACGTATGCATTAACACTACTTCTATTTCTTTGTAGTATTAAAATAATAAAAATTAAATGATATATATGTATATAATAATTATAGTATCATATATATTTAATTTATTTCACATACCTCCAAATAAATTTTTTTTGTTATTTTCAACCATCCTTTATACATTACATGTATAGTGTGAAAGAATCATATCACTTTGAGGGGGTTGTAGTCCACACTTTCATAGGTGATGTTATCGTATTCCCACAAAATAGAGTGCATAGAGGTATTTGTTATAAAATAATTAAATAATTATAAATAAATCATAAATATAATATATAACATATATAAATAGAGTGTATATCATAATTCCCAACCACGCGAGGTGGTAAAGGAAAAAAAAGAACAACTTCATTTTGTGTGGCGGTAGTTCACCATACACATAAATGTTAAGTTTGTTAACCATTAGATGGAAGTGTGTGTAAGTCTAGGTAGAACACTTAACATAACAAAATAATAGTATATTGAAGTTATTGGTGTTTTTATATAATTATGGAATCAGAAAAATTGAAAAATTGGAGAAATAAATAAAACTAAAGAGCTTGATGAAGGATGTTACCTCTTAATCGGGTAACTCCTTTTGGTTTGAACCAAATGGATTCCTTGGATGGATTTATGATTAAGGTGAGGATTATAGGTTGACTGGAGGTATGTTTATAATATATTTTTTCAGATATTGGTTGATAAAAAGTAGCATGAGAGGTGTCAAGATGTGGGAGGAGAGGAGGTTTTTATAGTGGAAGAGGTGTGGCACTCTTGTAAATTTTGGAAAAGAGAATTTCACCAATGTTTTTTGCAGAGTAAGTAGATCCAATAATAGAAAAAATTAGATAAAAGGGATAATAGGGTTGAAATATGACCATAAAATTTATTTTTTATAAGTTTATAGGTCATTTTGGTCCTTAATATTATGATTTAGTCCCTTGTTAAGCTTAATTTCACCTCAATCGTTGTAATTATTTTTAATCACTTTCACTAATATTTTTTGTCAAAAACTAAGTTGACTTTATTAGAAATTATAAATTAATATTATTACAAATATTTATCCTTTTTTTTAAACTCCAATCACATAATTAGTAGAAATTAATTTAAAATTAATCATGTAGATGGGATGACAATGCGGGTTGTTAAAATAAAAAAGTTTCAAAAGTTTGCTATGTTTTTATATTTAATTTAAAAGTGAAATTGATTAAAATGACCTAAATTGGATTAATTTTTAAAAAAATTAAATAATTAAACTTTAAAACTAATTTAAAATATAATTTATCCTTATAAATGAATTAGATGAAAAATCATTTTTGAGTTAAAATTCATTATTTTTCACTATTCATTAAAAAATGAAACTTCACAGAAAAATTAAAAAATATCACCCTAAAATAATTTTTATGTTCTTATTTAAAATATTAAGTTTATTTTGACATATAATAGTTATAAATTCTTCAAAAATTGGATTTAAAATAGGTTCTTCATTAAAAGGTGGTAAAAGTGCCTTAATAAAAATATAGGTTTTTATGTGTAATATTGGGTTTGTTCTTATCTCATGCCTACCAAATGTATTGTATGAATATAAAAAATATTTTATTAAATATAATATAAATATATATATATATTACATTAATATCACTTAATAATTGTAATTAATTTAATTTATTAGGATAAAACGGCTTTGTGAGCATAAAAATAGTTTTCTATAAAAACATTCTCTTTATATTCAATTGGTCCTTATATTAATTTATAATTAATTTGTAACCAATGAATTTATTTAATATTTTTTTAACCATATATTTTCATAAGTTTGTTAATCATATTCATAATCACTAATTTAACAGCTAGGTTATATCTTATTATTTTAAATAATAATGTTTTATTAATATATTATTATTCAGAAAAACTCAGTCTTGCGTGCAATGAAAGTCATTAAAGAAACTCATTGTTGAGTGAAACATACTCAAACTCGGTGTCTCATTAATTTTAATCTATTATATATATTAAATTTATTTAAAATAGTAAATATATTATAAATACTTGGGATATTATATTCCCTTATATGCTTGGTGTTGCGTTTCATACACACTATCAAATACAATGTTCCTACTTCAGATTTTTAAGTCATTATATCCCATTTATTTTTGTACATTATGAATAGTTATCATGGTAAATACTTATTACAATGGTAAATGTAAAATGTGTTAGTTAGGGTCATAACTAATGTGATAAGGCTTAAAAATAATTAAAAAACTTTCATTAATTTAATTTTATGAGTTTATATCATCCATAGCACCCCAAATTTTAAAATATGGCCTTTTTCCATTTTCATTTAATTTTTACCTTTATAATATTTTATGTAATGGATAATTTCAAAACAATGACACTTTCTAGAATTTAATAATTTTAATATTTTTTTAAATGCATAAAAACAAATTATTTTATGTTATAAATGGTTCTTTGAAAGATAAATTATTATTTTTAGTCATGATATTTTTTGATAAATTTTAATTATGAAATAATTATATTAAATGTTTATGAAACATTGACATAGTGCATGCTCAGGTATAAGAAAAATCAATTAAACAATTTTTAATACTCTAAAAGTAATATTTCTTAGGTGAGTTGTAGTGTCTAACAAATTTTATTGATAATATAACATATTAGGGATGCTTTATTTGTTTATATTCAAAATAAATTTATATATTCTTTTCATTAAATTTGAACTAAATGAATAGTGTCAAATTGACATTGATGATCTTTTATGATAAATGATAATTTATTAAATTATTTAAAATTCATAAAAATACCTTAATAAAATAATTGAATTAAATATGGTTTAAAATATCAACCAAGGTACATTTATGGGTAATTTTTTCTTTTATAGTATCTTTATCGACCTTTAAATATTAAAAAATAATAATATCATGGTAATTGTCAAACGGGTTAACGGGGGTTAAAACAAAGATATAAGGGTGATAAAATCACCTAAACATTTTAAAAAATTTATTTTTTAAGGGTATATAGACTCATACTATTCATTTATTTAAATTATATCAATTTATATCCATTTTAACATAAAACTTAATTTATATTAATTTATTATATTAAGAAATTTCAAGAATTCCCTTCCCCTCACTTATAAAAGGGGCACCCACTCTCCTCATATCTCCACACTTAAAGAGTCATTTTTTTCATCAAATAATAACCAAAATAATTTCCTAAAATCTATATCCAATTTTTATAGGCCTTAGTTTTGGAATAAAACTAACCATAGGGGGATTGAGGTGTAAAGAAAACTAGGTTGTTCGAAGAAGAAAAATAGATTTCAAATAAATGTTTTATTGTTATTTTTTCAAATAACTCCATCTAATATGTTTCAACCATGATAAAATAATAAAATCAATATCTTATATGTACATAGTTTTAATTATGTAAATTCTATAACCTGTATTCATATCATCTACCATCAAATGGGAAACAAAACCACAATTTATGTGTACAGCGGGCTACCACCTCATGAACCAATGTAATTTGTTGTCCATCACTACCTCTCATAGCTGGTTATAATTATGGATTTAATATATATATATATATATATATAATTAAATATTTATCATTATAGGATGATTATATACCATCTAATTTCTTACTTTTCCATCCATTGAAAAAGGATAATGTTGTTTGTGTATATGTGTGGATTACTACCTCTATGAAGTAATGTGATTCATTTTTCTCCACCACATCACATGGATACTATATATAAATATATTTAAAGAAAAAATATTATATTTATGATATAATAATAATAATTTAATTATAAAATAATACATAAATTATTACTAGCAAGCCCTTTGAAAAAAGAAAATGTTACCCACGCATATGTACAACCTATCGTCTATATGCTTATAAAATAGTTCATTTTTCATAACCATCATTAATGTTTAGTTTTAGAAGTATAATTAATGTTTTAAAAATATAATTATATCATGATTATTATTCTAGATATTATATAATTACTACTACTTTTACCACGTTAAACAAACAAAAGTGGATTTGAAATTATGAACAGAACGTCCTAAAAAACCCAACATAGACTTAATTGATTAATTAATTAAATATGTAATTGAATTAAATGAAATAAATGGTTTAATGATAAATTAATAAACCTGAAAAAGTTTCCCAAAAAATTAAATAATTGATATATTTTTATTATATATTTGTAAAAGAATATACAATAAATGTATGGACTCAAGGTAAGGGATTTTGTCTCAATTTCCCTCCACTGGGGAATATTTTATTTCTATACACCTAATTTGATTATTATGGTGTATGTATTTCCCTTTTAAATTTTATATCATTAATCCATAATAATTCATTTTATTTTAAGTTTCATTTCTAATTATTTTATCTAAGGGGATTTGACTTCAATATTACTAAGTAGTAAGGGGGTTTTAACTCAATTTCCTTTCATTATGTTATAACTCTTCTTCATTGATGTTTATATTCCATGGTTATGTGTGAATTGATATATAAATTTTATTATTATATATTTCATATATTTTTTTTACATTTTTTACACATAATCTCTCCATTTATTAATTTCCAATTCAACAATATGATCTTTATAAGGGTTTTTTGTCTCAAATTATCTTTTCTTGGGACATACGTTTATTTTGTGTACATATATTCTTTTATAAGGTTTATATACTTTCCAAATAACATGTTATATAAAAAATATAATTATTTAAATGATATTTAGTGTTTCATAGGAATTAATTCCTTCATATGGCTTATGATTCAAAAGTAACCAAAGTAGTGAGGAATTTTTTATTCAATCTCATTTTAACAAGAATTGTTTACGCTTAAATTTACATCAAGAAATTATTTGATCCTTATTTTTTAAACTCGTTTAATTTTTCTTATCCTCTATTTATTTCTATAATTTCTATGTTTTAGTACCAATATTTTCTTTTTTTACTCTAAATGGTTCATAAAATATTTTTATGAAAACTCTATTTGAGTTCTCACCTTTCTATAAGAAAAAAATTTTATTATATATCCATTTTTTGAAATGTTTTCAAAAATATTATTTACTACTTTTAAATGATGGTTTAAATTAATTTTTATCCTTTTTTAATTTTAAAAATGTTTAAGTGGAATTTTCTTTTCATTTTTTGAACAAGGTATTTGTTTATCAAATGTGTGAATAGAATCACTATTTTAATGATCATAGCATATATATATTCTCTTGATATCATGACCACTCAATGATTTGATACTTACTTTACCAATTTCTATGGTTATTTTAAATGAAATTTTTTCCCTAATATTCTAGAAATTTTTAGGTTTTCAATGTGATTTTCAAAGTGGAATTGGTATTTTCTTGAAGAATGTTTTTAATGATATTGCTATGGAATTTATATTCATCAATGACAATATTTATTTTAATTTTTATACACTAGGGATATATTGTAATGAAACCATACTTATTTTTTCTCTGTATGGATTATAATTGTTTCCTCAGATAGTCATGGGAACCATTTATTTTCCATGGGTTAATCATGTTATCGAAGGAATAATGGTTATTTTTATGAGTTTTATAAATAATTAAAATATATGTATACTTTATTCAAATTATGGTACTTGTAAATTTCTTGTGATGATGGGTGGTTCAATTTTAAAATAATTATAGGTGGTTCCATTATAAACGAGGGAAGGGTGGTCACATTGTAAACCAATGCCAGTTGGGTCTATTATAGCCCTACAATGCACAACATAATGATTATGTTCTTTGTATAAATATGTTCTAATTTGACCATATTGGTTATTGTAGTTTTAAGGGTCATTGTAAGGGTTATATGAAAAAAAATTCCAAGAAACCAGCATATTTTATTGATCCTTGATATGAGCTTTTAATAGTTCCTTTGATCAATATTATTATCATGTGGCTCATGATTATTAACTCTTATGACTCTTTACTTTAATAATGCTTTATGTTATTTTGAATGTTTTATTATATAGGTTTTTATGGGTATTAATTCTTTTATTTTATTCCCATTCACTTTTATTATCTCATTATACTCATATGTTAATATAATTTTCATTAATCACATTCAATCAGTAATTCTTAAGTTTACCTTTATGAAGTGTTTGAGCTCACCCTTTCATGCCTTCCATTTCCCCAAGTTGTGATGAATGTTTTTAAGTATGTTTTTTCAAAAAATGTTAATATATTTGAATAAATTAGTGGTACGTGACATATATTTTTAGGAACCATTTGTCTATGCATCCAAGTTATTATGTAATATTTTTCTCTAATTCTCTAAAACTCTAATCCTAAAAGGACCCTAGTTATATAAAATATCAAATATTCCCTTTTTATTTTTTAGGTTTTGGATAGATAAAACTGGGTCACATTTATCATTATCAATCCTTAAATATTATGATTATGTTTTTAGTATAGGATATAAGATTGAGGGTTATAGGATATCATAGTTGGTATTAGACTAGGGATTAGATTAATTTTAATATTAGGATGTTTTCATGTGAGTTTAACTTAAGTGTTATCGATGACATCATGGGTTTTAATGTTTATGTTTTATCAGAAGTAAAGTGGCTTGTAAAACACTTTTGAGTTTATAAGTGATGGGATTTTGAGGTAATTAATTATATTTTGTGAGATTTTCTATTATGTTAAGGTACATAAAACCCTTATGTGTATCATGTGGATTAACATAATGGATTATTTTATATGAATGGGATTATATTTTTGGGGATGTGTACTGAAATTTATGAGATAAATTTTAAGGATAAAACATTCTTTAATGTTGTGGTTATTCCAGTTATTTTGGGACATGGGACTATTTATTTGTGTGATTATCTATGTTGAAAATTTTGTATTATCATTGAATTTTGTATATTAATTTATTATTTCATAAAATAATGGTTTATTTATTGTAGGTATTATCTTACCTTGTGATAACCATTGCACTTTGGGTTAATATTTAAAGATTGGAGGAATATATTTTTATCCTCTTTATAATTATGTGATCTATTAGAAGATGATTTTTGTGCTTCAAGCATGAAAAAATCATCTTGAATACTCATTATTGGGAGAAAAATATGTGATCATGGTGGAAATTGACTAAAGGATGAAGTTATAAATGTTAAGTAAGTATATTTTATTATGTTGTTAGTCTATATGGTAAAGAAATTACTCATCTCTAGGAGAAGGTTCTTGAAATAAAAATGATATCATATTACCCTCATTTCTGATGAATTGATTTACATTTTTTCTTCTCATTGGTTTATGGTTTTTTTTAATTAACTTTCTCTTGATCATTCACTTTCTTGTGATCAATGTTCTTTATCACACTCTATTTATTTTTCCATAAAAATTTTCCTCTATATCGATATTTTCATTTCCCACTAATTTTCTCCTATTTGGAAACATAGATATGTTTTATTCCACATAACCTTCATATTTCTCTTTCCTTCTTTTCAAGAGGAAGTTTTATTAACCCCTTTTACGATGTGGGTTTTAAAAAACGGTATTTTAAAATTCCAAAACCTTTATTACTTATATAAAATTTAAATTATGAAGATGAAATTTATAAAGGTATGGGGAATGTAATATCCTAATATTTTAAAAGAACATTATGTTCAATAGTTTATACAACACTTAAAACATGAAATGTTATTATTTAAAATTTATAGTTATAATATTATTGTAAAATTGGAACATATAAATAGGATTAACCACATTATAAAATACATACTAAGTTCTTAGTATATAAAAATTAATTTATTAATTATTAGGAAATGAAAACTTAATTTTTCAAAAATTCCTTTTATGATTAAAAAATATGTTTACATCAAAAAAAATATTATTGATTTTTAAGAGAAAATTTAATAATTAATTATACCAACATTTAGAAATTAAATTTGATAAAAATAATATCATTTTGAATTCATCATGCAAAAAATATTTTAGGATGAAGATTTTATAATTTTTAAAAAGGATTAGTTTATCAATTTGTAATGAAAATATTGATTTTTATTGACAACTGTGTTATTTTTTCATGTATTTTAAAAGTAAAATTCTATTTTTGATTAGTTTTAAAATTTAATTAGTTAATTTATATTTAAAAATATCTAATTATTATCTTTTGAATCAATATTATACTTTAATTTG
Organism: Viscum album; assembly: GCA_963277665.1. Taxonomy (NCBI): domain Eukaryota; kingdom Viridiplantae; phylum Streptophyta; class Magnoliopsida; order Santalales; family Viscaceae; genus Viscum; species Viscum album. The sequence goes on from OY728131.1 coordinate 125,064,878, forward strand.
TTAAAAAAATTATACTTAAAAATAAATCTTTCAGGAAAATTTCTTTTCATCACAATTTGTGGATATAATTTTAAATTGAATTATTACATTTATAAGAATTTAATTTTATAAAATTTATTCCATATTTTGAATTAGTAGTTTAATTTTTCTAAAAATAACCTTTTTATTTTTTGGAAATTATGAATAGTAACCATGGTAAATATTTGGTACAACTATAAAAGTAAATTTTGTTAATTAGAGTTAAAACTAATGTGATGTTCCTTCAAAATAATTCAAAAACATGATTTTATTTCATTTAACGGGTTTATTTATTCCATAATCAACCAAAACTATAAAATATGAATTTTTTTGAAATATATCTTTGATTTTAGTCTTTATAGTAATTTAAGCAGAGGATAAAATAAAAAATATCACTTTCTTTTTTTTATTATTTTTTATACTTTTTCAAATGGATAAAAATGACTTATGTTCGAATATAAATGGATATATGAAAGGTAAATTATTATTTTTATCCTGGTAAGTTATTTTCAATATTTAATTTTGAAATAATTACTTTAAATTCTTACGCAACGCTCACCCACTGCTTTGACAAGAAACAAAAAAATCAAGTAAATGATTTCAAAAACACTAAAAGTATTAATTTTTGTATGAGTTATAGTGTCTCAAAAATTTTATATATCAATATAATATAGTAGGGATGTTTTAAAGGTTTTTATTTGAAATAAATTTCTATATTCTTGACATTAAAGTCAAACTAAGTCAATAGTGTCTAAAATAAAAATAATGATATTTAATGTTAACTAATATTTTATTAAATTTTTTAAAATTCATAAAAATACTATCCTCATCCAACTAAATGATATATTTCTAAAAATATCAACCATGGTCCATTTATGGGTAATGTATCCTATTATAGTAACCTTATTTACCCCAAAAGCATAAAATACATTAATATCATGGAAAATGTCAAAAGGGTTAACTGGGGGTTAAAATAAAGGGATATGGGTGAAAAAACACATAAAAAGTCCAAATTTTATTGTATGATAGGATTTAGACTCATCCTCAACATATCATATAATTATATTAATTTTGATAAAATTTAAAATAAAAAAAAATAATTTATATTAATTTATTAATTTATTAATTTATTAATTTATTAATTTATTAATTTATTAATTTATTAATTTATTAATTTATTAATTTATTAATTTATTAATTTATTAATTTATTAATTTATTAATTTATTAATTTATTAATTTATTAATTTATTGATTTATTGATTTATTGATTTATTAATTTATTAATTTATGAAATTTCGGTATTTCCCCTCCCCTCACTTTTAAAAGAGTGCCCCCTCTACTCTACTCTCCACACTCCAAGATCTATTTGTTTTATTCAAAAACTGACCAAAGTCATTCTGAATATCCCTTCCCACATTATATAGTTCATATTTTGGGATGAATACCAACATTATAATGTTTAAGGTTTAATGAAAAGGTGGTTTTCCCAAGAAGAGGTATAGATTTTAATCGAATGTTTTAGTTTGATTTCTTATTTTACCTACATCAAACATTTTCAACAAAGTTGAAATAATTATTTTAGTATATTCCACATACTGAGTTTTTATTATGTTAAAGGCATAACCTATATTCACATCCTCTATGGTAAAATTTGAAACAAAACCATCGTTCGTGTGTACGGCAAACTATAGCCCCACAAACTGATGTAATTCATTTTCCTTTATTTCCTCTCAAAACTAGTTAAAATGATATATTTAACGTATATATGTGATATTAATGACATATTTTTAATTTTTAAAGTTATTATATCATCTAATTTACTTGCCTTTCCATCCATTGAAAAATGATAAAGTCATTCATACATACATGTGGATTACCACCACCAAGAAAAGATGTGATTCATTTTTCATAAACACTTCACATGGATTATATATATAACTATATTTAATGAAATAATATAATATTTATGATATAATAATAATAATTTCAAGTTAAAATTACACTTACCTTCTTTCCATCATTCTCTTTGAAAAATGAAAATATTACTCATTTGTACATACAACCTACTATAATCATGATTCGAATGTAGTTCATTTTTCATAATAAACTTTCATAGATAGTTTCAAAACTATAATTAATGTATAAAATTAAATTTATATCATTATTATTGTTCTATATATTATGGAAAATTCCCTCTTTTAATGTGGTCAAAAAAATGAGGTGGTTTTGAAATTATGAACTGAACATCCTCTTAATATGGACTTAACTGATAAAATAATTAAATATGACCTTGAAATAAATGAAATAAATTGTTAAATTATAAAGTAATAAAAGTTAAAAAATTGTTTTTAAACAATTAAATAATTTATATTATTTGATTATGTAGTAGTTAAAATACATACATGTATATTTTGGACTCGAGGCAAGGTATTTTGTCTCAATTTCCCTTTATTGAGGCATATTTTAATGTTATGCATCTAAATTTTTTTATATGGTGTATATGTTTCTCTTTTTCATGTTATATCATAAATCCTCCATACTTCATAGTATTTTATGTTTCAATTCAAATTATTTTATCCATTGGGATTTGACTTGAAAGTTTCAAAGTAGTAAGGGATTTCTTAACACAATATCCTTTCTTTGGATAATGACTCTTCAACATTGAGTTTGTTATGCCATGGTTATGTGTGAATTTACCACTAAATTATTTTATTCTATATCTAAATTTTTATATGTGTACTTAAATTTTTTACACATAATATCTTTATTTATTAATTATTAATTCAATGATATGATATTTATAAGGGTTATTTGTATCAAATTATCTTTATTTAGGACATGCATTTTTTATACACATATCTTATTTTATAATGTGTATATAATTCCATTATTACATGTTATATCATCAATATCTTTTTTTCAAGATTTTTAATGTTTTATTTGATGTTATTCCTTTATGAGGCTTATGATTCAAATGTTACCAAAATGGTAAAGGATTTATGCCTTGATCTCATTTTAATGAGTTTTTTTATGCACAATTTCCCATTGAGAAATTTTATAATTCATATTTGACAAACTCTTTTTTTTATCCTGTAGTTATTTCTATACTTTTGATGTTTTATTATAACTTTATTCTCTTTGGTACTCTAAATGGTTTAGAAAATGTTTTTAAGAAAAGATAATCTTATTTTTCCACTTTCGGCCAAAAAAACTTTTTCTTCCATATCCATGATTTCCTAAATGTTTTAAAGATATTTTTTTATAAAAATAAATAATTTTTTAAAGTAATTTTTTATAATGATTTAATTTTTTGAAAAAAAATGTTTAAAAATAATATTCTTTCCATTTTTTTGAACCTGTTACTTTTCTCCCTAGGTGTGAATGGAATATTTTTTTAATCTTCACAACATGAGTGGAATTATCCACCAGAATTACTTCTCAATTCATTAAATATTCCATTACAAGATTCCATGGTTCTTTTCAATGAAAATTTTTTACCTAAAATTTTGTAAATTTTTCATTACCAAAATTTATTTTTAATGTGTAATTCTTATTTTTGTAATGAATGTTTTAAATTATATTTTTATGGTATTTCTATTCATCAAAACTGACAACCTTTTATTTTACTAATTCCCCGTTGGGGATATGTTGTTATGAAATCACCATTAATTTTTTCTCTGGATGGATTATGATTGTTTCAAATATATTTTCATGGAACTTATTTCTTTTCCATAGTTTAATCATGTTATAAAATTAATAATGTTTGTTTCTAGGATTTTAATTATGAAATTAAAGCTCTATGTACTTTATTCATGTTATTTTTCTTGGAAATTATTTATTATAATGGTTATTTCTATTATAATATATTGATGGGTGGTTATATTATAAACCATGGATGGGTGGTTATATTGTAATCCAAGGATAGTTAGGTTCACTATATCCTTTCAATAAATTGGATAATGATTATTTTGTCTATATAGTTATGTTTTAAGTTAACCATATTGGTTATTCCACTTGTATGGATTCTTATAAGGGTTCTATGAAGATAATTTTTCATGATACCAACACATTTTTCTTATGCATTCTATGAATTTTTAATCATTCCTTTCAGAAATATTGATATCAAATGGCTCATGATTATTGAATTTCATAACTCTTACCTTTGATAAAGCTTTATTCCATGTCACATGTTTTACAATCTAGGTTTTTATGGGTATGAGTTCTATTATGTCATGCTTATGAATTCTCACTAATTAAATTCAAATGGTAACACTTTTGTTTACCATTACTAAGTGTTTGAGCTCACCCTTCCATGTTTTCCATTTCCCATGGTTGTGAATAAATATTTTAAGTATGTTATTCATAAAAATGATATTGTATATAAAGAACTTAATGGAATATGAGAAATATTTTTATAAACTGGATGATTATGTATCCATGTTTTTATGTAAGAGTTTATTCTAATTCTCTAAAACACTAAACCTAAAAGGTCCTAGGGTATGTAATAGATCTAGTGTTTCCTTTTGATAATTTATTATTTTTATAGGTAAAATTAGGTAACATTTATTGGTTTCAATCCATATATGAAATGATTATTTTTTTAGAACCAAATTCAGGGGTGTTGGTTTGGGGATGTCAAATAATTCCATTGAAGTAGTTTTACATATAGTTAGAGTTATGGACCAAGGTGAATCACCTTCCACAGATTATTCTAGAGAGATAAAACTTCATAGGTATTAGGATAATAATTGATTTGGTTAGTTTACTCATCTAAAATTATTATATTTTCATAGGAAAAATGATTGTCAGAAGGTAGAAGATTAGAAAATAAAAATATTGAAATGCTCCTAGAATTATTAAAGCCCCATGGTTTCATAAATGTGAGGTGTTTAGTCATTAAGATATAAGTCCCAAGTAAAAGTAAGTGGAACTCATTTAGTTTAGAATAATTAATGGGTTTATAGAGTTGAAATTATCCATGGCCATCTTCACTAAAAATATCAACACAGAATATATGACCTTGGAGAAATTTATAGAGTTAATCACCCATGATTAAGTAAATCATACAGTGATAGAATATACTAATTATTATGTTGGATTACTCTATTTTCATCTGAGTTCATATCTAATGATAAGTTGGATGCTCGGAGGATTCATATTGGTCTTTGACATGATTTTTGGTCTTATGTCTTCATGATAAATCTTTCTACCTATGATATGGTAGTGGATAGGGCATTACAGGTGAAGATTGACCTGGATGGTAAGTTAGACCTAACCAGAGTTCCTCCTACCCTCGGTAGTAGAATTAGTGTCTCTTATAAGGGGAAGAGGAAGAAGAGTTACCTTTATATAAAAAAATTGATGGTGCCTTATAGAAGTTTTTTTATTTATCATCATTAGTGGTTAGTGGACTAACTTGTTACCGTTGTGTCCAGATGGGTCACAAAGAGCAATTATGTCTCATAACTCAAAGATTAGCAATTTTTGTGGTCATAGTGGTCACCTAAAGAAGTAATACAAGTATTTTTCTTCTCCCTACTCTAGAATAGGGTCTTTGACCCCAATTGGATATGTGGTGTAGTCAGATGCTTTAAGGAGAATACGATTATATCTATAGGCCTCTGAAATTAAGTAGTTTCAAATAATATAGAAGATGTCGATATAATATTATATGGGTCCTAAAACTATGATAGGTACCATTTCTACTACTTCTACCATAGAACATAAATTATTTGAAATGTATTCCTATCACTCATTCATTATAATACATATTATGGATCTTTAAAAACATCCAACAGAACTCGCACTATTTGTTATAGAATTTGATATGCCTCTTGGAATGAAGGAGAAGGGTTTTTTATTCCCATCATTCTATTTATATATGTACGATTTTGAGATGGTTTGTGATTTTATAATTCTCAACTTTAACCACAATTATGTTATCATGAATATGGATCAGTTGATTTCTTATAGGGCTCATATTGACTGTTATCCTCAATTGGTTTCCATTAATTCTCTCAATGTGAACTCCCATATTTTTTAATGAGTATGGTACCCAAGGTCCAGTTGTGTGGGACCTCCTCTTCTAGAGCATGGTAAGTTGATGTATTTCTCTACAGCTAAAATGGTTTAGGAATCTTACAGTGGTGTATTTCATCTAGTATTCAATTAATTTATATAGTTATTTCCATATACCTTTTTGATTTTTCATAAGTTAAGGGTAGTGTAATTATTTATTAATATAGTTTTGGAAAATTAGTCAATATCGATGAAATATTACTACATTTCTCTAACTGAGTTAAAATAGTTAAAAATTATATAGGATGATTTTATAGATAGATATTTTATATGATGAGTGTGTCACCCAAGGTAACTCATGTGCTCTATTCCAAGAATGCTAATGGAATGATTCACTTATGCAATGATTATCAAAATATCAATCAAGTAATGATCAAAAATAAATAACTCTTTTCTTTTATTGATAATTTTTTTAATTAGTTGAAAGGGAAAAAGTTTCTCTAAAAATTGATCTTCATTCTGGTTATCACCAACTCAGAATCATAGAGTTTGATATTCTAAAGACTGACTTTAGGAGTAGGTAGATCCATTTCGAGTACATTGTGATGTTGTTTGGAATAACTAATGCTCATTCTGTCTTCATAGTGTTGATGAATGGTATTTTCCACCAATTTCTTAAAACCTTCATCATGGTGTTTTTTAATTACATTCTGGTGTACTCAAAGAACAAAGTAGATCATGTGCATTACTCGATACCTATTTTGGGGATTCTAATTGATCACTACATACATGAAAATTTATAAAAATACCAAATTTTTATCTAAGAATTTATATTCTTGGGAAATAAGATCTTGTAACATGTTATCTCAGCTGATCCCAAAAAGTGATAGTTATCATGTCATTGGAAGAACCAAGGAATGTATTTGAGATTCGATGCCTCCTGGGTTTGGTAGGATATTATCAGTTTTTTATAAATTATTTCTCAAAAAAGTCACCTTTGACTACTATTACCCAAAATGGGTGATGTTTGATGCCTCCTGGGTTTGGTAGGATATTTGCGGGTTTTTTAATTAGTAGTGTGTGGGTGTCCAGCGTTAACTATATGTCAAATGGGGGTGGGGTTTTAGTGTACTTTTATTCTTGGTTTGGTTTGTTCTTTTAACACTTATATATGCCTTAATTTTGAATTATTTCTAATGTTGATTTAAAATGGCCTACTGAGATATCCTTTATCCATGTCATCCTATTTAATGTATTTATATAGAATAATAATTCCCAAAGGTATTTCCTGATTCTGAAGAACTTTTCATTAGTATTTGGGGATTGATAACTCTCTTTGAGTGGTGGAAGGACTATCTCAAGTTTCTAATAGTTGGGTAATCTAAGTTATTTCTTGACACATCCATCCATTGGAAAATGGAAACGTTGCTTCTTTATATGTGAGGAATACCACCACCATAATGTGATGTAATAAATTTTTCATCATTACCCTACATGAATGGTTATAATATTGAATTTTATAAAGAAATATGAAGTGTATTATATTATTATGATTCTATAAGGTTAAATATTTACCTAACTTATTTATTTTTTATCCATTAGAAAAATGAAATTTTCATTCATGCATATGTGTAGACTACCACCACTATGAATAATGTATCACATTTATCATAGCCTCATTACATTTATGATTATAAAAAATTAATTAATATATAAATATGACATATATGACATTATTAACATCATTTATGTGATGAAATCAGAAAAAATAGTAAAAGGATTTTGATTGATGCATCAAAACATAATTCAAAAAATAAATAGTTAACACTTATATAATTAATTTTAATAACTAATTATGAGTAAATAAGTAGAAATAATTTATTGATAAATGATATCCAATAATATGGATATAAATTTGGATCTGATATACATGAATAACAAAAAAAATAGTATACATGAGGTTAGAGTGCATCCAACCAAGAAGAAATCAAAGGTAAGTTTTTTCTCGTCTTAAAATTCCTACTTTGAGTCATATTTTGAATTATAAACATATTTCTATTATATAGTGAATAGAATACCTATTTGAAATATTATATCATGATAAAAAAAATTTAATATTGGAAAATCATGTTTCATTTTAAGTTCTATTTTTTAAGAGTTTTTTATTCAAGTGTTATCAAATCTAGAAGGGTTTATCATACAATCTCACCTATTACCAAGCATTTTTATGTTTCAATTTAAATTAGGGTAATTGTATATTATTACCCTCCTAAACCCCATATTTTTTCTTCTATCATAATTATTTTTTTGTTTTTAAATTATTCATTCCATTTTTTCTATCTTTGGTACCCAAATTGATAGAAATAATTTTTTTATGAAAATAAAACTATATTTATCCATTTTTTCAGAAACATTTCTCTTCCATATCTGTATTCATTATTTCAATAAATTAATTTACTATTATTTCAATATTTATTAAGGTAAATTTATATTATATTTTAATCTTTATTCAAATTTTTAAAATTAATCTATTTAATTTTTTCCAAAATAAGTCATTTTTTACGTTCTTTACAAAAGTATGAAATGAATCTCCTTTTAAATTTTTTTGGAATGAACATATTTTCCAACAACTATAAAAATTATTCATAATTTAAATTAAATTCTATTTTTTTATTATTTTTATAATGTATAATCTATTCCTATTATTCTTTGAATTTTTCAATAGAAATTGATATTATTTTCTTAGAAGTATGTAAATGGGATTTAATTCTAATTATGTATATTTTTATCATCCACTCCACATTCTCTTACTTAAGTATAGATTATTTTATAGAATATATTATTGTAAATTTCTTTAGAAATAATATTTTAAAATTATTATTGACATATCATGAATGGAGTTCTGAAATTTATTTATATCATTATTTATTAACAATGTTATAAAATATTTAAGAGAGATTATCTTTAAATATTTTTCTTCCATTTTCCACTTTATTACCCAAGTACTTGTCTTTACTACAACTCCTTAATTTATGATGAATTTTTAGTATCATTATTTTCCACATTCTTTATTATCATTAATGTATTTTAATTCATTTCAAATATTGACTTATTCATAAACACATTACTCTATAAGGTGTAAACACCCCATTTTATATAAATCAGATTGGGAGTGACTTCCAAGAAATATGGATTGATTATTTAATGGGGAAAATTGAAAATCCATATCCATTTTAGTTTTTTAGGGATGATTATTGACTACTAAGTCATGTTGAATATGTATTGGGGAAATATTTACTTTTCATATGCTACTTTTCAAATACAAATGTTTATTAACATGGCATGCTGATTATGAATTTAATTATTATACTTTTGTTTCATATGATGAATGCATTAGACGTAGTAAGTGATAGGTGGGTTCATAATTAGATATCTCATCAATTCATCGGTAGGTCACATGAGACAAACTAACTTATATATTTTTCTTATTCATCAACTATTTATGTATGGTATTATAACACGAGGTTTGACGGTAAGATTATGATGTCCAAAAATATTTATTCCATCATTATGAAATCAATTATTATTTTCCATATGATTACTACATATATATTATCCATGGATGAATTTCATACCTATGTTATTGAATTAAATAAAATATTTATTAATTATCAATAATTCCATATTATTTACGCCATAAATAATCATTAAGATTATGTTGTATGTTTTACCATACTGAGCATCTAAGCTCACCCTCTCTTATGTTTCCATTTCCTTAGGTTATAAAGAATTGTAACACCTATTATATATCTAAAAGGGTATCATGTGTGGGGAAATTCATGGAATATGATTAAGTATTATTATGGAATTATAAAATCTGAGTATAAAGTGAAATTTTTCCATCGAATGGAAATAACACAAGTTTTGTTAAGTAGATATTCTTCCCAATTCACTAAATATCTAAACCTAAAATGGTATTGAGTATGTAAGTGCCAAATCCTAACATATATTTTAGCTATAGATATACTTTTATTATAACCGTCCCTTACTTCAAGAATTTCTTAGGTCATTTCAGCTGAAATTTTATAGTTTTTAGAGTTTTTTTGGATTGTGCATAGTTCGGTGAATAGTTAGAAGAAAACATGTGGGTCATCCTAGGAAACCATGCTACCTATTTTAGATTTCCAGAGAAGGGGACATGGTTAAGTAAACAATTACTACAAACCCTGCAGCCTTCTCCTCAAACTATATGGCATGGAAAAGAGGTTTCTTATACATTTTTTCATGTTTTTTCAAACCATGTTTCTCCTATTGTATCCCAAAAAGGGTCTTATGGTTTGTTGAACCATAAAATGAAACTATATGATGTGAATTAATTAATTTAAATTTTTATGTTTAGGTCGAGAAACACCTCTGATTTTCCTCATTCTTTATTTTTTTAATTAAGGATCTAGACCTCATAGACTCATCTTAGAGATTTTAGAGATCCCTTGCCTCCTAATGATCAATTTTGATGGATACATGTATTTTGGATATTGATTTTCAAAAGTATGTATATATTCTTTATCATTATTATCCTCGATTTGAGGTATGTCATATTTCTCTTTAGTGAAATCTTAAATTAGAGGTATAATGACTAGATCTAAATTTTTTTGATGAACTAATGATGTTTAAATTATATTTGATGTTGGAATTGGTGGAATTAATTGGATTCAAGTTGATCATTGTGTGAATATTTTATATCTTCATGAAAAGTGGTCTCCCTCACTTTTCTATTGAATGTGGGATTTTTGAATCTAAATTTGATATCATGAGATTTATAGATTAGGATATTCTCTTGACTACTAGAACCCACTTCTTCCTATCATGTGTAGATACTATGGAATTATTTTAATACTAAGTGTTTGAGGTGATTGGTTTAATTTAAAGTCTTTTCATATGAACTACAAATGATCTATCATTTTAAAACTTTATTTAAAAACTATTAATGGTATAATCATTGGTTTATTGATTTTATTATATAGTGGGTTTTTATATGAATTGGTTTCTCCTTTTTATTTGATAAAGAAAGGTCTATTTCAATACACCACTATATTTTTGAGATAAAATGTATTTCAAATAATGGTTTTAATGTGGAAAAATAGTTTTTGGTTTGATTTTTGAAATTTCATACATCCTTTGAAAATTATTTTAAAGCTTCAGCCCATGATAGCCTTGGGTACTTAGGTGGGGTTTGTGGGGGAACTTTTTTACATGATATAAGAGGGGGGATCACAAATCAAAGTGTTCCTATTCTCCCAAGATTTTCGTATTGGGGACATGTTTACATGACATCATAGGGGGGGTCACACGTCGAGGTGTTCCTATGCTCATTTTTTCATCATATTGGTGACTTTTTTAGTTTAAATTAGTAATTATTTATTATATGGTGTGAGGATCCTAGCTATCCTAGAACTATATTATCCTATGGGTACTTTAACTATTCTTTTATTTGAAGTGGATTTATGGTGCATGCTTTGATAATGATAAATGGATTATTTTAAAGGTTATTGAAAACTAGTTTATGATAAATTATTTATAAACTATTAAAGATGGTGAATTTCCATGTTTTGAAATGAAATGTATAAAAATAATTATCATGAAATTTTTTCTCTAAAAATGATCTTATTTGGATTGATTAACCAAACTAATTACAGAACACTTGATAGGATCCCCCTATGATTGTTTTTCACACACCCTATACATGCCCTCATATGTGTGTAGATCGTGTTTTACCTAATGTAGGAAAGTAAATGGCATAACAATAAAGAATTGGGTTTTATAGATAGTCAATGTTTTGTATCTAGTGGTGAGACAGTGGGATGTTACCCACATGGAATATGAAGATAGTGGTCATTATCATTTGTGATTTCGTTATTCTTCAATCATGTAATTATCTTTGTCTTATTTTTCCTTTGATGTATCACTACCACTATTTGAATTTTTTATGGAATATTTTTTTGTTTCTTAATTCTATATATAATTCATGTTATATTTTGTATCTCTTTAGGTGAAATCATTTCCAATGGATTTTTTTATGCTCGTCTACTTATGGATATGACATAGAGATCGAGAACGCCATTCAGGTATTATTGTGAATCAGTTCAAAACCTAGATTTTGGGGGCATACAGGGAAGTTGTGACCTTATCTATAACTTCAAAATATATTTCATCATTTCTAGTGATGACCCGCATGGTTTTACCTAATCATTATTTTAACTGTGCATAGACCCAGAAAATGTAAAACCACTCCAATTTAACCTAAAATTACTGAAGACAATTCTAAAACAAGAGATAGTCAAAAAATGATATTGATACTAGAAAGTGATGTCGGTATGTGACAGTAAGTTACTAAATCATTTATTGTATTTTGTAATTATGAAATTTCAAAATTGGGTCACTTGAGTTAGTATCAATTCAAAAATGTAAATATTATATTTTTAGCACTCAATCCAAGTATATGGTTCTGGAATACTAAAAAGAAGTTCGTTGGTGGTGAATAGATATTTCAGGGGGAATTTCCTTCACTAAAATTTTGTTATATCATTATGGTGAATATTTTCAACAATTTATAGATGGATTAACTATGGTTAGTTTATGGAGATATGATAGACTTGTGTATGAGAGGTTGGATATAGTGTGGGGATTGATGTTGTGACATTATCATGAAATATTTATAAAAGGAAATTTAAAAAATTTAATGGTTATGTCATGAGCGAAACCCTTGAACCATGGTTTATATATTTGTATTATATAGAGACTGAAGAAAATTTCAAATTTTTAAGATACATTGGAGATATATTTTTAAGGAAGATAAGAATGGTGCATGAATCCAATTTTTAAGGAAGCATTATAGATTTTTTTAGGGTAGTAAATGTGGAGATATATATTGATATATGAGGAAATAAAGTGATATATATTTCTTCCTTAAAATTGATTTCATTATTTTACTAGAGGAAATGATCAATCAAACAATAAATAATTCATGTAGGATCACTTCCAGAGACATTGGTAGAGGTTAAATGGCTATATTTTATAGTTATTTTTTGTTTTATATGCTCTATCATGGATAGTATGAGGAAATAATTTCTTTTTTCCATGTTTTATAATAAATGGGGAATAAATATTGAAGTTTATTTTTTAAAATTGTAATTTTTTTCTATTTTTCATTCAATTATTTTCAAATATATTTTCTTATTTCTTTTATGGATAACCATTGATTACAAATTTAGGGTTTGTTTTAATACATTAACTAACTTCTATAATTAATTCATAACTATTGGGCGGTAGGGATGATTATGTTTATACATGATTTAAGATAAATTTACCCCTAAGTAAAAAAATGTGTTTTACCATAATTAATGATGAGTTAAGTTATTACCAAGTAAATTATTGTCTATGGCTTCACTTAGATCCAATTTTGATAATGAATTGACTATTAATTGCATATTTTTATGATTTAACATTTCATTTTCTTGTATTTATAAAACCATGTTCTTTTTTAATTCATATTTACTACATTTTAGACTTAGATATCATTTCAATTATTTCAAATTTTTTCCAAAATTCCTTAAATAGGGTTTGGTTTTTGGAATTCTTATCTCCATGGGTTAGAACTCGGACTTGAACTATGTTAAACCCCTATAGTTTTAGTTTTATGGATGATTAATTATAAATTATAAACATGATATATTCTTGGAATTATTAACACCTATTGAGTTCTAATAAATGGTAGGAAATTGAATTATTTTTAATAGATGTAAAATCCATTTTATAGGTGAAAGTGAGGGATATTTGTTTAGAAACGTGATGTAGGTGAAGGGAGTATTTTGAATCATGTGGGGTTAGATGAGTTAGGTGATTTTGATGTCAGAATGGTTATTGAAATAGTAAAGTTGTATTTCACACCTATTCAATGACTCCTATAATATAGAAATAAAATTTTTATTTAAAATTCATTTCATGTCATAATTATCATGGTGTACCATATTTTACATTATTTAATTATTTATTATAGTAATTATTTCTTTAAAAAAAGTAAAATATATACAATATTATCTAATTTTTATATGTTGATTAAAAAAATTATCTTTTTTATTAAATTAAAACTCATAATATGAGAAATGTAACTAAAAAATAACATCAAATAATATATTGAAAATTAATTTTTAAAAAAATAAAACTTTTTTATTTTCAATGAATTATTAAATTTTTATTTCTTATTTTTCCTTAATTATTTCATGGGTTCTAATTATTTATTTAATAAATTTATTATAATTTTTCTAATTAAAAATAATTTTATTATGGTTATAATAATACTCATATTAAAATATATTTACACAAATTTTCTAGGATATTATTAATTACATTCTCACAACACCTTAAATACTTAAGTAACCTCTCAAAAAAATTTCATAAGACCTAAGGGTGTGATAAGTAATTGTTATATATTTAGGTGATGATTAAACTGATATGGATCTCATAGTATTAACTATGATCCAAATCCATTTTTTTGTATTTTATTAAATCCACTTTCAGGATAAGTGTAAACCGCACATCTCAAATATGAATTACAACAAAACGGCAGCATTCAGAAACCCAAAACAATCGGCGGTAATCCAAATTCAAAAATTAAACAAACTCCCAAATCAACCCAAATCCATATTCAATTTGAAAAATAAACCTCGATCCTGGCGCAGCTCGAGCTGCAGATTCTGAGCTTCGAGTCACTTCCATCATCAATGAAAGGCACATCGAATCAACTTCCACCGCATCGTCGTCCCCATAAAAGACACCTACGACATCCTCACATCCTCGACATCAGCCCGCCGGGGGCCAAACACATTGGCAACTGGAAAAACCACAATGAATTACATCCAGACCTTCGAACTAGACCTAACCGTCGCAGGAAACACGCTTACCAGAATCAACCAAACAAAACATGAAATAGAAAACCGCATCTAAAACATGAACAACCCCAGTCAAAGAAGCTTCATAGAAAACCTGAAGAACAAGTCGAGTGGGGACCCATGGACCGAGCCAAAACCACTGCGAGAATCATCTCCTACAACACCGTCATCTGCTCAAACTGCACAACCCAAGACACCTTGGAAACCACCACACGAGTCTGACTGAGAGAAGAGTGGTGGACTCCTGGAGTAAGAGCGGAGAAATAAGCGAACTAAGGCATTGACAGTGAGCTACAATCGACGGCGTGACCACCGAACCCTGCCTTCAAAGCCACCACCGAGCGAAATGTAACCGAAGAGGAACAAAATAACGTAGGCCTAGAACACTAAGAAAAAAATAGAAGGACCGCTGCCAAGAAGGGAGAACACAACAAAGAGATTCAAAGCACAAGTCATAGAAGAAGCTCACCGGAAGCCACCACCAACAAAAACCAAAATTGCCAGTGTAGCATCGAGTCAAACAGAGTGGGGTTTGTTCATGATGGTACCTACAAAAAGAGCGAAGGTCGCAGAAAACGAGGTCCAGGAGGAGAGAAAGGGAAAGAGAGGAAGAGAGGAGGAGGAACTCCATAGAAAGGGATCTCATAGTTTTAACTACTTTATTGAAATTCTCTTTCAGATTATTCCATCTAAACTAGACATTTTAATCATGGAATGGGCTTGGTTGATGGAAAACCCTAGTGATATCTTAGTTAAATCAGCCTCAAATGAAAGATATCTACTAGTTTATGTCATTAATTATTCATTTATATATAAATTTCATAATGATTACTCTTATTTATACATGTCATATCAATGAATAACTTATAAGGATTACATTTTATGATTACCTTTTTGGGTTTAAAATACACCTCAACAAACCATATAATAAAATACCTATCTCGTGAATCGATGTTACCAAATAACTATATATAAAGAGTAAGTATAAATACCAAATTCTAACATATATAAATTATTTAAACAATAATACACACTCAAATACTTTTTTTAACTAATAAACTCAATCACTAAATTCATTCTTCAAATATTTCTCATATTTATAATATTTTTCAATCTTTAAATAGTTGTATACAATGCGATGATATTCAAAATATATCATAATGAAGAATATTTTTGGATTAAAAAAATTTTATTTTATAGAATTTATTGACCTTATATATATTTTATAATTATATTTCATATATATTTCTTATAAGAATAATGTTTATTTCATTTTATATTATAATATTCTACCTTGATAAAATAAATAATTATTCTTTACAGATTTGTATTGTGTTTTATTGATTTTATTCATGAGTGTAACTCTTTGTAAAAAGGGAAAATATATTTAATTATAATAGATATAATATTTAAGTAAAGAATATGCATACTATAACATGGGATGTTATATTTTCCCCCTTTTATAAATCTCACCACTAAACTTTTATTTTCCTCTCACCAATGAATAACATTTGAGGGTATCCTTAAAAAATTACTATAGATATAAGTAATATTATAACTCAACCTAAATATCTATGGTAAGACCTAGAAACTCATTATTTCCCTCATTATAAGAATATTTTGATATTTTTATTTATCTCAATCATTAATTCAAAATGTTTTCTTTAGTAGGTAACATGAAATATACTTATAAATGTTTTTATATAAATGTTACTTCCATGTTGTGTGAAGTATTATTTATAAGACTTAGTAAATTCTCCATAAATTTTTTGTTTAAGGAATTTTATCACTATTTGATGTGGATATCATGATAAAAACATTTCATTAGATTCAACACATTTAATACCATTGATTTAATTTAATTAGTTTTATGTTTTTATTAGTGTCTACCACTGACTCACTTCACATTACAAATGATAAAGGCACAAGATGAATTTTTCATTATTGAAGTACAAAAAATAGCTTTTATTTCATGTTAATTTATTACTAAATAATTAATGGATTAAATTTCCCATTAGTGGATGGTGGTTTTAATTAAATAAAGTAGTCAATAGTGAGTTATTCCTTCTTTAGTGTATTTGATAATTCATCATTATTCAAGTTAAAATTCATAGCTTAAGATACATATGTGAGAATATACATCAATTTTACATCACCAAAACCCAACAAATTTTTTTCACTAGGAAAATAATTGCATTAGTCATAGAATTTTATTTTAATTGCTTCATCCTAGTACCAAAACATGAAAAAAAACAAAGTAGTTAGTGTGAGTAATGATAACATCTAATAATTGTTTTAGTAAAACACTATATGAATATAAAAAATCAATCCTATGATATACTAACCTATGAAAAATTCTCTTTAACATAGGTTTATTATTGTTTTATCCTATTATCATTACTAAATTAATCCCTAAAAATAGTTAAACCCCACTCTGATACCAAATGTGACATTTCTAGTCCCACACTTCTAGATATAATTCTATAAATAATCACTTTTCATTAATGATATGATTTTGAATAAAATTGTCCATATAATTTAGATAATTATACATTATTATGCCTTATTGGAGATTAAAACACACACTCCTAGAACCAAACGTTTTAGTGTGTCTAGTAATTATCTATATATCCATATTATTTCACTGCATAACAATAGTTTTAATCATAAAATACATAACACATGGTTCCATTCCACCATATCAGAAATCAGAGTTAGGTACATAAAAAAATGTGGTGAGATAAATAGTTTTATAAGGGAAAAACATATGGATACAAATTAAATTGGTATAGGTGGTCATGAATAATATCATAATGGAGTGTTTATAAAATTAAGAAATGGGTTTGGAATCATAATTATATACTTGAAATAAATATTAAGAGATCATTCTAAGAATATTATGAACCATTTAAACGTAAACATGAATCATAACATAGAATATTTCACTAACCACCCATGTTCTATAATAAAGTGGATTAGGCTGACCACCCATGTCTCATGAAATAGAAGTCTCATGGTATGTAAGATTTAACCAATTTATTATAGGGTTATAAAATTATATACCCACCTTTACCATAAAAATATATCCTTATATGTCTATGACACGTGAAAATAATCATAGATCTATCAAAATTCATAGTTTGATTAACTCTTAAAAGAAAAATGGGTTAAAAATTAATTGGTGAAAAAATCATCTAAAGAGAGAAAGAGGGTGATACCAAGAATATAAATCCCTAAATAAATTGGGTAATTATAATAAAAATAATATGAATATATTTTAATTTTAAATTTTATCAAAATATATGAAAAATAATTTTTATAAATAGAAAAAATAGGTATATTAAAAGAATAATATTCCTTAGTTTTTACACAATATTGAGATATTCACTCATAAGTAAATGAGAGGTTTAGACATCATTTTTTAGAAATGAAATAATTATTATATTATTACAATAATATAAATATTTTATAGATTACCAATTATTAGTGAATATAATAAATATAATTTCAATATAAATTAATCTTGAAATGAAATAGAATAAATTTTTAAGAAATTATAAAAGAAATATCTATAGAATTTTCATTATAAATGAAAAATCTATGAAATAAAATTAATGGAATTTAATGAAAAAAATAAAATTAAATATAATGAAATTATATAACATTATATACAAATATCCCAAATACATTTATAAAAAGATAATATAATGAAAAAATATTTGGAATAGAAAAATCCAATCCAATGAATGATCAAGAGGATAGTTTCCATTTTCGAACATCAAAAGAATTTATCAACCATAAAGAGTTCAGAAAAAATTATTTATATAAATATCAATAAATAATATGATGAAAATTAATGTGGGATCAAAATTATAAAGCAAAAAAAAATCTTCCTTAGGAATATTAGACAGTGTGAATCTCAAATAAGAAGAGAGAATTATAGAAATCACCTTACAAAATTAGAAAATTATAAGTACCAATCAAAGAGTGGGTATTAAAATGAAATAAAATATGAATTAAAATAATAAAAAACAGTCTTTAAAATTTTTTAAGAGTTGAAAATTTCAAGATACAAGAGGATATAAATAAATATATGAAATTATAGTAATGAAGTTAGGAAACTAATAAAAACACAATAAAGAAATTTCATAACATTTTCCTAAAATGTAAACTGGATATAACATTAAAAAGGATGGAAAATTAATATATAAATAAATATAATATTTAAAATAGATATTATTTAATATGATTATACTCTATATAATTTGAATCTTTACAAAAAATCTGGACAATATCATGAAAAATCATATATGATAGAGATTTTATAAGAGTTGAAAGAGAGAATTTCTTACATCATTATGGTCAATAAAAGATGGAATAGTAAAAGTAATATATATTTGGTAAAATTAAATTAAAATAAAATAATTAACAATTAAAGGAAATAGTTCATTATATATAAAATAAGATAAATAATAAAGAATGAATATCAATCATATGAGAAAATATTGAGAGAGAGAAAGAGAATGAGACCCTTGCGATCATAATAATTTGTAAGGTGTGAATTGAGGCTTAGTTAGTGAGAGAATATGAGAAGAAAATAAAATTAAATAAAATTAGATGAAAATTTGAATGAGGTACTTTCATTGGACTGTATATAAAAAATACAGAAGAATATAGATAAAAAGTTGGGAACATAACACAAAGGAGTGAGATTGAAACAATAATCCCCTTGGATAATCTTTTAACATACTCAAATAAGATTTTACTACCAATATAATGAATGTGGTCTTATTAATCAAATATATAATGAAATTATTTAAATATATTTAATTTAATATTTACCACTTATATTCAATTTTTACTTAATTAGTAGTTATAAAAAGTTTATATCCATCCTCAAATATTAGTATCTCTAATTATTCCATATACATTTTTGTATAGAGATATCAGTTAACAATCCTTGTTTGTAAGTTTATTGTATCTAGAATAGTAATTTTAATTGAATAATAATGTTATAATGATTTTTAAAATTCCATGTTCAGTCTTTGGAAGGTATAGGTTCGGTTCATAAGGAAGAAGTCCATAACTCCCTCATTTGGGGTAATTTTACCAATAATAAAGAGTTAACTGATTATGAATATTCATTTGAGTGTTATTATTATAGAACAAAAAATAATAGTTAAAATTAATATTATATACAATAATTGTTCATTATTTTTTTCTAATATTAATAATTATAATTAAATAAATAGAGTATTATTATTCATAAAGGTGATCAAATAGACCTAAAAACTAACATGTTACAGTGAAATAAATAGTATAGACCTATCAATAATTCATTATTATTCCTTAATTATAGATGAATATTTATGTTAATTTTATTTTTTATGTTATTAATTTTAATTAAGATGATGTTGGGGAAGAAGATAAATGGTATATTAAATAACAAAGGTGTAACAAACATTAAAGAAGTTGAATTATTCTTTCATTGTTTTAAACTCCTTTGGATTTCTTCTTCTGACTAGGGGATCCAAAATTTGGGTAAGTCTTATATATGAATTAATTTTTAATATTATTAGTAGAAACCCGAATTTTTTTTAATGGTTTGAGGGTGTTTTATTTTATAGATGAAAATATGGGACATTTTTTCGATATTTGAGATAAGTTGAGGATAAACATTGAATCACATGGGTGTTAAGTTAATTAGGTGATTTATGTGAGGAAATACTTACAAAAATAGTAAAATTAACATCTATATATAAATAAAAAATTATTTAAATTTCATGTCATTCCATATTTAACTACATTTACCTTAATTTACCTTATTTAATTATTTAATGTAATAATTATTTATTTACTAAAAATACAATATTTAACCTATTATCTAATTTATATATCCTAATTTAAAAAATTCCATCCATTTTATAAAATTAAAACTCAAAATATAATAAATTTAACTTTTAAATAAAAACACATAATATGTAGAAAAATATATTTTAGAATAAAACTATTTATTATTCAATGATTTTTTATATTTTCAATTAAAATATTTTATTTATTATTATATGGATTTCAATTATTTATTTAAAAAATTATTATTTTTAAAATTATTAATTTAATTATTATTCTTATAATAATATTTATAATAAAATAAATTAAAAGGTGAAATTGTAATAATATTAATAATTTCATTTTTACGACACCCTAACTTGAAATTAC
The DNA here is from genome assembly GCA_963277665.1 of Viscum album. Taxonomy (NCBI): domain Eukaryota; kingdom Viridiplantae; phylum Streptophyta; class Magnoliopsida; order Santalales; family Viscaceae; genus Viscum; species Viscum album. The sequence continues at coordinate 125,086,083 of OY728131.1, forward strand.
ACAATCCCTAGAGACATACACATAAGCCCCTAATGGGAGATAAGAAATGGTGTTATTTGTAAATGATTATTTAGCTAACATGTATCACATAACAATTTCAACTAACATTAAATTATCTTATATAAGATTCTATTAATATCCTATTTTTTAATGTTTCAACTTGGGATTAGTAAATGGAAAACCATTGGGATGGATAAAACTTTCTAAAATTAGATAATTTAATCTAATATGGAATATATATAGCACTTCAAGATGCCAATTCATTATTTCTATGTAAATTTCATAATTTATACTCTTATTTATAGTCACTTTAATTAATATGTCCCTAGTAACCTAGAGCTATTGGTAACTTTATTACATTGGCATATGCTACAAGTGATCACATCCCAAAGGACTAGATAGTTTATTAGTCTTTATGAACTCAATACATTCGTGATTCTCATTTTTAAATTGGTAATAAAATATAAAAACATAGTGAAAGTAAAAAAGATTTGACATCCTTGAACTCATTCAAAGATACCATCTTCATATCTTGGGGAAAAGAAAAAATAAGGGTGACCTCAAATGCTCAGTAAGGGGTATTTACAATAGAATATATCATGATTAAATAAGTAATAATCAATATGGAAAGGTAAATAACTAAAAATACATTTCATTGAATTGATAAAATGAGAAAAAAATGAATCTATGGATAATATGAATTCAATAATCTCTTGGATAATAATTACAGAATTATCAATGAAAAAAATTTATAATATTGAACTCCATGATCTTAGAGATCATGATATATTTACCATTAAGGCCTTCCACTAATAAAATTTAAACAATGGGTAGTCATACACCAAAAATCCATTTAATAAGTTTGGAAAAGTGGGTTGTCTCATGAGACCTATCGATGCATCCATGGGGTATGTAATTTTGGACCCTATCTATCTTTTCATGTCCAATGAATTCCTCATATATTGAATAATAAATTTCATTAATGAACAATATTCATTATCAATAAATATCTATATTAAGTAAATAATATATAAAATCAGGATTTTCCCCAAACAATCAAATAAATTTCATAGAAAAACACCATATATAGAAATGGAATTTGATTTCATCAATAATTATATCCATGATACAAATAATATGGATATTTAAAATAAATGTAATGACCAATGAAAGATGATCACAAGAAATTGAATGTTTCCAAAGGAAGTTAATAAACACAAAATTAATCAATAGATGAGAGGCGACCATTAGAAAAGTTTATTTTTCAATAAAATCTAGTCTTTGAATGAATAAAAAAATATAAGTGAAATATTTAAAAAATGATTCCATAAATAGTTTTCCTTATAAAATCATTAAAATATTTTAGAAAACAATAATGATAGTAAAATGGTTATGGTGGTGGAAAATTCCATTAATGATGTATAAATAAAAAATAAAATATTATGTAAGGGATCTAAACCACGTAGTCTGACCCTTTATATGTTTTCAAGGCTCTTGGAGCTTGGAGGAGGCCTGGAGTGAGTCTGGAGGGGTTCAGTTTCTAAAAAAGGATGCAGGGGGAATGCACGGTGTCTAAATTTGTTTCACATTGTGTATTCAAAGTTAAAATCTTGTTAATACCAATTGATGGGGTGTTACACGACATTTAAAATTTCGAGATTAATTGGTTTGAGTTAAAAAATCAGAAATATCTGAATCCTAACATTTAAATGGTTTGAAGGGGTTTTATGCATTGTAAATTCCTTATGCAACACACCTATAAATATTTTAGTGGCTCTCTATTTCTCAAACCCTATGGTTATCTCTTGAATTCTAGGCATGAAGCAGTTCTCACTTCTTATATTTGGGGATACCATCGATGGGGTTTGATCCACATCTTCCATCATCGATCCATGGTGATCCAAGGAGATCGTAATTTCCTCACGAGAGAGGTGATCAGAGATCCTTAATGTTGGTCCATTATCTTACAAAGAACATTGGTGCCTTTGATGTAGGGGATTCACTGTTACTCCATTTATTTATGTACAATCGTAAATTGAACATGGTTTATCCCTTTGTAATGAAATGAAATTAGACTAATAATTATTGATCTAGATTAATGAATAATTTTTTAGTGAATGCATTCTGATATTCTTTATATCATTTTGACAGGTTGTCGCTTGATTTTATAGATAGTTTGATATCTATTCTATGCTTGTTATCACATTATTATTCTTGGAGTATCATATTGAAATTATTAAATGATATAATTATGTATATAACTAATTGGTTGGATTAAAAATAATTAAAGAAGAGGCATGTTTATAATATGGTTTTTGTTGTGATTTAATTATAATCAAATTGATGCAATGTTCATAGTTAATTAAATATTTTCTTCCATGATAATGGAATTTGTAAGGAATGTGAAGTATTTCTGTGCATGTTTATGATAATAATATAAGGCATGTTAAATGAGAATGGTACTTCTCAGAGTTTGATGAAAATGTTTTAAATGTTAAAAGAATGTTTAGCTCTATAAATCTTGATATATCTTGATACCTAAGGTTTTCCTTAGTTAGAACCTATGAATAATGAATCAATTAATATATGATAGAATAAGAACCAGTTTTTTGATAAAGATGTTTATTAGGACCTAAGTTTTCTATTTTATTGAGAGGTAGAGTGCCTTATGATTGGAGCCATAAGATATTGTTTATGTGTGAATGTCAGATGCCTTGTTTTAGGGGTATGATAGCCCTGATGTCTATGCTTGTTTTTTTCCTACAACTTTAATGATGTTCTCTAGATGTGACATTCTTCATGTGATGTGATATGGGGTGGGGAGGGTCAAATGTGATATGATCTTGGGAAGGATGATGTGATGTGGTCAAGGAGGCCAGAATGATATAGGAGAAATTGATGCTTGTAATGATGAGATGCATCAGGATATGCATGTGGTTGTCACGGATGGAACTAGAGATGATGGAATGAGTTAAATATGGGATTACCCATTGATGTGTTTTTGAGATCTGGGATTCTCACTTATGAATTTGTTTAATGTTTGATGGATGGTTTGCTTATTTTATCATCATTACTTTCTCCACTATTTAAGGTTATTGGATGTGGTTGCTTGCATGTTTCATCTTGGTGATATAATAGTATGGTTTTCCTAGAGTACCTGGATTATGGAATGATACTAATAATTAATTAATAGTTATTAACCCACTGGGTTAGTTTTTATGAAATTAAAATTCTTAAAATATGTTAATATTGATAAATTGTAGACTCTATTTGGATTATGCTTGGAGGGAATGGACTTTAATCTGGTGATTAATGTAATGTAATGTCGAATAATGTTAATAGTTAATTAATGGTTAATGAATTGATTAATGTAATGAAATGATAAAAAGGAAAGAATTAATTAATCTATAACTTTTAAATGATTATTTTATTATAGGATATCTTGTCTTAGTAGTAGCATTAGAGAGTCTGAATGATGTTAGATATAGTTGAGTTTAAGACTAGGTTATTCCCATAGTGTGGTTGTGAGATATATTATATCATTTATATTATGTGTTTTCATACACTTCCCCATCCATGTTAGTTTGGGTGACTAACACCCATTGGACTCTGTAAGGGTGTTTCCCCAACATCCTTGTGGGAGGATGGATGCCTAACTACACCCTCCGACCCTACTCACTTCTCTTGGTAGTTACTTTTTTTGGTATGCATGGTGGTTAGTTTTCTCATATATGTGTATCAAGGGATATGATGTCTTGTGGTTAATTCATGCACATGTATCTATGGATATAGTATCCAAAGGATTATTATAGGTATGAAGCGTATAGGTTGTGATGGATTGAGGTAATTACTCAGTGTATAGGATGTAATGGATTTAGGAATAACACCCAATGTATGATACATGTCATATAGGATGTGGTGGATTCTGGATACCACTTTCTTACTATATATCATGATGTGGTATGGGATGATGTGATGATCTGATGCATGAGGTGCATGTTGTTATGCCTTGCCTATGTGTCTTCATGCTAGCCTATTTTGGAGAGAGATAGCTCAGGACATGTGATGTTAAAGAAGAGTATAAAACCATTGAGGAAGTATGGGATGGGTACCCTTGATGTTCATTATTATGTTATATTCTCTCTTGTATGTGATAGTTAGTGATATTTTTCAATGGTGAGGTTGATAAATTAGTATACCTATTTAGGTGAGAAGTTAGTTTCATTATTGATCACTATTTTTTAGCATACTTTCTTTATATTTTTCATAGGAGGATCTGAGGAGGATTCTACTGAGTATACTATTATTCTCAACCTATATATATATATATAAACTTTTGTTATGTCATCTGAAGTAGTTTGGAGATCGTTCTCAATATTACTAGCTCATGGTTTTGTAGGAGTTGTTTGGGATTTATGGTCATTGCTATCTTTACCTTTTGGTACATATAGTTTTCCTTTCAGTTGTTTAGTACTGTATGAAGTTACATGTATGATCATGGGATTTCTTTAAATATATGTTGGAGAAGGTTTTTATTTGTGTATCTATAGTATCGATCTCTTCCACATGTTCTCTTAGAGGGTAATGTCTCCCATATGTATGTTTATTATACCCTCGGTGATAGTCTCTAACCTGGGGCCAATTGGAGGTTGGATTCAGGAAATCACTATCTCCCTTCTCTCATTATTGGCTTTGGAGGGGTACTCTTTAAGGGTAGGGGTCGTGACTGATTGGTACCAAATGGAGTTTTAGGTTGAGGGATGGGATGGAGTTTAGAGTTAGGAATAGGTGATATTTCATGGGTTGCTAGAGAAGTGGTGTAATCTAAGTTTTTTATACATTGTAAACACAGGATATCTGCTAAGACATGGGTATTTAGGGCCCCTTATGATATGATTCATAGACCATTATGTTTACTAATCCTACTAAATGAATTGATACTGGTTTATGGGTAGAGACCTAGGAAAGGATCATTCATCATTCTTCTTTTCTCTTGTGTTTTAAATGGGTATACCTTGGGATGGGTCAAAACCTTAAACAAGAAAATAAAATAATTAATTAACTAATGTTAAATATTTCATATTCTAGTTTTAATAGCTCTAAAAGTTTGCTATTTTTTAAGGCATGGATCCAGGTCGACATCCTCATTAGGTTCGTGCTGAAGATGTTCTCTATGATGTGCCAATAGATCGCCACGGAGTAGAGGTTGATGATGATGACACTTGCATGAGGACACTCAGGGAGCTTTAGTTCCAGAGTCTGCATAATTTTAAGGGTTCCATTTCAAATTCATTAATATAATATTTTCTAGAATAGGTTTATATATCATTTAGTTTGATTTGTAATCGAAGGGAGCATTTGGTTTCATTTGTTGTGATGATGTTGTATGGTGTAGTGACGCAATGTTGGTTCTTATTCTTCAAGGATCATGATGAGTTATCAGTCTTGAGGGAGCTGTTCTAAGATCAGTTCCGAGCATATTTCCTTTCTTAGACAGTGAAGTTGGTTGGTCACCATGATATTTTTACCCTTAGATGGGGGAGTTCCATCAGACGGTATTTTGGGATCCATTTTAGGACCCTTCTATGATATGATTCAGACTTATTTCCAGATGAGGAGGCTAATTTAAGGCATTCTAAGTATTCCTTATTTCAAGAGATCAAGTTCTAGTTTACTCCATTTATTCTAAATAAATATCTTGATGTTCTAAAGAGAATAAAGTTTATTGAGAGGATGTTGGGCCAAACAAGATCATCATGAGAGTGGAGTCTTCAGGATTCCTTGTAGTGTAGAGAGGTGGTATAAGGTTCCTATTTGCCAAGATAGAAGTTATCTTAGTCAGTCGGAGGGTAGGTCCTACACCTTGTCATATTTTTTCTCTAGGGGTGGAATCTTTTATAACTATACCAAGGGATAAGATTTTTTTTTCTTGTGGACACTGAGGCCATCAGTGGTGAGAGTGACAGACCTTTCTGAGTAGTCAGCGTGCACTAGATGTTCTCCTTCATGTTTCACTATTAAGGTAGTTTCAGATGAGGAAAAGGCAGTAGGATGTCCTAGTATGGGATCAGTAGATAAAAGATGGGTCAGATAGAGTAAATCACTAAGACACTCCTCACCCTCATAGAGAATAGAACAACCATGGAGGTGGTTATCAACAGGGTAATAGAGGCAGTAGAGTGGGTCATGGTCAGCTTCATGCTTTAGTGTTTATAGTTCCATGTGATCCAAATGTTTTTCAAGTTACCCTATACTTGTTTTATACATGGTTTCATGCTTTTTTTGATTTGAGAGAGACACACTCCATTATATCACCTACCCTTATCCATTCTTTGGGACTTGAGGTAGAGAAGATTCTAGTTACCTTGGTGTTGACTACCCTGGATAGAGGTTGAGATGACTTATATGAAGTATGCAGAGACAATGATCTAGTGTTTGGGATTCACTTTACTTAGAGATATTTCCTATGATTATGGATACATCTATATGAAATCATCCTCAATACTTATTGGTTTTATTCAGTGAAAGATATCATGGATTTCTTCAAGATGGTGTTTTTGTTTTATGATGATGATGGATATACAATAGTGTTTTTCGGGTAGTGGGGCCCTTGGATGGGTTGGATGGTTATTCCATCCTTGTCATATTTGATGGACAAGTTTATGTTGATCTCATCGGAGTTTCAATAATTGGTGTTTCCCAGGGTTGTATAAGGGTACCCTGATTTCTTTCCAAAGGAGGTTGTAGCATTACCCCCTCAATAGGAGATCGATTTTGGGATCGATCTATAGTTCGGATTGTATTCTATCTTGATGTATCTATATATGATGACACCTTATGAGTTATAAGATCAGTGATTACACCTCGATGATATGTTTTAGTGAGGTTTTGTTCAGCCGAGTGTGTCACCTTGGGGTGCACCAGTTTTGTTCGTGAAGAAGGTTTATGGAAATTTGAAGCTTTGTATTGATTATCATCTCTTGAACCAAGTGACAGTGAAGAACCAAAAACCTCTTCCATCGATTGATTATTTATTTTATCATATAAAGGGGGAAATTTGGTACTCAAAAATCAATTTTAGGTCTGTATATCATCATATGTGGGTGAAGGATGAGGATATTCAAAAGATTGTTTTTTGTTTTCATTATGGTCATTACAGGTGTGTTGTGATGTCATTAATTTTTCAAAAGTCTCCATCCATGTTCATGGGGTTCATGAATATAGTGTTCAGAGAGTCCCTGGATAAATTCATAGTGGTTTTCATTTATGAAATCCATGTGTACTTCATTTCTAAGGGGGAGCATACAGAGCATCTTCATACTATTTTGGGAGTTCTTCATCATGATAAACATTTCAGGAAGTTTTCAAATTGTGATTTATTGGCTAGTGAAGTTCATTTCTTAGGTAATTTTTTTTTCAACAAGGATTAGTTGTGGATCCTTTGAAGATAGAGTTGTCTGTTTCTTGGGCATCCCCCAAGACAACGGTTGAGGTGAGGAGTTTCTTTAGTATTATAGGATATTATAGGAGGTTCGTAGCAGGTTTCTCTCAGGTTGTGACTCCTCTGATAGAATTGAACTGGAAGGATTATGTGTTTATATGGACTGGGTAGTGTTTGGCAGATTTTGAGTACTTGAATGAGAAGTTGTTCAGTACCCCAATCCTTTATTTTACAGTAGAATAAGTTTATTTTAAGGTTTTTTATGATGGTTTCATCTTGTATTGGCCTATGTTTCGATGTATTAGAGATCATTTATTTATTATGGGTCTCATAAGTTATTCCCCCATGATCATAACTATGCCACCCATGATCTTTAGTTGTCATAAGTTGTGTTTTCATTGAATTTCTGGAGACATTACCTCATCCGTGAGTAATTTTTTTACTGACCATAAGATCCCAAGGTATGTATTCTCCCAAATTGACTTTAACTTGAACCAATGTCATTGGATGAAATTCTTCATGATCATGACTTTTTTATTTCATATACTCTTGGAAAGGGAAATGTTGTAACTACTGTGATAAGTAGGAATCCACATAGTGATGTTGTTCATTAATCTAGAGATACTTGGAGAGTGACGGAGGAACTCTTAGTAATGCATCTAGATACGATAGAGATTGGATAAAGAGTTTATCTTTTCCGGATGATAGTGAAATCATCTTTGGTGCAGCATATGGAGGAGTCTCGTTTGTGGGATTCTGAGGTGGAGGTCTGGAGGGACCGAGTTATTTTTAGAAATTTCCCTGATTGATGATGTAGAGACCCGAAGCTTGACGTACATGGAAAATAAATTAATTTTTCAGAATACTTAATACATAACAAAAACAGACACACAAGGACCGTAATAGTTTAGTGTCTTTGGAAACTCAGAACGTAATCTTCTAATCGTGGTGAAAGATCTTCAAAATCTCCCATAAAGATCTTCCCCTTTTGGTTTTCTTACCTAAAAACTTTTCTTTATATCCTGGGGAAAAGAAAACATGTAAAGGGTGAGATCAAATTCTCAGTAAGGGTAAGCATAGAGAAAATAAAATAAACCATATACATTTGAACTTAAAAACATGAACACAATGTTTAAACATCAAAATCTTGAGCAATGACATAAAACATGGCAATACGTAAGGCATAGATCATAAAGAAACATTAATCCAGATAAAATAGCATGGGAATAAAACTTGTAATTGTGGAAAAACATTAAGCACATGATATGATTTCCATAGTAGCCAAGGCATTGCTTCCAAGACCATCTTAGTGGACAAAGTCCCTTACTTAACCGGGTTTACTTGTCGTTCCATCCCTGTATTACTGAACCGGATTTACTTTCCATTTCATCCATGTCTATCTAATGAGATATAAATCTTTACCCAATGCATTAGAGGGAGATATAGGTACCACCCATATCATAATGAAATCATTCTTACTTGTGCCACAAAATAAACATAAATCATTCATCATAACCCAAGGAATAAAATGGGTTTCATAAACATCTTCCCATAATAACATAATCCATATAAAACAAATGGATATCATTTCATCATAAGAAAATTTAAACCATGTAAATCATAGATACATTATACTTGAAACATACACATATGAAATAATGTCATCTTAGATGGAAAATAGTTTTGATAAAACACTTGAAATGAATTCTTGAGGAAAATATCTTTTCTTCTTCAAAATCATTTTATTTTCACAAAATTCCATAAAATTTTAAAAGAAAAGGGTTTTGTTTAAAGTAATCATGCAATATTGTATATTAAGTTTCATTAAAATTAGGCGTTATGAAACCGTAAAAATCCTTTCACACCGTATAAGTTAAAAATAACATTCTCCTCGTACTTTTGTCGGAAAAGTCAAAAAGCACCACGTATGGTAAAAAAAAGAAAGATTTCATCCATAACACAAAGTAAAAGTAAAATAAGGGTAAACATAACTTTAAACATACATGTAAGAATATTAAACACTATGAAAAACATTTTATGTACATGGATGAAAAATAGAACCCCAGTAAATACTTACGTATAAGCGATCTCAGATAAAAATGAGATTGTAAAATTATCCCTTACCTTAGGTCTGATATGCTTCGTACATATCTGAACATCCTGTATAATGATTTAAATAATGTCATTGACTTATTAAAGAATCATATTCATTATTATGATATCATATATGGTTCACTTATGACTTTATATTACCCGTTCTTTTGTAAATCCCATGTTAAAGCAATGTTTTGGGTAAAATCATCTTATTTATCATACGTGTTTGGACTTGTTGTTCTTGATGTTATTATTACTTATATCATGATTTACTTACTTTAATAATGTAAATCATGATTTATATATCATATATATTCATTATATATCCATCATATACATGTATTTATAATAGTACATAACATATGGAGGTAAGAAATGAAATGCACCGTTCATGGAGACAGTAAGTCGTACGTACGCATGAACGCTAATTTCATTTCTATTTATTATAATGATACATAGGTATATTATAATTCCAGTATAATATCATATATAATATCATTAACTACATCCTTTATACATCCCACATAAGGCATTAATGAATCACATCACTTTGAGGGGGCGGTAGTCCGCACTTCCTCAAATGATATTATCGTATTTACCCACTATGGAAACCATAAAGGCTTGATATAATTGGAAAGTAAAGAAGAATAAGGAAATAATAAACATAATATATATCATATATAAATACAGTTCCATCATAATGGCCACCATGAGAGGTTGTAGGAGAAAATCGAACAATCATCGTTTCATGAGGTGTTAGTTTTCCATCCACAGAAACATTATGTTCTTCATCCATTAGATGGTGGTGTGTGTAATTGTAGTTATAATCTCTATCATAACAAAATCCTAGTATATTGAGGATACTGGTTTTGTTACAAAATAAAGGATTAAAAAGAGTTTAGGGGTTGGAGAAGTAGAATAAAAGAAAACAACTTAAGAGAAACTATTACCTTTAATTTGGGTAACTTCCTTTGGTTTGAACCAAAAGGACTTCTTGAAGTGCCTTCTGCCTAATGTAAGGCTTCTAGGGTGAGGAGAGGGATGTAGGGAGCTTAGTTGGGCGTAATTTGGACGAGCCAAAAGGCTTGAGAGGTGTGAGGAATTTCATAGAAGTGGTCTCCTTTTATAAGGGAGAGGAGGGGCTCTTTAGAAAAGTGTGAAAACATTATTTTATTATAAACTTATCTTCGATTTAAAGAGGTCCAAAACACATTAATGTAGAATATAAGATGACTAATATTAGAAATAAAATAATCTAATATGAATTGGAGAGGTTTTGGATAATATTTTAATCATTATAATCTTATTTATTTAAATCATTTATTAATGAGGTAAATACTGCATCATTATTGTGTCATAAATAATTTAATTTATTTGATGTCTAAAAATTATAAAAAAAATAACAACATGTATTAAATCTTTTTATATTTCCAATGAATATTTACAGTCAAAAATATAGTTTATATAGCCCCATATAAAGATTAATTACTAAAGGATTTTTGTTAATGCCAATTTTGTCTTTACATTAAATTAATTAATCTAATGTGTCATTGTCTTTCATAAGTGGCTCCATGGGGTCCCAAAATCGACCCAAGGATTCCCATGGTCGTCCATTACTCATCCAATAAGGTTTGGACAAGTTTTAAGGTAATTGTGAATTATTATAATATTCTTTTAACCTTGAATTACCCTATTTACTTTTAACCGTGGTAAATAAAAGTAAAAAAGTTACTATTCACCAAAAATTATTTTTATCTAATTGAACCACATTTTACTCCTTGATATTAATCGTGTCTCTCAGATTTTTTAAATTCAACTCACAGAAGCGGTAAAATTAAGTTTTATGAAAAATTGCAAAAGCCCCTTGGAGATGGGTAAAAGACGGTGAAAAGTTCAATACAATTTTTATAAATCTAAAATTATTATAAAAAGATTCCAATGAATTTCATTGAAATTATATAAGTATTATGTATCTATTTTGACCTAAAATAAATTTAAATTAAATAAATTATTATTTAAATAAAAAGTCTGTTTTAACTAAGAACTCAGTGTTTTCACTATTCATCAAAAATTGAAGTTTTTCAGAAAAATACCAAAAATTCAGCCTAAGCTATATTTGATATTCCGAATTCAAAAATTGTAACGACCCGACCCTAGCTACCTAGAGTCGGTGCATTACTTCGTAAAATTGGCATGATCACAAAAGATCAAGTCTCGAAAGACCGATTAGTTTAGTAGCCTTGAAAACACTAGATACATTCATAAATGTTACATTACATCACAAAGTGAAAAACTATAATAACATAGTCTCCATAGTCCACACTTCTATCCTCTTCGGACTATCCCTGCAGGTCATTCATAAAATACTTCCTCACATCCTGGAAAATATTAAAACATTGAAAGGGGTGAGCTCAGATGCTCAGTAAGGATAACAATATTGCAGAAGCTTTCATAAATAATCATTAACATTTAAGGCAATGTATAACTAAAACAAAAGCCTTTTAAAGCTTGAACTTTAGCAAAATATGGCAAAAATAAAATGAGATAATGCCATTTACTTACTCACATGGATATTCTACTAATCGAATAATCCCATGCAAAATCAATAACCATTTTCATAATGATGGAATGCATAATGCCAGACTATCATAACCACGTAGCCAAGGCCTCGTGCCAAGACCACAAATAAAATTTTGTAAAGGCCTCGTGCCAAGACACTAGTTTGTCTCATGAGACCTGCCGATGCATCGAGGAGCTATAGCGGGCTCCACCCGTCACTTATTAAGTCCAATGCATTCCTCATATGAATAGGTTTAAACATATCATAAACCATAACATAATCGTATCACATAAGACATGGATAAAGAAAACATAACATTTCCACATTTCAACCACAAGATATCAATACAACACATTGATATAATAAAGACGCTTTCAAAACCATTTTCAATACCAAAATAAAAGAATGTTAAAACATTGTATTTATTTTTCATTAATAAAAAGTGATGGCTTGTAGAGGAAGCCGAAACTCAAATAATGGTCACGGTGGCGGAGAAGTCATTGTCGCCGCATATGTACGGAAAGAAAAACATTCCCTTTTTGTCTTTTAGTAAAACTCTTCGTATAAAAAAAGATTCCTTTTGAATAAGCGTAAAAGTCAAAGGGGTTTATACACCGTATAAAAGAAAGTTGTGTATAAAACCAAATATGCCTCAATGAAAGGAGATTGAGACGAAGTCCTTAAAAAGATAATTTTTAAAATAAAATAGAACTATTATGTGTATTCACTATAGGTACACATAAAGAAAGTAAAAATACAATATAATACATAATAATATCATGACATAATTTGAAAGTAGGAGATTAACCCAAAGAATGGAAGTTGGGTTAAGAAGTTCCCTTACCTCGTGTCTGAATTGACTCAACCATTCTTTAACCTCCTGAATAATAAACTAGAGTTAATATATACCCTATTAAGAACCATTTTTAATTTCATTATCCTTTTTATATCACTTATTACAATGTTATGAACATTATGAAATTATTTAAGTTAATAACGGTCATTTTGTCAATCTTTGGTACTTGAGTCAAAAATAAACTTCTTATAATTACAAGTTGTTTATGTGGTAGAATATCCATTATATCCAGAATTATATTCATGATTTAGATTTCATATATATCATATATATCCAGTATATACATTCATTTATAATTTTACGTAACATTTAGAGGTAAGAAATGAAATGCACCGTTCATGGAGACGGTAAGCCGTACGTACGCATGAACGCTACTTTCATTTCTATTTCGTATTTAATGGAATGAAATCATAATGATATAAATGTATAATATAATTCCAGTATAATATAGTGTATAATACCATTTACTCCATCCTTTATACATCCCACATATGGCATTAACGATTCAAATCACTTTGAGGGGGCGGTAGTCCGCACTTCCTAAAATGAAATTATCGCGTTTACCCATAATGGAAATCATAAAGTATGCCATAAATGAGAAATAAAGAAGAATAATTAAAACATAAACATATTATATATCATATATAAATATAGTGACATCTTAATGGTCACCTTTGAATGTGTTATATGAGTGTTGAACAATCATCGTTTCGTGAGGCAGAAATTCGCCATCCACAGAAACCGTATGTTCTTTAACCATTAGATGTAGGTGTGTGTAAGTGTAGCTAGAATACTTCTTATAACAACATCCTAGTATATTTAGGATACTGGTGTTGTTACAAAAGAAATTAATAAAAAGAGTTTAGGGGGTTGGAGAAGAAAAATGAAACAAAACAACATTAGAGAAGACATTACCTCAAAATCGGGTAACTCTTTTTGATTTGAGCCAAAGGCTTCCTTGGGAAGAGTTATTCACAAAGTGAGGCTTCTAGGAGTAAGAGGGGGAAGTTGGGAGAGTATTTGGGCAGAGTTTGGCCGAGCCAAATGGCTTGAAAGTGTAAATGAGGTGGGAGAGGTGGGGGCCTTTTATAAGTGGAGAGGAGGGGCTCTTTTGGAAAGATTGAAATGTTACATTATTACACAATGATTTTCAGATTCTAAAGGTCCCACACTTATATAATTTGAGTCTAAGGTGATAAGGGTTCGAAATATACCCATCCAATAGGCTTTGGACAAGTGTAAGACTTGGATTTTACATTATCTTCTCATTTTATTTAAATCGTTAAATAATGAGGTCATCGCTGCATCATCATGATGTCATAAATAATTTAATTTATTTAATGTATAAAAATTATAAAAAAACTACTATGATGTAGGAAATCTTTTTATCTTTCCAATGAATATTTATAGTCAAAAATATGACTTGTATAACCCCATGTAAAAATTGTTTTAGTTAAACATTTTATGTTTGTGTCATTTTTTACTTTAACATTAAATAAAAGGTATTTATGTCATTTTCTAACTAAAGTGGCTCCATGGGGTCCCCAAGTTGACCCATGGGTTGTCTTGGTCGGCAATGACTCATCCAATAGGAGTAGGACAAGTGTCAATCTCATATCATATTATTAAAACATTGTTTTTACCTTAAACTACACTAATTACCTCTAATCGCGATTAAGAACTTAAAAGTTACTATTCACCAAAAAATTATTTTAATATCATTAAACCACATTTTACTTCTTAATGACAACCATATATGTCGGATTTTTGAAAATCAAATCACAGAAGTGGTAATATTTCATTTAAACGAAAAATCAGTTATTTAACTATCACTTAGTGGTTTCACTATTCATCAAAAATTGAAGTTTTTCAGAACAATGCCAAAATTTCACCCTAAGCTATAATTGATATTCCGAATTCAAAAATGATGTCTATTTTACAAAATTACAAACATATAAGTTGCATTAATTAATTTTATAATTAATTCCCGTTGTCACAATATATAGCGTGTTTTTAAGAAACAATTTATATCAAAAGATTGGCAATTGTTTATGTCCAATTTCAATGTTAAATTAATTCTAATGACCACCATTGGATAAAATGGTAAAAATATATTCTAATTATACTTTAAAACCACTAAATAGTATAACTTATCACTATAAATTATTTTGATTTAAAAAGTTGTTTTAAGTATTTTTTCACTATTCATAAAAATTTGGAAGTTCTCAGAAAATTACAAAAAATTCAACATAGGCTAATTTCAATATTAGAAATAAAAAAATGAAGTCCATTTTGAAATATAAAATTTCTATAAATTTAAAAAGTGGTTATTACTATTCATAACGGCTACTTTGATTAGTTGCGGTGTGTTAGAACTCGAAGTTGCGTACAATGCAAGCTATTGCATTATTGAATGAGAAGCATATCATGGAAGCTCGGGGTGTTACATTCTCCCCTCCTTCAATAAATTTCATCCTCGCAATTTGAAATTTTTCTTTGAAAATAAAAGGTTGAAAATAGAAAATACCTTTGTGGAAAACCCACATCGGAAATAAGATTAATAAAATTTTGCCTTAATAAGAGGGAAAGGGAAATGAAAAAGTCACCACCCAATTATGATCTCTATTAGGAGAACATTGGTGGCAATTAGAGACATATAATTGGAGGAAAAACGTAAATATTTGTAGGGAGTGATTGAGGTCATCAATCACAATCAACTGTCAAATTGAGGGCCTCAAAGCCTTCAATCTATGTTGATTTAAAATATCATCAGTTCAACAAGACATAAGGTATTAGGATAACACATTTTTTTGTTTTAATATCCCTTTACTAAAGTTTAAGAATTAATTTATTCATTTAATAAGAGATAGGTATATATATATTTATGCTTGACAATTATAGTTTCAACCTTCAACTCATCTTTCACTCAAAAAGATAATAGAACTCAAAAATATTATACTTATCCTAATTGTATAAGGTTACAAATGTTAACACATACCATTTAGATTAGTAAAATTATTTTGTAATAACCAGGGACTTCCTGTAGGCTAGTGGTAGGAAATAAAGGCCTGTCGCACTATGATTGTGGGTTCGATTCCTGCAGCTTTGTCCGACGCGACGGGTTATGCCCCACCCTGCAGGTTGTCCTTTTCCTAAAACTATAGTATTATAATATTCCAAAAATAATCTTCATAAAATTTTTTAACCTTAAACAATACTATCCAACGATCAACTTAATCCACTCCAACCTTTATAGTTATCCAAAATACCTCTGTCCAGACTTTCTCTAAAAGGTCTCTTAATTCCAAAATCAATTTATCAAATTCCCCAAACAAAGTAAAGTTTCTCTTTTTGTCACATACTAAAAATATAATTACCTTCATCATATTAAAACCTTACTGAAATCAACAAGTACTGTAGTACAATCCTTATATATATATATCACATTATTCTAATAACCAGAATATAATCCATGAGTCCAAAAGCACCAATACATTAGTTATTCTGCTTCAACTGTAGTAACAGCATAAGATTGTCCTTGATCCCTTGGCCTTTTCTGGGGTAAGTTTCCCTGACGCTTAGGACATTCATTTGCATAATGCCCCATTTCCCTATAATTGTAGCATTCAACATTGATAGCCTCTTTCTTTCCCTTACAATCACGCGCCTGGTGACCTTTTTCTCCACATTTATAACAAACTCCCATTCCTTTTAGGCAAGTACTAGGGTGATTCTTCCCACAGTTATCACATATTGGAAAATTCTTCTTTTCCCTAGTCCCTTTATCCATCATTCTCTCTTCCATCCTTTTCTTCTCTTTCATCCCTTCAAATCCATAAGACTCAGAGAATTCTCTACTTATCTTATTAACACATGATACTATTTCTTCATATGTTGATAACACATGGGAGAATATTTCCCTTCTAAATGTTGGCTTAATACCATGAAAGATATGATCCTTCTTACTCTTTGGATCATATGTATCGATGGAGTTCACATTACTTCTACTGGGCACCATTTCTATACAATGCCATAAACTAGGTTAGTTTATGAATCGAAATACATAATAACAAACTTGAAAACACTTATAATAAATTGAACTATTTATAGATATAATCCATAATCATAAAAATGTTTTCTTTGAGGAAGTATATACTCATAACCCTTTATAGTGGTTTGTAAAGAAAATGAGAATTATCCTAAGTATATCCCCCGGGAGTGTCGTAACCAAGAGTGCAGCAAGGCCCGTTGTCGTGCACCAGTTCCCGTTCGAGTCTAGCTCAAAGCGGTGTTTTTGGGTATTACCCCTAGGAACATCTGTGCCAGAGCCGCCTCTACCTGCTCGTATCCAGACAGGGATGTATTGCTCGGAAAACTCATAACATCTCCATAATACCAAAATTCTAGGAAGTTCTTCTATACTAATCCTCAAAGTCTATCTTTGGGCTATGTGCTCTAATTAGAGTTTATCTAAATCTAGCTTCCAAGGTTAGTACTAAACTGCCTTTGATACCAACTGTAACGCCCCGACCCTAGCTACCCAGAGTCGGTGCATTACTTCGTAACATTGGCATGATCACAAAAGATCAAGTCTCGAAAGACCGATTAGTTTAGTAGCCTTGGAAACACTAGATACATTCATAAATGTTACATTACATCACAAAGTGAAAAACTATAATAACATAGTCTCAATAGTCCACACTTCTATCCTCTTCGGACTATCCCTGCAGGTCATTCATAAAATACTTCCTCACATCCTGGAAAATATTAAAACATTGAAAGGGGTGAGCTCAGATGCTCAGTAAGGATAACAATATTGCAGAAGCTTTCATAAATAATCATTAACATTTAAGGCAATGTATAACTAAAACAAAAGCCTTTTAAAACTTGAACTTTAGCATAATATGGCAAAAATAAAATGAGATAATGTCATTTACTTACTCACATGGATATTCTACTAATCGAATAATCCCATGCAACATCAATAACCATTTTCATAATGATGGAATGCATAATGCCAGACTATCATAACCACGTAGCCAAGGCCTCGTGCCAAGACCACAAATAAAATTTTGTCAAGGCCTCGTGCCAAGACACTAGTTTGTCTCATGAGACCTGCCGATGCATCGAGGAGCTATAGCGGGCTCCACCCGTCACTTATTAAGTCCAATGCATTCCTCATATGAATAGGTTTAAACATATCATAAATCATAACATAATCGTATCACATAATACATGGATAAAGAAAACATAACATTTCCACATTTCAACCACAAGATATCAATACAACACATTGATATAATAAAGACGCTTTCAAAACCATTTTCAATACCAAAATAAAAGAATGTTAAAACTTTGTATTTATTTTTCATTAATAAAAAGTGATGGCTTGTAGAGGAAGCCGAAACTCAAATAATGGTCACAGCGGCGGAGAAGTCATTGTCGCCGTATATGTACGGAAAGAAAAACATTCCCTTTTTGTTGTTTAGTAAAACTCTTCGTATAAAAAAAGATTCCTTTTGAATAAGCGTAAAAGTAAAAGGGGTTTATACACCGTATAAAAGAAAGTTGTGTATAAAACCAAATATGCCTCAATGAAAGGAGATTGAGACGAAGTCCTTAAAAAGATCATTTTTAAAATAAAATAGAACTATTATGTGTATTCACTATAGGTACACATAAAGAAAGTAAAAATACAATATAATACATAATAATATCATTACATAATTTGAAAGTAGGAGATTAACCCAAAGAATGGAAGTTGGGTTAAGAAGTTCCCTTACCTCATGTCTGACTTGACTCAACCGTTATTTAACCTCCTGAATAATAAACTAGAGTTAATATATACCCTATTAAGAACCATTTTTAATTTAATTATCCTTTTTATATCACTTATTACAATTTTATGAACATTATGAAATTATTTAAGTTAATAACGGTCATTTTGTCAATCTTTGGTACTTGAGTAAAAAATAAACTTCTTATAATTACAAGTTGTTTATGTGGTAGAATATCCATTATCTCCAGAATTATATTCATGATTTAGATGTCATATATATCATATATATCCAGTATATACATTCATTTATAATTTTACGTAACATTTAGAGGTAAGAAATGAAATGCACCGTTCATGGAGACGGTAAGCCGTACGTACGCATGAACGCTACTTTCATTTCTATTTCGTATTTAATGGAATGAAATCATAATGATATAAATGTATAATATAATTCCAGTATAATATAGTGTATAATACCATTTACTCCATCCTTTATACATCCCACATATGGCATTAACGATTCAAATCACTTTGAGGGGGCGGTAGTCCGCACTTCCTAAAATGAAATTATCGCGTTTACCCATAATGGAAATCATAAAGTATGCCATAAATGAGAAATAAAGAAGAATAAGTAAAACATAAACATATTATATATCATATATAAATATAGTGACATCTTAATGGTCACCTTTGAAGGTGTTATATGAGTGTTGAACAATCATCGTTTCGTGAGGCAGAAATTCGCCATCCACAGAAACCGTATGTTCTTTAACCATTAGATGTAGGTGTGTGTAAGTGTAGCTCGAATCCTTCTTATAACAACATCCTAGTATATTGAGGATACTGGTGTTGTTACAAAAGAAATGAATAAAAAGAGTTTAGGGGGTTGGAGAAAAAAATGAAACAAAACAACATTAGAGAAGACATTACCTCAAAATCGGGTAACTCTTTTTGATTTGAGCTAAAGGCTTCCTTGGGAAGAGTTCTGCCCAAAGTGAGGCTTCTAGGAGTAATAGGGGGAAGTTGGTAGAGTATTTGGGCAGAGTTTGGCCGATCCAAATGGCTTTAAAGTGTAAATTAGGTGGGAGAGGTGGGGGCCTTTTACAAGTGGAGAGGAGGGGCTCTTTTGGAAAGATTGAAATGTTACATTATTACACAATGATTTTCGGATTCTAAAGGTCCCACACTTATATAATTCTAGGATAAGGTGATAAGGGTTAGAAATCTACCCATACAATAGGCTTTGGACAAGTGTAAGCCTTGGATTTTACATTATCTTCTCATTTTATTTAAATCGTTAAATAATGAGGTCATCACTGCATCATCATGATGTCATAAATAATTTAATTTATTTAATGTCTAAAAATTATAAAAAAACTACTATGATGTAGGAAATATTTTTAGCTTTCCAATTAATATTTATAGTCAAAAATATGACTTGTATAACCCCATGTAAAAATTGTTTTAGTTAAACATTTTATGTTTGTGTCATTTTTTACTTTAACATTAAATAAAAGGTATTTATGTCATTTTCTAACTAAAGTGGCTCCATGGGGTCCCCAAGTTGACCCATGGGTTTTCTTGGTCGTCCATGACTCATCCAATAGGAGTAGGACAAGTTTCAAGCTCATATAATATTATTAAAACATTGTTTTTACCTTAAACTACACTAATTACCTCTAATCGCGATTAAGAACTTAAAAGTTACTATTCACCAAAAAATTATTTTAATATCATTGAACCACATTTTACTTCTTAATGACAACCATATATTTCGGGTTTTTGAAAATCAAATCACAGAAGTGGTAATATTTCATTTAAACGAAAAATCAGTTATTTAACTACCACTTAGTGGTTTCACTATTCATCAAAAATTGAAGTTTTTCAGAACAATGCCAAAATTTCACCCTAAGCTATAATTGATATTCCGAATTCAAAAATGATGTCTATTTTAAAAAATTACAAACATATAAGTTGCATTAATTAATTTTATAATTAATTCCCGCTGTCACAATATATAGCGTGTTTTTAAGAAATAATTTATATCAAAAGATTGGCAATTGTTTATGTCCAATTTCAATGTTAAATTAATTCTAATGACCACCATTGGATAAAGTGGTAAAAATATATTCTAATTATACTTTAAAACCACTAAATAGTATAACTTATCACTATAAATTATTTTGATTTAAAAAGTTGTTTTAAGTATTTTTTCACTATTCATAAAAATTTGGAAGTTCTCAGAAAATTACAAAAAATTCAACATAGGCTAATTTCAATATTATAAATACAAAAATGAAGTCCATTTTGAAATATAAAATTTCTATAAATTTAAAAAGTGGTTATTACTATTCATAACGGCTACTTTGATTAGTTGTGGTGTGTTAGAACTCGAAGTTGCGTACAATGCAAGCTATTGCATTATTGAATGAGAAGCGTATCATGGAAGATCGGGGTGTTACAAAAATGATGTCTATTTTTTCAAATTCAAATCATAGAAGTGGCATTAATTAATTTTAAATGTAATTCCCGTTATCAAAACAAATAATGTGTTTTTAAGAAATAATAACTATCAAAAGATTGATACTTGTTTATGTCCAATTTCAAAGTGAAATTAATTCCAATGACCAACATTGTATTAAATGGTAAAAATATATTCTAATTAAACTTTAAAACCATTTAAAAAGATAATCTATCCATATAAATTATTGCGATGAAAAAAGTTGTTTTCAATTAAAACATAGCGTGTTTTTACTATTCATTAAAATATGAAAGTTATCAGAATAATATGAAAAATTTATCCAAAGTAAATTTTTATATCCTGATTCCAAAGAAGAATTTTATTTTGTCAAATTGAACTTATAGACATGTCAAAAACAATATTTAAAGTGGGTGCGCCATCAAAAGGCGACAAAACTGCATTTTTTTGAAAAATACTTATTTTACCTGAAAAAATTATTTTATTCTCATACCATGTTCTAGAAAATATGTAAGATGAATAATAATGTTATAAAATTCAAAATGTAGTTAATACTATTTATAACGGCTAGTCCATGATAATATTATAACAATATGTCGTTGTTTAGTGAAACCCGATATTGCGTACTACACACGCTATCGAGGAAGGTCGTGATTGCGTGTAATGCAAGACAAGTCAGGGTTGCGTGTTGTGAAAGACTCCTTTGTTGTTGCGTATAAAAAAATCCAACCATATTTCATTTATACATTGAATATATATATATATATATACACTCAATGTTTCATAGAAACAAACTTGAAATTGTGTGTAACACAGTCTAAGAATAGTGTTGCGTATACTGCAAGTTAATACGGTGTTGAGTATAGCACAAGATAATCTTGGTGTAGCATAAAACACATGACATCAAAAAAATTAAAAAGAATACTTATCATAAAATCTCGGGGTGTTACAGATGATCTGAGTATGGAAAACACCAGGTGTCATTCCAGGGAATGATTTTCATTCCATTGGTTATGTGTGAGAAATTTTCTCTATGAGTTCTATAGGTCACCATTATAGGTACATCATAGTGGAAAAATAAGTACTGATCTTTGAGATTTTATTTTTGGTGGCCTGGGTTTAAATGTGCAATTGAAAAGTTTGTTTCTTGGTGTTTGGTCTCCCAAAAAGTGAATAATGAGCACTATATTCCTGGTGATTTTCTATAACTATTAGATTATTCCAATTGGAAGTGGGAGGACCTAT
This sequence comes from Viscum album, assembly GCA_963277665.1. NCBI lineage: Eukaryota > Viridiplantae > Streptophyta > Magnoliopsida > Santalales > Viscaceae > Viscum > Viscum album. The sequence goes on from OY728131.1 coordinate 125,108,537, forward strand.
CAAGGGACTTTTTAATTGGTTTAACTCGATCTCATGGAGGTTATGATGCTATATGGGTGATATCGGATCATTTGATGAAATCATCCCACTATATAGCGATCCAAGAGTCGAGCACAATGGAGGTTTTGTTAAGGAAGTATCTGGAGGAGGTGATGCTCCTCCATGGAATCCCGAGGATGATCATCTATGATCAGGATCCTTATTTTACCTACAGGGTATAGAGAGTTATCCAATATACTTATTGTTCTCAATTATTCCTTAGAACTTCTTTTCATCTATAAAATGATGGTCAGACATAGCGGACCATCAAGAATCTTAAAGTCATGTTTCACTCTTTTTTCTTGGATTTTGGAGGTTTGTGGATGCTGCACCTTCCCTTGGTCGAATATTCTTACAATAATAGTTTCCACTCCACCATTGGTATGGTTCTGTTTTAATATTTGTATATCCAACCTTTTTTATCTCTATTATGCTAGAATGGGGTTGGAGTGGAAGTAAATATTGGGCCAAAACTAGTAAATAATATGATGGGGATGCTTCTGGTAATTTGTGAGAGGATGAAGGCAGCACAGGACAATCATAAATCTTATTCTAATCATAGGAGTAGACCTTTGGAGTTAATTTTTTGATATCATGTGTTTCTAAATGTGACTCCAATTTTGGAAAATGAAGGTTTGGTCATGGGAGTAAGTGTTCTCCCTGGTTTACTAAACCATTATAATTATTGGATCGTGTTGGGGTCATAGAGTATCAGATAGAAATTCCCCCATAGATGAGAAAGATACAAGATTTTATTCACATTTATTATCTCCTTCATTATATTCATGAAAACTCTCATGTCATCAATTGGGGAAATATCGATGTTGATGATGACGTGACCTTCGAGGAGTGGCATGTGGAGATCCAAGACCATCAGGAGATGTTGTTTCATGGTTCATCTATTCCATTGGTTTGTGTCTTGTGGTGTCACCATGTCATAGAGGAGAGTACATATGAACATGAATCACACATTATCACTCATTACCCTATGTTTTTTTATGTTTATCTATTCTTTTATAGAATTTTTTGTTTTGTGTATGTTGAACATTCTATTTTATGATTTGGTTTCCTCTCACTACTTGTTGGTAACATTTCTCTTGTTTGAGAGGTATCTCCCATAATATAGTGTTAATGAGATGGTTATTTATATTGTGTTGTTCCATGCTCTTCCACTGATGAGGTGGTTGAGATCTTGTGATGGTGATAACCTTGATAGGTATCTCATGGGATAGTTTTTCATACAACCCCTTTTCCTTTTATCACTAGTTTTAATTTTGGATTCTCAAGAATGAGAATTCTTTGAGATGTATCTAATACAAGGGCCCAAATCCATGTTGTCTAAACCTTTTCATGCTTTTTATGCTCATGGTGCTAGTATAATCCCTAGAGTGAGTCTGGAGGGGTTTGGCTACTAAAATATGGAAGCAGGGGGAACACATGGCGTATAAATGTGTTTCACATCATGTATCCAAATTTCACATCTTGTTAAGACTGGTTCATGGGATGTTATATGACATGTAATATTTTAGGATTAATTGTATTGTGGTGATTAGTTTTTTGGTGATATATGAATCCTGGAATTTACTTGATGTGAAAGGGTTTCATGCCATGTAAATGACCATTGTAGTGCGCCTATAAATGTTTCAGTGCCTCAAGAGTTTTCAAACCCTATATACATATCTCAAATTCTAGGCATCGATTAGTTATCTCTTCAATATTTTGGAGATTCCTTCAATAGAGATCAATCCATGGATTCAATATTTAACCCATGGTGATCCAATTAGATCATAGTTTCCTCACAGGAGATGTGATCGGATATCTATAATGTTAGTTCGTTATTCTGGGAAGAATTTTGATGCATTTTAGGTAGGGGTTCTTTATTTCTCAATTTATTTATTTGAAGTCCTAAATTGAGTATGGTTTATCCCTTTGGATAGAAATGAAATTAACCAAATAATTATTAAACCATATTAATAAATATTTTTTTATTGAACACATGTTGATATACTTTATACCATTATGATAGGTTTCCTCTTGATTAGAAATATAACATGATATTTATTATGTTCTTGTTATCATGTACTTATGCTTGGATTAGAATGTGTAAATTGATAAATAATATAAATCTATATATAATTGATTAATTGTATTAAGAATAATTAAAGAATAGTCATGTTTATAATCTAGTGTTTGTTGTGATTTGATGATTTTTAAATTGATATAATGTGAATTCTTAATTATATGTGTTCTTCCATGAGAATGGAATTTTTAAAGAATATAAAGGATGTTTATTCTTATTGATGATGGTAATAAAAGGCATGTTAAATGATAATGGTATTTCTCATAGTTTAATGAAACTAGTTTAAATTCTAAAAGCATGTTTAGCTCTTGATAGCTTGATATAGATTGATGTCTTAGGTTGACCATAGCTGGGGCCTATGAATAATGAATCAATTAATTTAGGATTTAATAAGAATTGGTTGTTTGATAAAGATATTTTTTGGGTATGAGTTCCATGATTTCTAGATAAAACTGAGTGCCTTGTGATTATAGCTATGTGATCTCGTTTATGTGTGAAGGATGAATGCCTTATTTTGGGGCCTAGATTGCCCTGTTGGCTATGCTTGTTTGTTTAATTTTTCTTTAATTATATGATTTGAATGTGATATTCATCATGAAATGTGATATAGTGAGAGGAGGGAAAACTATTTTATGATCCTGGGATGGCTAATCATGGATGGATGATATGATGTGGGCGGGGAGGCCCAAATGGTGTGGTAGCGGTTGATGTTTATAATGAAGACATGCATCGGGATATGAATGTGGTTGTCAGGCATCACACCAATGATGATGGAATGGGTTCAATCTAGTCTAACCCATTGATCAGATGTTGAGTAATGGGATGCTCACTTATGAATCTATTTAATGGATGATGGTCAGGTTTCTTTTTTAGTTACATTCCTTTCACCACTACTTGAGGAAGCTAGATGTGCTTGGTTTTATGTTTCCACTTGATGGTAGCTTAGGGTGGTTTTCCTAGATTACTTAGATTATGTAATTATTCTAATAGTTAGTAAATAGATACTCCAAGGGGTTGGTGCTGATGAAATGAAAATGCTGAAAATATGTTAATCTTGATAAACCATGGACTCGGTTTGGATTATGCCTTGAGGTCATGGGATTCACTCTGATGATTAATTTAAGGTAATGTGGAATAATTTTTATATTTAATTAATGGTTAATTAATTAATTTACCAAAATAAATGATAAAAAGTAAATAATTAATTAATGTATCACTTTTAAATTTTTGCATGCTTATATGATATATGGTCTTATTTGTGGAATATGAGAGTCTGATTGATGTTAGCTACAATTGAGTCTGAGGCTAGGTTATTCCCACAGTGTGGTTATGACCTATAGTATATCATGTATATTCTATGATTTCATACGTTTCCCCACCCATGTCAGTTAGGGATACTGAATCCCATATGACTCTAGGAGGGTTTTTTCCCCTAACATCTTGGTGGGGGGATGGACAGATGACTACCCCCTCTATCTCCGCAGTCTTATCTTGGTAGTTACTTATAATGGTATGCACATCAGTTAGTTTTCCTATATATGATTATAGAGTGATGTGATGTATTGTGGTTATTTTACACACATGTATCTCCAGATATAGTATCTAAAGTATTATTATATGTATACCATGTATATGCTATAATGTCTTAAGTTACTTACTCAGTACATGGGATGTAATGGCTTGAGGTATAATACCCGATGTATAATATATGTCATACGGGATATGGTGGCTTCCAAAAACTAATTGTTTACTAAATATAGTAATGTGATATGGGGGTATTTGATGATGTGATGCATGAGGTTGATGTTTTGATTCCTTGACTAGGTGTCTTTAGGCTGGACTATTTTGGAGAGAGATGGCTGAGGACATCTAACGTTGGGGCAGAGCAGCAAACCAGTAGGTAAGTGGGAGAAAGGTACCCTTAATATTAATTATTATATTATATTATCTCTTTTATGATATACTTGGTGAAATTTATCCATGTTGAGGTTGAGAAATTAGTATACCTCTTTAGTTGATGCGTTAGTTTCATTATTGTTCACTATGCTTTAGCATGCATTCTTTATCTTTTGCATGAGAGGTTCCAGGGAGGATCCTAGTGAGTATAATTTTATTCTCACCCTATATATATAAATTTTTTTTCAGGTTATCTAGAGTAGGTTTTAGATCGTTTTGGATATTACTAAATCATGGTTTTGTATGGGATGTTTGGGATTTGTGGTCGCTGACGTCTCTACCTTTTATTACTTTTAATTTTCCTTCCATTTTTTTAGTATTGTATTATAAGATCTTAACATTTTGTGGAGATGTATTGATCTGATTTTAGGTATTATTTTTTCTATGTTTGATCGTAGTTTTTTTGGGTTTTACCTTGGGGTTCATTTGGGTGAGAATTTGAAATTTTGGAAGAAAGAGGGCTAGTGCACGATCGGCTCACAATTTTCCCAAACTGTGCACCCCAACCTAGAAAATTGTATAAACCCAGGAAGAGGTGGTTCGAATGGATAAAATGAAGTTTGAAAAAACATTTAACCTATTAATATAAACCATGAACCCCCCCCCCAGAAGAGGTGCATGTTTTGGTAAACCATGCGCCCCTGCCCAGAAAACCATGAACGGGTTTTTAATTAACTTAATAACTTGGTTTTAAATTTTCCCAAATCCCATATTAACCCCCAAATCAACCCTAACTCATCCATAACCTATTTATCTCAATTTTGGAGGATCCTAGATGATTTCCTAGGGCTCTCGACCTCCATTCTTGACAAAATCGAAGGGAGGATTGAAGATATGCACCTCCCTGACTAAGTGTTTCTTCCCAATTAGATCTCTCTCTATCTCTATTTCACTCCTATTACTAGATAAAATAGGCGTGTTTATCTACTATTTGTTCTTGATATAGATATACTTTTGTTAGATATTTATCTCCTTGATATTAGATTTAGTATTTGTATCTAAATCTCATACTTTATCACGTTCATGATTAATTCGCTAAAAATTGGGGATTCTTCCATTGTTGAGTGTTTTTCAAAAAATTGTGGAAGGTGGTCTATTATTAAAATATAAATGTCTATATTTAAATTATGTGTATTATTGAAAAATTTTTATTATTTGATTAGAAATTGATTTTCCTAAATAGAATTTATTAATTTGGTGGATTAACTAATTAAGTGATTGTGAAATTAGGGATATTGGGATTACGGATTTTGAATAATTAATTATTGAATTAATTATGGGATATTGGAATTTTGGATTCTAAATAATTAATTTTTGGATTAATTATAGGATATTGGGATTTTAGATTCTAAAAAATTAATTGTTGAATTAATTATGGGATACTGGGATTCTGGATTTTGAATAATTAATTATTGAATTAATTATGGGATTATTAGGATTGTGGATTATGGATAATTAATTGTTGAATTGATTAATGGGATTGATGTTCTTAATTAATTGATTGATTGATTAAGTGGATTGATTTGATAAAATAATTTTTTAATTAGTAATAAAATTAATTTGGTTAATTAATTATTTAATTAATTAATAGAATGATGTGAATATGCAATTGTTTAATTTGAATAATTAATTGGTGAATTAATTAATGTTATATTGTGATATATGTGACTTGAAATGATGAATGGTAACAATGAAATTCATATTTGACTTGAAATTATGAGTGGTAATAATGGAATTCATATGTATTTGAAATGATGAATGGTAATAATGTCATTCATATGTGAATTGAAATGATGAATGGTAACAATGGAATTCATAAGTGATTTGAAATGATGAATGGTAACAACTGAATTCATATGATATTTGAAATGATGAATGGTAACAATGACATTCATAAGATATTTGAATTGATGAATGGTAACAATGGCATTCATATGTGAACTAAAATAATGAATGGTAACAATGGAATTCATATATTAATTGAGATTTTAGGTGTCCTTGGAAACTTGGGGGTTATGTGGTTAAATAAAGAGTAATTGAATAAATGTAAACTGTTTACTTTATTGATTATATTTATTATTTATACGACTAAATACACTTTTTTGATGGGATATTGTTTTAAACACTGTTTGTGGTGGCCTACTAAGTTGTAATAACACCCTAATCGGGTTACCTAATCAGTACCTAGATAGATTTCATGGTTTCAGTATAAGTTAGGATAAGGGTACTATGTTAGAGGGATTATTGGGATGAAGCATGGATGAGGGAACTAGACCTTGCGTCGGGACAGGCTTAGAGGAGTAGTCGGTGTCTTTATTTATTTTGGGTTTTTTATATTGACACTTGACACGTATTTGGCATGGAATATTTATTATTTTAGTTTGTTTATTTTATTTCTTGTTCTAGTTATCATGTGATACTGGTTTGGTATGGTTATTAGTTATATCCTTTTGTTACTATTGTTTATTTCTTTTGTTGTGCTACTTTGATAAGGATGTTATAGTCTCCCCATGATCAATATTAGACCCTCGCTACTAATCAGAAGCCTATGGAATATAGGGAATCATTCTTGAGGCCACATAGTGAACCAGATTGGGGAAATGGTGTGTGTCACCCTGGTTGGGATGTTACAAAGTTGTATCAAAGGGGGTTTCTTTTATTTTATTTTATCTCACTATTTAGGAAAGGTAGACAGTAGAATAGGATGAATCAGGACTTAGTTAAGAGATCATTCATGGAAGTATCTAACCCATGTATGAGGGTAAAATCCAAGTACCTAGGGTGGGATTATAGTTATTGATATGTGTTGTTACAATTGATCCTATTTCACCTCAAGTGGTGCACCTGTTTTGTGATGTGATTGTTGTTTTTGAGTTTTAATGAGATTAGACTCATGGACTAGATTAGAATGAGATTTAAGTATTCATTCATTATTTTAGGTACTCATGATTATTTTGTGACATGCATCATTTTAGGTGAATATAAGAAAATGGGTTTGGGGGTTATTGAACCAAAACTGTTTTTACTTTCTTGTGAAATTGAACTGAAAAAAAGTTCCTAAAGTGAAATTGAAACTAAAAAATTATGTAGAGTATGAATAAATGGGTGTTTAATGTGAAACTTGAATAATTAGAATGGGTTATCCTTTATTAACCATGACCTAAAAGTTGGATAGTTAAGAGTAGTGATATCACCTCGGTTTTGATTGTGTGGCGAGGTTTGGGGAAAATACTAGGTGTACCTTATTGTGATTTTCCTCTTACATAAATGTGTTAAATTTGTGTTATTTTTCTTAAGGAGTGTGTTTGGAATTGTAAATATATGCCTCCATGATGATGCTTTTTGAGAGGATGATAGGAGGATATGGTTAGTGATGCTCCTCTAGTAGTGGAACATGATGAACCAATAATTTCAATTGCGGAAGTAGGAGATAAGTTCCATGAAAACTTTTCTTGGTTTATAAAATTCATGGAAAGAGATCTAGGGTGGGTTGTGAAGATCATGTTTTATCTTACATTGGGGTTTCAGTTAAAAAAACCTCAAATTTTTACTAGAGAGGGTGGACCTGAGGCAATAGAGTTATGGATTGAGTTCATCCAGACTATACTTTACCATCTAGAGACTCCTGCTGAGAAGAGTTTCAAGTTGGTCACTTAAATTTTTCAAGGATTAGTAAAGCACTAGTGGGATGTTCATGCCTGTAAAGAGTAGGTATACATGATGGATTGGAAGGAATTTTTGAAGAAGATCTTAGAGAACTTTTGCCTAAAGATGTTGAGGCATGAGAGAGTGGATAAGTTCATGCAGTTGACTCAGGAGACCATGTCCGTTATGGACTACATTGGTCACTTTATAGACTTGAAAATATTTGGACCATCATTAGTAGGGGATGAGACAGCTATGATAAGGAATTTTCAGGATGGTCTTAAATGTGATATTAAGTCAAAAGTTAACCTCTTTAGGTTAAATAAGTTTGCTGAGGTGGTGGATCAGGCTCTCATAGTTGAGGGGAACCTGAAGGAGACTTCCAATGTAGGACAGATGGATGTTGCTAGATGATCAGGAGGTACGTATTCTGAGGGCATGAAACGTCGCTATAGGGATGTTATCCAGGGAAGTAGTAGGAATAGTAGCCAAGGGGAAGGGTCAGTTACACATGACCTTGATCATTTTATTTGTCACTAGTGTGGTAGGCTATGAATTTTATCATAAACATTGTCCCTGAACACCTATAGAGTGTCGATATTGCGGTAAGATGGGACATCTATAGAAGTTCAGTAGGAACCCATGATAGATGCGTGGTGATGGAGGAGATAGATAGAACCAGAAAGTAGGAAGGAGATATTCTTCACCTTATTATTCTAGAAGATGGAGTTCTACTGGATGTGGTGATAGAGTCAGTGGATGTGGAGCCTCGGGGAATAGTTCCCATAAGAGTATAGTGGTGCATCTCAGGGGACTCAGACTGCATCATAGGGAATAGGGGTAGGACAGTTACATGTCATTCGGCCTACACTTGTGAATAGTGAGGTTAGACCATTGATAGTGAGAGGTACTATTCTTTTACCTTCTATATTATCTATTGCCTTATTTTATACTAATGCCTCTCATTCCTTTATTTCTTCACAAATTGTGAATGGTTTGAGCCTGGCAGTGGATTTTGTTATTGGGGTGTTGACAATAGACACACCATTGGGAGTACAGTCTAGATACATCTTCTTGTTCAAGGTGTGTTCTATCGAGGTTATGGAGTATCATTTTCTATGGGATATTTACATCTTGGACATGTTGGGCTTAAACCTAATTGTGGGTATGGACTGGCTAGTAGCATACGGAGTCCACAGAGATTGTTACCATGGGAGAGTGATGTTTACATCTCCTAAGGGTGACAAGTATATTCAATATGGGGAAAGGGATATCCAGAAGAGACATGAAAAGTCAGTTCATCAACAAATGGGGGAGATTACCACCTAGGTTTCTAGTTTGTTTTTTGATGATGGGGGTGTAAAGTATGATGATTTTCCACCCATAGTGGATAATTTTTAGGATGTTTTTCTTGAAGACTTCTCAGGGATTCCACCTGAGAGAGATATAAAATTTAGAATTCATCTCATGTTGGGGGCTGATCCAATTTATATTCCATTGTTCATAATGGAACCAGAAGAGCTTCAAGAGCTTAAGAATCAACTAGAGGAGTTGGAGGATAATGGATTTATCCATCCGATAACACTGCCTTGGGGTTCTATAGTCTTATTTGCAAAGAAAGATGATCAAACTTTGTGCTTTTGTGTTAATTAATAGAAGTTGAACCAGATGAATGTGAAGAACTGGTATCTTATTTCGTGTATTGATGATTTGTTTGACCAATTGAAAGGATCTTGTGTCTTCTCATCAATCGACTTGATATCAGGGTATCATCAGTTGAGAGTTCAACCTTCTGATATACCAAGGACATATTTCAGGAGAATCTATAGCCTATATGAGTTTTTTTAATATGGTTTGTGTTGAAAAACACACTAAAAGTGTTTATGGCCTTAATGAACATAATATTCCATCCATGCCTAGATCAGTCTGTGGTAGTATTTTTGGATGACATCTTGGTGTACTCCAAGACTCATGATGATCATTCCCAATATTCTGACATTTTCCTGATTATGCTGAGAGAGCATCAGCTATACTACAAGCTATATAAGTGTTAGTTGGATTGATAAAGTACAATTCTTGGGTCACATTATCTCAGAGAAAGGTGTGTCCTTATACCCAAAGAAGGTTCAATTAGTTGTTTCTTGGGATCATCCCAAGAATATTTTTGATATCCATAGATTTCTGGGGTTAGCTGTATATTATCATAGGTTCACCCAGGGAGTTTTCCTTTTGGAATCACCACTTTTGATCTTTAACAAGAAGGGTATAAAGTTTTAATGTAGGGAATCATTCAATAATACTTTCCAAGAGTTGAAGAATCACTTGACATCAGTAAAAATCTAGATCGGACCTGAGCCAAGTGAGGAGTATACAGTGTTTTTTGATGCTTCTAGGATCGTACTTAGAGTAGTGTTGATACAGGGAGATTGATTTGTGGCGTATGGAGTCATTTGAGGCCACATGAATAGAAATACCCCATGCATGACCTATAGTTGACTACATTGGTTTGTACTTTGAATTTTTGGTAGCATTATCTATTGGGAGAGAAGTTTACTATGTATACGGATCATAAAATCTTAAAGTATATATTTTTAAAGCATGATTTGAATCTCAAAAATTGGAGGTGGGTTGATTATATGTAGTCACTCAATTTTGATCTATTATATAGGCCTAGGAAGGTAAATAGTGTTACTAATGCTCTAAGTAGGAAATCTCATACTTAAGCAGTTTTGGATTCTAGTACTGGTTGTATGGTGATGACTTTTTTGGTTGAGATACATGTTGAGGTTTAGGAGAGTCAACAGCAGATGACTCTTGTATCAGTTTCAATGGATTCTACCCTTTTGAGCCACATTAGGGATAGGCAGTATGAGAATATGGAATGTTTGTCCTTGATGGAAATCCTTGAATGTGGGGAGTCACCTTCTTACTATAGCATAGATGAGGATGAGTTCACCTATGTCAGGAATCAGGTTGTTGTGATGACGAGTATGTGGGAGGAGCTGATGCGGGAATCTCATGCCTTGGGCGGTGTATCCAGGTGTGACCAAAATATATCATGACCTATGATGATATTTTTAGTATTCAGTCATGAAAAAGGAAATAGCAGGGTTCGTGACATGATGTTACACTTGTCAATAGTTGAAGGCCAAGCATCAAAAACCTAGATGTTTACTATATCCAATTTTCATTCTGTAATGGAAGTGGGATGATGTGACTATGGATTTTATGGTGGGTATCCTAAGGAAACATTAGAAGAATGACTCTATATTGGTGGTTGTGAACTATTTGACAAAGGTAGTGCATTTCTTTCTGGTGCAGGAGAATTTCTTGGTGGAGAAGCTGGGAGAATTTTATGTTCAGGAGATAGTTAGTCTAGATAGGGTTCCATGGGATATAGTTTCAGACCATGACTCACACTTTACTTCATGTTTCTAGAAGAGCTTACAGAATTCACTTGTTAAATAGGTTTTTTTAGTATAGAATTCCACCCATAGACAGTTGGGTAGTCACAGCATATTATTTAGGAGCTTGAGGATATGCTACGAGCATGTGTCCTTGAATTTGTAGAATCTTGGGAGAAGAACCTGGAATTGGTGGATTTCACCTATAATAATAGTTATTAGGAAACTATCCATATGGAACCATATGAGGCACTTTATGGTAGTACATGAATATCACCTCTATATTGGATGGAGGTAGGTGAGTCGGAACTATTGGGACTGAGTCTCATGCAGGAGACATCAGAGTAGGTATAGTTGATTCAGAAGTGTATGGATACAACTCAGAGTAGGCATAAGTTCATGCCAATAGATGTAAGAAACCCTTAGAGTTTATAGAGGGTGATCTTGTATTCCTTTGAGTGTCACCTAGGTTTGTCCACCATAGGATACGGAGACAGGGAAAGTTGTCACCTAGGTTTGTTGGACTATTTGAGGTTGTGGAGAGAATCAGGTCAGTGGCATACCAATTGACTCTTACATAGAGATACTGTGTTATTCATGATTTTTTCCATGTGTCACAACTTCGGAAGTATCACCCTAAACCTTCTCATGTGATCGATGTGGATGATTTTCAGCTTTAAATAGATGTGTTCTTTGAGGAGCATCTGATATGTGTGTTGGATCACAGTGAGAAATTTTTGCAGGGAAATATTGTAATGATAGTTCATTTATTTTGGTAACATAGTCATTTTTAGAAGGAAACATGGGAGAGATAAGAAGATATGTGGGCTCAATATCCTTATCTTTTTAACTCAGAATCGTAGAGATGCTTAGGAGTACATATCGAGGATGAGTTGTTATAAGGTGGGGGGATTGTAAGATCCCAACCTTTTTTATAGATGTATCGATCTGAATTTAGGTATTCTTTTTTTTGTGTTTTAGCATACTTTTTTTGGGTTTTACCTTGGGGTGCGTTTGGGTGAAAATTGGAAATTTTGGAAGGAAGAGGGCTAGTGCATGGTTAGCGCACCGTTTTTTCAAACCAATCACCCCATCCCAACAAACCATGTGAACCCAAGCAGAGGGTATTTTCATGGCTAGTTCATGGTTTTTCAAACTGTGAACCATATTAGGAGAAAATGTGCCCTCCCCCCCTTAGAATAGGTGCACGGTTTGGAAAATTGTGTACCCCTACCCAGAAAACTATATGTGGGTTTTTAATTAACCTAAAATTTTGGTTTTAAATTCTCTCAAACCCCCATATTAACCTCAAATCAACCCTAGCTTAGCCATAACGTATTTCTCTTGATTTTGGATGCTCTCAGTTGATTTCCTAGGGCTCCCTATAATAACCCAAAATTTTATCAATGGAAATTAACTTCCTATAATTATGTCATATAGTATAAATCACACAAAATCACATAGAAAACAAAATATAGCCTTTTTAAATTATTGATGAATGGAATAAGATGTATTCCTAGAAATTAAGCAACCTATACCATTGGAATAGTAACTTGACCCTTGGAATAGTAAATTAACCATAAGGAATAGTAATCGGGCCAATAGAATAGTAACATCATCTATCAAAATATAAATAAAATTTAGTCATCTTATAAATGATAATATGATATAATTATATCATAGTATAAGTAAATAAATGTTTTAAAATTTATTAATTAAGTATTGGTATTTTTATAAAACATAAATGTTTATTTACAATTTTATAATTAATAAAATGATTTAAAATAAAATTTATTTTCATAAAATGTATTCATAAATTAATATTTTGTGGTCTTATGATTATAAGATAATTTTATGAGACCTTAAGTAATTTTTTAAATTTTCATAAAATCGATTATAATTTTAAAATCAGTATTTTTATAATAAGTGATGATTTTAATTAAAAATTAAATTTTTCATATTTAGAAAATTATTTTCATAAAATGGAGTTAATTTTTTAATTATTCATGTTAAAAAATTGTAGGGGTGAATTTTTTGGATTTTTTTAAAATAGTTGAATTTTTTGGGAATAATAAAATACGGTAATTTATGGTATATATACATTATAAGTTAAATACACTATTACTTGATTAATTGTTGATGTAATCACCATAATCTCAAACTCTCCTTAATTATCTAAATATATTTATTTATAAGGTTCAAAATACTCATATTCTTGAGCTAAAATAATAAACTAATGAATAAAATAATCAAAAAACACCTCTCTCCTCTACTATAAATACCACCCCTCACCACCTATTCTCCCCACACCTTCCAAACCTTGAAGCTTATCCAATTTATAAAAAATCCTCCTAACAAGCCTCTTCCTCACATACATGAGCCTTTGGTCTCAACAAAATACTAAAACCAAACTCCCTAAGGAGGTTCTCAAGGAGAAGAATTCAAGAGGTAAAATCCTCTTTCTTCTCTTTTAATTTCCTTTCATTTTATTTTCATTTCTTTTTCTATCCTCATATCCCCTTATACAAGTGGAATGATAAATCTATTATATTATATATACTGAAATTTTATTATTTTAATGTAATAATATATCATCAAACCTCTTCTCCTCTGTATTTTATTCTAAAAATGGAAACGTCATCTATGAGGTGTTGTTTTATCACCTTCAAGGATAAAAAGTATTCATTTTCCTTTAACATCTTCAAGAATAGTCTTAAAACTGTTATAATGGTTGAAAAATATTTTAAAATTTATGTTATAACCTTTTTATGTTTTTTAACTAACTTATATACATATTATTAAATAATAAAACAAAATGAGTTTGTTGTGATCAAAAACCACCAAAATTAATCTAAACGATTATCATTAAAATTTTATCTAATGAATAATCCTCATATTTGGAAAAAAAATATATAATATCAATTAAACTTATGTAAGTTCATTAATAATATATAATGTCAATTCTGGATAATTATTTCCATTTTACATGATCTTATATACATGGATACAAGTGAACCGATCATGAAAACCAAGAAAACGAACACTTCTGAATAATGAAATTGAACACACTAACTCTTCATAAGGGTCATAAAATAACTTAATAAAATTATAATAAATTTAATACATGTATAATAGGTTGTTTATTTATTTATTAATGAATCTAATTTGATTATTCGTGATATTAAAGTAAATAAATCATTCAGACATAAGGTAAGGGGATTCTCAAACCTAATTTCCTTTATTTGGGTTATTCCTCTTTCATGAAAAATTTCAGTGTGTATGTTCTTTAATATTACTCAAATATAATCCCCCACCCCATTTTCTATTCAATGATATACATGTTTCCAATCTAATTTTATGTGAAATGCGATGATTTTTTCAAAAGAACTCTTCTTTCTAAAATAACATCTTTTACTTCTCTTGATATTGTTTCTTCTTCACTCAAGATTGATGATTCTTACACCAAGTATTTTGTTCCCTTTTTATTTTGGAAACCCAATTTTTATTCATGAAATTATTCTTAATGAAATTTTTATAAAACCTATTTCCTTTCCATGTGTTTTTTATGGAAAATATTGTCATATGTTCTATATGGCATGTATAATTAGGTAAATGTCAGGATGTGATGGGTGTGTACAAAATTATATAGCACTCCAATGAATTGTATAATTTGATTTATCTCATGATATAATTTATTTGTTTATAATTATGATGTTATGATGATGCACATATGTTATCCGTGAACATGATGCTAGCTTTGTTCACAACTATTTGTGGTAGTTGACCACTAAGACATGATGTTTCATTTTTATGCATTGCCACATTCCTTGCCTTTACCTAATACTTCATATTATGATTATGATTATTATACCATGATTTTTTTATGATTATGATTATTATTATAACCCATGTTATAATGATTCATGTTCTTATCTATCCTCTTATTGTGATTTTAGCTCACCCCTTTCTTTAATGTATATCATAAGGTGGACACTTATACTAAGGAGTACACGAGGGCCACTAAGAATCTAGAGAATAATAAATTAAATAATGTTTATGTTTTATTATGTAAATATTATTTTTGGTTCTAATTTTTTCAAGACACTAAACCTTTTGATCCTAGTTTTGTAATTATTTTATGTTATTTATCTTTAAAATGATGTAATAGTAATGTAATAAAAAGTAGGGTCACTATAGTTGGTATTAGAGCATAATTTAGTTAATTTGGGAATTAAGATTAGAGAAAAATTTTGAAGACCCTTAGTATGAGAATAAGTATATGAAATCACCCAATAATATTTGTTTTAGAAAAATTCTAAACATAGGGATCCCACAAGATATGCCTTTAGATTTAATTTCACAGTGTAATAAATTATTTATTCATGACTTTTTGACTTATATTTTGTTCAAACCTTTTCTATTTTATAAAATCATGGGGACCAGAAGAAACCATTACAATAACTTGGGTAAGGGATAGTGTAACAAATACCCGAATTACATCCCCAATTCCTTGGGAGGTGGAGTTTACATTTTCATAGAGATGATTACCCATCTATATCAGGATATAAACAATAACCTCAATAATGTGGAACATCCACCTTCCCCTAATAGGGAGTAATTGTATATTGAGTATTTTATGTGACAACAACCACCGATGTTTAGTGGATCATCTGATCCACTAGTCACGGAATAGTGTTTCAACTCGATGGAGAAGATATTTTTTGTGTTTCACTATTCTAAGACGAAGAAGGTGACTCTAGCCATTTATCATTTAGATGGAGAGGTAGATCAATGGTGGGTGTTGATTAAGAACACCAGTCCAAAGGAATAAATTGAATATATGGAGTGGGAAGACTTTACAAAAATATTTCTTAACAATTATTTCCATCAAACTCTTCATACAAAAATTGAGAGAGAATTCTTAGAGTTAAAGAAAAAGTAAGGTGAATATATGATGGATTAAGAAGAAAAATTCACAAGTATTTCAAGGTATTCGTTAGGTTTTTTTATCAACAATGATAGAAAAATAGATAGATTATTTAGTGGTTTAAAATCACACCTTCAAAAGGATCTAGAAATTCTATACATTGGGAATTATGGAGAAGTTGTTCAGTGTGATCTCAAAGTAGATATGGAGTTTCAAGAATTCTCTCATGGATATAGAGATCAGAAACAAAACATGGAGTTTCGAGTTTATGGATCTAATGAAAAATGTGGAAAGAAAAATCAACCACTCACATGTCAAAAATGTGGGAAGAATTATCATGGGAATTAACTCAAAGGTATGGGGAAATGATTCAAATGTGGGAGAGAAGAATACCAAACTCATGAATGTAGAAGAGACATGAGGAAGATGCAAAATTTTGTGGAGGAAAGGAGAGCACCACCCATGGTCCAATGCTTCAATTATAGAGAGAAAGGGAACTATTCAAGCCAGTGCACTAAATCTTGAGTCCTCAAGGGTAATCAGTATCAGCAGCCACTAAATCCAAAGGAGAAAGGAAAATATTATTCCATCACTTCTACTAAGGTGGAGATTGAAAATGATGTGGTGATAGGTATGCTGGTTATTAATTCAATAATAGTGAATATACTATTTGATTCTAGTTGTATGCATTCTTTCATATATTGAAATTTTAGTATAACATTTCAGACACCTCATCAAAATATGAAGGTTGAGTTATCTGTGAGAATATTAAATGGGGAAATTATTTCATCTAAAGTATATAAATCCTTTCTGGTGAATGTTCATTGACTAAACCTCCCAGAAAATATTCTCTTACTTCCTTTGGTGGAGTTTGATGCTATATTGGGCATTAATTATGTATCTTTATACAAATCCAACATCAACTCTCAAGAAAGAGAGATCACCCTTCACATCCTGAGGCATTATCTAATTATTTAAAAGTGTAAGGAGGGGGATGAATCTTCTTCATAATCATCATCTCAAGTGTGGATATTATTTCCTTATGAGCAATCATATCTAGATCAAATTATTAATACAAGGGATAGAATCATTATAGAACACATGCTCTTTGTTAGGGACTACACTGATGTGTTCCCTGAATAATTTTATGGTCTTTCACCTAACCGAGAGGTTGAATTCTCAATTGAACTTATTCTTGGATATTTTCTTATATCAAAGACACATTATAGAATGGGAAACATTGAATTGGAAGAACTAAATAAGTAGTTGAAAGAGAATCTACGCAAGGGTTTTATATGCCTGAGTACTCCAACATGGGGTGCACTAGTCCTATTTTTCAAGAAGAAGAATGGATCAATGCACCACTGCATTGATTACCATAAGATCAATAAAATCATGATAAAGAACAAATATCCCCTTCCACAGATAGATAAATTGTTCGATTAGCTACGTGGGGCCAAGTATTTCTCTAAGGTGGACATTTGGTCAGGATATCACCAATTAAAGGTGAGGAAGGAAGATATTCCCAAGACTATCTTTTGAATGAGTTATGGACACTATGAGTTCATAATGATGCCTTTTGTACACACTAATGCTCCAAAAATATTCATGGTCTTAATAAATAGAGTCTTTAGATATTACCTTAACAAGTTTTTGGTAGTATTTATAGATGATATTATGATATACTCCAAATGAAAGGAGGAATATGAGGATCATTTAAATATTGTTCTAAAGAACTTGAGAAGGTAGAAGCTTATTTAAAGTAAATTAAATGTGAGTTATGGATGGAATAAGTATCATTAATGGAGCATTTTATCACCAACAAAGGAATATTTTTAGACCCTTCAAAGATAATGTCAATTGAATAGTGGCTGAGGACAGCATCTGTAATGGAGATCCATAGTTTCCTTTGTCTAGTTGGGTATTAACAGTGATTTGTGAAGAACTTATTGTGATTTTGAAACCCACTAACCAATCTGACTTGGAAGGGAGAAAAATTTTACTAGACCAATGAATGTGAAGACTACTTCAAAGAGTTAAAAAAGAGGATTATCACCATGCCAGTACTCACACTTCTGATAAGTGGGGAACTCTTTTTGGTATACAAAAATTCTTTAAAGAAGTGATTAGGATGTTTAATTATGAAAAATGATAAAGTGATAGACTACACCTAAAGATGGTTGAAAATTCATGAGAAAAACTATCCCACGCATGATCTAGATTTGGAAGCTGTGATCTTCATGCTGAAAATTTAGAGGCATTATCTTTATGGGGAGAAGTATGAAATATATACTGATCATAAGATCCTTAAATATATATTCACACAGAAGTGGATTAATATGCACCAGGGAAGATGGTTATATCTCATCAAGTATTATAACTACTCAATCCACTACCATCCTAGAAAAGTGAATAAAGTGGTGGATTCTTTAAGTAGAAAGGATCCTACAATATTATCAATGTTGAGAATTGAGAAGGATCCAATATTCTTAGATTTGAAAAGGATGGACATAGGGATCACTATGGAAAGAACATCATCAATCCTTTCTTAAATTATTTCCCAACCATCCCTTATTGATAAAATAAAGGGTGCTCAAAGAAATGATGTGGAAATTTAGAAGAATGTAGAATCCATGAGAAAGGGTAAATCCTTAGAGTTCATAATTAATAAAGAAGGATTTGTAGGATTTGGGTCCTAACTATGTGTACCATCCAATCCAAAGATAAAGAAATATCTTCTGAATAACGCACATATCTCAACCTTCTCTATTAACCCAGTGAGCACAAATACGTATTGGGATCTAAAAGATCAATATTAGTGGGACAATATGAAAAGGATATCACTGAATATACATCAAAGTTCCTAGTATGTCAAAAATTTAAGGTTGAAAGAAAAAAGTCTAAGGGGAAGATGCAACCACTACTCATACCAACATGGAAGTGGGAAAACGTCACTATGGACATTGTCGTCAGACTTCCAAAGACATCTAGGGGAAATAATTATATATGGTTTTTTGTATATCATCTCATAAAGATATCTCACTTTATCACAATTAGAGAGGACTTCTCACTAGATCAACTTACACGGATATATATTAGAGAAGTGGTCAGGTTGCATGGGGTTCCACTATTGATTATATCTGATCGAGATCCAAGATTTGACTCAAAGTTCTAGAAAAGTCTCTAACACGATCTAAACACTGAGATAAACTTCAGTATGGCTTATCATCCTCAAAATAATTTCCAATTTGAGTAGACTATTTAGACATTGGAAGATATGTTGATGGAATGTTTTATAGACTTCAAAGGAGGATGGGACCAACATATGCCTCTGGCTGAGTTATCTAATAATAAAAATTTCCACTCGAGCATTAAAATGGCTCCATATAAATACCTTTATGGAAAAATATGCAGAACACTAGCATGTTGGGATAAAGTTGGTGAACATAAGCTGCTAGGACCTGAAATCGTCGAATAAATGGTGGGAAAGGTGAAAACCATTCAGCAGCACATCAAGGCAGCCCAAAATCGATAGAAGAGTTGTGAATAAAATTGTTAATGAGACCTTGAGTTTTATATTAGAGACATGGTATTCCTTTTCATATCTTCATGGAAGAGAATCATGAGATTTTGGAAGAATAGAAAGCTAAGTCCGAGGTATATCGGCCCCTTTGAGATTCTTTATCGTGTTGGAGTTGTGGCATATTGACTAGCACTTCTACCAACTATGTCTCAAGTACATGATGTATTACATGTATCTCTCTTAATAAAATACATACCATATCTCTCACTTGTACTGAATCTAGATGTGGTATAGTTGGAAAATGATCTCTCTTACGAGGAGCATTTAGTGAAGATCTTAGACCATAGAGATAAAGTTCAATGCAACAAGACTACTCACCTGGTGAAAGTACTATGGTGAAACCATAAGTATAAAGAGACAAAATGGAAACCATAGGAAGTGATGGAGGATATATACCCTCACTAGTTTTAAACTTAGAATATAAAATGAAATTTTAAGGGTGAAATTTCATAAGGGGAGAAAAATGTAATGACTCAAAATTTTGTCAATGGAAATTCACTTCTTATAATTATGTAATATAGTATAAGTCACATAAAATCAAATATAAAATTAAATACAAACTTTTTAAATTAAGGATTAATGGAATAGGAGTTATTTTTATAAATTAAGCAACCTATACCATTGGAATAGTAATTTGACCCTTAAAATAGTAACTTGACCATAAGGAATAGTAATACGGACAATAGAATAGTAACATCACCTATAAAAGTATAAATAAAATTTAGGCATCTTATAAATGATAATATGATATAATTATATCACAATATAAGTAAATAAATGTTTTAAGAAAAATTAATTAAGTGTTGGTGCTTTTATAAAACATAAATGTTTATTTAAAATTTTATAATTAATATAATGATTTAAAAGAAAAATTATTATCATAAAATGTATTAATAAATTAATATTTTTTTTTATTATGATTATAAATTAATATTTTATGAGACCTTAAGTAATTTTTAAAAGTGTCATAAAATTGGTTATAAATTAAAATTGATATTTTTCTAATAAATGATTATTTTAATTAAAAATTAAATTTCTTGTATTTAAAAATTATATTCATAAAATTGAGTTCGTTTTTTTAATTCTACATGTCAAAAAATGGTTAGAGTGTATTTTTGGGATTTTTCTAAAATAGTTGAATTCTTGGTGAATAGTAAAATACGGTAATTTATGGTATATATACGTTATAAGTTAAATACACTATTACTTGATCCATTTCTGATTTAATCACCTTAATCTAGAACTATCCTTCATTATTTTAATATATTTAGTTATAATATTCAAACTATGCATAGTCTTGATCCAAAATAATAAATTAATGAATAAAATAATCAAAAAAACACCCATATCCTCCACTATAAATACCACCCCTCACCACTTCTTATTATCACACATTCATAGCCTTGAAGATTGTCCAATTTTTGCCCAATACTATTCCCAAGACTCATCCCCATGTCTAGGATCCTTTGGTCTCAACAAAATACCAAAACCAATCTCCCTAAGGGGGTTCTCAAGGAGATGAATTCAAGAGGTAAAATCCTCTTTCTTTTCATTTAATTTCTTTTCATTTCATTTTATTTTTTTCTATACTCATATCACCTTATCCAAGTGGAATGATAAATCCATTATATTATATATATTTTAATTTTATTATATTAATGTAATAATCAATCATCAAACCTCTTCTCCTCTCCCTTTTATTCTAAAACTGGAAACGTTGTATGTAAGGTGTTGTTTTATCACCTTTAGGGAAGAAAAGTTTTAATTTTCCTTTAAAACCTTCAAGGATGATCTTAAACCCATTATAATGGATGAAAAATATTTTAAAATTTATTTTATAACCTTATTTATGTTTTGGAACTAACTTATATACATATTATTAAATAATAAAACAAAACAAGTTCGTTGTGATCGAAAACCACCAAAATTAATCTAAATAATTATCATTAACATTTTATCTAATGAATCATCATCATATCTAGAAACAAAAGAATATATAATACCAATTAAAATTATTTAAGTTCATTAATAACATATAATATCAATTCTGGATAATTATCCCCATTTTACATGATCTTCCATATATGTAAACAAGTTAACCGATCATGAAAACCAAGAAAATGAACACTCTAGAACAATGAAATTGAACACTATAACTCATCATATTGGCCATAAAATAACTTAATAAAATTATAATAACTCAAATACATATATAAGAGGTTCTAGATTTGTTATTTAAAACTATAATTTGATTATCTAGGATATTAACGTGAATAAATAATTCATACATAAGGTAAGGGGATTCTCGAACCCAATTTCATTTCTTTGAGTTATTCCTATTTCATACCAAAATTCAGTGTGGATTTTCTTTAATGTTACTAAAATAAAATTACTTTTTCCTACCCTTTTATATTCTAGGATATTCATTCCTTCAATCTGATTTTATGTTAAATGCAATTATTTTTCCAAAATAAATTTTCTTTCTAAAAATACATCTTTTACTTCTCTTGAGATTGTTTCTTCTTCACTCAAGATTGATGATTCTTAAAACAATTACATTATTACCTTTTTATTTTGGGGACCCCAATGTTTATTCATGAAATTATTCTTAATTAAATTCTCATGAAACCCATTTCCTTTCCATGGGTTTTTTATGGAAAATATTTTTATATGTTCTATGTGGCATGCATGATTATGTAAATGTTATGATGTGATAGTTGCACCTAGAATTATATATCACTCTAATAAATTTGGTAATGTGATGTATCTCATAAGATAATTTTAGATATGTTTGAACATGATTCTATCTTTTTTTATAATGATTATGTTATGATGATTTACATATTTTATGCATGAACATGATTCTAGCTTTGTTCACAACTATGTGTGGTAGTTGTCCACTAAGACATGATGTTTCATTTTTATGAATTTCCACATTCCATGTCGTTACCTAATTTTTACTATCATGATAATGATGATGA
Source organism: Viscum album (assembly GCA_963277665.1). Classification (NCBI taxonomy): domain Eukaryota; kingdom Viridiplantae; phylum Streptophyta; class Magnoliopsida; order Santalales; family Viscaceae; genus Viscum; species Viscum album. The sequence continues at coordinate 125,131,152 of OY728131.1, forward strand.
TCAAATGATTATGTTGTGATGATGATGATTATGCTCACCCATATTATATTGATTCATGTTCTTCTTTATCCTCTTATTGGTTTTTTAGGTCACCCATTTCTTTAATGTATATCATGAGGTGACTACTTATACTAAGGAGTACATGAGGGACACTAAGAATCTATAGAAGAAGTAATTAAATAATTTTTATGTTTTATTATTTAAATGCTATGTTTGGTCCTAATTTTTCAAGACACTAAACCTTTGAATCCTGGTTTTATAATGCTTTTATGTTGTTTATCTTTAAAATGATGTAATAGTAATGTAAGAAAAAGTAGGTTCTATATACTCCCGACCTCTATTCCTAGAAAATTGATGGGTGGATTGAACATCTTCACCTCCCGGGTAAGTGTTTCTTCCTGATTAGATCTCTCTCTCTCTCTCTCTTCCTCTCCTCTTCTCGAATAAAAGAGGGATTTTCATCCGCTATTGGTTCTAGATCTAGATCTAGGTTTGTTAGATCTTGATCCATTTGATCTTGGATTTAGGATTTGGATCTAAATCCCATTCTTTGTCGTGTTCTTGATTAATCTGCTAAAAATTGAGGATTATTCCATTGATGAGAATCTTTCAAAAAATTGAGGTACGTGGTCTATTATTCAAATCCCAAAGTATATATTTCAATTATTTTTATTATTTTATAAATGCTATTGGTTGATTATAAATTGAGTTTCCTAAATAGAATTAATTAATTTGGTAGACTAATTAATTAAGTGAATATAAAATTGGGGATATTGGGATTATAGATTTTGAATAATTAATTATTGAATTAATTATGGTATTTTGGTATTTTGGATTATGAATAATTAATTTTTGAATTAATTATGTGATTTTGGGATTTTGGATTCTGAATAATTAATTTTTGAATTAATTATGGGATATTGGGATTGTGGATTTTGAATAATTAATTATTGAATTAATCATGGGATTATTGGGATTGTGGATTATGGATAATTAATTGTTTAATTCATTAATTTTATTTATGTGATTAATTAATTAATGGATTAATTAAGGGGATTGATGTGATAAAATAATTTTTGAATTATTAATTAAATTAATGTGGTTAATTAATTTTTTAATTAATTAATGGAATGATGTGAATATGAAATTATTAAATTTTACTAATTAATTGGTGAATTAATTAATGTGATATTGTGATATATGTGACTTTAAATGATGAATGGTAATAATGAAATTCATATATGACTTGAAATGATGAATAGTAACAATGGAATTCATATGTGATTTGAAATGATAAATGTTAACAATGGCATTAATATTTGATTTTAAATGATGAATGGTAACAATGGAATTCATAAGTGATTTGAAATGATGAATGGTAACAATGTCATTCATATGAGATTTGAAATTATGAATGGTAACAATGAAATTCATATGAGATTAAAAATGATGAATGGTAATAATGGTATTCATATGTGAACTGAAATGATGAATGGTAACAATGGAATTCATGTGTGAATTGAGAGTTTAGGTGTCCATGGGAACCCAGGGGTTATGTGGTTAAATAAATAGTAATTTAATAAATGTAAATTGTTTGATTTATTACTTTTATTTATTCTTTATACAAATACATACACTATTTGACTGGATATCGTTCTAGATACCGTTGGTGGTGGCCTTCTGAGTTGAACTTACACCCTACTCGGGCTTCCTGATTGATACCCTAATAGATTTCATGGTTGCAGGACAAGTTAAGGGAAAGGGTCCTATATTAGAGGTATAATTGGGAAAGAGAATAGATTAGGGAACTGTAATTGGTATCAGGACCTTCTTAGAAGAGTATTTAGTGTATTTATTTATTTTCAGTTTTTCATATTGACACTTAACACATACTAGGCATGGAATATTTATTGTTTTAGTTTGAATATTGTATTTATTATTATTTTTATTATTTGATACTAGTTTGGTATGGTTATTGGTTATATCCTTTTGTTATTATTGTTTATTTCAATTGTTGTGATACTTTTATAAAGAGGTTATAGTCTCCCCATGATCAATATTAGACCCTTACTACTAGTTAGCAGCCTCTAGTGTACAGGAAGGCATGCCACTTAGTGAACTGGCTCAGGGCATTGATGTGTGGAATCCATGTTAGGACATTACTTCTATTTTTCCTTTCATTTTTTTAGTACTGTATTACATTGCATCTATGATCTTTGGATTTCATTATATGTATGTTGGAGTGGGTTTTGATTGGTGTATCTGTCTTATCTCTCTCTTTTTTATGTTTTCAAAGAGGGTAATTCCTCCCATATGTATGTTTATTATGCCATCAGTACTAGTCAACAACTTGGGGCCTACTGGAGGTGAGACTTAGGTAGTCACCATCTCACTTCTCTCATTTCCAACCTAAGAGGGGTACTCTTTGTGGGGAGGGGGTTGTGACATATTCCTTCTCACATTTTATAAAGAAAGACAAAAGGTTCCATTTTATAAACCATTATAAATATTCCTTTATAACATTATAAAAAGTAAAGGATAACATAAAATGTCCTTAAAAATTATCTTAGAAGTAAAATAACTTTTGTAACCAATTTTTAAAAAATATAGACATGGAAGAAAAATATACCCAATCAAAAAGAGAAATAATATCGACCTTTATTTTAAATAATTATTTTGTTTTCACATGTTCTATAGAGAGGAAAATATGGAAGAAAACATAAAAACTCATTAAATATTAATAATATAAGAAAATATAATTTTTTTATGATTTAAATATTATAATATTCTTTTAATGAAAATAAACACAATCCCCAAAGAAAATGAGATTGTAAAATAAAATCTTTCATATTTGGTTTCTTTTAAGATGTGAACCCCTAAAAGAGTGAATAATAAATGAAACATTAATCATTTTTGAAAAAAAATTATTTTCAAATTAAATACATCAAACTACTAGTGCATACACCACATAAAGATAAATTGGTTCATAATACCAAATATGACTCAATGGAGTGGAAATTGAGACAAAATCCATTAATCTATGCTTCCACAATATTAAATGTAATTTATACTCATTAATAATGGGTTTAAAATTCTTATTAATTTATATAATAACCATATTAATATTTATAATATCATATATGATCCATATATAAATTCTTATAACCCATTCTCTGAAAATCATTCATTATTATTGTTGTTTTAGGCGTTAACTACATAGTTTTCTTATGTATGATTTTTCATGGATCTTACGGTTCATGAACATAAGTTATAGTATCAACATATATAAAATTATATTAATTTTATAAATAGTATATTTATTAATTAAATTCATTTTCATAGTCATTCTTGAAGGTGGATATGGAAAACAAATTTCATCACTTCGTGGAGACAATAAGTCGTATGTACGCATGAGTGATGATATAATTTTTAAATGGGTTAAAGTGTAAGTAAGTATATGATATATTAAATTTATAGAATAAATATTTTTTCATAATTATAATATATATTCATTACTTATATTATTATGACTATCCATGTGAGTCAGTGATGGAAAACATTACATCAGTTCATGGGGAGGTTGTTCACCATACACATGAGCAATAATTTTGCTTCTTATTAGATAGAGAATGATATAGACAAATATTATGACATCAACATATTAAAATTTTAGTATATTGGATATATTTATGTTATTAGTTTTTAAATTTTTAGGAAATAACTTTAAGTGGTAAAATAAATAGTAAAAAGAACGTTCTTTATGAAGACGATTAACTTCTCTTAGAGAAACCTCCTTTGGATCACTTATTATGGACCCTAAGGTTAGACTTTTAGGAATATAGTCACCTCCAAAACATAGATAAGGATGTTGGGGATATATATTCATAGGTTTTGGTAGATCTAGAAGGCTTAAATTGGTGTGAATAATTTAGAAAAATCGGTTTCCTTTTATAAGGGATGGAAATGATACACATGGAATTTCTAAAAATATAAAAATTTAATTACATCATTCTCAATAAAAATGCTTCCAAATGTCTAAATATTAAATTAAATGTGAATATGGTTGATATATACTTATTTAATTAAATAATGGTATGTTTTGTATAAATGTTAATTCATTATCATATTATTTTTTACCAAAATTACCCATCTTATCTTTTACTAAGGTAATAAATTTTACCAAGCCTACAATTCATAATGATCAAAAATAAACTGTAAATATTTACCAAATTTCAAAATCCTGATTAAAATATGGTATACATTTTTCAATATTCAATCTTTATAAGTTTATGGAATTAATTTTAATATAAATTCATAAAACACAATGGAAAATAGTTTTTAGAAAAATGTGTTTTTAAGAATAAAAATTTACATGTGTCAAATCATGAATATTATTGATAAAAATGAAATTAATTATATTATTATAAATAAAATGGATCATATGTCACTTTAATACTAAATCAAAATTATAAGGGTATTTTTAAATTACATTATATAATTAAAATAAATGATAGTATTTGAAAAATCAGTACTTCTCACTATTCACTAAAAAATATAATATTTCATAAAAATACTAAAACTTAAACCTATGTTAATTTTGATAAACTTATTTTTTTTAAATTATAAAACAAATTTTCTAAAAGTGGAATAAATTAATTATATTTTCTACATAGATAATGCAATAAAAACTACTTTTGAAAAAAATGCATTTTTGAAGCTTAAAAATTACATTAATAAAAAATGAGCACTTATTTGCAAATCCTTAATCAATGAATTTGTATTTAGTAGGAAAATTATACATATATTTAATATTGTATTTAATCATATTAATTCCATCCAATTCAATGGCTAGGTTATAGTGGTCATTTTTAATTAATAATATTTTAATAGAATATTCTTGCTTGTTAAAACTCAATATTGTATGTTACAAAAGATATCAAAGAAATAAAATTTATTTAAAGATAAATATATTCTAAAATATCATGATGTTATATTATAAACCTCTTAATTAAAATTCAAACTCATAATTTTATCTCGATCATAAAAGGTTTAACATTTAAAAATACCTTTATTTCAAACCTATATTGTATTGAGTGATAATAAAACATATTTTTAAAAAAGGAAGTGGGAAGGATAAATGTTACCTAAAATATCACATATTCTAGTTCCCAGATAAGGATAAAATTATAAGTAAATTAAATTATAGTCATTTAGGAAAAACTAGCATCCAAGGATTAAGAGAGAGTGATAGAGAACATGTTCATGAGAAAGTTAATGACCAAAAAACAATAAAGCAATCAAGGGTGGATAGACCATTTATTCATCATAAATGAAGGTAAAATGATAACATTTTATTTGATGATCATTTTCCTAAAGTTTATGGATTATTTTATTATCATAATATATAAAATTAAAAAATGTACTTTATTTATATCCATTTCATAAGAAAAAATTCATCCTTCTATTGTGATTGTTGAATTTCCATATCACTTCTTATTACACAAAATGAATATTAAAGATGAATTTTCATGCCTAAAGTAATAAAAATAAAATTTAATTTATCATAAGATGTATAAAAGAATTAAAATTAATTCATTATTTCTCTAAATATTTAGCAAAATCAAAATTATTAGCACTGGTTATATAATATGGATAAATCTTCATATGATGAAATAATAGATCAGTATATGAAACATAAACAATTACCCCCATAGTTCAACTAAATCAATTCTATAAATAGATAAACTTAAGACTCCTCCAAAATATGTCTAAAAAAATTCAAACCCCAAAAATATGAATCATTTTATCACATGTTATTCTGAAATCAATTTAACATTTATCCCTAAGAAACATTAATCAATCATAAATTCATATACTAAATATGTAAAAACCTTGATAATATATTCTCTTAAGAAATAATATTAACCTAAATAAATATAAAACCATGATGAAAACATATATGCTTCAATAATTAATCATTTTCCTCAAATAAAATCATAGACTAATGAATATATTTTATAAATCTAAAATTATAATAAACATCATCAAGGATAACCTAAATCACTTTTTCATCAAATCACTGACCAATTTTAATCTTACCAACACTATTACATTTACATCATCAATTAAAATAATATATTAAGGGTTATATTTCACTTACTCATTTATTCTCCCAAAAATAATGTCACCTTACCACTAAATCATATTTCATGGTTATCGGTACAATTAAATATATGTTTTGAAATCCTTACTGAAAAAAAATACTTTAGAACAATCCATTGATATATCATGATTATTATAACTATAATATCATATATATATATATATAAATTCTATAATATAATTAGAAAATACCAATACATTAACACTTCATTCGTTCCACTTAAATAGTTGGCATGGAATTGGTCCTTCCTTGGTATAGTAGTTAACCCTTGGATTGTGTAATTCGCTTAGATAATGCCTATATTCCGCACATATAAGACATTGAACTATATATAGTACCTTGGGATGAACTTCATATCCCTCTATAAAAATATTAATATTTAATCAAAAATTCATTTATTTATTCCTTTCATTTCCATATATAAAATATTTTCTCATTCCTTTGAGACATTCTATTGAGCTTCACTTTCCACATTCCTAACATAAAATAAATTGAGCTTTCTTTCCACTATGGTCTCCACCACTTGAGATCTCCAAAAACTATATTTTTTTCTTTGGGGAGTCTAATAGTTAGTTAAGGTGTAGGTTTTTAATCATATATCATGATAGCTGATTAGGATTAATCAAAATATTTTTCACACCAGTCATCATCATATTTAGTTACTCATAATCACAGCATTTTCCATCATATTCATTATTAACGAGATTCCTCTTGGTTACATCCATTGACTAAAACCAAAAAAACATGGTATAAGAAATAATAATCATAGTGATAAACCACATATTCATTAAAATAATTTGTTGGATGTTTAAATCATAATACCTTCTATTCAATCTATGACACCTTATTTTTAACCTAGTTTATTCATTGGCATGATCTATTTAATTCCATCATAATATTTCATAAATAAAATTTTAATTAACAAAATCATATTCCTCGGGAGTGTAAAACTAGTTGTGTAGTAAGGTAACACTGACTATGAAAATAAATGATGGTTGAGATATATTCAACCAACTCTTTTTAGGGTTACTACACTAGATGCATCTGGGATAAAAATTCATCAACTTATAGTATCAATACAGGCATGAATTTCTAGAAAAACTATATATTCTCTAACTTATTGAAATAGATATGACATTTTCCTACAATTATACATGTACTCAAATCCTATCATAGGGTTATGTTTATTAATTTGTATTTTACATAATCTGGTTCATAAGAATTTCACTAAACCTCCTCCAATACCAACTGTAAAAAACCCCAACCTTAGTAGCCTATAGATAGTGGTAACATTATTATATTATCATAAGATACAATAAATAACATCCTAAATTACTAAATTTTTTGGTTGTCTTGAAAAACTACAACATGTATTATTCCCGTTTTTACATCTGTAATAAAATATAAAAACATAATGAAAGTAAAAAATTCTAAATCCTTGAACTCATTTAAAGACTCTTTCTTAATGTCTAGGAGAAAGGAAAAAATATATGGTGATCTAAAATTCTCAGTAAGGGATACGTATAGCATAAGCTATCATGAGTAAATAATTCATAATCATAATAGAAAGGTTAGGTACTAAAATCATAAACCATTTAATCAATAACTTGAGTATGAAATGAATCTATGGATAATATCAATGCAGTTATATCATGGATAATAATAAATAAATTATAAATAAGGGAATTCATAATATTATACATCAATAAACTAGACATAATAATATCTTTACTATCAAGGCATTGAACAAACATAGTTTAAACTATTGGTCGACATACACCAAAAACCCAGTTAATAAATTTGGACAACTAATTTATCTCATGAGACCGATCAACGAATTGAGGGGGTATGTAATTCCATGCACCACCATTTATTGCATTTTTAATGATTCCTCATATATTTAATGATTAATTTAATTCATGAACAATATTCCTTATCAAAAAAATATGTGTATGGAGTAAAGAATATGGGAAATAAATATTTCCCCATTCAGTCAAATAATTTTTAAAGTAAAATACCAGATGAAAAAATGGTATACTATTTATTCAATAAGAATATCCATGATAGAAATAATATTTATATTTAATATAGATATAATGTATAATGAAATATAATCACAAAAAGTGGATGTTTCAAGGGGATGTTAATTACCACTAAATTAATAAAAAATGTGAGACATCCATCAAAAAAGTAGATTTGGTTTTAAAATCATGTTTTTATATTAATAAAATAAAATGAAAGAAAAATATTTAAAATATTTATTTATAAGTATTTTTCTTTATAAAAACATTAAAATATTTTAGAATAATATAAAGAGCATGAAATGGTTGGGGTGATGGGAAAGTCTGTTAATGCCATGCACATTAAAAAGAAAACATTCCTTTTGAATTTATATAAATAAATTCAGAAATGTAAATTTCAAAAACATTAGGAATATTCCATTCAAACCGTGTAAAAATTTAGGGAAAACATAAATTTTCCTTAATAAATAATTTGAGTAAAAAAATTACTTTTTTAATAAAATTTTGAAAAATATGGACATGGAAGAAAAATATACTTGATCAAATGAGAAATAAGATCATATTTTATTTTAAATATTTATTTTCATTGTTGAATTTATGAAGAGATGAAAATTTTTATTAAAAATTTAAACCTAAAATATTAAAAATATAATAAAATAAATAGATGTTATGGAGGAATGATTATAATATTCCTTCATTTAAAATATAAGAAATCCTAAAAGAAAATGAGACTGTAAAATAAATTCTTACCTATTTGGTATCTTTTAAGTTATATGTTCTTGAAAGAGTAAACTGAAATTTAAATTTTAATCATCATTTATAAATATATATTCATGTTAAATACATCAAAGTGGTAGTATATACACCACCTAAAAATAAATAGGTTCATAATACCAAATATGTCTCGATGGAGTGGAAATTGAGATGAAATCTATTACCTCGCGCTTACACTTTGTTGAACATGATTTATCCTCATGTATAATGGTTTTAAACTTATTATTAATTAATTACATAATCATAATAATATTTATAATATCATATATGAACCACTTATAAAATATTATCTCTTGTTTATTGATAATATTTCATTATTATTATTGTTCTGGGTGTTAACTACTTGGTATTATTATGTATGTTTCATCATATATGTTCCAGTTATTGCACAAGGTTTATAGTTTCATCACATATATAATGATATTAATTTTATAAAATTCATATTTTTTCATTATATGAATTTTTAGAATCATTCTTGAAGGGTGGACATGGAAAATGAATTGCATCGCTTCACGGAGATGGTAAGTCGTAGGTATGCACAAGAAACATTATCATTTTTAAATTGGTGAAAGGGAATAGAAGAAGATGATGTAATAAATTTAAAAAAAAAATATTTTTTCATAACTATCATATATATTCACTAGTTCCATCATTAAGACAATCCATATGATGTTGTGATGAAAAAAATACATCAGCTCACGAGGCGGTAGTCCTCCATACACACAAGCAATGAAATTCTTTCTCATTTGATAGAGAAGGAGATGGATAAATATTATGAAATCAATATAATGAAATATAATTATATGGTAGATACTAATTTTATTATATTATAATTTTTTTGAAATGATTCATGGTGGTAAAAAAAGGAGTAAAAATAAATATCTTGGTGAAGATGATTAACTTTTCTTATAGAAACCTCCACTAAATCTATTATTAAAGACCATAGGTTTGGTTTTTTGGGAATACTGGAACCTCTATAACATGGCTGGAATTTTGGGGGAGAGAAATGGGAAACGAATATTCATAATATGTGGCTCAATGTGTTGTGATGAATTGATAGAATGGGGTGTCATTTTATAAGGGAGGGAAAGGTCAGCATATAATTTCAAAAAATATTAAAATATAATTAATTCATTATCAAGAAAAATTCTTCTGAATGGAAAAATATTTGAAAAAAATAGTGGATAAGTTTGAAATATCCTCATCAAATGAAATAAAGGTAGGTGTTGGATATATTTTTCATTCTTTATTGCATTATTATTATCCTTAATTACCTAATTTACCTTTTACTGAGGTGAGAAATTTTACCAAGGTTATAATTAATAATTACCATAAATAAAATGTACTGATTTATCAAATTTAAACCTCAGAATCCCAACTATGGTATCCATTTTTCAAGATTCAATCTCTAGCAGTAGTAGAAAATAGTTTTGATAAAAATGCGTAAAACGTAATAGAGAATATTTTTCAGAACAATTCTTTTTAAGAATAAAAATTAACATATATTAAAATCATGATTAATACTAATTCAAATATAATTAATTAGATTATTTTAAATAAAATGGATAATATTTCACATTAATAATAAATCCAAAATATAATTATATTTTCAAATTACTTTATTTAATGAAAATAAATGAGAGTATTTGAAAAATGGGTATTTTTTACTATTTTCTAAAAAATCAATTATTTCAGAAAAAACCAAAAATATCACCCTATATAAATTTTAATATAATGATTTAAAAAAGATTATAGAATAAAATTTATTAAATTTTTAGAAATTAATTAAAATTTCCACAAACATAATTCACTAAAAACCACTTTTAAAGAAAACTCATTTTTGAAGCACAAAAATGACTAATAAAAAATGAGTGCTTATTTCCTAAGAATTAAACAATAAATTTTATTAAGTAGGAACATTATACCTATATTTCATAATGTGATTACTCATATTCATACCATCTAATTCAATGGCTAGGTTATAACAGTCACGTTTAAATAATAATATTTTAATAGTATATTTTGGTTTGTTTAAACTCAGTATTATGTATAAGTCAAGCTAACAAAGAAACTAAATTTATTTTTATAGAAATAAAATTTAAAATCTTTGGGTGTTATAGTCACAATATAAATAGATATATTATAATGATCACATTTCTTGATTACTTTATTTGGTTATCCACTCTTCCCAAACCTACCACATAATAAAATACCTTATTCCATAGATTAATTTTACCCACTTTCTATATATACCCAATGACATGATACAATGAATAACTATATATATCGATCAGTTATATAATTATACATACTCAAATATTTCCATAAATTATTTATATTAGTCAATTACATTATTCATTAAACATATATTATAATTCTTATAATTTTTATTCATTTTATAGTTATAATTGATGGAATGATGTCCATGGGAAATCATAATGAGGAATATTTTGAGATTTTAGTCTTTTTATTTACCTGTATTTATGATCCTTTTTTATTTTTCATTTTTATATTCCTTATATGTTTCTTGAAAAAATAGTGGTCATTTCATCTTATGTTGGAATATTCTATCTTAATGAAATAAATAATTTTTTTAGATTTCTATAGCATGTGATATAATTTTTATATGATTATAATTCTTTAGGATGAAAATAAAAACATAATAAAATATTAAAGACATAAAATTTATGTGAAAATGTATACTAAAACCTAGAATGTTATATTTATCCAATTTTAACCCAAGGATTTTGATGAATCCTGGTTCAATGGTATTTTAATGTTATAGTGGGATGTTATGATACCAAAGTGGAATCATTATAATTATATATAAGATATGTGATAATTTTATACACTAACATAAATCTATATATATCCCATGAGTTTGGTGATGGTTGATAGTGATTATGGGTTGTTTGTATCCCTATTTTATATAATTTTATTTGATTGATGACATAAAATTATTCAATACATGAATCTCCACATGAGTAATTGAATTATGATTGTATTTCAGTATCTAGGTAGTGTGAGGTCTACTATATGGCTAGTAGTGTTGGATTTCTTCCTCAACACAAATACATATACATATTGATTACAATTGTAATGGAATTTAAATGATAGTGTTGGTAGTGGATTAGTGTCATAAAATTTGATATTCATAGTAGGATAAAATTGTAGTGTAGCATGATTTTGGGGGGTTTTCTTTTAATGATTTTAAAAGTGTGCATTATATATCCTAGAAAACCTTATGATTTGGGGAGTGTCTCTATGGTTTGATTTTGGGTATCTCTAGAGGTTGTGGAAATTACCTAGGATTTGTGTGGTTCTTGGGTTTATATTTTACAGTCACTAATGAATTAATATTCCCTAACCATATTGGTATATTTAGAGTATTGATTTGGAAACTAACACTTGTGCAAAAATTCTTTTTAACGTTTGTTTTTTTTTCTTTTTTACGTTGGTTATTATCGAACGTTATTGAAGGAAACATTGTAAATATGTCTTTAATGTTTGTTAAAAAAATAGACATTATAAATTTATCATGGAACTATTTTGTTATATCGGTTATTTAATAACCGATGTAAAAAATCCTACTCCACATCGGTTATGTAGATAACTGATGTAAAAAATCTTTGAAATAGAGGCTCTTTTACATCGATTATTAAATAACCAATGTAAAAGAGACTATTCCATGTCAGTTCCTACATAACAAACATGGAAACCCTTCTAAATGATTTAAAAAACCATTTTTCACGTGGGTTAAAAAATAACTGATGTGGAAAACCATGAATATGGGTTTTTAACATCGGTTATAAAATAACCGATGTGGAAAATTATTTTAAAATATATCATTTAAACCTTTCTCTCTATTGCTAACCAAAACAACAAAAAACACAAACAAGACAAAAAATAGAATAAAAACAACTATCAAATACATATTTAAAATTACAACATTCAAAATTACAATATTAACTAAAAACAAACTATAATATAACCAAAACAACTAGAAAATACACATTTACAATTACAACATTCAAAATTACAATATTAACTAAAAACAAACTAAAATCCAACCAAACCTATAAAATAATTTCCCCATTCCACTTGTAAGTGTGTCAACTCTTGTGAACTATAAGGGAGAGAGTCTTTAGAAAGATATAAATTAAAAGGAAAGTATTTAACATGTATAATTAATAAAAAATTGAAATATTAAGAAATAGTTTATAAAGAAATATAACCAAATTGAACTTTGTAACTTTTCCAGTTATAATTATTTCATACATAAATATTAACACATAATATCTGCATTATTTGACTCCTTTTTTGTTTATGAAAATGAAATTTAAATGATTTTTTAAATTAAAAATGATATTTTTAAGTAATATATCTAAAATGTACTAAGTATAAATGAAAATTCACCTCTACTTTTACATATTTTATCTTTGATCTCTTTTTCTTTGTGGTGTTTCAAAATAAATTCCATCCCCTGATAGAAAATAATATGAAGTAAATTAATTATAATATAAACAAGTATTAAGAAATTAAAACTTACAGTTCCAATACATTCTTAAAATTTCCTCACATATCACCATGGATAAAGAATATCTAGTAAAGTGTATTATCTCTTATATAAAAGACACCAAACATCCAATGGTCACTAATATGAAAGAAAATTTAATGTTAATGGTTATTTTTTTTAAATATAAATATCAATTTGTGAGATATATCTTTCATACCTCTCAACATAAGGAAACATCCAGCACTGAGTAATTATATTCTGTTTAAATATTTCAGTAATATAAACTATTCTTTATTCTTCAATCATTGGTCACACTTTAAGTGAAATGAATTGTGGTTCCATAAATCCATATACATATGTATTGTAATTCTTCTCACACATTTTATAAAGATACCTAATACAAAACAAACATAAGTATAAAATTTTAATAAATTTAATGCAAGGAAATATTATGTTAAGACTTACATGGAAAAAACTTACATCATGTTGATGCCCAAATTATCACTAGTAACAAGCTCCATGATATCATTTTTCAAAATAACTATAGTAATTTCAATCCCACATACATTATCTTCCATTGGAATCTCATAAAAACCTCACAAAAAATTTGAACATCTTGACAATCTTTCAAGACTACTAGAATCTTTATTTGAAGTCATATCCCTTTGTCTTTATTGTTGACTATACAGTATTTATTTTCCTTTAAAGTATTCTTATAAATAAATAGATAAATATATTAACTTTATAATGTTAAAAAAATTAATACAAAAATAAATATAAAATATACACAGACATCTATGGTAATATGTTGCAGAAGTATAGATGGCCAAACTAAAAAGTGGAAAATACTTTGTCCAACTATCCTCACCTCATCTATAGGTAACAAAACTCCAGCTGATATATTTATAATATCATATACAATGAACCTTTGATTCTCTTTCTATAATTGTTGTTGAAGAATTGTATCTCTAATATAATATATCATCTTATATGAAACAATATGATATTAAGGAACATCAACATATAACTCACAGTAACTAGAAAGATGTGAATGAGTGGGTTTATAAGTAGGATAAAAAGTGGGGTCTACAGGTGGAAGTGGAGGAGTGGGAGCTGCTGGCGGAGGTGGAGGAGTGGGCTCTACAGTTTGAAATTGTCTTTTAATTTCTGAAAACATGGATTGTACCGACACTCTAATATTATCCTCCATCATAACACTAATATTCTGAACTTCAACCTCCAAAGATTCTATTTTTTTATAAAAAACCCACTATTGTAGAATTTGAGGAATTTGGTAATATTTTTCTCACTGATACACCTACCGGGTATCCTCATACATGACCTAGGTGTTCGGGAATTCCCAATTCTACAGATAAAATATCCTACCTACCCTCATCTATAAATAACCCCTGTGTTCTCTTATCCTCAATATAATATTGTATGAATTATTTGAAAAATTATGTAATGATTCAAAATATATATAAATAATTTTATTAAGTTAAATAAATAAATAAAGTAAACATCTTAAAATACTCTCAACCACAACCCTTGACTCTTCCATAATATATTGTCCTTTTTTCTCATCTGAGCTCTCTTCCATTTTTTATGTCTAGTCGGGGGGATGGAGGGGAAACCTCACCAGAGCTTGAAGACTCAGATCTCAGATTTTGAAATTTTTCATCCATCATCTGTTCTTCTAATAACATATACCTTCCCTGAGATAAAGTATAAGGTTATATATTTCTAGATTGGATATCCTGATGAGATATTCTCGATTGCTATAAATTAAGAATAATAAATCAATAATAAGATCATTAATATATAAAAACTTCTAAAATTTTACATTACACTTACCAAAAATTCTTCTTGTCTTTTACTTTTAACAAATTTTTTACATGTTTCTTCATCTATAAAAGGATATATTTGACATGGATTTTCATGTTTCCTATGCCCAAAAATGAAATCATATGTGAGGGTTGATTTTAAATCCCTCCATCTTCTAGCAGGCAATGATAAACTTTTCTTCCTGAATTCTCCAGTGTCGGGTAAATAATAATTTTATCTAATAAGAAGGGGAAAACATATATTACTATAAATATTTCAATATTAGTCAAACAATAACAAATGAACTTACCAAAATGGTCTCCCACAACTGATATAGTGTTAATTTTTCTACACTTCTCTAATCATTAATCAAAATATTGACTTTACTTTTAACCTAAACTGATACAAAATTCTTGAATTGTTTTGCATTAGGACCTCTTGGAATACCATTATCATAAAAGTCTATTATTATCCTCTGGTACTTGCTGTGAGCAACTGATAATTTTGGTAAATGTGTGATGCCACATTTACCAACCCTTGAACTCTATTGTGGCTCTATGGGAGTATATGACTCTTGTAAAGAAGGATGGGGATCATTAAGAGGAGCATGTGCACGTTCCTCCCTAGAGGTATGAGTATGCTCATCTATAAAATTATGTGGTAGATCATTTTATTGATATGAAATTATCCTATAAATTAAATAAACAAACAATTAGTACACAAATATACAAATTCAACTTATAATATTAATGTAAATAAAAAATGAAACTTATGAAACATAAAAGTAAACTAAAATATAACACATTATTATTCATATTTTTTATAGTTAACTAAAATGCTAAAAATAATAATGATATATGAAATGTCATGTAAATGAATGAAAACAAATCCAAAATGGTGTAGGAATATTAAAAATAGTCTAACCTAATAAATCATTTTTAACACAAAAAAAATATTTTCTCAATATAATCTTATAAAATATTTTTTTTATTTAAAATATTATATTTAAAATAATTTTATTTCGATAAAATCAATAAATAGATAAGTTACGTAAGGGTAAACATGGTAAACTAAACAAAACTAAACTAATATAAACAAATATTTTAACTTATTAGTTTTATTAAGTGTTTTAATAAAGAAAATAAAATTAATGAGTCTAACATTTTATGAAATTTATAAAAGTAAATGAGAAATAAACATATGTTACCTGTAATATTAGGAATGTACTAAAGGATTTTTTTCCCAAATTCCTTTGTCATCATCATTCCTTATAGAATAAACCATGTCTATGACGTGCTCATCATTATTATCTGTTAATATTTCCATGGAAGTAGGGATCTCACATAAATTAGTGTCTTCATCAAGTTGATCATCACCAACATATTTTTTCCCTTGTAAAATAATATACCACTTTATATAGGATTGATCAAGAACATAGAAAATTTGTTTTTCATGTGTTTCCATTATATAAGGATTAGCTGTATATTCTAATCTATTCAGATTAATAAGTGTCATTCTAAATTCATCATGTCTAAAATTGCTGTTATCAATAAACCATTTACAGTTAAAAACTAGAACTTTAAATTTAATGTAATCAACCTCTCATATTTCTTCAATGAATCCATAATATTCAATTGATGTATAAACTGGGTTTTTTGTCTTTAGAACTCAAAAATGCATTACTTCTATGAACACCAATACACCACTATTCTGAACTGCACTTCTATTGTCCTGGTCTTTCATATTAAATGTATAACTATTAATGTCATACTCAGACCATGTTATCACATTTAAACTTGGACCACCCACTAAACATCTTAATTTTTCTGATGCATCTAATCTACCAAGCATAGTCTTTTTAAACCATGGAAAAAAATTGTTATGCTCATTCAAAATCCACATTTCTTTCTTCTTTGGATGACATTATTTCAACACATTAATATGAAATGTTATATATGGTTGAGAGTCATCTTTGTTATTCAAGATGTATAAATATACCTTATTTATCTATTCAATTGAAAAATATTTGAATTTCAATCCAAATTCCCCTTTCCCCCATAATTAACTCATTTATGGAGAGATAAAGGCAAACCAATGTGCTCTACCACAGACAAGTAGCTTGTAAAAAACTCTGAAACCTCCTCAAAAATATAATTTTCAAAAATTGAGGCTTTAGGTTGATATGTATTCTTAACATACCCCTTAAATATCTTCATATACCTTTCAAAAGGATACATCCAACGTAGATATGCAGGCCTGAAAAACTTAATTTCTTGAACCAAATGAACCATTAAATAAACCATTATATCAAAAAAAGATGGAGGAAAATACATTTCCAATTGACAATGTATAGAAATTACTTCATTTTCAAAAAAAATCAAATCATTCAAATCGATCAACTTATTACAAATTGAATTGAAAAAATAACACACTTTTATGATAGTCTTTCTAACACATATGGGTAATATTCCATGCAATGAAACCAGTATAATTTTTTGCATCATGACATGACAATCATGATATTTCATACCTATCAACTTCAAATCCTTTAAAGACACAAAATTTTTTACATTTGAAGAATAACCTTACGGCACTTTGATATCAGGAAAATACATAAAAATCTATGTTTCTCCCTCTTGGATAATGTATGAAAAATTGGTGTAAAAATGTTCACCTTCCATTAGGAGTGGGATTTAACTCTAAATGTATTTCCATTGACAGTAAGTCCAATCTTGCATTCAACCCATATTTAGTATTTCCTTTAATATCTAACAATGTTAAAATCAAGATGTCATAGATATTTTTCTCTACATCCATGACATCAATGTTAGGTTTCACCTCATGATATAACTAATATGGTATCTCAAAAAATCTTTACCATTTCTTACTAATATTTCTATCTTCATCAGATTTATGTGTCTTTCCAAATGTCACATCAAGGTTTTGCACCCTCTCAAAATACTGATTTGTGGATAAAGGTTTTAGAGAAATATCAAATTCTTGTGAGACATTTAATTCCTTTTTTAATATTTTATAAGACTGATCCATAGACAAAAACTTTTGATGGCCCATGTATACTATTTTTCTCCCATGATGCAGTTGATAATATGAAGTCATTTTTTCATAAATTGTATATGCTTTATGCCCCTTAACATTATATCCAGACAAATTTTTATATGTTGGGAAGTCATTTATAGTTAACATAATTATTACATATAGTTGAAAATATTCCATTTTATAAGAATCATACACCCTAATACCAACCTCCAATAAGAGTTTAAAATCATCAATTAATGGTGATAAGAAAATATCAATATCATTTTTGGGTTATTTTAGTCCTGAGATCATTAAACTCAACATGACATGTTTTTGTTTCATAAACTCAATATATCATCACTATGTAGGAAACATGTATGTGTTACTAAGGATTCGATATGTATTCATTAGAAATCTCATATTTTTGCTTCAAAAATATGTCATGTTGAGTTTAACACCATTGATAAAATCGTAAAATCCATAAAACAAAGATACAATGGTTTTTTAGCATCACTATATAGAAACTCAATTTTTTGTTCTTTTTCAATTTCCTCTACTTCAATATCATGAATCATTTATTCAATTTCATCAGAGTTACCATCTTTCAAAGCATCATCATCAATAAATCTAAAATTTTGCCCAGTTTTACCATGCCAGATCCAAGGGTTGTAACTCGGATTAAAACCATAAAAAATTAAATGATCTTTAATCTATTTACTTTTCAACTTATTTATATTTAAATATTTTAGGCATATAAAAAAAGCATGTCATTTTTTTGGAACATTTTACTTAGAAAATTTCAAAAAAGCATCAATACCATTCTCATATTCATCACTCATTTCATGTTCCATAATCCAAATTCAACTCATTATTACCTATAACAAATATCAAAAATATATATCTTATTTAGATAAGATAGTTTTATATTTATATGAAATATTCTATAATTTGAAAGTAACACAATATTGAAATATAAAATAAATATATGCATATTTGAAAAATATAATTATAAATTCTCTACAATAATGGAAGATAAGTTTAAATATAAATGATAAATCATAAAAATATATACATGGAAATAATTTAAAAAATAAAATATATTTTCAAAAGATAATTTTATATTTATATGAAATATTCCATAATTTTAAATTAACACAATTTTGAAATATAAAACAAATATATATGTATTTGAAAATTATAATTATTAATTCTATATAATAATGGAAGATAAGTTTAAATATAACTGGTAAATCATAAAAATATATGCATGGAAATAATTTAAAAAATAAAATATAGTTAAACTAAATTTTAGAATATAATATACACACTCATTGGGATATTAGATATGCACATTCATCAAGGTTGTAAGTTGTTTTGTCAAAAATGGATTCAGTTAGGGAACCATATAGAATGAAAATGAAATTGGTGTAGGGATTGAAAATATATACTAAATCTCATACATTTAATGATATTTCCCTAACTCAACAAATTCTTTATAATAATTCACTCACATTTTAATGATATTTTTTTGAGCAATAAGATAGAAACCCACTATGTAAAAATGAATCACCATCCACTGGTGTGATGTATTATTAACCCATCACAAATTTTTTGTGTCAATGTAACTCATGGACAAATCAATACATAAGAATAAAACCCTTGAATCCATATAATAATTCACTCAAATTTTATGTCACGCTATAGTTTAAAATATTTCTATGGTATGTGGTATATGAATAATGTCCAAGGGTTTCTACATTGAAATAATCTTTTATAATTTATCGTAACACTAGTCATGGTTGTGGATTTCATGGGGTGAGGAACCGTAGTCAATGAAACACAAATTTAAAATGATGAATTTGGTTATATTAATCTACAATCTAAATATATCACCATAGGTATATGATACTTTGTTTGAAGTATTTATTAATATTTCCTATGAAATCACTATAGTTTATAAGACATTATATTGTAAATTAAACATGATAATAAAACATGTTGAAATATATTGGGTGTATGTATAAATCTATAAAACAGAACCCATAAAATTGAATGAAAAGACTATGAAATTAGAGAATGAAATATGAGATTGTATGACCAGTAAAATTGTAAAAAAATGAATTTTAGGATTAAAATTAAAACTAAAAATCATGTGTTAATGATAGATTGTATCGTAAAACATATTAAACCCATCATTGTTCATCCATGAAACAATTATCAAGGAATATTCATGGACATTCATAAGTTCAATAGAACATTTGTGTGGCTTGTAGGAGAAAATGATACTATTATATGGAGAAAATTCTATGTTCTTGTTATGGATGCAATACGATAACATGAGAAGATTAAACAATATGTTAATGTGATATTTTAGAAAATGAAATTAAAAAATGGAGATTTAGGGCATCTGTGAAATTGAATGACTGAAAGCGAGGTGTGTGAGGCTTGCTTGAGAGTTTTGATTCGATAAGATAGATGGGCTAATGAAAAAGATTATGAATGAAGCTAGAAAATGAGGTTGGAGGCCATGGGATTGAAGAAACTATTTTAGGGTTTCTGTGTGAGAGAGAACCGAGTCTTTTGTTGCCTGATCAAAAAACACCGCAATGACTCAAAATGGGAATTTATAAAATTTTAAATGATTTATCACATCATTTCTTTAATAACAGACATGATAAAGAAATTTTAATTAGATTTATCACATTGGTTATTCTATAACTAACATGATAAATTGATTTACCATGTATGTTATTTTATAACTGATGTAAAAAAACTTTCTTTATCATGTTGGTTATAGAATAACTGATGTGATAAATTAATATACACGACTTTTCATGGCAGTTATAAATAACTGATGTGAAAATGATGATGTGATAAATACTTTTTGTACTAGTGTAATATGTAATTTTATACTCATCTTTACTTTTATTGTATATTTTTTAGAAATTAAAGTGTGTCTTGATCAAGTTGAAAAGAAAAAATTATCTTGGGAATAATGGATAGATTGTGTATGAGTTTACTAAATATATATATTTTCTAATAAATTTCAAGTATATTTTTTATGTTTTCATTTTTATATAGGTTTTTTGGTTATATATTTCAACAAAAAGTTCTTCCGTAGTATTATGGTCTTATAAAATTCATATATATTTATACATGACATTTACTTAGTATTTTTCATTAGTTATTATATTTTACCTCATTTATCTTTATTAGGCATCTTGTTCTTATTTATGAGGGGAATACCTCTCATGTGTATGTGATCTATACCCTCTATTTTCAGTGTCAAACCCAAGACTTTTATCAATGGGCTTGGGTTTTCACCCTCGATCTTGTTATTGATTAAGTTAATGGTTCTAGTGGGGTGGGTTCATGAAAGAGTGGTTTTAGATCAATATCTTCTGATGGTGTTTAGATTATTCATAGGTTAGGCCACATTGGATATGGTATAGAAGTAGTATCCCTATACATAGTATATGATGTAGGATAAGGAAACTCTCTCTAAATATAGAGAGTCTCTAGGATTCTATGTATGATATATGATGATCTACTATTAATTACTAAGGGATAGTGTGTTGTGTGTAAGTTATTACTATTGTTACCAAAAAAATGAATTATGTAGTTTCATATAGTTCATTATGATTGTTTATGGTTATGGAATGAAAATTTCCTAGATTGTACTGAGGAATTGAATATATATTCATAGAATACATATCCTTGTATTGAGTGTAATTAAGTCTCTTATTTTTTTTAGTTGTGTCAAATTTTCATCATTGGAGTGATATATGAGAGGGGGAGAGACAACACCCTAAACTAATTCAGAAGTAAGGTGATATAATTGTTCCTATAGTGTATTTGTCTTGGGATATATCATTTTATTATTTTTAATAATAAGATTTATAAAGGTATGAGGTATCCTCCTTACCTTTGGAGACTGGAAATTAGTTAGATTAATTTTATATAGTACTTTTATTATTTTATATATTGATGGGGCATTATGTTCCTTTAATTATATGCTTGTTGAGGGAAAAAAATCTACAGTATAGATGGTTTATTTAGGGAATCATTTTGAGCCTTTAGTCCTATAATCTTGGTTTTAAGTGCAGTTTCTAAAGGTTCTTATGTTCTTTAATTTTTGAGTTTTCGATCATAAGAATATTTTCTTGATTCACTGTAGGATTTCAATATTCAGTAATTCAATGTCATAATTATAATTTTTCTATGTTATTCTATAAATATACTTGTTTATGCAGATTTTTGGGCTAGTCATTTTGATGTGTCACTTTATCCTAAGATCCATAGGTAGATTGGTACTATACTACTAGGTATATAAGATGACATAATCGAGATTGTTGAGATAGTGGAGTTTTCATTTACTTGTATGATTTATAATGTGTTCGTTAGATAAGTGTTAAGAGTGAGTATAAGATTCAATGTTATCATTCTATAAGATAGTATATGATTTATATTTATTTTGGATAGTCCATTAGGAATCATATCAATCATTAGGAGCTTATAGATCAAAATTCTCTAAGTTGTTCATGGTCTAATTTATTATTGTTGTGTTTTTTTTTTGGAAACAATTAGTATGAGTTCCCTTATTTTCCTAGAGACCATCCAAGCTATATGTATAGTTTGATATTTGATCAATTTGTAATCTTATTGGTATTATTATTTATAGAAGAGCAAGTTAAGGGGAGAAGTAAGTTTATAATCAGTGACCTTGGGTCATTTATCTATATCAGGGAAGAGGTAGATGTGGGAAATAGGGTCTCCAGGGTTGAGTATCTAGGGGAGATCAATTTAAGTCATTGAAAATGATCAGGTTAAGGATCAAGAGTTTGTGATAGGTGTGATTTATGTCCATTATTCCCTTACTTTTGTATTAATAGACATAGGTTTATCTCATTATGTTATTGTTTGAACCATTATTTATGAGCTATTTTGGACTTTAGATAGGTTGGGATGATTAGTGGAGTTTTCGATGTCAGTTAGAGGATGATATAGTTTTTTATAATCTTTTCAAGGATTTTATCTTTCTATGGGGAATGATCATTTGTTTTGGGATATTGTATTTCTCAAGAATAAGCCTTATGATGTTATCATTTACATGGACTTGTTATTTTTGTGTAGGGATCTATTTATTTTCATAGATTTAAGGTATTTTTCTTATATATGAGTAGTGATCATTCTATATTTATGGGAAATTGTGATAAATTTTCCTGATATTCATATTTTATGTTTTAGTCAATCTCTTCAATGAAATTGATTTTGAAAGTGGCTATAGCGGAGGTGTTTGTGGAAGAGTTTACTCCTAATCTTTAAGGTGTTTTT
Source organism: Viscum album (assembly GCA_963277665.1). Classification (NCBI taxonomy): domain Eukaryota; kingdom Viridiplantae; phylum Streptophyta; class Magnoliopsida; order Santalales; family Viscaceae; genus Viscum; species Viscum album. The sequence goes on from OY728131.1 coordinate 125,154,820, forward strand.
TTAGGATATTATTTGTTTGACTATGTTTTGTAAGCTAGAGTTTAGAATTGAGTTGTATCACAGTATCATATGGATATTTTTCCTTCATATCGGATGTCACCAACATAGTTTTATCATATGATATTTCATTTTGATGATTTTTTATGAAATATTTCATCCATCCTATTATTCCACAAATAAGTTACACAAGCCCCATTCTCTAAAAAGTAAAATGGTGTCTTGAGGATTTTTATTTAATTTTTTTATTTTAATTAGGTAACCATGAAAATAATTTATCCTTTGTTGAGGGTTGATGGTCCCTTCACTACAGGAAAAACAGGCTTTTGCGACGGGCTATTTGCGACGGAAATTAATCCCGTCGCAAATAGTCCCTCCCAGAGTTTATTTGCGACTGGGGGTTTTCCCCGTCGCAAATAACTTGTTATTTGCGAAGATGTTTTGGGGTCCCGTCGCAAAAGGTAATGCGCGGTTTGGCGCGGGGTGCACGCCAAAGCGCAGGAAGGTTTTTTGCGATGGAGGATCCCCCCGTCACAAATACCGGCAGCGATAAATGGGTTTTTGCAATGGGATGTTGTCATGTCGCAAAAGGTGTGTCGGCAGGTCACTTTTTGCGACGGGCCCTGTCGCAAATACCCTTTTAACCACCGACAACAATTAATGCGGACAAATATATTTGCGACGGGGTCCGTCACAAAAAGTACCTTTTGCGACGGTAATCCCGTCGCAACTAATCCCGTCACAACTAATCTAACCTATATATACCTCACTCCGTTTTTTTCTCTTCCTCTCATTTATCACTTGCTCTCTCTCTCTAAACTCTATTTTTAGAGTAAAAATTTCTCTGAGTTAGTTTTTTTTTAGAGAAGTTGTGAAGTCGCTTACATCAATAGGAGATCAAGTTTAAAGGTATTTATATTTTATTTAATTTGGTATTTATTTCATTTTTTATGTTAATTTTAATTATTGTTGATTAGTTGTAATTAAATTAGATTTAAATTATTTTGTTATCTGTATTTATTTGTAATAATAAATTGAAATTATTAATATTAATTCTTAATAATTATTAATAATTAATAATTAGTAATAATTAATAATTATTAACGAAAATTAGTATTGTCTATAAATAATTACTTGTAATTAGTAATTAGTAATTAGTAGTTGTAAATTGTAGTTATTAATATCAATTAACGCTAATTAGTAATAGTTATGTTTAATTAGTAATAGTTGTGTTTAATTAGTAATAATTACGGGTAATTAGTAATAAATAGGAATAATTAGTAATAAATATGACTAATTAGTAACAAATAGGAATAATTAGTAATAAATAGTAATAAATATAAATAAATAGTAACAAATAGTAATAAATAGTAACAAAAAGTAATAAATAGTAATAAATTGTAATAAATTGAAATAAATAGAAATAAATTGTAATAATTAGTAATAATTAGTAATAATTAGTAATAATTAGTAATAAATAGTAATAAATAGTAATAAATAGTAATAAGTAGTAATAAATAGTAATAAATAGGAATAATTAGTAATAATTAGTAATAATTAGTAATAATTAGTAATAATTAGTAATAATTAGTAATAATTAGTAATAATTAGTAATAATTAGTAATAAATAGTAATAAATAGTAATAAATAGTAGTAAATAGTAATAAATAGTAACAAATAGTAATAAAGAGTAATAAATAGTAATAAATAGTAATAATCTGTAATAATCTGTAATAATGAGGAAGAATTAGGAATGATTAGGAATAATTAGTAATAATTAGGAATAAATATGAATAATTAGTAATAATTAGTAATAATTAGGAATAATTAGGAATAAATAGGAATAATTAGTAATAATTAGAAATAATTAGTAATAATTAGGAATAATTAGGAATAATTAGGAATAAATAGGAATAATTAGGAATAATTAGGAATAATTAGGAATAATTAGGAATAATTAGGAATAATTAGGAATAATTAGGAATAATTGGGAATAATTAGGAATAATTAGGAATAAATAGGAATAATTAGGAATAATTAGGAATAATTAGGAATAAATAGGAATAAAATAGGAATAATTAGGAATAAATATGAATAAATATGAATAATTATGAATAATTAGGAATAATTAGGAATAATTAGGAATAAATATGAATTATTAAGAATAATTAGGAATAATTAGGAATAATTAGGAATAATTAGGAATAAATAAGAATAAATAGGAATAATAATAATTAGTAATAATTAGTAATAATTAGTAATAATTAGTAATAATTAGTAATAATTAGTAATAATTAGTAACAATTAGTAATAATTAGTAACAATTAGTAATAATTAGTAATAATTAGGAATAATTAGGAATAATTAGGAATAATTAGGAATAATTATTAATAATTAGGAATAATTAGGAATAATTAGGAATACTTAGTAATAATTAGTAATAATTAGGAATAATTAGGAATAATTAGTAATAAATGGGAATAATTAGTAATAATTAGTAATAATTAGTAATAATTAGTAATAATTAGTAATAAATAGGAATAAATAGGAATAAATAGGAATATTTAGTAATAAATAGGAATAAATAAGAATAAATAGGAATAAATAGGATTAAATGGAAATAAATAGGAATAATTTGGAATAATTAGCAATAATTGGGAATAATTAGCAATAATTCGGAATAATTATGAATAATTAGGAATAAATATGAATAATTAGTAATAATTAGTAATAATTAGTAATAATTAGGAATAATTAGGAATAATTAGGAATATATAGGAATAGATAGGAATAAATAGGAATAATTAGGAATAATTAGGAATAATTAGCAATAATTAGGAATAAATATGAATAATTAGGAATAAATATGAATAATTAGTAATAATTAGGAATAAATATGAATAATTAGTATAATTAGTAATAATTAGGAATAATTAGTAATAATTAGGAATAATTAGTAATAATTAGTAATAATTAGTAATAATTAGTAATAATTAGTAATAATTAGGAATAAATAGGAATAAATATGAATAATTGGGAATAATTAGCAATAAATATGTATAATTTAGAATAATTAGAAATAATTAGGAATAAATATGAATAATTAGTAATAATTAGTAATAATTAGTAATAATTAGTTATAATTAAGAATAAATAGGAATAAATTGGAATAAATTAGAATAATTAGGAATAATTAGGAATAATTAGGAATAATTAGGAATAATTAGGAATAATTAGTAATAATTAGAAATAAATAGGAATAATTAGTTATAATTAGTAATAATTAGAAATAAATAGGAATATTTAGTAATAATTAATAATAAATAGTAATATTTAGTAATAATTAGTAATAAATAGTAATATTTAGCAATAATTAGTAATAAATAGTAATATTTAGTAATAATTAGTAATAAATAGTAATATTTAGCAATAATTAGTAATAAATATGAATATTTAGGAATAAATATGAATAAAATCAAATGTAATAAATTGTAATAACTTGTAATAACTTGGCATAATTTTTAGTGGATTGACGGCACTCCTTTTGCTTGATGACTCTTCTCCTTTCAACTTTCACTAACTCAAAACATTTTGAAATGTATGCTTCTACGTATGCATATCCAATCTCGTATGCACGAGTTTGAATGTGCATTCATAGGACCACATTTTTTATAATGTGTTCAGGCAATGACAGTTGCAAGAAGATAATTCATCGATGAAAAGGGGGCTCTTTTGTCTGACGGCTCATTTACTTGCAACTTTCTCACAGAGAAATCACAATGAAGAATCTTCTCAGAGGTACGCATATTCATTCTCATGCATACGAGAATGAATATGTGTACCTCCGAGTAGATTCTTTATTGTGATTTCTGTGTGAGAAAGTTGCAAGTAAATGAGCCGTCGGACAAAAGAGTAGTCGTCAATCCACTGGAAATTGTGTTTCCCGTAAGTAATGGTAATTATTAAGAAGTAGTTGTAATTATTTATCTTTTTTTCAGTTAGTTTTTTTATAATTTCAAATTATTCAAAAATAGTAATGATTTTATATTTTGTATAAAAAGAATGGAACAAGGAAGTCGACAACAATCATTATTAGATTATCGTTCTTGGATAAATCAGCATAGAAATCCAAACGGTTCTGGTTTAAATCTTGTATATATTGAGGGTGTTGAAGCTTTCTTATCATTTGCATCATCAAAACCAAAATATGTTTTATAAGGCACAATAAAGTTTCCTTGTAAAAAATGTTCTATGAGAACGTTTGAAACATTTGACAAGGTTGGGGGACATCTCTTGCGGTTTGGTTTTTAACCAGATTATGTTTTTTGGTATCAACACGGTGAACACATTTCCAGAGAAGATACTAATAACTTGATTCCAAATCTATCACAATTTCAAAATTTAGTACATGATGTTGTAGGCCCATCTGTTCAACAAACTGAAACTCAAGATGATATTGATTTAACTCCTGAGTTGGAACCATCTGAATTTTATATGTTTTTGAGGTCTGTTGAGGATGCATTATATCCTGGTTGCAAGATAAGTAAATTAGAAGCAGTTTCAAATTTTATGGCTATTAAATCATATAATGCAATGTCAAACAACTGTTTTGATTAGATATCTTCTTTGGTTAAAACATTGTTACCTGAAGAAAATGTGTTGTCTGCAAATTACTATGAGAGCAAGAGGCTGGTTCGTAATCTGGGCCTTAGTTATCAAAAGATTCATGCATGTACAAATGATTACATCTTATATTCTAGTGAAAATGATTTGTTGGATAGTTGTTTCACATGTGGACAATCGAGGTATAAAGAAGCTCAACCAGGGAAGTCTGGATCGATTCTAGTAAAATAATTGAGATATTTCCCCCTTACACCCAGGTTGTAGTGTTTATTTACATCTCAGAACATAGTGTCAATGCTGTCATGGCACAAAACCAAGATTTCAACTGATAAAAGCTTGAATCATCCATCTGATGGTGATTTATGAAAACATTTTGACCGTTTGCATCCGTCTTTTGCTATAGAAGCCCGAAACATGTGATTGGGTCTTTCTACTGATGGTTTCTATCTGTTTGGTTCTTATGGTAGTTAGTATTCATGTTGGTCTGTCTTTATAACTTCATACAATTTACCTCCATGGATGTTGATGAAGGATCCCTATATCTTTTTGACCTTATTAATCCTAGGACATCCAAAGAAGAATATTGATGTTTATTTGAAACCATTTATTGGTGAGTTAAATGCATTGTGGAGTGATGGTGTTAGTACATATAATGTTGCTACGAAACAAAATTTCATATTAAAAGCTTCATTGATGTGGATGATTAGTGAATTTCCGGCATATGGCATGTTATCCGGCTAGAGTACACAAGGTCCGAAATCATATCCTTACTGTATAAAATACAGCAAAGCCTTTATGCTCTTCAATGGAAAAAAACATGTTATTTTGACTATCACCTTAGATTTATTCCAACCGATCATCCTTTTCAGAGAAACAAATCACATTTAAAAAAGGTAAAATTAAAAGGGATGAACCTCCAAAAATGTTCTCAGGCACAGAGTTAAAATCAGTTGTATTTTCATTACCTACCATCACATTTGGGACAACAGTAAACCAATAGAAAATTTATGGCTTTGGGAAAGAATATAATTGGATAAAATGAAGCATTTTTTGGGATCTTCCATATTGGTCTGATTTGTTAGTCCGCCACATGTTGGATGTCATGCATATTGAGAAGAATTGTTTTGATAATTTATTTCATACAATTTTGGATACACCAGGTAAGACCAAAGATACTATAAAGGCATGATTAGATCTTGCCCAAATTTACGGGCGACCAAAACTTGAACTATTTGAAAATATCAGTTCACAGAGGTTAATGAAGCCAAAATCAGCTTATACACAGTCCAAAGAGAGTCACTTTCTAATTTTTTAGTGGATTACATATTTAATACTTATAGATGGCTATGCTTCCAATTTGGGTAGATATGTTAAGAATGGTTATATTACCGGATGAAAAAGTCATGATTTTCATGTTATAATGGAAAGACTTATGCCAATTGGATTCAGAGGTTTGTTGAATTCTATGATTTGGGATTTGATAATAGATATATCATATTTTTTTCGAGACATTTGTGTAGAGACAACAGACTATGATGCGCTAAGAAAACTTGAAGAAGATGTTGTTGTAATTATATGTAAACTGGAAAAAATCTTTTCGTCGGCTTTCTTTGACTCAATGGAACATCTGATATTACATTTTCCACATGAAGATAAATGTGGAGGTCTAGTACAGTTTTTATGGATGTACCCATTTGAGAGATGCATGCAGAAATTGAAGAAAAAATTACGTAACAAAGCATCAGTTGAAGGCTCAATTTCTGAAGATTATTTGCAAGAGGAAATTACTTTTTTCTACTCTCATTATTTTGAATCTCAATATCCCTCAAAACACAATCGCATGGGACAAAATGAGGGGAATGTTAATGATGAAATGGACAATCAATTATGAGTTTTTAATCATCCAAATCTTGGTTTCGGTGGAGTTCATGAATGATGGCTTTCAGATGATGAACATCACAGAGCTCATACATATGTTCTGCTCAACTGTGAAGAAATGACATCATTTGTATTCTGAGTGCTTCTATAACTTATTATATAATTTATGTTACAGTATGTAAACTTATTATATTTGTAGGTTATATGATAATCATATCAATAAACAACTTCCACAAATTACAGCAGCTGCTCTTGAAGAACACAGAAAAAAAATTCTCAATGGTTTCAAAAACTGGTAACATAAATTATTAATGGTTTAATATCAATTCTGTTTATTATTTATCATATTGATAATTGTTTTAAAAAAATCCAGGTGTCTCAACATGCTGATAAAATTAATAAGCGGCTGTTTATATTGAGTAACCCACCATCCAAAATGGTTAAATATTATAATGCATATGTGGTGAATGGTTTTCGATTTCATACACATGCATATGTGGAATCAAAAAAAACAATTAACAGTGGAGTTTTCTTGAGAGTATCACATCACAGAGAAACTAAAGTTGACTTTTATGAAATTCTGGATGAAATTATTGAGTTTTGTTCTCTAGGACAGAATTACATAACGGTGTTTAAATGTAGGTGTTTAGATACTGAGAGAGGCTTGCATGTTCATCTGACTCATGGAATCTTAGATATTAAATATAAAAGTCTTCTTATAGTAAATAAACCATTTTTACTAGCTCAATAGGCACATCAAATGTATTACGCAAAGTACTGTGCTACTTCAAGATACTTGAGTGATTGGTGGAGCATAATAAAAATGAAATCTTGGGAAAATCAGTTTACTCAAACTGAATGTGGTTCCGCTGAAGTGGAAAGAATTGAAATTTTTTAAGATACTGCTCAAAATACATCTTTTTAAAAAAGAAACGTGAATATCAATGATGACACTCCACAATTAAGGATCAATGATAACGAAGATGTTAATGATGTTACAAATGAATTTAAAATGACAAGAGATGATGAAACTGAAACTCATATGGATATTGATGATGCTGAGCAGGAAGATGAAGACATTGACATTGACAGCTATGGAGATGAGGATGAAGATGAACACTGACATAGTTAAAAGTTGGTTATAATCATAACTAATATATATATATAATAGTTATTTTCAACTATCTGCTAACAACAATCATTTTGTGTTGCAGATGGATCCTGATCTATTTCGCGAGTTGCAGGTGGATGATCTACCTTTGGATGAGAGGGATTGTAGACCATATGACCCTCAGCCTACTGACGGTTTAGGGGGTACGTGGAGGGGGCGCGGTCTTGCGTGACTAATGATTCCTAACCCTATCCTTGAGCGATGTCCACGTCTTGGCTTCGATCCACGCACACGGAGGTATGGTAAATTATATATTTTAGTTAGATTTCATTAATTTATTTATATATATACAAATTGTTTGATTATTTATTCCTTTTTCACAATTTTTCGGATGTAGCTCTTGGACTGGGGAGCGCTATCTTGCGCAATTATTTTTCTCAGTCATGGATCACATGGGAACAGATTCTCATTGATGTGTGGCGTGACATGTTCGATCATTGGCTGGTACATAAATAAATAATATTTATTTTGAAATTTATTTTATTAATAACTTGATATTATAACTTATTTATAGGGTTTTTGATATCCCATCGATGATAGCATGCGTGATGATATCCACGTGGCATGGAAAGTGTCTATGTGTGACCGTTTCTGTTAGTTTTTGCACAATTTGAGAAGAACGGCCATTAAGAAAGCAGGAGTGGTAGAATTTGATGAGTCGTGTAGAGCTCACTAACCAGAGTACATTTCATCTCACTTTTGGGATGGATTATGTTTACACTGGTTGGGTGGTGGATTTCAGAAGAGATCTTCAGTGGGATGGCAGAACCGGGGGAGACATGAGGTGATGCATCGAGCTGGTAGTCGTACATTCAGTATGCATAGAGAGCATCTGGTAAGTATATTTTTTAAATATTTTATATAACTTTAAATATAAACAGTTTATTTTATATTTTTGTAGGCAGTCGAGCATCCAGATAATACGGAGTTTGACTTTTATCGTAGGATGTACAGTGATCCAGCCACTGGAGAGATTATAGGTGATTTCCAGTGTCGGATTGTGGTTAGTATTATTTTTTCCAGTTTGACAATTAACTGCATATAATATTTTCACCATTTTAATTTCAAATTGGAATTGAAGGAGTCATATGAGGCTGTGACCTCTCAGACACAGGCTGAGAGTCCGGACGAGATGACTAAGCAGACCAGTGCCCACCATTTTGATGAGGTGGTATGGATGCAGGCGACTCAGTATGGCTTTGAGAAGGGTCAAGTAGTTGGTATCGGCTCTCATTTTACTCCTGGTACTTATTATGGTACCGCTGTGATGTCAGCGTCCAACTCGAGAGGAGCTCGTGGAGAGGCATCATCTTCTGCCTCACAGTATTATGAGCAGTTGTGAACTCAGTCTCAGCTTATAGAGAGTTTTCAGAAGCAGCATGAAGAGATGCGTCGACAGCAGCAATAGCAGCAGCAGCAGCAGCACGAGGAGGAGATGCGTCGATGGCAGCAGCAGCAGGAGCAGCAGCATCACGAGCAGATGGAGTACATGCGCCGTCTGACTCGTAGTTTAGGGATGGAGTTTCCTCCACCATCTCCTACAGCTCCTCCACCTCCTCCAGAAGACGACCCCCCCCCCCCAGTGATTTGTTTTTTATGTTAAAAACATTTGAACTGAAGATTTATTGTAATATGAACTATTTATAGTTTCTATCTTTTATATTGGTGAAAATATTGCATAATTTAATTTTTTATTTTATTTTTAATATTTTATTATTTATTATTTGTATTATATTTTTTAATATTTGTTTACTTTACTAATAATAATAACATTTTATGATTTTTTTATATTTTTTTTTAAATATTGAGAATTGTAATAATTTTTTATTTTTTTATTATTTTAAAAAAAATTCATATTAATTTTTTATTAATCATAATTTCATTAAATATATTTTTTTAGAATTATATTTTTTTAATGTTTGTTTATTTTACTAATAATGATATTTTTTATTTTTTTATTATTTTAATAATATTAAGTGTAATTTTTTCAGGAATCATAATTTTATTAATTTTTTTTTATTATGGTTAGTATTTGCAACGGGACTTTTTACGACAGGATCCCATCGCAAATAATTTAATTACAATTTTTTATTAGTAGTATTTGCAACGGGCCGACGGGCCCATCACAAAAGATTTATATATATATATATATAATGTATATAATCGGAGGCTTATTTGCGATGGGGAACTACCCCATCGCAAATACTATTTGCGACAGGCCCCATCACAGAAGGTTTATTTATATATAATGTATATAATCAGAGACTTATTTGCGATGGGGACTTTTCCTGTCGCAAATACTATTTTTTGTGATGGTCCCATCGCAAAAAATACTATTTGCGACGCCGTTTTCTGTAACGGGCTATTTGTGACAGGGCCTCATCGCTAAAGCCTATTTCAATGGGATCTCGTCACAAATATCCCATCACAAATACATTTAATTCCAGTATTGCTTTGATTATCTTAGAGGTGTGAGTTATTTTCAATGATTTATTTGTATTTTTAATATCATAAATTGAGGATTTAGAATGGGGATACATTAAATATGGTTTTTTCATTAAATATTAATATATTATGAGTATATTTTTATGTTGTTTTGTTTAATGAGTGCATTAATAGTTTTTATGGGGCCGATATAATGAATCTTTTAGCCATTTTCTTATAATTTTAATATGGTATTTATTAATCATATTCGATTGTATTTGAGGAATATAGGATGATAATGTGTGGATTTTTAAAACTCTCTTAGGCCTTTTGAAAGATAATTAGCGGTATAGGATGTTATCAAAGTATTATTTCTAGATTAAAGAAGTTCATTTTCTAGGACATGTTATCTCAAATAGTGGTGTTTTTTTAACCTAATGAATAAAAAGTCAATTATTCTATAGTAGTAACCTAGAAAATTTGTTAAGGTGTTAACTTTTCTTGGTTTAACAAGATATTATAAGAGGTTTATACAATGGTTTTTTTCATTTTGAGAAATTATCATATTTTATGAGGAAGGATTTTCCCTTTATTAGATGCCATGGTTTTAGGAAAAATCAGATTGTCTAATATAGAGGTTATCTAGTATACTAATTTTTAAGTTTCTAGAGGATGGTGTTCCATATCAATTATATTGTAATTCTTCTCATCAATGATTGGACTAGTTTTTTTATACTAGAGAATGAATTTTTTCTTATAATTTTAAGCAGCTCTACCATTATGTATATAACTATTATACTAATGATCAAGAAATAGTAACTATGGTGTTTTATTTAAGGATTTCAATTCATTATTTTATATATGATCATTTTATAGTATTTATGGATCATAAGATGTTGCATAACATTATTTCTAAGAGGGAATTAAAATTTAGGTTGAGGATATGGATAATGTTCCTCTAAGAATATTATTTTAAGGTTATATATACCACATGAAAGGTTAATATAGTTGCATATGTTTTGATTATAAAGTATTATGATGATGTGGTTTGGGATTCAATTGATAATTGGAGTATTATAAATGAGATAATATCTTGTGTCTTGATTTAAATCTAGTGTATTTCCAATAATTTTTATATCAAATCACATTGGATTATTTTTTGGTTTGGTAAGTTATTGATTCTTATTTGAGATATCCATATATGGAAGATTAATATAATAATATTATTTAGTGTGATTCATTTGATGGTTAATCCAAATATAGGGAGGACCATGTCTTATTTCAAGGGAATTTAATTTTAAAAATTGTATGCATAAAGAAATGTTATGGTAATTTCATAGTTTGACTATGTTTTTGAGAAAAATATTCTTTTGGTCAATATTGAAGAGTTATTTAGTGGATTTTTTATAATATTTTTTACTTATAAGTTGGAAAATATTAATAATATTGTTAAAATAGGGTTTATGTAGCCTTTATGGATTCCATAGTGGAAGAAAATATATATTTCCTTGGATTTTAGGATTATGTTTCCTTGTACACCTAGAGGATACAATACTATATGTGTAGTGGTTGATCATTTGATAGAGACTTTTTGTTTCATTTAAATTGAGGATAATTATTTATTATAATACATGAAATGTTCATATATATCAAATTTCATGTGATTTCATAGTGTTCCCCATTCTGTTGTATCTAATTATATTGCTCAATTTATATCTTAGATATAGAGAGGAATGAAATTTGTTTTTTGCACTCAGTTATGTTTGAGTACTATATTTATTCTACAAATAGATGTTTAGATAATGTGTATGATTCATACATTAAATGATTTAATTTAGGCATAGATATTAGAATTTTTTGGTTTTGGGTTAATAATTTACCTTTGAAAAGGTTCACTTACAAAAACATCTACAATTTATCCATTAGAATGGAACTACTTTGAGTCATTTTATTGTCTCACTTTTTAATCTCAATTTTATTGGGTGTATATTAGAGATATTTCGATGATTAGTTTGGATAAAAGTACTTAAAAAAATGTGTAATTGATCCTAGATTAGATTATTACATCTCATTGTATATAGAAGTCTTTTGTTGATCAATGAGATAAACCAATAGAGTTTGAGATTGGATATCATGTGCTCATATGATTTTTTTCATAACATTGGTAGTATAGATTTAGTATAAGTGGTAGGTTATATCTATGATTTATTATACCTTTATAGGTTTTATGATGGATTATAAATATTTCATATAAATAAGAACATTGTTATCATTTAGAGAGATTTCATGATATATTTCATGTTTCATTGTTAATAAAGTACACATATTATCCTTCTCATGTGATATATTTGTTTGATTTGGAGTTGGAAAATGATAAAATGTTTATAGTGTATTCAATTGAGATTCAGGATCATCTTGAGAATGTGTTAAATCATTGTTTGTTTCCTTTTGTGTGATTTAAATTAAGTTATAGTAGAGCTGGGGAAGGAACCTGGGATGGAAAGTCTTAGATAAGGTTCCAATTCATGTAGTTATTTTAGTTCACTATTTTCTCTTGTTTTATTATATTTTTTTTAATATTGATGATGATATGATAATGTATGGGGTTTTCATTTATATTTTGATTTTTTTTATTTGGTATTTTTTAGGATTAATAGTTTTAAATGGGGGGATAATATAAATATACATATTTTTTTCTCATAGATTTTGTACATCACCTTATTTTATTAATTCATTTTGTACATTAGAATAAATATGGTAATTTTTTACCTTAAATATGGTCTTGCATTTAATTTTAATTAATTTTTCTGTGTCTATAATTCAATTTTTACTCATATGTTCTAGTTTAGTTTTGATAGGAGGAGTTTCATTATTTTCCTTTATATAGGAATCCAACAATTTTTCATTATATTGGGGAGGCCCCTTACCTATAAATTGGGCCCTTGGGTTATATTTCATGATATTCTACATTATCCTTTTTCTCATTCTTTTATTTCTATCTTTTATGTGATTTTTTAAGAGTTTCCCTTTGGAATCACGGTGGAGGAGTTGTAGATTTTTGAAGTTTATAGAGACCCACTGTAATGGAATGAGTTTACTCAAACATTAAATTTGATAATAGGTTTTTGTGAGCCTCAAAAATATCATTTATATAACCCTATAGAAATTTATTATAATGAAACTCATGGGCCATATCCCTAAAATTCTTGATGATAAATTAATGAATCCTTATTTATTTTCTCTTCTATATGTTTTTAGATTACAAATAATTAAAAAATAAACCTAGATATATTTGATTCACTGAGAATGAAAAGAAAAAATATAAGAAGAAAATGAATAACCAATGATTGTGAGGTAGCTAGGCCCAAGAATCTAAAAATTCACTCACTCATCATCCACAATAAATGATTTCTATAATAAATTCACTCAGTAGTAATAATATATACTATTCATCCACCCAAAGCTCTCTATTCAATGAAATGGATGTATAAAACACCCACTAATGTGACCTCCTATAGCTGAGACATCACACTAAACTCCCATTTCACACAAATTACTTCATCATATGTGATGTCTTCCCAATAAGGGGTGACAAAATTTTTAAAAAAAGAATGAAATATGATATTTGAATACTATAGATTGAGTGTGACTCCGGCCTCCACTTCATTCACACTCTCACTTCTATGATAAGTTATGGATATTGAGAAGAATATCTACTCATATTTATTTATAACTCACTATATCCCAAACTACAAATAAGGAATAGTGGAGATAAAAAGGAAACTACTGAGTCAATAAGTTATTCCTTTTCCCATGATTTCAGGATTATATACTCATCTCTTGGGTGATTAAACATCAAAAAACCATCACCAAACTTAGTTCATAAGAAAAGAAATATATTAAATAAAATGTATCAAATAATTTATAATAATATAATATAAAATATTATAAAAAATAAGTGTCATTGGGATTAATATTCAAAAATATAGGTTGTAGAGTGAAGTAATGAATCATTAAATAGAATACATGTCAAATCATTAAAAATATAATGAAAATTTTACATCAAAAATTAAAAAAATTATAAGAGGTTATCTTGGGCCTCAAGTAAAATAACATATATAGTACTCCATAGAAATGTGGTATAATTAAACCCAATGGTTATATCTTAATGACACTCAATGTTAACTTAATGATTCCTTATTTATTTTCCACTTTTCTAGTCTTTCATTTTAAAAATTAAAAAATGTGAAGTCAGAGATAGTTGATGTACAGAGAATTAAATGAAAATAAATTATAATAAAAATAAAAAATCAAGGTTTGTGAGGTATTTAGGCCTAGGAGTCCATAAAATCGCTTTTTCATCATCAATTTTCAAATATTTCTATCTTAAACTCACTCAATAGAAAGAATAAACTCCATTAATATATAGAAAATACTTTATTAAATTAAATCGATGCATATAGAACACACTCATTCCACCTTTTATAGACAAAACCACACACTACACTCTCACTTCACACACTTCACTTCACCATATATGATGAGTTATAAATGAGGGGGGACTAAATTCTTAAACCAAAAATGAAATACAAGGCGTGAATATTATGTATGAAGAGTTACTCTCACCTCATCTTTATTAAAACTCTGTATTTAATGATAAATTATAGATATTAAGAAGAATAATTTCTCACATGTATCAAAAAATCACCTCTACTCAAACATCAAATAAGTGAAGAAGAGTGGAAATAGAAATGGAACCCTTGAGTGAATAAGTATCCCCTTTTCCTAATCCTTCATGATTATAATTTCATCTCATGAGTGACTATAAAAAAAACTCTACATACCACTCTCAATGTAAAAAAATTAATTACTATAGTTATAAAGTTTCAAACACCTTACACTATGACCTTATTCCCTAATTTAAATAGAATGAGTCTTTATTTGGTACATTCTCAAAGATATCTTTGACATGTTGACATGTTAGGATCTTCTAAGACCACTCCATGTAAGTCAGATTTTGGTTTTAATGATGTTCCATAACTTTACTATCTTTGGATTATACTCCTTCAATAAAACCATATGATCCATTTGATTCTAAATTTTTTAATTCTTGACTTATTGTATGGCTTCAAAAATGGTTTCCTATAATGGATAGACAAACTGTACTTGGAATATATCTTTTATCTTTTTCATATTTCATGTTAAAAACTTGTGTATTGATGTCATCAATAGCTTCAAATTGTGACTTTCTATGTCATATTATGTGACATGTGTGGTATAGTATGGTTAGGGTTAATCTCACACAACTAACTTCTTACTGGTTTGTACACACATGTATATTATAGAACTAAATTACTTATATGTAATGGATTATCCATAGAGTTATTCAGACACGGTTACTTATGATAGTTATTACTCTGGTGTAGAGTCTATGATATAGAGTTTCTAGTAAGAATTTGGATCATGCCATTATTAATCTTATGCAGAGGGATGAAATTCCATTTTATTCACACACATCACCTGTAAAACATATTAAACTCATATCAAGTGTAATCTTAAATACAAATTAATTTTAAAATGAAATAATCAATAAAATTGATAGTATTAATCCTATTCAATTAATTCCATTATTCAACTTAAACACTAAAAATATGATTTATGATCAATTAATAATAACTATAGGGTTTCTAGTCATGAAAAAACACCCAAAATATATGAAAATTAGGATCTTATCACTCCCCCACACTTACCCTTTATCATTAATAGAAAATAATCTATATCTAATTTAGAATACCCAAACAAATCAAAGGTGAAAAAATATCCAATATTCATTTCAATATGAAATTAATCATGTTTTTATTATCAAATAAATGCTTCTTCATCTTTCATATCCCACATTTAAATTTGTTTAGCTTCATAAATTCACCCATGTCATGTGTCATAAGAAACCTCATAACGAAATTAGGTCACACATATCCCAAGAGTGATAAATATTAAAATATTTCATCATATAAAAATCATATGGTTCATACCATATTATTGATATAATCATAACTCACAAGAGACCAAGAAACATGTGTTAATCATGTGGATTTTCATAGGTGTTAAATGATACAGAGCTTAGGTAGGTTAAATTTTCAAAAAATTAGTCCAAAAAGAGAATATATGAATATTTTAATACAAGTCTTAATCAATAATTAAAAATAAAATAATAATTCATCACTAAATGTATAGCCTAGTGCCTTTACAAGGTTTTACCTTAAGGAGATTCACCAAACTGTCACTATTCTAAAGGTCTTTTCACTTATTAGTATTTTTAAGATTTTAAATATAATGAAAGCATTGTAAAATAAAAATAAAGTTGAATAGGTAAAAACATAATGAAATAATACAAAGGGTAAATAAATAATAACACAAAGGTTAGTAATAAATAATCACCCCTTAGAAATATACTTATGAAATCACTCACTACCACCTATAAATTCATATCATTATCACCCAATGTCCACTTCCCACCATACAAGCACACATATCTTCATCATTTTTTTTATTTTTTCATGCACTAAAATCCTTCAATGCACATCACACACTCACTTATTCCATAGTTATGTGAATGTATGGATCCTCAAATGAGAGCATACCCCAATCACCTCCCTAGTGAGCAATCACACCCATTGGAAATAATCATTATTTCTATTATGGTGATAGAAATAAGGTATTAATTATTTGGGTGAAAATAGATAAAAATGGAAGAAAAATATTGGAAAATAAATATTGTCACATTCCCAACTCCCTAAAACACCTTTGGATTCCCATAGTGAAAATACAATGAGAATATATTAAACAACAGTTTTATGATTCATGACATCCTCCCTTAGGTGAACTTTGTGATCCCTTCATCAAGAATGGATGTGTGGGATTACAACATAAGGAAATAAAATCATGAGAGATAAAAAGAAACACAAATAATAAAGTAAAGTTCATTGTATAATTATAAGAAACAAAAAAATAAAAGGAAAATAAATTTATATTATACAAGAATGAGAGGATAGGTTCAGAATCAATAAAATATATATATATCAAACTGTTTATATTTGATTTGTTAGTTATCTTCTTATGACTGGTAAAAATCAATTACCATGATCTCCTATCCTAGATTTTAACCATGTGGGATTAGTAGATATCTGTGATTTCTCTATGTATGTGTGATATTGAATCTTCCAATGGTCATTAATTCATCAAAGATCATCCCAAATTCTCTCTCTAGGTATTTTGATAGATGAAAGCCTCATGGAATCATTGTGTGGTGATATTTGGAGTTGGTAATGCATTGAGAATTTGGAATTTTCTTTATGGTCAAGAATCATGTAATTTATCAATTCTAGTTTAATGTTACATGGGAATTAACAATTTCGGTTAAATATAATGTGATGGATAGCATATCAATCATAGAATAATTCATGGCACATCATCATCCCTCTAGATTTTCTCTTATATAGGATTTAACTATGGTTGTTTACTCTAATGTGGAAATTATAACTCTAGTTATACCCTTATGCATTGACATAGACATTATAATTTATATAACCTAACATTCAATCTTTTTTATTTACTCTAAAATGAGGAAAATTATAGGGGGTCACTCGAATGTAGTGGATATTAATCTTAGACTTCTTCCTTCAACCTAAGTTATTTTATTGTTGATTTTATAATATCATGAAGGTTACCTTGGTATATATCACCCATGAGTTTTAATCCTACACATTTTTCTATCCATGGGGTTATTCTAATATAGAAAATTATTTAATCTCATACAACATTCCCCTGGACTGTTTATTCTTATAAAAGTTTCAAAACTCCTTCTTTAATCCCATGTATCCATCTAAAAAAATTTAATCATACCTAGTAGGATTAGTTATTTAAATTAACCTATAGATTGATTAAAACCCATATAATCAATAAAGTATTTTATTCTATAATAACTCGCAAATTAATAGAAAAATAAAAGATGTGGATTTAATCTATTTTCAATTTAATTCCAAATACACCAGATTAAAAAAATGTATTTCTAAAATTTTAAAATTTATGGGGTTTATATATACTAAATATTCAGTATAAAAATAGGAATATTGTTTCACATTACTTCCCCATACTCATTATATTTCACTCCTAAGAAATTTCAAAGAATTCAAAAAAAAATATTCATCTACCCAGGCTAAAAAACATTGACTAAAGAAAATAAAACCAACTAATCCATCCATCATTAAAATTTATCATGCATTATATATAATTAAATTACAATGCCTCACATCCTCTCACTCATATTTTTATTCTTTCACTCATTCCCATTCCACTAATGACTTATCTATCATGTGATTTTCCCTCATCAATCAAGGAATATTTGATATAGATTTATGATAATTCTCATAACTATTATGTTATACCATAATATTACTATGGTACTAGTATCTTTAATAGAAGATTCAAGTGAACTAATCGTAAGGACATCCAATAGGTTATTATGAGTTTCAAGGGAAGATAGGTTTTTATTGTGGGAATTTTTGAGGTAAAATGAATAGTTTATATCTATAAAACACAATGTTTGATTCATTTTCATCAATTTTACATAGAGGAAACTCAACTCATTTTCATCCAAATGTGAAACCACCAACTCCCTTTTCACATTTGTTCCGTTTTGGGTCACAGCTAAAAAATTCATACTAATGAAAGAAACAACCTATGATTTCTATTTTCATGAAAACATATATTTTTTCTCTTATTATATTTTTTCCTATGTACTATTAATTTTCATATGAATATTTATTAAATAGAGATTAATATGGTAAAAAGATTTAAAATTATGAGTAAAATATATTACCACACTTCCCATAACCGAATATAAAGTTACCTTACACTTAACCCCAAAACAATGAAATTCATCCCAAGAGTTTTCAGAAAGAAACCTACCCACACACATTGCTTAAAATATATCATGAAATTCACTAATAGATGGGTATTAAGGGATAAAATTTCATGCCCCAGCCCCAGACTGCCCTGAATCCAGTGCAGAGTTGAAATAAAACATAGTGTGTAAAAAAATTAAAAGGAAAAGCTGAAATCACACACACATGTTCCACTAGAGAGGATCGTTTTGGTTTAGGTCCTGTAGAATCAAATACAATTATTACAATTCCTTAAAAACTAAACAAAAATGTCTTCTTTAAGCAGACACCAAACAGAGGGACCCAAATCTACTAAAACTGTAAAAGAAAACAGATTGAAAACGTAGGGTGAGTATACGAATGCCCAGTAAGGGGTTTTAAAATAACATAATATACCAATTATAACTTTTTTGAAAACATCCCTTTTAAAATTTCCCATAAAAATTTTTCTTAAGGAATGTTGTAACACATGTGCCATAACATAGCATTTAGTCTAGGAATTTTAAGAGCACATTTCAAGGAATACTAATAGAGTTATAAGGAAACATGATTCAATTATAATCATACTCATTCAGAATAATAATTAAAAGACATTCTAACTTTAATAAGTATGACATGTGAATATGCAAGAACAAAATTTATAACTAAGATTAATACATGATCAGAGTTGTGCATAAAAATAATAACTTCAATTTCATCCTTTACTACTGTGAATCATACACTGGCTAATAAATCTCTAAGTGATGAATAATTAATAAGACATAAGATTTTACTTATTCTGATTCTCATAATCATAATCTCTTTAACCAAGAATATTATACTAGTCGAATATACTTTTGCTTAATTAAATTACATCATCATAATGAGGAAAGTTCATATGTAGGACTATGTCAAGGCCTCGGCCAAGACATCTAATGATTAAGGCCTCGGCCAAAATCCATAAATCATAATCGGAAAGGCCTCAGCCAATTCCACGTCTAGTTGTCTCATGAGACCTACCGATGCATCAAGGGGCTATAGCGGGCCCCACCTGATAGTATATAAGCCCAATGCATTCCTCATTTCTCTAAATCAAAGTACTCATACCACTTTGATTTATTAAATTACTTATCACTTATCATTCCAAGTGTCACATATTACTTGGTATTTTATTTCATATTATTCAAAGTGTCCTATACCACCTTGAATAATTTATTTTCTTATTACATATTATTCAAAGTGTCACATACCACCTTAAATAATTTAATTTCTTTATTCCATAAAAGGCCATTTGAGTTTTATTACTTTCTTTAGAATTTACATTTACAAAGTAATTCATGCATATAAGTGTTAATAACAATACTATCAATGCATGACAATGAATGACAAGTATGGTAGGTAGCACATGTGTCAATAGCTAAAGCACATTAAATACAAGTTTACTACATAAAATGACAATCCCAAAAATCCTTATTATGAATGTAAACATTTTATATTTCAGAATGCACAATTCTAAAATTAGAATAAATTTCATTAATATTTAAAACACATGCTGATAAATGGAAAAATAGAACTTAATGATTGAAAAACATTTATTGCGGCAGATTCAAGTTCTTAGATTATTTCATTCTTCTAAAAATATTAGGAGGGAATGCACTATAGTGATTATTATTCTTATTTAAATGTAGGTTAAAAATTATATGTACTATAACCCATGGTTTAATAAATCATTGAACATATAACCAACCTTATTAAATCACCAAAAATTGGTTTTTATGAAAACATAATTAGTTAATGATTAAAACCCAAAGATGCATATGCATATAGCCGTATATAAAAAAATATAATTCTTTACATTTTACAAACTACTTAAACTTGAAACTCAATATTTAAAAGTCTTAAAATCAAGAATAATAGAGGTTTAACTAAACCTGTATGAATATATATATATAAATGATTATATAAAGTGTAAATAAAGGATCTTAAATTAAATATTTGATGACACTTTCATGTTTTAAACCCATTAGGAACATTAGTTAATCAAGGGTGTATAAATCTCAAAACGTGCTACTAAATATAGAATGTTTTGTTTATGAAATATGTGCACATATATATATATACTTATATATATATATTTCAATTTTATAGAATCACAAAACCGTCCACATCCTTTGCTTGAAAAAGAATTAAGAACTACATGTAAGATTAAGGACTCACCATTTTAAAAGGAAACGGTAGGTCATATTCTTAACCGTATACATATATATATATATATAATTCTATATGTCTATATATATAAAACCAAACTGAGACAAGGAAAGACAAGTTTAAGTCCCTTAACTGATTTGAATGAGGATGAGAGGCTCGAGAAGGCTTGAAGGAGGCTTGAGAGGATAAAGAACCGAGAGGTTAGGGGTGCAACGAGATGTGTATATAAACTATAATATATAAATTATCTTTAATACCACTTGCTGTAAAACCGAGAGATTCTCAGTTTAAAATATGACTGAGGGTGATTCTTTGTGGAAGATGAGGGAAAGGAGGGACCACTAGTGTCATGGGTGGAGAAAACAAATGGAGAAAGTGAAAAAAACCACTGGTGCAGTGCATACAGAGGAAGAAGAAGACACCTCGGGATAGAGAAACTGGAAAAAGAACAGATGACAAAGATTAACCGAGGGAAGATCCAGTGGTGGAGGTGAGTCCATAGATTTTAAAAAGAGATGGACGGTTGAGATCTGTTGAGGAGATGATCAGATGGCTACGGAAGATACGGTGATTTAAAATAACTTGGACGGATGTGATTAGATCACGGTCGGATTGGACGACACACAAAAAATGTGGAGGATATTCATGGTCGCGGGGGTTTGAAATCTGAACTGATCGCACAGCTCAGATCATGCGCAGTGTGATAAAACGGCCCAAATCTGCTCCTGGATGAATTTTGTTGTCCCACATTGAAACGAAAGGGCTTCCACAACTCCTTTATAAGCCCGGGACTCTAAGACATCACTCTAATTACTCCCTCTCCCCTCCTGGTACCGCCCTATACTGGGTTCTTCTATGGGCTCACTCATGTGCCCACCCACACCGTCATGTTGCCCCGCACGGTGGCGTGCTCTGGTTCTTACACACGCACTCGTGCATGGTGAGGGAAAGTTATGTTTCCCGTGTGCGAGACTTAGCATGCACCCTATGTGTGCACCACCCTTGGGCCATTGCTAGGGGTTGTGGGTGAGATTCCCATCAAGGCTTTGAGGGCTGCCTAAGAGGTGGCTCTCGGCTAGGTGGGGTACTCACCTACCATTTAGCATAGTAAAAGTTTATTTTTTTGTTAAATATAAAAATAGGTTTTCATATATATATATAGGTTCAAAAAAATATGAATCCTCTACTATAACTATATATTTTCCTTAGTTTTATAAATGTTAAAGTTTTAAAACATAAAGTGATAAATCAATGTTTAATACATCATTAAGAAAATCTTATACTAGTATTATAAAAATTAAATACATAGTTTTAGTTAAAAACTTGTTTTTTATACATCTAGGGATGAAAACATTTATAAAATATTTTCAACACATTTTAAATATTTGAAAAGTATTTGAAATCCATACCTCATTTTGAAATCATACTAAGTGTATCTAAAATATTAAATCATTATCCTTTTTAAAGTTTATAAAATAGTTTATATATTTAAAGTTATAATTTCAATGTATTCCTTAAATATTTTGGAAAACTAATTATACCTATGTATTTTAAATTAATCCACCAAAATTACCAATAACTATAATTATATCCGTTAGAAACTCAACGGTCTCTTAAGGGGCAACGGTCGAATTGAGGCCTTATATAAACATGTATCACGGTGTTCTAATTTTTTGATGAAGATGGTGTTTATCATCCCACTGATGCTCAGTAAAGCTGTCCTGGTTCTGGCCATGATGTTTTTTGTTTTGACTGACCCGAAGGATCTTCACTATTTAATGGGTCTCGTTGTTGTGTTAGGTGGCCTTCCAGTAGCTCTGATAGGGATTTTAGTATTTATTTTTGGTTAGTTGGATTCTCTTAGTTTTGAAGCAATGTAATCAATTCAGTGTTTAATAAGAATGACTTGTGTTTATTTTATATGTTTTGTTCAGATAGCATGAAAATTAAACAGAATAAAACCATAATATTATTACATGAGAAATAAGTTTTGGTGCATCATAATATCCCCCCCTTCAAATAATTGCATCCTCACAATTCCAAAATATTCATACACAACCCACTAGAAAAAAAACAGACTCACATCACCTCCCAAAGCCCCTCACAAATTCGGCCAATGAGGTAAATATTCTGAATACCCCTTAGTGGATCCATAGATTGGTTTCCAGTACCTCGACTTATTTGACCCAAATACACTGAGAGCACCGAGAGCAGCAAGGATCATCCCTATGCATAAAGAATTCGGGTTTCCAAAGGAAGGAATTTGTGGTGTGGAGATCATAGATCTGAGAGTGGACCAGATCTCTATAAATCCCTCAAACAATATCATGCTTGAAAATTTTTATGTCATGGAGCATCCCGTACATAGAAAAATTTAGGATTCCGTTCATATAGTCCACTCAGTGGTCACCCTTCATACTAGATTCTTGAAATTTCATCAAAGCTTGATAGTTCTCAGAGAGGGTGAAGCATAAGAAAAGTCCCTCGTAGTACTTTCCCCTTTGTCTAAACTCTTCAAATTGAGTAGTTGCAATATGGTGGTATATGTGGCTTTTTCCATTATAAGAATGGATAATATTCGAGCTGAGGGATACTTTATAAATTCGTTTTCACGTCAGGAACAGGTTCAAAAATGGCCGGTAAGTATCCAAACATGATTCGACAAATATGTGTTCTATTAATTCAGTATGGAGAGATAAGATGTTGGTTGGTGAACTCATGTCTTCTATCTGAACATTTCAAGAGATATATTTTATTCAGCAAGTCATAACCATATCAAAATAAAGACTTTATTTGAAATATCATGATAAAGTATTAAAACATATAACATTATTCAGTTATACAAAGTTCATAAACCCAAGGTGTTACATAACTACACGCTCGCTCTCACAACACTAGAATGGATTTCCTACCGTCCTCCTTTACCAGGTCCACCATCATCGGAGACTTTTCTTGGTAAGTTCTTCCAGTTAGATTGATCCCCAAAATGTTCTTAAAATCCTCAATTTCATTCACCCAGATACACTTCTCACAGCTCGAGTAAAACTCATGTAGGAAATAGTTGGTCCTCAAAAGGGTGGTACGGGGGGTGTAGAGTTAAGAGATATCAGAATGAATTTGGTTCCGATAGACCTATCGGACGACTTAGTTTTCTAAAAACCAGATGTTATAAAGCCTCCCATACCTACTAAAACTCAAGACTTTGAACATATAGGCCATGCAAGGGTCACCTGCCTCTTTAGCTTCCCTAAACTTCTCTAGGGCCTGATAACCCTCAGATAGGGTGAAACACAAGAGGAGGCCTTCATAGTAACTTCCTTTGTGTGCATAAAAATCAAGTCATACTTGCGACATGAGGTAGTAAATGTGACTCAATATTTGATAAAGTCGAAGGATATTTGGGTTGTTAGACACTTGATAAAGGTGTTTACAGGTTAGACATAGGTTCACAAATGGCAGGTACGTCTCTAAACATGACTTGACTATTATATGTTGTAGTAACTTCGTGGGGAGAGACAAAAGACTTGTTTTATCTGCCATCGTAAAATTTTAAGAAAAATTCTACTTAGTAAAACATAATCAATTTTTTAGTATTGTTATAATTTTCTAGGGTTTTCTAAACCAATCCCCTGATACCAACTATCACGCCTCGGCCCAGGACTGCCCCGAAGCTGGTGCGGAGCTGAAATAAAACATGGTGTGTAAAATTTTTTAAAAAGAAAAGCTGAAATCACACACACATGTTCCACTGGAGAGGATATTTTTGGTTTAGGTCCTAGAGAATTAGATACAATTATTAAAATTCCTTTAAAACAGAACAAAAATGTCTTCTTTAAGCATTCACCAAAAATAGGGACCCAAATCTACTAAACCTGTAAAAGAAAATAGATTGAAAATGTAGGGTGAGCATACAAATGCCCAGTAAGGGGTTTTAAAATAACATAATATACCAAATATAACTTTTTTGAAAACATCCCTTTTAAAATTTCCCATAAAACAATTTCTTAAGGAATTTTTTAACACGTGTGTCATAACATAGCATTTAGTCTAAGAATTATAAGATCACATTTCAAGTAATACTAACAGAGTTATAAGGAAACATGATTCAATTATAAGCATGCTCATTCAGAATAATAAGTAAAAGACATTATAACTTTAAAAAGTATGACATGTGAATATTAAAGTAAAAAATTTATAACTAAGAGTAATACATGATCAGAGTTGCGCATAAAAATAATAACTTCAATTTCATCCTTTACTACTGTGAATCATACACTGGCTAATAAATCTATGAGTGCGAATAATTAATAAGGCATAAGATTTTACTTCTTCTAATTCTCATAATCGTAATCTCTTTAACCAAGAATATTCTACTAGTAGAATATTCTTTTGGTTAATTAAATTACATCATCATAATGAAGAAAGTGCATATGCAAGACTGTGTCAAGGCCTCGGCCAAGACGTCTAATGATTAAGGCCTCATCCAAAATCCATAAATCATAATCATGAAAGGCCTTGGCCAATTACACATCTAGTTGTCTCATGAGACCTACCAATGTAAAGAGGGGATATAGCGGGCCCCACACAATAGTACATAAGCCCAATGCATTCCTTATTTCTCTAAATCAAAGTGCTCATACCACTTTGATTTATTAAATTACTTATCACTTATCTTTACAAGTGTCACATATTACTTGGTTTCTTATTTCATATTATTCAAAGTGTCCCATACCACCTTGAATAATTTAATTTATTATTACATATTATTCAAAGTGTCCCATACCACCTTGAATAATTTAATTTATTTATTCCATAAAGTCCATTTGAGTTTGATTACTTTATTTAGCATTTACATTTAAAAAGTAATTCATGCATATAACTGTTAATAACAATACTATCAATGAATGACAATGAATGAAAAGTATGGTAGGAAACACATGTTTCAATAGATAAATCACATTAAATACAAGTTTACCACATAAAATGACAATCCCTAAAATCCTTATTATGAATGTAAAAATTTCATATCTCAGAATGCACAATTCTAAAATTAGGATAATTATCATTCATATTTAAAACACATTCTGATAAATGGAAAAGCAGAACTTAATGATTGAAAAACATTTATTGCGGTAGATTCAAGTGCTTATATTATTTCATTATTCTAAAAATATTAGGAGGGCATAAACTAAGGTGATTATTGTTCTTGTTTAAATGTGGGTTAAAAATTATATGTACTATAACCCATGGTTTAATAAATCATTGAACATCTAACCAACCTTATTAAATCACCAAAAATTGGTTTTTATGAAAACATAATTAGTTAATTATTAAAACCCAAAGATGCATATGCATATATCCGTATATAAAAATATATAATTATTTACATTTTACAAACTACTTAACCTTAAAACTCAATATTTAGGAGTATTAAAATCAAGCATAATAGAGGTTTAAATAAACCTATATGAATATATATATATATATATATATATATATCTGATTATATAAAGTGTAAATAAAGGATCTTAAATTAAATGTTTGATGGCACTTGCATGTTTTAAACCCATTAGGAACATTAGTTAATCAAGGGTGTATAAATTGAAAAACGTCCTACTAAATATATAATGTTTTTTTATGAAATATGTGCACATATATATGCTTATATATATTTAAATTTTATAGAATCACAAAACCTTCCACATCCTTTGCTTGAAAAAGAATTAAGAACTACATGTAGGATTAAGTAATCACCATTTTAGAAGGAAACAGTAGGTTATATACTTAACCATATACATATATATATGTATATACTTCTATATGTACATATATATAAAACCAACCTGAGACAAGGAAAGACAATTTTAAGCCCCTTATCAGATTTGAATGAGAAGGAGAGGATCAAGAAGGCTCGAATGAGGCTTGATAGGAGGAAGAAACGAGAGGTTAGGGGTGCAACGATATGTGTATATAAACTATAATATATAAATTATATTTAATACCACTTATTGGAAAACCGAGAGATTCTCGGTTTAAAATATGACTGAGGGTGAGACTTTGTAAAATATGAGGGCAAGGAGGGACCACTAGTGTCACGGGTGGAGAAAAAAATGGAGAAATTGGAAAAAACCACTAGTGCAGTGCATGTAAAGGAAGAAGGAGACACCGAAGGATAGAAAAACTGTAAAAAGAACAGGCGACGGAGATTAACTGAGGGAAGATCCAGTGATGTAGGTGAGTCTGCGGATTTTAAAAAGTGATGGACTATTGAGATCTTCTGAGGAGATGATCGGATGACTATGGGAGATGCAATGATTTAAAATAACTTGGACAGCTATGATTAGATCGTGATCGGATCGGACGGTGCACAAAAAAATGCGAAGGATAGTCGCAGCTACAGGGTTCGAAAGCCGAACTGATCGCACAGTTCAGATTGCGTGTGGCGTGATCGAAGGCCTAGATCCGCTCCCGGCTTAATTTTGTTGTCCCACATCGAAATAGAGGGGCTTCCATGACTCCTTTATATTCCCAGGACTCTGATCCATCACTCATATTACTCCCTCTCCCCTCTAGGTACCGCCCCATACTGGGTTCTTCTACGGGTGTGCTTCTGCACCCACCCACGCTGTCGCGCCGCCCCGCACGGTGGCACGCTTTGGTACTTGAATATTCACCTGTGTGTGCTGAGGTAAATCTATGCTTCCTATGTGCGCGACTTAGCATGCACCCTACGTGTGCACTGCCCCTGGGCCATTTCCAGGGGTTGTGGGTGAGATGCCCATCAAGGCTTTGAGGGTTACCTAAGAGGTGGACCTCAGCTAGGTGGGGTACTCACCTACCTTTTATCATAGTAAAATTTTATTTTTTTGTTAAATATAAAAATAGGTTTTCATATATATATATATAGGTTCAAACAAATATGAATCCTCTACAATAACTATATATTTTCCTTAGTTTTATAAATGCTAAAGTTTTAAAACACAAAGTGATAAATCAATGTTTAATACATCATTAAGAAAATATTATACTAGTATTATAAAAGTTAAATACATAGTTTTAGTTAAAACCTTGTTTTTTATACATCTAGGGATGAAAACATTTATAAAATCTTTTCAACACATTTGAAAAGTATTTGAAATCCATACCTCATTTTGAAATCATACTAAGTGTAGCTAAAATATTAAATCATTATCCTTTTTAAAGTTTATAAAAGAGTTTATATATTTAAAGTTATAATTTCAATGCATTCCTTAAATATTTTGGAAAACTAATTATACCTAGTTATTTTAAATTAATCCACTATAATGAACAACGGCTATAATTATAGCTGTTAGAAACTCAACGGTCTCCCAAGGGGAAAAGGTTGAATTGAGGCCTTATATAAACATGTATCAGGGTATTCCATGTTTTTGATGAAGATGGTGTTTATCATCCCACTGATTCTCAATACAGCTGGCATGGTTCTGGCTATGATGTTTTTTCATTTTGACTGACCCGAAGGATCTTTACTATTTACTGGGTCTCATTGTTGTGTTAGGTGGCCTTCCAGTAGCTCTGATAGGGATTTTAGTAGGTGTTTTTGGTTAGTTGGATTCTCTTAGTTTTGAAGCAATGTAATCAATTTAGTGTTTAATAATAATTCCATGTGTTTATTTTATATGTTTTGTTCAGATAACATGAAAATTAAACAGAATAAAACCATAATATTATTATTCCATGAGAAATAAGTTTTGGGCGTCATATAAAATACCTTGGAAAATAGATTACCAAATATTTAATTCATTTTTTCTAATGATTAAGGGTTATAATGTAAAGGTGGTCATTAAAATGGATTTTATAGGGGGTTTGGTGACTAAAGGAATCAATCATGCTTAAAAAATTAATTTTATAGCTTTGAATAAGAACCATGGAATTTTTTAGGTTTATAAATATTCCAAGACTCTTATTAAATGTGGTATTATAAAAAAATATGATAAATAAGCTCAAAATATCACATGGTAAGTGTGTAAAAAATTAGATGGTTGTTTCATGTAATGTACATTGATATAATGTTTAATCACATGAATTTAATTCCATAAAAATATAAAACAAATCACATTATCAATAATTTATATTCAATAATTTCAAAACTATTTAATCACTCAAAAATGGTTTTGGATGATCTCATATCTCACTAGATATGAGCACCTTTTTCATCTAGAAAAAGTTGGGATTGAACATTTTTAGCTTCATATTTAGCCCCTATTTGGCCCTTATCTTCTTCAAGCAGGTAACGGAAGTGTTTTTAGGAAATTGAATTTATGGTGGGATGTCACGTGTCACTATGGATTTGTGGTGGGGGATTCCAACCATGTTTATCATCAACTCTTGGGAGTTAGAGGAATTTCATCATTAACTGTGGTGAGTTGTGACTACATGGGAATGATAAAACTAATAAAAAAGTTGATAAAAATGAAATCTACATTTGTGGTTCAATGGAGCAATGTTTAAGCATCAATGAATGATGGGAATTAGTGGATACTAATGTATTAAGGAATGGAAAAAATGAACATTATTAGCATTAGGGTCCTCTCCCTTATTCACCATATTATATATATATTCTATAAACAATATAATGGTTATAATGGATATCACCTTATAAAAATTTCCAAAAAATGGAAAGGTATCATTACAAAATGAAATAGATATTAAGCATAATATTTTATTTTTTATATATTTTAAACATTCATAAAATAAAAATTAGAAAGAAATAATCAAGTCCTAAAATAAATTGAAATTTTCCAAACACTCAAATGTTACAATACCTCAATAAAGAACTCTAATATTAAAATATGGAATAATGAACACCTAATGTAATAAATAAATATGACTTGGTTATTATTCACCCAAGGGTAGTGGATTAGATATCTTATCTACTTTATATTGGTTTTTATTTAAATCCAATAATTAAAAAACATAATATGATGATTTATTCAAAGTAAAAAAAACATAAAAAGATAAAGAGAGAAGGGAAGATATTCTTGGGTAATATCCCCAATTGTGTGATATTATTTTAACTACCTGTAGCCAATGAGTTCTAGTATCCATCCCCAATAATAAGTAGGGTTGAGTTTTGGGGAATATGCTATTTTTACCACTTTTAAAGAGTGTACACTAGTTTTGGAGTACCCAATAGATAGAGCTCTTCAATAAAAATAATGAATGGATAGTAAATTATAGAAGGGGTGTAAATAAAATATAAGTGGTCTCTAAGTCAATTGTATCCTCTAATAGTTGTTATTGATTTTGTTATGGAGGTGGTTTCTTCACCAAGATTCTCAAGTTTTTTTCTTCTTATTAAACCATGTCTTGGGTGGTATCTTCTTTATTAACTAGGGATGGCTTTCGGGATTCTATTGTAAATGTATCAAAAGTGGAGTTAGTGAATAATTCTATTTGATTAAAATAAAAAAAAAAGATGATTTCTTATTTGATTCTAACCCCTTAAAATGGTATTCTTGTGTTATTTTTTCATCATGAACAACCACTAGGAACCCTTAATATTTAATTTATATGACCATATTCAACTAGATGGTGGAATTTTCTTTATCCCTTTTATTATTCAGGTCAATATATGACTTTTAAAGAACTAAAATATTAGTGTAAAGAGACTCAAAATATAATTCAAGTGGATAAATATTAAATAAAATTTAGTTCAAATAAATTTCAAATCATTTAATTATTTATTTTATGATATCTTTCTATATAGTAAATTTGTCTTGATGAATTTCTTACATGTGTGGAATATAAGGGTTTTCAAGTAAGATTTCCACCTCTAGGATGTATTCTTAAATAACGACCATTGGAAGTAGTTTCTCCTATTTTTTTATTGATATCCTTTCTCTATGCATGTTTAAATAATGGTGGTTATCATTTTCATCATCTTATTCAATTATCTTGTCTTAGAATGTTTTTATTTTAGTTATTGGTCTAGAAAAAAAGAACTTTTTGCTGAATTTTTAACTTACTATAGTGTTTATTTATCTTTAGTTTTGTAGAATCAATTATTTTTAAGTATATATTGAATTTGTCCATTATTATGGTAGTAATTATCCACCCATTCAGTATTGTACACCAATAGTTTATCCTCTTATGGCCTTAGGCTCCTAAGGTAAAGTGGAATTATTAACAATAAATTTTTTGTTCATGATTAAATATATGAACCCCTTAGTGATTTTATCTAGTTCCTTGAACTAGGAATAAAAATTATGATTCATTAAAAATAAATGGTCTCTAACTAAAATTTATCCCAGTTTGGTGAAAAAAATAATAGAATATAGAAACATAAAACAATGAAATGGAAAAGAAAATTGTATAATGATATGTAAATATTTTGAGTACAATATGTATCTCCCTAAAAATAGCACAAAGTTTATATAAGATAATTTTATAAGGATCTAATCAATTGAATTTTAATCACAATGTATAACCTAGTGGCTAAACTAGTTTGTCTCTAGGGGATCCTGACCAAACTCTTAATGTTCTTAAGTTATTTTCACTTATTAGTGTTATTGGTATTTTTAATATAATTAAAACACTATAAAATATAAATAATCTTTAACAACTAGAAAACAAAATGAATTGAAAATAAGAGAATAAATAAGAGCACAAATTTTATTAAGAAAGAATCACCCCTTGGGAAGATGCCTAAGAAAAATCTCACTGCCACTTAGAAACTCATCTCACTCTCACCCAATGTGTACTTCCCATGGTATAAACACACATCTATTCATCATTATTGTGTGATTTTTTAGTGCACTATAATCCTTCCAATCACATAATATACTATCCTCTTCTACTGGTAAGTGAATGGAGGAATCCTCAACTAAGATCACCCCTCACTCACCTCCCTGGTGTGAGACAACACTGATTAAAAATAATCATTATTTCTATCAAAGTGATAGAGGTAAAACATGACTAATTCAATAAAAAGTGGAATAAACTAGAATAATAAACATGGTTAAGATCTATTTTCACCTACCTGACTCTCCTAAACTCTTATTGATTACTAGTATAAAAATAATATGAGATAAGTCTGAATAATGACTTAAAGATCCACCACATCCTCCTTAGGTAAACTCATTTTTTTCCTTCATTAATAATGTAGGTATGAGATCAAAATACAGAGAAATTAAATCACAATATTTAAAATGAAACATCAAGAAGAATAAACAGTAAAATATAGAAAAATAATAAATATAAAATAAAAATGAATCTAAAATAATCCTATGAATGTGTGAGATGATAGGTTTATAATCATCAAAAATTAGAAATAAAAATATTTATATAAGAATAATAGGTTCTCTTCTTTATACCAATGAAAATCAGTTCATGCGATATAATATCCTAGATTTCTTCCATGGGGAATTTGCTAATAGTTGTGATTTCTCCATGTATTATCAAACTCAAATATTATGTGGTTTTAAATTCCTCTATGATCATACCATAATATCTAGACAAATCTATTTATGGATGTAATAATTAAGGAATATTCTTGTGGTAATTTCTTAATTTGGGAGACAAGGTAATTTGGAATTTTCATTTTGTCTAAGTCCAATAGCATTTTTGAATTCAGGTTTAATCTTACATGGGAATCAACACTCTAAGTTTAATCTGATGTGGTTTTTATTATATCAGTCACTGAGGATGAAATGTAATGTATGTATCCATTTGGATTTTCTCTTACATAGTTCTTTCCCAAGGTTATTCACTTTAACATAATGGTTCCCATGGAAATACTACCCTTATTTGGTGAATTGGTCATTAAAATTAATCTAATTTAGTGTTTAATCATAGAGGTTTACTCTCATGAGGGGGAGATAAGATGTATTGGATTCATTACTCTTATTTATCTTTCTTTAGTCTAAGTTATTCTGAAGTTACCCTTGTAATCTCGTGATGGAACTCTTAGTATTTCTTTCCCACAGGTGTTAATTCAATGTATCCATTTAACCATGGATGATAGTTTAATCACACACAACATTTCCTAGGTCATGTTATTCTTAAACTAGCTTCAAAAATCCCCATTTAATCCACATATCCACCTAGAAACCATTTTAATAATACATAGTTGTACTAGTTATTTCCTTTCTCTTATAGATCCATAATAATAGACAGATTCAATATAAGCTTTTGTTATAATAACTCCTAAATTAATAAGCCAATATAAATGATATTTTTAATCAATTTTCACTTTAATATTGATATAAATGATTTTAAACAAAAATGTATTGTATTCCCATGATTTATAATAATTATTGGGTTTATCTACACTGATTATTAAGAATAAAAATGGGAAATTTTGGTTATAATATTTGATCATATTATCCTTCTTCCATTTTCTGTGTAGCTAATTATAGAATTATTATTTCCATTTAACATTCAAGATTATATCAAACTAATGTTTTCCATTAGTATAAGTGTATATTAAAGTGTCTGATGGTTTCCACTATTTCATTTAAGTGTTCCTTCCTTTTAAATATATTCTGGTTATGATTTTATGATTTTTGATGGAGAAATATTGGATTATGGATGTGATATAGAAGGTAAGGTTATATTAAGGATTTTTGTAAGTTTTTATGGTCTTTTGAATGTTGTTTTCAGGGTTTCCTTTTGAATATAACCAAATATTTATTTCTCGTTTATTTATCTTCCAAAATTAAGGGCCTTCTATAAGTTATTTTTGTTGAATATAAGAATTAAGGTCCTTATTTAGTTGAACATTAGATACAATTTGTATTTTTGTATGGTCATGAATGTATTCTTTACTTTGTAATATTTTTTACAATTACAATTCTCATCATTTTAATTTTGGATGTGTGGGTTTTTGAAGTATTTAATTGTATGTTTGGTTTTAGATTTTTTGTGGAATAATATTATAGCGTAGATTCTATAAGATTTGATAAAAAGGTTTAGTTAAAAAAATTCTTCTTTTTCTTATCTTGTACATAATCAGAGAGTCCTTATGTAATTTTTATGGATGGTTGGTATAAATTAGTTTGGAGGCTCAATTTATAGTAGGATTAGAAAATGAAATCCATTTTTTATTTCTTTATATTTATTTATTAAATTCAAAATTTATGGATCTACACATTGAAAATGATGTCTACCCAATAATAGTAGTTCCATAGGATTATTTTCTGAGGATGGTGATACTTCTTATTTGTTCTATAAGGTGAGGATTTTAGGTAGATGTGATTCATGATTATATTTCATGAGGATTATTATTGTTGGAAATTATGAAATTTGAATGTGTATTCTAAATATTGGTTCCATAACATGCATTATGGGTGGTGTATCTTAGTAGTGTAGTCTAAAGTATGGTATAATAGATGGTTTTATTTCTTCTTTATATTTTGAAATGATTCCTTATGATGTTGTTTTCCCATGATATGTTGTTATCTTATTTTATCACAAGGGTTTCATTAATTCATAGATGGGTGTAAGTGTAATGGTTTGGTATAATTTTATGAGATCTGGATGGACTTATTAACATTGGATTCTAGAAATATAGAGAGATGTGTGTTATGGTGAACTCTGTTGATATCCATTAGCATGGTGATGAATGATAGGGATTGTGGGTTTTTTTTACTTCTATTATATGTTATATGTCATGATTGATTGAGTGGAGTTATTTAAAACATTAATCATAACAAAATTATGTAATGTATAGTTGTGTCCCCATATATAAGTGGTGCTTGACTATTTTATGGCCAACTATGTTGGTATTTCACTTCACCTCACTATTAGATATGAACTTATTACTATAAGCATGATATTAATATAATAATTCTAATAGTGGTTCAATGGCATGAAATGTGTCATTGGGGGAAAGTGACTAGTGTTTTTTGGAGCTATATATATTCAATATACCCTGGGGATTTGGGTAGCATGCTTATGGTTCACTATAGAGTACGTTAAGAGGTTATATATATTACTCTAAATTTGGATGGTTTTCTTGTTTGTCTTTTAAAATATCTAATTCGTTGGCATATTGTGATCAAATTGGTATTATTATAGGATTTAGTAGGAAAAAAATATTTTTATACTCATCCAAGCCTCTTATATCTATTTTTCTAATATTCAGAACCATATTGGTTGTGACGATGAGTAGTGTAAACATAGATGTGGTCTCTACCAGTTATAAGATATTAATAGGTGTATGCTTTTGAATAGGTAATTTGGGTTTTTTTTAATTCCCATTTTTTGTGTCTTTTTATGTTATATTTTCTCAGTATCAGTGTTTTTATATTTTTATGGTTATATAACATTCATGCATATCTATATATGAAATTTACATTTGAGTTTTTAATACTTGGTATATTTTACTTAATTGTTTCATATTTTACATATAAATCATAGTTATGAGAGAAATTCCCCCCAATTTGTTTGATTTATAACAATGGGTTTCAATTATATCCCCTATGTATTTTGGGATTATGTATAATGTGGTTTTTCTAGATATATTTTCCCAGTAGTAGTTGAGGAATACTATTATGGTTTTATGAAATTTATATATTGATATACTTGAATTTTTTTGTTGTTTTCATTACATAGTATATTTTAACTAATTATTCTTTACTTTATATCTTGATCCATAGTTATAAGGAAAATATTTTCCATATGTATGTAAATTATACCCTTGGTTTTCAATAGCATCCCCTAGCTTATTAGAGGTGGGATTAGGTTATTGACCACAATTATATTTTAGACTATTGAGGGGTATCAATAGTGTTTGGTCATTAAATTAAAAACATTATCTAATCCATTGAATCAAATTTTGTTGTGGTTTAAATAGTTATTGAAAATTTAAATTTTTATTTCAATGAAAAAAAATTTAAGGAGAAAGTGGAGCCCAATAAAATTCAACACAACAACAAAATTCAAACCACCTAAGAGATTACTAGGACATTGCATAAAAATTTAAAATAGATATAATCATTTACCCAATATAATCTCTATTCAATGTTGTTTACCACCATGTATTTATCATCCTTGATGATATACTTAAAATGATAGGACATCTTGTCCTAAGTTATAATATACTCCTACAAGATTGTTTTCCCCTCATTGAGTTTGAGTATAAAAATATAATCTTATTTTTTATCTAAAAATATTTCTCTTCATTTAGATCTACTCAAAGAGTTGTTTGGAAAATAATATTATAATCCTATATTAATACATTGATAGAGAAAGAATCCTCCAACTTCTCTTTTTAATAGTTTAGGAGAGGATCCAAGGAAATTCCTTTGATGACTCCCTCATTCCCTACACCCTTTAGAGCCCTATCAATTGGATATACTTCCAGCATCTAATCTAGATCATATTTCCTATCATATTTAGCTTCCTCAACCTCTTAAAAATTAGAGTTTTCTTTATCCTCGTGAATTTAATTCTCATGAACTAAACCTACTTTAGGTGATAATGTAGTTATCCTTACCACTACCTTGGTATTATTTGGTTTAACAGACAATTTTGGTGGCCATGGGTTTTTATAAATGTGAGTAATCCTTGTGTTGTCTTGTTCTTTCCCTTTTGATAACTGGATAATTTCCTAAATCAATTATGCTTTTATTCATGTTCCTCAAACCAAAACCAAAGGGAACTACCGTGTGATGATACTTCTCACAAATTGAAGAAGATTGGGAGTTTACTTCTTTATCACCTGGCCCTAGTTCTACTTGGATTTTAGAACTGTACTACTTCATTTTACACTAAGGAAGGATATTATTTCACCCATTAGGATCGATATAACCCTTTACATTTTCTTTAAAGGGGTTGAAATGGTTTTGGGAATCAATTAAGTCAGAGGATTTGACAACTTGGAAGACGTATACATTGAATAATCTCTTGTATCCCAACCATAAAAATTATAGGGACTCCATTATATATAATTTATTTCTACAATAGAGTCTTTAATAATACTAAAAACACCCACATAGACCATTTAAATCTATTCTAATTATAAATTAATCATGTTACCTTCGTATCTAGTTCCAAATACAGTGGATAGACAAACACCAATATCAAATTTCTATCCTTGAAAAACCATCTCTATAAAAAAATTGATCATAGGTTAAAACAATAGTGGAGGATCTTAGACTAACCTCTCCCAAAACTAACACAATATTATTTAAATTTTCCAAGTCACACCCCAACCCATCAATAATGACTACAACCCTCGATTCTGGTTTTAGAGACCTCGCCTCCATCCAATAAGAATCACCTAGTGAAATTTATTTAAGCATTGTTTTTAAACAATTTATAAATTATAACTCATTTCATTAATGAATATAAAAAATTATAATAAAAATATTATATCATAGACAATAATATATCTTATATAATTTCTAATGAAATACAAAAATCTATATCAGTATTATAAAAATTTATCAACATGAGGAAAAGTTGATGGCTAGAAATACTCAAGGATTATGATTTCCCAATAAAATACCACCTTGGGAAGACAAATAAGGTGGTTGATATGTTGATTAACAAATTTCATAGTGTTTTAACTAAAATGAGGATTCTCAATGATCCTATATTCATGGATTTAGTAATATTGGATATGGTAATCATTGACTAAGGGAAAACATCACATCTATTAAAAATGATTACTAAACCTTCCTTATCATAGAAAAAAAGTACCCAGTATAATGATAAGAATATTAAAAAGAAAATTGAATCCATGAATTATGTGAATTTTTAGACATCATCTATGAAAATTGTATTTTTAAATTTAAAAATAGGCTATGTGTTTCATATGTGCCTGAGATGAAAAGATAATTATTAGATGAAGATCACAAATAAAATTTATGTATACACCCTGATAGCATGAAAATTTATCATGACTTCAAGGAATTTTTTTTTGAATAATATGAAATGGAAAATTTGAGTTTGCATATCAATATTCTTGGTGTTTCAATAGGAAAAGGTTGGGAGAAAACATCTTAAAGTAGTCATGTAACCTCTAACTATTCTAGTGTGTAAATGGGATGATATTACTATAGAAATTTTCACTATAATTCCTATGACTCCTGAAATGAATAATTCAATATGGGTTATTGTTTATCACCCTACCAATTTTTCACATTTACTCACAATAAGGTAATATCTAGCTCTGGAGAACATCATGTGGCTCTATATTAATGATGTTTTGAGACTTCATGGTGTAACTCATATGTTTGTAACTTATCAAGATCATCAGTTTACATTGAAATTTGCATAGTCTGAATAAGTCTCTTAGCACCAATATACATTTGAAAACCCCCTATAATCTTCAAACTAATGGGAAGTATTAATGGAATATTAAGATATTGGAAGATATGTTTGGGTTGTGTTCACTTAAATTTCAATGAATGGGGGATCTGTATTTACCTTTGGTGGAACACTCATACAATAATAGATTCCATTAAATTATTCAAATGGAACCATATTAGGAATTGTATATAAAGTGGATTCATACTCTAACTTGATGGGATGTAGTTGGTTAAATGATTCTCGTAGGCCCAGATCTCTTTGAGTAGACAATGATAAAATTGAATATTATTTAGAATTACTTTAATATAGCTCAATGTAGAAAAAAAATTATACTGATAACTGAAGGAAATATTTAGAATTTAAAGTGGTAGATAATATTTTGTTGTATCTCCAAGGAAAGGTGTTATAAGATTCTTTAAAAAAGGTAAACTAAGTCCTAGTTACATCATACCATTTAAAATTTTGGAAATAATTGGATATGTGGATTACTATATGGAAATTACTTCAAGCCTCTCTAAAGATCATGATGTCTTCCATATCTCTTTATTGAGGATGAACATTCTAGGCCTAACAAATTTTCTCACTTATGGGGAAATAGAAATAGAACCTAATCTATCTTACTCTGATGAGCCAATCAAGATTCTTGACACTAAAGTAGAAGTGTTAAGGAATCATATGAATTATCTCATAAATGTAATTTTGATAAATCATAAGATAAAAGAGGTGATATTGGAACCTAAAGAATTTATAATGAATAAATACACATATTTGTTCATGATTTGATATTCTAGAAATTTTTAGGATGAAATTTTTTAAGGAGCAATAAATTTAAAACTTGAGAATCATTTGTAGTAAAATTTTCTATCTATAGAATCAATAACACAATAGACAAAGATTTATTTATGAATGTGATTTAAATAAAATTTTATAAATTTTATAAATTTTATAAATTTAATTTGATGAAATTAATTACATTTTTTATTCATCATCAAAATAATTATACTGGGGTTAATTTTTGATATTTTTCAAAAATAGTTTATTTTTGGGTGAATTTTGAAAAGTGTTGATTTTACAAAACAAAATGTTACTTAATGACATTATAATGATATAATAATAACATGAAATATTATGAAATATTTTTTATAGAAAAAATATATATTTAATATGTGATATAATGCATATAAAAATATGGTGTTGAGCTTAGAAATAAATGCTCAGAATTTTGGAAATCTATGTCATGTTTTTTATTCAAATTAATACTATTTTTAGTCATTCTATTTTAATCAAATATACAAAAGGTTTCTTTATTATTTATTTTTAAATAAAAATATGTATCCTTTTTAAAATATAATCCAATTATTTTTCATTTTGATCAAAATTATACTTTATTTTTCTTAAAATTATTTTTATTCTTAAAACA
The DNA here is from genome assembly GCA_963277665.1 of Viscum album. Taxonomy (NCBI): domain Eukaryota; kingdom Viridiplantae; phylum Streptophyta; class Magnoliopsida; order Santalales; family Viscaceae; genus Viscum; species Viscum album. The sequence goes on from OY728131.1 coordinate 125,194,760, forward strand.
ATCTTTTTTCAACAAACATTTTCCTACAAACATTTTTCATTGTAATTTTTATACTTATATTAAAATTAATTTCTGACACATATACAGACTAAATATTTTGATATATTTTAAATAAAAATAATAAATATTTAGTGATATTTTTAACGTAATTTTTTATTATCATGAATATTAAAAAATGTAAGAAAATTTACCATGGTGAAGGATAAAATGGGTTTTTTAGGGAGTTAAACTAAGAGATAAGGGTAAAAATGACACGTAAACTTGTCAAAATATTATTTTTTAAATATATTTATAAATTATATTATATTTAAATATATTTCCTAGCCATTTGGTACCACTTTCACAAGAAAATGACTTTATATTATTTAAATATTTTAAGTAATTTCATGTGTGTGTATCCCTTCACTTCTAAAAGGAAACTTTGTATTATTCCTTATTAAAACAATTTAGAACCATAATTTAGAGAATCCCTACCCAAAAATATTCTTATTTCTCTTCCTTTAATTCTTTAACTTATAGTCTTCTCCTATGACCACCCTATGAAGGCTTAATGTCTAAGCCAAAGGAGCCACTCAAAGAAGAGGTAATCATCTTTACCTACCCTTTCAAAGTTTATTTCTTTTTATACATCCTATAAATATATTGCACCAATCATAAAATAATGGATCCTATATAATAAATATATTTATATGGTTTTATTATTGTTTTACAACCATTTTATACCTCCTTTACATCCAATGAAAATTGAAAACATTACTCTTGTGTACATACAACCTATCATCTCCACATAGCGGTGTAGTTATATTTTCACCACCAATTTACTTAGAAGGTAATAAAGATGTTAATAATGAATATATATTATATTTATAATATAATTATGATTCTTTAAATATAAGATATCATCTACCTTATTACCCTTCCACCAGTTAAAAATGATAATGTCGTTCGTGCATATGTGTGAACTACAACCTTCAAGAAGCGATGTTATTTATTTTTCAATATACTACTTGTATAGAATATTATAAAATTGTATATAATGAATATATATAATAATTATTTCTAGAATAATCTTATTTAAATTTTATATTCATATTATAATGTAACATGTTCTTACATATTCTGTCTTTAAAACACACTCTTGTTTAGGTCAATTTTACCACTTGTATGAGTGATATTATAATGTTTGTAAAATGAATGATTAAGGAATATTGAATAATGGTGAAATTATATAATAATAATATATACATGAAATTATCAAAATTTTAGATATGGTGGGACCATGATCAAAGTGAAAGGACCATAACTACTGAACCAAAACATGCACGAAAAACAAAACAGTTATCAACCGAGATAATTATTTTAATAAATAATTTGAAATAAATGTGTGATAAAATTTTATTAGTAGATCATATATAATATTAAAAGTATGAATATGTTTGTATAATGTATTTATAATAAATTTAATCTTATTATAAAGGAGGATAAAATCACTTACAAGGTATGATGAAAATGAGCTAAGAGTTTTACATTACAATCTCACTTTTTATAGGCATTGTTTATGGTTAAATTTTTTATGATGAAATTATATGATCTATCTACCAAAAATATTATATCTTTTCTTATCCTATCATTATTTCTATAAATTAATTTTTTTATTTTATTTTTCACTCTCTAAGAAGACAAAAGTCCTCGTGAATATTTTTAATGAAAACTGACTTTGTTTTTCAATTTGGTTAGGAATATTTTTCTTTAATGTACATATTTTTTAAAAAAAAAATAATGTTTTTAATATTCCAAAATTTTTATTAATGTCATTTTACCCAATTTTTAATTTCTACAAAATGTTTCAAAATTAATCTTCTTATAATTTTTTAAATGGGGTACTTTTTACTAGAGGTGTGAACATAATATTTATTTTAATGTTTACCATACAAATGAATTTTCTCATAATAATGAATATTATTTTCTTTGAATATTTATTTACATTTTTCAATGGTTATTTTCAAATAAAAAATTTTCCTAATATTCTAGAAATTTTTATTTAAAATAATTTATTTTAAAAACAAAAAGGGTATTTTACTCAAGAAAAGTTATAATGATCATTTAAAAGTATTTTTATCTATGTAAACATCCATTTATGAAACTTATGATTTACTGGGGATATAATATAATTATGACATCCACCATTTTCTCTATAATCGTGTTTTCTAATTATTTTTTGGGGAAAATATTAAAATTTCATATTTTAGTTTTTTGATATGGATGTTTATGTTAATTATGTATTTCATTATTATTCATTCCTTTCATATGAGAAATTAATTGGACTTATTTAGTGATGAACTAGGACCATTATTTCCCATTGATGAATTTGTAGGTCTCATGATACTAACTAATTTTGTTATTTTTCATACGCCTTACCTATTTACGTATAATTTCTTGGAAGGACTTTGTGGTAAGATTATAATGTATGACATTGTGTATTCTATAAATATCAACATAGTTTTTATTATCCATTTTATTATTCATGTTTTTTATCATATATGGTTTTAGTCTCATTTTTATGATATTATTTATATGGAATATTTTATTATTGTTTATCTTAGTCATATTATTAATTAATTATTTATATTATGATAGCATCTATTCTACACTTTCCCTTACTGATCATCTATGATCACCCATTATTATTTTTTTATTTCCTTATATTACCAAAAATGGATTTATGAATGAATTTAGGGATTTATTAAAATAAATGATAATGTTTTCACTATAATATTTGGTTTTATTTCATGTTTTCAAATTTAATGTGAGAATCCTATATGTTTATATTCACTAAATAATAATAAATTAATAAATCCTTTGGGATTTGATCTCTTATATCTTGCACCAATATAGTAAAATAACAATGGGATTCGGGTTACTAGAGTTGGGGTGTTACACATAAAAAGCATCAAAAGGGTCAATAATGATTGATTCCTAGTAAAAAAATTGTATGAAAATTAAACCAACAACAAATACCTCTCCCACAAACCCTATAATTCAAGATATCAAACTTGAAGCATATCCTCAAAAATCTAGATAGCTCACTCAGACTAACCATCCATCTATGGGAGATAAGTCTTGCTCAACTTAAATTGGGTTCCCATGGATTCCAGGATACTCTTCCAATATGAAGTAGTAAAATGGGTATCCAAGTTGAAAACTATCATTGATAGAACTCCATGAAGCCTAGAAATTTCTTGGAAAAACATGTCCCCAATCTCCTCTACATTTGTTATCTTCCTAATGGGAATAAAATTGGATAACATAGTTAATAAATCTATTATCACTAAAATAGTGTCTTTCCCACTAGGATTAAAAGTCAAATTGATCACAAAATCTTTGGATATAATCTCCCAATTCCATATTGGGATGGAAGAAGGATAAAAAAACCTAACTAACCTCTAATTCTCAGAATTAATCCTCTGGTAGTTAAAAAAATATGATATAAATTCTATAATTGATTATCTCATCCCATACCACTAGTATTGAATCACACAGTAATAATTATCTTAGTATCCCCTAGTGAACAGAACTACTAGAATAATTCCCCTCATGTATCACCACTTAGATCAATGTTAAGGGATCTACTACCCAATTTCTAATGAACAGGGTACCTTCAGGTGACCAAGACCAATCACCATAGGTCTCCCAACCATTTCAAACTCCACTAATCTATTGTAATATAGGGTATGATACCTTCTCATAAAAAAATCAATCAATGAGAGTGTTAGTGACCTAAACTCTGGTAAAAACACCTTATCTCTATCCTCACAAACCTCCAAAATTGGATTTGAAAACAAACCCATCAAAATTCTCTCATCCATTTATTCTTTAACTACCTAGATTGAAAACATTTTTCTCAAGATATTGGAGACCACATTCCCATTATCAAGGGTATATGTGGTATCAAAATCAAAGGTCTAAAGATACTATACTCAGCATCTCTTCCTGATTTTCATGTCCCTCTTGGTGAAGATATAATTCAAGATCTTATTATCTAACTAAATTGTAAACCACCCCCTAAAAAGGTAATTATGACATGTATTTAATACATGCATCATAATTTCTAAATATAGGTTGTGTTTGGGGTAAGACCACACATGTAGGAGTAGCTGATGAATGATATAGGCCACCACATGATCATCCTACATCAACACACACCCCAACCCCATAAATGATTCATCGTAATAGATTATTTATCCCTCTTTAGGATTAGAATGAAATATGATTGAATAAAATTTTAGACAAACATAAAACACCTCAAAATAATTTCAAAACTTCTCACTCCAATCAAAAATCACCCCTTTTCAATTCAATTTTTTCATGGGAGAATCTAGACCAGATAAGTCCTGTGAAAAACTCCTATATTACCCATCCAATCTAAAAAAATCTATGTATCTCAAACATGTTTGTGGGAAAATCATAATACATGACCACTTAGATATTTTTAGGATCTAATAAAATCCCTCTATCTAAAATCAAATGCCCAAAAAATTTACCTCTTGGATCAAGAACTAGAATTTGGAAAACATATTATATAGGAAATTATCTATTAAAGTTATGGTTCTCCTCCATCTTGGAATACACCAAGATGAAATCTACAAAAGAAATTATGAAGGATTCCAAAAAGTGATGAAATATTTGGTTCATAAAATACATAAATACCTTAGGAACATTGGAAAGGTGAAATGGAATAATTGGATATTTGAAGCACCCATACTAGCTCTTTAAGGTTATCATAGGAATACCCTCCTCTCAACACACAAGTGATGCTCCCCTGACCTTATATCAATTTTGGAAAACCACTGGTCTCCCATAATTTGATCTTAAATATCATTGATTTGTAGACACTGTAATTTGTTCTTAACAGCTAGTTGGTTTAACTTATGATATTCTATGAAAAGTCAGAGACTCCAATCTACCTTCTTTACAAAAAAAATAATTGGGGATGTTGATGATGACATGCTAGGATTAATAAATCCCTTACATTCAAGGTCCTCCAATAGAATCATTAACTCTTTCAACTAGGTAGGAGTCATATGGTATGACGGTATGTGTTTCGCCCCAAACTCTCACTCACTAATTTTGTCCTCATTAACATAAATGTTAAGTACTATTTTGATACCAACTATAGATTCTTGAACATAACTATCAAATAGTTTCATGACATAAAATAAATATTGAATGAAATATATTCCCAAGATCATTTTGGTTTATTACTTTAGATAGTTATTAAAAAATATATACTTACAAGATCTCTGTCTTTCTCAAATAATGAATATTTTTTACCACTATATATGAAACTTTTTAATTTATAATAAGTCTTTATCATCTCCTAAAAATTCCCCATACAATATATCATGTTTGACATAACATATGTAATACTTTTCTTCAAAATACAAGGAAGTAGAAAGATAAGAAGGGTTATGATCAAACACTCAGTAAGGGTAAACATAAGTGATGATAATCAAAGATCATAAGTGAGAACAATATGAGAAAAAATATAATGGTGGGAATAGATAATAAAGAATAATTTCATAATAAACTAAAACTAACATCACAATATAACCATGTATATAAATTAAAATAATAGATCACATGGATTACAACTGTAATGGCCCAGACCTCTCCGGTCCATTACTTTGTGAAAATTTAGTGTTGGAGGTGTTCCAGGAGGTCAAGGTGACTTATCCCCAACACTTTTCCAAGTTTCTAGTTCTGTGAACAGTGTTTCCAGTTTTATAAACAGTATCGGTATGTGAACAATGTTTCTATCGGTGAGGTTCTATCGGTGACCTTCTATCGGTAGACTTGAATAGTGTTTTTATCGGTGAGGTTCTATCAGTGACCTTCTATCAGTAGACTTGAAAATTTTTTCTATCGGTGACCTTCTATCGGTAGACATGAACTGTGTTTCTATCGGTGAGCTTCTAACGGTGACCTTCTATCGGTAGACTTTAACAGTGTTTCTATCGGTGAGATTCTATCGGTGATTTTATATCAGTAGACTTGTACAGTGTTTCCAGATCGGTAGACTTCCCTTTTCCAAATTTTGAGTATGTGAACAGTGTTTCTAGCTTCCTAGAGTTTTTCCCCTTTTGATGTTTCCTTTAACATAAAATACATTTAAAGCCTTATTTTTAAGGACTCTTAAGCCGATTAAAAGTCCATAAATCCTATATTAATTATCCCTATAGCTCGGGATGTTTTTACTTGGTCAAAACCGCATGGGTTAATGCGATCCATTTTTAATGGAGAATTAACTGGATCTTAAACCGTCGCCTCATTAAATCCTCAAAAAAGAATGAGATATCATTCTCCCTTGTTCTTCCTCTTTGTTATCGGCTATGAGATGCTAGAACCTTTCAATCATTCCCATAGGAGTTTCACAATCAAACCCTACTCCTCCGATTGGTTCCGCTCTATTTTGGATTCAACCGAGCTGTGTCGGTCAATATTTCATATAAGGTATGTTTTATCGTCGTTCCTTTGGGGATCATATTATCTTGTTTCTCCCTTCCATATTATACCATGTAATCTCCAAGATTCTAATGGGTTTTTTTCTTAGGGTTGGTTGGTGTTGTCGTACCGTGGCATCCTCCGGTGGATGCAGTTGTCGCGAGAGGAGGATTGTGACCCGTTGTGTGGATAAAGGACATCAATAATTATTGAGGTAGGGGATTCGTGGATTCTCTTTTCATTTACGTGTAACTATATCATTATCATGTTTAAGCCCTTTGGATCACAATTAAATTGACCTAATTAAATATTTGAACCGGATAAAGAAATTTTTGTCGCTCGTATATTACTACCTCATGTTTTGCTAGATAGTGTGATATCTATGCTTGCTTCGCTTAGCTGTTTGTTATTAATGGAAATTGATAAAGAACGTAAAGATGAAATTAATTGATAATTAATTGGCTAAAGATAAAGAGGCGTGTAAATGAATCTGGTTGTTTCCATTGTTTTAGTTGTTCTAAATTTGATGTTAATCAGATTGGAATAGTAAGCATGTTAAATCTTTTGTGATAGCTTACTGATTAGGTTTCCCAGAATTGGAACTTACAAATTGAATCTATTAATTCAATAGGGATTAAAGAACTGGTTGGTTGAGAAAATTTAATGCCTAGTAGGGTTCTTAGTTACCCTCTTGTTCATAAGGCCAAGTGCCTTGTGCTTTAGAGCCAAGAGTGCTCATTTTGTATGAAGGTTGGATGCCTTGTTAAAGGGCCAAGAGCCCATTTGATGTGATGTTTGTTTTCCTGCTACTTGTGCTGTGATGTGAGCCTGGATGGCTGTTGTGATATGTGGAGGCAGGGAGGCCTTGTGGTTATGTCAGCGGATGACACCTAGAGTGGCGAGATGCATCAGTTTATGCATGTGGGTGTCAGGGAGGACACCAGGGATGGTGGAATGGGATGGATGTGGTTGTTGGATGTTTGGTGGTTTGATTGGTTGTTTATCTGGTTTACTTTTCCCCACTTCTCAAGGAAGCTGTTTTTGCTTACCCTTCTTCCGAAAGAGGTGAAGACACGTGGGGTATGCCACGTGCTTTCCATGTTTAGCCTCTCGAGGGAGAATGGGTCTATGCTCTTTCTATAGGCGGCAAAGACTCGACGGGTAGTATAACTACTCACCGTGTTGATCCCCCTTGTGTTTATTAGCATAGGTTGTTTTTCTAGAATGCCTGGGAATGTGGGAAGGTAATTCTGTAATGAATAATTGAATAAATTATGTTAACTCATGGGGTTGGAGTTTCTGTAACATAATGACAAGGTTTTAATTTGGAAGGTACAGTGGATATTAGGTGTGATGCTAATGAAGTTTAATGTTAAATTGTTCATGGTTAATTATTGTTTAAATAATTAATTAACGTACAGTGGAATTGATAAAAAGGGAATGAAGTAATCTAATAAACCTCTTCAAATGGTTGTGTGCTTATAGGATACCTTGTCTTAGATGTAGCAGCCCGGAGTCTGAGAGACGTTAGCTGCAGTTCTTTCTAAGACTAGGTAATGCCCATAGTTTGGTTGTGAAATATAATATATTCTATACTTTTTGTGTTTCTATACGCTACTCCACCCTGTCAGTAAGGGCAACTGACACCCCAGGGATTCTGAGCCCTGGGGGGTGTTTTCCCCAACATTCAGGTGGGAGGACGAATGGATGACTACCCCCTTTGGCCCCGCTCTCTTCTCTTGGTAGATACATGTTCCAACGGGCACAACGGTTAGTTTCCCCATATATGTGTGTAGAGGGATGTAATGGCTTGTGGTTATTTCACACACATATATTCTGGATATAGTATCCTATGGACTACTATAGGTGTAACGTGTATAGGCTGTGATGGCTTGAGGATCCCTACTCGGTGTATGGGATATAATGGCTTGAGGTATATTACCTGATGTATGATACATGTTATGCGGGCTTTGGTGGCTCCCAGAACTTACCTGGTTACTTTTGGTTGTGAGGATGGTGTGGTGCTTTGCCCAGGTGTCTGCGGGCAAGCCTTTGTGGTGTACGAGGTGTAGATTGTGGAGCTTAGCCCAGGTGTCTGCAGGCAAGCCTTTGGAGAGAGATGCATAGGAAGTATGTCGTTGGGGAAAAGCGGAAAACCAGTGGGGAAGTAGTAGCGGGGTACCCTTTATATTCTTTACTATATGCTATATTCTTGTATGCGTTACTTGGTGAGAGTAGCCATGGTGAGGTTGGGAACTTAGTATACATGTTTAGGTGACGAGTTAGTTTCACTTGTTGTTCACTGTGCTTTAGCATCCTTTATTTACTTTTGCACAAGAGGCTTTGGGGAGGATCCTACTGAGTATACTATTATACTCACCCAACGTATATATAAACTATTTTTCAGGTCACTTGGAGCAGGTTGGATATCAAGCTAGTTACTACTAGCTTGTGGTTGCAGGAGCTGTTCGCGCTTGTGGTCGCTGCTATTTTCCCCTTCTTTTGGGTACTTGTAGTTTTCCCCTTTCAGTTGTAGTACTTTTTCATGGAATTTAATATATGTACTTGTTTTCATTTTATATTTCAGTTTTGAGTTGCAGTTGGTTGGTGTCTATCTTATCTCTCTCTTCTGCATGTGTTCTCTTAGAGGGTAATGCCTCCCATTTGTGTGTTTATTATACCCTCGGTGCTAGTTGCCAACCCAGGGCCTACTGGAGGCAGGACTCAGGGGTCATTATCTCTCTTCTCACATTTCCGGCCCAGGAGGGGTACACTTTGTGGGGAGGGGGTCATGATAGAGTGGTATCAGAGGTCTGGTTGAGGGATAGGATGGAGTTTATAGTTAGGCACATGTGAGGTTGCATGGGTTGGTAGGGCAACGGTGTCATTCATGTTTAGCAAGTGAGGTAAACACTAGAGACCGACTGAGACATATGCGTTTAGGGCCCCCTATGATCTGACGTATAGACCTTTAAGTTTACAGTGGCTACTAAACAAGGTGATACTAGTTACAGGGTAGAGACCTAGGAAAGGATCATGCATCATTCTTCTTTGTGCCTGTGTTTGAATGGGTAGACCTTGGGATAGTTTAAGCTAAAATGAATGAAAGAAAACAATAAATTAATTAATGTTGAGTCTTCCATATTCCAGACATAGGAGCTCTAACAGTTGTTATTTTACAGGTATGGCTCCAGGTCGACGTCCTCATCAGGTTTGCACAGAAGATATCCAGCAGTTTGTTCTAGAAGATCATCGTTGGGTAGAGGTTGACGACGACGACACTTGGAGGAAGACACTCCGAGAGTTTCAGCGCTAGAGTCTGTAGAAGTACGAGGGCTCCGTTTCAGATGCAGTAACGGAAGACTGGTTGGAGGAGGTCGAGATAGGATTCAGTTCGATTTGTGCTCAGAAGGAACACTGGGTGTCCTTGGTTATGACGATGCAGTGTGGAGCAGTGAGGTAGTGGTGGTTCTTTTTCCTCAGGGATCCTGAGGAGTCAGTGATCTCATGGGAGGAGTTTCGAGACAGTTTTAGAGTTGAGTTTCTTTCATCAACTGCGAAGGCGTCCAGTCACCAAAAGCTTCTTACCCTTCGACAGGGGAGCTCCAGTGTTCAAGAGTTTGGAATCTGTTTCAGGAACCTTCTACGATATGCTTTAGACCTGTTACCAGATGAGGAGTCAAGGGAGAGGCATTTCGAGGAGGCTTTGTGTCCATAGATCTAGTGTCAGGTCACCCCATTTATGCTGAAGACATATCTTGAGGTGCTGGCGAGGGCAGAGGTTGTTGAGAGGACTCTGGATAGGATCGGATCGTTACGAGAGGGGAATCATCATGATTCCTCATGAAGCACAGATGTGGTCCAGGGATCCCGGTTTTCAGGGCAGAAGAGTTTTTGTTCACCTGGGGGTAGGTCCCAGCCCTTCCCATCTCGTTTATCCGGAGTCAGCAACTCTCAAGTCTATGCCAAGGGATCAGGCGCTTGTTTTTATTGTGGTGTTCATGGTCATCAGCAGAGAGAGTGCCCGACTTTTCAGAGCAGTCATCGTGCACCGGGTCCTCCGCTCCAGGTTCCTTCGTTGAGGCAGTTCCAGTAGAGGCAATAGCAGTAGGTTGCACCAGCTTTAGATCACTAGAGGGTAGATGGGGCAGGCAGAGGACAGCCCCATGACGCTCCTTGTCCTTAGAGAGCAGAGTGTGGTCGTGGTGGTGGTCGTCATCAGGGTCATAGAGGCCGTGAATGAGGTCTTGGTCAGCTTCATTCTCTAGCGTTTCCAGCTCCAGGCGAGCCAGATGTCGTTCGAGGTACCCTTTGATTGTTTTCTACCTTGTTGTATGCCTTTTTTGATTCAGGAGCGGCACACTCCTTCATATCACCTACCCTTCTCCATGCTTTGGGACTTGAGGTAGAGAGGCTTCCAGTGCCCTTGGCGTTGACTACGCCAGTTGGAGGTCGATCCGAATTTTTTGAAGTATGTAGAGACTGTGAGCTAGTGTTGGGGCAACACATCTCTTGGGTAGATTTCCTATGTTTACAAATACAACCATATGATGTCATCCTCAGCATGGATTGGTTGTATTTGGTGCAGGCTATTGTGGATTGCTACAGGAAGAAGGTCGTTTTCTTTGATGAAGATGGAGAGGAAGTGATGTTTGTTGGTGAGCGAGATCCTCAGATTTTTCATAGACGAGTTCCATCCTTATCATCCATGATGGCTGAGATGATGTTGAGTTCTTCAGAGGTTCAGCAGTTGGCATTTCCTAAGGTCGTAGAGGAGAACCCTAATGTCTTTCCAGAAGAGGTTGTTGCGTTACCCCCTCGACGAGAGATCGAGTTTGGGATCGAGCTATAGCCAAGAGCGTCTCCTATCTCTATGTCTCCATATAGTATGGCCCCTTCTGAGTTACGAGAGCTATGTATATAGCTTGATGGTCTGTTGCAGTGCAGTTTTGTTCGGCCAAGTGTGTCACCATGGGGTGCATTGGTTTTGTTTGTGAAAAAGTCTTATGGCAGTTTGTGGTTGTGCGTTGATTATCGTCGCTTAAACAAAGTGAAAATAAAGAACCGCTATCCTCTCTCGCGGATTAATGAATTATTCGATCAACTGAAGGGTGAAAGTTGGTTCTCAAAGATCGAATTGCGGTCAGGATATCATCAGATGCGTGTAAAGGATGGGGATATCCCGAAGACTACTTTCCGTTGTCGTCATGGGCATTATGAGTTCATTGTAATGTCGTTCGGTGTGACGAATGCTCCAGCTGTGTTTATAGGATTGATGAATGCTGTGTTCCATGAGTTCCTGGACAAGTTTTTGGTGGTTTTCATCAACGACATCCTTGTGTACTCCACATCTGAAGAGGAGCATGCAGAGCATCTACGAGCCATTTTGGGAGTTCTTTGCCAACATCAACTGTTTGGGAAGTTGTCAAAGTGTGAGTTTTGGGCTCAAGAAGTCCATTTATTGGGTCATGTTGTGTCCCAACAGGGAGTACCCATGGATCCATCTAAGATAGAGGTTGTGGTGTCTTGGGCAGCCCCCAAGACAGTGTTAGAGGTGCGAATTTTCCTTGGTCTCGCAGGCTACTATAGGAGATTCATCGCCAATTTCTCCTGAGTTGTGACTCCTCTGAAAGCTTTAACCAAGAAGGATCAAGCATTAATATATACTGATCAATTTCAGGCAGCTTTCAAGTATCTAAAGGAGAAGTTTGTAAGTGCTCAAGTTCTTTTTCTTCCAGCTGAGGGAGTTCAGTTTGATGTTTTCTGCGACGCTTCGCATCTGGGGCTAGGCTGTGTTCTAATGCAGAAGAGGTCAGTTGTTTCTTATGGGTATCGGCAGTTGCATCCCCATGAACGCAACTATGCCACCCATGATCTTGAGTTGGCATCCGTGGTGTTTGCGCTGAAGTTGTGGAGACATTACCTCATTGGTGAGCACTTTGTGGTTTTCACCAATCATAAGAGTTTGAGGTATGTTTTCTCCCAGTGTGACTTAAACTTGCGACAATGTTGGTGGATGGAGTTATTGAAGGAATATGACTTTGAAATATTGTATACACCTGGAAAAGGTAATGTTGTAGCTTATGCGCTGATCCGAAAGTCACGTAGTGATGATGTGCGTGAATCCAGTGATTCCTGGAGAGTAATGGAGGAACTGTCAGCTTTGCATCTTGATATGGAAGAGGTTGGAGGTAGAGGTTGTCTTTTCCAGATGACAGTGCAGTCATCCCTGGTGCAGAAGGTGGAAGAGTCTCAGTTGGGTGATCTAGAGGTGGAAGTTTGGAGAGACCGACTTGTTTGTGGTGAGGCCCCTGATGGTTGGTCGGAGGATGAACAACATCGAGTGTTGTATCATGGTAGGCTTTTTGTTCCCTTGGCAATGCCTAAGACGGTTCTCCGAGAGTTCCATAGTTCACCCTTAGCAGTAAATCCTGGTGTGACAAAGATGTACCGATACTTGAGGAGTCAGTTTTAGTGGCCCGGGTTGAAGCATGCGGTTGCGGAGTTTGTGTCTCGATGTTTAGTTTTCTAGAAGGTGAAGGTCGAACACCGTGTTCCTGGTGGTCTTCTCTAGCCATTAGAGATTCCTCAGTGGAAGTGGGAGGAAATCTCAATGGACTTTATTACAGGTTTACCTCGAGCTCCGGGAGAACATGATGCTATTTGGGTGGTAGTGGATCGTTTAACAAAATCGTCCCACTTCATAAGTATCAAGGAGTCGAGATCAGTGGAAGTTTTGTCAAAGAAGTATCTAGAGGAGGTGGAAAGACTTCATGGATTACCTAGGATGATCATTTCTGATCGAGATCCTCATTTTACCTCCAGGGTGTGGAGAGGTCTCCAGCATGCTTTTGGCTCTCAATTGTGCCTTAGAACTGCTTTTCATCCTCAAACGGATAGTCATACAGAGCGAACCATCCAGACTCTTGAAGACATGTTGTGCTCTTGTGTTCTTGATTTTGGAGGTTCATGGATGAGGCACTTACCCTTGGTAGAGTTCGCTTACAATAATAGTTTTCACTCTACCATTGGTATGGCGCCGTTTGAAGCCTTGTATGGCCGGCCATGTCGTTCTCCATTGTGCTGGATTGGGGTCGGAGAGTCAGCAATTCCCGGACCAGAACTAGTGCAGAATACAACATAGATGGTTTAGGTGATTCGTGAGAGGATGAAGACAGCGCAAGATCGTCAGAAATCATATGCTGATCAAAGAAGGAGACCCTTAGAGTTTAATGTTGGGGATCATGTGTGTCTGAAGGTGACTCCCCTTCATGTCCAGCGAAGGTTTGGTCGTGGAAGTAAGCTTTCTCCCCAGTTTGTTGGGCCTTTCGAGGTGTTAGCTCATGTTGGAGCTGTGGCATATTGAGTATCACTTCCCCCTCAGATGAGTCAGATACATGATGTTTTCCATGTATCATAGCTTTGTCGTTATCTTTATGATAAATCTCATGTTATCGATTGGGGAGAGATTGATATTGATGATGATGCAACCTTCGAGGAGCGACCTGTGGAGATCCAAGACTGCAAGGAGAAGGTGTTGCGTGGGAATTTCATCCCCTTAGTTCATGTCTTGTGGTGACACGGTGGCATGGAGGAGAGTACCTGGGAGCGTGAGTCGCAGATACGTGATCAGTACCCAAAGTTGATTAATTATTAACTCTTTTTATGTAATTATGTTTCCTTTGTGGTTAGACCTTTCATGTTTTCTTTATGAACTTCTTTTGTTCCTTTTTGTGGCTTGCTCTCTTTTGAGAGGTATCTTGATGGGTGGTTTTTCGGGCCCCGTTTCTTTTTTCTCTTTAGGTTGGTTTTAAATTCTCAAGGACGAGAATGTTTTGAGAGGTATCTGATGTAATGTCCCAGACCTATTTGTTCCATTACTTTGTGAAAATGTGGTGTTGGAGGTGTTCCGGGAGGTCAAGGTTACTTATCCCCAACACTTTGCTAAATTTCTAGTTCTTTGAACAGTGTTTCTAGTTTTATGAACAGTATCGGTAGGTAAACAGTGTTTCTATCGGTGAGGTTCTATCGGTGACCTTATATCGGTAGACTTGAACAGTGTTTCTATTAGTGAGGTTCTATCGGTGACCTTCTATTGGTAGACTTGAACATTGTTTCTATCGGTGAGCTTCTATCGGTGAGCTTCTATCGGTGACCTTCTATCGGTGACCTTCTATCGGTAGACTTGAACAGTGTTTTGATCGGTGAGCTTCTATCGGTGACCTTCTATCGGTAGACTTGAACAGTGTTTCTATCAGTGACCTTCTATCAGTGACCTTCTATCAGTATACTTGTACAGTGTTTCCAGATCGGTAGACTTGTACAGTGTTTCCAGATCGGTAGACTTTCCTTTTCCAAATTTTGATTATGTGAACAGTGTTTCCAGCTTCCTATAGTTTTGCCCCTTTTGACGTTTCCTTTGATGTAAAATACATTTAAAGCCTTATTTTTAAGGACTCTTAAGCCGATTAAAAGTCCATAAATCCTATATTAATTATCCCTATAGCTCAGGATGTTTTTACTTGGTCAAACCGCATGGGTTAATGCGATCCGTTTTTAATGGAGAATTAACCGGATCTTAAATCGTCGCCTCATTAAATCTTAAAAAAAAACGAGATATCATTCTCCCTTGTTCTTACTCTTTGTTCTTAGATATGAGAGACTAGAACCTTTCAATCATTCCCGTATGATTTTCACAATCAAACCCTACTCCTTCGATTGGTTCTGCTCTATTTTGGATGCAACCGAGCTGTGTCGGTCAATCTTCCATATAAGGTATGTTTTATCGCCGTTCCTTTAAGGATCATTTTCTCTTGTTTCTCCCTTCCATATTATACCATATAATCTCCAAGATTCTAATGGGTTTTTTTCTTGGGGTTTGTTGGTGCTGTCATACCGTGGAATCCTCTGGTGGATGCAGTTGTCGCGAGAGGAGGATTGTGACCCGTTGTGTGGATAAAGGACATCAATAATTGTTGAGGTAGGGGATTTGTGGCTTATCTTTTCTTTTATGTGTAACTGTATCATTAGAATGTTTTAGCCCTTTGGATCACAATGAAATTGACCTAATTAAATATTTGAACCAGATAAATAAATTTTTATCGCTCGTATGTTATTGCCTCATGTTTTTCTAGATAGTGTGATATCTATGCTTGCTTTTCTTAGCTGTTTGTTATTGATGGAAATTGATAAAGAACATAAAGCCGAAATTAATTGATAATTAATTGGCTAAAGATAAAGAGGCATGTAAATGAATCTGTTTGTTTCCATTGTTGTAGTTGTTCTAAATTTGATGTTAATCAGATTGGAATAGTAATCATGTTAAATCTTTTCTGATAGCTTACTGATTAGGTTTCCCGGAATTGGAACTTACAAATTGAATCTATTAATTCGAGATGGATTAAATAACTGGTTGGTTGAGAAAATTTAATACCTGGTAGGGTTGTTAGTTACCGTCTTGTTCATAAGGTCGAGTGCCTTGTGCTTTAGAGCCAAGAGTGTTCATTTTGTATGAAGGCTGGATGCCTTGTTAAAGGGCCAAGAGCCCATTTGATGTGATGTTTGTTTTCCTGCTGCTTGTGCTGTGATGTGAGCCTGGATGGATTTTGTGATATGTGGAGGCAGTGAGGCCTTGTGGTTGTGGCATCAGATGACGCCTAGAGTGGCGAGATGCATCGTTTTATGCATGTGGGTGTCAGGGAGGACACCAAGGATGATGGAATGGGATGGATGTGGTTGTTGGATGTTTGGTGGTTTGATTGGTTGTTTATTTGGTTTACTTTTCCCCACTGCTCAAGGCAGCTGGTTTTGCTTACCCTTCTTCTGAAAGAGTCGAAGACACACGGGGTATGCCACGTGCTTTCCGTGTTTAGCCTCTCGAGGGAGAATGGGTCTACGCTCTTACTATAGGCGGAAAAGACTCGACGGGTAGTATAACTACTCACCGTGTTGATCCCCCTTGAGTTTAGTAGCATAAGTTGTTTTTCTAGAATTCCTGGGAATGTGGGAAGGTAATTCTATAATGAATAATTGAATAAACGATGTTAATTCATGGGTTTGGAGTTGCTGGAACATAATGACAAGGTTTTAATTTGGAAGGTACAGTGGATATTGGGTCTGATGCTAATGAAGTTTAATGTTAAATTGTTCATGGTTAATTATTGTTTAAAAATCAATTAACGTATAGTGGAATTGATAAAAAAGGGAATGAAGTAATCTAATAAAACTCTTCAAATTGTTGTGTGCTTATAGGATACCTTGTCTTAGAAGTAGCAGCCCAGAGTCTGAGAGACGTTAGCTACAGTTGTTTCTAAGACTAGGTAATGCCCATAGTGTGGTTGTGAAATATAATATATTATGTACTTTTGTGTTTCTATATGCTACTCCACCCTGTCAGTAAGGGAAACTGACACCCCGGGGATTCTGAGCCCTGGGGGGTGTTTTCCCCAACATTCTGGTGGGAGGACGAATGGCTGACTACCCCCTTTGGCCCCACTTTCTTCTCTTGGTAGATACATGTTCCAACAGGCACAACAGTTAGCAGTTATTTTCCCCATATATGTGTGTAGAGGGATGTAATGGCTTGTGGTTATTTCACACACATATATTCTGGATATAGTATCCTATGGACTACTATAGGTGTAACGTGTATAGGCTGTGATGGCTTGAGGATCCATACTCGGTGTATGGGATATAATGGATTGAGGTATAATACCCGATGTATGATACACGTTATGCGGGATGTGGTGGCTCCCGGAACTTACCTGGTTACTTTTGGTTGTGAGGATGGTGTGGTGCTTTGCCCAGGTGTCTACGGGAAGCCTTTGTGGTGCACGAGGTGCAGATTGTGGAGCTTAGCCCAGGTGTCTGCGGGCAAGCCTTTGGAGAGAGATGCACAGGACATATGTCGTTGGGGAAAAGCGTCAAACCAGTGGGGAAGTAGTAGTGGGGTACCCTTGATATTCTTTACTATATGCTATATTCTTGTATGCATTACTTTGTGAGAGTATCCATGTTGAGGTTGGGAACTTAGTATACATGTTTAGGTGATGAGTTAGTTTCACTTTTTCTCACTGTGCTTTAGCATCCTTTCTTTACTTTTGCACGAGAGGCTTTGGGGAGGATCCTACTGAGTATATTTTTATACTCACCCTACGTATATATAAACTATTTTTCAGGTCACTTGGAGAAGGTTGGAGATCAAGCTAGTTACTACTAGCTTGTGGTTGCAGGAGCTGTTCGGGCTTGTGGTCGCTGCTGTTTTTTCCTTCTTTTGGGTACTTGTAGTTTTCCCCTTTCAGTTGTAGTACTTTTGCATGGAATTTCATATATGTACTTGGGTTCCTTTTATATTTCAGTTTTGAGTTGGAGTTGGTTGGTTTCTATCTTATCTCTCTCTTCTACATTTGTTCTCTTAGAGGGTAATGCCTCCAATTTGTGTGTTTATTATACCCTCGGTGCTAGTCGCCAACCCGAGGCCTACTGGAGGCGGGACTCGGGGGTCATTATCTCTCTTCTCACATTTCCGGCCCAGGAGGGGTACACTTTGTGAGGAGGGGGTTGTGACAACAATAACTAGTTTCTTATTGAGGAAATATATAATTATTAAGAGTTAATTCCATGCCCTAAGCTCAGACGGAATAATCTTATACATCATGATATTTCTGTCAAGGCCTTCTACCTATTCAATACCTTGTTCTGGGAATACATTCACCAAAATACCGAAATATGTTCATCTCATGAGACTTAAAAATTCATCAAGGTGATATATAATGTTGAGGCTCATCCATCACTTGTTTATGTCTAATTCATTCATAATATAAGAAAATTAATAAAAAACATAATCAAAATTTCCAATAATCATTTGTATTAGAATAATAACATATGGAATGCCAATACTTTTCCCCGTGTAAATAAAAGAGATAAATTGATCATAAATCATCCATAGAAAAAAGGTTAATGGTTAAATAATACATAATCAACATGAATTAGTAATAAATAAACATAAATATCATAATAAAAAATATATATCTTTTTTTATAGTTCCTCAATCAATAATTAGAATATATTTCTTTGTAAGCATCCCTTAAACTACTATTTTATAGAGTAATGGATATAAATTTGTGTCAATATTTTCCCAAATAAATCAACATATGTCATCTAGGTGAACTCCCTTCAATCATAGGAATTAAATATAGAGTGTTCACATAGGAAAGGAATTGGAAAGAAATCAATTCCTATAAAATTGGATGATTTAGAAAGATATAGGTAGTGATGGATCATTTCATTGATCAAAAAGATCATTACATAAGTCATCCAAATAAATAAGGTGGATAGTTTCAAAATAAAATATCCCCAATGTAAAAAATGAATCATATAAGGATGTTTACATAGTTCAAAAACATATTTTCAAAATAATGCTTTAAACGATATTATGCAATAAGGGATCTGGAATAAAAAAAATTGGTACTGTGAGTTAAATCCCCCAAATTACACACATATTTATATTTATTAGAAAATAAATAATTTAATATAAATCCCATGAGTTAAAATACTTTTTAATATTAAAAATAAAATAGAGGTGGAATCTTTTTAGATCTTATAGAAAATAGTTTTAGCATTGACATAAAATAAAAACATACATGTCACATTCAAAAATAAATTTTGAAAAGTTGATGTGAAAGATTTTGAAAACATTTACTTTTAAAAAATATTCTCTAATAATTTATCATTGAAAATTACATAATGTTTTCTATGATAAGTGTATAGACAAAGATAAAACATTTTATTATGAAAGGAACCTTTTTAATACTTTGAAATTTAATTTGTTATAAAAACAAAATTTTAAAAATATTAATAAAACATTTATTGTATTAAAACTTAATTTTCCAAATTAGGATTATAAAATTAAATATAATAAAATATTATACTGTGAGAAACTAATAATAGAAGAACAAAGTTAAAGATATAACTTTATAACTCAAAGAAAATATATTTTATCTATCCAAATCCCTTATGAGAAACATACTCCATAAAGCATGAATTATTTGAAAAGGGGTATGTGTGGTAAAAATTTAAACAATGAGAGAATACCACATAATAAAATAAATTGGAAAAAATTACCCAACATATATAAAATAATTTCAATAGAATGATCATAACTCAATGTATGAAAATTGAGTTATTAAAAACTCTTATGATTGGGGAAACAATTGAGTCAAAATAATATAAAAGTAAAAGAACTTGATTTAGATTATTATATTCCAAGAATTATGATGAAATAAATTATAGAAAATTCATGGGATAGTAAATCAAAATAACACTATACAAAGGACTCATAGTGCATAACATGTACCATGACTCAAAGAATTATAATTGGGACTAAGAAAAACCCATACCTTTTCTCTAGAATTCCAAAAATGTATTATAATCTCCAAAATCACAAACATAGCTATATAGATCACATAATTCAGAATCTTACTTAGATCCATTTTTATTTTTTATTTTAATTTATATTAATTCTCTCTTTGAATTCTAGTAAGTTTTTTTACCTATTTCCCCACATTGAGTGTTTAAGTTTGATTATTTGTACTAGTTTCATAAAAATGGTGTTTGTATTAATAATTTCTAAAAAGATAATAATTAAAATATCATTAAATGTAAAATAATAAATGTTACATGAAATTTATAAAGTTATAATTTTATTCCATGGTTTTTTTGGTTACAAACCATGAATATGAAATCAACGATGATTATGTTTCAGTGAATATTAATGAATGAATGGTGTTTTATTTATAAATGAATTTAATAATAATTTTCCAATTAAAAACCCAAAAAAATAATTATCTACATATTTATATCATATTATACAATTAATTATGTTCCCATAGTAATCCATGATATAAATTCATTTCATTGTTCAAGTGGGTGGTTAAACTGGCCCAAACATAAACAAACCATGATTAATGGATTCTTATGTGGTGGTTTTATTATAATATCATCATACTAGAAGAATAATGATCATCTTTAATTTTTATTAGTGTAATATATCAGAATTGTTAATAATTATATGAATAATTAATGGATATTAAAATATTACCTAATCTGAATAAGAATATTTTCCTCCTAGTATGCTTGTTTTAAATGATTGATTTAACATTGATCATTTATTGATCATATCACTAATATGTTATCCAATTTACCATACTAAAACTATAATGGTATCACAAAAAAATATTTTTCCATTGAAAAAATTATTAGTTTAGGCCATGTATGGAAATGATGAAAATAAAAATAGAAATCAATCATTTCATGGATATGGTAGTCCACACGTACGCATGGTTGATTATTTAATTTACCATTGAATGAGAGAAATGTATAATATATTTTATCATTTAAAATTTTAAAATATTTTAAAAATATCATATTTATTTTTTAAATTAAAAATTATTATTATCCATGTAAGGCGGTTAAGTAAAAAAAACTTGTTTCATCATGGAGGCGGTAGTCTCCACATACTCACAATTCACATTTTCATTTTTCTTAAAGAAAATAGAAAATGTGGTTAATTCTTATAACATCGTTATAAAAACATACCAGTATAATAATAATACTAATTTAATAATAATAATATGGTGTAATGTAATTTTATGAAGAATTCATGCACATAAAAAAATTAAATGAGAAAGCGGTAGTTAGAAATTTATACCCCACTTCTAGGATTATCTCCTTTAAAAAGGGGGATAATATTTTGAGTGATGGTCTTTTGAGAAGATTAAGAACATTAGGAAGGTGTATAGGAATTTTTAGTATATGTTTTTATAGAGTTTGGTCCAAACTAATTTGATCGTTGTGTGATTGGATGTGAGGAGGAGAGTGAACCATTTATAAGTGAAATCGAATGTCATTTTTATAAATACCAAAAACTTCTCAATAATGGGAATTCACTCTCAATGAATGTAGATCCCAAATTTTGTGAACTAATTTATATGGGAAGGTATAATGTTAATAAATTCATCAATCACACATTAAAACACATGTTTTAAATGTGTCTTATCATTTTTCACTAGGTTAAACTATTTTAACACAAATTTACTCTTACTAAGGTAAATAGTTTTTACCAATGTGATTTATCAATTAATAAAAAATGTTAATTATTAAATAATTTGGAGCTAATGATTCCAAATTTTAAATTCATTTTTTATTCAATTTATAAAAGTGATAAAAAATAATAATTTTAAATAATAAATGTATATTATATTAAAACCAATTAGTAGATAAAAATATTAATTATGTTATAAAATGTAGAATATAGGTATGTAAACTAGAATAAATATTTTTAGATTTATTGTGTCAGTTATAAAATACATATTTTTTAGAAAAATTTGTCAAAAATTTCTATGACATAATTACATACAAATAATGTCATTATTATAGTTTTTTTTAAACGTTATATTTCATTATTCCTCTTAAAATTAATATTTTTATAAAAATATAAAAAATTCAACGTAAAAAAATTAATATGATAAACATAATAATGATTCTCATTTTTTCAAATTAAAATTCTAAAATTTATAAATTTATCATCTAAATAAAATTATAAAATATAATAAAAAACTGTTTTTGTACATAAAACAACTCTTTAAAATGCATTGTGTTCTTCTCATTATTATGTATCATTTACTAATTATTGTTAATAAATTATTCATGTTAATAAATATTTCTATAAATTAATCATAAGTTTATTTTGATAAAAATCATAGCGCATAAAAATAATTTTTTTGAAAAAATTACCATTTTATGCTTAAAATAATATTATTAGTCATTTTAGCTATACCAATTGAATTTAATTCATATTAAAAGTATCATTTATTCTATTTTGATAAATATTTCATAAAGTGATTACTCTTATTTATTTCCACTAATTCAACAGCTAGGTTTTAATTTCCATACTTAAAAAATTTATATTTTATATAAATATATAGTGGTTCTATTTATGTTCAATGTTGCATGTGGAGAAAGTTATTGAACTTCATTACTTACTTAAATGTAATAATATATTAAAAAATCATGGTGTTACATTCTCCCACTGTAAATAAATTGAATACTCACAATTTTAATTATCACTCACTGATGAAAATAGGATAGGGTATTTTTATCATATTTATCATCTTGGATATAATTTTTTATATGATATCTAAATTACTCTCTTAAGCTAGATTCTGTTATATATCTCTCCTCAAACATCATTAATCTTTCATAAAATCAAATACTTGGGTATGTATATGTCATTATTATATATTCACTAAAGTATACATTTCCCAAAACCATCTAAATATTTAAGAAATTAAAACATAGTGTAACCATATATTCCCCTATAAATTAACACTTTCTTTAAACCAAAAATGTTATTAGCCACTAGTTCATAAGGTCAAACAGTAGTCAATATATATCATAATCCCAAAAACAATTTAAAGTTCACTAAAATTATCATGAATCAATAATCAATCCAAAGGTTACCAATTCTTTCTGACTTATGTTTTCAAAATCAATCTACTCTTTATTGTCTCAACATCTAGCATATATTAAACATAATATTTATCTATCCCTCTATCATGTGTTCTCCAGTAGTTATCCCAAAAATTTAACATTTTCATAAAACCACTTTTCAAAATTATTGTTACAATTTAATATATGTTTCTAATCCTTTAGAAAAATTATTGGAGAATAATCATTAGATATTTCACATAATACCCATAACTTTTAGAATATATCATAATATCATCACTAAATATCACTCACTAGTGAAATTAGATAAAAGTGTGAATTATTAATTTCTATTAATACATTATCCTAACTAACTTATGTAAGACTATGATATTCACCCTTTCTATCATAATAGGAATATACAATGATTCTCAACCATTTAAATATGATACCCTATATGGTTATAAGACATAGTGGTTTCTTAATACATCCTTTATTTGCTTCATTTTCATGATCCTATTTAAACCAAATACTAAAACCAAAATGGTAATTATAATATAAAATATATTAATATGAATATATCTATATGAATATGTATTCCCCTATTAAACCATCATTTTTAATATATGATACTTTCAGTTCAACTATGACTCTCTTTTTCCAATCCTTGGTTATTCAAGGTCATGTTTCTATTAGGTTCTCTAACATAATTATTTATCATCATAATTAAATCCTTTGTAATGGATAATAAATAGAATATGATTAACCAATGTATATCACCTGGTAGTTTCAAACCATGTGTATATCTAGACCATTTTTTCGTGCACCAGGTGGAGATCGAGTTAGTACCCAATCCTCCATTTTTAGGGTTATTTCCCCGAGGTATATCAATGCTAGATCTAGAATCAAATTGTATTATCCAAATAGGGATGTAATTTCTAAAAGAATCATCCAATATCTACTTTACTAAGACTTCAAGATGTTATCATATACTTTGAATTATCACTTAGACATATCCCTAGGGTTTTCGCTAAAGTTATCTTCTCTTAGTCCTTAAAATTATCAATATTACATCAATTAACCAAAATTGTTGCCTATAAATTTAAAATTATGATGAACCTTAATTTTTCACTCCTTAATGACATTTTAATCCTTAACCAATAATATCATAATCACTAAATTTATCAAAAACCTACTCTATGTCCAACTATAGCACCCATAACCTACACTCTTGGATCTAGTGCTCGTAAACAAAAACCTAATATAATGGCTTGGATACCAATTATAAATTCTAAAGAACTACTATATAATAGTTAAATGAATTAAAAAATTATTTCATTACATAAATTCCCAATACCTTTTAGTTTTAAAGATTTATATAATTAGGAAAAAATATAAACTAACAAAGCCCATGTTTTTCTTAACTAATGGATATTTTCCATTATATAAGAAACTACTTAATCAATATAAATCCTATAGTATATTCATCTAATTATCCACACAATCTATCCTATTATACATATCTTGTGTAAGAATTTTCATTATAACCAGTGGAAATAGAAATATATGAAGGGGTGAGTTCAAGCGCTCAATAATAGTAAACATAAGTGATGAAAATAAAATATCTTAAGTGAAAATAAGATGAGCATAAATAATACAATAGGAATATATAATAAAATATAGTTCCATATCCAAATAAAAATGAAATCATAATATATATATAGATAGAAACTAAAATATATAGATCATATGGATAATAATAAATAATTCCTTACTTATGAGAAGAATAGTGTCATATAGATAATTTAATGCCCTAATCCAAGATATCATGATCTTAGAAAACATTATCTTTCCATCAAGGCCCTATGACTAAGAAAAATCTTTTTTTTGTAGGCCTACACCAAATACCCAAACATATTTTTCACATAAAACCTACTAATTCATTAAGGTTCTATATAATTTTAAGCCTCGTCCATCACTCATTTAAGTCTAATTAATTTATCATATGATAAAATTTATAAAAAATATATAATCAACACTCTCATCCATATTATAATTATAAAATATGGAACATCAATACTTCTTACCATTTCAATAAGTGTGATAACTTGATCATAACCCATCCACACACAGAATGTTGATGATTAAAAAATACATAGTCAACTTTACTAAGTAATCAATAAACATTTTTATCAGAATATATAGATATATATATATATATGTATTTCAATAGTCCCCCAATAAATAAATAAAATAGCTTTCTATGTAATCATACCTTAAACCAACAACATATAGAGTAAGGGGTATATGGTTAAGATAATAATTTACATAATCAATCAATTTATGAAATTTAGGTGAGCACCCTTCAATCAAATGATGGAAATATAGAGTGTTAAAAGATGAAAGACATTATAAGGAAAATAATTCCTATAAAAGATTATGATTTGGAAAGACAAAGGTAGTGATGGATCATTTCTTTGATAGAATATATCCTTATGTAATCCATCTTGAGAAAGAATGTTGATGGTTGCAAAAGAATACATCCCTAGTGTAATAAAATAAACTCATAAATATGTTGAAAAGTATGAAAACTATCCTTCCAAAAGAATTCTTCGAATGGTATCACACAAGAACTGATCAAGAAACAAATTATCGGATATCATTAGTTCAATACCCCAAATTAGACACACACACACACACACACACATATATATATATATTATAGAATAAATCATGTAAAATAAATCCCATGAGTGCAAATACTTTTGAATATGAAATGAAAATGGTGGTTAAAACATAAAATATCTTTTAGAAAACAATTTTAACACTAGAATAAAATACAAAACATACATCTCAATTTAAAAATTAAATTTTGAAAATGTTAATAGAATGATTTTGGAAACAATTAATTTTAAAAAAGTAATCTTAAATAATAGATCCTTGAATATGGAATAAATTTTTTTATAAGAAATACGGAGGCAAAGATAAAACATTTGATTATGAAAGGAACCTTTTTAATACTTTGAAATTTCCATTGTGAAAAAATCACATTGTAAAAAGAGTAATAAAAAATTAATTATAATAAAAAATAATTTTCTAAAATATGATTATAAAATACCAAATAATAAAATATTATAGTGGGAGAACCTAGTAATAGAAGAATAATGTTCATGATAAAACATTATTACTATAATAAAGGATATTGATCTATCAATATCCCATACCGAAAACATACTCTATGAAGCATGAAATATTTGAAAATTAGGTTATGAAGTAAAAATGTAAATAATGAGGTATTTCCAAATGATATAATCAAAGGAGGGAATATAAAAAACTAATATGAAATATGTTTAAGATAATGATCATAACACAATGAATGAAAATTGTGTCACTAAAAACTCTTATGACTAGTGTAACACGTGATTCAAAATAAATTTAATGAATAAAAAGTATTTGGATTATTATGTCCCAATAATTATGAGGAAATAAATTATAGAACATGTAGGTTTTTGGCACAGTGAAAGATCATGTATGGCATGAATAACCCAAATTTTTAGTCTTCATCAAAAATTAATTGTTACTTCACATAAATATAATTTTATATCCAATGAAAAAAATAGATTATTTGACAATATAAAATGATAAATCATAAGATAATGATAAGTACATAGAATTTATAATTAATTTATGAGAATTTATAGAATTACCTCAACATGTAACTCCCTATTCATTAATGATCAGTTTGAATAGATGTTTCCATACCATCATTGTGTTGCAGGATAAAAGTGTAGAATCTATGTAGTGTTGATCCACACATGCACCATAATATCTAAAAATCTCCATAGAATCGTTGAGTGCTAGCATGTCTAATCCTGAGAACTTTAATTTTTTGTGGTTGATCAGAGAATAATTATTCTTAAAGAAATAATAGCTCTTGATTTCCTCTCATTGTTCTTGAGAGAGGATGAAGATAGAGAACATTTTACATCTCTATATATCTCTCCAAGGCTTAAGAGAGTCTCTCTCTATCCATTTTTCAAACTAAGTGTGATTATGGAATGTGATATAATTATAGATTTATTATGGTACTTTTAGGGTTGTAAAATCACACACAATCCCCTTTCCAACATTATAATTCTTAAATGAACCCATGTTTAATAATTATTATTATAATAATAATATAATTTGTTATGTGAAATGCGTTAAGAATATAAATAAATATCATCCATATCATTTCCTATTATACCAATAAGCTTGTTCCGCTTTCCCTTGTCGACATTTTCCAATCCTTGAACAATGACTATTTATTTAATAAATAGATGTCACTACATTATTCATCAATAAATATAATAAATATTATGTTCACCAAACCTTGAAAAAAATATTTATTATTATTATTTAACTCACTTATTCTTTTGAATTACTTGTTATTAAATATTGGTGATCAGAAATACCCAAATAAATATTATTTATTATAACTTGTTAAATTCAATACTTGTGTTTAAATAAGATAGTAGATACACTTAGTGTGTGAACCTATAGGACTCTTTCTCAATGTAATAAGGCATAACTATGTAAATTCTAAGGTTATCATATAGAAACACACTAAGGAACCCATATATAAATATGTTAATGTCATAACCACATCCAACATCCTATGAATTTTTATCGTGTAATATAATCCCTTTATCGCGATATCTTAAATCAAGTAGGTTGCATGCTAGTTTCATCTACCTATGTGATCGATGTCTCTTTATTTGACTTTCCAGAAATTAACTCTCCCACTAAGAACTATAGCCATGGATTTATCCACATAGTCTCATTCTGATCAAAGATCCTGGGATATAAAATTATTTCAAGGGACATAAGGGATAAATCCTTTCTTGCATTATCCATTAGTGGAATATAAATTGTGACACACCCAATGTATTTTACCTCACCATTTGAATATGCCATCATGGTTTTCATTAAAACATCAAAGTATTCAAGTCATGATATCCATTAATGATAATATAATAGTCCATGAATCAATATACACATCCATAGAAATTAACATTCAATGAAATAAGAAAAGGTGAGATTCTTATTGTCGGGTCTATCCTCATAACCTTATATATTAGATATTTCCAAGGAAGAACACCATGAAAAGGTGTATCAATGTATTATTAGCCTACTATTCCTGATAAAATATATTGGATATGTACTTCTAGACAATATCATCCATTCATAGAACAATATTCAAGAATATTTTCATAGAGCCTCCTGGTTCTCATCATAGTTGAGAACTGCTATGACCATTCATTGAGACGTATATATTCTGGGTACATTATGACAAGAAAAATTCATGTAGAGGAACAATAATTATGTGATAATAAAACTTTAATAATAAGGAAAACATGTAATCATGTACTAAGGACAACAGTTCTACAGAACCAACTCCAACAGACTCCCACTTTCATAGTAGCCAATTAACAATAACATTCATTACAATAGCTCTCACATGACACTCATGCTTCTAATGAGATAAAGCATTGGTTAAGTGATCTTACATTTTTTCCACCAAAGATACTCTATTTTTAAGAACCCGGATCTTCGTTTCAGGTATGTTTTCCTTTTTCTTTAGTTTTTAGGAAAAATAAGGTTTTCTGAAAATTTTTGAAGTACACGCCGTGTACTTTCTGAGTACACGTCGTGTACTCTTTTCCCACTCGAAGCCATGTATTGGCCATGTCCGGGACACACACACGGTGTGTGGGGGTGACGTGGAGGCCGATTTTGGGTGAGTAAGGAAAAACCCACTACACGTCGTGTACTCTAAAAGTACACGCCGTGTACTTTTCTTTTTTTCATTAAACAGACCGGGGTCACGCCTAATCGCCATAATAGTCTTCTTCTAGGTTTGGTTCGACCGAGAGTCACCGTACGGCAGCGAAACTTCTCTGGATTCCTGAGCCTCCATCTGTTCTTCGATTCGAGCTCTGTCGATTGCGTTGGAAGCGCAGCGGTGAGTTCTCCCTTCTGCTTGAGCCTTGTTTTCCAATTCTTCCTCCTTCTCAAGTTATCTAAGGTTGAACGTTTTGTGCATTTTCTCAGATCTACGATGTTCTAGGGAGAATCAGTCATCGTGGTTCAATTATATCGATCTCCTAGGATCGAGGTAGGTGGTTTGTGCCTTACCATTCAAAGTCTCTGAGTTTTATGTGCGAATTTCCACTGATACCCATAAACAGGGTATTGTGTGTTTACCTTTTTGACCTTGTTGTTTTCCTGCCTTGGTTGTATACTTGTGTAGAGGTAAATTGACCATGTTAGAGTATATTTTGTTGTTCTTGGATGTATTTTCCCTTTCTTTGTTCTGTTTACGACCTTTGGGTCTCGTTTGCCTTTGGCTGCTACACCTGTTTCCATTCCTTGTGGTTATAGGTTGAAGTGAAACTCATGGCATGCTTGTTGCCTTATAGACTATTTAGTTAAGTATCTCTATAGGTTTAATTTGGTTAGAAAAGTATCTCTATAGCTTTACTTTGTCCTTATAGCATTATTATGCACTGACTGGCACGGGGCTGAGAGAACCTGGTGTTATAGACTATAAGGGGTAGACCGAGTGAGCTTCCCAGAGAGTCTTAGATATTATAGACTACAAGGGATGGACCGAGTGAGCTCCCAGAGAGTCTTGGATATTATAGACTACAGGAGGGTAGACTGATTGAGCTTCCTTAGAGAGTCTTACCTTGTTTGAATCTCTTTAAGAACCTTCCCAGGCTAGAGGAGGAATTGACCGAGTGAGCTTCCTCAGAGAGTCTGTGGTATACCTGAGGCTATAGGAGGAATTGATCGAGATAGCTTCCTCAGAGAGTATATAGACCTTGGGGATAAGAGGGTTAGACCGCGTGATCTTCCTCAGAGAGTCCCTGACTACCCTAGACTATAAGGGGAATTTACCGAGTGTTCTTTCCCAGAGAGTATTATAAATTCATATGACCAAACCAGAGGGGTTAGGCTGAGCACACTGCCCAGAGGGTTGTGGTACTTCTTGGATAGGACCAAAGGGGATGGCTGTGAGTACTTCCTAGAGGGTTTTCTACTTGTTAGTTGTTTTACTTCACTATTGATTTTGATCACTATTGTGTATCATCCTGCTTTATTGCTTACCGTTTACTACTCACTGTTTTGTTGTTGTTGCTTAATGCTTATTGTACTTTTACTTTTCCTATACTCACTGACTGTTAGGCATAGATCTTCGGGTGAATGCCTACTGGGGTTTAGTCTCACACCCTGTTTGGGTCATGCTTTTGGGCCCAAACAGACTATGTTGTTGCAGGTATAGACAAGGGAAAGCGCCCTTCAACTTCTAGTACTTGATTGCTTGGAGTAGGAGAGCATGGGACCAAGCTTTGGCTTGCGATGTTGAGGAGCTGTTTATTTTATTTTGTACTTGTTTTGGTACTGTAGTGTTTTCCAGCATTGTGACTTGTTTGGATGCTTTCCTAGTTATGTATCATTCATCATTTCATATATACATATGTGCTCCAGTTTTTTGATTTCGTCTTCCGCTATTTATATTGTTGGTTATTACTGCTTCCGTTATTGCATGTTTATTTTTATTCCACTGTGTACTCTGCCAATGAGGGCATAGTTTCCCTACTATCACACCCAAGGCCCTCGCTTCTAGTCGGCAGCCTCTGGCATTTGGGGAAATGCACTTGAGGCCATGTGACCAACCAGGTATGGGGCTCCTCTGGGTGGCTTCCGGGACTGGGACGTTACAAAGTGGAATCAGAGGAATTCTTTTCTCTTGCTTTACTGTTTGGATACTTTAGCCAGGGATAAGACGAATTTGGTACTTGGTTATAATATGTGCCCAGGAGTAGCTAACCCGTGTACAAGGAAAATCCATACTACCTCATTTATTGAAGTTTTATGGTTTTGAGATTTTACAGTTGATATTATTTCACCTAGAGTGATTCACATTCTTTGTGAAATTATTGTTTTGATATTACGGTTCTATTTCTGTCGCAACCCGATGAGATGAGGGTATTCCATCTCATGCATCATATAGGCACTTGTAGAAATCACATTTCATGCATTCTTTCCATGCCATCTAGGGTGCATTAGCGATTGCATGTTGTTGTGATAGACCTTGTGTAGATTATGCATGTTGTTGTGATAGATGCTTGATAGAATCTATGTTGCTTTGTTAAATGATTTTTTGTATTGTACTTTGTTTAAATGAACGCCAAATTTTTATTCTTGAGGTGTTATGGGCCCTCTTGAATCAGAAATTGGTGGATCATGATTCTATTTTCTCTTGTACATGACCGTAGGAGATGCCAAGCTTTGATTCGTGGGGAGTATGGGCCCTCACAGATCGGAATTTGGCACCTCTTTGCCTTTTTCTCGGTGTTTCTGGGATTCTGTGCAGTTTCTGAGCTACTACCCAGAAAAACCCAGAATACACGGCGTGTACTTTCTGGATACACACCGTGAAGTTTTCAGGCCGTGTCTTTGACCGTGTGAGCAGAAACACGGTGTTGTGAAAATAACTTCAGGAACACGCCGTGTACGGTAGGTACATTCCGTGTAGTGTAGAGCCATGTACCCGGCCATGTCACTAACAACACGGGTCGGGGAATCTCAAGTAAAACACGCCATGTTGTAAAGGAACATGCTGTGTAGTTTTGTCCAGGTACCCGGCCGTGTCAGGAACAACACGGGTCGGCGTGACCTTCTCTTAGACATGCCGTGTTGTTTCGGAACACGTCGTGTAGTCTTGTTCAGGTACCCGGCCGTGTCATGAACAACACGGGACGGTGTCACCTTCTCCTATACATGCCATGTTTGTTTGGAACACACCGTGTAAGGGCCAAGCGTGTAGACGGTCATGTAACTAACAACACGGGTCGTCAAGACCGCGTCTAGTACACGCCGTGTCCCTGGGGAACATGCCGTGTAGTCTGGGGCTAGTTGGACCGTGTGGGTTAGCCATGTAAGGAGACTCGGGCAGGGGTTTAGAGTTCAAGTACACACCATGTGTGGGAACAACACACCGTGTGTGGGAACAACACACCATGTAGTTTGGGGTGTTACACGACCAGTAGTGGTAGGAGTACACGCCCATGTTAATGGCTTAAGCAGACATGCCGTTTAGTTTTTATACACATCGTGTAGTCGTGTTTTGTAAAGCTTGATAGTTTCTTTACCCTATTCCCATTTTGTACTCCTGTGTTTTCAGTCTTTGTTAATCCTGATCTAAGGTGTGCTTTTGATCTTTCAAAGTTATGCCTCCGAGACGTCCTCCGGTCGTACGTCAGTTTCCAGACGGTGACCAAACACCGGATATGGCCGACCAGGGACCTCCTGAAGATCCTCTTGTTGTGCCATCCTTGGCACTAGCAGTTATACCCGCCGTAGGCACTGAGGCATAGTTTAGGGAGGACTTCCTAAGGATGATGCAT
Source organism: Viscum album (assembly GCA_963277665.1). NCBI lineage: Eukaryota > Viridiplantae > Streptophyta > Magnoliopsida > Santalales > Viscaceae > Viscum > Viscum album. The sequence goes on from OY728131.1 coordinate 125,227,201, forward strand.
ACCTTCTAGAGAGCGCCGCCTCCTGCCCCATCGATGGATGAGTTGACGCGGGTTTTCCAGAAGTAGAATCCTCCTACTTTTTCAGAGGATGGAGGGCCCCAGGCTATAGAGTCATGGATAGAGGCCACACTGACCATCTTTGAGCACCCATAGATCCCTCTAGAGAAAAGGGTAAATATGGCTACTTATATGCTCTGGGACACTGCCAAGAGGTGGTGGGAGGTGATCTCATGGTCAGGGCGTCAGCAAGATATGTCTTTGGATGAGTTTTGACGCACCTTCTATGACTACTTCTATCCGGAGACCCTGAGGGCCGATCGAGCTCGTGAGTTTATGAGTCTGCGGCAGGGTACTCTCTCTGTTATGAAGTACTCGTCTCGCTTCACTGAGCTGCAGCGTTTCACACCGATCCCAGTAGGTGATGAGTTGTTTCTTGCTAGGAAGTTCGAGGACGGTCTCAGGCAGGAGATCCGTTCCCAGGTGAATATCTTCCAGTTAACTTCTATATCCTCCATCGTCAACCAGGAGCTGATCACTGAGCGCAATCTGAGGTATTCTGGAGCAGTGAGCTAGGGTGGTTCGATATCCAGGGCTGGTGTTCCTCCTATGGATAGTAGGAAGCGTCTTAGAGAGTCTTCTCGAGGTAATCAAGGTTCTCCGGATATATCTTCTAGCAGCCAGGATGTATGCTACCAGTGCGGTAGGAGTGGGCATATTAGGCCTTAGTGCCATAGAGATCTGATGGAGTGCCGATCTTGCGGTAAGATGGGCCATCTTCAGCGTATCTGTCATATATTCTCACCTTCAGCTGGTGGTAGGGGTTCCTCTATGGCCCCATGTTCTGGAGATGCTTCACCAGTTTCCCACTAGTCTGGGAATTGGAGTTCTTCCAGCCATTCGGGCCGAGGTGGAGGTCGCGGTCGTGGTGGTCAGTCACCATGTCATCAGCAACAGTAGAGTGGATCAGCTCAGAGTGATCATCCAGGGGCATAGGGCCGTGGTGCAGGCCAATATTTCACCGTGGAGCAGACCTTTCAGAAGCAGGATCTTGTACCTTCTACAGTTTGAGGTATGATCTTAGTAGGCTCAGTTTTATCTTCATCTATTTTCGATACTGGTGCTTCTCATAGCTTTATCTCTGTTGCTGTCGTGGAGAGCCTTGGGCTCTGTATCTTTTCGTCTGCTGACTTGTTGACTCTGGAAAAGCCTTTGGGAACGAGGAAATCTAGAGTACGTCAGTGCAGAGAGTACCCTCTTGAGGTTGCGGGGTGTCATTTCTTATGGGACCTCTATGTCCTAGAGATGACGGGCTATGACGTCATTCTCAGGATGGACTGGTTGGTTCCTTTCCAGGCAGTCGTTGATTGCTATCGTTGTAGGGTGAGTTTCGTATCACCATAGGGTGGATCTTTCCTTCATAGAGGTGAGTGGGATGTCCAGGTGGGTAGATCTAGACCAGAGCATCATGGGCTAGGGGAAGTTACAGCCCATATTTCCAGTCTTTATTTGGATGACCAGGGGACTTCATAGTTAGACTTTCCTCCAATGGTGGATCGTTTCAGGGATGTCTTTCCAAAGGACTTTTTAGGTTTACCTCCGGAGCGTGAGGTGGACTTCTCGATTGAGCTCATGCCAGGAGCGGCAGCGGTGTACATTCCTCCTTATAGTATAGCTACACCTGAGTTGCAGGAGCTCAAGAAGCAGTTGGAGGAGTTGCAGGCAAATGGTTTCATCCGACCCAGTACTTATCCTTGGGGTTCGTTTGTCCTATTTGCGAAGAAGGAAGACAGTACCCTTCGGCTTTGTGTGGATTATCAGAAGTTGAAACAGTTGACGGTTAAGAATTGATATCCCTTGCTGAGGATTGATGACCTCTTTGATCAGCTTCGAGGAGCTCAGGTGTTCTCTAAGATCGACATGAGGTCCGGTTATCATCAGTTGCACGTTAGACCATCTGATATACCTCTTACAGCCTTCAGGAGCAGGTATGGTCTATACGAGTATACAGTCATGTCGTTCGGTCTCACAAACATGCCTGCGGTTTTCATGACACTGATGAACCGAGTGTTCCATCCGTTCTTGGACTCCTTTTTCGTGGTCTTCGTGGACGATATCTTGGTGTACTCTCACACTCTACACGACCATGCCACACATCTTGAGATCATTCTGAGTACACTGAGAGAGCATCAGTTGTATGCTAAACTCTCGAAGTTCCACTTTTGGATGGATCAGATTCACTTCTTGGGTCACGTCATCTCATAGACAGAAGTTTCAGTGGACCTAGAGAAAGTGAGAGTTGTAGTTTCCTGGGAGCAGCCGAAGGACGTTTTTGAGGTACGGAGTTTTATAGAGCCAGCTGGGTACTACAGACGCTTCATTCAGGACTTCTCACGCCTAGCAGCACTGTTGACAAGTCTGACCAAGAAGGGGGTGAATTTTTTATGGTCAGATTCTTGTGATTCCGCCTTTTAGGAGCTGAAAGGGAGGTTGATGTCAGCACCGATACTAGTCTTGCCGGATCCGGGAAAGGGCTATACTGTTTACTATGATTCTTTAGGTATCGTTCTGTGATCTATGCTTATGCAGGGAGATGGAATCGTTGCGTACGAGTCTCGGCAATTGAGGCCACACGAGAGGAATTACCCTATGCACGATCTGGATTTGGCAGTTGTTGTTCATGTGTTACGTTGTTGGAGACACTATCTTCTGGGAGAGAATTTTGTGGTTTTCACTGACCACAAGAGTCTAAATTATATCTCCACTCAGCGTGATCTGAATCTGAGATAGCACAGGTGGGTCGAGTATATTCAGTCTTTCAACTTTGAGCTCGCCTATACGTTGGGAAAGGGCAACGCAGTGGCTGATGCTTTGAGCAGGAGAACTTAGATTCAGGCAGTTCAGGAGGCCAGTAGTGAGTGGCAGATTATGGCTCTATTATTTGAGATGCATCTGGAGGTGCATGATAGGTAGGGAAATACTTTCCTTTCATATGTGGTTGTTACCTCTACACTTCTTGATCGGGTTCGAATGAGGCAGCTATCAGATTTAGAGGCCTTAGTCCTGTGGGAGAATGTGTCAAGAGGGGATCCTCTTCCTGGATGGACAATGGGTGAGGATGAGATCTTGCATTTCTAGGGACGTGTATGGGTGCCAGCAGACATACTCAAGGAGCTGATGTAGGATTTTCATTCCTCGGTTTGGGAAATTTATCCTGGCGTCACCAAGATGTATCGGGATCTTCATCGCCAGTACTGGTGGCCAGGTATAAAGAGAGATGTTTCTGGTTTTGTCATGAGATATTCTACTTGTCAGCAGGTGAAAGAAGAGCATCAGTGACCAGAGAGTCTTTTACAGCAGTTACCCATTCCGTAGTGGAAGTGGAATGATGTCGCGATGGACTTCGTGACCGGTTTACCAAGGTCACCTTGGGGGAGTGATGTTTTTTGGGTTGTAGTCGACAGGCTTACGAAGGTTGCACACTTCTTGCCAATCAAGGAGACCTTCAGTGTTTATGATTTGGGATGATTGTACATCCGAGAGATTGTACGTCTACATGGAGTTCCACACTCCATTGTTTCAGACAGGGATGCGTGTTTTACCTCTTGGTTCTAGTAGGGACTTCAGAAGGCTTTGGGTATACAGGTACTTTTGAGTACAGCATACCATCCCCAGACTGATGGCCAGTCTGAGCGCACGATCCTGGTGCTTGAGGATATGTTCCTAGGTTGCATTCTAGACTTCGGCGGTTCTTGGGAGAAGCATATACCTCTTGTGGATTTCGCCTACAACAACAGTTTTCAGACGACCATTCAGATGGAACCTTACGAGGCTTTGTATGGTAGGTCATGTCGATCACCCTTATGCTGGCTGGAGGCAGGAGAGGCAGCTCTGCTGGGACCTCATCTTGTTCAGGAGAACTCAGAGAAGATAGAGTTGATTCAGAACAGGATGGCTACAGCATAGTCTCAAAAAAAGTATTATGCTGATCAGTAGAGATGAACTCTGGAGTTCGAGGTTGGGGATCAGGTTTTTCTGCATGTCGCACCGAGGTTGGGACACAAGAGGATTCTAAGACAGGGTAAGCTTTCACCGCGGTACGTCAGACCATTTGAGGTATTGGATAGAGTTGGGCCAGTTGCCTATCGGTTACAGCTACCTCAGAGGTACCGGGCTATGCATGATATCTTCCATGTCTCTCAGCTCCGACGTTACTTTTCAGACCTGTATCATGTCTTCCAACCCGAGGAGGTAGAGCTTGAAGCGGATGTCTCGTTTGAGGAGCATCCTATCCAGATTGTCGATCACAGTACAAATTTTCTTCAAGGTCGGTCTGTTCCTCTGGTACGAGTGCTATGGAAGCACGGGCGAGTACAAGACGAGACTTGGGAGAGGGAGGCTGAGGTTCGATCGCAGTGGCTGAAGTTGTTTGAGGTTTCTTCTTCTACATCCCTCTAGGGAAATTCAGGGATGAATTTCTTTAAGGAGGGAAGTTTTTAAGAACCCAGATCTTCGTTTCAGGTATGATTTCCTTTTTTTGGAGTTTTTGGGAAAAATAAGGTTTTCTGGAAATTTTTGAAGTACACGTCGTGTACTTTCTGAGTACACGCCGTGTACTCTTTTCCCGCTCGAAGTCATGTGTTGGCCATGTCCGGGCCACACACACAGTGTGTGGGGGTGACGTGGATGCCGATTTTGTCAGAGTACGGAAAAACCCACTACACGCCGTGTACTCTAAAAGTATACGCCGTGTACTTTTCTTTTTTTCATTAAACGGACTGGGGTCGCGCCTAATCGCCATAATCTTCTTCTTCTAGGTCTAGTTCGACCGAGAGATGTCGTACAGCCGTGAAACTTCTTCATATTCCTGAGCCTCCATCCGTTCTCTAATTCGATCTCTTTCGATTGCATTGGAAGCACAGTGGTGAGTTCTCCCTTCTTCTTGAGCCTTGTTTTCCAATTCTTCCTCCTTCTCAAGTTATCTAAGGTTGAACGTTTTGTGTGTTTTCTCAGATATACAACATTATAGGGAGAATCAGTCGTCGTGGTTCAATTATATCGATCTCCTAGGATCGAGGTAGGTGGTTTTTGCCTTACCTTTCAAAGTCTCTGAGTTTTATGTGCGAATTTCCACCGATACCCGTGAACGGGGTATTGCGTGTTTACCTTTTTGCCCTTATTATTTTCCTGCCTTGCGTGTATGCTTGTGTGGAGATAAATTGACCATGTTAGAGTATATTTTGTTGTTCTTGGATGTATTTTCCCTTGCTTTGTTCTGTTTACGACCTTTGTGTCTCGTTTGCCTTTGGCTGCTACACCTGTTTCCATGCCTTGCGGTTATAGGTTGAAGTGAAACTCATGACATGCTTGTTGCCTTGTAGACTGTTTAGATAAGTAGCTCTATAGGTGTACTTTGGTTAGCCAAGTATCTCTATAGGTGTACTTTGGACTTATAGAATTATTATGCACTGACTGGCACGGGGTTGAGAGAACCTGGTGTTATAGACTATAAGGGATAGACCGAGTGAGCTTCCCAGAGAGTCTTAGATATTATAGACTACAGGGGATGGACTGAGTGATCTCCTAGAGAGTCTTGGATATTATAGACTACAGGAGGTTAGACCGAGTGAGATTCCTCAGAGAGTCTTACCTTGTTTAAATCTCTTTAAGAACCTTCCTAGGCTAGAGAAGAAATTGACTGAGTGAGCTTCCTCAGAGAGTATGTGGTATACCTGAGGCTATAGGAGGAATTGACTGAGATAGCTTCCTCAGAGAGTCTCTAGACCTTGGGGATAAGAGGGTTAAACTGCGTGATCTTCCTCAGAGAGTCCCTGACTACCCTAGACTATAAGGGGAATTGACCGAGTGTGCTTCCCCAGAGAGTCTCATAAATTCGTATGACCAAACCAGAGGGGTTAGGCTGAGCGCACTGCCTAGAGGGTTGTGGTACTTCTTGGATAGGACCAGAGGGGATGGCTGCGAGTACTTCCCAGAGGGCTTTCTACTTGTTAGTTTTTTTACTTCACTATTGTTGTTGATCACTGTTGTGTATCATCCTGCTTTACTGCTTACTGTTTACTGCTCACTGTTTTGCTGTTGTTGCTTACTGCTTATTGTACTTTTACCTGCCATATACTCACTGACTATTAGGCACAGATCTTCGGGTGAATTCCTACTGGGATTTAGTCTCACACCCTGTTTGGGTCATGTTTTTGGGCCCAAACAGACTATGTTGTTGCAGGTATAGACAAGGGAAAGCGCCCTTCGACTTCTGGTACTTGATTGCTTGGATAAGGAGAGCATGGGACCAAGCTTTGTCTTGCGATGCTGAGGAGCTGTTTTATTTTATTTTGTACTTGTTTTGGTACTATAGTGTTTTCCAGCATTGTGACTTGTTTGATTGATTTCCTAGTTATGTATCATGCATCATTTCATATATACATATGTGCTCCAGTTTGTTGATTTCGTCTTCCATTGTTTATATTGTTGGTTATTACTGCTTCCACTATTGCATGTTTATTTTTCTTCCGCTGTGTACTCTGCCAATGAGGGCATAGTTTCCCCACTATCACACCCAAGGCCCTCACTGCTATTCGGCAGCCTCTGGCGTTTAGGGAAATGCACTTGAGGCCATGTGACCAACCAGGTACAGGGCGCCTCTGGGTGGCTTCCGGGACTGGGATGTTACATTATTGACTGCATCTTCAACTCATTGAGAAAAAATCCTAAAGAGCTGAAACTTCTGATGTATATGCTTTTCCCTTTGGTGTGACCTTGACTCTTTGGATAGAGCCACCATTACAGTGGTATCATAATAAACTGCGATAGGGGATTCACTATTAGACACTACATCAAGCTTTTATAAAAAGTTACAGGTCCAAACTATATCCTTGCCTACATTGGAAGCTATGATATACTCATACTGCTATGTAGAATCAGAAACAACAGGCTTCTTTTAACTCTTTAATCACACAACTACTTTGTTTATAAAAATAACATATCCTAACTATGACATCAGAATATTATGGATTATTTTAAGGCTGGAATCTATATAACCCCTAATGACTATCTATTCATATCCTCCATACACTAATAACATATCCTTAGTTCTCCTCAGATACTTAAGGGTAACCTTAAAAGTGGTCCAATGATGTTTACTTGGACCTGCTTGATATATTCCAACCATTATCAAAGTATAGTAAACATCAATCCTTGAATATAACATGGAATACATGATAGATCTATTTGTAGAAGGGTGTGGGATCTTACTCATTCTCTTTCTCTCCTGTTGTGTTTGTGGACACATTTTATTTAAAATATTTATACAATGTTACATTGGAACTAATACCCTCTTGAATCTTTCCATACTGAACCTCTTTAGTGTCTTTTAAATATATGTGGCTTGAATTAGTCCTAGAATCCTATTGGATCTATCATGAATGATCTTAATACTTAGAATGTTGGTTTCTTCACATAGATCCTTCATGGAGAATTATTTTCTTAACCATTCCTTAACCTATTGTAAGGATGGTATCTCATTTTTAATTAGTAATATGTAATCATTATATTCTACTATGAAAACAACTATACTTTGAGTAAATGACATGTAAAAACACATCTCGCACTCATTATTAATGAAACCAATGTCATTTATAGTTCATAAAACTGAATGTTTTGTGACCTAGATTCTTTCTTTAATCCGGAAATGGATCTCTACAACTTAAGTACCTTTTTTTCATTTCCTATAGTCACAAAACTTTCAAGTTTTTTCATATAAACATCCTCCTGATGGTTCTCATTATAGAAAGTAGTTTTGACATGCATCAATTTTCCAAATTTCATAGTCATGGTAAGATGCTATGGAAATAAAAATTTTGATGGATTTAAATATAGAAAATTGAGAAAATATTTCAACATATTAAATTAATTGTTTTTACTAGACCCTTTTAGGCACTAGACATGATTTATAGGTATTTGCATTACATTCAATGTCCAGTTTTCTCTTGAACACCCATTTACACCCAACTAGTTTTACATCCATTGGGTGATCGATCAGAGCTGAAACATGGTTTTGGTACATGGAATCCATCTCAGAATTCATAGATTATTTCCATATTGAAAATTTCTATACTACCTATTTATAGGAGTGAGGAATATTATTGTCACCAATAATGATTCACTAGAATCAGTGACTAGAATATCATATCTATAATAACCCTGACCCCAGTATCCTGGATCTAGTGCCTTACTTTATTAAATTGGCATGATTATAAGGAATCACATCCTAAAGGATCAAATAGTTTAGTATTATTAATAAACTATATACATACATGAAACCCGTTTTATATTGGGAATAGAAAATGAAACATAATACATAACAAAATAAACTGCTCGACATCCTTGAAATTCATTCCAAGAATTCATCTTCATATCCTGGGGAAAGAAAACACAATAAGGGTGAGCTCAAATTCTCATTAAGGGTTAAGTACATTGGAAACTATCATGAATCAATGAGCATAATCAACATGGAAAGGTAGATAACTAAACATACATGTTATTTAATCAATAAACTGAGAATGAAATGCATCCATAGATTTTTTCATAGTGAAAATAGTGTGGATAATAATAACTAAATATTGAATGAAGAAAATTATTAATTATTGGACGTCATGTATCTATCACATGAAACACTACCATTAAGAAATTTTACAAGATGGTTTAAACTACAGGTAAAAATGCATTTAATTCTAGCTTATCTGATTTGTCCAATGAGACTATCAATGCATCAAGGGGCTATCTATAACCAGGCTCCACCCGTGTATGCCAGTCCAAAGCATTACTCATATATCAAATAATATATTTAATTAATAAACTATGTTTATTATCATCAAATATATGTATTGAGTAATTGATATGGATTTAACATTATTTCCACAGTTAATCAAATAACTTTCAAAGTAAACACTATATATAAAAATGGTAAATGGTTTAGATAATAATCATATCCTTGATACAAGAAATATGGATATTTAAGAGAAATAAAATTTTCAATGAATAATGATCATAAATAAATCAATGGTAATTATATACACCATAGAAAATAAATTGTGTGTTTAATATTAAAATATGGATCAATGAATTGAAATTGAGAAGAAGTCCCTTACAAATATCATATCATTCAAGTGGGCATTAATAAAATGAATTTATTATGCATATTTATTGTAAATAAACATAAAATAAGTGGAAATAAAAAATAAAATAATAAAAAGTAATTTCACACATAATCTTAGCATGACATAATCAAAAAAGTATAAGTTCCAACCCAATGAATGGAAATTGAGTTAAGAAATTCCTTATCACTTTGTAATCAATCAAATCATGTGTCCCATAAAATTAATAATAATAAAATTAAACATTGAATACCATGAATATAAAGAGATTCATGATATGATATATCATATGGTAAGTACACCACATAAAATAAATAAGTGGTGAATAAGGCATATATCTCATAGAAATAAAAGTGAGATGAGAAACCCTTACCTTTCGCTTCTTTTTGGTCGAACATTATTTAACCTCTGGTATAATGGTTTAAATCATGTTATTAATTTATAACAGAACATTTATTATATCATATATGATCCTATTATATCATATTATCACCCATTTTTTAATAATATTTCATTATTACCCTTGTTTTGCGTGTTAACTGTTTCATTTTCCTATGCATGTTTTGTCATGTATGTCTCAGTTCTTGTGAATAGGATATAGTTACATCATATATAGAATTATATTAAGATAATAGATATAATATTTATTCATTATATTCATTTTTAGAATCATTCTTAAATGGTGAACATAGAAAATGAATCGCATCACGTCATGGAGACGGTAGGTTGTACGTACGTACGAGCGACAGTATCATTCCCTTAATGGTGAAAGGGTAATAAAGTGGATGGTATATTATTTTTTCATAATAAATATAAAGTCATAATTATCATATAAATCCATTATTTATATCATTATACCCATATAAGTAAATTTGTGATGGAAAACAAATTACACCACAATGTGGAGACGGTAAGTTGTAAGTACGCAAATGCGATGCTTTTGTTTTTCATAAGATGGATAAAAGGTGGAATATTGTTGTCCCATAATCATAATAACATATAAAAATATATATTATATAATATTTATTATTTTATTATGTAAAAAAATATGAAAAGGAAGTATAAGAAGAAATGAACTTAAATGGGTTGGTAAAAATGGTTACCTCTTCTTTGGAGGATTTCTTTTAGATCTCTTCTTAAAGGATATAGGGATGGTATTTTTGGAAGACCATGACCTCCATAAATTGGGTAAGGATGTTGATAAGAGAAAATTTCATGGTTTTTCTGATTTATAATGCTCAAAGTGGTGTGAAGAAGTGAGGAAGGAGGTTCCCTTTTATAATTGAATTGTGGGGCACTTTTGGAAACTCTCTAAATATTAAATTAATATGAATTAATTTTCAATTTAAAATGGATCCAAAATGAATTATTTCAAATAAAATATTAGTATGGACCGAAATAATCTCATCCAATTATTTATAAACAAGTTTAGGTTACATTCATACCCTTGTCTTTTGGTTTTAACCCTTATTTAATTCCTTTAACTTTTACCGCGACAACATGGATTTTTACTCTTTGAGGGTTAATATAGTTACTATAAAATACCAAAATAACCATAAATGGATAATTTATGACATTTGAAACCTAATACCAATAATTTGTCTAAATTTAGTATTTTTTTTGAATTTTATATCATTTAATAAAATATTATTTATTTTAAAATATCATTAATGTCAATTTTGAAACTATTCATTACTTTGACTTTTAAAAATATCAATAGAATAAGATATATTCAAACAAAATATTTTAATATATCCCTATAATGGAAAGTGAATCTATAAAATTCATGGATTAAATTATTTATCTCAAATTATATTTATTTTAATATTTTTATTATCATTTATTTGATATTTTCATTAATAAAATAATTACACCATCATTGTTGTGAAAGCATTTAACCTAATTTTTATCTTCACTAAAAATTAAAAATAAATTACTATGATGAATATAATTCCTTTATATTTAAAAATACTTTTATAGTTGAAGATTCCTTCTAGATAAAATCTTATTAAAAAATTTGTAGTTATTAAAAATATGAATGTGACATCTTTGACTTTTCTTTAAACAAAATATTATAAATATTATATCCTCATCCAAATGGGCATATAACCAAACCTTAATTGATTAATAACAAAATGGGATCATCCAATAATATTTGTGAAAATGTTATGGTTATTTTGTAGTCCTTATCATTTTATTTTTAACCTAAATTACTCAATTTACCCTTTACCATGGTAACAAAAAATTCCAAGGTTGCTATTCATATTGGTCAAAAATAAAAGGGGTATATTTAATAAATTTGGGCCCTATAAATCCAAATATGGAAACCATTTTTTCAAAATTAAAAACACAGAAGTGGTAGAATTTAATTTAAAATTAAACCGGCAAAATGCAATGAAATTTTTTTTCATAAAAATGCCCTATTAAATATAAAAATGTTTTTATACCAAATTCAACCATGAAATTGATTCTAATAAAATTAATTATATTTTTGATAATATAATATAACTAATTTTACTTTCATTCCAACATAAAATAGAACTTTAAAATGGTTGAAATAAAAATACAATTTTCAATAAAAATCGATATTTTTCAGTATTCACTGGAAAATAAATATTTTCTGAAAAAAAACAAAAAATTCAACCTAAGATAATTTTGACATTCCAATTTTAAAAATAAAGTTTATTTTGTAAAATTAAGTGTCAAAATTTAGTATTAAAACAAGTTCATCATCAAATGGTATCAAAATTACCTTTAGAAAAATATAGCTTTTTAGGAACACAATTGGATTTATTTTTATATCATGTATAGAAAACACATAAGATGGATGTTAAACATTGGATTGAATATATATTAATTTTATTAATATAATAAAAAAAGAGTTATTTGTTTATTTTATTGATATAAAATACACTTATGCGCATTTAAATATTTTTCCATAAAAAATCCTTTTATTTTCAAAAAGGGTTTTATTTTCATTTATAATTAATTGGTCACCAAAGAATTAATTATATATACATGTGTAAACTATATTTTTATAATTAAATTAATTATTTTAATACCCACCATTCTAACATCTAGGTTATAATGATCACATAATAATATTTCATTATTCGTTTAAGTTGGGTGTTCCATAAAACTTAAGCTATCGAAGAGGTTAAATTTAAAAAGAGACATATCATAAAATATTGGGGTGTTAAATTATACCATAATTAAAATAAATTGAATCCTTTTAATTTTACATTTCACTTCTAAAAACAAATTTTGATACTTGAAAATTCCTTTCTGGGAAATCCACATCGTAAATAGGGTTAATAAAATATCCTCCTAATAAAAGGGAAATGTGAAGGTCACCACAAAATTAGGCTTTAAAATAAGAGAACTTTAGTGTGAAGTGAAAACATGGACATGTAAGAGAAATATAAATATCAAGTTCTTATGGATAGTGATATAAAACATGTTTATTAGAAATTTAATCATCACAAAACCATAAATTTATGATTGGTTAAAAGACCATTGATTTCTTAGTAATAAAAGTAAATGGATGACATTTTTATTCTAAAATAATATTCCTAGAGTTGATTGATTCATTTACTATCCAAATAATTACTTGATAAAATAAACTTACTTAATTTCTTTCTATGTCACAAGCATAATATCATCCTTTGGTTGTGCTTCGATCTATTTTCACTTCAACTCTTACACCAAGTGTCACGAACCAACCCGAATACCCTGGTAACCCGATAACTGAGCTGGTACTAACATAGCTCGAAGGGAGTTCCTAATACCCATGGGTCATTGACTAACACCTGGCATCATGCAACATGCAAGTGGGAATTAATTTTCCATAAAACATAGTGGAAGTAAGATAAGAAATTCAATATGCATACAAAAGAAACTCAACTGGGAGTAATGTACCAGAAGTCAACATGGAATTAAAGCTCAAAGTAATACAACCCAAGTACCAAAACAGGGAAAAACAACCCAAGTCCCTAAGGAAACTACTCACCAAGTCCATGGTTCAACAGCTGGATCCGCCTCCAAGTGATCTTTTCCCCTTGTTCAAACCTGGAAGGCGATAATCTACAAACACCTGAAGGCATAGGTATGGTGTGAGATAAAATCCCAATATGGTGTCACCAAGGATTACATAATAGATTAAAATAATATATTTACCAAAGGAACAGTTTCAATTTTTAAAATAAATAGTTTTTCCATTTTAAATCATATTTAAACAAATCATGCTATACAATTCAAATGATGGAAAATACGTTAATAAAAGGATTTAAAAGTGATGGAATATTTCTAAAACAATGTGTTAAATAAAACATTTATATAAAATATTTTATATAAATCCATAAGACATGTAATTAGTTTAAAAACATTGGCATATATTTATATCTCAAATATAAAACAAACGAGCAACATGGTCATCTTCCAAATAGGTACGAAAGTTCCAGGCTATAGGACTCTGCACTCTCTAAGTGATCATATAAATATGTGTATACACACGTCACTCTAACATTGTAAAAAGGTGACTCATCACCATCCCATCAGGTATGTGACCTGCAGCATTTATGTTTTAGAACATTGTATAATCGTAGAGTGTGTCCAATAACTCACAAACTACCTAAGGCTTGCATGTGCTCTCACACAATAAATAATGGGCAATTTATTTTAAGACTGCTTAAAATTAAATTAAATACAATTCCCCCATTTCAAATTCCAATTTTCTATTTAAAACTAAAACAATATTTAATCAAAAACATGCCTTTTAACAAGATAAAACCATTGGGTTTCTATTAAAACTTTTTAATCCATTTTTACAAGTTTAAAATCAATTCAAAACCACTTACATCAATTTCAAAATTCATTTCTATAATTAAATTCAACAATTTAATTGAAATAGTTTCCATAGAATCTACAATTTAAATTAAACAATTTAAATCAACCAATTCCCAAAAACACGCCCCATTTTAATGGAATTTTTGATTTTCCTAATTTTTTATGCCAAACCCATTTCAAATCTCGTAATTCACTAGAATTGGGTTTTATTAAATAAATTGAAAGAAATTTTGAGAAATTTAATTTAAATAAACAATTTAAATAAATCAAGAAATTCAAGGTTAATCAATTTGGCCAAATGGGGCAGAACCACCTACCTTTTTCTGAAATTCAACACTCGCAACGAAACCTGCCAACAAGAAAAAAGGCACAGAAGACCTCAAAAATAAACCTAGAAACAAGATCAATCAGCATAGATCATAGACCCATCAATTTTAGGATGATATATTGAAATAAAAAAGGAGGAGAAAGAGATAAAGATGAAGAATAAGGGAGAACACTTACCCGAGAATCACACTGCAAGCGTAATGATGATCGAATGCCAAACAAAAGGATCCTTAAGGTTTGGAGAGCTATAAGATCACCTGGGGAAGGCTTTAGGTAGAGAGAAGTGAAATTGGAGCAGAGGAGAAAAGAGGATCTTAGCCGTTCTTTCTATTTAAAAACTGAAGTCGGGGTATTACATGACATGTAATCCCTTTACACGTTGTGAAATAGTTAATTTTTATAACTGTCAAAAAACACATCGCTTCAAATTAAAAACTGACCATTAATTTCCTTAAAAAGTGTAATGAATCATCACGTCCTGTAACTTTCATGGTGTGAACCCTTCATGGTATGAACCTAGTGACCATTACACATAATGTAACCTAGTTATACAGCATGTATCCCTCCAGCATCCTGTAGAAAAGTCCGGTTAAATCTGAGAGTCCAAAAATCTATAACTTCACCATTATAGGTATCTTGCCAATTCATTCTAAACCCTACCTAATCAATGAAAAATAAAAACCATGACAAGGTTAAAGACATACTTGTCAAATCGGTAGCGGGATGTTACACTAGGAAATGGATGTTCAAGATGAATTTTTCATTCCTGGAGAACTTTAATGGATCATAGGATTCACAAGTCATTCCTTCAGCCTTTAAATTTTTATTAAAACCAAAATGGTTAGAAAATGTTATCAATAAACAATAATATCCAAATTTCAACTTAATATATTCCATAAGTAGTTAATCGCATGACTCGTCCAAAATATGTCTGTCCAAAGTCAAAGACTACAAATTTAGAAGGAAGGTCGCTAAATTTCCAAAATCAACTTAACATTAGATTCTAAAAATGATATAATTTAGTTATTATTGTTACATACCAAATATATGAATACCTTTATTACCATAAAACCTTAATGAAAACAAGAATGCTTCCAAAAATAAGATCTCATGTTGTTGAATATATTCCTTAAATCCAAATATGTAGTAAACCCAGTAAAGATAACATAAACCATCAAATCATTAACCACTTTCATGGTCACCAATATTATCCCATAAACATATCTTTATCATTATAATCTCAACATTAAGCACATATCAAGGTTATCTTCCAAAAATCATGTGTTTTCCAAAAGATCAACTTACAATAGAATAAATTCTCTTGGTTACTAATACTATTCATCACATGTTTCCAAATCCTTAAAGAATAAGTATTGTAGTAAAATAATTATATATTTCATGATTCTTATAACTAGAACATAATTCTTGAATCCAAATACACAAGAACCTTAATCATTATACTTGATTCTTAAACCATTAACTACACTTTATCATCTTATTATTTAATATATCCTTCCTTTCATTCGTCATGTATTGTATCTTAATCATGAGAAGTGTGACCATTACTTGTATAGCCTTGCTGATTCTCTTCAAGATTTTTCTCCCTAGGACATAGATTTTCATAATGAAAATATTTTCCACATTTAAAATATTCAACCATTAATAATACCTTAGGGAGACCATTATTCCAAACTTTTCATTTTTCCTCAGAAACTACTTGCTTTATATCCTTCTTTTCTACACCCAAATCATCTTCTTGTTCATTTAATACATTTACTTGTGTGTTTCTTCTCACATTCTCAACATATAAAAAACTGAATCACCTTTCCTCTATGATTTACACCACTCGATCTCTTAACAAACTTTATCCTTCTCTTCTTTGGTAAGTCTAAGAGTTAGTTAAGGTGTATGTTTTTAATTATATATCATGATATCTAGTTAAGAATAATTATAATATTATTCATTCTAGTTATTATCACATTTGGTTTCTCATAAACACATTATCTATCACATTCATCATTAACCTATTTCCTTTTGGTTTTATCCATTGACTAAAACCAAAATCACAGTGTGAGAAACAATAATCATAGTGATAAATCATATAGTCATGAAGAATAATTTATGGGATGTCTGAATCATGAAACTTTCTCAATCTATAAATCCTTAGTTTTAACCTACGTTATACATTGTCATTACCAAATCAATAGGATTATATCTTATATATAGTTTTATCCTCAAATCCAGTAATAGGGTTATATTCCACAATCTATGTTTTAATAAATCTAGTTCTTAAAGTTTTTACTAAAATTACTCTGATATAAACTGTAACAACCTCGACTCTAGTAGCCCGAAGTCGGTGTCTTAATTTATTACATTGGTATGATTACAAGGAATTGCATTCCAAAAGACCAAATAGTTTAGTAGTCTTGGTAAACTAGACACATATATGAAACCCATTTTACATTGGGAATATAAAATGAAACATGATACATAACAAAATAAATTTCTCAAGATCCTTAAAATTAATTCCAAGAATTCATCTTCATATCCTGGGTAAAGGAAACATAATAAGGGTAAGCTAAAATTCTTAGTGAGGGTTCAGTAAAGCAGAAACTATAATGAATCAATGAGCATAATCAACATGGAAAGGTAGATATTTGAACACACATTCCATTTAATCAATAAACTGATAATGAAATGCATCAATAGATTTTTTTCATAGTGAAAATCTCATGGATAATAATAACTAAATTTTGAATAAAGGAAATTCTTAATTATTGGATGTCATGTATCGAGCACATGAACCACTACCATCAAGACCTTCCACAAGATGGTTTAATCTACAGGTAAAAACTTATTTAATGATAGCTTAACTGATTCATCCCATGAGACTATCGATGCATCGAGGGGCTATATATAATCAAGGCCCACCTATTTATGTCAGTCCAAATCATTTCGCATATATCAAATAATCAATTCAATTAATAAAAAATGTGTTTTATCATAAAATATCTATATTGAGTAATTGATATGAATTTAACATTATTTCCCCAGTTAATCAAATAAATTTCAAAGTAAACACTGTATGTAAAAATAGTATATGGTTTAGATAATAATCATATCCATGATACAATAAATATGGATATTTAAGAGAAATGAAATTTTCAATTAATTGTGATCATAAATAAATAAATGGGTAGTATATGCACCATATAAAATAAATTAGGTGGGTAATATTAAAATATGCCTCAATGAAGTGAAATTGAGACGAAGTCCCTTAAAAATATCATATCATTGAAGTGAGTGTTAATCAAGTGAATCGATTATGTGTATTAATTATAAATCCATATAAAATAAGTGGAAATACAAAATAATATAATAAAAATTCATTTCACACATAATCTTATCATGAAATAATCAAAAAAGTATAAGTTTTAACCCAATGAATGGAAATTGAGTTAAGAAATCTCTTACCACTTTGTAATCAATCAAATTGTATGCCCCATAAAATTAATAATAATATAATGAAACATCGAATACCATGAATATAAATAGATTCATGGTACTATATATCAAATTTTAAGTACACTCCATAAAATAAATAAGTGGCGAATAAGGAATATATCTCATAGAAATAAAAGTGAGGTGATAAAATGTTACCTTTTGCTTCTTTTTGGTTGAACGTTATTTAACCTCATATATAATGGTTTAAATAATGTTATTAATTTATAACAGAATATTTATGATATCATATATGGTCCTATTATATCATATTATCACCCTTTTGTTAATAATATTTCAATATTACCCTTGTTTCATGTGTTAATTGCTTCATTTTCCTATGCATGTTTTATCGTGTAAGTCTCAGTTCTTATGCATAGGATATAGTTCGGTCATATCAAGAATGATATTAAGGTGATATATATCATATTTATTCATTATATATATTTTTATAATCATAATTTAATGGTGAATATGGAAAATGAATCGCATTGCGTCGTGGAGAAGGTAGGTTGCACATACACACAGGTGACAGTATCATTCCCTTAATGGTGAAAGGGTGAGGAAGTGGATGGTATATTATTTTTTTATAGAATAAATATCATGTAATAATTATCATATATATCAATTATTTCTATCATTATACTCATCCAAGTAAATTGGTGAAAAAAATTACACCATGGCATGGAGACGGTAAGTCGTACGCATACATGCGTGGTGCTTTCATTTTTCGTATGATGGATAAAAGGTGGAATATGGTTGTCGCATAATCATAATAATATATCATCATATATATGATACTGGATTTATTATTTTAGGATGGAAGCAACACATTAAAAGGAAGTATAAGAAGAAATGAGCCTGACTGGGTTGGTAAAAATGATTGTCTCTTCTTTGGCAGATTTCCTTTAGATTTTTTCTTAAAGGATTTAGGGATGGTCTTTTGGAAGAAAAGGACTTCCAGAACATGGATAAGGACATTGATAATAGAAATTTATAGGTTTTGGAAAATATATAATGCTCAATGTGGTGTGAAAAAGTGAGGGAGGATGTGCCCTTTTATAATTGAGGTGAGGGGCACTTTTGGAAACTCATTAAATATTAAATTAACATAAAATAATTTTTAATTACAAATGGATAAAAATGATTTATTACAAATTTAAGATTAGTATGGGTATAAATCCTTTCATAAAATAATTTTTAGACAATTTTAGGTTATATTATTACCCTTATCATTTGGTTTTAACCCTTATTTAATTTTCTTAACTCTTACCATGACATAAAGAATTTTTACTCATTGAGGGTTAATATAGTTACTATAAAATTCCAAATGACCCATAAATGGATCACTTATGAAATTTTCAACCTTATACCAATACTATGTTTGAATTTAATATTTTTAGGAATTTTATATCATTTAATAAAATATTATTTATTTTAAAATATCATTAATTTCAATTTTAACACTATTCATTACTTTGACTTTTAAAAATATCAATACAATAATATATATTAGAAAAAATATATTTTAATAAATATCTAACATGTCTAGGTATTATATAAAATTTTTGAATGACATTAATTATCTCAAATTATATTTATTTTAATATTTTTAATATCATTTATTTGATATTTTCATTAATAAAACAATTACTGCATCACTATCTTACAAGCATTTGAGCTTATTTTTTATTCACTAAAAATTAAAAATAAATTAACATGATGAATATAATTCTTTTATATTTCAAGATACTATTTATAGTCGAAGATACCTTCTGGACAACGCCTTATTAAAAATGATATAGATATTAATAATATAAATGTGACATCTTTGACTTTTCTTTGAATAAAATATTATAATTATCATATCCTTCTCCAAATGGACATAAATAGCCATATAATCGAGAATTAATTGATTATGAATAAAATTGGATCATCCAATAATATTTGGGCAAGTGTTAGGGTTATTTTCTAGTCCTTAACATTTTATTTTTAACATAAATTACCCAATTTACTCTTTACTATGGTAACAAAAAATACCATGGTTATTATTCATATTGGTCAAAAATAAAAGGTACCTATTAAATAAATTTGGACCTTATGAATATAAATATTTAATCCAATTTTTCAAAATTCAAAACACATAAGTTTCAGATTTTAATTTAAAATTAAAATGGTAAAAAGCAATGAAAAACAGTTTTTCAGAAAAATGCCATATTAAATATAAAAATGTTTTTATACCAAATTCAACCATGAAATATATTACAGTGAACTTAAATGGATTATTAATAATATAATATAACTACTTTTACTTTGAAACTAACATAAAATATAACTTTTAAATGGTTGAAATAAAAAATACAGTTTTTAATAAAAATTGGTATTTTTCACTATTCACTAGAAAATAAATATTTTCTGAAAAATACCAAAAATCACTCTAATATAATTTTGACATTCCAACAAATAAGTCTCACCCACTTTCGTCCTATATAACGAAAACTAACGTGGATGACCATAAAGCACCTCAAAGGGATCCATTTTAATTGAGGATTGGTAACTATTGTTATTTTCAAACTCCATCAATCCCAAATGGTTATCCCACAAACCTATGAAATCTAACACACATGCACGGAGCATGTCTTACAAAATTTGATTTTCCCACTCCATCTGACCATCTGTTTGAGGATGGTATGTTGTATTAAGATTAACATGTGGGCCCATTGCCTTCTGAAGGCCTTCCTAGAATCGAGAGGTAAAACGAGGGTCCCTATCTGAGACAGTAGTTGATGGAACACCATGAAGCCTCACTACCTCCTAAACATACAACCATTCCAACTCATCTACCTTTGTTGAATCCTTGTTCAGAAATAAATTGGCAGATTTGGACAGACGTCCAATCACTACCCAAATGGCGTTCCTTCCCCGAGGTGTACGAGGAAACCTAATGATAAAATACATGGAAACCTCATCCCATTTATAGGTATGAATGGGAAGTGTATGGAATAAACCTAAGGGCCTTTGGTGCTCTGCTTTAACCTGTTGGAAATTATATCACCTGAATACAAATTCAATTATATCTCATCTCATACCTATCCACCAGAACTAGCCTCACACATCGTAGAACATCTTGGTGGTCCCGGGATGAACATCCCACTGAGACTGGTGACTATCCTACATCATGACCCTCTTCAAATATAAAGGAACCACAAATCAACCCATGAAACAAAGGATTCCCTCAAAAGATATTGACAACTCATTGGGTACCTCCCCAAAATTTAAGAGTTGTGTATATCATTGGCACAATTCATCATCATGCTACTCTTCCTGAATCAGCTCCATAAGAGAAGGCGTCAACTGATTACTATCCAAGAATGTGTCTCCTCTATTCTCTTTAGTCTCTAGATGCATTTGGGTAAAAATCCCCATCAAAGTCCACTCATCACTAGACTCCTTTACAGCTTGGACAAGCACCTTCCTGCTTAGGGAATCTGCTACCACATTCCCTTTTCCCATGGTATAGACAATATCAAAGTCAAACCCCTGAATGTACTCAACCCATTGGAGTTTCCTTAGATTCAGATCCATCTGAGAGAAAATTTAGGCCAAGCTCTTATGGTTTAAGTAAACCATGAATTTCTCCCTAAAGAGATAGTGTGTCGTGTCTTCAAGGCATGCATCACCACCGCTAGTTCTAGGTAATGGGTTGGATATTTCCTTTCATGTGGTCGAAGTTGGAGACCAATAGATTTTGAGGTTGGGGATCAGGTATTATTGTGTGTATCGACTAGACTAGGGAATCGACATTTTAGATGGAAAGGGAAGCTTTCACCTCAATTCGTTGGACCTTTTGAGCCTGTGGAGAGAGTCGGGCTGGTAGTCTATTGGTTGCAGTTACCTTAGAGGTACTGAGATATTCATAACATCTTCCATGTTTCACATATTCATCAGTACTATTTATATTTTTCATATATCTTTCATCCTGATGAGGTTGAGTTGGAGGTAGATGTGTCCTTTGACGTGCATCCTATTCGTATTATGGACCATAGCACAAAGGCTCTCCAAGGTAAGTCGGTTCCTTTAGTACGGGTGTTATGGAATCATGGATACATACAGGAAGAGACCTAGGAGGGAGACGTTGATGTATGTGCTCAGTGGATGGAGTTATTCACAAACGATGTTATACCACCCATGGGAGGGCAACTTGGGGATGAGTTGCTTTAAGTTGGGAAGACTGTAAGATCCCAGATTTTACATGAGGTACAAAACCTTTTATTTTCAGTTGGATTCCTTAATCTTACCTTAATGGAAGTTTCATATGGTTTAAAGAAGGTTTTGGGAGCGTCTTGGGCTTGTTCGAAGGTCGAAGCTCCAGTTTTCAATGAAAACATCAGAGGCACACAGTTAGTGCATGGTTAGGGCTAATCGTGGAGCTCAAACTGTGTGGCCCAGGGATCTCGGTAAATGAGTCATAAAATCTATCGTGACATCATCCCATTTCCACTTAGTAATGGGAAATGGCTGTAGAATCTATGCTGGTCATTAGTGTGCTAATAGTTGAAACATCGAGTAACAAAATCAGTTATCTCCCTTTTCATACTAGGTCACCAATATTGGTGATGTAGATCATGATATATCTTTATAAGACCAGGGTGTACTGCCTAATAAGAAGCATGAGACTCTCACGTCAATTCCTCTTAGATGTATGTAGGAACCCAGACACATCTGTGAATGTGCATGACCTCATCCTCATCAACGATCCAGCCCAATGGCAGATCCTCTCCTGAAACACTCTCCCTTAGGACTAAGCCCTCGGGTTCTGATAACTGCCTCATCTTCACTCTCTCTAGAAGTGAAAAGGTCACATATAAGGATTCAAGTACAAATGGTCCAAGTTATTCCTAAACCTCCAAGTGAATCTCAAAAAACAGGGTCATCAAATGCCACTCATCACTGGCCTCTCAAACTACCTATGTTTGAGTCCTTTGACTCAGAGCATCTATTACATCATTTCCCTTCCCAAGCATATAGAAAAGATAAAAATCAAATGACTATAGGTATTCAACCCACCTTTGTTTCTTGAGATACAAGTCACGCTGCGTGAAAATATACCTAAGGCTGTTGTGGTCCGTATACAACAAAAAATGATCTCCCAATAGATAATGACTCTAACAACGCAAGGTGTGAACTACAGATGATAACTCAAGATCATGTGTTGGGTAATTTCTCTCATGTGGTCTCAACTGACGAGACCTGTATGCAATGACTTGATCTTCCTGCATTAGAATTTACCCTATCTCGATAACAAATGCATCACAATAGACTATATAGCATCTGCCCGTCTCTAGCAGAATCAGGATTGGCGCTGATGTCATTCTCCCTTTCAAATCTTGAAAGGTTGTCTCAAAGGATCCTAAACATATAAACTTCACACCCTTATTATTCAATCCCATAATAGGTGTTGTTAGGCATGAAAATTCATGTATAATGCACCTATAATAACTAGTTATCCCCAAAAAACTACATATTTCAAAGATGTTCTTGGGCTGCTCCTAGGTAACTATAGCTCTCACCTTCTCTAGGTTAACTGATACTCTTACCTCTAAGATGATATGACCCATGAAGAGGACTTTATCAATCCAAAAGTGGCATTTAATGATCTTAGCATACAACTGGTGCTCTCTCGGTGTATTCAAAATGATCTCAAGATGTTTTTCATGGTCATGTCGAGTATGAGAATACAACAAGATGTCATCTACGAAGACTACCACAATTGAATCAAAAAATGGGTGAAAACCCCCAATTCATCAGAGCAATGAAAACAGAAGGTGTGTTAGTGAGACCGAATAGCATAACCAAATACTCATAAAGACCATACCTAATATGAAATGATGTGTAAGGTATGTCTGTAGGTCTAACACATAACTGGTGATAGCCTGACCTCAAATCGATCTTCAAGAATACTCTAGGTCCTTGGAGTCGATCAAAGAGGTCATCTATACGAGGAAAGAGATACCGGTTCTTTAAAGTAAGTTAATTCAACTTAGGGCAATCCACACAAAGCCTGAGGGTTCCATCCACCTTCTTGGCGAAAAGTATTGGTGAACCCCAAGGAGAAATATTAGGTCGTATAAAACCCTTCGCTTCTAAGTCCTCCAACTGTCTCTTGAGCTCCTGCAACTTAGTAATGGCCATCCTATAAGGAGGAATGGACACCGATGCAGCTCCTAGAACCATCTCAATAGATAATTCCTGTAGATACCCGAAGCTTAACGTGCATGGACATTACATTACTTTAGCGGAATACTTAGTACATAACAAAAACAGACACACAAGGACCGTAATAGTTTAGTGTCTTTGGAAACTTGAAACGTAATCTTCTAATCGTGGTGAAAGATCTTCAACATCTCCCATAAAGATCTTCCCCTTCTTTTCTTACCTAAAACCTTTCTTTATATCCTGGGGAAGAGAAAACATAAAAAGGGTGAGCTCAAATGCTTAGTAAGGGTAAGCATGGATAAAATAAAACATACCATATACATTTGAACTTAAAAACATCAACATAATGTTTAAACATCAAAAGCTTGAGAAATGACATAAAACATGGAAGTACGAAAGGCATAGATCATAATGAAACATTAAGAATGATAAAATAGCATGGGAATAAAACATGTAATTGTGGAAACCATTAAGCACATGATATGATTTCCATAGTACCCAAGGCATTGCTGCCAAGACCATCTTAGTGGACAAAGTCCCTTTCTGAATCGAGTTCACTCCTCGTTCCAGTCCTGTATTACTGAACCGGTTTAACTTTTCGTTCCATCCATGTCTATATCATGAGATATAAATCTTTACCCAATGCATTGGAGGGAGATATAGGTCCCACCCATCTCATAGTGAAATCATTCTTACTTGTGCCACAAAATAAACTTAAAACATTCATCATAACCCAAAGAATAAAATGGGTTTCATAAACATCATCCCATCATTTCATAATCCATATAAAACAAATGGATATAATTTCATAATAAGAAAAGTGAAACCATGTAAATAAAAGAGACATTATACTTAAAACATACACATATGAAATAATTTCATTTTAGATGGAAAATGGTTTTGATAAAACACTTGAAATGAATTCTTGGGGAAAATATCCTTTCTTCTTTAAAATCATTTTCTTTTCACAAAATGTCATGAATTTTTAAAAGAAAAGGATTTTCTTGAAAATAGTCATGAAATATTTTTGAGGAAGCTTCATGAAAATATGGCTTTATAAAACCGTAAAAATCCTTTCATTCCGTATAAGTTAAAAAAACATTCTTCTCATACTTTTGTCGGAAAAGTCAAAAAGTACCTCGTACGAAAAACGACAAAAGATTCCTTTCATATCTTTTACTAAAAACTCACCAAAGGGTAAAATTGGATTTAAACAATTGTAGGTGGATGGAATTAATATTACATATTTAGGAAACATGGATGTGGATGATAAAATACACCCCAGTAATTTCTGAAGTATAAACAATCTCGGATAAAAATGAGATTGTGATATTTCCCTTACCTTAGGTCTGATTTGCTTCGTAAGTGTCCGAACCTCCTGTATAATGATTTAAATAATGTCATTGACTTATTCCAGAATCATAATCATTGTTATGATATCATATATGGTTCACTTATGGCTTTATATTACCCGTTCTTTTGTAAATTCCATGTTAAAGAGCGTTTTGGGTAAAATCGTTTCATTTGTCGTCCGTGTTTTGACTTGTAATTATTCATATGATTACTTAGATCATGATTACTTAATTCCAGAATATAAAACATGATTTATATATAATATATATTCAGAATATATATATATATATATATATAATAAATCATTAAATGGAAATAAATACACTGTTCATGGAGACGGTAGACCGTACGTACGCATGAACGTTGTTTTCTTTTCCTTATTGAGTTGAATGGAATTAAGTAGATGACATACATATATATACATATAAATCCAGTATCATTATTATGTCATATATTTCATGATTACTTATTATATATACTTTATAATCATTCATGAATGGTTAACGTGGAGAATGAATCTCATCGCGTCGTGGAGACGGTAGTCCGTACGTACGCACGAGCGATGATATCGTTCTCATGATCGTGGAATTTTATTGGAGTGTATGTATACTATTTCAGAATCAATATCACTTTACAATAATCATATATAGTTATTATGTACACCATTATACCCATCCAAGTAAGGTGGTGGTGGAAAATAGATTACACCACGGCGTGGAGACGGTATTCTGTACGTACGCACGCGCGGTGATTTCGTTTTCCGTAGGATGGATAGATGGTGAAATAAGGTTGTTTAATACTTATAATAACATATCAGTATATGGGTGATACTGATGTTATTACTTAATAATGAAACAACCTAAGAAGAATAAGTGGAAGAAGAAATAAAGATGAAAGAATCGGTAACGGACATTACCTCTTCTTTGAAGCGCCTCTTTGATTCTTCCTCTTAGGGCACTAAAATTGGTCTTTGAAGAAGACCAGGAACTCTAGGATGTTTCTAGGGAAGTGGAGAAGAGAATTTGGCAGGGGTTGGCTGATCTTGAAGGCTCAAAGTGGTGTGAGGAAGAGAGGGAGGAGGTGCCCTTTTATAAGGGAGGAGAGGGGCACCTTTGGAATAACTAAAAATATTATTTTATTATAAAGCCAAATTCAGTTTTAAATAGCTCCAAATTGATTTATTTCGAAGCTAATGTTGGTATGGGTCGAAATCCTCTCATCCAATAGAATTTAGACGAGTTTAGGTCATTATATTAACCTTGTCTTTTAGTTTTAACTCTTAGTTAATTAGATTGACATTTACCATGTCACTTTGTATTTTTATATTATATAGTTAATAAACTTACCATATACATCCAAGAGACCCCCAAGTGGTCCATTAATGATACACCTATCATGATATAAGTATCTTGGCCGAACATTAGATTTTTAGGAATAAAATAACAATCAATAATATAATATTTGTTTTAAAAACTATTTTATGTCAATTTTGATACTATTTAGTAATTGATTTTTGTGAAAATCATAATAGAATGATTACTTCAAAAAAAGTTAATTAAATCAATAATAACATGTCCTATTAACCTATAAATTAGTGGAATTAATAAAAAGTCTCAAATTACATTTATTTGGGTATTTATAACATCAATTATGTCAATATTTCATTAATAAGATAATTACTGCATCATCTTTGTGTCATAAATAAATTAAATTATTTAATGTCTAAAAATTAAAAATAAAATATCATTATGTAGGAAATATTTTTATCTTTCTAATGAATATTTATAGTCGAATTTATCTTATGTATAACCCTATATTAAAAATGATTTTCTTATTAAACTTTGATTTTAACTATTTTAAACCTTCTTTAAATAAATTAATAATAAATGTCCTAATCTAATCCAAGTGGGCCTAAATGGTCATATTTTATTCCTAAGGTTGTTTTTGGTCGAATTACACTTATCCAATAGAATTAGGACATGCGTTAGGGTAATAATAATATCATTTTTACCCTTAATTACCCTATTTACTTTTAATCGTGGTAAAAAAAAGTAAAAAGTTACTATTCACCAAAAATTATTTTCATCTCATTGAATCACATTTAACTTACTGACATCAACCGTGTCTCTCGGATTTTTGAAATTCCACTCACAGAAGCGGTAAAATTAAGTTTTATGAAAAATTTATTTTTTTTAACTACCACTTAGTGGTTTCACTATTCATCAAAAAAATGAAAGTTTCTAGAAAAATACCAAAAATTAGGCCTAAGCTATATTTGATATTTTGAATTCAAAAATGATGTCTATTTTACCAAATTCAAAACATATCAGTTGCATTAATTAATTTAAAAATTAAATCCCGTCGTCAAAACAAATAGCGTGTTTTTAAGAGATAGTAACTATCAAAAGATTGACACTTGTTTATGTCTGGTTTAAATGTGAAATTACATCCAATGACCAACATTGTATTAAATTGTAAAAATATATTCTAAATATATTTTAAAACCACTCAAATTAATAATTTATCACTATTAATTATTTCGATTGAAAAAGTTGTTTTTAATTACAATTTAGTAATTTTCACTATTCATCAAAATATGAAAGTTATCCGAAAGGTACCAAAATTTCTCCCTAAGATAATTTCGATATTCCGAATCCAAAAATGAAGTCCATTTTGAAAACTAAAATTTACAAAATTTTAAAAAGTGGTTATTACTATTCATAACGGCTAGTTTTAATAATATTTTAATAGCATATCGTTGTTTAGTGAAACTCGGTATTGCGTACTACACACGCTATCGAGGAAGGTCGCAATTGCGTGTAATGCAAGGCAAGTCAATGATGCGTGTTGTGCAAGCTCCTTTTGGTGTAGCGTACAACACAAGACATTAATGAAATTAAAAAAGAATATTTTTCATAAAATCTCGGGGTGTTACATTCTACCCCCCTTAAAATGAATTTTTCCCTCGAAATTCGTCGGGGTTATAAATGGTTTACTACTAGAAAGTTTCTTTAATAGAAACCCACATCGTAAAAAGGAATACCAAAACTTGGATTTAAAAACTAAAGTATGAAACGTAACGGTTACCCAAATTAACTAATCACTGGGTTTCCACATAGGAGAACATAGGTGAAAATATGGATATGGAATCATGTTCTAATAGAGAGTGGTAGAGAACATGGCTATGAAAAATCCAACAATCACAAAGCCATAGATTTGTGATGATCTAAGGTACCATCTAATTCATCAGATATAAGAGCAATAAGACAATATTTTTGGTTTTCAAGATCATTTCCCTAAAGTTGATGAAATTGGAATTAGAATAAATACTTTCATGATTTTGGTATAGTCTCACTGTTGGTCGTTCTTTGGACAATTTCCACTTCATCTCTTAAATAAATGAAGTTGAATTTTTCATTCGTGATGTGTTAGCAGATCATGTGATAGAATGATGGGTCATTCCATCTGTCTCAAACAAAAGGTTAGAAAAGTTATCAAAAAATACATAAGTCCATCTATAGTGAGATTAATCGTATATGGTTCCTAAAATGGACTTATACTTCTTATATTATACTGCTTAATATAATAAAACTAGTTTCTACTAAACAGGGACTTCCTGTAGGCCAGTGGTAGGCGATAAAGGCCAGTCGCACTTCGGTTGTGGGTTCGATTCCCACAGCCTTGTCCGACGCGATGGGTTGTCGCCCGTCCTGCAGGTTATCCTTTTTCTAAAACTACATTACTATAAAATCCCATCAGTAATATCAAAAAAAGTTCTATCCTTAAAAAATACTAGCATATGTCCAACATAATCCATTCCAATCTTTAGGATTATCTAAAATACTTCGGTCCAAGCTCATAGTATAAAGGAAACGATTACTTGAAATGTCATCAACCAAGCATGTGAATACCATCATTTATCCCCCATATATATTGTTGGTCACATTCCAATCATGTGAATACCTTAATCATGTATTCTCTTGAAAAAATGAACACCCATTGAACCTTAGTGAAAACATGAATGCTGTCAAAAGTTAACTCTTTCCACATACCAAAATCCAAAAATTCTATATACTCAAACCATGATATAACCTTATCCTTATATCAGTCATGAGCTCATGAATACTATCAAACATTTAATTTTCTCCTTATCCCTTCATTATGCGCATATCATCTATTTTCCAAAAATATCCGAATACCCTTTCATGGTTACTAATACCATTAATCATACACTTTCAGAACTTAGGAAAGACAACAGTGTAACAATCCTTAGATGTCTCTTTATTCCATAGTACCATGAGATTACTTATACAACATTACACTTGATAAACATGTAATCATTCCACTACCATCTTAAACCATTGACCGAGCTTCAACAATTCATTCATCTCACATATCATTTGTAGTCTCTTCATCATCATCAACATAAATAATACCCATACGACCGTACTGATTCTCTTCATAAGACTTTACCTTGGGGCATTGGTTTACATGATGCTCGTACATTCCACATTTAAAACATTTAACCATTGTTGATGTCGTAGCAATACCATTATCCTCGTCCATGGTGTTAACTGAACCTTTTCCTTTGCACTTACTGGCTTTGTGTCCTTCTTTTCCACACCCAAAGCATCTTCCAGTTCCCTTGAAACAATCTCCTTGATGCCTCTTCCCATATTATTTACATGAGGGAAATTGAACTTTCTTTCCTCTATGATCATCATGAAACTCCATCTTTCTCTTATTATCTGAGTCGGGAAACTTACCAAAGTTGAGATTATTGATCATATTATGAGATTGCTGATTAGGCATAATAATGATGTTTGGACTTCCAAATCCCGTTTCATTTGGTTTCTCATGAATAATATCATTCCATTGTCCTTCATATCCTCCATTATCATGAATCTTTCTGTTTCCAGCCATTTTCTAAAACCCAAAAAGAATAGTGTGAGAGGCAAAAATCATGCTAGGGAAAGCAACATAGAAAAGGGGGAGTACCCTCAATATCTAACATCTTAGGTTAAATTCTAAGATCGTTACCGTAGTTCTAGGACCATATCCTATACGTATACTTATCCTTAGGGACATCCCTAGACATACCTTAGAAATATCTCTAGGGATCTCACTAATGTTTTCACATCCTAGTTTCTAAAGGTTGACTAAATCTTTCCTCTGATACCAACTGTAGAGACCTGAAGCTTAACGTACATGGACATTACATTACTTTAGCGGAATACTTAGTACATAACAAAAACAGACACACAAGGACCGTAATAGTTTAGTGTCTTTGGAAACTTGGAACGTAATCTTCTAATCGTGGTGAAAGATCTTCAATATCTCCCATAAAGATCTTCCCCTTTTTTCTTACCTAAAACCTTTCTTTATATCCTGGGGAAGAGAAAACATAAAAATGGTGAGCTCAAATTCTTATTAAGGGTAAGCATGGATAAAATAAAACATACCATATACATTTGAACTTAAAAACATGAACATAATGTTTAAACATCAAAAGCTTGAGCAATGACATAAAACATGGAAGTACGCAAGGCATAGATCATAATGAAACATTAAGAATGATAAAATAACATGGGAATAAAACATGTAATTGTGGCAACCATTAAGCACATGATATGATTTCCATAGTAGCCAAGGCATTGCTGCCAAGACCATCTTAGTGGATAAAGTCCCTTTCTGAATCGAGTTCACTCCTTGTTCCAGTCCTGTATTACTGAACCGGTTTAACTTGTCGTTCCAGCCATGTCTATCTCATGAGATATAAATCTTTACCCAATTCATTGGAGGGAGATATAGGTCCCACCCATCTCATAGTGAAATCATTCTTACTTGTGCCACAAAATAAACTTAAAACATTCATCATAACCCAAAGAATAAAATGGGTTTCAGAAACATCATCCCATCATTTCATAATCCATATAAAACAAATGGATATAATTTCATAATAAGAAAAGTGAAATCATGTAAATAAAAGAGACATTATACTTAAAACATACACATATGAAATAATTTCATTTTAGATGGAAAATGGTTTTGATAAAACACTTGAAATGAATTCTTGGGGAAAATATCCTTTCTTCTTTAAAATCATTTTCTTTTCACAAAATGTCATGAATTTTTAAAAGAAAAGGACTTTCTTGAAAATAGTCATGAAATCTTTTTGAGGAAGCTTCATGAAAATATGGCTTTATAAAACCATAAAAATCTTTTCATGCCGTATAAGTTAAAAAAACATTCTTCTCGTACTTTTGTCGGAAAAGTCAAAAAGTACCTCGTACGAAAAACGACAAAAGATTTCTTTCATATCTTTTACTAAAAACTCACCAAAGGGTAAAATTGGATTTAAAAAATTGTAGGTAGATGGAATTAATATTACATATTTAGGAAACATGGATGTGGATGATAAAATACACCCCAGTAATTTCTGAAGTATAAACAATCTCGGATAAAAATGAGATTGTGATATTTCCCTTACCTTAGATCTGATTTGCTTCGTAAGTGTCTGAACCTCCTGTATAATGATTTAAATAATGTCATTGACTTATTCCAGAATCATACTCATTGTTATGATATCATATATGGTTCACTTATGGCTTTATATTACCCGTTCTTTTGTAAATTCCATGTTAAAGAGCGTTTTGGGTAAAATCGTTTCATTTGTCGTCCGTGTTTTGACTTGTAATTATTCATATGATTACTTAGATCATGATTAATTAATTCCAGAATATAAAACATGATTTATATATAATATATATTCAGAATATATATATATATATATAATAAATCATTAAATGGAAATAAATACACCGTTCATGGAGACGGTAGACCGTACGTACGCATGAACGCTGTTTTCTTTTCCTTATTGAGTTGAATGGAATTAAGTAGATGACATACATATATATACATATAAATCCAGTATCATTATTATGTCATATATTTCATGATTACTTATTATATATACTTTATAATCATTCATGAATGGTTAACGTGGAGAATGAATCTCATCGCGTCGTGGAGACGGTAGTCCGTACGTACGCACGAGCGATGATATCGTTCTCATGATCGTGGAATTTTATTGGAGTGTATGTATACTATTTCAGAATCAATATCACTTTACAATAATCATATATAGTTATTATGTACATCATTATACTCATCCAAGTAAGGTGGTGGTGAAAAATAGATTACACCACGGCGTGGAGACGGTATTTCGTATGTACGCACGCGCGGTGATTTCGTTTTCCGTAGGATGGATAGATGGTGAAATAAGGTTGTTTCATACTTATAATAACATATCAGTATATGAGTGATACTGATGTTATTACTTAATAATGAAACAACCTAAGAAGAAGAAGTGGAAGAAGAAATAAAGATGAAAGAATCGGTAACGGACATTACCTCTTCTTTGAAGCGCCTCTTTGAGTCTTCCTCTTAGGGCACTAAAATTGGTCTTTGAAGAAGACCAGGACCTCTAGGATGTTTCTAGGGAAGTGGAGAAGAGAATTTGGCAGGGGTTGTCCGAGATTGAAGGCTCAAAGTAGTGTGAGGAAGAGATGGAGGAGGTGCCCTTTTATAAGGGAGGAGAGGGGCACCTTTGGAATAACTAAAAATATTATTTTATTATAAAGCCAAATTCGGTTTTAAATAGATCCAAATTGATTTATTTCAAAGATAAGGTAGGGATGGGTCGAAATACTCTCATCCAATAGAATTTATACAAGTTTAGGTCATTATATTAACCTTATCTTTTAGTTTTAACTCTTAGTTAATTAGATTGACATTTATCATGTCACTTTGTATTTTTATATTATATAGTTAATAAACTTATCATATACATCCAAGCGACCCCCAAGTGGTCCATTAATGATACACCTATCATGATATAAGTATCTTGGCCAAACCTTAGATTTTTAGGAATAAAATAACAATCAATAATATAATATTTGTTTTAAAAACTATTTTATGTCAATTTTGACACTATTTAGTAATTGATTTTTGTGAAAATCATAACAGAATGATTATTTCGAACAAAGTTAATTAAATCAATAATAACATGTCCTATTAACCTATAAAATTAGTGGAATTCATAAAAAGTCTCAAATTACATTTATTTGGGTATTTATAACATCAATTATGTCAATATTTCATTAATAAGATAATTACTGCATCATCTTTGTGTCATAAATAAATTAAATTATTTAATGTCTAAAAATTACAAATAAAATATCATTATGTAGGAAATCTTTTTAGCTTTCTAATGAATATTTATAGTAGAATTTATCTTATGTATAACCCTATATTAAAAATGATTTTCTTATTAAACTTTGATTTTAACTATTTTAAACCTTCTTTAAATAAATTAATAATAAATGTCCTAATCTAATCCAAGTGGGCCTAAATGGTCATATTTTATTCCTAAGGTTTTTTTTGGTCGAATTAAACTTATCCAATAGAATTAGGACATGTGTTAGGGTAATAATAATATCATTTTTACCCTTAATTACCCTATTTACTTTTAACCGTGGTAAAAAAAAGTAAAAAGTTACTATTCAACAAAAATTATTTTCATCTCATTGAGCCACATTTTACTTACTGACATCAACCGTGTCTCTCGGATTTTTGAAATTCCACTCACAGAAGCGGTAAAATTAAGTTTTATGAAAAATTCATTTTTTTTAACTACCACTTAGTGGTTTCACTATTCATCAAAAAATGAAAGTTTCCAGAAAAATACCAAAAATTAGGCCTAAGCTATATTTGATATTATGAATTCAAAAATTATGTCTATTTTACCAAATTCAAAACATATCAGTTGCATTAATTAATTTAAAAATTAAATCCCGTCGTCAAAACAAATAGCGTGTTTTTAAGAGATAGTAACTATCAAAAGATTGACACTTGTTTATGTCTGGTTTAAATGTGAAATTACATCCAATGACCAACATTGTATTAAATTGTAAAAATATATTCTAAATATATTTTAAAACCACTCAAATTAATAATTTATCACTATTAATTATTTCGATTGAAAAAGTTGTTTTTAATTACAATTTAGTAATTTTCACTATTCATCAAAATATGAAAGTTATCCGAGAAGTACCAAAATTTCTCCCTAAGCTAATTTCGATATTCCGAATCCAAAAATGAAGTCCATTTTGAAAACTAAAATCTACAAAAATTTAAAAAGTGGTTATTACTATTCATAACGGCTAGTTTTAATAATATTTTAATAGCATGTCGTTGTTTAGTGAAACTCGGTATTGCGTACTACACACGCTATCGAGGAAGGTCGTGATTGCGTGTAATGCAAGGCAAGTCAATGATGCGTGTTGTGCAAGCTCCTTTTGGTGTAGCGTACAACACAAGACATTAATGAAATTAAAAAGAATATTTTTCATAAAATCTCGGGGTGTTACAATTCCACCTCTTTCTCAGGAGGTAAACCAGAAAATTCATCGAGGAAAACATCCCCGAAATGATCTACTACAGGAGGGAATTTGGCCTGATGTAATCCCTGATCATCCATATAAAGGCTAGCAGTCTGGGTGTTCACATCACTCAACCCATGATACTCTGTTCCAGCTCTACCGGCTTAAACATCCCACTCACCCTTGTGAATATAAGTACTTCCCTCGAGTGATGTAAAAGACACCCTTCAGTGATAGAAATCCACATAGGCATGATAAAGAATTAACTAGTCCATCCTAAGAATATCGTTGAAACCAAACATCTCAAGGATGAAGAAATTCCCTAGGAAATGATAGCTGTCTATCTCAAGGATCACTCCCCACATTGGCATACACTCTTAGAATTTTTACCCAAGGGGGTGTCAAGGTTCATCACCCCACAGAAGTACTGAATTTCAAGCATAAGGCTTTCCACGATAGCCATAGAGATGAAAGAATTCGAAGCCCCTATGTCAAAAAAAATAGATACTAAGGTAGGTGCTACTAAAATTGTACCTCGAATTATAGAAGGTATGGGACTCTGCTCCCTTGGCACATGCTACATACATAAACCTGGACCATCCCGCAACCTTGAGATACAACATGATTGCCTTGAGCAGGATTGCTTTACTGATGTTATGTAATTGGTGTATGGTTTCCCCGACCATGACCACCTCCTCGGCCTGATCGGTCGGTAGCACTCCAGCTCCCTGTCTGATGTGGAACTGCTGGTCCCAATCCAAGACCTAGAGTCGGTGATGATCCTCTCTCACTGGCCATTGGGGGTAAGATTTAGTAAAACCGTTGTAAATGGACTATCCTGCTGCAGGATCGGTACTCAACTGGGGGCCTCTCGCACTGAGGTTTCATGTTCCCCTACTTCTTGCAATGATGATAGACAACAAAACCACCAGTACGTGCACTCTGACTAGTACTTCCCTCACGATAGGTCTTGAAGTGACGCTTCCTGCCATGAGATACTGCACTACTGGGTCGAGAAGCTGGTCCACTCTGATCTGAACCTCTAGCTTCCCTCAAGTTACGTTCAGTAATAAGAGTCTAGATTACTATATCATACATAATAGTCAACTGAAAAAAATTCACCTAAGATCGAATAGGATCCCTGAGTCTGTTCTCAAAACTTCACGCCTTCACTAGCTCATCAGTAGTATAGATAGGTGCAAAGCACCGCCACTGGCTCATCAGCAGTATAGATAGGTGAAAAGCGCTGAATCTCTATAAAACAAGTTGAGTAATCCATAATAGACATTGAACCCTGTTGTAGGTTCAAGAACTCCCTAGCACGATCAGCCCTCAATGTCTCAAGGAAAAAATGGTCATAAAAGCTATATTGGAAATCCCTCCAAATCACTTCCTGGTACTGACCTTCCCAGTTCAGAATATCCCACCAATGTTTGGCGGATACCTGAAGCATATACGTAGTGAGCTTCACTCTCCTCTTAGGAGGTGTCTCAAGGTGTTTGAAATAAAATATAAGACAGTCTCAATCCATAACTCTACAGCTTAGGGGCCACTATCCCTGAAAAAGTAGGTGGATGTTGCTACTGAAACTCTCATGTCAA
Source organism: Viscum album (assembly GCA_963277665.1). Classification (NCBI taxonomy): domain Eukaryota; kingdom Viridiplantae; phylum Streptophyta; class Magnoliopsida; order Santalales; family Viscaceae; genus Viscum; species Viscum album. The sequence continues at coordinate 125,263,654 of OY728131.1, forward strand.
CTCTCCCATAGAAGAGGCAGGTCATAGAGCTCCTTGTATAGTCTGCATAAGCCACAGAAACTCCCCTCAAAACCGAGCATCATCGCCCGCATTAGGGATAACAGGAGGTGCCATGGGGGTGCTACTAAAGGTAACACTGGTGGCTCAAGGCCCACCACATCCAAAGCATGGTTGTCACCACCCTCCTAGTGCGTGACTTGAGGATGGCGTGGTGGCATAGCTCTACAAATGTCTAGCACACACCTCGGATAGGTCTTGATAACGGTAAGATTACAAACATAAGAATAGGACAGGTACAAGTCTTCATATATAAGAGTTGCATCCCTCTTCCTACTCCTAAAGCTAGGTCTGGGTGATAGGAGCGATCATAAAAAACACAAGAGACGCTGCCTACAGCCCACTACTAAGGTCGGGTCTGGGTCAAGCTCTCTATTTCACTGTAAGGGTCCTAGTATATGGACTGTTAATTGCAAGTTATAGAAGAATACACCCTTTAAGTTGTGATTGGCATCCCCACTTAATGACAATCGTATTTAAATTAGAGATTTATCAATTCTTGCATTTACATAACAGACCAGTTGACTGAAGTATCATTCCCAATTTATATAATTACATGCTTTATAAATTGCAATTTGTAGTTCATTTAACTGTATCAGACCTTTACATTTGATAGAAGAGTGTAGAAGGTAGTATAAGATGATTTGACTAAATGAATCGTCATTCCCAATTTATAAAGGTACATGTAATCTTTAGATTACAAATGACATTCATGCATATCAAATCAACTAACGTTTCAATCTATGTAAGCTCAGTTACATAACTCAAACATGTGATAATTGGTTAGTTAAGGTGTCATCATCAAACTATATAGGAAAACACTGTTTAGGTTGATGCAGACACTGTTTAGGTTGATATTAGTCCTATAAAGTGCCTAAAATGATGCATGGCCAATGCTTCCTTACTGTACCAGGCCAAGGAAAAAATGTAATATGACATCATAATAATAATAACTTCACAAATCCTATGTGACACCCAACGGTGGAATCAAATCAACTATGATAGGCATAAACCAAAACCTCATATCCCACTCCAAGCAATTTGGCTTTTTCTTCGTATGTGGGTTAGCTACTCCCAGACATAGGCTCATTACCAAATTCTGACACGTCCTAGTCTTCTTTCTACCATCCCAAAATAGTAAAGCAAAGAAAAGAAACATTTAATACCAATTTGTAACATCCTGAACCAAAAGCCACTAAACGGTGCCCCGAGCCGGTAGGTCGCATAGCCTCAAGCGTGCCTCCTCATACGCCAGAGGCTACCGACTAACAGCGAGGGTCCATAGTGCTATAAGAGGGAGGTTATACCCTCATAATCAGAGTCACACAACGGTGTAATAAATGAATGTATAACCAACGAAAGCATAGTAAACGATGACTAAAACAACAGAAATACAACATCCAGATAATAATAAATAACAAGCCATCAAAAACAATATCCAGTACCATATACAAAATGATGTGATGTCATGTCTCTAAACAAAAGATCAAACAAACATGGCAGTAGGTACGCATACATACAGGTATATCAAAAAGGATCAAAAGGATCAAAAGACTATCTCCATATAGCATCATGAGCCATAGCTCGATTTTGTGCTCCCCCGCTCCCATGCTATAATCAATCAAGCATCAACAACTGAGTGTTTGCCCCTGTTCCTACCTTCATCCATATAATCTGCTCGGGTACCATCGACGGCCCGAATAGGGTCTGAGATAAACTCAGTAGGCCACCACCAACGGTGTCTATAACAAATATGTTTGTGCAATAAACTATAGTCGTGTGCAGGTATAACAGGTAAGTCGTAATGTATGACAAATATAACCAGTATGTGGCGTTGTAATAGAAACAGGTTAAAATAGATAATCGTCAATATATATAAAGTATCAATAGCAGGTAGTAACCAACTCAGCATAAGCCACATGTGATAAGAGTAACAAACCTACATGGGCCAGGTCCCAAGGTGTATAACCAAGGCGACCTATATCCGGAGATGTAAATGTATACGAAAGTCGCAGGTGTCATACCTCAATCCTCCTCAATGGTGCCATACTGTAAATAATCATACAAAGGGATCCCAAATGTCATACCTTGATACCCTAGTCAGTGTCATACCTGTGATGTCATAGGTGTCATACCGTGATGTCATAGGTGTCATACCTTTCTAATAAGTCGATGTCATACCGAAGTGTACAGGTGTCATACCTTAATAATAGGTTGGTGTCATACTGATAAGTAACAGGTGTCATGCCAAGATGTAACAATATCAAGCAAGTGATATAATAAAAGATAAGGGGTATGTTAGTGTCCATACCCATTTATAATTATCATTTAATCGTCCATTTAATCATTTTAATAACATTTAATAACATGAAAAAGGAGGCATGATCCTCTCCTACTATCTCATTTAATTCATGGAGGCTCCCATTATAAAGATGGCGAGCTCACACCACATGGGTGGCTCGGGTTGAGGTTGACAACCTTCATGCTATAATCAATCAAGCACTAACCACGCGCTAACTATGTGTCTTTGTTGTTCTCTAAAAATCGGAGCTCCGAGCTCCAAACAAACCTCAAATACTCCCGAAACCTTCTTTAAACCATATGACACTTCCATTACGTTAAACTTAATGAATCCAACTGAAAATAAAAGGTTTTGTACCTCAAGTAAAAGTCAGGATCTTACACACGGTTTGTCGACATGTTTCATAAATCAAGAAATACAAATTATATGATGCATATATCAAGTAACAAAGTATACAGAGAAACAATTCGATGCACTCTTGATTGCACAAAACAAGATAATGATTCCCAATAAAGAGGATACAAACAAGAATCACAATGGCAAGACAACAATTCAAATAAAACAGAATTGAACAAACTAGAAACAATCATGTTATTAAAGATTGACAAAAGAAAATAGAAATCAACAAATGGATATGAAAATTTCACGTGTTTTGATTACACTTAATCCTACATGCATGACAAGAACACCACAAACAATTTTCATTTACCATACAAGAAAAAAAAATTGAACATACATCATAGATACACCAAGAATCAAAACCAAACAACCAATCCGAGATGAAGCGCTTGCCAGAGTTAGCAACAAACCCTAGTTCAAGGAAATGTCACACACTTCCAACCGGATAGAACCTACCCAACACATGCGAATGAATATATCTTTATAAAAGGTGAGAGAGAGAAAATGTATGATGCTCAATGAACCGAGTCGACATCCCTTCATTTTTTGGGGGGTTGTTTGTTGGAGGATATCGGCAGGTAATCAACGGTCGACTTCCCTTTAGCAGTGCCGGAGGGACTGTAGTTTTTTATTTTTATTTTTTTATTTGATTTTTTTTGGTAACATGATAAGGAAACAACACCCAGCGAAAAAAATAAAGGATAAAAAAAAAAAGGAGACGGAAAAGAAAAAGATAGCTAACGTTGCATTTTAAACTCGAGTTGGGAGGAGGAAGTCGACGCATAAGCAGGTGAGTTGGCGGCAACTGCAAACACCTTTATCCCCTCACTCTCTCTCTTCGAACTCTGCAGACAGTTTGTCGATTTTGACATCTTTCTCCCTCATCTTTCCTGCTCGCTTGCCCCAATTGTTCCGTCTAACTCTTCCACCCTCACTTCCGCCTCCCTCTCTAAACAAGTCGAGAGAAGATCGAAGCCATTTTTCACTTCCCCGGGAGTTCAGTCAAACGGCGGCTTCTGCCATGGCAGCTCCGAAGCCGGAGGACATAAGTCACCCGCCGATGGATCAGCTTCAAGGCTTAGAGTACTGCATCGACTCGAATCCTTCATGGGGTCTCTCTCTCTCTCTCTCTCCCCCCCCTCGCGCCTCTGAATGTGGCTCTTTCTTTGCTTCCGTTCTTCTTGCTTATGCATTTTAACACAGGAGAGGCTGTGATCTTGGGCTTCCAGCACTATGTATTGGCTCTGGGATCTGCAGTCATGATCCCCACTTTTCTCGTGCCTTTGATGGGTGGCTCGGATGTAAGTTGATAATGAGAAGCCCTAATGTCTGTGTTGTTCTTTGCCTCGTACATTTTCGTTTATTCTATGCTACAATTCTTCACTTTGCCTTGTGTTGCAATAATTCATCAAACTGTTAATTGCATCAGAGTTCAGGTTATGTTAGGTTCAAAAAGTTATCTTACATGGATAAAGGATAAAGTTATTTGACATGGTTTGGGCAGGATGACAAAGTGAGGGTTGTCCAAACGCTGCTTTTTGTTGAAGGAATTAATACACTTCTACAGACGCTATTTGGAACTCGACTGCCAACTGTGATCGGAGGATCCTATGCATTCATGGTGCCTGTAATCTCAATAATCCACGATTCATCGTTGACGAGGATCGCTGATGATCATTTGGTAAGTCTTTATTATCCCTCTGTTCTTGCCCTGAACATCAATTTCATTGTTGATCAATAATGTAGAGTCCAAATGGATCGTGCAGGACACTGAAAGGGGAGGTGAATCAATGTACCCAATTTTTTACTGAATTTACTTTCTTTTCAATTAGCCCCTCTTACTCTCAAACCTCTGGTACCACCAGTCTTCAATGGTGTTGTTTATATTGGCATCATCAATTATTCAAGGAAACTGACATCATCAATCATTCAAGGATATTCAATAAACACTCTGAACAAGATCTCTCTACTGGATGTCTTTGCATCAACTGGATAAACATGTTCCTCAACTGAGGTCTTCAACTGCTACTGTATCAACAATATTATATGCACGTCGGCCTAGTACTCTTCAATAAATAGAAGAAGATACAACTTCCACTCCAACTCTCACTGTCTTTTCAGAATGATTAACTGGAGAATCTATCAACACACTGCAAGTTGTCTTCTTCCTCGAATATCAAATGCTCGGGCGGATGCTCCTTCTGTCAATGAAGTTCCCGACCTCAATCTATGTGTGCAAGTGGTACACACAACGTTCTTCAGTATTTATGCAAGATGGTACTCGCACAATCTCAATACACTGTCAATTCAGATATAATCTTTTCTGATATTCTGCCCGGCTTCATTCTCGAGTTTACTGTACACTATTCATGCAAAGCATATCACATGTGTCTTGCTCAAAATTCATGCACGACATACTCACTTTGTAAACCCTTGCACATAACAATTCTAAATTTATTATTTTATGTGCAAACTCAACTTGAATTTATTATCTTTGGTTTATTTACTCAAGTGAGTGTTTACTTATGTATGCATGCATTCACATGTGCATGCATGTATTCTTCTTCTTGCAAATTCCTTCATGTATGCATGTAAGCATGCATGGGGTACATGCACTGTTTGTCCACTCCTCAGTTGCACTGTTTCATGCAAAGCGCATGACCTGTCCAAAGACATGTGATCACACGTGTCTCATCAAGTGTCTTTGCATATGCAAAAGGGTGCTTCGCAAGGTCTTAACACACTATCTGCAGGTCCTTCGTGTGACCAAGGTTGTAGTCCACAAGTTCCTTCGCGTGGCAAGATGTTTGTCCGTGGATTCTTCTCAAACTTTGCATGAGAGGAGGTGTTGTCCGCAAGATCTTCTCAACTACTTCGCATAACCAAGGAGGTTTGCAAGATCACCTTCGCGTGACACTAGTTGTGTCTGCGGTTCCTATCCTTCGTGTAATGCACTGTATGTCAAGATGACAAATAGTGTGCGCGAGTTGTCCTTCACGTGAAGAGGTTCACACAAACTCCTCCTTTGCGCAACCGGAGTGGTTCGCGAGATACTCCTTCGCGTGATTGGATCACGCGGGCTTCTTCTCCCTTCGTGTGAATGAATCACGCGGGCGTCTCTGTTTCGAGAGCTTCTCTCGGCCTCTTAAAGGGCATCATCACTCATGCCTCGGTTTTTATAGAGGATGGTACACCGCCTCTCCTCCATTTTTCATGTCGTGACGAGGACTTTTTCAAACGCCTGAGGATATCTGGATCTCATGAATGACAAGCCTTTCAGCTTCTCCATTCATCGTTGGAATGATCACGCGATCCGCATGATAGCTTCGCACGATCACTTCGTTGATCATGCAATGCCTTAGTGGACTTCTTGCGATGTCGCGATGTCAAAATAGTTTCACGCAACGCTACTTAATAGCTCGGTGGATGTCCTTCCACAAAATTCATGCAATAATACCTGTAAAAGACAGACACTTCTTGCGATTAAAGGTTACGTTCTTTTTCACGCGACAAAATCTTGTGATCGCATGATTGCATGCATGTGCTCGGCGCGATCTACCTTGTCTAAATCCTTAGACATGTCGAGTGGAGATGGCCAATTGTCTCAAGCTCGCGCGGACAATCCTTGGGTGGTTGAAGGTTGAAGATGAACGCCTTATTCGAATACGCGTTGTGCGGGATCCAACGAACGACGGAGATCGCTCAAATCGTGCGACGAACGATATGTCCGACTTTTAAATGACACGTGAATAGTAACCACGGGATCACGTCCCATGTCATAAATCTCATGCGGCTTCGCTCCGCTTTATATGCAAATCTGTGACGCATATCGTTCGAGTTGACTACGGGGGATCAACACCCATCACACCTTTCACCCACGCCTCATGGGCCGCGCCTCACCTGCGTAGGCCCATCGGCACCCTGCAGACCCAATGCGGCCTACCCATGCGCGCCTTATACACGGGCGTGCTCCTGTGGGCCTATACACAGCCCACCCGCTCCTTAGCCGTCATGCGGCCTCCTTTGGCAACCTCTCCCATGAGGGTTGACTAGTGTTGTCAAAGGCGCGCGCTTCAGGGCGCCTTGGCGTGAGGCGAGGCAAGGCGCACCCGGTGCGCCTCAATATCGGTGAGGCTCTGCGACCTCCGTGAGGCGCGCCAAAGCAAGGGGCGCTAAAAGTGCGAGGCGCCGTAAGGCGCACCAATGGCTGCTGAGATCGGGGGTGACGAAAATGTACAACATACAGGGGCGGCGGTCGAGATCGGGGAAGACGATATTGAGGGTGGCGGCGGAAATCGTGGTAGGATGGAAATCTAGGTACATACAGGTGGAAATCGGGGGTACAGATGGGTGGTGGAGATCGGAGGCGATGAAATCCAGGGTGGCGGTGAGGGTGATCGACGAAGATAAGGGGTGCAGACAGGGGTGGCTGAGTGGGGGCGATCAACAAAGATCGTGGAAATCAGAGGTGATGGGTGAGGGTGATCGGCGAAGTTCGGGGATGGTGGGTGAGGGTGATCAACGTAGATCGGGGAAGGACGGACGGATGATGGAAATCCCTAAGTGAATTAGTTAGTTCAATTAAATAGAATATTTGATATATTAATAAAAAATCATAACAGCCACTATAAAAACATCACTCACACACAGACATGCACCACTCTATAAAAATTAACCGTATGTATTTAATTTGTATTTTTTTTATTGAAAGTTTTTTTAAATTTAAAATATTGTTGAAAACTACATATAATTAATTATGTGCACATGCGCCTTAATTGCGCCTCGCGCCGCGCCTCGCACCGCATCCCCAAGCGGTCTTTGCGCCTTATTGCGCTGCCTTTGACAACACTGGGGTTGACTCTTAGGTCCTCCTAAATATGGTTGAGGGCTATCCCTTGGGGGCTTGTAGTTGGCCCCTATTTTTTATGAGGCCAACAAAAATACTTAAGAATTCCAAGTATATAATAGATAAAACAAAGGCTTTCTCAAATAATGTGTCAAGCCAACTCTTCATTTTCTTCATACAAAATGTAAATACAATTTGCATGGCCTCCTTTAAATCCCCTTCATGCAATTACCTTTGTTTTTCATGACAATCTTCTTCTCCATCTTGTAGTAAACAATGTGTCATTACTGACGCAAATCTTTGGAACTTAAGATCACTTCAATAATCGTCAGAGTTAAAACATGGAGAATTGTTCAAACATGACATTCAATGTCATTAAATGAATCCAAGAATCCATAACAATTCTCCAAGCATTATCACCAGCCTTCTTGAATATTTCTCAAACTCTTTTTATCTTTCTCTTTACATAATTAATCACCAATCACTGAGGACTTCATCATACATTGACTTCAAATAAGGTTGCATTTGGTAAGGGGAAACCTTGGTGTGGGAAAATGAATAAGTGTAAAATGATTTTCTAATGTTTTCTAGGTGACACGGTTCAACATTATTTCTCATCTGTTTCTTTTCTAGTTGACACTGATTTCAACCAAGTTTCTTCCTTCGCCAATGTGTTTCATTAATTTCAAAGGCATACACAAGGGGATAAAATATGTTCTCCGTTAATCCAAGCTCAATCTAATAGCGATAAATGTCACGGCCCAATGCCCCCGAGTGATTAACCATCCAACCCCATGAGCCTCTCATGATATCCTCGTTGCCTTCCCGACCCACCATAGGATATTACCTTATGGGGTCAGTTATTAGACTAATGAGTGTCTCCACAAGTACACATGTTCTTTTAGTGTGTTTTGTCCTTGCTCACAAACATTATAAGAAACTTTTCAAGACGTCACCCACCCTAACACTACTCGAACCCAAACACACTTAATCATGGAGTTCTTATCAAACAGTTTCCCAAAAAGAAAGATACACCTTGTTGGCATGGGTTGTACCAATCGGTCTTTTGAAGCTTTTTTTCCAAGGATGTTACAATAAATGCATAATGAGACTCATTAAACTGTGTCGATGCATTATTTTTATTTGGATTAATCATAAACATATTGTGACGGTGGTGGAGATGGTATCGATCTTCCCAAGGCATTTATGTTGTTTGGTATGAATGACAAATATGGATTCATTTGCTTGTTTTGCTAATATGATGCTTTTGTCGACTGAAACGTTTTTGGTTGCATAATGTTCAAATTACCATTTCCCTTTCACTTTCTATTTCACTTTCCCTTCTCATTCCAAACGGGGCCTAACATCCAATTCGAAGGATCTTCAATGAAATGTGTGACTGCATATGGTTTTCCAGAGATTTGTCAGCACAATGAAAGCAATCCAAGGTGCTGTCATAGTTACATCAAGCATACAAATTATTGTGGGTTACAGTCAGCTATGGGGAATCTGTTCCAGGTTCAAGCAAAAAACTCATTGAAGTTCAATATCCTGATTTAAAAAGACATTATGGGGATGTTGTGTTCATTGTTTCAGGTTTTTCAGTCCACTTGGTATGGTTCCTGTTATCTCACTAGTTGGCTTTGGCCTGTTTGACAGAGGCTTTCCAGTGGTATACCAAAAACTACCATTTTATTTCTTTTTCTTTTTGTATCATGTTCTTCATCTTGCCTGAATAAGTTTAATTTTCAGGTTGGAAAATGTGTTGAAATTGGAATTCCAATGCTTATCTTATTTATTGGGCTTTCCCAGGTTTCTACTATCATTTCAATCCGAAGTCCTATTCTTTTCATGCAAATTACCAATCATTATGTTCATCTTCTTTCCTATACACAGTACCTGAAATCTTTTCACCTAAAGGAAGTGCCAATTCTGGAGAGGTTTGCACTCCTTATAGCAGTCGCAGTGGTATGGGCATATGCACACCTTTTGACAACTAGCGGTGCGTATAGGCATCGCCCAGAAAAAACCCAAGTGAATTGTCGTACTGACAGGTCAAACCTCATCACATCTGCACCATGGTGGGTATCGGAATCATCTCTTGTAAATTATTATTACCATTTTAAGTAAACAGATGTAAGGTTCTTAAGGCCTTGTTTGGATTGTGTTTTTTGCCCTTCTCTGCAGGATAAAGGTACCGTACCCACTTCAATGGGGTGCACCAACTTTTGATGTAGGGCATGCTTTTGGAATGATGGCTGCTGTAGTGGTCTCACTGATTGAGGTATTGGTTTTACGTGTCCCGTTATGTGAAAACTGTTGTAAATATGGTTTTTGATTGCACAGTCAACCGGAGCATATAAGGCTGCGTCTCGTTTGGCTAGTGCGACGCCACCTCCTTCTCACATATTAAGTCGTGGTATTGGCTGGCAGGTATGCAGCCACACTTAATAATGATGAGTTAATTGTAATGTGTCTGGTTTGGGTAACATTGATTGATCACATGCAGGGAGTGGGAATCTTATTGGATGGACTCTTCGGGACATTGACAGGCTCTACAGTTTCTGTGTGAGCACCTATCTTTCCTTGTTTTTTTGTTTCTGGATTTTGAACATCATTGAAATGGAACCAATACTAAAGTTACAGGAAATCAACAGAGAAAATGTGGGCCTTCTTGGATGCACTCGTGTTGGAAGCCGGAGGGTCATTCAAATCTCTGCTGGTTTTATGATAGTTTTTTCAATGTTAGGTGGGTTTGTAATTCAGAAGTTGATTTTGCTATATAAGGGTTTGTTTGACATCAATTATTGAAAACTGATTATAGCACCGATCGCTTATTGGTGACCTGCTTTTGAATCCCAGCAGGGAAATTTGGAGCTGTCTTTGCATCAATACCTTTTCCCATATTTGCTGCTGTATATTGTGTTCTGTTTGGTGTTGTTGGTGAGTGCGTGGATCCTCTTAAATTATTTACATTGTCTGGTGTGAATATCTGACTTTTCTTGTGTTCAGCGTCGGTTGGGCTATCTTTTTTGCAGTTCACAAACATGAATTCTATGAGAAATCTCTTCATCACTGGCGTTGCGCTCTTCCTGGGTCTGTCTATTCCAGAGTACTTCCGGGAATACACATCTGCTGCTTTTCATGGTCCTGCTCATACCAAGGCTAGATGGGTATATTAAAAACTCTGCCTGTTCATGGTTAGATTTACTGATTGAAAATACGCATGGTAATCTTCTAGTGATAATCATGCTCAAATGTTGGTAAAACTGCTTATAACAATTGTCTCATATTGAATTTGCCGAACCAAACGAGGCCCTAGTATTTTATGGTAAAGTAGGATCGTAGCTGCAAATATTCATTGGGTGTGCCATTAAAGATTAGTATTTTATGGTAACGTCGCATTTCTTTTAACCCTTTCATTCTTTTTTGGCAGTTCAATGATTTCCTCAATACAATTTTTTGTTCCTCTCCAACTGTTGCCTTGATGGTTGCTGTTTTCTTGGACAACACACTCGACTACAATGGCAGTGCCAAAGACAGGGGCATGCCATGGTGGGCTAGCTTTCGGGCTTTCAAAGGAGACACCCGCAATGAGGAATTCTACACCCTGCCTTTTAATCTCAACCGCTTCTTTCCTCCGTCATAAACTGGACGCCGTTGCCAAAACATGCCACATTAGTTTTTGATTGTGAGGATTGTATGTTCGGATCAGCTTGAGTTTGTTGATGAAGCCATCCCCTTATTTTTGTTTGACTAGTATCTGTATAATTTTATCATGAATATTTATGGAGAATTATGAACTTGTTTGAGTATATGATTTTCAATAGAGCTAATTGATGAAGTTTGATAGTAGACCTCATTTAATTGGATATAGGCTTGTTTGATGTTTTTCGAAGTTATGTCTCTTACAGGAGTCCCTTGAAAGATTTGTTTTCGAAAGCCATAAAACATGAATTTTGAGAAAATTTCTTCAAAGAAAATCTTTTAATAAAATTCTTGAGGAAAGGAAAATTCCTTGTAAGTTTTCTGAGCTCCAAGAGAAAATATGAATGTCTTATAAATAGGTCTTCACAGATTCCATTAGTATTAGATGGTTTCACAAAAGGAAACTTTCCTAGCTTGAGGTGAAAAGTTCACCTATTCAAAATTGTATCATCACTAATCTAAACCTAAATATGTGGGAGGGGGTTTGAGTTCTATTGAATGTGAGTTTGCAGTTCTGTTTGTCTAAAAATATATGACGGTGAAATATATTCAAATGAAGGATTCCTCTTTTGCTCATCTCATGAGGAAACATGGGACTCTTATTTTGGATTGCAACAAATTTTAACTGATTTTCATCTGAGAAACCTCATATAGGAAATAAAAGAAAGAGCTTGAAGAAAAATTCAATGAATGACGTCATACCTCCAATGCATGAACATGGTTGTTCTGGAACATTTTGACATGTCAGACACGTTTACACATGCATCCCGGACACCTTGGATGTCGGTAAATGCTTTGACCAAATCTTCTCATGCGCACCCTTTGGTCTTCCCATATCATCTTCTTCACTCTTTCTTCAAAGCTAGCCCAATTGATGATTTTGCTATCAGACAAAATTCTTGCTAATCTCTTCTTGTTGGGTCTCAAGGTGGGAGCATGGCCACTGCCGAAGTACGTTCGAAATCCAGATACAAGAGATGAGAGTTGGCTTCCCGAGTCGGTCATGGCAAAGACATCAGAAGATGCACAGGCAATGAAGTCCAGAGCAGCCATCTGTGATGAGAAGTTCCTGAAAGGTGCAAGTTCACCGGGCGTGAGAAGATCTTCTTTTGTGACCAAATTTGGATACAAACGGGTGAAAGGGTGCATCCTGCCTTCTCCTCCATATATGTGAGAACCGGCCAAATAAATGTAAGTTCCATGCTCAAGACCGAGACCTGAGAGAACCAGTGCTGCTTCCTCTGGTATTAATGGGCATCTTCCCAGTTGTCTCAACTCCCTTGAAGAAATAGGTTCAGAGTTCTTTAAGCGCTCGATGAGAAGGGGAAAATGATCTTCTCTGTAGGATTGAAGCTCCTTTAACTCAGCATCTCCACCTCCAAAATCACAGAGGGAGTAAGCTACCATGTCCACCTCGAATCTCAAGTGCAGAGCAAGATACTTCAACTGGTTTCCATCATCCCTACTGCCACGGCCAGGCATAAAAGTTCCAACCAGTTCTGTATCCAGCATTCTCCAAGCATCATTGTGTTTCCTTATCCTCCTCAACAGTAAAGCTCCAGCGTTTTGAATTTTTGGTACAAATTTTAAAGCATGGAAATTGCATTTGCATCTTAACTTCTGCAGTGAATGAACAAATCTGATAAGAAGTGACTTCAGCTAGACACCACTTATCGCTAATGATAAGTGCTACTGTCTAAATGCTTCCAGATTGTTTATTAAAAAAGTATTTTTCTATAACTTGTTTAAGTGTTTTTCAAAAACATAACAAACAACACTAACGATAAATTTTTTTGTAGAAGTGTTTCCGGATTGCTTAATGAAAAAGTGTTTTACTTTCACTTATTTAAGTGGTTTTCTTCAGTGCTTAAAAAAAAGTGGTTTTCTTCTGATAAGTACTTAAAACGCTTATGAAATATGCTGAGCAGTTTGAAAAAATAAGTGGTGTTTGTTCTGTTTCTGAAAAACTGCTTACACTTAAATTCCTGAAGGAAACCATTTCAATAAGTGGCAGAAAAGCACTTGGGCTCCATTTAACAATACTTATTGAAAACTGCATATAGCACTTATCACTTATGATAAGTGTTTTTGGGTAAGAGTTTCTGCATTGCTTATTGAAGAAGTTTTTTTCTGCCACTTATTTAGGAGATTTTCTTTTGGGATTTAAGTGAAAGTGTTTTTCCAGAAACAGAACAAACAACGCACTCTTTTAAACTGCTTATCTTAAGTGATAAGTGCTGTCAAATAGACCCTTATTCTACAGAAGTACTCATCATTAGTGATAACTGAAGTGTTGTCAAATGGAGGCCAAGTGTGAGAGCTTTTTCAGAAACAGAACAAACACAGTTATTTTTTCAAACTGTTGATCATAAGTGATTAGTGCTATTAGCAGTTTTCAATAAGCTCCATCAAATGGAGCCTTAAGGAGAATTTTAAGAATGACCCTAAAAAAAATACAAGCAGGGGTGCATTTGACCTGGAGCTCAAAAGGCACTGGATCGAAGCCCAGTCGATTCCCAAATCCAAGGAAGTGAACAACTCCATTTTGTAATATTATAGGAAGTACATTGTTAACATATTCAATAGGCTTTGCTTCCTTCACAATATCTGCATCAGTAATCTGAAAAGAGAGGCTATCAGTGTTGAAGCATTGCTTCTGCAGTTTATGCAAAAATATTCCCAAAGAAAATTCAGCATACAAGGCTGCCAACCGCTTCCATGTCCAGTGCTCTAAAAATAGAAGGAAGTTCCTTCACTATGTCTATATCAGCCTTCAAGCTATTCATAAAATGATCCTCCTGATAAATATCACTAAATTGGCTGCATAAAAGATCCAATCAACCCAGGGTAAGACGTAACATGACGAAATTTGCTGAATGCATGCAACATGTATGTTTGGATTGTGTGAATGAAATGGAGAAGAAATTACGTGAAAATGTGAAATGATAGCCATGTCCCAATGCTTGGACATTAGAATTTTCCATTACAAAAAATATATATATATACAAAAAGGTATGATGCTTGGAGTATTCATCTTACTTTACACAACACCATTTAATTTTATGATTAATCTTGATATAATATCAGAGTTTAGATTATACTTGATCCAAAGAGTGACCTCTATTATAGTTGACCCATTAAAAATCTCTAAACATCCATAAGCAAAGCCTATATGGGACATATTTGTCACGAGCCGTGTTAGAATTTCAAATTAAAAAATAAAATAAAATACAAGAGTATGATATTTCGGGTACCATGTCCGATCACTTCTCACAGATCCAATTTGTTTTATGATAGATGATGACAATCAATACAAAACAGTCATGAATTTTCTTTGGCCTCTGCAGTCCTTGTCCCATGATGCAAAACAAAAAACAATTATAGTTAAATTAGATGAACTAAAATGCTTGTCTTCCCTTGCAAAATGAAAAAAAAAGGTTCCAGTATAAATTTGGGTGGGATTTCAAAACCATCTAACATACTACTGCATGCAAAATATGCTAAAAGCATGGAAAATACGTGGCAATTCCTGAATTGAACACCTACAGTCCATTTATATCATAAATACGAGGATGAGAGTGCGCATTTTAATTTTAATATTAGTATATTTAAATTTTCATACCCAAACTAGAATAGAATATAAGGATGGTACAATTATTCCTTCAATGATAATAATCATGCCAAATAATTAATCTATAACTATTTTTTCCCGATCCCTATCTCACTTTTTACCATTTCATCTTTTTTATTTTTATCCTTACAAGCCAATAGAGCCCTTAAGAAACTGATAAAGTGTTATGTATTCATAACTCTTATCAGCATCAGGAATGGCAATCTGCTTAATCAATTTGAGAAGCAATAGCAGATTAAACCTGACCTCGGATCCTTCCATACATTGCTGTATAGAAATTTGGGTAGTACTAGAGTGCTGTTAAGTAGAGATGCCAAAGCAACAGCATTGCAAATCTGTAAGAATTGGTCGTTTGATTAGTCGTCTTATTTGAAGCCAAATACCAGAAAATATAATAACTGAATTTTCAAAACCATATAAAAATCTAGACAGTAAATTTAATGCCTGCAAATCTATGTTTACCTGCACAAAAGATATTATGATGTTGACTAATTGACTTTTTACGTATTATCATACCACTAAACCAAAAGTAACAGCAAAGTTGGTCACTTACAGCAACTCGCTGTTGATTCAGGCCACCATTTGCACTGACCAATATAAAGCCATTAGTTCGGTGAGACATCCCTGCACCGAAAAGAAATTTTATACTATTTTATTTTATTTTCAAAAAATAAAAATGATGTAATATGAACATCATCATTTGCAAATAATGCTGCTTTAGAGAATATCCCAAGCAATACTCATCAAAAGCCAACCTGTTCCAAGGACAACGGTGTACCTTTATTTGTTTGGCGTGTTTTATTAGCACAAGGCACCCATTGAGAAGCACCTCCATCTGGCTCGTCCCATAATTTTGATGAGTCGTTACTAAACTCTATCTGTGGCTTAATAATGGTTTTAGATGTACAATTAGAAAAAAAATAAAACAATTTCTTGAATTGTGACATGCATTTGTGAAGGAATTGTCAACATTTAAAAAATTACTAAATAAACTTCAAACCAAACCTTTGAAAGGGATTTAAAAGCAAGATCCAGGAGGCGGCCATGCATCTGCACTGGTAGTTTTTTTTCATCACTGCGAGTGCCCCTATCCACCTTTGTAGAACATTCAGCAAAACATTAACAGTTAGTCCCCATTGATGAAGCTTCTAACCTCCGTTGGAAATAAATTAGAATGCTTTTGTATCGCAAGATTGTTCTGTCATTGTAAATAGAATTCTGCAAATTAAATTAATAAATTAAGAGCAATCATGCAAATATAGAACACGAAGCCCAGTTTTCCTTTTCTGTTTGCATAGGAATTTGCTAGAAAAATGCAGTTATACACAGTTGATCATGGATCCCACTGGAAACAGATGCACATTGTTTATAGAGGTCACAATGCCACGCAGCAAGAAAAATAATCATATCTAATGTGAAATCACATTGAATTCTCACAATCTCCAATTCGCAAAGGGATTGGACAAGATGAAAAGTGAAACAATATCATGGGAAAAAATAAAAGAGAAAAAAATAGGAAAAAATTCTGATGCAGTAAAAAATAGACTATTTTTAAAAGAGAAATACAAAAAAACAAACTTGATTGAATGTAGAACTTTTTCATAACTAATAAACATAATCATATATTAATCTTTGATGCAGTAAAAATAGAAGTGTAAATATGATGTTCAACCTAAAGAGGCAACATGCTAATTGTTAAAACATGTCAAAAATGAAAAATTAACAAGAATAATGGACAAAGCATTTATATGAATCATGCTTATAAGGAGAATTATTTTTAAAAAAATCAATTTTTTTTTTATAACTGAAGCAAAAAATGAAAAGCCCAAATGATTAAGTGAACGAAGTCTAATTTAGCCTGTGTCACTACCCCTATAAAAGAATCCATTGATGCTCCATGATGTAGAAATGTAGCACCATAAATATAATACAAAAGTCACAAAAAACTCATAGATATAGGTAAAAAAACCCCATACCATATAATAATATGACTTGGTCTCAAAGTTTAAGGCCAATGTCATGGCCCGAGAATTCTTATTTTAATCAAAGAAGATTGACCTTGAGGCCATGAGAAACAACATATTACTTCGGGCCAAAAAGAAATTACTCAAATTTGTAAAAAAAAATGTCATTTTTTGAAGAAAATTAACATGAACAGATAGGGTTTATGTATTTAAATATTTTGTTTAGGTGGGATATAATCAATGACCCCAAGGATGCACCCAAAATAGTGGAAATACAAATAAAATAGAGAAATCGACAGATTATTATTTTATGGCATTTACCTTCTAACTCCCTTCAAAAGGGAAATAAACAGCATTTGCTCAGAAGTACTTTAAATCTAACATTTTGAAAACTTACCCCTAGTGTTCTTGATGTTTTGGGGGTAATACTACTGAGAGGATTATTTGAATCACAAATAGGGAGAATATAAGAATCGAGAAGGATTAAGCAACTAATCAGCCCAACTGAAAATGCAATTGGCTTGAAGTGGATACGAAACCGTTGATGCCTTTTTCCACCGTGGACAATTCTACAATCACAATACTTTCTATGCTTCTCCATCAAACCCTCTCTAAACTCAGCCTATCTTTCTCTTTTGAATCTCAACGAGGGTTCAAATAGCTTGCCAATTCCAGTATCACCTTAATTCTGGAAATAGCTATGACTCGATCAATCAAATTCATTTACCGCTGCGCCTTGTGAGCATAAGAACGAATGGTTCTCGTTTGAGCATTTTACCGGTTAGTAGGCGATGGCATTTGTTACAGGGTTCGCTAATCTTTCCCTCCAACTCGAACCAACAGACCTACCAACTTATTAGATGGAATGAGCAAAACTTACGTCTATTGGAATCGATTAAATAAATAGCTATTCTGGAGCTGAATTGAAATTGAAGCTTGAAGACGGTGATATCGACACGCAGGTGATAAAAAGATAAGCAAGACGAGTGGCATTTTTATTAAAAAAAACTAAAAAATTAAGTCGCTGCAGAAGCAAGAAAAAAATCACATCTCGAATAGCTACATCCCACCAAACGAAAACAAAGAGTTTATATGATCATTTTCTGGATCTTTGCTCTTCAATTGGAGTGTGTTTTCGACACGGAGAAATGGAGGAGTGAGTTTGCGTGATATAATCATATGTATTTTTTACGTACCTCCGTGCCATGGAAACGTGCAGACGAAGCGAGCAGTCGGTGTTTCAGAAGAACGAGCAGTCGGTGTTTCAGGAGAACGAGCAGTCGCAGTCAGGCGGGGTGGTGTTAACCATCTCGCACCGAACCAGGGAGTTGAGGGGCTCTTTTGATCCTCGCCCTATTTTTAGAATTACGATAATTTCCATGGCCATAAAATAAATAAAATAAGTTTACCAAGATTCCTTTGCCTTATTTAAGGATTTTTGTCTTCATTTTTTCGAAACTGCTATTATTTAAAATCCATTCCCCAGGTTTCATTTTTCTATCATAACATGATATATAAATGAATAGATTAAAATTATAAAAACCAATTCAAAAATATTAAAATAAAATTTAAATCATAGATGATTAATTAATAAAAAAAACATATAAGGTCATGACATGTGTTTAATAAAATAATGTATTAATGTATGCACGACAACATATTAACTATTTATCAATGCTCATAAAAGTTTTTATCAACATTAAAAAACAATTGAGGAAGTCAACACCACCGACATGGGGTCTTTTCTCATCGTTAAAAAAGGATGAAAAAAAGCTTTTTCATAACTTTTTAAATGGTGATAAATGATACTTTTATCATAGTTTTTTCAGTGGTAAGAAAAGATTCAACAACTTGTTGCAACCACTTTTAGTGTTGTAGTAACCCCAAAAACAAAACATACCAAAATACATAGATTTGATAGAATCACCACATAAGCAATATAAAACATATCATCATTGACATAATACATATAATATATAAATATAATTACTTCACCACATAATCATATATTAAGTTATTGCCACAACTTTTATAAATACAAAAACATGTTATGTAGAGTGTGTCAACGAATCAACAATCTTCTGACTTTTAAACAATCTTAGAAATGTACATGTAATTAAGACAAGAAAAACATATACGAGTAATAATAAACAACATTTGTTTTATGAACAACACTAAATAAATTTAGATCTATTTTGAAATTGAAAAATACATGGTCAGTCATACCATCCACCCTACGTGTCGAAATGACGCATGATTAATTCTTACATGTCACAAATAAATCAGCGATTGTTGTCATGGAGTTTGACGACAATCCGGTCACGTTTGATCAATTTTGATTATGCAATGCACGTTTTGAGCATATTTAATACTCAAAATAGAATAATACACTTCAAGTCACTATGACTACATCGAGCCTCAGAATGATGTGCGGTTCAGTCGTACGGGCCACAAATGAATCAATGATCGTTATCCCAAAGTTTCATGACAATCTGAGACTGTTTTCTAGGTTTTGAGTATATGGTGCACGTTTTAAACTAAAATACCATTTTTATATTGAAAACGTGCACTTTTAATCACACTGTCCACCTCGCATGTCGAATAACATGCAGTTAATTCTTATATGTCATAAAGGAATCAACAATCATCTTTGTAGAGTTTGACCATAATTCAGATGCGTTTGATCGGTTTTGAGTATGCGATGTGTGTTTTTGTCACGACTTGACCCACCGAGACTCCTCATGGGCCGACAATAAACTGAGGGTGACACCCCAAGTTTGCCTCTAATAGGCTAGGGGCTATCGACTAGTGTCAAGTAGACATATCACTGAAATGAGAGACCTTGGCCTAAAGTATATGTACACACATACACAACAAAAGATATAAATGAGAGACCTTAGTCTAAGAAATACATCGAAGCGCAATAGGGGAATATAAAAGATATAAAGGGGAAAAATACACGTCTAACCAGAAATGAGATCTCAACTCAACAACAACTGGAAAAAGGGAAAGACTGAAAAGAGTCAAACTTACAATCTCCAAGGTCGACCACCAAACATGACCAACACCCCCAAGTACCACTATGCTTCTCTGAAACCAAGTCTACCAATGTCACTGCCAATCTACTTGTCGTGTGCATAAGAAACAACACGTGCAGACATAACCCATGCAGATGTGAGTGTATACATACCCAGTAGGATGCCCTAAAAACCAAGAGAAGAGTAATATAAACAACAACGACCAGCTCAAACCATAAAGTAAGAGGGTAAAGAAACCCAACATCAGATATGCTAAAAAAGAAACTCAAGCAAAGAGAGAAATAAGATCTTTATCTTCATAGCCAGCTAAGAATGATGAGTCGATCTGCAGCTCTAAAGGGTCTCATCTACTAGCCAAGCATCACGTGCAACCTCTCTAGAATGAGTTTGGAGGACTCGCACCTTGCCACTGCGTAGCACAGCTGAGGGAGCACTGCTCCAATGGAGGACCCGCTTGTCGCCTGAGCTCAAAGATGGGGAGTCCACTCCGCAGATAGAGGACTCGTGCCCTCTGTAGTATGAGGGAGTTCCGTCTCTACCTGTATATACGATACGGGGGACCTGCAACCTAGAGAGACAAGGGAGTACCAACCCTAGTAACTCTCTGATTATCACATTCGATCATTGCCACCAACTAAGCGTCGTTGAAAGAAGCATCCTGCTAACATCACCACTTTTCGTATCTTTGATGCTGAAACAAAGGACACCATCATATCACATGGGGAAAACTACCCAAGATAGGCTACTCGCAGGTCCAAATCTAAGTTCTGGAGAAGAACATGCACAAGGTAGAAGTTTCTAGAAAAAGTACACGGCGTGTACATAGGGTCACATGACATGTGACTTTGCCTAGACGCATGGCGTGCCCTCGCCTGGACACGGATTGGTCAGCCATGTGACTCTACACAACGTGTACATAGGGTCACACGATGTGTACATACACCCGAGGTCCTGGGTGTGTGCGCTCACGACACACGGTTTGGCTGGCCATGTGCTTTCACACAGTGTGTCCCTATGGGGACACGACATGCATACTTACATGAGGTCCTAAGTGTGACATTGGAAGATGACTTGGCTGCCTGTATAGGATCACACGACATGTGGGATCAACCACACACTGTGTGATATTTAACTCGACCGAAACCCTAGCCACCGCCGTGAGAACTCGGACTACACGGTGCATGTTCCTCTGGGATATAGGACATGTAGTCGTGAATTTCACTGAAAGCAAAGTCTTTCCTCACGTGGATGCCAGATCCACCATTTCCATCACTTCTACCACCGTTTAACTCTCCTGAACAGTCGAATCCAAAGGACATCAACTCCGATCTTCGTTTCTTGACCTTCGGTGGCTGGAAAACAGGAATCTAGTTACCCGACTGACAACCATCACATCGTCCACCGTTGTTTATAGTCCTCATCCTCGAAGCCATCACCCACAACCTGTAATCTAGCTCGATCCATCCGCAAAACACCGATATATGGGTTGTACATGCATTCACCATGAATCCAAGGGTTTGATTGCACTTAAATTCGGTCTCACAATGCCGAATCGCCAACCCGTTGGCCAAAGATGAAGAATGTGAAGAACGACAGTGGAAAAAGCACAAGAACGAAGTGAAAACCATCGTTGGCTGGTGTGATCCTATCCAACAATTACATAAAGTAGAAACAAGGGTGAAAATCAAGTGCAACAATTAAATAATTAGATTGAAGAACACTAATTAAAATTAGGCTCATGAAAAAAACATAAATCACAAATAAACAAAGTAGATACACAAATCCATGCTTGTAAAATAAATCAAAGGGTAAAAAACCACAAAATAACAAGCCCTACCTCAAGAGCAGATCAATCATTGGTGAAGAATGCATCCACTAGCGAATAAGGTGATGATCTTGCTATGTTCATCGTCCGTCTCACAATCCTCTTCGATCGTTCGTCGTCGATCCTCGTTCCTGAGTCGCCAAATCCAACAAAGATCTCCTCCCCCTCTCCAATCTCCCAGGGTTATGCAGCTAACCCTATGTATTTTTCATAATGATGAATTTATAGTGGGAAATAGGTTTTTTGGGCATTAAATAAATTAAATAAATAAATTATTTAATTACTTAACGTACCTGCCAATAGCTTCCCTCAACAGAACTCCCATCGCCGACCAACTATATGTCATGCCTTGGATAAACCCTACATTATGGAAACAACTTTGGTCTTAGATTCTAATATGAGATCCCAATCAATGGGGAATCTATTTATTCTGAAAAGATGTGCACACATGCTTTAATATATATTGATATTTTTAATACACTACGGGAAAAATCACTATTTGCGACGGGTTATTTGCGACGGGTTATTTGCGACGAGATTTCTTCCCGTCGCAAATAACCTGTCCAGGAAGCTATTTGCGACGGGGAAAGTTGCCCGCCGCAAATACCAAATTATTTGTGACGGGATTTCGTCTCCCGTCGCAAATTCCCGGCGGCGGTCAATACCTTTTTGCGACGGGATGTCGTCCCGTCGCAAAAAGACTGTCGGCAGGTACTATTTGCGACGGGTCCCAACGCAGATAACATTTTAACCGCCGTCTGTAATTAATGCGGGTGAAGGTAATTGCGACGGGCCCCGTCGCAAATACCACCATTTGTGACTGGCGGCTCGTCGCTAATAACCCCGTCGCAACTAATCTAACTTATATATACCCCATCCGTTTTTTTCCCAAATCATTCAGATCTTGCTCGCTCTCTCTCTTCATTCTTCAGTTTCAAAGATAAATTTTCTTTTAGTTGAAATTTTTTAGACGAGAGCAATCGGAGGGCGTCAATATCTTCAGAATATCAAATTTTAAGGTATTTATATTTTATTTTTTATATTTATTTTATTTTTTATGTCAATTTTAATTGTTGTTTATTAGTTCTAATTTAATTAGATGTCAATTGATTTTTATTTATATTTAGTTTTACTAAGAAATTGATATTGTTAGTTATAATTATAAATATTTAGTTATAATTAATATTAATTAGATATAATTAGGAATAAATAGATATAATTAGCAATAAACAGTTATAATTAGCAATAAATAGATATAATTAACAATAAGTATATATAATTAGGAATAACTAGATATAATTAGGAATAAATAGATATAATTAGGAATAAATAGATATAATTAGGAATAAATAGATATAATTAGGAATAATTAGTAATAATTAGATATAATTAGATATAATTAGGAAGAATTAGGAATAAATAGTTACAATCAGTAATAAATAGATACAATTAGTAATAAATAGATACAATTAGTAATTAATAGATACAATTAACTATAAATAGATACAATTAGTAATTAATAGATACAATTAGCTATAAATAGATACAATTAGTAATTAATAGATATAATCATATATAATTAGCTATAATTAGCTATAATTAGCTATAATTAGCTATAATTAGCTATAATTAGAAATAATTTGCTATAATTAGAAATAATTAGAAATAATTAGCTATAATTAGAAATAATTAGCTATAATTAGAAATAATTAGGAATAATTAGCTATAATTAGTAATAATTAGCTATAATTAGGAATAATTAGCTATAATTAGCTATAATTAGCTATAATTAGCTATAATTAGTTATAATTAGCTATAATTAGCTATAATTAGCTATAATTAGCTTTAATTAGCTATAATTAGCTATAATTAAGAATAATTAGCTATAATTAGAAATAATTAGGAATAATTAGGAATAATTAGGAATAATTAGGAATAATTAGGAATAATTAGGAATAATTAGGAATAATTAGGAATAACTAGGAATCATTAGGAATAATTAGGAATAAGTAGGAATAATTAGGAATAACTAGGAATAATTAAGAATAATTAGTAATAAGTAGTAATAATTAGTAATAATTAGTAATAATTAGCAATAATTAGCAATAATTAGTAATAATTAGTAATAATTAGCAATAATTAGCAATAATTAGCAATAATTAGAAATAATTAGCAATAATTAGTAATAATTAGGAATAATTATGAATAATTAGGAATAATTAGGAATAATTAGGAATAATTAGGAATAATTAGGAATAATTAGGAATAATTAGGAATAATTAGGAATAATTAGGAATAATTAGGAATAATTAGGAATAATTAGGAATAATTAGCTATAATTATGAATAATTAGCTATAATTAGCTATAAATAGCTATAATTAGCAATAAATAGCTATAATTAGCAATAATTAGCAATAATTAAGAATAAGTAGCTATAATTAGGAATAAATAGCTATAATTAGGAATAATTAGGAATAATTAGGAATAATTAGGAATAATTAGCTATAATTAGCTATAATTAGCTATAATTAGCAATAATTAAGAATAATTAGGAATAATTAGCTATAACTAGGAATATTTAGCTATAATTAGGAATAATTATCTATAATTAGCTATAATTAGAAATAATTAGGAATAATTAGGAATAATTAGGAATAATTAGTTATAATTAGGAATAATTAGGAATAATTATGAATAATTAAAAATAATTAGGAATAATTAGGAATAATTAGGAATAATTAACTATAGTTAGGAATAATTAGGAATAATTAGGAATAATTAGGAATAATTATGAATAATTGATATAATTAGATAATTAGATAAAATTAGCTATAATCGGTAAGAATTAAGAATAATTAGATATAATTAGATATAATTAGATATAATTAGATATAATTAGATATAATTAGATATAATTAGATATAATTAGATATAATTATATATAATTAGTAATGAAAAAAATTATATTATCAATATTTACGAAAAAACAATATTAATATTATTAAAATAATAAAAAATTTATAAAATCTTAAAATTATCAATATTCACAACATGATTTGCTCTATTCTTAACATGTTCAAATCTCAAAGGGTCGCCAAATGTCAGGTCATGCGTAATAAAAAGTTTGTGAGCCATGTCCAATGTAAACTCTATAATTATCCTTGCATGGCTGATCACCTCGCAAGTAGTGTTGCAATCGGACAAACCAAGTATTGTCCTTCTTATCTATAAGAATTATCTCACATGAACTTTTACATAGACCATTCTTCCTTGAAAATTTAAGAGGAAAATAATGATATCCCCTCAAATTTTTAAGGAAGAATGATCTATGTAAAGTGTCATGTGAGATGATTCTTAGAGACGAGAACGTCATTACTTTGGTCGTCCTATTGCAACACTACCTGCGAGGTGATCAACCATGCAAGTACAATTATAGAGTTTACATTGGACATGACTGACACAAACTTTTTATTGCGCATGACTTGACAATTGACGACCCTTTGAGATTTGAACATGTTAAGAATAGAACCAAGTCTGTTGTGAATATTGATAATTTTAATATTTTATAATTTTTTTTTATTATTTTAATAATATTAATATTATTTTTTCATAAATATTGATAATATATTTTTTTATTACTAATAATTAGTAAACGAAATTTGCTTGGATAATGAAGGGAAAATTTGTAATCATCTTCACAACGATGATTACCAAATTTCCTTTCATTATTCAAGCAGTTTCCCTTTTGCTAAGTATTTCTAAGTATTATTAAATTAGTAATAAATAGTAATAATTAGTTATAATTAGTAATAAATTGTAACAATTAGTAATAAATTGTAATAATTAGTAACAATTAGTATTAATTTGTAATAATTTGTAATAATTAGAAATAATTAGGAATAATTAGAAATAATTAGCAATAATTAGCAATAATAAGTGTGAGAAAGATGCAATTAAATGAGATGTCAGACAAAAGAGTATCCGACAATCCACTGGAAATTGTGTCGCCCTTAATTAATGATAATTATTAAGTAGTTGTAATTATTTATCTTCTTTTTCAGATAGTGTTTTTATAATTTTAAACTATTCAAAAACAGTGATGATTTTATATTTTATGTAGAAAAATATGGAACAAGGAATTCGATATCAGTCATTATTAGATAATCGAGCTTGGATAAATCAATGCAGAAATCCAAATGGTTCTGGTTTAAATCCTGTATATATTAAGGGTGTTGAAGTTTTCTTAGCATTTGCATCATCAAAACCAGAATATGTTTCAGAAGACACAATTAAGTGTCCTTGTAAAAAATGTGCTCTGAGAATGTTTGACACATTTGAAAACATTGGGGGACATCTCTTGTAGTTTGGTTTTTAACCAGATTATGTTTTTTAGTATCAACACGGTGAACACAGTTTCAGAGAAGATCCTAATAATTTGATTCCAGATCCATCACGGTTTCAAAATTTAGTACATGATGTTGCAGGTCCATCTGTGCAAAAAACTGAAACTCACGATGATATTGATTTAACTCTTGAGTTGGCACCATCCTAATTTTATGAGTTGTTGAGGTCTGCTGAGGATGCATTATATCCTGGTTGCAAGATAAGCAAATTAGAAGCGGTTGCAAAATTTATAGCTATTAAATCAGATAATGCAATGTCAAACAACTGTTTTGATCAGATATTTTCTTTGGTTAAAACACTGTTACCTGAAGGAAATTACCATGAGAGCAAGAGGCTGATTCGTAATCTGGGCCTTAGTTATCGGAAGATTCATGTATGTACAAATGATTGCATCTTATATTCTAGTTAAAATGAGTCATTGGATATTTGTCCCACATGTGGACAATCGAGGTATTTAGAAGCTCAACCAGGGAAGTCTAGATCGATTCCAGTAAAAAAGTTAAGATATTTCCCCCTTACACCCAGGTTGTAGTGTTTATTTATGTCTCAGAACACAGCGTCAATGATGTCATGACACAAAACCAAGATTTCAACTGATAAAAGCTTGAATCATCCATCTGATAGTGATTCATGGAAACATTTTGACCGTCTGCATCTGTCTTTTGCTATAGAAGCCCGAAACGTGTGATTGGGTCTTTTTACTGACGGTTTTTGTTCGTTTGGTTCTTATGGTAGTCAATATTCATGTTGGTCTGTCTTTATAACACCGTACAATTTGCCTTCATGGATGTTGATGAAGGAGCCTTATATATTTTTGAATCTATTAATCCTAGGACATCCAAAAAAGAATATTGATGTTTATTTGAAACCATTGATTGATGAGTTAAATGCATTGTGGAGTGATGGTGTTAATACATATGATGTTGCTGCGAAACAAAATTTCATATTAAAAGCTGCATTGATGTGGATGATTAGTAACTTTCCGGCATATGAAATGTTATCTAGTTAGAGTACACATGATCCAAAATCATGTCCTTACTGTATGAAAGAAAAAAAAAGCCTTTATGCTGGTCAATGTAAAAAAACCTTGCTATTTTTATTATCACCATAGATTTCTTCCAACCGATCATCCTTTTCGGAGGAAAAAATCTTATTTCAGAAAAGGTACAATTGAAAGGGATGAACCTCCAAAGATGATCTCAGGTACAGAGTTAAAATCAGCTGTATTTTCATTACCCCCATCAAATTTGGACCAACAGTAAACCCACAAAAAATTCATGGCTTTGGGAAAGAACATAATTGGATAAAACAGAGCATTTTTTGGGATCTTCCGTATTGGTCTGATTTGTTGGTCCGCCAAATGTTGGATGTTATGCATATTGAGAATGACTGTTTTGATAATTTATTTCATACAGTTTTGGATACACCAGGTAAGACCAAAGATACTGTAAAGGCACGATTAGATCTTGCCCAAATTTGCAGGTGACCATAACTTGAATTATTTGAAAATGTCAGATCACAGTGATTAATGAAGCCAAAAAAATCTTATACATTGTCCAAAGAGAGTCAATTATTATTTTTTCAGTGGATTGCAGATTTGAGACTTCCAGATTTCTATGCTTCTAATTTGGGAAGATGTGTCAAGAATGGTTATATTACTGGATTAAAAAGTCATGATTGTCATGTTATAATGGAAAGACTTATGCCGATTGGATTCAGAAGTTTGTTGAATTCTATGATTTTGGATTCGATAACAGACATATCATATTTTTTTCGAGACATTTGTGCTGCGACAACAGATTACGATGCGCTAAGAAAACTGGAAGAAGATGTTGCTATAATTATATGTAAACTGGAAAAAATATTTCCGCCGGCTTTCTTTGACTCAATGGAACATCTGATATTACATTTTCCACATGAAGATAAATGTGGAGGTCCAGTATAGTTTCGATGGATGTACCCATTTGAGAGATACATGTAGAAATTGAAGAAAAAAATACGTAACAAAGCATCAGTTGAAGGCTTAATTGCTGAAGCTTATTTGCAAGAGGAAATTACTTTTTTCTGCTCTCATTATTTTGAATTTCAATATCCATCAAAACAGAATCGCATGGGATGAAACGAGGGGAATGTTAATGACAAAATGGACAATCAATTAACAGTTTTTAATCAGCCAAATCTTGGTTTCGGTAGAGTTCATGAACGATGGATTTCAGATGATGAACATCACAGAGCTCATACATACGTTCTGCTCAACTGTGAAGAAATGACATCATTTGTCATATGAGTTATTCTATCAATTATTCTATAATTTATGTTACAATATTTAAACTTATTTTATTTATAGGTTATATGATAATCATATCAAGAAAAAACTTCCACAAATTACAGCAGCTGCTCTTGAAGAACGCAGACAAAAAAAATTTTCTCAATGGTTTCAAAAACTGGTAACATAAATTATTGATGGTTTAATATCAATTCCATTTATTATTTATTATATTGATAATTTTTTTAAAAATTTTCAGGTGTCTCAATATGCTGATAAAATTGATAAGCGACTGTGTATATTGAGTAACCCACCATCCAAAATGGTTAAATCTTATAATGTATATGTGGTGAATGGTTTTCGATTTCATACACATGCATACGAGGAATAAAAAAAACAATGCACAGTGGAGTTTTCTTGAGAGGATCACATCACAGAGAAACTGAATTTGACTTTTATGGCATTTTGGATGAAATTATTGATCTGTGTTATCTAGTACAAAATTACATAAAATGTTTAAATGTCGGTGGTTGGATACTGAGAGAGGTTTGCGTGTTCATCCGACTCATGGAATCGTCGATATTAAATATAAAAGTCTTCTTGCAGTAAATGAACCATTTTTACTGGCTCAACAGGCACATCAAATTTATTATACAAAGTACTATGCTACTTCAAGAGACTTGAGTGATTGGTGGAGCATAATAAAAATGAAATCTTGGGAAAATCAGTTTACTCAAACTGAATGTGGTTCCACTGAAGTGGAAGGAATTGAAATTTTTCAAGAGATGACTCAAAATCCATCTAATTCACAAAGAGACGTGAATATCGACAATAACACCCCACAATTAAGGATCGATGGTGATGAAGATGTTAATGATGTTACAAATGAATTTGGAATGACAAGAGATGCTGAAACTGAAACTCATATGGATATTGATGATGATGATGAGGAAGATGAAGACATTGACATTGACAGCTATGGAGAAGAGGATGAATATGAACATTGACATAGTTAAATGCTGGTTATAATCATAACTAATATATATCTATATATAATAGTTATTTGTAACTATGTGCTAACAGAAATCATTTTGTGTTTCATATGGAATCTGATCTATTGCGTGAGTTAGAGGAGGATGAGCTACCTTTGGATGATGAGGATGTGGGATCAACTGACCCTTAGCCTACTGGTGGTTCAGGAGGTACGCGGAGGGGGCACGGTCTTGCACGACTGATGATTCCTGACCCTATCCCCGAATGACGTCCACATCTTGGTTTCGATCCACGCACACAGAGGTATGGTAACCTGTATATTTTAGTTAGATTTCATTAATTTATTTTTATATATACTAATTGTTTGATTATTTATTCCTTTTTAATAGTTTTCAGCATGTAGCTATTAGACAGGGTAGTGCTATATTGCGCAATTATTTTCTCAGCCATGGATCACATGGGAACAGATTCCCGTTGATGTGCGACGCGACATGTTCCATCATTGGCTGGTATGTAAATAAATAATATTTATTTTGAAATTTATTTTATTAAAAACTTGATATTATAAATTATTTTTAGGGTTTATGGCATCTTATCGATGATAGCATGCATGACGCTATCCACGCGACATGACACATGACCGTTTCCGCCAATTTTTGCACAATCTGAGAAGGACAACCATTAAGAAAGCAGGGGTGATAGAATTTGATGAGTCATGTAGAGCCCACCGACCAGAGTACATTTCATCTCACATTTGGGATGAATTATGTTTACACTGGTTGGGTGGTGGATTTCAGAGGAGATCTTCAGTGGGACGACAAAACCGGGGGAGACAGGAGGTGATGCATCGAGCTGGTAGCCGTGCATTCAGTTCGCATAGAGAGCATCTGGTAAGTATATTTTTTAAATATTTTATATAACTTTAAATATAAATAGTTTATTTTATATTTCTGTAGGTAGTCGAGCATCTTGATATTACGGAGTTCGACGTTTATCGGAGGATGTACAGTGATCCAGCCACCAGAGAGATTAGAGGTGATCGCCAGTGTCAGATTGTGGTTAGTATTATTTTTTCAGTTTAACAATTAACTGCATATAATATTTTTACAATTTTGATTTTAAATTGGAATTTAAGGAGTCATATGAGGCTACGACCTCTCAGACACAGGCCGAGGGTCAGGACAAGACGGTTGAGCAGACCAGTGATCACTATTTCGATGAGGCGGCATGGATGTAGGCGACTCAGTATGGCTTTGAGAAGGGAAGAGTAGTTGGCATTGACTCTCATTTGACTCCTGGTACTTATTATGGTACTGCTGCGATGTTGGCATCCAGCTCGAGAGGAGCTCGTGGAGAGGCATCATCTTCTAACTCATAGTATCAGGAGCAGTTGCGAGCTCAGGCTGAGCATATAGAGATTTTGCAAAAGCAGCAAGAAGAGATGTGTCGGTGGCAGCAACAACAGCAGCAGCACGAGGAGGAGATGCTTCGACGGCAGCAGCAACATCACGAGCAGATGGAGTATATGCGCCGTCTGACTCGTAGTTTAGGGATAAAGTTTCATCCACTAGCTCATTCAGCTCCTCCACCTCCTCCAGAAGACGACCCCCCGGTGATTTTTTTATGTTACAAACATTTGAATTTAACATTGTAATATGAATTATTTACATTTTCTGTCTTTTATATCGGTGCAAATATTACATAATTTAATTTTTAATTTTTTATTATTTTTTTGTGAATATTGAGAATTTTAATATTTTTTATTTTTTTATTGTTTTAATAATAGTAATAATATTTTTTCATTAATTGTAATTTTATTATTATTTTTTAAAATTAATTTATTATTTGCGATGGGGTCCCGTCACAAATAGTTTAACTATTTTTTTTAAAAAATATTTGCGACGGTAATACTTGCCCGTCGCAAATACTTTGTTGCGACGGGCCCATCGCAAAAAGTTATATATATATATATTTTGTGACGGGACGAGAGCCCGTCGAAAATCGTATTTGCGACGGGCCTGTTGCAAAAACTTATATATATATTTAATACATATAATCAGAATCTTATTTGCGACAGTGTTTTCTACAACGGGCTATTTGTGACGGGGCCCCGTCGCTAAAGCCTATTTGCGACGGGATCCCGTCGAAAATAGGCCATCACAATTACCAAGAATTCCAGTAGTGATATATTAATTTCGGGGTTCTACGACACCCAAAACACATCACCAACTCTAAGGAAAAAATCCATAGATATATAAAGAAATATTTAAAGGATCAAATTATAGAAACCACAATTGTTATATCCTCCCCCTTTTCAAGACTTTTCACCCTAAAGAGCACAAACTATACAAAAAGGTGGGGGTGTTGAGCCCACATCTGACTCTCATTATCACAGGAGCTCTCATGCACTCTCCCATACTGCCAAAGCACTCGAACATGAGGAATGGTCCATCCATACAAGATCCTCTCCTGTCAATCCTCGATCACCACTAGGTACTCCGAGAAGGAGGCTCCATCCTCGATGTCTATCTCTCCACAGTCAATGATGTGCAGTGGGTCATGCACATATCTCCTTAGCTACGACACGTGGAAGATTGCATACACTCAGTCCAACTGTGGGGGTAAAGTCAGGTGGTAATCAACCTCACCAACCCTTTGAAGGATCTGAAACAGCCCAGTGAACCTCAGGGATACCTTTATTCCTTGTCCAAACCTTCACAATATTATTCATGGAGTGACTCTCAAGAAAATAGGGTCATATTTCTTGAACTTTAAAGGCCTACAATGCGGGTCCATGTAAGATTTCAGTCATCTCCGGACCGTTCTTATATGCTCGCAGATCACCTGACCCTTCTTCACCATTGCCTACACCAGCTTTTTCCCAAAGAGAGATGTCTTGCTAATCTTAGTTGAGCACAAGGGTGACCTAAAAGGTCTCCTATATAGGGCCTCGAAAGGTTCCATACAAATAGTGGAGTGATAGATGTTATTATAAGCAAAATCCACCAATGTTAAGTAATTCTCCCAGCTCTTTTGGAAGTCCAACACACAAACTCTTAGCATATCCTCCAAAACCTGGATGTCCTCTTGGAATGTCTATCCGTATGGGGGTGAAACACTATGATAATATGTAACTGGGTCTCTAAATCCTCATACAAAACCCTCCACAACCATGACATGAACCAAGATTCACAGTCGGAGATGATCTTTATGGGTACCCTACGAAGACAGACAATCTTATGTATGTACAACTGCCCCAAAATCTCAACAGAACTTTGCTCCCAGATGGTAAAAAAGTGCACGAACTTGGTAAGTTGATCGAAAACCAACCAGATAGCATCATGACCTCTTCACTATTTGCAAAAGCACCATCACAAAATTCATCGATATTCCATCTCACTCCCATTTCGGGATCTCAAGAGGTTGAGTCAAACATGATGAAACCAAATGATTAGCCCTTACCAAGCTGAAATGTGAGACACCAAGAAACAAACTCAGAAATGATCAGCCTCATTCCAACCCACTAAAGCTGTCATTGAATGTACTTGTACATCTTCTCCACACCCAGATATATAACCAAAGGGGAAGTATGAATTTTCTCATGCAATGTGATCAGAACTACCATCCTTATCAGGAAAAGGATGACGTTCTTCCTGCCTTCAAAAAGTCAATCTAGTGCATCTCTTGAGGATATACGGTCATGAAAAACTTCACAATATACATCTTCTAACTGAGAATATCTCACATTATGAATAAATGGTGGATCAACTACCACTAATTGAAGATTAGTTGAACCCCTCTCCTCTACCAAGGTCATCTATAATGAGGAAAACTGCTCTGACACCTCATCCACTAAATGAGAATGAGATTTCCTACTAAGGGTATCTGCTACCATGTTTCCCTTACCTAGAGTATAAACTATATTGAAGTCGTAGTCTTATAGGAACTACAACCAATGCCTCTATCTTAGGTTTATATCTCTCTAGGTAAAGATGTACCTAAGATTCTGGTGGTTTGAGTAAACAACAAAACACTCAACCAGAAGATAATTCCTCTACATCTTCAAGTCGAAGACTACTTCTACCAACTCCAAGACATGGGTCATATAATTATTCACATGGGGTATCAAATGCATCAACCCATAAGCAATCACTTCCTACCATTGCATCAAAACACACCCAAGATCATCTCTAGAGGCATCTCAAAAGACCACATACTCAACGCCTTCCTTCGGTAGACTCAACATAGGGGCACTGGGAAACCCAAGCCTCGTCTCCTCGAAGGCTCTTTAACACTGGTCAGTCTAGGTAAATGAATTCCCTTTCCATGTTAGGGTAGTCAGAGGGGATGATGTCTTGGAAAATACTTTCATGAACCTTTGGAAGTACCCTACCAAACCGAGGAAACTTCACACCTATGACATGCTCTTGGGTGGTTTCCATGTAAGCACTACATCAATCTTCACTGGATCCACAACTAAACCATACTCAGATATGACATGACCCAGAAAGTGAACCTCTAAGATCGAAAACTGACACTTTGAGAGCTTACTATATAACTAGTTCTATCAGAGTAAGTCTAAGATCATCCTAAAATGATTTTCATGCTCCTCCTATAACATAGAGTATATGATAATATCATCGGTAAAGACAACTATGAATTGGTCCAATTATGGTTGGAATATCCAGTTCATAAGATCCATGAACACAATAGAGGAATTAGCCACACCAAAAGGCATCAACAGGAACTCATAGTGTCCACAACGACTGTCACGACCCGTCCTCGGGGCCCGTGCCGTGACTACCCCAAGCCCGCCTTCCATAGGCCAGGGGCTGACGACTAGCACCAAGGCGTAAATCCCAACAAAAAGGGAAGACATTGCCTTTGAAAAGTAAACAAGCACCACAGAGTAAGCAAGCAGAAAAGTAAACACTAAGTAAAAACTGTACAAGCTGTGCTGAAAGTAAAAGGGGCCGGAAATACAAGCCCAACTGTAAAGTACAACTGAAAGGAAAAACAGCAACTGAAAGGAAAAACTGCAGCGTCGAGCCGTCCTCTGGAAGTCCCACCTGAAGGGTGGGTACAGATAGCTCCAATGCTCCTTGGGTCCCGCCGTCCGCTCCGAGCACGTCTCGCCCAGTGGTCCACCTCCAGGTACTGACTCGTCGTGTAGTCCACCTCCGGGTACTGACTCGTCGTGTAGTCCACCTCCGGGTACCGTCCAGTCCTCGAACACTCGGTCTCCATCAGCACTACCTGTCGTCTGCAACCAACACCACGAAGTGCGGGCATAGCCCGTGCAGGGGTGAGTATAAGCTACTCAGTAGGGACCCCGAGACCCCCGAAGGTCTCCCGAAATCCACAAAGGATAAGCCACGAAGGAGAGATACAATCACGAAGTAACATCTGACACAGCTTAGGTATATGCCCATACATATACCTAAGTCATCAATTCCCCGATCAGCTCCAACGTCCGAGCCCTAGCACAACCCAGTCCACACAGGAAAGCAAAACGCATACCCACGCAGGATAGAACAACACAATCCACAAAGGAGAGTAAACAGTAAATCCACACAGGATAACTCAACAGATAACTCTCATAGGTATATGCCCATACATATATCGAAATTATCAGATAAACCATCTCAATCAAGAGGAAACACAAGGATCATTGACTCAGCTCAAACCAGGATTTTCATTATCAAAAACATAACTGCTGAAGAGCCCCATCTCTGAAGTGTACAGTGGTCCTGTCACGACTCCGAGGTACTTCTCACTAACCTAAGACTGCTGAGGTACTCCTCCTGTCGAGTACCGCGGGTCTGCTGCCAACTACCGGGCGCTCCGTCCGCTGAGGGTCTGCTGCCAAATACCGGGCGCTCACCCAAATAGCCTACAGAGGTACTCCTCCAGTCGAGTACCGCGGGTCTGCTGCCAACTACCAGGCGCTCCGTCCGCCGTGGGTCTGCCGCCAAATACCGGGCGCTCCGTCCACTGGGCTAGTCGACTCACTCCAAGTCGAGTCGGTCGAGCAGTCTTCAGGTCTCAGCCGGCTACACGGTCTCCGTACTCCGTACGCTCGTCTCCAGTATCGCGGATCTGCCGCTACAACCAAGCGCACCACCTCTATCGAGGAAAACAGAAGATTCATCTCACACAGGTATACTTCTTCGGATGACGATAAAGATGATCCATGATCCATATAAGTCGTCGGACCCACGAAGGATCGATAGGTAACTAATCTCTGCAGTGACCCACACAGGATCAGACCCACACAGGATCGGGCCCACGCAGGACCTGAAGCCCTGATCCACGTAGGATCGCTGAGTGCAGTAGTCGTCGCAGTCCGCTGAGGATCTCTGCACAGTCGTCGCCGCAGTCCACTGAGGATCTCTGCACGGTCGTCGTCGGAGTCCACGGATGATCTCTGCACAGTCGTCGCCGCAGTCCACTGAGGATCTCTACACGGTCGTCGCTGTCGAAGTAGCAGTCGCAGCCAGCACTAGGGTTCCCGCACACAGCGAGCTCGTTCGGGAGGGTCCGCTCCACGAGCCGAGAGGCTGATACATCAACTGTCACGAAGTCCGAAGTCGATGTATCCAAAAGTTCCGTATTGTCAACAGGAACTCAATGTCGCAGACGGCGCGTCAATCGGACGCCCGGTCTGAGAGATATTGACATTTTCGTCCCAGGGGCCTGGTTGGTTTTTAAGGAAAAACCAACCCGACCGCACTCCACCTGCATCCGAACCTCGGGCGGAGTATGCCAAAAGATCCGTCTCACTTAGAGGAATTCAACAAAGCTGACGGCACGTCAATCGGACGTCCGTAGCTCAAGATATGAGCGTTTCCGCTCCGAGGGCCCGATTGGTTTCGTGTACGAACCAACCCGGCCGAACCCCAAGTATTCCGAAACTTTGAGTGCGATAAACCAAAACGACCGTCTCGATCCAAGGATCGCGTTGCCGCTGACGACGGGTCGTTTGGAGGCCCGTATCTCAAGATATGGCCATTTGAACGAAGTCCGTCCGAAGACGGGGGGGGGGGGGGGGGGGTCCGGGCCCGGGCCGACCCGGCCCGACCCCCCCTGGTTGGCCCGAACCGGGTCGGGTCCGACTCGGTTGGCCCGGCCCGGCCCGGCCAGGGCCGGTCGGGCTCGGCTCGGCCGAGCGGCCGAGCGGCCGACGCGGGGGAAAGCCGCCGCCCCGCGTGACACCCCCGCGGCACCCGCGGGGTGTCGGCCAGACACCCGCGGGGTGCCGCGTGACAACCCCGCGGCACCCGCGGGGTGTCGCCCTGGACACCCGCGGGGTGCCGCGTGACAACCCCACGGCACCCGCGGGGTGTCGCGCTGGACACCCGCGGGGTGCCGCCGCCTCCGGCCGCCGGCGCCGCCGCGCCGGCGACCCGC
Source organism: Viscum album (assembly GCA_963277665.1). Lineage (NCBI taxonomy): Eukaryota > Viridiplantae > Streptophyta > Magnoliopsida > Santalales > Viscaceae > Viscum > Viscum album. The sequence continues at coordinate 125,300,498 of OY728131.1, forward strand.
GCCACCACCGGCTTCCGCGGGCCGCCAGAGTCGCTCCGGTGACCCGTTTTCCTTCCCGTCTGCGCCGTTGTTCCTCCCGGGTTCCGTTCTTTACTGCGGGATCATCAAACACCCGTTGCGGCACGTTCCGTCGTCGCCCGCCAAATCCGCAAAACACGAAGAACGACGGAGGGTTGCCGGGCCGTGTTCGTTTGACCCGCACCCTCCGCGTTAGATAAAAACAATGGGAGAAATTGTTCAACACATGAACCGACAATTTTAATAAAATAAAATTGTTCATTTGAAACCGGCTCTTAAGTTTTTAAAGAACGTTCACGGGAATATAAAGAGGGGTATTCCAAAATTATAAAATCCCTACCTCGTCGATCGTCGCGCGCGGGCGTCCTTCGCGGAAAGGATCGTCGCGGAAGAGAGGGATCGTCGCGTCGTCGCGGGGAGGCGTCGCGTCGTCGCGGAATCCGGCGTTGAGTCAGCGAGCTCAACGAACCAAGAACAACATATTTAAATTATTAATATTTAAATCTGTGTTTCGTTAAAAACCAAAAGAAAGGAACTTTTGAGAGGAAATCCGAAATCACTCACCTCAAACGGTCGGTGATCGGAGATCGGAGCGTGGAAGAACGTCACGGACGGAAGCGTCGTCGATTTCCGGGTTCGGCGTTCTTCGCGTTCTTCGCGTTCTTCGTGTTCTTCGCGAGGGAGAAGAAGAACAAGAATCCTCTCAAACCTTCTCCAAAGATTTGGGTTGGTCTTATTTTATTAATATGCCAACACACGAAACAGGTTAAGAAACGATTGAATTAATTCGTTGAATTAATTCAACGAAAGTAACAGGCCATTTAATTCACGAAAGAAACAGCCCATTCAATTCACGAGAGAAACAGCCCAATTAAATGGTCTGTTAAGAATTTAGAAAACGCGTCAGTTGACTTTCATTAAGACGGGTTTTCACGGGTACGTTTCTTAGCGGAAAGAAACGGCGGAGCTCGTGCGGGTCCCACCTCACAAATATCCTACCAAGGGGGTAGGATATTTCCGGATAGCATCCTATCCAGTTCAACTTAGTTCAAGCCGCCTTTAAGTGGCTTCAAGTGGCTTCCAAGTGGCTTAAGTGAAATAAAATAAAGTTGTCGCAAAATTATTTTATTTCTTAACTTTAAGCCCGAAAATTAAAAACCACACCCGAGCAAACGCAACTCCGGAAGAGGCGCTTCTAAGCGAATACCGGCGCTTTGATTTCATCGGTGCCCTCAGAATTCGATTCCGGGCACCGGTTCAAAAGTTAGAAAAACCCGCTCGTCCGTTCACTGAACGTACCCGAGCCAAACTTCGGAAAATGATTCCGGGCACACCGGGCCTCAGAATCAGGCACCGTCAGAAACTGCGTTCTTGTAAAATTCCAAAGCAAATTAAGAAAAAAATTTCCTTGAAATTTACGGGTCTTTACATTACTCCCACCACAGGGATTTACGTCCCCATAAAGCTTCAACACAAACTAGGGATACAAAGGCGGTACTGAGCACGCATCTGAGCCTTCCGCTCCCATGTGCTCACCTGGACCTTCTCTGTCGTGGCCCGGACCACCTCTGGTCCCACTAGAGCTGCCACGATTTCTTTCTTGCCGATAAGAGAAATCTGGTCTCATCCCCTGGATGAACCACGTTCTTCGCCTAATACGGTCAATCCCGACATGGATGATACTAATCCATACCAAGGATGACGTCGTAAGGCCTCGATGCTACTAACAAGAGATCCAACCGTTACTCTCGCCTCCAAGGGTTGAGTCACACTGTCGGCTTCAGTGTGTGATAACTGGGTCTCCTCCAGTAGATGTCTCACGGGTGAGGGTCAAGTCAACAGTCTAAACCGGAACCTCTTAGTAACAACACAAGAGAGGACAGGAAAGTAAAATGCCACAAGAAAAGGTGTCTTTTATTACTGCAGCTTAAGTACAAAGACACAAAGCATCTATAAACACACATCAACAAAACTAGAAGCAACGTGAACAAAAGTCTCCAGGTCTGGAGCTAGTCCCGCTCCTGTCTATCTGCTCCCGGAGCTCCATGATCGTAGGCCTCAGCTGCCTGAAGCTGAGCTCTCCCATGTCCTCCTGTCCCCTGCGGTTGGGGTGGACCGCCTGGTGGTGGTGGTGGCAACACCCCGAAGCGCCGTCCACCTCCTGCTGCACGACCAACTCCCCTGTCATGGCCGCCTGCTCCTTGCGTCCCGCCCTGATCGAACCTCTGCCTCTGCCTGGGGGGTCCTTCGTTCGTCTGCTGGTCATCCGTATGGCGGGTCGGACAGTCACGAGCCATGTGACCAACCCCGCCGTAGGAGTAACACTGCCCTCTCATGGCAAGTCGTTGCCCACCCCGAGTGCCTCACGAAAACGATCCAGAGTCATGCTGGCGACCACCTGTAGGTCCAGTCCTCTTGGACCCCTGCGTCATCCGTCTACTGCCCACTGCAGAAGACTCTGCCGCATGCCGGTAAGTGGTGGGTCCTGCTGCTGGAGACTGCTCAGCAAGGAAACTCTCCACTAAGAGGGCTCGCTCTAACACCCCTGACTGAGTCGGAATGTTGAGGGAGATCATCGAAGCCCTGATCTCATGCCTCAGTCCCTGCTCGAAGGTCCGGGCCCGGAAGAACGGGTCCCGTACCATATCTGTGGAGTAGCGCGAGAGATCAGTAAATCTCGCCGAGTACTGGGCCACTGACATGCTGCCCTGCCGCAGCTGTAGTAGCTCTTGGATGCGCACCGCTCGGAGGGTGGCTGGGACGAACTCAGAGCGGAAGATGCTCTCAAAGTCCGTCCAGAGGAGAGACGCCTCGTCGTGCACCTGGAGCATCAAGCTCCACCATCTGCCTCCTGCCGCATGCAGGAGACTCGCTGCGAGGATCACCATGAGGTCTGCTGGTGTCCTCACTAATCTGAAAACCCGAACAACTGCCTCCAGCCAGTCCTCGGCGGCCTGAGGGTCCGTCTCCCCGCGGAACCTGGGCGGTCGCTGGCGCTGGAACTCATGCAGTGCACTAAGGCGAAGTGCATCGCCAGCGGCTGGGGCTAGTAGCATCAGTGCCTCGGCGGGTATAGGTACCGCCGGTGCCTCAGCTGTCAAAGGGCCCTGTACCGAGTCCTCGACGCTCGGTGGGCTGTCATCACGCTCCACTCTCGGAATCCTAGCTGGCTATCGTCGTGGGGCCATCCTAAAAAGGGAACAAGTGTGCCACGGTCAGGACAGTATACCTGGTGAGCTGACAGAAGTAATCACAAGGAAAACTTGAAACACACATGCAATCAATGTTTTCGTGCATTAAGTCGGAAATCAGAAGTCAGGGTCCTGGTGTACGGATACGTCGGCCGCCGCACCAACACTGGACTCCCTGGACTGATAACCACACCCAATACGCTAAACACTATTGCTTCACATAGAAGAAAGATTAGAGTCCCCGGTAGAACCGACCACCTCTGATACCAATTTGTCACGACCCGTCCTCGGGGCCCGTGCCGTGACTACCCCAAGCCCGCCTTCCATAGGCCAGGGGCTGGCGACTAGCACCAAGACGTAAATCTCAACAAAAAGGGAAGGCATTGCCTTTGAAAAGTAAACAAGCACCACAGAGTAAGCAAGCGAAAAAGTAAACACTAAGTAAAAACTGTACAAGCTGTGCTGAAAGTAAAAGGGGCCGGAAATACAAGCCCAAATGTAAAGTACAACTGAAAGGAAAAACAGCAACTGAAAGGAAAAACTGCAGCGTCGAGCCGTCCTCTGGAAGTCCCACCTGAAGGGTGGGTACAGATAGCTCCAATGCTCCTCGGGTCCCGCCGTCCGCTCCGAGCACGTCTCGCCCAGTGGTCCACCTCCAGGTACTGACTCGTCGTGTAGTCCACCTCCGGGTACTGACTCGTCGTGTAGTCCACCTCCGGGTACCGTCCAGTCCTCGAACACTCGGTCTCCATTAGCAATGCCTGTCGTCTGCAACCAACACCACGAAGTGCGGGCATAGCCCGTGAAGGGGTGAGTATAAGCTACTCAGTAGGGACCCCGAGACCCCCGAAGGTCTCCCGAAATCCACAAAGGATAAGCCACGAAGGAGAGATACAATCACGAAGTAAAATCTGACACAGCTTAGGTATATGCCCATACATATACCTAAGTCATCAATTCCCCGATCAGCTCCAACGTCCGAGCCCTAGCACAACCCAGTCCACACAGGAAAGCAAAACGCATACCCACGCAGGATAGAACAACACAATCCACAAAGGAGAGTAAACAGTAAATCCACACAGGATAACTCAACAGATAACTCTCATAGGTATATGACCATACATATATCGAAATTATCATATAACCCATCTCAATCAAGAGGAAACACAAGGATCATTGACTCAGCTCAAACCAGGATTTTCATTATCAAAAACATAACTGCTGAAGAGCCCCATCTCTGAAGTGTACAGTGGTCCTGTCACGACTCCGAGGTACTTCTCACTAACCTAAGACTGCTGAGGTACTCCTCCTGTCGAGTACCGCGGGTCTTCTGCCAACTACCGGGCGCTCCGTCCGCTGAGGGTCTGCTGCCAAATACCGGGCGCTCACCCAAATAGCCTACAGAGGTACTCCTCCAGTCGAGTACCGCGGGTCTGCTGCCAACTACCAGGCGCTCCGTCCGCCGTGGGTCTGCCGCCAAATACCGGGCGCTCCGTCCACTGGGCTAGTCGACTCACTCCAAGTCGAGTCGGTCGAGCAGTCTTCAGGTCTCAGCCGGCTACACGGTCTCCGTACTCCGTACGCTCGTCTCCAGTATCGCGGATCTGCCGCTACAACCAAGCGCACCACCTCTATCGAGGAAAACAGAAGATTCATCTCACACAGGTATACTTCTTCGGATGACGATAAAGATGATCCATGATCCATATAAGTCGTCGGACCCACGAAGGATCGATAGGTAACTAATCTCTGCAGTGACCCACACAAGATCGGACCCACATAGGATCGGGCCCATGCAGGACCTGAAGCCCTGATCCACGTAGGATCACTGAGTGCAGTAGTCGTCGCAGTCCGCTGAGGATCTCTGCACAGTCGTCGCCGCAGTCCACTGAGGATCTCTGCACGGTCGTCGTTGGAGTCCATGGAGGATCTCTGCACAGTCGTCGCCGCAGTCCACTGAGGATCTCTGCACGGTCGTCGCTGTCGAAGTAGCAGTCGCAGCCAGCACTAGGGTTCCCGCACACAGCGAGCTCGTTCGGGAGGGTCCGCTCCACGAGCCGAGAGGCTGATACATTAACTGTCACGAAGTCCAAAGTTGATGTATCCAAAAGTTCCGTATTGTCAACAGGAACTCAACGTCGCAGACGGCGCGTCAATCGGACGCCCGGTCTGAGAGATATTGGCATTTTCGTCCCAGGGGCCCGGTTGGTTTTTAAGGAAAAACCAACCCGACCGCACTCCACCTGCGTTCGAACCTCGGGCGGAGTATGCCAAAAGATCCGTCTCACTTAGAGGAATTCAACAAAGCTGACGGCACGTCAATCGGACGTCCGTAGCTCAAGATATGAGCGTTTCCGCTCCGAGGGTCCGGTTGGTTTCGTGTACGAACCAACTCGGCCGAACCCCAAGTATTCCGAAACTTTGAGTGCGATAAACCAAAACGACCGTCTCGATCCAAGGATCGCGTTGCCGCTGACGGCGGGTCGTTTGGAGGCCCGTATCTCAAGATATGGCCATTTGAACGAAGTCCGTCCGAAGACGGGGGGGGGGGGGGGGGGTCCGGGCCCGGGCCGACCCGGCCCGACCCCCCCTGGTTGGCCCGAACCGGGTCGGGTCCGACTCGGTTGTCCCGGCCCGGCCCGGCTCGGCTCGGCCGAGCGGCCGACGCGGGGGAAAGCCGCCGCCCCGCGTGACACCCCCGCGGCACCCGCGGGGTGTCGCACTGGACACCCGCGGGGTGCCGCCACCTCCGGCCGCCGGCGCCGCCTCCGGCCGCCAGCGCCGCCGCGCCGGCGACCCGCGCCACCACCGACTTCCGTGGGCCGCCGGAGTCGCTCCGGTGACCCGTTTTCCTTCCCGTCTGCTCCGTTGTTCCTCCCGGGTTCCGTTCTTTACTGCGGGATCATCAAACACCCGTTGCGGCACGTTCCGTCGTCGCCCGCCAAATCCGCAAAACACGAAGAACGGCGGAGGGTTGCCGGGCCGTGTTCATTTGACCCGCACCCTCCGCGTTAGATAAAAACAACGGGAGAAATTGTTCAACACATGAACCGACAATTTTAATAAAATAAAATTGTTCATTTGAAACCGGCTTTTAAGTTTTTAAAGAACGTTCACAGGAATATAAAGAGGGGTATTCCAAAATTATAAAATCCCTACCTCGTCGATTGTCGCGCGCGGGCATCCTTCGCGGAAAGGATCGTCGCGGAAGAGAGGGATCGTCGCGTCGTCGCGGGGAGGCGTCGCGTCGTCGCGGAATCCGGCGTTGAGTCGGCGAGCTCAACGAACCAAGAACAACAGATTTAAATTATTAATATTTAAATCTGTGTTTCGTTAAAAACCAAAAGAAAGGAACTTTTGAGAGGAAATCCGAAATCACTCACCTCAAACGGTCGGTGATCGGAGATCGGAGCGTGGAAGAACGTCACGGACGGAAGCGTCGTCGATTTCCGGGTTCGGCGTTCTTCGCGTTTTTCGCGTTTTTCGTGTTCTTCGCGAGGGAGAAGAAGAACAAGAATCCTCTCAAACCTTCTCCAAAGATTTGGGTTGGTCTTATTTTATTAATATGCCAACACACGAAACAGGTTAAGAAACGATTGAATTAATTCGTTGAATTAATTCAACGAAAGTAACAGGCCATTTAATTCACGAAAGAAACAGCCCATTCAATTCACGAGAGAAACAGACCAATTAAATGGTCTGTTAAGAATTTAGAAAACGCGTCGGTTGACTTTCATTAAGACGGGTTTTCACGGGTACGTTTCTTAGCGGAAAGAAACGGCGGAGCTCGTGCGGGCCCCACCTCACAAATATCCTACCAAGGGGGTAGGATATTTCCGGATAGCATCCTATCCAGTTCAACTCAGTTCAAGTCGCCTTTAAGTGGCTTCAAGTGGCTTCCAAGTGGCTTAAGTGAAATAAAATAAAGTTGTCGCAAAATTATTTTATTTCTTAACTTTAAGCCCGAAAATTAAAAACCACACCCGAGCAAATGCAACTCCGGAAGAGACGCTTCTAAGCGAATACCGGCGCTGCGATTTCATCGGTGCCCTCAGAATTCGATTCCGGGCACCGGTTCAAAAGTTAGAAAAACCCGCTCGTCCGTTCACTGAACGTACCCGAGCCAAACTTCGGAAAATGATTCCGGGCACACCGGGCCTCGGAATCAGGCACCGTCAGAAACTGCGTTCTTGTAAAATTCCAAAGAAAATTAAGAAAAAAATTTCCTTGAAATTTACGGGTCTTTACAACGACATCGAAATGCCATCTTCAAAACATCATCCTCACGAACCCTCAACTGATGGTAGCCAGACCTGAGATAGATCTTTGAAAATAAACTCACACCTTTCAATTGGTCTAAAAGGTAATCAATCCTTTTAAAAAGGTACTTGTTCATGATCATTACCTGATTTGGCTGATGATAATCAATTAAAATCCTCAAAATCCCATCCGCCTTTTTTACTAACAAAACTAAAGTTTCTTAGGTTGAGACACTGGGTTTTATAAAACCATTCTCCAAAAGGTATTCCAACTATACCCTCAGCTCCCTAAGTTTGGTGGGGGCCATTTGATATGCTATAGAAGATATCAATGTAGTATCAGGGTGAAATTCGATGCATAAGTAAATCTCCCACCTCAAAGGCGGTCCCAAGAAATATTTGGGAAAGACATCCATATAACACTCCACTATCACTAGAATCCTGATGTTTGAATATCCCGCTACACCAATGGCTAGACTCGCCAACTGATGAGTGATAGGTTTCAGTTTCCTTCTCACGAGCCCCACTCATCCAATCATCAAGTCTCTCTCACCCATGAAGGATAATCTATTCCCATTTGTATGAAGGTATCTAACTATACTATGATGACAATCTATCTGGGCACACATTGCAAACAACTGGTCTATACTCAGGATGGCACCATAGGGTTTCATTATGATAACCAAGAGGTCCCATAAAAATCTTTCTCCATTGAGCGATAACTCGCACTACTAGTAGATGTGCAATATAGAATAATAACTCCTTGTAGGAACCTCTAGCCAAAATTGATGGGAAAAATATTCAACTAGTTTCTCTAGATCTAGCACAAGGGTTATGGAGATAAAGGAATGACTCAAACTTGTGTCTATAAGTACTGGAGATAAAGTATAAAAGATATATATCGTATATAAAATCATTTTATAAGAATCCTGATCGTATCCCTTCATAGCCTATAACTACCCGCACCCTCACTTTCCATCCCTCTGAGCCTGGAATGGGCCACCTGATGCTAGTGATGGAATTAGTTCATAGTATCATCCTACACCTAAAGCTCCTCCATCTGGAGCTCATCTTGATCCCATATTAGTACCACCTCCCTGGGGTCCACCTTGGCCACGTTTGGAAGATCCTTGATCACAAAACTACCTCTAACATGGTGGTCTATCCACTGCCTAACCACTATCAATAGCATGACGAGTTGGGAAATCATGAACCAAGTGACCTCACTGATCACAAGCATAACATTGTCCCTCATTAGGCTTACTAGATCCTCTACGGGAACCCTATGCTGTAGATATATGTGTTTGAGTATGGGCATGAGTATTCCTACTACATAGAGACCCTGATGACTGATGCCTGTTAGCTACTACAGATGACTCATAACTGTGATATCCACGTCTGCTCTATCCAACTGATGTCCCTCTACTAGAAAGTTCCCCATAACCAAAGTTCATTCCATCACTCCAGCATAAGTAGAAATACACAAGGAGATCACATTAACATGAATGTCTCTTTGAAGGCCCTGCTCAATCTTCTACGCCCAAAAGTATCCATACCACACCATTTTTGAGAGAGTAATGTGTGATATCAGTAAACCTCAAGGTATACCCAATAACTGACATATCATCCTATTTCAACCTAAGAATCTCCTAGATCCGTATAGAACACAAGATTGAAGGGTAATACTTGTCATGGAACAACTGCTAAAAGTCTGACCATGAGAGCATCGACTCATCATGAGTATGGGTGACCAGATCCCACCAGAACCCTACTGCTCTATGAAGAAGGCTGGTCGTAAGAATAACCATCTGATTGGTCGGGGCCCGAACAAGTCGGAAGACTCGAACCACCACCTTGAGCCAATCCTCCACCATTAGAGGGTTTATCTCACCATGAAACCCAATAGGTCTTCATTGCTTGAACTCATGTAATGAACTAAGTCTATTCACATCGTCATCCTAACCTATTGGAGCTATCAACTTCCCAACATACAATTGATCATCTTCCTAAACCACTGGAGGTGCATCCACACATTGATCAACATGTGGCAACACTACTCTATACTCACATGGAGGAAACACCTCATGAATGAGTACCTGAAATGAGGCTTCATCGCTCAACTAGTCATTATAAAAACCCTATATTAGTATACTATATGGCTATCATTATGGAGGAATCTTGAAAGTTAACAAGACATACCACAGTTAGATGAGTATATCTGGGGAGCTGACTCAAGAAGGATATGAAAGTCAAAAGACTCAATCCTATATGATGCATGTTCCATTGGTTCTCTGCAAACAACGCCTTAATATAATGAGTCTAAAAGTAGGTAGTTAGATTATTGGTGTATAGATATTTTAGTTACCACACCAACACCAGGTTCCCTAACCTGAGAGCCTAACTTGAGACACTTTAACATCATTTCCCTAAGTTCCTTAACCAATCCTCACAATATATCCAACTCCAAACACTACCCTATGGACAAACCACCTTTGATACCAATCTATCACGACACAACCAGTAAAAACCCAGGTAATGATAAAATAAACAATTTTAATATTTATTAGTATTCTTGAATTATGTGGTTATATTCATTATAAATATATTGAGTAATTCTTAAAATAAAAAAGGAAACAATTTTATTAAACTTATTTCTTATAAGATTTTATTTAAAAGTTTAATTTTAAAATTATAAAATTTTAATTTGAAAAAATCAATTTCATTTTTAAAATCATAATTTCAAAATTATATCAGGATGAATTTTTGATATTTTTATGAAAATGTTGATTTTTCAAGAAATAGTTAAAAATATTAATTTTTATCGAAAACTGTATTTTATTTTAAAGCATTTAAAATTAAAATTATGTTTTGTATTAGTTTTAAAATTTTATTAGTTAATTTTTTATTTAAAATGATCAAATTTTGTTTTTTGAAATGGATTTTATACTTGAATTTATTATAAAAAAAATTATTTAAAAAAATATTTTTTTTGAAAAATTGTTTTTCATTACGCCTTTTCTATTTAATTTTAAATTAAATCATGAAACTTATATGTTTTGAATTTTGAAAAATGGATTATATATTTGGAATAAGTGGGTCCAAATTTAGTAAATATGTCACTTTACTTTTTTTCTAATATGAATAGTAAACTCAGTAATTTTATTACCATGGTAATGGGTAAATTAGATAATTTAGGTTCAAAATAAAATGATAAGAACCATGAAATGACCCAAAAACTTAACTAAATATTATTGAATGAGTATATTTAAACCATAATAATACAAGGGTATAATTTATGAACTTTTGGGGCCACTTGGATTAGATTATGACCTTTATAGTATTTTATTTAAAGAAAATTCAAACATGTCACACTCTTGTTTTTAATAATTGTAATATTTTTAATATGGTGTTATCCATATGATATATTTGACTGTAAATATTATATTGAAATATAAAAGATTTATATTCATAATAGTAATTTATTTTTAATTTTTAGTGAAGAAATAATTACCTTAAATTCTTTCACAACACTGATATAATAATTATTTAATTAATGGAAAAATCAAATAAATGATATTAAAATAATAAAATAAATATAATTTGAGATAATTAGTGAAATAAATGAATTTTATAAATTAAATTAATGTTATATATATAATAAAATATATTTTTAGAGTTATAAGTGTTATCTTGATATTATTAAAGTCAAAGTAATGAATAGTTCTTAAAATTGACATTATGAATATTTTATAGTAAAAAATATTTTACTAAATGATATAAAATTAATAAAAACATAAAATTATGCTAAATGAATAAAATAAGGTTTAAAATAACAACCATGGTACATTTATGGGTATTTTTTCATTTTTTATTAACTATATTAACTCTTAAAGAGTAAAAATCCATATTGTCGCGGTAAGAGTTAAAGGGGTTAAAACCAAAAGATAAGGGTATAAATATAGTCAAAACTTGTATAATTTTTATTATATGAGGTTATTTATATCTATAATCATATTATATTATAAATAACTCACTTTGGATCTATTTTGAATTGAAAATTAATTTACATTAATTTAATATTTTATGAAATTCCAAGAGTGCCTCTCCCCTCTCTTATAAAAGGGCACCTCTTATTCTCATTTATTTAGACTTAAAAACCCATTTAATTCGAAAAATACCTACTATAATCTATTAATATAATACCTAACAAAATAATATAGGTATTTTTTACCCATAATACTAATCTTAGAGGTCTTAAGGTGTTAAGAAAATAAGGTTTTCCAAAGAAGAGGTATAATTTTTATCTGCATGTTTTAGTTTTGTTTCTTCATCCACATCTATAAAACCTAATTTAAACAAGATAAAATAATAACTAAATTATAATAAATATAATTATATGTTATTATTCTAGTTTAATTACCAATATACACCTCCTCTTATATCAAATTGGAAATAAAACCATCATTCGTGTGTACGGTGGACTACTGCCTTGCGAACCGACATGATTTGTTTTCCATCACCATCTCTCAAGAAAAGTTATAATGAAATAATTAATGTTTATATATGATATTAAGGACATATTTATCATTATTAAAGATAATATATCATTTATTTTCTTACCTTTCCATGCACATAAAAATGATAACATTGTTCGTGCGTACGTGTGAACTACCACCTCCACGAAGCGATGTGATTCGTTTTTCATCACCACATCACATGGATGATATATATAAGTATATTTAAAAAATTAATATTAAATTTATTATATTAATATAATTTTTTAAAGATAAAATAATACTTACCTTCTTTCCATAATGATCTTTGAAAAATGGAAACGTTACTCATGTGTACGTACGACCTACCGTCTCCATGATTGTAACATAGTTCATTTTTCATAACCAAATTTAATAGTTTGATTTAAAAGTATAATTGATTTATAAAAATTATAATTATTTAATGATTATTATTATGTATATTATGGAGTAATGACCAATTTGACCATATTCAATATACCTAAGTCATTTTGGACTTATGAACCGAATATCCTCAAAACATCCAACATGAACTTAAATAATTAAGTAATTGTTATAACATGGTAACAAGTGATATAAAATGAATAATAAACCTAAAATGGTTCTTAATAAATTATAAAATTAACTTAACTTTATTATTGATGAATATAAGGAACATACATAATGAATCAAACTCAAGGTAATAGACTTTCTTTTAAAAATCCTCTTTTAAAGTTCCTCTTTCAACTCCTTTTACAAAAGTCAAAAGGAATGTATTTTTTAACTTATATGACATGAGAGAATTTTCCTTCATTCATGACAATTTAATTCTTTTAAGTCTCCTTTATAAATTTTCATTGTTATTTTAAAATAAAATGGTTTCTTTATGATGTGCGCACTTTTTAGATTTTAAAAGTGATTTTTAAGAAAAAAGGGTATTTTTATATTTGAAAGTGTTTTTCACATAGTTTTAAAAGAGTTTTCAAGGGTTTTATTCATTATATGGTTCTTGTTAATTATTTATGAAGGGTTTATCCCCATTATATCTCATGGGTGATCCCAATACAACTTATACGAAGGGTTGAGCCCCATTATAGTTCACATGTGAGCCTGATATAGCTTATATGAAGGGTTGAGCCTCATTATAGATCATGAAAAATGAGTGAGACCGATATAGCTTATAAAAAGGGTGAGCCCCATTATATAACTCCAATGAATTGGGTTCTCCAGAGGTGGAAGCTGACTGTATGGTTATTCCATTTGTAAGAGTGATTGAAAGAGTGATTATAATAGTGATATGATAATGATGTCCCAAGGAGCCTACATGAATTTTTTATGTTGAATTATGAGTTTTATTAGAAATAATTTATTTAAAAAGTTTAGATAAATACCATTTGTTTTAAAACAATTATTATACAATTTTAGTATAAAAGGTTTGTTTTTAGGAAAAAGGTTTTTTCATGGGCTTTCATGTTTTTCACTTGACTATCAGATTTCTTTTTTTATGTCCCTTACTGAGATTTTTGTGCTCATCCCATATTTTTAAAATGTTTTTCACATGATTTAAGGAATATTGGGGTCAAGGATGAGGTCAATATGAAATTTGTGAATATTTTTCATGAAAATAAATCATGTTTCTTTTTAATAGTTTTGTTTGGTAGGAAAAAATGGATACTGAGTATAAGTGTCCCCTTGTAATGTATGAGTTTAATATGTAAGAGTTTATCTTAATTCTATAAAACCTTAAACCAAAAAGATCCTTGGGATTATAAGAGTGTTAATTATATTTCAAAGACACTACAATATGTAATGCATAAGTTCAGTTCCTTACAGTTGGTTTTAGAGGAGGGGTTATATAACTTTATAGATTAGGATTTTTTTAGGTGTGGTAATTTTAAGAGTTATTAATACCATCATGGGTTTAAAATATAAAGGTTGATCATAAGTTCAAAATCTTATACACCACTTTTAAGGTTTTAATTGGTGGATGACTAAGATATTTAAGAGTATTTTGAGATACATTTATGGTAATACAACCCTTAGGTTTAGTATAGGTTTTATTGAAAATGTTATCTGAGGAAGAATTACTTTAATTTTTATAGATATATGTTAAAGGTATTTGTAGCATTTAAGGATTATAAGATCTTTTATTTTGAGGTAATTATAGATTATTATATTTTGGGATGCAAAGTGAAAGGTATAAGATAACCTTTGAGGTTAAAACATTTCTTTAATGTTGAATATATTAAGGTTATTTTTTAGGACGTTTCTCATGTTTTTGGAATTTTATAAGAATTATATTAATATAGTTTTAGAAAAAGGAAAACCTGTAGGATGAGGGACAACCCATCACATCCAGCAAGGTCGTAGGGATTGAACCCACAACCAAAGGGTGACAAGGGTGCATCGCCTACCACTGGCCTATGTGATGTTCTGGTTAGTATGAATTTTTTTCTTTATTTAAAATATCTGAAGGATAAAGGTTAAGTTCATTTTGGATGTTTTATTGAATATATAACCATGAGACCGGAAAATGATTTGGTAATTAAGTTATTAATGTTATTTTGTAAGAATTTCACTATTTTGGGAACTCTATATGATTAAGGTAAACCGAATACTATTGGATTTTATTGTGGATTTATGGAAATTCAGGTTATTTATGGAAATGGTTTCCATATCTTGGATATTATGTGATTTAGGCAATTAAATTTTTGGTATGAGACATTAAGAGTGATTGATGTTATTTGGATATAAATGTTAAAATTTATCTTGGATGACTATTTGATCAAATCCTTCTAATTTTTGGGTTTCAAACTTAGTCTATAATATTTTTGAGGAATTTTAAGGATTTTTATTTATTGAACGATCTATGATGAACTTTGGTTATTACTATTAAATTTTGGAGATTAAATTAGTTTTTCATCATATAAAGGTTTATTCTTTTTAGATAATTATCTTATCTTGTACTAACCATTTTGGTTATTGTTAATGTCTAAAGACAAGAAGAATAAATAGTTATTCTTTTGTGGATTTTTTGATCCATAAAAGTTTATTTTATTGCTTCAGGTATGAAAATTCATACTCATCATTTAGTGAAAAAGATGAGTTCATGGTGGAAATTTATTAAATGATGAAATTATATTTTTCAAGTAAGTGTATTTACCTATATTCTTAGTATAGATGAAAATTGAATTCCTTAACTCTAGGAAAAAGATCTTGAATTTTTTTATCTGTTTACTTTTCTTACTAAGAAATCAATGGCCATTTAACCCATTATATATTTATGATTTTGTGATGGTTAACTTTCTCATGACTATGTTCTCTATCACTCTCTATCAATCCTCGGGAGTCATTTTTCTCTTCTATATCCATGTTTTCACTTTTCACTTATGTTCTCATACTTGGAAACCTAGTATGTGTTATCTTATGTGACCTTTGTACTTTACTTTCACTCTTTTAAAGAGGATGATTTATTAATCCTTTTTATAATGTGGGATTTCAACAAAGGTATTTTGAAAAGTAAAACTCTGGTTACTGATCCCGAGTTCAAAATTGCGAGGACACAATTTCCAGGGGGATGTAACAACCTATGTAATGATAGAATAAATCATTTTTAATATTTATTAGTATTCTTGAGTTATATAGTTATATTCATTATAAATATTTTAAGTAATTATTAAAATAAAAAATGAAATGGTTTTATTAAACTCAATTCTTATCAAATTTTATTTAAAATTTTAATTTTAAAAAATTAATTTAATTTTTAAATTAAACATATCAAAATTATCTTGGGATTATTTTTTTATAATTTTATGAAAATATTGATTTTTCAAGGAATGGTGAAAAATATTAATTTTTATTGAAAACTGTATTTTATTTTAAAGTATTTAAATGTAAAATTATGTTTTGTATTAATTTTAAAATTAAATCAGTTATTTTTTATTTAAAATAATCCAATCATGGTTTTTAAAATGGATTTTATACTTGAATTTATTATAAAACATTTTTATATTTAAAAGGACATTTTTTCGAAAAACGGTTTTTCGTTGTGTTTTTACGATTTAATTTTAAATAAAATTATACAATTACTATGTTTTGAATTTCAAAAAATGGATTTCATATTTTGAACAAGTGGATACAAATTTATCAAATGTCTCCCTTCTATTTTTTGGTCAATATGAATAGTAAACTTAGTAATTTTATTACCATGGTAAATGGTAAATCAAGCGATTTAGGTTAAAAATAAAATTATAAGAACCATAAAATGAACCAAAAACTTACCTAAATTTTATTATATGAGTATATCTAAATCATAATAACCCAAGAGTATAATTTATAACCTTTTGGGGCCACTTGGACGAGATTATGATCTTTATAGTATTTTATTTAAAAAAAAGTCAAACATGTCAGTTTCTTGTTTTTAATAAGTGTAATATTTTTAATTTGGTGTTATACAAAGGATATATTTGACTATAAATATTATTTTGAAATATAAAATATTTATATTCATCATGATATTTTATTTTTAATTTTTAGTGAATAAATAATTACCTTAAATGCTTTCACAATGCTGATAGCATAATTATTTAATTAATGAAAAAAAATCAATAAATGATATTAAAAATAATAAAATAAATATAATTTGAGATAATTAATGTAATACATAAATTTTATAGATTAACTTGAAATTTTAGGGATATAATAAAATATTTTTTTTTTGATTTTTAAGTGTTATCTTGATATTATTGAAGTCAAAGTAATGAATAGTTATTAAAATTGATATTATGGATATTTCATAGTAAACAATATTTTATTAAATTATATAAAATTTATAAAAAATATAAAATTTTATCCCATGATTGGGATAAGATTTTAAATATAAAACAAGTTCTATATATTGTGTTTTTGTCATTTTATAGTAACTATATTAACCCTCAAAGAGTAAAAATCCATGTTGTTACGGTAAGAGTTAAAGGGGTTAAAACCAAAAGATAAGGATATAAATATAGTCAAAACTTCTATATTTTTTATTTTATGAGGTTATTTATAACCTTAATAATATTTTATTATAAATAAATTACTTTGGATCCATTTTTAATTGAAAAATAATTTTTATTAATTTAATATTTGAAGAAATTTCAAGAGTTCCCCTTCCCTCTCTTATAAAAGGGAACCTCTTCATCTCATTTATTCACACTTAAAAATCCATTTGTTTTATACAATAACTATTAAAATACTTTCTTAAAATAAATACCCACATTATAGAGATAGTTTTTTAGGAATAATACCAATATTATAGGTCTTAAGGTGTTAAGAAAAGAATGTTTTCCAAAGAATAGATATAATTTTTTTCTACATGTTTTAGTTTTCTTTCATCTTATACATACCTAAAACCTTAGTTAAACATGATAAAATAATAAATAAAGTATACTATATATATTGAGATATTATTATGTTAGTTTCATGACCTATATCTATCTCCTCTTCTATCAAATAGGAAACAAAATCATCATTTGTGTGTAAAATGGACTACCGCCTTGTGAACCGATGTAATTCATTTTCCATCACTGACTCTCAAGAAAAGTTATAATTATGGAATTGATATTTATACATGATATTAATTAAATATTTATAATTATTAAAATATTATATATCATTTATTTTCTTACCTTTCCATGCACAAAAAATGATAATATCGTTTGTGCGTACGTGTGAACTACCACCTATACGAAGAGATGCAGTTCATTTTCCATCACCACATCACATAGATGATATATATAAGTATATTTTAAGAATTAATATGAAATTTATGATATTATAATCATTATTTAAAGATAAAATAATACTTAACCTTCTTTATATAATGATCGTTGAAAAATGGAAACGTTACTCATGCGTACGTACGACCCAACGTGTCCATGATTGTAATGTAGTTCATTTTTCATAACCTTATTTAATATTTGGATTTAAAAATATAATTGATGTATAAAAATTATAATTATTTCATGATTATTATTCTGTATATGGTGTATTAATGACCACTTTGACTATATTCAACACACCTAAGTCATTTTGGAATTATGAACAGAATATCGTCAAAACATCCAATGTGAAATTAAATAATTAAGTAATTGTTATAACATGGTAATAAGTGATATAAAATAAATAATAAACTATAAAAATGTTCTTAATGAAGAATAAAATTAACTCAAGTTTATTATTCAAGAATATAAATAATGTACGCAACGAATCAGACTCAAGGTAAGAGACTTTCTTTTAAAAATCATCTTTTAAAGTTCCTCTTTCAACTCTTTTTTACAAAAGTAAAAAGGAATGTATTTTTTTAATTTATATGGAATGAGTGGATTTTCAAACCTTAATTAAAATTTAATTATTTAAAGTTTCCTTTATAAATTTTCATAATTCTTTTTAAAGAAAATGGTTTCTTTATGATGTGTGTAGTTTTTAGATTTTAAAAGTGTTTTTAAGAAAAAGGGGTATTTTGATATCTGAAATTGTTTTGAATATGTGTTTAAAATAGTTTTCAAGGGTTTTTTTCATGATGTGGTCATTGTAAATTATTTATAAAGGTTTTATCCCCATTATAGCTCATGGGTGAGCCCGATACAACTTATACAAAGGGCTGATCCCTATTATAGCTCATGGGTGAGTTTGATATAGCTTATATGAAGGGTTGAGCCCCATTATTGCTCATGAAAAATGGGTGATCCTGATATAGATTATACAAAGGGTGAGCTCCATTATATATCTCCAATGAATTAGGTTCTCTAGAGGTGGAAGTTGACTATATGGTTATTCCATTTTTAAGAGTGATTGTAAGAGTGATATGATAATGATGTCCCAAGGTGCCAACATGGATTTTCTATGCTGACTTACGAGTTTTCTTGGAAATAATTGATTTAAAAATTTAAGAAAAATATCATTTGTTTTAAAATAATTATTATAACCTTTTAGTGTAAAAGTTTTATTTTTAAGAAAAGTTTTTTTTCACAGGCTTTCATGTTTTCATTGGATGAACGAATTTCTTCTTTTTATGTCCCTTACTAATATTTTTGTACTCATACTATGTTTTTAAAATATTTTTCATAGGGTTTAAATAAAATTAGTAACAAGGATTAGGTCAAGATGAAAATTGTGAATATTTTTCATGAAAAGAAATCACGTTTCTTTTTAATAGTTTTGTTTGGTAGAAAAAACGGATACTGAGTTTAAGTGTGCACTTGAAATGTATAGGTTTACTATGTAAGAGTTTGTACTAATAATCTAAAACTCTAAACCAAAAGGATCCTTAGGATTGTAAGAAAGTGAATTCTAGTTCAAAGACACTATAATATGTAATTCATAAGTTCGAGTCCTTACACAACCCACCAGGGCCCCTCTTGGACTAGCAGTAAGCTGAGGGTGACACCTCAAGCCCACCTCCAATAGGCTTGGGGTTGGTGACTAGCAGCGAGTAGGCATATCACTGAGATGTGATGAATTAGCCTAAAGTACCCCCCACACACACATAAACATATTTATGCAATAATGTAGAGATATAATAATGAACTGAAACATATAGAGTATCAATAATGCATGCAATAAACTCTAGGAAATAATTAAAAGTGAAATAGGGTAATATAGAAGATATAAAGGGGAAAAATACACACTAAACCAGAAATGAGATCCCAATAAAACAACAACTAGAAAAAGGAAAATATTGAAGATATCCTAGCTCACAATCCTCAATGATAACCACTGAACACAACCAGACCCTCCAAGTACCACTACGCTCCTCA
This sequence comes from Viscum album, assembly GCA_963277665.1. Taxonomy (NCBI): domain Eukaryota; kingdom Viridiplantae; phylum Streptophyta; class Magnoliopsida; order Santalales; family Viscaceae; genus Viscum; species Viscum album. The sequence goes on from OY728131.1 coordinate 125,320,276, forward strand.
GAAACCAGGTCCACTAATGTCACCACTGATTTTCCCTTCATCTACATATGACACAACATGCTCAGGCATAACACATGAAGATGTGAGTATATACACACCCATTAGGATTCCCTGAAGACCAAGAGGTAATCTATAAAAACAATAATAGTCATCTCAAACCATAAAGAAAGAGGGTAAAGAAACCCAACATCATATATGCTCAAAAATAAATCCAAGTGAAGAGAGAAAGGGATCTCTATCTTCACAACCATCTAAGAACGAAGAGTTATCCTGTAGCTCCAAAGGGTATCATCCACTATCCAAGCATCATGAATAACCTCTATAGAATTATTATGGATGTCACAACCCCCACCCTCCAAATATACCACAATTAGGGGAGAGAGATGATGACCCCCAAGTCCCATCTCCAGTAGGCCCTAGGTTGGCGAATAGCACCAAGGGTATACAAATCTCATAAATTGGGAGGTATTAACCTCTAAGATAATACATGATCAGGAGATAGTATGAATCATCCACAAAAAAATCCATGACATAATATAATAAGAAACCAAAACCATCCCACATTAATGTATAAATAAATCTGATATAGATACATGTATCCAAAATTAAATACCCAAAAGCAAAGCTAAAGTAGTGACATGACAACTATCTAAAGGTCCAGGATAGTAATGTTCAGCACGGTCCATGTAATCCTCCTAGAAACCTAAAAATCAATTCATATACTTAGGGTGAGCATACAAGTATACTTAGTAGGAAAACCAAAGTCTCTCATGCACATGTGAAAAAAGCATACTAATGCACATGTGATCAAATAACAGAACCAACAACACCTAAACATGTCAACTATCCATCCCAAACTTACCAAGGAACACTCAATAAATATACCAAGTCAAGTATAGTAACATAATAAGAAGCATATCAATAAAGGGTACCCCACACCACTTACCCACTGATTTTCCACACTCACGCCCCAACATCTTACATCCTGAAACTTCTATCTCTTTCAAAGAACATATACCACCACCCCAAAACATAGTCACATCACATATCGCTCGTAGACACCTGATCCATCACATCACAACCATAACCAGAGTAGTTGGGTATCATGAACATGAAGGACACCAACCTCGTTCCCTCCTACCATGAACAACCCCCACCATAATCCGCCCCACAACATGAACATATCACATCTCACTCAAAAACACCCATGACACTTTCCCATAGCATGATAACATCACATATCACCCAAAAACACCCAGAACACCACCCCACATAATGGTCATATCACAACTCGTCCAAAAACACCCGGGTCACCTTCCCACAACACGGTCATATCACATATCGCTCTAAAACACCTGGGCCATTACCTAGTGCAATAAAAGTCCTTTAAACATCAAAACTTGTGCATAAATACTCATTTGTAAGAGAGAGAGGGGAAGAGAAGGTATATAACCATCCATCATCATCACCAGGATGTTGGAAAAAACACATTCTTATTAATATATAGGTGTCGACACATAGTGCTCTATGTGGTTCAGGTGTGTATAGAAATCATAAGTAATATACAAGTATATACATATATCCACACACATGCCCAACCTATGGGTTCACAACAAAATGCTAACCGAATCACAACATTATCACTTTTTTCTCCACATCTAAATGCATAACACCACACAAACCATAATCCAAATCTCACACCACCAAACAATTCCATTATCTAACCCATTCGTTTCATTATTAAGCATCAACCACATTAAACCACACAACCCATAATTTATTTATTCATTATCCATTTCCTTCCCATTAACCAAACAAACCCCAACCATTTCAATAATTATTAAATAATTATTTATTCCATCACTACCTGAGAATCTAGAACAAAGCAACCACATATCACAAGAATCTCATCATATCCATCACACCATCACCTCTCTTCCCCAAAAGCACAACCAAATAACCACCACTTCACCACCCCAAAATCATGAACAAATAATCACCACACCATTTCCCTAAAAGTTCGGTGAAACAACCACCACCTCACTATCCCAAAATCACGAACAAACAACAACCACCTCGTGGCCCCAAAATCATGGACAAAAAAACACCACCTCACTTCCCCAAAAGCATGACCAAACAACAACCACCTCACCGCTCCAAAAGCACAACCAAACAACCACCACCTTGCTACACCAAAAGCACAACCATATATCACCTGTTAGCCCCGCATCGCATCAAAATCACACATTTCTTCCCCACAAGCATGACCACACATCACAACACATAAAACACCATTTATAGATTTAACAAGAGATATTTTAGCACATTTTAATTTATTTTAGAGGCTTTATCATACAAGCCATAATATTGGGGAAACTATTTCATTATCCAAATATAAGTGGTTAGCCAATTTCTATTTTATGGTGATATAACAATAATCACAATAGATAAAATAGTCACAACACATATCATCTAACATAAAAAAATACCCCAGTGGACATAATTTTCATCGAGGCATCAATCCCGTACAATCCATAACATCAAAATAATATCAAAGATATAAAATCATGAAAATCATTCTCTTTTCCCTCCTTCAATTTCAATTAACCAATTATTTATCTTTCATCAGGCCAGAACAACCATTTCCCATAGATAAAAAGAGTAAATCCCTCATACATGATACATAATAAAGATAAATGAGGGATTCCCTACCTCAAAGAAGCTTTTCCAACTCACTGTGCACTGCAGGGTGAATAAGAAATGCCTGCAAACCACAACCACACACAGGAAACCACACATCAACCTACACCACACCCAAGGATCATAAAAACTCATCCCAACTCATGCCCCAAACCAAAACAACATCGTCATGGTGAATCCCCAAGAAAAGAACAAGCAAAAACCATGGGGAAAAGAGAAAGCACTCACCACCAATCATCAACCAACAACCACCAGAACCAAAAGATCGAAGCTAGAGGAAGGGGGATAAAAGATACTCCCAAGGCACATGGTAATCATCTAGAATGATAGGGGAGGAATCCATAATCGAATGAAAATAATCATCTAAGAAAATGTATTTAAAACCTGGATCCCGCTGTTTTCACACCTTTATTTATTACATGCAGTGAATTCCACTTACACAATGTGTAATAATTTCACAGGTTACCCCTTATCCATATACAATATGTGAATCACCTTTACATTTCATGTAATCAATACATGATGTGAACTTCCTACAACAACTCTTCTACAACTCCAGTCTCCACCAGAAACTCCTAGAACTTCCTCTGAACACCTCCAACCACCAAAACTAGAAAAGTAACAGGCCAAGAAGGCATGATACATTACGTAAGATACCTCTCAAATGATTCTCACCCTCATAAATCCAAAACCAGTCCCAAAAGTAAAATGGGTTTGAACAACCACCCCACGAGATACCTCTCAAGGATCTCATTATTCCTCAAATGATACCACCATCCAAATATGCCAAACCAAATTACCGCAACCATCTCACACAAATACATCACTAAAAAACCACAAACACACCACAAAAATACAACCTCCATAAATACCAATACATAAACCATCAAAACCAACAAAAACCACTTCCCTGAACATAAGAATCAGGTAATTCCATCCTCTATGTCAATATTCTATCCACTATGGGTGGAACTGACTCATCCAAATGGGTTTAATTGCATCATAGTACAATGAATCTCAATTAGGAATCAGGTATTCCCCTTTTCATATATTGTAAGCTTATCTCACATCACACATCAGGGAAAAAAGAATCACATCTCATAAAATAGATGGGTATAAACATCAAATCAAAAAAGAGCAAAAGAGTAATTAAAAACTCAAAATAAATCTAGGTACTAGGCACACATCTATGTCTCTCGCTCCCAAGTACTCTCCTCCATGACACCATGATTCCAAAACACATGAACCAAAGGAATGTTCTATCCATGTAGTGACTTATCTTGGAGACCCTAGATCTCTACTGGATGCTCCATGAACATCGCATCATCCTCGATATCCAACTCTCCTTAGTCAATGACATGGGAGTCATTTTGAAGATAGCGACAAAGCTGAGAGATGTAGAATATTTTTTTGATCCTATCCAGCTATGGTGGTAACACCAACAGATATTACACCACATTAACTCACCCAATACCTAAAAGGGACCAAGAAAATTGGGAGAAATCTTACTCCATTTTCCAAACCTTCATTACCCACGTTGATGGGAAACCTTAAAAAATACATGGTACCAAACCTAGAACTCCAAGGGACTCCTCCTGAAATCATAAGATGATTTTTTATGGTCCTAAGATGTTTTCATCCTCTCATGAATAATCCAAACCTTATCTATTATGTTTTGAACCACACTGGGTCAGAACTAGTGTCTCCCCAACCTCCGTCCAAAATAATGGAGAATGAAACTGTCTCCCATACAAAGCATTAAATAGATCCATTACAATGTAAGAGTGATAAATATTGTTATAATAAAACTTAACAAAAGTTAAGTTTCATACCCAAGATCCTCTAAAGTCTAAGACGCACACCCATAACATATCCCCCAATGTCTGGATAGTCTACTCTGTTTGCCCATCCATCTTAGGGTGAAAAGAAGTGATGAGGTGTAACTGAGTGCCAAAAGCATGCTTCCATCCCCTCTAGACTCACAAGATAAAATGAGAATCATGATATGAGACAATGGAACTCATAACTACATGAAACCATACTAACTCATTCACATAACTCCCATTCAAAGCATCCACTGTGCCTAACTCCTTGATCTCCACTACTGGAAATCCAATTTTTACCAACGCTTATATCCCAACGGTTTGATAAACCATTGGGAATGGTTATGTATTCCAAGAGTTGTAAGAAAACCATTGGTATAGAAGATTTTATGAAGAATTTTACCAACGGTTTGTAAAACCATTGGTATAGGCCTCAATTAAGAAACTTTTACCAACAGTTATACACTAACCATTGGTATATGTTGGAATCTATACCAACGGTTTACACAAACCGTTGGTATAGGCCTTGTTTGGCCACCTTTTACCAAAGATTTAAAGAAACCGTTGGTATAGGACTAGGTAAACATACATTCCCAACGATTTTTAAAAACCGTTGGGAAAGTTTTCCCCTAAATCCAGTTCGGGTGTCCAGTAGCCCCTCCGCTATATTGTAGTCCCCCTCCGCTCGATTGGTGCCCTAAATTGAATCCCCCTCTGCCAAACTTATTCCACTGATCAATCCATCTTCAATCAAGGAAATTTTTTCTTCTACACTTCAAATTTATAAGTGATACCTTTGTTTTTTTGTTCTGCAAATATGTATTCTGTTATGATTTGTCCAAAAAGAGATCTATGTGGTCATTAATCTTGGTTGTGGATGGTCATTTAGGATGTAAGATAGTTTGACTTTATTTTACTTGATATATCCAATAATATTATTGATTTATGTTCAATTTGATTATCTTTGACAAATGATTTTGTTCAATAAGTTGTTATTAATGGTTGTAATAATGACGATATGGTATAAGGGTTCACATGGTGTATAAAATAATCTAGGGTCCTGGGAATGTACACACAGTACATGACTTGGATAGCCATGTAAATATACATGGCCAATCCCTTATGGTGAAAAGTATGTTTATCCAAATGGGGTGCTGAAAACGTCCCATTTACACATGCCTTTGTTTCATGGATATTCCCACATGATGTATTGGTCATACTATAGAGTGGGTAGTAATTAGCTCAGCCAAAACACTTTTATCCCTAAAATCCAATACTACATGGTTAAATGGAAGAACACATGTTCTAATGACATGCCTAACATGGTTTCTAACTCACCTCACTAGAACATAAACAAGAACACTGGTTAAATGCAAGAACTCATCCTAAAAATACACTATAACATTGGTTAAATGGAATAAACCATCCTCATAACTGAATTACATACACATATGGACAAAAAACCATCATTCATGAACATCCCTGTAATGCATAGGCTTTTCAAAAAACACATATCCCTTAAATGTCATGAAATTCCAGTAGGCACTAATTTAAAGCTATGATGTTTATAGGTGGAAGATTTGTAGATTTGGATAATATATTCTTAGAAATATAGAGTGGAACCCCATTTTGTGTTTTTAGGTCAACCCAACTCTACACATGAAAAAGAAAATCATTATCCATCAATAAAACCAATGTCAATATATAAATGGTGAGTCATATCATTATCATTAATCGATTTCCTTAGGAATTCTTAATCCATTAGGGTGTTCTCCTGATACCTCCCTTGTTGGATTTCAAATTCAATTATCCTCTTTTAACACCACTTTGAGGCATCTCTTCATTTAAAATTATGAGTTTGTTATAGGATAATCTTAAATCTTTATCTTCAATATGAGTTGGAGCTGTTTAATTAGAAATTTCAAAACTCTCTACAAAAATCATACTTATAACACTTCAATTTTCTCTTATAAACCCACGTATTTAATTTTAGAGCACTTTGAAGAGTTTCATTACACTGGAAAACTTGATTTTATTCATCCTTGAAGGTCGCGAACAACATCAAAATTCTAAAAGATATGTCATTGTTTTTAGCATTTGGAGTAGAGGCATAATATTTTCATTTGTTTCAAGAAAAAAAATCATATTTAATGTATTTTTAATTTAAGTTTCATGTTTTCAGGGTAGGGAGGGGGAGTATTCAGGTGTGGTGGGGGATGGGGTGGGGTGGGGGGATGTTCAGGTGGGGGGGATGGGGTGTACATGTGGTGGGGGGGGGGGGGGGGTGTCCAGGTGGTTGTCCGAGGGGTGTGGGGCTGTCCGGGGTGAGTGGGGGGCTGTCTGAGGGGTGGGGGGTTGTCCGAGGTGAGTAGGGGGCTGTCCGAGGGGTGGGGGGGCTATCCTGGGTGAGTGGGGGGCTGTCCGAGGGGTGGGGGGTTGTCCGGGGTGAGTGGGGGGATGTCTGAGGGGTGGGGTCTGTCCGGGGTGAGTGGGGAGTTGTCCGAGGGGTGGGGGATATCTGGGGTGATTGGGGGCTATCCGAGGTGTGGGGGGCTCTCCGGGGTGAGTGGGGGATGTCTGAGGGGTGGGGGAATGTCTGGGGTGAGTGGGGGGCTGTCCGAGGGGTGGGGGGCTGTCCGGGGTGAGTGGGGGGATGTCCGAGGGGTGGGGGGGCTGTCCGAGGGGTGGGGGCTGTCCGAGGTGAGTGGGGGCTATCCAGGGTGATTTGGGTGATGTCCGAGGGGACATTTTTTGATGTGTACGAGTCAACCCCACGTCAATCCGAGGCGCGGTGTGGCCGGTACCACTCAAAGTGTCTCACCTTTATTTGAAATGAACAACATTTTAAGTGAAAACAACTACTGGCATACAGAAAACCAACCAAATGCATTCGTATTGTGTTAATACATTAGGAAAACGATCCATGGGTCATTTTTGATGTGTACGATTCAACCCCTCCTCAATCTGAGGCACGATGTGGACGGTATAACTCAAAGTGTCTCTCTTTTGTTTAAAATGGACACTGTTGTAAGTAAAAACAACTGGCATATGGAAAACAGTCCAAACATATTCGGATTGTGTTATATATTTTAGTAAAATGATCCATGGGACTTTTGTGATGTGTAGGAGTCAACCCCGCATCAATTTGAGGCGCGATGTGGCTGGAACCACTCAAAGTGTCTAACTTTTATTTGAAATGGACAATATTTTAAGTTAAAACAACTACTAGAATATGGAAAATGGACCAAATGCATTTTTATTGTGTTGATACTTTAGGAAAACTATCCATGGGTCATTTTTGATGTGTAATAGTCAACCCTGCCTCATTCTTAGGCACAGTGTGGTCGATAGCACTCTAAGTGTCTTAATTTTGTTTAAAATGGACACTGTTTTAAGTAAAAATAACTGACATACAGAAAACTGACCAAACGTATTTGGATTGTGTTGATACTTTATCACAATGATCCATCGGACATTTGTGATGTGTAGGAGTCAACCCTGTATCAATTTGAGGCACGGTGTGGCCGGAACCACTCAAAGTATCTAACTTTTATTTGAAATGCACAAAATTTTAAGTGAAAACAACTAATGGCATACGGAAAACCGACCAAACGCATTCGGATTGTGTTGATACATTAGGAAAATGATTCATGGGTCATTTGTGACGTGTATGAGTCAACCCCGCATCAATCCGAGGTGCGGTGTGGCCGTTACCACTCAAAGCGTCTCACTTTTATTTGAAATGGACAACATTTTAAGTGAAAACAACAACTGGCATACGTAAAACTAACCAAACGCATTCATATTCTACTGATACTTCAAAAAAAAAAAACGATCCATGGGACATTTGTGACATGTACGAGTCAACCTCACATCAATCTGAGGCACGATGTGGTCGATACCACTCAAAGTGTATCACCTTTATTTGAAATGAACAACATTTTAAGTGAAAACAACTACTGTCATACGGAAAACTGACCAAACGTATTCAGATTGTGTTGGTACTTTAGAACACTGATCCATGGGACATTTTTAACGTGTAGGAGTCATCCCCGCATCAATTAGAGGTGCGGTGTGGCCGGAACCAGTCAAAGTGTCTAACTTTTATTTGAAATGCACAACATTTTAAGTGAAAACAACTACTGGCATATGGAAAACCGACCAAACAAATTCTTATTGTGTCGATACATTAGGAAAACTATCCATGGATCATTTTTGACGTGTATGAGTCAACCCTACATCAATCCTAGGTGCGGTGTGGCTAGTACCACTCAAATTGTCTCACTTTTATTTGAAATGGACAACATTTTAAGTGAAAAAACAACTGGCATACGGAAAACCGACCAAACGTATTCAGATTCTATTGATACTTTAGAACAATGATCCATGAGACATTTGTGACATGTAGGAGTCAACCTCGCATCAATGTGAGGCGCGGTGTGGTCTGAACCACTCAAAGTGTCTAACTTTTATTTGAAATACACAACATTTTAAGTGAAAACAACTACTGGCATACGAAAAACTGACCAAACACATTCGGATTGTGTTGATACATTAGAAAAAAGATCCATGGGTCATTTTTGATGTGTATGAGTCAACCCTACATCAATATGAGGCACGGTGTGGCCGGGTACCACTCAAAGTGTCTCACTTTTATTTGAAATGGACAATATTTTAAGTGAAAACAACAACTCACATACAGAAAATGGACCAAACGCATTCGGATTCTGTTTATACTTTATGAAAACGATCCATGGGACAATTTCGACATGTAAAAGTCAACCTCGTTTCAATAAAAGGTGTGGTGTGGCCGGTACCACTCAAAGTGTATCACCTTTATTTGAAATGAACAACATTTTAAGTGAAAACAACTACTGGCATACAGAAAACTGACCAAACGCATTCAGATTGTATTGATACATTAGTAAAAAGATCCATGGGTCATTTATGATATGTACGATTCAACCCCACCTCAATATGAGGCACAATGTGGCCGGTATCACCCAAAGTGTCTCTCTTTTGTTTAAAATGGACACTGTTTTAAGTAAAAATAACTGACATATGGAAAACTGACCAAACGTATTCGGATTGTGTTGATACTTTATCAAAAATATCCATGGGAAATTTGTGACGTGTAGGAGTCAACCCCGCATCAATTCAAGGTGCGGTGTGGCCGAAACCACTCAAAGTGTCTAACTATTATTTGAAATGAACAACATTTTAAGTGAAAACAACTACTGGAATACGGAAAACCGACCAAACGTATTCAGATTGTGTTGATACATTAGGAAAATGATCCATGGGTCATTTTTTATGTGTAAGAGTCAACCCCACATCAATCCGAGGTGCGGTGTGGCTGGTACCACTGAAAGTGTCTCACTTTTATTTGAAATGGACAACATTTTAAGTGAAAACAACAACTGCCATACAGAAAACAAACCAAACACATTCAGATTCTGTTGATAATTTAGGAAAAAAATACATGGGACATTTGTGACATGTATGAGTCAACCCTGAATAAATCCGAGGCGCGGTGTGGCCGGTACCACTCAAAGTATCTCACCTTTATTTGAAATGAACAACATTTTAAGTGAAAACAACTACTAGTATATGGAAAACCAATCAAACGCATTAAGATTGTTTTGATGCATTATTAAAACAATCCATGGGTCATTTGTGATGTTTACGAGTCAACCCCACCTCAATCCGAGACACGGTGTGGCCGGTATGACTCAAAGTGTCTCTCTTTTATTTAAAATGGACATTGTTTTAAGTAAAAAAAACTGGCATACGGAAAACGGACCAAACATATTCGGATTCTATTTATATTTTAGAAAAACGATCCATGGGACATTTTTGATGTGTAGAAGTCAACTCCACATCAATCCGAGGCGCGGTGTGGCTGGAACCACTCAAACTGTCTAACTTTTATTTGAAATGGACAACATTTTAAGTGAAAAAAACAATTGGCATACAGAAAATGGATCAAAAGCATTTGGATTGTGTTGATACTTTAGGAAAATTATTTATGGATTCTTTTTGATGTGTAAGAGTCAACCCCACCTCATTATGAGGCATAGTGTGGCCAGTACCACTCTAAGTGTTTCACTTTTGTTTAAAATGGACACTGTTTTAAGTATAAACAGCTGACATACGAAAAACTGACCAAATGTATTTGGATTGTGTTGATACTTTAGAAAAAATATCCATGAGACATTTGTGACGTGTAGAAGTCAACCCCGCATCAATCTGATTCATGGTGTGGCTGGTACCACTCAAAGTGTCTCACTTTTATTTGAAATGGACAACATTTTAAGTGAAAACAACAACTTGCATACGGAAAACCAACCAAAAACATTCAGATTGTGTTTATACTTTGGGAAAACGATCCATGGGACATTTTTGATGTGTACGAGTCAACTCCATGTCAATCTGAGGCACGTTGTGGCCGATACCACTCTAAATGTCTCTCTTTTGTTTAAAATGGACATCATTTTAAGTGAAAACAACAACTGGCATACGGAAAACCAACCAAACACATTCAGATTGTGTTGATACTTTTTCACAATGATCCATGGATCATTTGTGATAGGTAAGAGTCAATCACACCTCAATTCGAGGCACGATGTGACCGATATCCCTCAAAGTGTCTCACTTTTGTTTGAAATGGACATCATTTTAAGTGAAAACAACAACCGACATACGAAAAACCGACCAACCGCATTCATAATATATTGATACTTTATCAAAATGATCCATGGGTCATTTGTGACGTATACTAGTCAACCACACCTCAATCTAAGGCACGGTGTGACCGGTATCACTTAAAGTGTCTCTCTTTTATTTTAAATATACAACATTTTAAGTGAAAACAACTGGCATACAAAAAACCGATCAAACACATTATGATTTTGTTTATAATTTAGGAAAATGATCCATGAGTCATTTTTGATGTGTACGAGTCAACCCCGCATGAATCTGATGCACGGTGTGGCCGGTACCACTCAAATGGACATGATTTTAAGTGAAAACAACAATTAGTATATGGAAAACCGACCAAACGCATTCAGATTGTGTTGATACTTTAGAACAACGATCCATGGATTATTTGTGATAGGTACAAGTCAACCCCGCCACAATTAGAGGCACGATGTGACCAATATCCCTCAAAGTCTCTCACTTTTGTTTGAAATGGACAATATTTTATGTGAAAATAACAACTGGCATACAGAAAACCAATCAAACGCATTAGGAGTGTGTTCATACAATAACACAACAATCCATGGGTCATTTGTGAAGTGTATGAGTCAACCCTACCTCAATAGGAGGCACGGTGTGACCGGTATCACTCAAAGTGTCTCTATTTTATTTGAAATGGATAGGATTTTAAGTGAAAACAACAACTTGCATACAGAAAATGGACCAAACTATTTCAGATTGTATTGATACTTTAGGAAAATGATACATGTGTAATTTGTGATGTGTACAAGTCAACCCCGCCTCCATCTGAGGCATGGTATGACCGATATCACTCTAAGTGTCTCACTTTTTCTTGAAATGAACAACATTTTAAGTGAAACATACAACTGACATACGGAAAACTAATAAAACGTATTTAGATTATGTTGATACTTTAGGAAAACGATACATTGCTCTTTTTTTACATGTACGAGTCAACCCCACCTTAATCCGAGGCACGATGTGGTGTAATCCTACTTTGATCAATAGATCACATCATACTTGTATCATTTATTATTAATAGCCTTAATAACATTAATATTATTCTCACTAAGGTTAATAAACTTACAGTTCCATTCTTCTAGAGCATCACAAGTTGAATTTGTGATTATTTCAGTTCTATTCTTCTAGACCATCACAAGTTGAACTTGTGATAATTTCTTGAATTTTAAATCAAGTAAAGAGTTCCATACTTTACTCCTTTTGAAACCACCAAGGAACCACAGGTAAGTTTCCAAACCCCATTTTCAAATTTAGTTTCATAACCACCATGGAACCATGGGTAAGTTTCCATACCCCATTTTTAGTTATTGAAACTATTATTTAAATCCACTGGATGATTGTTTTCATATGAAGATTGAAATAGGGAATTGTAATACACCACATGGTTGGAAGAGTTTGATGATTTTATATGTTTTTTTTGTGTTATTGCAGGTGTTTTTTATGCTGTTTTAAACTGTGCAATAGTTCTGCTATTTTTTATGCAGGTGTATACTGGAGGGGATACTGTGCAATGGTTCTGGAAATACACAATACCAACGGTTTAAAACCTAATATTCAATGTATACCAACGGTTCTTTGAAACCGTTGGTAAAAACACTATACCAATGGTTCAAAACCATTGGTAAAGTGTTGTTAAATACATGTATACCAACGGTTCTGTTGAATCGTTGGTAAAAACACTATACCAATGGTTCAAAAACGTTGGTAAAGTGTTGTTTCATTATGTATACCAATGGTTCTCTTGAACCGTTGGTAAAAAACCTATTCCAATGATAATGAATGACTGCAGAAATGAAACAAGTGGTTGCTGAATGAATAAATAATTGTACATACAATCATTTTCCCCTTAAATCATGTCAGTTTCCTGCTCCATTTCTTCATCCACTTCATTCATCCTTGCTAGACTAATATTTTCAATATCATGATGGACAAATATTTCTGCTTCCTTTTGTTGATGAAATTCAATTTCAGATGTCAAATCTTCCACTTCATCACCCATATCATACAAATCTCTTTGTATTATGTGAGAAACTACAATCCACCCTTCATCCAAAACATAATTCACATAATATACCATTTTTTCTTGCGATTCTAAGATATATGGATCATTCAGTTCACGATCACTAATATCCATCAAGCGAGAGAAGTTCACAGAAGTAAATTGTAAGGAATCTCTTTTAACACCTCTGATAATATCGACCCATTTTCATTTGAATAAAACAACAGAAAAATGTACATGGTAGTTTAATTCAATAATATCATGCATATTTCCATAGTATCCCACTTCATCAAATGTAAATATACCACTATTCTGTGTTTTCAAACCCACTTCTCGATCGACTGCATGAAATATAAATCCATTCACATTATAAGCGTCGAACTTTCTAACTTGTTTTATAGGACCTCTAGCAAGTAACTTCAAATATTTTGACAAGTCTGATCGAGTATCAGTATTCATGATCTGAAAAAAGAAATATAATTTAATAGATTTACAAAATGTATGTGTCAAACTAATATTCGTATTTATTGCAATATTTATGAACTTACACGTCGTGCAAACCATTCTACAAGCTCTTTATTCACAGATTTCGTTATATCTTTCTCATTTCGTGTTTGGCCTCTCATTCGTCTCTTTTTTTGTATCCTAAAATCTTCAATAAATGGATCTGTAATTTCACTATTCATAATCACATATCTATGTGCCTGTAATAATTCCAATTCTATCAGTGTCACATTTGAGGTCCTCCCAACTGATCGGCCAATAACAGGAAATATTTTTGATTTCTGATGCATTTGAGATTGAGTTGATGTGTCATCAACACGTCCAACTCGATTAAATATTGTCTCAATATCATCCAAATATCTGGAACAAAAGGTAATACACTCCTCATCCAAATAGCCTTCAGCAATAGAGCCTTCTGGTTGAGCTTTATTTCTCACGTATGGTTTCAAATTCCCAAGATATCTGTGAAATAAAATAATGATATTATGCATTTATTTAAATGCCAAAAATTGTTTACTTAACTAAAAAACATATAAATAAAATACCTCTCAATTGGATACATCCATTGATAATGAAAGGGGCCTCCCAATTTAGCTTCCTTAACCAAATGCACAGTTAAATGCATCATGACAGTAAAAAACAAAGGAGGAAAGATCATCTCCATTGCATAAAGGGTCAATAAAAACCTCTCCCGGAGGTTGTAAAGATGAAATGGATGTAGAGATTTCTCACATAATTGCCTGAAAAATGTGCAGAATTGGAGTACAACAACAGTATCTTTTTCAGGTAATAACGTACGCAATTCTAATGGTAGTAACTATTGTAACAAAATATGTGAATCGTGACTTTTCAATCCATGTAACTTATGATTCTTCAAGTCAAAAACACCTCTAGATGTTACTCGAATACCCATAAGATACCTTCAAATTATTTAAAATTCGAAGGAATGCATCTTTATCCATATTTTTCATTACAAAAAATGGCCGGAGCATACTTTTCATTCTCATCTGGCCAAAGATCGCGTTTTATGTTCATTACTTGTAAGTATTTGTGAGCATTGAGATGATCCTTTGACTTTCCATGATCATTAAGTAATGTGAAAATCAAATTATCACAGACATTCTTCTCAATATACATCACATCAAGATTGAACCACAAAAAATTAAATTCCCAATACGGAAGTTTGAAGAATATACTTTTTTTATCCCATTGTTGCGTTCTGATTTCACTTGATGATGCACTTCGGACCCATTTTCCACTATCATTCAAATGATAAACCTTACCAAATTCTGTTTCAATATTTTCAAGCTGTGTCAATATTTTAGAAACAGTTAACAACTTTGGAGGTGGTATATGATCAATGAAACCATTAAATTTTGATCTGTTCTTCCGAAATCTATGAGATGCATTAAGAAATCTTCGATGGCACAAGAAGCACCATTTTCTAATGTGAGGTAGCTGTTTGGGCTCAAAATCAAAGTTACAAACAGGACAAGCCAAACCTGTGTAAGTGTTCCAACTAGATAAATTACCAAGCCCAGGGAAGTCACTAATGGTCCACATTAAAACATCATGCATTTTGAACATTGTTTTAGAAGAAGTATCAACTATCTCAACACTGTTTCTCCATAACTCCTGCAATTCGTCAATCAAAGGCTACAAGTATACATCAATATCATTTACAGGAATTTTTTTCCAAGAATAATCATCGAAATTATAAAAGATGTTTGTTGTATACACATCCACAGAGGCAAATTATAAGGGATCAAAACAACTGGCCAAATGCTATAACTGGTACTCAAAGTCCCAAATGGGTTGAATCCATCAGCAACTAATCCCAATCGAAAATTCCTAGGATCAGCTGAGAAATCTGGATGTAATGAATCAAATGTCTTCCATGATTGGGAATCTCATGGATGTCTCATTAACCCATCATTGTTATTATCTATAGAATGCCACTTCATGTGTTCGGCAGTTTTTAATGACATGAATAATCTTTGCAATTGAGGCTTCAAAGGAAAGTAACGAAAAACCTTTGCAGGTGCGTTTCTTTTCTTCTTCTCCATGAAATTATGTTCATTCAGACTTCCAACATCACCCTTTGACTACTATCTAGAAGAAGAACATTTCTTACAATTATGTCTACTTGAATCCTCTCCCTAATAAAGCATACAATCATTGGGACACACATGTATTTTTGTATAATTCAGACCAATATTGTTAACAACTTTTTTCATATCATAAAAAGATTCTGGGATTTTTTCTTCAGGAAATGCATCACGAATCAATTCCAATATAATGGAAATTGCCTTATTTGTAATTCCACATAGAAATTTGATATGGTACAACTTCAACAGAAATGAAAGCTTTGAATATTTCAAACACCCACTATACAACTCTTGATTTACATAATCAACTAAATCATGAAACAAATTTTCCTCAGTGAAGTTTTCTCTTACATTTGGATCCACAGAATCAAGAGGAGGATCCAGTGATATGTTACAATCTTGATCTGTCTGTGTTACAGTATCAAAAACATCACTTGTCACGTTGAAATTTGTAGCACCCTCTTCTGGTTGTTCTGATATGTTTTGATGCTGATAGTGGTGTCTTGCAGTGCCGAATGCATCATTTATGAGGTTTTGCATTTCATTTTCCATTTTTGACGAACTTGAGACCTCATTCTATGGATTAACATCAGTGCTCAATCTTTCTGTAACGTTTGATTCTCCATGCCAACTCCAACACAAATATTGACCAAGGAATTGATTCAGTATTAAAGGTTCATAAACTTCATCTCTCTTCAACCATGTTCTAAATTTACATTTAGGACATGGAAATCTTATTCTCCCTTCAACAGATCGATTAGAAATTAAAAAATCTAAAAGATCATTTAAACCCTTAACATACTGAGGTGTGTTCCTCGGTAATGTGATCCATATTTTATCCATGTATATCACAATGTGCCTAAACAATAATAAAAAAAAATCAAAACACATAGTTACTACTAAATAGAGAAAGAGATTCATATATACGATAGTGTAAGATTACAAAAACATAATATTCAATGAAAGTGATTACTTTCATCTAAGACTATACATATTAATGAAAAATAATCTAGTTTGGATAACATACAGAGAAATAAAATACAAATAAAATTTAAATACAAAATAAACCTAGTTGAACTATCTCACAATAAAATTTCCCAAAAAAGCCACAACCATATTCACAACTCAAAACATCTCCATGTGATCCCCAAAAAGTCACAACATTCCAATGTCCATTAATGGAATAAGAGGAAACATATAACTAGAAATCACAATCTTGGAATTAGAATGAAAAGATATAATTTACACACACACATGAATGTGTATGAAAAGTGTGATATAAATAGTCCTAGAAATATTTTGTAATTCATTTTATAAAAAATATTAAAAAATACTTATTTTAAATATAGTTCTAGAGTTTATTATTCACATATAGAAGTTTTAAAATACATAAATCACACGATTTAGCCATTTTAGTAAAAAATATACAATTCCTATATAAAACATGGGTAGATTTAACACATTATATAGTAAACATTAAACCAAAAAAATAACTAAAACAAGAAATGAACATAAATATGCACCAATATATTACTAAATAACTATATAAATATCCACCAAGAAATGGTTCCAAATTAAAAAATCAAGGTATATGGGTTCAATCTAGGTAGAAAATGGGATAAACCAAGTAATCATCAATGGGAACCAAGAATTATGTGTAACTCACTGGGTTATAACATGAAGGATATTAGAACACACATATAGACACCAAATTTTTTATCGGCGAACCCTATTTGAACTAAACTCCAATTTCATATGTCTAAGTGCTCCAATACCTTATATATAATCCCACCTAAAGAAACCTAGTCAACTACATCATACCAAGCACCCTGTGTGTAACTAGACATCTCATCTTTCCCAAAGACACCTGGTAAACTGCATCATATCAATCACCCCACCTTGGAGCCTCAGTCTAGGTGCATTACCCCACCTTGGAGCATTATTACAGTTATATTACCTCCTCTTGGAACCTATTTCTATGTTAATTACCTCACCCTATAGCCTCAATCTAGGTGAATTTACACTTTCATTAATTAGGGATGTAGAGCCTCAGTATTACTCCCCAACCCATGCAATACTTTGGTGGTCCAAGAGTATCAGTCTGATCAACCCGTTGGAGAAGCCTCAATCCAATACCCCACACACTATTAATCCATGAGAACATGCTTCTTTATCACTAACTAATCTATCAACTAAAAAACAAAACCATTGAACATATTTACCATTTATAACCATAAACATTTAACACATTTATCTTTCACATACATAACCCATTACACATATACCATTATTCCATACACCCCCTTATCATGGTTTGTTAACTAGTAACATTCATCATTTAGTTCATTTCATAACAATGTTCACATGAAAACAAAATCCCCTTGGGTTATATCTCACTAAACAATATATCCAATTAATTATTATGGTCCCAAAAAACCTTTAAAACCAAATAATGTTATAAACACAATTCAAGTACTCATTTGAAATCATTTCGAATCCACCACTTAAAACATGGGTATTCCACTTTTAAAACTAAAAAATTCCTCAAGGATTTCATTTCTAAATCAACCATTCAAACCAACCATTTAGAGTTTTCATAAGATATTTTTTAAACCCCAAATTCAAATAATCATTTGAAATCTCATAATAAAACCCACCTTTAAAGCATCATTTTCATCATATAAAATTCATAACCAGATTAAAATCCCAAACACATATTTCAAACCATTTCAAGAGACCCTTGGTAATTTCAAAAAGAATTACATATAATCATTTAATTTTACCCTTTAACCACACCCACATTCCCAATTAAAATTTAGAACACATTCACTCTAACATTTACCCCGTTTTAATGTTTAGTAATTTATTTCACCATTCTCAAGGTTTTAGCATATTCCATGGGTATCACTAGGTTTGGTCTTACATCATCAACAAAAAAGAAAAGTTTTGTGAAGGGTTTAAAAATTAAAACCTCAATTTAAGTCCCCAAATCACATTACTTAACCAAGGAATCCAAATGAAACAAGGAAACACATAATCACAAACACATAAACATATAGACCATTAAGACTGCTGGAGAACTATTTAAATGAATAATGAGAAGAAAAAAAGGATAAAAAAGAGGTGAAGGATCAATATACCTAGGTCGCTGGGGTCATGGGGGGCTGGGGGAAGCTGGGTCACGGGGTTTCCGGGGTCGCGGGGGTCTGGGGTCGCTGGGGTCGCGGGGTCACCGGGGTAGCGGGGTAGCCGGGGTCACGGGGTCTCCGGGGTCACGGGGGGTCGGGGTCACGGAGGAAGTCGGGGGCTGGGGGAAGTGGGGGGAAGCGGGGTGAGAAGAGGGTCAGGGTGGGGGGAAGGGTTGGTGGTGTTAAAAAAAATGTTTCGTGGCAGTTTATTATAAACCGCTGCGAAACCATTTTTAAAAAAGGTTTAGCGGCGGTTCCCAAAACCGCCGCTAAAAAACCACCGCTAAACACAATTTCTGTTGTAGTGATGGTCACATCACATCTCATCCAAAGACACCTAATCCATCACATCACAAACATAACTAGAGTAGTAGGGTATCATGGACATGAAGGACATAAACCTAGTTCCCTCCTCCCACCATGCATGAACCCTACCATAAGCTACCCACAACACAAGTATATCAAATCTCACCCATAAACACATGGTCCACCTCCCCACAACATGGTCACATCACATCTCACCCAAAAACACCTAGGCCACTGACCTACAACATGGTCATGTCACAAATTACCCAAAAACAACCAGGCCACCATCCCACAGTACGGTCATATCACATATCACCCAAAACACCTAGGACATAACCTAGTGCACTAAAATTCCACATGAAATCACAACTTGTGAATATCTACTTGCCTGGAAGAGAGAGAGAGGAAGAGGGAGTATCCATAAATCCATCCTCATCACTGGGATGTTTAAAAAAACAACCACTATGTGAATATATGGGTTTCATCATATAGTTCTTGAAGCGGGTGGGGTGAATATAGAAATCAAAAGAAATATAAAAGTATATACATATATCCACACACTTGACCAACATATGAGTTCACAACCAAATGCAAACCAACTCACAACATCTTCACTTTTTCTACCACCCCTAAATTCATAACACCATAGAAACCAAAAGCCACATCTCACACCACTAACCAATTCCATTATCTAACCCATTAATTTCATTATTAAGCATCAACCACATTAAACGACACAACCCATCATTTATTTATTCATTATCCATTTCCATCCCATTAACCAATCAAAACCCAACCATTTCAATCGTTATTAAATAATTATTTACTCTATAACTACCCAAGAATTTAGCACAAAGCAACCACACATCACAAGAAGCTCATCATATCCATCACACTATCACCTCACATCCCTAAAATCATGACCAAACAACCACAACCTCACTGCCCCAAAATCACATACAAATAACCACCACCTCGCCACCCCAAAAGCACAACCAAACAACAATCACCTTGATTTCCCAAAAGCATGGACAAACAACCACCACCTAACTACCCCAAAACATGACCAAATAATCACCTCCTCACCTCCCAAAAGCATATCCAAATAACCACCACCTCACCACACCAAAAGCACACCCAAAAAATCACCACCTCACCACTCTAAAAGCATGGCCATATCTCACCCATCAGCCCCAAATCACATTTCAATCACACATCATCACCCCAAAAGCATGAACACATACCAAAAAACATAAAAGATCATTGTACAGATTTAACAAGGGGGATTTTATCACATTTCAATTTATTTTAGGGGAGTTATCACACAATCCATAATACTAAGGAAACCATTTCATTATCCAAATATAAGTGGTTAGCCAATTTCTATTTTAGGGTGATATCACAATAATCACAATATACATAGTAGTCACAACTCATATTATCCAGTTCAAATAAATCCCCAAATGACCCCAATTTTAATTGGGGTATCAAGACCGTACAATCCATTATATCCCAACAATATCAAAGCTATAAAAGTATGAAAATCATTCCCCTTTTCCCTCTTCAATTTCAATTAGCCAATTATTTATCTTTGATTAATGTGATAGAACAATTTAACATAGATAAAAAGGGTAAACCCCACCCACAAGATACACAATAAAGAGAAATGAGAGATTCCCTACCTTAAACAAGCTTTTCCAACTCACTGCACTCTGTAGAGTGAAGAAGAAATTCCCACATAGCACAACCACACATGGGAAATTGCAGATCAACCTACACCACACACAAGGATCATAAAAATGTATCCTAAATCACACCCCAAACCAAAACAAAATCATAATATTGAATCCCCAAGAAAAGAACAAGAGAAAACTATGGGTAAAAGAGAAATAACTCATCACAGATCATCAACTAACAACCATCAGAACCAGCAGATCAAATCTGGAGGAAGGGGAATAAAATATCCTTACAAGGTGATAAGGGATCATATAGAACAAGAGGGGAAGAATCAATGGATAAATGAAAATAATTGGTCAAGAAAATAGATTTAAAAACTAGATCCCACCATTTTCACATTGTGTAAACATTACATGGCATGTAATTCATAGGTTTTCTGAAAATTACCACTCTCTCCAAAAAAGTGTCAACTCGACATTTATTTATTACACATAATGAATTAAACTTACATGACATGTACTGATTTTATGGGCTATCCCTTAGCTTCATACAAGCTGTGAATCACCTTTACACGTCGTGTAAATAACACATGACATGAACTTCCTACATCAACTCTAATATAGCTCCAGGCTCTATCAAAAACTCCTAAAACCTCCCCCAAACACCTATAACCACCAAAAATATAATATTAATGGACTGGGAAGGCATGATCCTTTATAATGGAGGAACCACACCTTTTCACTACATAGAACAACCTAGGGAGAACTACTCTAATAGAGGACTCACCCACTACTTAAGCTCAAATATGTGGATTCCACTCCATAGATAGAGGATCCATGACCTCTATAGTATAGGGGATTTCTATATTTACCTATATATAGGATATGAGGAACCTACACCCTAGAGAGATAGGGGGTTATCGACCTCAAAAACTCTTCAATGATCACATATGATCACTGTCACTAGAAAAGTGTCGCTAAAAGAAGCATCCCACTAGCATTACCTAACATCACATCTTTGATGGTAAAATGAAGGCTGATATCACATAACATGTAGAAAACTACATAGGATATGATACTTAGAGGCCAAAATATGAGTTTCAGAGAAGAATATATGCATGGTAGAAGGTTTTTGGAAAAAGTACATGACATGTGCATAGGGTCACACAATGCGTGACTTCACATAGAATCCTGGGAGTGTCCTTACACTGTGTGGGTACTGTAGCAGGTACTATAGAAGGTAGAGGAATATTTCCAGGATACTGTAGCAGGTACATGAGACCCAGGTTCAAAACCAGGTAGAGGCATATTTCCGAGCTACTGTAGCAGGTACTGTAGCAGAACTGCACAATGTGCGGGTATTGTAGAAGATAATGTAGCAGTTACTGTAGCAGGTACTATTCGATACTGTAGTAGCTGGAACTATTCACCTTGGGCCACCAGTTTGGGCTTGGAGTCCTTAAGGATTTTGGGCCACCCAGGACTTTGGGTCAGTAGGGATTTCGGGCCACCTTTAAGGTATTCAGGCCACCTCAAGGACTTCGGGCCACATGCAGTCACCCTAGACATACTCTACAAAAAAGGAGCAGCCCCAGAAGAGGATTCAGAGCAGGTGCACTCACCAGAGCAGAGCCAAATGGAATTTTCAGAATGAGAGGGTATGGATATTCCATAGGGACCAGCCTGTTCTTGCACGAGAAGCCTAGCTAGATGACCATACGAAGGTAGAGAGCTAATATCATGATACAGATACTGGGGAGGGTAAGTTCCTTGTAGATAATATGGTTGGATTCCCTAAGACCTTTAGGTCATGTAATCTTCTAAGCCTACGGGCCATGTAATATCTGAGCCTACGAGCCGTGTAAGGGTTCCCCGTCATCCCTTGAAAGGGGGGTTATCAAAAATCAATAAAAATGAAGGCCTTTGGGCCATTCGGGCTGGGAGTGTCCTTACTTAGAAATGGATTGGTGTTCCATGTGACTCTACATGGAATGTACATGGGGTCACATGAATTGTACATACACCTAGGGTCCTGGGCACGTGCGCTTGTGACACACAACTTGGATGGATATGAGCATCCACATGGAATTTCCCTATGGGAACACAACATTTATACCTACACGAGGTCCTAAGTATGTTCCTTTAGTACACAACTTGGATCCCTAATTAGGATCACATGGAATGTGGGCCCAACCCCACTACATGTGATGTTTAACTCAGTTGAAACCCTAGCTACTGTGAGAACCCAAACTACACGACGAGTGTTCCTCTATGATATATAGCACGTAGTTGAAAATTTTATGGAAACCAAATTATTTATTCATGAAGATTCCATATATTCCATTTTTACTTCTTCAATAACCATTTAACTTTACCAAAACAGCTGAATATGAAGGATGTTGACTCTGATCTTCATTTCCCTGCCTTTGGTGGTCGGAAAATGTGAATTTGGTTACTTGATCGGTAATCATTGCATCGTCCACTATCGTTTGGGGTTTCGATCCTTGAATTTATCACTTGAAACCCACAATTTTCCTTGATCTATCCACAAAACATCAATATCTTGGTTGTTCATGAATCTTCTATGAATTTGGGGGTTCAACTACGCTCAAATCTGGCCTAATAATTTCAAATCGCCAATCCCGTGGGCCAACGATAAAGAACTCCCATAATTGGACAGTGTGATCCTATCTAATGATTACATAAAGTAGAAAAAGGGTGAAAACCAGGAGCAACAATTAAATAATTAGGTTCAAGAACACTAATTAAAATTAGTCTCATGCAAAGAATCTAAATTGAAAATAAGAAAAGAAGATACTCAAATCCATGCTTATCAAATAAATAAAATGGAGGAAAACCACAAATTAACATACCCCACCTTAAGAACATATCAATCATTAGTAAAAATGTTTTCTCTAGTGAATAAAGGGATGATCCCACTGCGTTCATTGTCTGTATCATGATCCTCCTCGATCGTTCATCATCAATCCTCATTCCCGAGTCACCAAATCCAAAAAATCTATCCTCCAACCCCTCCATATTCTTCCATGGTTATACTGCTAAACCTGGGGATTTATCATAATGATGAATTTATAGAGAGGTGAATAAGGTTTTTGGGCATTAAATAAATAAATTAAATGAATTATTTAATTACTTAACACACCCATCAACGATTTCACTCAACTGAACGCCTGCCATCGACTGAATTTGTGTCATGCCTAGTGTAAAACCCATGTTCCATAAACAACCATGATCTAAGATTTCCCATCCAAGGTCTCGATATGAAAACAATTTATTCTAAAAATATGCATGCACATGCCTTAATATATGTTAATATTTTTAATATATTAATTACGGGGTCCTGTGACACCCAAAACATAACGCTAAATCTGAGTGAAAAATACAGATATATATAAAAAAATATTCAAAGGATGAAAATTTTGGGACCAATTTAGTAATTGAGTTGTATTTTTTGTCAACGTGGTCAATGAATTTCAATTATGGTTACAAACACTCTCCAAAGTGAAATGTAGAATGTAAATCAAACGATTGATGTGCTGCTCCTAAGTTCAAAGAACTTGTATCATGTTTGATACAATGTTTACAACATTGAAGTAACATTTGGATTTCATAATCCAAAAAGGAATGGTAGAAGGAGAAAATAAGGGAGTGGCATGATCTTGGAACTTGAAGGTGGTATCCATGCATGTGAATTATGTTTTAAAGTGTCCATGCATGAGGATGGTTTGTGTTTAATGATGGCTATGCATTTTTGTGTATACTTGGTTTTCTACCAAGTATTTATTATGAGACTTACTAAAACATTGGGGCCAACCCATGAGCTAGCTACCAGGCCTCAACTCGAGTCATATGCGGGACCACAAAAAGTCAACCACGCCCACGGGGAAGCCAAGGTAGAGCCAGCCCACAAGAGGCATGTGCGGGCCATGTATAATCCCACAGGAGTGCATGCACGGTGATCAACCCATGCGTAGGGATACATAGTAGGAGCTAGGAGTACGCCCAAAGGAGGCATAGGTGGGCGCAAAAGTATGCTCGTAGAGAACCAGTGCTGGGTGGCACTGGAGGGGTGGGGGAGGAGAATTCTGAGTGGTGTTTGGGAGAAGTTTATTGATAAACTGTAGCTTTCCCGCATGTCCATTTCGATATGGGATACGTTTTAAAAAACACGGATATAATCTCAGCCGTCCATCCAATCTCGCGTCTCACTCCACCATTCGATCAATCCTACGACAGATGGATCTAATCTTCACCGCTCATCTGTTATCACACCACGTACGGTTGAACTAGGACCATCTGATCCTCCTATGGAATTCGATCCATCCTATGACGTTGTCTTCAACCTCCTGTGACCAGTAGCTCCACTGCATTCTTTCGGAGTTGATGGATGATCACGTATGATCCATTATGCCTTATTATTTTGACACCATGAGGATCATCGGATCAAACCAAGACCATGCATGCAATTTGCGTCTTTCATGCATGTGATATCTCAAGGATGGAGGTTCATCCGGGGCAAATGAAGTTTCTGAGGTCATGTGGATTGGAGTGTGGATTTAAAAGAGACTCAATAATGTGTTCCTAATATCATGCACAAACAAAGGAGCCTGCGTTAAAATAAAGGAAACATCCACAAATCCTAGCATATCTCAAACGCGGTTTTGAATGTTTTAAAGAACCGAATATCTCAGTTATTCAAAGAATGAATCTTGGACGATTCAGAGGATATATTTGAATGTGGATGAAAAAGTGATCCTCGCCTATAAAATTAGAGGAACCAAGCTGAGAGAGGTGCTTCTCCCTCATTCCTGAGAGATCATGTTCTCAAAAAACAGATCATCTCCGCACATCACCTTGTGAAGAGCAACTAGGAGTCCCGTGAGCATTATGCTCTGTGAAGAAGAGTTTCCGCAAGCCTTCGATAGGTGCTACACACCCTCAAATAGCTTTGAAAAGAATCAAAACCTTCAAACACCCGATAGGTTTTCTAAAACCCTCAGTGTGTTTCGTGAGGAAGTTCTCACGGGTACACAACTGGTGCAACCACACCCTTGTTGTACCCTGTGAAGGGAAAGAACCGTTCCCCTTATGCACGAAGAAGAAATTTGAATCTCACGACCTTCCCAAAGGTGAACACCCTCCTATTTTCATATTTATCCTACTGTTTGTAGGGGTTCGAGTTTTGGTGAAGGAGAGTTTAAGAAAGGGGCAGTATGTGTTGTATGCACCCATGTGCATTATTTGAAGAAGCCCGAGGCCTTGAAGAATAAGTTTGCACAAAGAAAGGGTCATACCCATTCGGGTTGGAAGAAAACACACACACATGCACTTATGTGTATGATATAAAGGAACTTGAACTTAGTGCAAAGTGAAGGGAGAATAATAAAAGGAAGAGAAAGAAAGAGGCTGTGTGTGTGCTTAAAGAACTATACCCATTAAGGGTTCTCACATAAGAAGAAGAAGAGGTGAGTGCATGCATGCATGCATACACATGTATACAAATGCATATGTGAATACACTTAAATAAATTAATCAAACAAGTGTGTTCATGTGTGTAAAGAAGAAGAAGAAAGGAAGGGGAATAAAAGTTCAACCTAAATTCCATATGCATGATCACATGTACTCATGAACAAGAGAGAATAATTGATTTTTATGATGCCAAGTAAGATGATATTCATTACCTGAATAATCACATTGGTGTATGTGATTATAGCCAAGAAAAGAAAGAGAATAATTCAGTTGGTTATTTCACTAATAAGAAGAAATAAGAAGTCTAGTGCAGTTGTTTTTTCACTAGAGAGGAAGACAAAGAAAGAAGAGAAAATTGCTTACCTACTGCTTTGCAAGTAATTAAGTGAATAGAAATAAAGAAGACCAAGAGAAGAACCTAACTTTTGAAGAAGGAATAAGATTGTCTCTATAGGCAGTATAAAGAACTAGCTAGAGGCTGAAAGTTGGACTAGGCTATCACCAGTCCAGGGAAGAGGATAGTTTCCCACCCCCTCTAAAGTGTAGGGACTCACACTAGCTAGATGATTATTTTCCTAGCCACTCCACTGTAACAACATATCACATCATCATGGAGAATCCATGAACTAGTCATATCCATGCATGGAAAGGATGTATCTACTCTTATTGAGTGGTGAAACTTGTAAAAATATTGTGTGCATATTTTTATTTATTTCTATTATTGAAAGCGATAGGGAAAAGAGAATAAGATAATCGAGATCCTAACAGGTCAAGAGTTACATGGATAGAAAGTTAGAATTGGTTTAAAAAGTCCCAACACTAATTCACCCCCTATCAGTGTTAGGTATATCCCAAACTGGTCCTCTTAGAAACTTAAGAAACTAGATTCATCAAAACTTTGAACTTATTTAACACTTTAAAATGTAAAAATACATTATATACCATTTCATCTATACCGCACATTAAAATAATGTGGGTTTCATTCCTACAGGTCACAAATGAATCAAAGGTCATTATACTAGAGTTTAATTGAAATATAATATAATTTTATTGATTTTGAGTATGTGACACATGTTTTTTACCAAAATATCATTTTTATACTGAAAACATGCACTTTTAGTCAGACTATTCTCCTCACACATCATAATAATGTTCGGTTAATTATTACATGTCAAAAATGAATCAATAATCATTTTCACAAAGTTTGAAAATAATCTGAACATGTGTGATCAATTTTGAGTATGTGGTTCGAATTTTGAACTTATTTATCACTTAAAAATAGAAAATTCACTTAGGTAATTTTGACTAAACCACACATAAAAATGATGCATGTTTCATTTCAATAGAAGAAAACTGAATCAAAAATCATTATCAGAGTTTCATGAAAATCTGAGATTATTTTCTCAATTTTGAATATGCGACACATGTTTTGAACTAAAATATCATTTTTATATTGAAAACATGTAATTCAACCACACTATCCAGCCCACATGTTAGAATGTTGTATAACTAATTCCCACATGTCACAAATGAATGAAAAATCATCATCGTAGAATTTTATGGAAATATAAGCATGTGTTAGCACAATGAAATTCTTTCCATGAACTTTTCTGCAAAATCTATAATATTCTCCTCACTCAGAAAACACAAGTTGAGTTTAAGTAGAAAAGTATAACTATGCCCAATGAAAAGAAAATTAGATCTCCATGTGTTGTATTATTTCTCACACACCAAGGGATAGATATTCCTAAAAAAATTTTCTATTATAGGGATGTGGTGGTGAGAAACTCCTTCTAAGAGTAGGTCATGGATTTCATTGATTGATGATAAAAGGTTTTTGAGATTAAAAAACCTATTTTAGGGTCCTTATGAGCACTTTTTTTTTGTTTTTCTTTCCTTATTAAGTTTTAATGATAACAAACACTCTTTAAAGTGTATAATTATTTCATTTAAGTTATTGTAATTCAGTATTAAAGAATCCTTATTGGTCTTGTTGAACTCATGGAGTGAATTTATAAGACCAATATAAGGTATTTGAACTTCATAGCTTCATCATAATTCAATAATCTACACCAAACCACAAAAAGATCTAGAATAGGAATTACAACACAATGACAAGGACCATACCACAATGTATCTTGGTCCAACATCATCTCTGAGAATTATGAAAAAAGTCCCAGAATCCATTTTGTAATCAAATTATAGATCCTACAAAATTGATAAAGTCTGGACCACAAGGTAAATTTCTACACTATAGAACTTTTTATGCAGGAGTATTTCTTACTGCAACTTAAGGGATATGTTGTATCTACCTTGAAATCAAAAGAACCTTCAAAGTGATCCTATAAAAATCAATGTCATAGTTCTAAGACCTATGCTACAAAGACCATATCCACATAATATATAAGCATACCACACACTAATAGTCTATGATCCAAAATCTTCTAAGAAGCATTAAATATTGGTCAAGAAGTCACAGCTCAGCTCTTTTGAATCCTTGATTTGACCTAAGACTTCCTAAACACTCATGAAGTATATAAAGAGAGAACTTTATAGGCTTATAAATAATTAATCTTCCCTTATCATCCATTCGAAAACTCTAATATGACATGATCTTCCAATTGATCTCAATTTTAAAGTGATATCTTCTTCCCTCCAAGAGTGCGATCTTACTGTAAATATTTTCCTCACTCTCCACCATATTTATCATTATCTCCTAGTACTTCTTATTATTTTGAGAGAATCAAGACCATGATTAAACATTATTGCTTCTAGAAATCCTCTCTCCTTTTATCTTTCTTCTTTATCGATTCTCACTACCATTAAAGTGAGAGACCCAAGTTTTCTTTCCATAACCGATAAAAGGATGAGACTATTTCTCCTTATGGTTTCTAGTTATACCAGTTAAAAATATAGGGTTTATTATATTATTGTTTCTTGATATTAACTAAAAATAAATAAAGTTTTATTAACTTGGATACCATTAAATATAAGGGACCGATACATTAAATCCTTAATAAATTGAGGTGGTAGATGTAGGGGATCTTCTTGAGACATTTCCAAACTTCCTTACCAAATTGTGTGCCTTATTTACTTTCCATATTTTTATTTATTTATCATATTAATTATTTTATTTAATAAATTGTATAATCCATTAATAAACTTAATCATTCATTTTAAAAATCACTCTTTCTTATATGATTCCACTTATATAAACTTTTATAGCTATATTGTTGTGCTTTTAACTTTGTTTTAATTATTTAATTTTTTTAAAGGGAAATTCACCCCTATTTCTATTTTACCCTACTTTTAACTATATTTGGTATCAAAGTTTACTTTAATTTTTATCAAAATATTTTAAAACATATTTTGTTTTTAAAAATCTTTAACTTTTTTTTTCACAAAATGTTCTTTTTCTAAATGGTTTTTTCAAACACCGATGGTGCTCCCGAAGGACATTTTATGTGCTATGATCACTTTTTTAATGGTTCAAAAAATATGGTTATTATAAAACTCTCATGTATAACTTTCATAGATCTATTTTTTATCACTTATAGAATATTATTATGCATGGTTATATTACCACTATTGAAAAAGAAGATAAATGGACTCCGGATGATATTTCTTCTTTTGAATCAAATGGTAAATCAATGAATGACTTGCATTACGGTTTAGATCAAAAAGAATTTAGCCAAATTTCTATATGAAAAAGGACTCATGAAAATATTAAATTCTTTTAAGTAACTAATTAAGGAACAACAAAATTAAAAGATATTATATTTGATATGTTTAGACAAAACTTTAAAAGTTTCTCTAATAATCCTAGTAGATCTATTATAGAAATGTTTACTCAATTCACTGAAATTTGTAATGATAGAAAGGCTCTTGGTGATTCTATTTCTATAGAAACTTTATTTAAGAAAATACTTTGTGTTTTACCAAGAAATTGGTCACCTAAATTCACCTCGAACTATGAATCTAAATACATAAAGAACATAACGGTTAAAGAGATCATTGGATATATAATGAAACATGAGATCACTATGAGAAGAAAATCTAAAATGGAGGAAAAAGAGATCAAAGAAACTAAAAAGGAAATTCATTTTAAGATAATAAATGATGACACATATTATAGTGACACCAATATTGCTCAACATTCCAATAAGGTAAACATATACATGAAAAAGAAAATATCTTCTCAACACTTCAAAAAGGAAAATCAAGAAATAGAAGCTACTTGTTTTGGTTTTACAAATAAGGTCTATATAAAACAAAATTTTAACTTTTAAAAGAAGTATACAGACAAGAATAAAAGTAATAAATCACTAAAAGTTTCAACTTGTAGTGCTAGAGAGGACACTATTTCAACATAAAAATCAAGCAATAAAAGTCTTAATTTCCTCATGGATGATATCATGGTATATAATGAAGTAAATTATATATGTTTTAGTTATTACCCTTTTAACTCTTCTTTAAGTTATAAAGATATTATTTATGCTATGTATTAACTTAAAAATTCTTTTTATGAATGTTTTCAAAATTTAAAGATCTTAAAAAGAACTAAAATCTTGTTGTTTTTGAAAACGATCAAATCTTAAAACAAAAATATGATTTGGTTTTAAAAATAAAATAAAAGCCAAATTTTGAGAATTTGGAATCTAAAATTACATATATTTAATATAAAATTTCTCAATTTACCCATGGTTATAAATATTTAAATGTTATTTTGGTATCTCAACATACAGTTAAAAGTAATTCTTGGATTGGTTTTACAAAACAATACAATTTTCCAAAAAATTATAAAAAGATTATTTTTAAAAAGGGAACTTTCCAAAATAAATTTTATAATTTTTTTTAGAAATGTGAGCATATTATTTATGAATGAAATTATAAAAATCATAGATATGGTTGACCAAAGGGAGTTTATCTTTCATCACATATTTATAATAGAAAAACTTGTTTTAATCAAGTTTAGATTCCAAAGTCTTTTTTAGATAACTTAATTGGACCCAAGATATGGATACCAAAATCTATAGTTTCTTAATATTTTATAAAATAAGATAAAAACCTGAGAAATGAATTGGTATATGGATAGTGGGTGCTTGAGGTACATGTGTGGCGATCCTTTTGAATTCAATCATCTTGAATTTTTTTATGGGGGATATATCTCATTTTGAGACAACTCAAAAGGTAAAATCATTGGTATAGGTAAGATTGGTTTCTCTAACTATAATTTAATTAAATATGGTTTATTTTTCAATGGATTAAATTATAATTTACTAATTATTAGTTAATTATGTGATAACAACTTTAAAATTATTTTTAGAAATGACTTTTAAAGTTTTTAATTATATAGGAAAACTTTTATTTATCGTATCTCATTTTCAAAATGTTTATATTATAGAATTAAAATATATTATAAGTCAAAATGTTAAGTGTCTAAGTGCATAAGATAATGAATCTTGAATTTGTAATTAGATATTAGGTCATTGTACCATTCACTCTCTTGTTCAAATCAATTGTAATCAACTAATACAATATTTACCAAAGTTTTTTTTCAAAGATAACTTAGTTTATAAACCTTAAAAACTTGGATAGAAACAAAAATATCCCTTTTAATATAAAAAGTCATTTTCCTCTTATAAATCCTCATAACTAGTTCATATTTACCTTTTATACCAACTAAATTTTCTAGTACCACAGGTAAATATTAAATCATTGTAATTATTGATGAATATACTAGATTTAAATGGGTATTTTTAATAGCTCATAAAAATGAGGCTTATAAAGTCTTAGGTAAATTTACAAGGAAATTCATAAATGAAAAATTATGTAAAATATTTTCCTTATAAATGACCATAGTGGAGAATTTGATAACAAATACTTTGATGAGTTTTGTGTTTCTCAATATTCACTACTAGAATTTGGATCTATAGCCACAGATCTATAGCCACGGACAATAAAAACCGTGGATATAGATCACTTATACCCACACCTGTTTTGGTGTCCGTGGCACTATCCCCCCACACGAACCCTTTCCCCCCTGCCCTCATGAGTTTCCAATCCTCATTGTCCCCATGACCTTACTCCCTCCTGCGACACTCCTCTCCCGACGTCTCTGACGCGGGCACCCCACCTCCCTATGACCCTCCTTCTCCGATGCGGCTTCGACACGGTTCCGACGCAGCTCCAACATGGTTCCGAAGTGGCCACCTCCTCCATCCCCCATGATTCTCCTCCTCTCCCGACATCTCGGACGTGACCACCCCACCTCCCCGCAAACCTCCTTCTCTGATGCGGCTCCAGCATGGTTCTGACGCGGCTCCGGCATGGTTCAGATGTGGCTCCGACACGGTTCCGATGCGACCACCCCACCTCCCGGGATTCTCCTCCTTCGACACAGCCACCCCACCTCCTGGGATCCTCATCATACATGTGATGGATCCATGAATAAGGTACATTTATCTAGTTTTTATTTCATTGGTACCCTATCTAGGTTTGATCCCACACTTAGAAAAGTTTCTAGGTAGGGTTGACCATGGGGATTAAAATCTGGAATACCCAAAAATTGAAATAGACATCCTAAAATCAATTCCCATTACTGCTATTCAAAAAAATTGCAGAGAGGATCCCACACTTGGTGTGTTGGTTTGCGGGTGGGGTGAAATCAATTACTAGAAATAAAACTTGTTAGTTCATTTTCAATTCATCCTTGGATTCCCAATCCCTCACATTTACTTTAGGAATGTGAGAATAAACCCTGGGTTTATATCAACATCCCTCAATGAGGATAATAAGATTTTTTATGATAGGATTTATATGCTCGATGAAACGAATATGGGTATATTATAAAAGTCTACCTTTAGATAATTTAATTCTTTGGAGTTTCACTTGTTATTAAGATCCAACCAGGAGCATGATGAGTGGGTGAGAAAAGTCTTGTCTAAATAAATCCCAGTTAAGTTGAACATACATTTCTAGAGGTTCTGAAATAAGGGCATACCAACTGAAATTAATATCAATAGAAAAGTAATTTAGACACCCTCACCATGTATGTGTTATGAGAGGATAAAATCCGAGTTAGTCTAGAACTTATTTTTTGATGTATAATGGGTCCGATTTTCTTGGGCCCTTGTTGGGAAACTTATGGGATTTCAATTTTATGGGGGATACATCTCTGACCTTTGTCTACATTATTTCAAATTGTTGAGAAACATTCATATATGGTCAATATTCATGTAATAGTGTTTTCAGTGGTGTGTTGGGTGATTTAGGAGACAAGGAACAAGGGCCGTGAAGGCAATGATATCTCCCTCTATTCATTCAAGTTCACGTGCTCTCTCTCATAGACAAACTAGGTTCCCTTCTTCCTATTGAAAAGAGAATGGCTACTAGTAAGGGGATCCTCCCTAGGGATGTGATTACAAATGATAGAGATCCTCTAGGGTGATGGATCAAGTGGATACCCCCCAATGTTGGACTAAAACATAATGTGAATGGGTCCTGTAAATAGGGAGTTATGAGGAGGGATTGTGCATGATTCTAGGGGATCTATGGTTATCGAATATAGTTCCTTTTATGGTTTAGGTAATTATATCTGGGTGGAGAAAAGATCTTTACTTAGTGGCCTTTAAATCTGGAGGATATATAACCTCAATGTTTGTATGGTTGAGTAGAACTCCAAGATTATTTTAAGATTTCTAAATAATGATGGAAGTAATCCTTGGTATTAAGTTTATAATATTAGGAAGTGTATCCCCCCCATCAATCAAGGCACAAATATCATTCATACTTGGAGGGAGGGGAACTTTTCTGCATAAAATCTATCTAGTAAAGATATACCTTATGAGATTCTTGTTATCTATCATATTACAGGGGATATTCCACATTACTATGAAATTATTGTTAGTGGTGAAACCCTCAGTATTCACCACTTTAGACTCCCAAAGTGAAATATTTTCCAATAAAAGGTTCTTCTTGAGTGACCGATAATTTCTCAACTATTATATCAATCAAGGAAGTTCTTCTAGGGATACCATTAATGGAGGCGAATGATCTGAATACTCAAGATATTTATGAATAAAACAATTTTCATCACATGTACAATGAAAATACTAAATTAAATTGGTTGTATAATCAATTACCCAATCAACTACATGGTCTAAATCCTAACCATCTGGAAAATTTTCCAACCCATGACCAATTTTAATCCCAACCATCTCAACGTCGAATCCAATATTTTCTATATAAATTATTAGAATATTTTTTTAAAAAAAATATTGAAAATGAATTATCAATTTTCATCATTGAGATTAGATATATAAAACACTGAAATGGTTATGGAACCCATTCCCACTCAAGTTTACCCTTCCTCAATATCTTAGAAGAATCTTGTTACACACAAACCTCTCATAAATAACTCAAAGTTGTGACTATTCCAAATAGTGTAAAAACTATTTTAAAACCTAAACTATTGATTCCTAAACCATTAGAGTCTTCAAAATCATAGGAAAAAACCGAATAACCAACATTAGAAACTAAAAAATCAGAGTTGGTTAATGAGTGAATTGGTCAGGGAATGTTGAAATTCAACTAGAGGAACATGAGGAAATTGTTGATGGGTGTTAAAATCTGTAGAAAAGTGATTTTCTATATTCAAAAGAGGGAAATTTGACATCTTGTAAATATTTTCCTAAATATTATTGTATTATTTATGAGTGAGTGTCAAGAAAATATATGAGATTCAAGAGTTTAGATAAAGACATACCAACCCTCAAAGATAGACACATGTCACCCATCCAATGAATAATGTTATTGATCTTTCTTATCAACACTGAAATAATAGGTGGAAGATGGCCTTGATGTGGCTATTAGATAAATAACCTCATTACCACTTATAAATAGATTGATCTCAAACAAAATTATAATATATCATAATGGTTTTTGATTAGTTAATTGTTTTATATGGTGATAGTGTTTAGACTACTATGGTGTGGTTGAGGAGACATTCCCCCATCAAAATACATGGATTTAAATGAATTTGTATTTTCATTTCTCTAGTGTGATTTTCATGAAATCAGATTGTTTCCATATGAGTGGTAGATTATTATCCATGTGCCTTTAAATTTTATCATGGTTTTATCTATTAATTTTCTTTACACATAATACCATCACAATTTTTAT
Organism: Viscum album; assembly: GCA_963277665.1. Lineage (NCBI taxonomy): Eukaryota > Viridiplantae > Streptophyta > Magnoliopsida > Santalales > Viscaceae > Viscum > Viscum album. The sequence goes on from OY728131.1 coordinate 125,355,994, forward strand.
TCATTTCTAATATGATTCTTGGGAGTGAGGGGTGATAAAGGAGTGATGAAGCATTCTCAATTACCATGGGTAGGTGAAAGTAGTGTATCAAAAATCATTTTTTTCACTACCTAACCTAACACACTAAAGAGAGAGTGAATGTATTGAGATCTTGGGTCATTTCAGGGTATTATTTAGGGTGGTGAATTTATTTTATAAGATATTATTATATAATTAATGAGAGAATTATATAAGGGCACCCTTCATTATATTCATCATTTTTAACTTTTATTTTATTTCTTCCATCCACTTGTGGTTCCAATCCTTCATTATTTCATTATTTTAAAATTAATAGTGTTATATTAGTGTAGGTGCGAGGAGAATGAATGATTATATCCTTCCGTGCACTTGTGGTTCCCTATCTCTTTTCACCATAAAATTTAGTATTTTTAATTTTCTATTGTATTAAATTTCTAGATTGGAGTTGAAAATTAGTGGAAATCATGTTTTGAGGTATTAATCAGATCTACCTATTGAATTAGAAATCACTGGTGTTTTTCATGCTGCACTTTGATTATCCTTTTGGAATCATGCTTTTGTTCAAGGAAATTCTTATTGAAGACTATCTGTTAATGCCTATATGTAGAATGATTTAAATTTATGTTTCATATAATCATGCTCAGATGAATTTTCATTTGATTAACTTGGATAGAGGGATAGACAATGCTTATTTACTTGATTGTCAGGTTGGTCTGAGAGGAATATGAAGACTTTTTGTTGATGAAGTGAAACACTTAAAATTATGGAAGAGTGGAAAAAGTGGATGTTGAAAAATTATATTCTGTATGGAGTTTTTCTGTGCTTCTGGCTCATATGGTGAGTCCTTTTCCTCATTATATGAAGTTTTATTATAAGTCATGTTTGTATCCTCTTTAAATTACTTGATGGTGCATGCTCATTGCACCTCATGTTTTCACTGTATCTTAAACATTCAATTTTTTCCCAGGGTATGAGTTGGAAAACCAACTCATTCATTTTGTCACTGTTTTAGTTCATTCGTTTTGCATTGAATATTTACCTATCAGAAATAGTGAGCTGAAAATGGGTGTTGTGCAGCCTGTGGTCTACGGTTTTTATTGTTGGCTTCAAAAGGGGAATTTCAACTTCTTATTGTCTGCCTGTACAAGTTCAACTTTTTAATTGATATCATTACTATATATTCATCTTTTTAATTCTTATTGTATCCGATAAAAGATTTTCAAGCTCACTATTTATTGCAAGAACAATTTGTCCAGGAGGGGGGAGGGGGAGGGGCTTTGCAGAGGGAGGGGTGTCTAGGAGGGGCTTTGTATCCTCCTTTTGCATGCTACACTTTGATCATCCTTTTAATTCTTATTTTATATGCTGAATATTATTTTTTCATTGTGATTATGGATTCATGTATCATTTATCATGTATAGTTGACACACTAATCACATGTATATAATAAGTCATTATATCTCATTTCTTTTCCAACTATTTTCTTATAGGTGGATTCTTATGGTGAGGCCGGTTCTATCCACCACCATCGAAGACAATGAGTTCAACATCATATTTGGGTAAGGTTTATTCCGTTTTTATTCTTTGATCCAATTTTAATTAGGGATTTTTTGATTTTTGGGTTCCTTATATTTTTGTAGTGTGTTTTGAATTTCGTTGAGGTGGATTCGAGTCGCCGTTGACAAAGACTTACATGTGTATGCATAGGTAGACATATACATATATAAGTTCCCTCTTTATATATATTCACTCATGTTAGTATGAATATATATATTGGGGCTAGGTGTGCTTATATATATATATTAAAAATGCATACATGTGTAAGTGTAAAGGGGTATATGCAAGTATAAACATACATCTCAGGACTCCCTTGTGTATATTTGGCCATGTAAATATGTACATAGGGTCTAGATGTCCTTATATATATATGTGAATTTTCATATGAATGCAAGCAGAAAAAAGGAAGATTCGAGTTGTCTTCGTCAAAAGAAAACGCGTCTTGAGGTTGAGGTAGGTTCCCTCTACCTAAACCTTTAATTTGAATTCTATAATTACCTGATTGATTTGAAAACTTGTTTCCATAATTGATTTATTGTTTTATAAAATGGTTTTCTAATAACCACTATCTTTTTCAAGGAAGAATATGAATATAGCCCTTTAATTTATTTATAGACCTTGTTTTTTCGATGAATTAAGAGTTTACTTCAACTAAAAAAAATGATGGTATCATTCGTGAACATCAATTGAGATTTTCCTGGTACAAGATTCCGGAACCGAAATGAATCTACATTTCCTTCATGGATGTTCTTATTAATATTTCTATAATGGTTATCTTGAGATAGGATTAATAAAATTAGGAATAGTGTATCTCCTTTCTCGAGTCCCCAAATATATTTGAAGAATCTGAAGTTCTTCCCCAAGAAATAAACGGACATCCATGGTAAACTAAAACACCTAAAGAGTTTAAATAAATCCACTAGAAAAACCCATGCATGATAACACCTTGACAATGAAGATTGATCAGCGAACAATAAATGGTGAACTTGGCTTGTATGAAAGGGTTCTAATAGAGATCAATATGGAAGTGCCTCCACCAAACCGAATTTCCCTGGTTGCAAATGATCACCATATGGAGGTAAGATTTGAATTCAAGAACCTTACTTGATTATTTAATAACTATAAAATTGTAGGATATACTCTACAGTAGTGTTTATTTGTCCAGAAGATGGTCCAACCTTCCAACACGAACAAGGCTTGGAGATAAGTTCAAGAGGGAAAATGTTGATTATGTCAATAGGAGACTCATGAATGAAAATGAAGCAAATAAAGGATTGCGATGGGAAAAGACTACTGGGGATAGTTCATCGTGGGTAGATTTGGTGGATGAGGATGAGTGAATACAGGATGGTTATGCTGGAAATGATGTAATTATGCAGGAGGAAAAAAATATGAAACCTAATGGAAACACAGTGACTGAACAAGTTACAGATACAGAAGAAACACATTTCCATGATTTTAAAGGTAGCAAGAAGCTGACTTCAGACATCCTTTCCATTGATCTTGACATGCAAGATGAGGAATTCTTGATGGAGATTATTTCAAGGGATTTGAATGATTTTATATCCAGTGGAATGTCCATAGTTTTTAATGCAACAGAACAAAAGAAGACCACCGAAACTAGGATGGATATATGTGATCTACCCGAGAATCTGATGGATGATCAAGCATGTATTACACCTGTCAGGGATCTGGTACTGGAAGAGTCAGATCTGGCTCACAAGAAACCTAATAAAAGTTATAACGAAGTTAAATATTTCCACAAGACTATGGAATCAAACACATAAATAAAGTCAAAAAGAGTTCAGCAATTGGAGAAAAATGCATGTTCAATAACGCGTGGTATTCTCTATCAGAGTTCTCAAAGATTATCCAAGACACATGGGGTATAGGCAGATCTAATATTAACCCTCTTAGTTTCATCTTGAAACTCAAAATACTGAAGATCAGATTGAAGGAATGGAGCAAAAGGAAATTCATTCTACTGGATGAAGAAATGAATGCTGTTGAATGCTCCTTGCATGAAGTTCAGGAGGAAATCACCAGGACTGATTTCTAGGGTGATATCCACCAAGAGGCTGAGACTCTAAAGTTTCTCAGATCAAGGTTTCTTGATAAAATGATCACAGGGAACTCGAAGTACATGGAATCTTCTATATGGCATGGATTGAGAGAAATCTCCCTAAGGATTATGAGGTCTTCGTGCTGGCTGGTCAACAGGAAATCACCTCTCAAATTCTGGTACGAAAACTAGTTGGGCACCCCATTGGTTGAGCAGATTAGCTCAACTATCCAGTCCATAGAACATTCCATCACTATCAAGGATCATATGGAAAACTTGGAAACTCTCCCTGATGATATTACAGATATTATCTCTAATTATGAATTTCTAATGCAGGAAGACATGCTTATTTAGGAACCTGCTCCCAATGGAATACTTGATTCCAAGAACTTCTATCAACACCTGATTCAACAAAGCACCCACTTGATTGGAAAGTATAAAATATGGTTTCTCCCCTCAAGGTATACCCTAATATGGAGGCTTGCCTGAAATAAGGTTCCTGTAGATGAAAATATACAGCGTGTGGGCAGGGGGCAGGGGGGAGGGGGGAGGGGGGAGGGTGGAGGGGGACAGGGGGCAGGGGGCAGGGGGGATGGGGGTGGGTGGAGGGGGCATAGGGCAGGGGGGAGGTCTGCAGGGTAGGGGGGAGGGGGTGGGTGGAGGGGGCAGGGGGGAGGGGGGAGGTCTGCAGGGCAGGGGGTAGGGGGTGGTTTGTAGGGGAGGCGGGAGGGTGGTGGTTTGCAGGGCAGGGGGTGCAAGGGGGTGGGGCAGGGGGTGCAAGGGGGCAGTGGGGGGAGGGAAAACTGGCAGGGGGGAGGGTGGCAAGGGAAGGGGGGTGGGGGGGTGGGGCAGGGGGGACTTTTTTAGAGATTTGATTAACAAGAATGTATTTTTGTATTTTCTCCATTTTGATTTTTTTAATGGAATAACAACACTATATGAAGGATTCATTTTGAAAAATTATTTTCCTTAAAAAAATATATGTGAAGTGCATGTTATGTGACATTTCCATTCGAGTGTTGTTTTATATCAACAAGTATGGGAATAATGTGGGTTTATCAACTTCTAAGTTATTAGGCTTTTTTCTCAATACTGGAGCACTTTTCTTTGTAGCTCAAAAGTGTTTTATTTTCTTCGCGCTTTCTTATTTCTCACATTCTAAACATTTATGTTGAGGAAACATGGTTTTCTCTTCTTTCACATGTTTATTATTGTTTGAAAATTTCATATTCACTTGAGCAATTAGATAACTCTCAATGTTTTTCGTTTTTTTGGTTTATCCTTTTATAACTCATCTGACTATATGATCAAACATTCTTTCTTATCATGTTCAACCTTCTTCATAGGTGTGGATCCATTTTTTGTTATGATATATTCTATTTGATTAGAAATTGTGTCCTCTAGTAAACTTTTATTATCGGGTGGGATAAAAACTTGTATTGAACAAAACCAAATTAAGTTGAAACTCGAGACAAACTAATTATATACCATTAACAAGAAGAATAATTGTTAATTAATAGGAATTTACTATTTGATAGTATCATTTTGAAATATGGATCTATTTTCCCCTTGCTTGCAGGAACATGATTTGACCCATGGGTCATTTTGGTTCTTATATGTTGGGCGGTGACGTGTATAGTCACAGAAGACAGGTATGTTTTAGTTTAGTTTTTATTTTATTTTCTTTATCGCATTGGCCACTTAGGTCTTTTACTTCTTTCTGTGGACAAAGGGTAATTATATTCTATGAAGGGGGAAAAATAGGGTTCAGATTGATTCAGTCCTCCATCTTTGATATGAGGTAAGATTATATGGTTACTACTTGTCTCACACCTCATGTATTTGATGATTTCAGTGTTTTTGACTCCATATTATGTTTTCAATATGGAGTTGGATCATTTCATGTTGGTTCGGGTGAATTTGGTTCTCCTAATCGAGGTAAGGCTTTAATGTCGTTGGTTGGTTTCTCACTGGTTATGTAGCATCCTTTATGTGTTTTAATGTTCCTAATATCCTCTGTGTAGTGCGTTGATCCCTGATCATTGCTTTCAAGTAGCCAAGTTAAGGGCGACTCACCTGCGTGTGCATAGGTAAGAAAGTATATGTATGTGGGTTCCCCCGTTACATGTATAGTCAACCATGGCAGTGATTATGCATGTATGGGGCTATGTGTGCCCATTTATATATATATAAATGCATATACAGGTGAGTGGAGACTGGTATATTCATATAATCATATGTGCAAGGATCCCCCTGCACATGCTCATGGCCATGCGGGTGTGTGCATAGGGTCTAGGTGTCCTTACATGTGTGTGAAGGTGCGTATACCTAGTGGGGGAGAAACAAATTTTAGTTAGAAAGCTCCAAGAGCCGAAGTGGACGGTTTGGTTCCACCTTGAGGCAGGATCCCTCTTCTAGCCTCTTTAATTCAAGAATGCTTTAAATTGAATTTAGATTCTTTCTTAATTTTGCTTAATTATATTGAATTGCATATATTTAATAATTTTTATTTAATATAATTGTTTCATTTGATAAATAAAGTCATGTTTTTATAATAAAACCCCTCCAACGGAGGTGCGCTGTCTACTAAAACTCACAGTGATAGTTATGTTGATCTAGTTGCTTAAATTGTTGCATTTGATTTGTGCTGAATGAGTTTTAGAATAAATGTTAAATATAATTAAATGAATTGTGTGATAAAGAAATGCCATGATTTTATAATAAAACCCCTCCAATGGAGGTGCACTGTCTTCTAAACCAAAGAGCAGTGATGGTTATTTGTATCATGTTTAGATTTGGTTTGAGTATTTCATATGCCTCTTGTTGGTGTTTGTTTTATGGCTAGTTAGTTTTTGTTTTATTTGAATAATATAAATTGGCTTATCATACTCGTTTAACTCAAATGACATTGCCCGATTAGGCATAGTCCTTGACCATGACACTTTCCTTTTCACGCTTTGAATATTATAAATAAAATTTCCATGTTTAGGCAAAGTGAATGAATTTTTAAATGGTTTGTGTAGGGTGTATGATTCTTTTCCATCGTTTTTTTCCCTTTAGACGTTGCGTCATTGTTCTGTTCTATCATCTGCCAGTGGGGTGACGGTCAAAATGTTGCCCCGCCTCCTCCAGCTCCCTTCGCTCTTGGCCGGAAGATGCTGCCTTGCGGATGTCGCTGGACCGGGCCAACACGCCGCTGTCATGCCACGGTCACGCCGAGGTCATTCTGTGGTCATGCTGCAGTCACACCGTGGTCATGCCATGATTTGGCTCTGCTCCAGGACGACACCCCACAATAGTTCGTAGTGATAGTATTCCACAAGTCTTGTGATCAATGTTGAGATTGACTAATCACAATTTCTACTAGCGGGGCAATGACCGGAATGTTTCCCCGCCTCCTCCCGCTCCCTTCGCTCCTGGATGGAAGATGCTGCCCTGTAGATGTCGCTGGACCGGGCCAACACACTGCAGTCACGCCGCGGTCATGCTGCGGTCACGCCGCTATCACGTCGCGATTTGGCCCTGCTCTAGGATGAAAACCCGTGATAGTTCGTAGTGATAGTGTTCCATGAGTTTTGTGATCAATGTTGAGACTGACTAATCACAATTTCTATCGGTGGGGTGATGACCAGAATATTGCCCCGCCTCCTCCCGCTCCCTTCGCTCCTGGACGGAAGATGCTGCCCCGCAGATGTCGCTGGACCGGGCCAACACGCCACGGTCACGCCGCGGTCACGTCGCGGTCATGCCGTGGTCACGCCGAGGTCACGCCGGGGTAATGCCGTGATTTGTCCCTACTCCAGGACGACACCTCACGACAGTTCGTAGTGATAGTATTCCATGAGTCTTGTGATCAATGTTGAGACTGACTAATCACAATTTCTACTGGCGGGACGACGACTAGAATGTTGCCCCGCCTCCTCCCGCTCCCTTCACTCCTGGACGGAAGATGCTGCCCCAAAGATGTCACTAGACCGGGCCAACATGATGTGGTCACGCCACAGTCATGCCGCAGTCACGCCGCAGTCACTCCGCAGTAATTCCGTGATTTGGCCTTGCTCTAGCCACATCCACCCACACCATCCCCCTTCCACCTTCATTTCAGACCGCTGCCACCAACATTCCAGCCTGCAACAGTCCCCCTACCATCTTTGAATCAGCCTGCACCATCCCCCAGCACCTTCAACTAGCCCCCTTCCACCAACATTCCAGCCCCCTTCCTCTTACATTCGAGCCCGCACCAGCCCCCAACCACCTGAAATCCAGCCCGCACCAGCCACCACACTAGCCACCACCCCCAGCCTCCTGCAAAACACTCATTCCAGCCCTCTTCCACCTGCAAAACAGCCCCAACCACCAGTTCTAGCCCTCACCAGCCACCGACCTCCTACATCCCAGCCCACACCAGCCCCTTCCACATGCCCAACAACCCCCAGCCACCTGCAATCCAGCCCACACCAGCCCCCTTCCACCTATTCCAGCTCGCACCAGCCCCCTGCCACCCCCCTACCGCCTACCTTCCCACCCGCACCAGCCACTCCAGCCCGCACCAGCCACCACACCATCCCCCAACCTCATGCATCCTAGGATGCGTGAGAAAAACTCCATGCAAATCACAAAAAGGAAAGGCAAAAGAGGATCCCCTTTCCTGATCCCTCTTTTCTCTGAAAAGTAGCCATGTAAACTGCCATTAATGTTCACCGAGAACATTGGGGCAGAGACGCATCTTTTAACCCAAGACGAGAACCTAGCCGGAAAGCCGAGCAGATCCAAAGCATCCCATAAGAAGTCCCACTTGACCGAATCAAAATCCTTGAATAAATCGATCTTGAAGGCACACCTAGGAACCCCAGAATCAAGATGGTATCCCCACAATAATTCATGGGTATCAATATTCTTAGAATGAATTGGTTTTGGTACTGAAGGTTGAGGATATTTTTATCCATATTTAGATTTAAGAGTCTCTTAAGGTTATTTTTGTAACCATCCTACTAGAGGGTCCGAGTTATAAGTGGTGTAAGTCTATTATTTAGACTAAGCCAGACAAAGACTATTCTTAGAAAAGTTTCAAGGCATTGTTCATTTATCATTCTTTCATAATGAAGTGAAGGTAATGATGGCTATATAATTTTCTAGGGGGGGATGTCCAGGTGGGGTGTCCAAGGGCTGTCCAGGGGGGGTGCCAGGGGGGTCTGCAGGGCAGGGGGGAGGGTGCAGGTGGGGTGTCTAAGAGGGGCTGTCTAGGGGGGGTGTATAAGGGCTGTCTGGGGGGGAGGTCTGCTGGGTAGGGTGAAGGTGGGGTGTCCAAGGGCTGTCCGGGGGGGGGGGGGGGTGCTATGGGGTCTGCAGGGCAGGGGGGAGGGTGTAGGTGGGGTGTCTAGGAGGGGCTGTCTGATGTTATTAATATTTTCATGACTTATTATATTCCCCCTTTACTTATTTTATATAAAATGTGCATAATTTGTGTGAAATATTAATGTTTTAATATTAAGTATAATATTTGAGCATTTTTAAAAGTAGTCCAATTGAGTCAGTTTAATGTTTTACTTATAACTGTCACTATACTGATCCAAATTGTGTGGTTCTTGTTTTTTAGGATTCTACTTTCAATATAAAACATTTCATTATAAGGAACCATGATCCAATTCTGCCATTTGAAGGGTCATATGGTCCTCACAAACAAGACCAAAGAATCTGTGAACAAACTGGACCAGCCTTGAAGATTGATTTACTGGGCTCAATCCAGAAGTCTAAAAACGTTAACTCTACACCATGATTCGGGGGACACTACATGTCATCTTGGATAAAAATTTCAAGGCCCAAATCTAAGTATAAGGGGCTCAAATAAATCTTTGAAGTCCAGCCCACCATTCTGGCCGAGAATTAAAATCAGTATAGTATGCATGACATATCTCCTGATGTAAGAATCCAAGAGAGCTGAGATTTTTCAGTGTGAAATAGGAGATATAGGCGGCCGACTTTGTTGAATAAGTCATTCGTATTTGAAGGCATATTCCTGTTCAAAAATTCATTCAAATTTTGGACATTGAAAAATCATGGATAGAAATGGACAGTTTACCTTTGTTTAATAAAACCGCCATAAATTTGGATCCACTTGTCCAAATGCCTCCATATTTTTACATTAGTCGGAAAACTTTATTATCTACAACTTTGAAGAAGGAGATATTTGGAGATTCGGCTTTATGAATTGCCAAATTGGTGATGAAAGTGGAGGGACAGATTGGGAATGCAAATAGTCCACTCCTTGGGCTATAAATACTCTCCCCTTCTCTCCTTGAGAGGGGTTGGCATTTCAGAAGAGAGGATATCATATTGGCACCACCAAAGCCTTGCCAAAGTCTTGGGAATACCTGCCATACTCAAGTTTTCACTTGAGATACCTTTCCTTCTCTCTTTGTTTTCACTTACTTTTGTGTTCTTCATTTTTGTAATCTTGTAATTCTCTTTCTTTGTAATTATGTTTTAATACAAGTTACTTCTTCAATATCTCTTATTCTCATCCACCTTCTGTAGTTTAATATTTATGTTCCTAAAATAGTTTAAATTCAGTTGAATCTCCTTCCCTTCTTTTGCTTCCTCATTCAATCGAAAATCCGTTTTTAATTATCATCACCGTTCGTGTGTGTGTGTCAACGTACCACTCTTTTCTAATCCCTTTATTTTTATTCTATTCTTAATTTATCATCATAATTATTTTAACCAGAATATTAAACATCCAAATTTCTGAGTAAATCTCTCATTGGGGTGAGTTATAATTCGGGGATGTTAAGTGATTGAGAGTTTTGCTCGATGAGTATTCTTTAAATTAATATTGTGTATGTTAAACTTAATATGTCATGGATTAATGATATGTTTTTTTTAACGAGTGGTTTCCATGGATTATTGGAACCATAAATACACTACTATAAATAAGTTTTGATTGAGATTAGAACCCTAAGTTAAGTTAAGGCTTGGATTAAAGCCTTCACACTTAGGAATTCCAATCAACGTCAACTTATGACATGGGTGTTAATTTAATGCAATACAAAGTAAGGCTCAAGGATATCACATGCTTAACTCCCCAATGATGAACTCACCCCAATTTTTATCAACTTGGTAAATCAAACATCATCCATAAATCATTTCAATTAAGCTCTGCAAACAAACCCCCCTAATCAAAATACAATCAACTAAAAACAAATGACTATCACAAAGTGTCATCGCCGAAGATTCGACCCGAGTGCTGCTATACACATTAGCAGAGCACCGGAACTTTGACCGGTCGATAGGCGACAATCGGCCGTGCATTTCAAATGGCGCCGTTGCTGGGGATGGTGCTTTAAGTAGTCATTAGTTTCTGGTTATTGTAAAAAAAACCCAAAAAAAAAATACAAAAGTTTAAAAAAATTTGAAAAAAACACAAAGAAAAACCCGTCTTCCTCTTAAAAATCATAAACTGAAAAAAATACAAAGAAAAACCCGTCTTGCTCTTTCTTCAAAAATCTCTCTGAATGCCCCGTAGCCTTCCAAAAAATCCCTCAGATTTGTTTGACCCTGAAATTGATAGAACTCTTCGTCGAATTAGGAGGACCATTAGGGATAACCAAATCAACCAAGAACCAATCATTGCCCTACCAATTGAATTAGATATGGCCAATCCTAGGGAACAAACATTGAAAGAACTTGCTGCCCCTGATATGAATTACCAACCTCTTGGTATTCAATATCCAAACATTGAAGCTAACTTCGAACTCAAATCGGGTTTGATTCATCTTCTCCCTCATTTTCACGGGCTAGCCGGTGAGGATCCACATCTCCACCTTAAAGAGTTCCAAGTAGTATGCTCTACCATGAAGCCTCAAGGGGTTTATGAAGAACAAATCAAGCTTAGAGCTTTCCCCTTTTCCCTAGTGGATTCTGCCAAGTCTTGGCTCTACTACCTCCCACCTGGTTCCATAAACTCATGGGTTGACATGAAGAGACTTTTCCTTGAGAAGTTCTTTCCCGCTTCCTGAACAGCTTCTATCCGAAAGGAAATAAGCGGAATCCTTCAATTCCCTAATGAATCACTCCATGAGTATTGGGAGAGGTTCAAAAAGCTTGTGGCAACTTTTCCACACCATCAAATCCCTGACCAACTCCTGATCCAATACTTCTATGAGGGGTTATTGGCTATGAAGCGAACTCTCATTGATGCCGCAAGTGGCGGTGCTCTTGTTGAAAAAACTCCTACAGCTGCACGAGAACTCATAAGCAACATGGCTGCAAACACGCAGCAATTCCATACTCGAGCACATGCTCAAGTGAAACAAGCCCAAGAGAATCAATCCATAGATCCCAACAAGATGACTGAGTGGATGAGTGAACTTACAGGTCTTGTGCGTCAACTAGCGGTGGCTACCAAAGCCCCAACCTCATCTTCTTCACAGTCACTATTCCCTGGACCTATCAAGAATTGTGGAATCTGCAACTCTCCATCTCATCCGACTGACACATGTCCACAAATTCAAGATGATCCATCTGATTCATCTAGTCCAATGGAGCTCAATGCGGTATATGCTCAGCGAAACTTCAACCCTCAACAATCAGGTCAGTTTGTTAGAAACTTCAACCAACCCCACTCTGAGCCATTCTCTTCTACCTTTAACCCACCTCTGAGGTATGGTAATCCCATTTCTCATCCTCCTCAGTTCCCTCATCAAAATCCAAACCAGTTCCAATATGGTCAAAGTGGTGGTAACATCCATCAACCTTATACTTTTGTTCCTAAACCCCAAAGGAACAATCCTCCTCCTGGATTCCACTATCCTAATGAGCCTTCCCAATTACCCACCCAATAAAATCGCTTTACCAAGAACCAAAATCAAGGCCAACCAAATTTGGGACAAGCCTCTTCTTCAAAACAACCATGGTAAAGTGCTGTAGAGGATCTTGCTTCCTTCACCCGTTCTAGCCTCAAAAACATTGAAACTCAAATAGTTCAACTTGCATCCCACCTGAGCCAGCAACAACAATCAAATTCTTCCCAACTCCTAGCTCAACCATTACCCAACCCTAAGGGTAATGTAAGTGCAATTTCACTTAGATTGGGAAAGCAAATTGCTATGCCCCATGCTGATTTCTCTACCTCCCCTTTCAATGTTTATCTAGAAAATGAAAAGAAAAAAAAGCTAGAAAAGGAACTTGAATCCACTCCTTCACCTCCTTCCATTCCTCTAAGGAACCCAATTCCTTTTCCTCAAGCCATCTCCAAGCCTAAGAAGTCCTTTGAACCTGATCCTGAAATGCTTGACATGTTTAGACGTGTTGAAGTGAACATCCCCCTCTTAGATGCCATCAAACAAATCCCTAAGTATGCCAAGTTTCTTAAGGAATTGTGCACCCATAAGAGGCAACTTAGGAACATTGAAAATGTTTCAACCCAACAGTCCATTCCCATGAAGTGAAAAGATCCAGGGACCTTCACGGTTCCATGTAAAATAGGGAGTTCCAACTTTGATGATGCACTCATAGACCTTGGAGCCTCAATAAATGTCATGCCCAAATCCATTTTCTCCAACCTTGGTCTAGGTCCCTTGCACCCAACGGGTGTTGTCATTCAATTAGACAATCAAAGCACTACCTGTCCTGAGGGGATAATTGAGGATGTTCTTGTTCGGGTCAATGATCTTATCTTCCCAACTGATTTCTATGTCCTTGACATAGAAGGTGAGACGACCTCTTCTCGATCTCCCCTAATTCTAGGAAGACTATTCCTCATGACTGCGAGAACCAAGATTGATGTCCATTCAGGCATCTTATCCATGGAATTCGGTGACCAACTGGTCAAGTTCAACATTTTCCAAGCCACGCGATACCCATCTGAGGATCACTCTGCATTCTCAATCCATGCTTTTGAAGACACTTCTAAGATTCAATCGAACCCCAATACACCATGTTCTTCATGTTATAATGATAAAGGATCTTGTGAAATCTGCACCATGATTAACAAAGTCATAAATGGTGAAGTTGATGTGGACCTCTCATTCATAGACTCCATCAATCTAGAGGAACTTGAAAAATCTCTTGAATCCCACATCAACTCTGATCTCTACTGCTCTACCTTGGACAGTGTTGAGGAAAATGATCCAAACCCATCTGGAATCCCTTCTCCTGCTCCTAACTTGTCTAGCTCTCAAATCAAGGCTGAAACTGATCTAAAACCACTTCCTTCACACCTCAAGTATGCATTCCTTTTCCATGATCCCTCCTACCCTGTCATTATCTCTGCTTCACTTTCTGAAACTGAGGAGTCCCAACTTGTTCAAGTGTTAGAGGAAAAAAAATGCCTTAGGTTGGACCCTAGAGGATATTCCAGGAATCAACCCTGCCCTTTGCATGCATCACATCCATCTAGAGGAATCATCCAAACCAATTAGGCAACCTCAAAGAAGACTCAATCCACTCATACTTGAGGTAGTTAGGGAAGAGATTACCAAGCTTCTTCAAGCTGGTATTATCTACCCAATTTCTGATAGTGAATGGGTTAGTCCAATTCAAGTCGTTCCTAATAAGGGCGGGATAACAGTTGTCACAAATGAACATGGAGAAGTGGTCACAACTCGAGTGAAAAACAAATGGCGTGTGTGCATCGATTATCGCAAACTGAATGCTGAAACACGAAAAGATCACTACCCACTTCCTTTCCTTGACCAAATGCTTGAGAGATTGGCCGGAAAGTCACACTATTGCTTTCTTGATGGTTACACTGGCTACTTCCAAATTCCAATCGCACCTCAAGACCAAGAAAAGACCACATTCACTTGCCCCTTTGGAACCTATGCCTATAGGCGAATGCCTTTTGGCCTTTGTAATGCTCCTGCAACATTCCAGCGGTGTATGATGAGTATCTTTTCTGAATTCATTGAGAATTGCATGGAGGTCTTCATGGATGACTTTACCATTTATGGCAAGTCATTTGAATCTTGCTTACATTCACTCTCTTTGGTCCTTCAAAAGTGTGTCAAGTGCAACCTTGTGCTGAATTTTGAAAAATGTCACTTCATGGTTTCAAATGGGATTGTTCTAGGGAACATAATTTCTCAAGAGGGTATTCAAGTTGATCCAGCCAAAATTGAGGTGATCCAATCACTTCCTGAACCCAAATCAGTTCGAGACATTCGGTCCTTTCTTGGTCATGCCGGTTTCTATCGGCGATTCATTCAGAACTTCAGCAAGATTTCCCTCCCACTCACTCGTTTACTTCAAAATGATGTCACATTCAATTTTGACGAGGCTTGCAAGAGAGCCTTCATTGAACTCAAATCTTCTCTCACATCTGCTCCAATAATCCAACCCCCAGATTGGTCCTTACCATTTTAATTGATGTGTGATGCTTTTGATAGGGCCATTGGGGCTGTTCTTGGTCAAAGAAGAGAAAACATTCCTCATGTCATCTTTTATGCCTCAAAAACATTGGATGAAACTCAATCACACTACACTGTGACTGAAAAAGAACTTTTAGCTGTGGTTTTTGCCTTGGATAAATTCCGGCCCTATCTCTTAGGTGCCAAAATCATCATCTTCACGGACCACTCAGCATTAAAGTTCTTACTTAAGAAAAGTGATTCCAAACCAAGGCTAATAAGATGGATTTTAATGCTCCAAGAGTTTGACCTTGTGATAAAAGATAAACCTGGAAAAGAAAACCCTGTGGCTGACCACCTAAGTAGAATTTCTAATTCTTCTCATTCTGAAATAATTGATCCTGAATTTCCAAATGAACACCTCTCATCTCTCACTCCAAAGTTACCATGGTATGCCCCAATTGTCAATTACTTGGTTTCTGGTGTTTTCCCTGAATATTTTTCAAAATAACAAAAAGAAAAGATAAAAAGTGATTCAAAGCATTATTTTTGGGAAGATAATAAACTTTGGAAAACTGGGGCTGACATGGTAATTAGGAGATGTGTTGATGAAACTGAACAATCCTCCATCTTGGAATTCTGCCACTCAATGCCTGGAGGTGGCCACTTTGGACCACAAAGGACTTCTCGAAAGGTCCTAGATTCTGGATTCTTTTGGCCTTCACTCTTCAAGGACTCACACGAGTTCTGTCAATCATGTCCCACTTTCCAAAAGTTTGGCACAATTTCCAAAAGAAACGAAATGCCTCAAAATCCATTAATCTTCTGTGAGCTTTTCGATGTTTGGGGAATCGATTTCATGGGACCTTTTCCCCCTTCCAATGGATTATCCTACATTCTCCTTGCTATTGACTATGTTTCTAGGTGGGTCGAGGCCAAACCCACTAGGAAAGATGATGCTCAAACTGTGAGTGAGTTCCTCAAAACCCATATCTTCCATCGATTCGGAACACCACGTGCTTTGATAAGTGACTTAGGAACTCATTTCTGTAATAGAACCATGGATTCACTTTTGAAAAAGAATGGGGTTGTACATAAAACATCCACTGCATATCACCCTCAAACAAATGGAATGGATGAACTTTCTAACAGAGAAGTGAAAAGAGTGCTTGAAAGAATTGTTAAGCCCACAAGAAAAGACTGGCCCGATAGACTTGGTGAAGCACTTTGGGCCTATCGAACAGCCTATAAGACACCCATTGGGATGTCTCCATTTAGGATAGTCTTTGGTAAAGCCTGTCATTTACCAGTTGAAATCCAACATAAGTCATTTTGGGCTGTCAAAACTTGTAATTTTGATTGTGAAAAATCTGGTGAAGAAAGATTGTTGCAGTTGACTGAATTGGAGGAGCTTCGACTCGATTCATATGAGAACTCCATTCTCTACAAAGAAAAGTCAAAGTCACTCCATGACAAGCACATTCTTCGAAAGGTATTTCATGAAGGTGAAAAGGTAATGCTCTTCAATTCTCGATTTCAACTTCACCCAGGTAAGCTCAATTCTCGTTGGGATGGACCTTTTATTATTACAAATGTTTACCCATTTGGTGCAGTGCAAGTCCAAGACCCTTCTTCAAAAAGAACATTCACGGTTAACGGACATCGGTTAAAGCATCACCATGAGAGGTCTCACAATCCAGGAACCACGTCGACTTCCATCAAAACCCCATCCACTTTAATAGAACCACCACTAGATGGAGACCCGCCAAATCCAAACCAGGGGGCACCTCTTTCCCTTTAACTCTCTCTCTCCTCAATCTCTCTCCCCTCTCTTCTTCTCTCTATTTCTTCTTCTTCCTCTCTCCCTCTCATTTTTTTTACAACATTCTTCCACAACATTTTTTCTATTTTCTCTTTTGTGTGGATGTGTCATTAAAAATAAAAAAATTTAAAAAAATTAATTAAAAAAATGAAAATTAACAAAAAAAAGGGGTGTCATAATTACTAATCATCAAATATTGAAATTCTGTCCAACCATTTTGGGGAGTCAAAAGTCTTGTTTTAAACTCAAATATATTGAATTTTTATCTCAAACTTGGGTAAAAAATTTTGTGTCAATAACAAACATTTTGAATGAACAATTTTTGGTGGAAAATGATTCTCCCCGACCGTGAGGAATAACATTAGACTTCATGCCAAGGTCATCAATGGCCATATTTTTCATTGTGTGTCTTCACCACTGATTGTGAGTCTTGATTTTGTGGACCTTCGAGCTGAATTTCCATCTTTTGTGTGCATTAATATGATAGAGGCATTTTCTAAGCCACATGAGAATCAGAATAGCCAAATAGCCTCCCGTTACCCTTACATTGATCCTACTTTTGAAAGACCCTTTGAGCCTATGAAAACCTTTCTTTTGATAGCCACATTACAAGCCTAATACCTTGTCCCACCCAACATCTTCATGGATTTTCATTGTACAATTTATTGAAATTTAAGTGTGGGGGGAATGGACTTCATTTTTGGGCGTACTTTCATTGATTTCCAATGTGTCATCATATGCTTGAGGGAAAGCATCCATTCAAGTTTGGGGGAGAGGTTGTAATTCTGTGAGCTTTGGGGTGTATATGTGTAATTTTCATTTGTACAAAAGTCATTGAAAAGTGTTCAAAAAAAAATGAAAAAAATTATATTAAAAAAATGAATGAAAAAAAGGAATGGGTTGTGTCTTGGGTGGGTCAAAAATCATTCATCATCAACCTTTGATCGTATTATAAATACTAAAATTAGTTCCATGAGAAGATCAAACATGGGTTGGGAGATGACTGTGAGACTTGTTTTAAGCACAACTTTTGAAAAAAAAGAGCAAAAAGAGAAAAAAAAGAACACTTGAATCATCTTGTATTGTGTCATTATTGGAAGTCTTCCATGTTGTACATATTCCATCATCTCACCCTATTCCATTTTCTATCTCCCTCACTTTTCATTCATCACACATTCATGCCCTTGTAAATATGTGTTTCTATTTCCTTTCAAATCAAATTTCAAAAAATGTGCATTGATTTTTCCATGTTGGTGTTTTTAACCCCTCTTTTCCTTTGGACATTATATACCTACCGTCCCATAGCCACTGAAAAACCCCTTAAAAGACATCTTGATTCTTGTACACATTAGATTTGGGAATGGAAGCTGAGAGCTCTTACAAACTCTTGATTTTCACTTTTTGTTGGTGAATGAGTGAACCTCCTAAAATACATTTTTATCATCTTGAGAGGAGTAAGTTTTGAGTGACTACATTTTCCAATTCAAACCTTGAACATGAAAAAATGAATTGTTTCTGATGAATTATTGTGAACCAAATTTGTGATGGAATTCAATATGGATGAGTGAAATATTCTAAACCTCCCCTGATTGGAGAAAACAAAATTTTAATATTTGTAGGTGAGTGAAAATGATTTTGTCATGTTTTTATATTTGTTGCACATGAGGACACACACAAATCTAAGTGTAGGGGAGTTGATGTTATTAATATTTTCATGACTTATTATATTCCCCCTTTACTTATTTTATATAAAATGTGCATAATTTGTGTGAAATATTAATGTTTTAATATTAAGTATAATATTTGAGCATTTTTAAAAGTAGTCCAATTGAATCAGTTTAATGTTTTACTTATAACTATCACTATACTGATCCAAATTGTGTGGTTCTTATTTTTTAGGATTCTCCTTTCAATATACAACATTTCATTATAAGGAACCATGATCCAATTCTGCCATTTGAAGGGTCATATGGTCCTCACAAACAAGACCAAAGAATCTGTGAACAAACTGGACCAGCCTTGAAGATTGATTTACTGGGCTCAATACAGAAGTCCAAAAACGTTAACTCTCCACCATAATTCGGGGGACACTACATGTCATCTTGGATAAAAATTTCAAGGCCCAAATCCAAGTACAAGGGGCCTAAATAAATCTTTGAAATCCAGCCCACCATTCTGGACGATAATTAAAATCAGTATAGTATTCATGACATATCTCCTGATGTAAGAATCCAAGAGAGCTGAGATTTTTCAGTGTCAAAGAGGAGATATAGGCGGCCGACTTTGTTGAATAAGTCATTCGGATTTGAAGGCATCTTCCTGTTCAAAAATCCATTTACATTTTGGACATTGAAAAATCATGGATAGAAATGGATAGTTTAACTTTGTTTAATAGAACCACCATAACTTTGGATCCACTTGTCCAAATTCCTCCATATTTTTACAGTAGTCGGAAAACTTTATTATCTACAACTTTGAAGAAGGAGATATTTGGATATTCTGCTTCCTGAATTGCCAAATTGGCTATGAAAGTGGAGGGACAGATTGGGAATGCAAACAGTCCACTCCTTGGGCTATAAATACTCTCCCCTTCTCTCCTTGAGAGGGGTTGGCATTTCAGAAGAGAGGATATCATATTGGCACGACCAAAGCCTTGAAAAAGGCTTGGGAGGACCTGCCATACTCAAGTTTTCACTTGAGAGACCTTTCCTCCTCTCTTTGTTTTCACTTACTTTTGTGTTCTTCATTTTTGTAATCTTGTAATTCTCTTTCTTTGTAATTATGTTTTAATGCAAGTTACTTCTTCAATATCTCTTATTCTAATCCATCTTCTGTAGTTTAATATTTATGTTCCTAAAATAGTTTAAATTCAGTTGAATCTCCTTCTCTTCTTTTGCTTCCTCATTCAATCGAAAATCCGTTTTTAATTATCATCACCGTTCGTGTGTGTGTGTCAAAGTACCACTCTTTTCTAATCCCTTTCTTTTTATTCTATTCTTAATTTATCATCATAATTATTTTAACCAGAATATTAAACATACAAATGTCTGATTAAATCTCTCATTGGGGTGAGTTATAATTCGGGTATGTTAAGTGATTGAGAGTTTTGCTCGATGAGTATTCTTTAAATTAATATTGTGTATGTTAAACTTAATATGTCATGGATTAATGATATGTTTTGTTTAACGAGTGGTTTCCATGGATTATTGGAACCATAAATACACTACCATAAATAAGTTTTGATTGAGATTAGAACCCTAATTTAAGTTAAGGCTTGGATTAAATCCTTCACACTTAGGAATTCCAATCAACGTCAACTTATGACATGTGTGTTAATTTAATGCAATACAAAGTAAGGCTCAAGGATATCACATGCTTAACTGCCCAATGATGAACTCACCCCAATATTTATCAACTTGGTAAATCAAACATCATCCATAAATCATTTCAATTAAGCTCTGCAAACAAACCCCCCTAATCAAAATACAATCAACTAAAAACAAACGACTATCACAAAGTGTCATCGCCGAGGATTCGACCCGAGTGCTGCTATACACATTAGCAGAGCACCGGAACTTTGACCGGTCGATAGGCGACAATCGGCCGTGCGTTTCACTGTCTAGGGGGGGGGGGGGGTTCAGGGGGTCTGTAGGGTAGGGGCAGGGTGCAGGTGGGGTGTCTAGGGGGGCTGTCCAGGGGGGTGTCCAAGGGCTGTCCGGGGGGATGATTTGAAGAGATAAACCCACAAGAAATGGGACATAACCTCAT
Organism: Viscum album; assembly: GCA_963277665.1. NCBI lineage: Eukaryota > Viridiplantae > Streptophyta > Magnoliopsida > Santalales > Viscaceae > Viscum > Viscum album. The sequence goes on from OY728131.1 coordinate 125,376,566, forward strand.
AGCAATAATTTTGCCAATGATTTTTGGAAAGGTATTCCCAATAGCAATAGGTCTGAAATCCTTTACATCCACAACATTTTCCTTCTTTGGGATCAGGGAAATAAAATTGGAGTTGATTCCATAGGGCATTAAGGCATGGTTAAAGAACTCCCTCATAGCGTTAAGAATCTCATAACAAACTATGTCCCAATAGAACATAAAGAATTAATTTGTGAACCCATCAGGACCAGCCACACTCTCAAGATTTTGAGAAAAAGGACACTCTTAACCTCCTTCTCATCAAGGGATGCAACAAGGGATATTGTTGGATTGGTGTAGCTCGATCCGGTTGGGTATGATGTCATATCAAATATCCTTACCTATAGTTTGATATTTGGATGGTGGAATATCTAGAACATATGAGATTTTTGGGCCTTGATTGCAGCAAAAAATTGGGCAAATCATAGCAACTCTATGAAAAAATAAGATTACACAGACATTTCTAAGGCTCTTATGCATCACCATAAACACATGGTAATAGTCCAACTTCATTATGTTAGTAATTTATTTTTCATAGAAAACCTCCATGAATGTTTTCTATGAATGATCATCCTGTCTTCCATCTTGATTAATGGTATTCCACCATCAAATGGTTTATTTAAGGAGAATGGAGGTCTCTAGCATCAGTCTCTCATCCACATATGTCTTCTATCTTGATTAATGGTATTCCACCATCAAATGGTTTATTTATGGAAAATGGAGGTATCTAGCATCACTCTCTCATCCACAGATGTCTGGACCCAAGCAAAAATTCACTTTTTGTTGTCTATCCAATCATTTTCATCCTACATGCCTGTAATACATAGAAAGGGTGGTGGATGTGGGAGATAGAACACCTGATTATGTATGGTCATGGAATTTAGAATGCTTCCACCTTAAACGAGAACAATCTAATAAAATCCTTAGTAAACTAGCTCTGAAACATGAGTCACCAGAGACTGTACAGGGTGGGGGGGCAGGGGTGGGGTGTGCAGGGGGGGGGGGGGCAGGGGGTGTGTGCAAGGGGGAAGGGGTGGGGTGTGCAAGGGGGCAGGGGGTGTGTGTATGATACCAACTGATTCTAATTCCCATGACTCATTTAGGGGATGTTCAGATGTCCTCAAGTTGAAACCAAATGATGCCAATTGATATCTTAATTCTTTTTGGAATTACAACCTGATATATTGCACTCATCTCAATACACATGTTGAAAACATTCAAGTACATGTATCAGGTTTTAGAAATCATCCTTGAGATCTAAAATTTCCTTGACTTCTTGTCATTGATTAATTCAATTTATCCCCATTAATATCAAACTTTATTCTATCATTAACAGGTATGAGAGAAATGAATACCTCATCAATGATTTTTTCAAGAACTTTCTAGAAATTCTAGATTTGCATGGAATAAATAAGTCTGGTAGCTTCTCAAGGGTCTTCTCCACTCATATCCCCATCGAGGAGACACAATATCTTCACTACATCAAGGAAGATCTTTCCTTCTGATGTTCTTTGGAATACCATTTGATAAATCATACCAAGATGGTGACTTTTTTTCAGATATGGAATAGTTATTCCAGCTTACTTCCCTTCATTTTCTCTCCTCTTGAGAACTAGTTTCACCTTCAATTCCCTTCATTGTATGGCACACTAATAATAGAAAAATAATAAATAATTAGGGATTAAGGTGGATGTCCTTAATCATAAATGTGAGTTGTTGGGTTGAGAAAATTTTCTCAACCAGTTTGTCCTTTCTAATTTAGCTCCAAGTCTGGATGGACTCTTCATGCATGCACTTCTGGATTTTGAAGCAGCCTTGGGCAGCATGGATTTATTTCTTCCCTCCTCGTGTGAGATTTTATTTTTAACATGATGATAGTGCATGGGATAATCCAGGACCATGGAAGGTTTATTTCTGTCTTGGGAAGAGGGCAGCAGTCGAGGTGGACCCTCCAACACAGCTGGCAGTGAGCCCTCTCTTAGCCTCTTTAATTCAATAATTTTTTAAATTACATTTAGCTGCCTTCTTGATTTTTCTTGTTTATATTAAATTTCAATTCTTGATCAAGTGTTAGTTAAAATAATGATTTTGTTTGATAAAAAGTCATGGTTTTGTAATAAAACCCCTCCAACGGAGGTGCGTTGTCTGCAAAAACTCACAGTGGTAGTTTATGCTTATATAGATTGTTTGACATTATTGAATTTATGTTTTCCATTTCAATCCTTACCCATTATTCTATCATTAGAGACACAATGAGCATCTCCAAAGATTTTTTTGACTCATAGGGGGGTGTGCAAGGTGGGGTGGGGGTGTGGGGGTGCAGGGAGGGGGGTGGGGTTGTGGGATACTGCATGAGTTGGGGGGGGGGGTGCAAGGGCTGTCTAGGGGGTGTAAGGGGCTGTCCAAGGGGGGTTGTCCAGGGGGGTGTAAGGGCTGTCTAGGGGGGGTGAAAGGGGGATTTCTAGGGAGGGTGTACAAGGTGGGGTGGGGGGAACTACAAGAGTGGCGGGGGGGGGGGGGGGGGTGCAAGGGGGCTGTCCAAGGGGGCATGGGGGTGCATGGGGGATATCCAGGGGGGGGGGGTGAAAGGGCTGTCTAGGGGGGTGCAAGGGGATGTCCAAGGGGGGATGTCCAGGGGGGGTGTAAGGGCTATCCAGGGGGGTGCAAGGGGGCTGTCCAGGGAGGGTGTGAAAGGTGGGGTGGGGGGTGTGATGGGGGGTCTGCACGAGTGGGGGGAAGGGGGTTGTCTAGGGGGGGTTTGCCCGAGGGGGGGGGGGGGCAGGGAGGGGGTGAGGTGGTGGGCTACTATAGGAGTGGGGGGGAGGGGGCTATCTAAGGGGGTGCAAGGGGACTGTCTAGGGGGGCATGGGGGTGCATGGGGGGTGTCTAGGGGGGTGCGAGGGGGCTATTCAGGGGGGCATGGGGGCTATCGAGGGGGTGAAAGGGGGCTGTCCATGGGGGGCATGGGGGCTGTCCAGGGGGAATGGGGGTGCAGGGGGCTGTCCAGGGGGGTGAAAGGGCTGTCTAGCGGGGTGCAAGGGGGATGTCTGGGGGGGGGGGGAGGTGCAAGGGAGCTATCCAGGGGGGCATGGGGGTGTAGGGGGGGCTATCTAGGGGGGGTAAAAGGGCTATCCAGGGGGTGTAAGGGCTATCCAGGGGGGGCATCGGGGTGCAGGGGTGCTGTTCGGGGGGGGGGGGGTGTGGGTTTTTTTATGAAATGTAAATCCCTAGAGCCATAGTTTTAAACCGTGGCTGTAGGCATAAATCCATGGTTTTAAACAGTGGCTAAAGCTATATAGCCACGGTTTTGAACCGTGGCTATAGGCTTTGTGCGGATTAATGTTCTTCCATAGTTTCAAACTGTGGCTAAAACCCTATATCCATGGTTTGAAACCGTGTCTATAGGTCTTGCCCTATAGCCACGCCATTACTAGCCACAGTTCGTTGAACCATGGCTATAACCTATAGTCACGGTTTGAAACTGTGGCTATAGTATAAATTTCCAATAGTGATTATCACCACTCATTTTACACTCCTATAACACCTTAATAAAATGGGGTTGTCAAAAGATGAAATAAAACCCTATAAGAAATGTACAAGTCTCTATTGAATGAGTTTGAGACACCTAAATAATTTTGATTTGAGGTATTCAATACTAATTTCTTTACCCTTAACTATGTTATCATAAGACACATCTTTAGTAAAACCTCTTATGAAATTTGGAAATAAAAAGTTACTAAAGTTGGCTTCTTTAAAGTTTTCAATTATAAATGATTTATCCTTAATAACAAGGATAATATAAGAAATTTTGACCCCAAATCCAATGAAGGTGTCTTTCTTGGGTACTCAAACTCAAGTAAATTCTATCGTGTATTCAATAAGAGGACTGATACCTTATACGAGTCAATTCACATCAAATTTGATGAGAATATTCCTGAACTACATCCAAAAATTAATGATGATGTTAACCAACCTAGTCCATACTTACTTAAACCTCAATATTATAAATAAATTAAATATTTTCAATAACATTCTTCCACTCCTTTACATAAGTAATGAGTTAAATCCAAAGAACATCATTTTTGTAATGTTATCAGTAAATTTAAATCTAGAACTTGTACTAAAAGTTTGGTCTTAAATGAGGTTTAACATTAAGATTTTTCTCTCTCAAATTGAACCTTATTCCCTTAATGATGCTATTAATGATGATAATTGGATACTTTCTATGTAAGAGGATTTGAAATAATTTCAAAGGAACAATGTTTTGACTCTCTTAGAATGTCCTGATAATCATCATATTGTTGGAACTAAGTGGGTTTTTCAAAACAAACTTGATGAATAAGGAAATATCATCCATAACAAGGCTTGATTTTTTTGATAAAGGATATAATCAAGAATAAAGCATTAATTATTGTGAAACATTTTCACATGTTACATGACTATAATATATAAGAATATTATTGACATTCACCACTCATTTTAATTTTAAACCTTTTAAAATGGATGTAAAAATTTCTTTTCAAAATAGTTTTATTTTTAAAAATGTTTTTGTGGATCAACCAATTTATTTTGAAAATACTAAATTTCCAAATTCTGTTATCAAATTAACCAAATATCTTTATGGTTTAAAACTATACTCTTGGGATTTGTACGAAATATTAACTAAATTCCTTTTTCAAATTATTTTAAAATTAGAAAAGATGATTCCACACATTTTCTCAATTTTTTTATTCAAATTATTTATTAATTTCTTAAATTTACATCGATGAAGTTATTTTTTGATCAACTAAATATCACTTTATAATGAATTTTACAATTTAATGAATAAAGATTTTGAGATTAGTTTTATTGGAGAACTTAAATTCTTCCTTGGTTTTAAAATTTCTCAAAAATTCTAATTGAACTTTTCTAAACCAAATAAAATACAGTAATTAAACTTTAAATAAGTTTATAATGGATCATGCTAATGAAATTAGAACACCAATTATTATAACTTACAAGATAACATTGGATGAATCTATAAATTCAATCGAAACAAATATTTATAGAATTCTGATTAAAACTCTAATTTACTTTAATGTGATCTAGCTGAACATCATATTCAGTGTATGAATTTGTGTTCATTTTTAATTAAATCCAAAGTAACCTCATTTAAAATATCTCAAAATATTTTTTATATATTTTAAAGGAACTAAAAACCTTGTATTATTTTATCCCAAGGAAAATTATTTTGAAATTACTTGTTTTTATGAAGATAATTTTATAGGATAACAACTAGATAATAAAAGTACTGGTGGAAATTTACATTTACTAAGAAAATACCTTTTCTCATGGAGTAGTAAGAAGAAAATTTATTTTTTCTATTTATACAACCAAAGTGAAATACACAGCCACTGGGAGTTGTTGTTCCCTAGTTAATGGATGAAACATACTATCTTAGACTTTGGGATTACATATGATCATGTCCCTATAAATTGTGACAACACTAGTAAAATTAGTATATCTAAAAACCCTATCTTGAACTAATCACATTGATTTAAGACACCAATTTCTTTGAGATCACTTTCAAAAAGGTAATATTATTCTTGAATTTATTTGCAACATTCCAATATATTCACTAAACCCATTACTCTTAATAATTTTGTCTTTATTAAAGGTGATTTTAGTATGATTATCTTGTGATACTTATATCTTAAATTTGTAAAGCTTGAGAATTTTTCATATTTATTTTCAAATTAAAATATTTTCTTTCTTATAAAAAATATTTTTAAACTTTTCATAATTTTGGTAAATTTAAGTGAGTGTAATAATCCAAGAAATACATTCTTATCTATATAAAAACAAGTTTGTGTGGTTCTTCCACATATTCACCTATAGGTTATTATATCAAAATGGTATGGTTGGATTTTTAATCTGATCTTCACCCTGGGAATGAAAAATGATGCTTTACTACAAACCTAGTTTAACACTATTGGGGAATTTAATATGGTTTATTAACACAATAATTTCTAAACCTTAAATTTATAATGAATTTTTTTATATGTTTTATTTTTTTATATAGTTTTATTTATTGTATCATCATATGTTTAATAATTTATTTTATTGGGAGCTAATATTGTTGATTTTGAAATGATCTTAGAAGTTACACCCTTTCTTTTTCAAAAAATTGGGTTTTAAAACATTATCTAACTCCTGATATTTTTCAAAAACTTTTTACAAGTTTTATTTATATCTTGAGATATATTTTCAAATTATTTTTTTGTTATCTCCTATCATAATCTTTATTGAAAATCACTCTTTCTAAATTTTTAGTTTTCTAAAATTTTTAAAACCTTAATTTTGACTCTCAAAATATTATTAAAAATGATGACATAGTTTTTAAATATCATTTAATTTATTTATTCTAACCCTATCTATAACTCCGTTTTGATAATATCAAAGGGGGAATTTTTTCTATTATTTTTCAAAGGTGGAGAAATCTTGTTAATTATAAATATATTTGGTAATTTTTATTCTTATTATTATTATAGGTATGAATTAGAATAATTATTACATGGGAGAAATGTATTTTTATATAATTTTTGTTGTTTTAATTTCTTGGGGAGAAATCTTAATTATAAATCTTATTATATTTTTATATTATTATTTTATTTTCCTATTATTCAAGTGGTTGTGATCATTAAAAGGGAGAGATTGTTATGCTTCTTAGCTTCTTAGGCTTTAATGATAAAAACACTCTTAATTATTTCAGTTAATTGATTGGTAGTTAGTCTTAAAGAAGTCTTTTTAGACTTTTTGAACTCATGGAGTGAAGTTCTATGACCAATATAAGGTATTTGAAATTCATATCATCATCACAACACAACAATCTACACCACACCACAGAAATATCTGAAATAGGAATTATGATATAGTGAAAAAATACCATGTTGTATCACAACTTAGTCCAACTTACCCTTTGATGATTACATAAAAAATTATGGAATACATGCTGTAGTCAAATTTTAGATCCTATAAACCCGGTAAATTATGCACCACAAGGTAAATTTCTATTCCATAGAACTCTTTATGCAGGATTCCTCCACATCGTAGCTTAAGGGATATGTCATAGATACCTAGAAATTAATAAAACCTCCAAAGTTATCCTACAGGACTCCACACCATAGTTCTAATACCTAAGCCAAAAATACCATATCTATGGCATATAGAAGTATACCATTAAAAAATATTATGAAATCCAAAATCTTATGAGAAGCATTAAATGTTGGTCAAAGAGTCACATCTTGGATATTTAAAGCCATGAACCGACCCATTAATTACTCAACACTCATGAAGGATATAAATAGAGACCCTAGGAGGTATGGAAACAATGAATCTTACCTTTTCATCCAATCAAAAATGAAAATGTGATATGATATTCAAAGTGATCTCAATTTCAAAGTGTTCTCTTTTTCCCTCAAAGAGTGTGATCTTATTGTAAATATTTTATCAACTATCCACCATCTTTCTCATTATCTCATAGTAATTATTCTTATTATTTTGATAAAATCAAGACTATTATTAAACGTGTTTACTTCTAGAAATCCTCTATCCTTATATATTTCTTATTTATCAGTACTCACAACCTTTAAAGTGAGGGGCTCATGTTTTATTTCCATAGCTGCTAAAAGGCAAGGGACTATTTCTCATTTAGGTTTATAGCTATACCCATTAAAAATATAGGGTTGATTTTATTTTAGTTTATTACTATAAACTAAAAATAAAGGGAGTTTTGGTATATTAGACACCATTAAATACAATGTAATAATACATTAAATCCTTAATCAATTGATGTTCTAAACTATGGTTTTTTCTCGATCTATTTCTGAACTTCCTTACCAAATTACGTGACTTATTTAATTTGCACATTATTTATTTATTTATTACCTTCATTATTTTATTTAATTGATCATAATATAATTAATAGTTTATTTTATGAATCATATTTTCTTATATTATTTTACTTATATAAACTTATATAGTTATATCATTGTGCTTTCAGCTTTGTTTTAATTATTTACTTTGTTTTTAAAGAGAAATTCACCCCCACTCTTTCCATTTTACCCTACTAAAATATACATTTTTGGTATTGTAAAAGACTTTATATAATGAAACCATGTATTTAAGGGTGTATTTATCTTTGTAGGATTCAATTTGACTATATGTGGAGACAAAAAAGACTTACAGATAAAAATTTATGGTGATCTAAAGTTGGAAAATTTTCATGAAGAAATCCGAGATCACACTTAGGTTACTTGTCAGGTTCCTTCACCTATCCCTTTCTCCCAGATTCTCCATTCACCTAGGTGAATGTTCCTAGGACTGAGATCCTTATTCCATGCATCTATTCCCCCTATATTTATAAATACAACCTATCAACTCCCATTTACACAGGCATGAGATATACATCCAAAAGAGAGAGAAGGTAGGAGATCCCTTATCCCTATCTATTTTGGAGCCCCAAAATTAGGGCTACATGCACCCTAGTCATCCTAGGGAGTGTATACTAGGTTTTTACATGCTCTATTAACCCTTATATTTCCCCTTAATAGGACATGGATTCTCCTAGGGCCCCCAACTAAGGAAAACCTTCATCCAGTCCCCCCTTAAGTAGGGAAAAATACCTGGTCACAAATACTATTTTTGAGTAAATCCACACCCAACCCTCTAAGGCCCTAACTAGGATGAAATAACTGGGATCCTAGGATAATTTTGAGTAGAGTCATTCCCAACCATATAATCTCCCAAACTTAGGCACACTATATTTGAGTGCCCAAACCTGGGCACACAAGACCTTAACACCCAGTGATATGGGTGCTAGAGTCCCTTACTTTGGAGACCCTTCATCTAGGCCTACCCATTTGGGAGCACCTTAACCCTAACCTTTACTAGGGTAAATCCTATTTGGGTAGTCATCACTAGGTATAAGCCTCATAAAATCCCTCACTAGGGTGGAACCTCCTTGGTGATCACTCACCAAGGTTAAGCCTCCTCACCTATCCCTTAAAAGGGAGAAATTATTTTCCCAAGTATCACACCTAAGCACCCTCTCTTGGATGAACTCATTTTCCCATGTCTCACACCTAGGAACCCTCACTAGGGTGAACTAATTTTCTAAGGCCCCTATACTAAGGATAAAATTTGACAAGGACTCTCATATTGGGGTTTTGATTCACCCTAGTCCCTACTTGGGTGGCCACTTTTCATTATATACATAACAAGGGAACCACTTGCCCAGGTCTTCTACTTAGGTTACAATTTATCCAACCCCCTACCTGGGTGACCAACCTTCCCATAACAGCTTGAGTTGAGATATTTCTATTGGTTTATTGGTATACATATTTAGTTTAGATTCTTCTCTTGGTTCATAAAATAACTTGAGTTGAAATAATTCTCTTGGATTCCTCATATTTGGGCCTCATATTAGGTGTAATCCCTAACTATTCCACTATTTATTCCTTGTCTAGTTATAAAAAAATAGGGGGTGGAAAACCAACCATATATTCCTTTTTTTGGTTACCAAATGAGAGGTTGAATAATAAAGGCAAGTTCAACACATAAGCCCCCCCACTCCACTCCAAAGCCATTTTTTTCATTTTCTAAAAAGCCATTTTAAGTGTTACCGGTAACTGTACAGAAAAAAGTGGTACCCAACATTCCACACACATTTCAAATTTCAAAATTCAAAATTTCCCAAAATTTAAATTTTGAGCGCAAACTTGACAAAACACATGCCACACGTCCACCTCGCGTCGCACAACCACATCAAGCCGTGAACCCTTCTCACATCTCCAATCAGAGCAGGTCACCAGTGAGAACAGAATTGAAATTGTCGCCAACCCGTCATCATCACATAAAAAACTCACCCCAATCATCATCTTCATTACTGGAAACTGGAACCACCATCGTCTTTGAGGAAGACGCACCCCAAACCAAGGAAGAAAGCCCCACCACCGCCCTCTAGAATGGCGCCGACCGCTCAAACAACACCTCCCAAAGCCTCATTCTGAACCATCTCACCATACCGACTCAGATGGTAGGATAGAACACTAAATCCAGAGCAGAGTTGAGTGGACACAACACTACATCTCGAGCATCACCATCTTGAACACCACCATAACGAAGAAACCCATCACAGAATCCACAACCAAAAATCGCCAACAGATCTAGACAAACAGCCACCAATGTCACCGAACAAACATCCCAATGGAACACTGAAACCCATCAACAAAACCATCCAACTCCACTGACTCATCTTCATGCTACAAATGACCAAACCAAAAAGCAAAACCACGGACGAGAACAGATACCACCAACAGGAAAGGAGAAACAGAACCGGGGATGAAACCCTGATGAAAGCCGGGAAGAACCCTAAAAAGAAAAAATCACGACCACCTAACCGTATGGACCAAAACCCCTATGTAACCATCTCTCTAAATCCGACCTAGAGAGGAGCTTTGGAACCCTGGGTCAGAGCTAGTTGGGCGGCCGATATTGAAAGGGAGCGAACAAAATGATCGACTCCAGTAGTAGCATCAGAAACTCACTGTCCACTGCACCGCAAATCCCAAATCCTCGATGTAAACACCACCCCAACTCTGATCAGGAGAGGCACAGAGAAAATTGAGGCCATATTGGGGTACGGAGACAGAGGGCATCCACATCACGTACCTTTGTCAGTAGAGGAAAGTCCATGGAGAAAGCCCACAACGGTGATCACCAGAGGAGAGGACGAGGATGAGGATGAATGAGAGAAGCTAAGAGCCAAGGACAAGGCCAAGAACGATGGGAAGAATCAGAGAAATAGCTCGGAAACCCTAGAGGGGAAGAGAATAGGAGCGTAGGGAGCGCTCTCTGCAGAGAGCTCGGAGAGCGCTCGATGAGAGATCCACATAAGCCTCACCCAATTCTCTATTGTCTCCCCTTTCACAACACATATTTTCTTACCACATGATGTTAAACTACATGTTATAGTCCTGATATATGACCTTAAAACTATTAATCTCTAATTTTGATGGATTTGATTCTTGTTAACAAGGATGTGCAAGACAACTCCTTCAGGTTCAATCGTAACTTACTCAAACATACATTTTCTCTTATGTGATAAGCACAAGATGACCCAATTTTACCATATATACCTTGATCCAACATACTCCTCTTGGTTTTCCCATATACACCTCAAGTCATGATACTCCTCTTAGTTTACTCATATATAACTTGAGTCAAGACACTCCTCTTAGTTTCCTCATATTCACCTTGAGTTGAGATACACCTCTTGGGTTTCATGTATACTTTGAGTTTAGATACCTCTCTTAGTCTCCAATATATATGGGAATACTATGTGGTGTAATCCCCAACCATACCTTATATTTTATAATTACTAATAAATAGGATAAACTAGAAAGGACCACTCATGCATAAGTCTCACCCCAACCATTTTTGGGCACTATTTATCCCGTAGTCCATTCTGTACGACTTTGAACTGCTCGAAAATGGCCATAGTTATATGACCCTAAAAGGCACCATGATGGTACTTATCACATGAACTTAAATGTAATGGTGTTTACTGTTAAGTAGCACTAAACTACATGGTTTTTTATTCCCTTTATAGGGATATGTTGGAAACTCTTCTCATGAGCTCGATCCAAACTCCACAACACCTACCACCCCCTTGTATGGCGATAAATTCCAGAGTTCCCATCTATGTGGATTTAAACCACAATGTCACTAATTGGTAAGATAAATATAGAGAACCTATGATACACATATATTCTCACATTTTCACATAATTTTTATCAAATCATTATCACAAGGGTAACCAATCCTATACTAGGATTTGGGAAGGATTCATGAATATGTTATAAATATATAAAAGAGTCCTAGAATTGGAAATAACCCCCTTAAAAATGTTCTACTGAGCCCAAACTCCCATATTATCAACCAATGTGGATTATGAATCATTTTTGTAAAGAAACCCCAAGAAAAACCTACCTTTGGAAAGTAGGTTTGTAATTTTGTTCCCATAAAACCATCAAGAATGTGGTAGCATGTCAAAGTTTCAATAAAAAATAGCATGTTTGATCAATTTTGAATATGTGATGCATGTTTTGAACCTATTTAATACTTAAAATAGACAAATACACTTTAGACAATTCTAAAAAAATCATATTTTAGAATGGTGTATAGTTTATTCTTATAGGTCATAAATGAATATAAGATCATTTTCTTAGAGTCTCATGATAATTCAAGATCATTTTCTCGATTTTAAGTATGTGAAACAAGTTTTAAACTAAAATATAATTTTTATATTAAAAATAAACACTTTTAGTCATATTTTTCACACTAAAATCCAAAATGACATGAAATTTATTACTACATGTGACGAATGAATCAAGGATCATTTTAATAGAGTTTCACTATAAGACCTAAGATTCAACTAAGGTAATGCAACTGTTATTTATTCAAGTGTCCAATAAAATGAATAAAATATTATAATAGTAATATAATTATTAATTAATAAAAATTCATATTAATCAATAATATTAATTATACACATATGTATTAGAATAAAAATTATACTTAATAGAAGATGAGTTTCCAAATTTTAGGCACCAAATGACAATTTTGAAATAAACAAGTGTTTTTATTTAATAATTAAATTTAACATAGATAGATAATTATTTCACAAAAAAGGATTAAAATTTTGAATCATTATATATAAATTATTTTAGGGTGTATTTTTTGGATTTTTCTGAAGATGTTTATTTTTTGGTGAATAGTGAAAATTATAGATTTTAGGAATATTGTAAATTTTATGACATCATTATGATGTAAGCATGAATAAAAATTTTAAAAACATTTTTTTCAACTAAAAATTTATTTAAGGTGTAAAATTATGAATTTAAAAATATTAATTTGAATTTAGAAACTTATATTTTACATTTTGGAACCTCAATTACATTTTATTCTAATAAAAACTATTTTTGGTTTTTTGCATTTAATGGAGTGGTTGGAGGGTTCCAAATGGTTTTTATTTGATTTAAATGTAAAATAACCATCCTTTGTTTAATAATAAACCAAAAAATTTTGTGGTAATCAATCTTATTTAAAATTAGTTGTAATAAATAAAAATAATAAATATTTTAACCCAAAATACCCCCTCAAATATAAATACTCCCCCATTCTCCAATTCCTCTCCACTCCAAATCCATTGGGAATAAATTACCTCTAATTTTCACCATTAAGAGTATATAAAAGGAATTTTAAGGTTCTATGGTGTTTTTATCCGGCTTTAAGTATGCACTTTTCAAGGTAAGGGTTTCTAACCTCTTCTCTACCTTTATTTTTGAAATCCTTCCAATTCCATTTCCTTTTTAATGTGAAATGTTACTATGATTCATTGTTATAAATTAATTATTATATTTTCAATGAGATATCACTATTCCTTATAATTATAATACCTTCATAAACTTTTATAATGATAAAAAATTTCTATATTCATAAAACATCCTAAAATTTTGGTAGAGTGTGTGGTTTCCTAGCAATGAAATCCCAGTTTGGATACAAACAAGCAGATACAAGCTTTGGATTAGATGAAAATAGGGGTAATAAACCTAAAAAAGGTTGGTTGGGTATCATATCTATATTCACTCAGTGCACAAATAATAGTCCTAATTTCACACTTAGTTTGACACTCCTGAGGGATACGCTTTGACTCACAAGCTCTTTATGAACCATAAGGAAGGATTATTTCCTATTAATATCCCTTCACCATGAAATTAATCTTCACTAAAATGTTATTATCATTAATATGATAAGTTTACTTTACATTACATTTTAAATGACATATTATTTCTAAGATGATTGTGTTATATTCAACTAGGTATCCATATTATTCCATTGAATGAAAAAATATTGATATTCTCCATATAAATTATTCCTATATGGAAAACTATTAATTATTTTTCTATGATTATGCATGGGTTTATTTAGGAAACATTATGATATGTATTTTTTATACATTTTCTATATATGATGGAAGCATTGGAATTATTATGTGATGAGTTGGATCTAGAATTATATATCACCTCAATGCATTTATGGGTCTCATGAGACAAGATAGTTAGGTATTTGGTATAATCCTTACCTGTTTATATAGTATGTCTTGGCATAAGGCCTTGATGGTATGTTTATGATGTTCAAAATTATGAATTACATCACCATGAGATAAATTATTCTTATCCATTCATTTATTTACTATCATTAAATCAATGGATATATTATTTCTTATTTATTCCTGATGTATTATTAATCCCATGCTTAGGCATGATAGCTTCCGATATATGCTACCCCTTAATGAGCATCTAAATTCACCCCTGTATATTATTTTACATTCCTCTAGGAAACCAAGATGATTATTATATATAAAATATGTATTTTCAAGTAGAAAAAATAAGGTTTCATTATTTTAATTTAATGTATCTTTAGTTTTTAATTTAATATAATGTTCATCTATTTATCTAGTTTTTAGAGACTATTAAACTTTTGGATCTTATGATATATATATTTTGTACCAATTTAATAAAATAACTAACAAATTTAGGTTACTAGATTTAGGGTGTTAAATTCACAATAATCAGAGTGATTTTTCTCAATTTTGAGTATGTGATGTGTGTTTTGAACTTATTTAACACTTAAAATTTAAAAAGTGATTTAGGTTATTCTGAATACAAGATGCATCAAAAATGAAATGTGTTTAATTCCTATATAGTAAAAATGAAACAATGATTATTTTCATAGAGTTTTTTGACAATTAAAGTGAGTTTTTTTTATTTTTGAGTATGTGACACTTTCTATGAAACAAAATACCATTTTTTATATTAAAAACATGTACATTCAATCACACCACCCACCCTACAAATTTAAACGATGTTTATCCAATTACTATAGAAAAAAAATGAATCAAAAATTTATTTTCATATATTTTGATGATGATATAAGCATGTTTGATTAGTTTTGAGTATGTGACACATGTTTTGAATTTATTTAACACTTAAAACTAAAAAAATACCCTTTAGATAATTCCAATTACACCACATGCCAGAACGATGATTGGTTCATTCATATTGGTCACAAATGAATTTATGATAGTTATTTTAGATTTTCATGATAACATGAGATATTTTTCTCAGTTTTGAGTATGTGATGAATGCTTTGAATCAAAATATCATTTTTATATTGAAAACACACACTTTCAGTAACATCATTCTCCCCACACATCATAATGATGTGAGGATAACACCTATATGTCTCAAATGAATTAATGATCATTGTTATAGAGTTTGATGATAATTTAAGTGAATTTTATTTATTTTGAGTATGTGGAACATGTTTTGAACTTATTTAACATTTAAAATAGATAAATACACTTTAGGTCATTCCAACCACACTACTCATTATAATGATTTGCAGTTCATTCCTATAAGTCATAAATGAATTGACGGTCATTATCCTAGAGTATCATGATAATAAATGATTTTTGATCATATTTAAGTATTTGATACATGTTTTGAACCAAAATACCATTTTTATATTGAAGATACACACTTTTAGTCACACTATCCATGATGTATATTAGAATTATGTATAATTAATTCTTACATGTCATAAATGAATCAAAAATAATTTTTGTAGATTTTGATGAAAATATGAGTATGTTTAATCATTTTTTAGTGTGTGACATATTTTTTGAACTTATTTAACACTTAAAATAGAAAAATAAACTTTAGGTAATTTCATTACACCACTTTTTGGAATGACGCACAGTTCATTATTAAAGATAAAAAATGAATAAGTGATCCTTATCATAGATTTTCATGATAACCTGAGAATTTATTATTTTTGAGCATGTGATGTGATTTTTGAATCAAAATATCATTTTTACATTGAAAACACACACTTTCAGTCACACCATCCACCCTGTGTGTTGGAATGATGTGATATTAATTCCTATATTTTAAAAATTAATCAATGATCATTTTTATAGATTTTGATGGTAATGAGAGGTAATTTGGTCAATTTTGAGTATGTGACATGAATTTTGAACTTATTTAACATTTAGAATGGATAAATACTCATTAGGTCATTACAACTAAACCACAATTTAGAATGGATTGTATTTTATTCCTATAAGTCACAAATGAATTGAATATTATTATCCTAGAGTTTATTCCTATAGGTCAAAAAATATCATTTTTATATTGATAACATGTGCTTCCAATCTCACTATCCACCATGCACTTTAAAATGATGTGTGGTTAATTCCTACATGTCAAAAAATAATCAACGATTATTTTCATAGAGTTTTATAATAATCTAAGTATGTTCAATCAGTTTTGAGTACGCGACACATATTTTAAACTTATTTAACACTTAAAATAAAAGATACACTTTAGGTCATTCTGATTACACCACGTGTGTCGGGATAACATGAGATTCGTTTCCATAGGTCACAAATGAATCAAAGATCATTATCCAAGAATTTCATGACACTTTGAGATTGTTTACTCAGTTCTGAGTATGTGACATATTTTTTGAACCAAAATATCATTTTAATATCAAAAAAAGAATATTTAGTGCATGAAAATAAAATAAATAAAACAAAATATAGATAAATTCCTTTTCAAGAAAGAATATGGGGACCAAAAAATCCAAAAAGTATTATCAAATCTTTTAGTGACTAAATAATTTTCATATAAATATTTTTAATAAAATTCAAACCATTAAAATTGTAATAGAAATAGTACATCAATAATTTTAAACAAAAATTTTGTTAACATACCTCATATATACATTTACAACTGGCTGTCCTAACTAATTATTTTGGTTTTTGGATGTTCACTAAAAGGGGATATAGTATTGTATGATATCCCAATATTTTTATTAGTGATATGCATATGATGCACATTGAGCTCAAGGATAAATTTCTAACTAACATAACCTTGAGAAAAATATTGTGACTATATTATCACCAACATTATATGTATACGATTCATGATCCTATGAATTTGAGTGCATGAAACATTCCACATCATCCCACATGATTTCTTAAGTTATAAATAAATATTATTGATTTATTAATGGATTTCTGAAAACTCATGGAATCTTTCAATGAATGGATTATATAATGGTCAATAATGCATCGACTTCCATGAAATGGCAGCTGATGATTTAGTGTTGAATAAAGTATATAAAAGGTATAATACCCCCATGTTAGAAGTATCCTTGATACATACAAGCTAATTCAACCCTCTATTTATTCTCAAATAATCATTTATATTTGGAAGAAGGTGTTGAAACCCCTTTGGTGATTCAATATCCTCTCGATATGATCATGGATCCATTGGATGGTGTACCACCCAGGGAGGTGAGATACGTTTGGTTATTACTTTGGTGATATCCATCAAGATCACTATATTTAAGAGTAAAATATATAATACACTACAATGAAGGTACATTATATTTTATGTTCATTTTATTCTTGTATGTTGGTTCAATTGAATATATACTGGGCACTTTATTGGTTTGTTTCCACTGCCAAATTTCATTAAATGAATACCCATAACTCATTAGTGGTATAAAATACTTATTATTAAATGGATCAACATGTTCTTCTAACTATTTTCAATGAACTTTTCTATCATAAATAATTTTAATACATATTGTAAAATATGATATATTAAAATGATACTATTTTATTTAGTCATAACATATGACTGTCTTATATCATAGTGTATGATATAGTGGAATCCTATGTATATGAACTATTATATAGGATATCATATATGCTATCATAAAATATGTATGATCCCCATAATTTAGGAAAAAAATAATCATAAGGTATTTATACTAGTATAAAAAAGCCTTTAACATCGGTTTTTTGGGGTTTTAACATCAGTTTTTGAGATGTATTTACGAGTGAAATTGTAAATATATTTGTAACATTGATTATTAAAACCAACGTTAAATTTTTTTATAAAAAATAAATGAATTTCAACATCATTTTTATCCTAACCAATGTCAAAAGTTCCACTTGATAACTTTTAATGTCAATTTTTGTTATAATTTATAACAAAATTGCTACCAGATGAATTTCGATGTTAGTTTTGTGTTTTATCTAACATTGAAAATATTTAATTTTTTTGAAACATTTAAATGATCATTAATCACTTGGATGAAAATAAATGATTTATGAATTATAAAATTGTAGAAATTAAACAAAATCTTGAAAAATAAATATAAAGATTTAACTTAAAGATTTAACTTAAAGCTTATACTAACTTGGATGAAAGACAAGACCAATAAAGTAAAACATTTTAGTATCCAAATTAAATTTTGAAATATAATTTAAAAGCTTAAATTTAATTTCTATTCTTGATTAAATGTTCATCAACTTAATTTTCTTTGGAGAGAAGAACTCGTGGGGCATCTAAAGTCGTGGTTTGTATGGTATTTTATACTTCATAATGTAAATATCATGTGGAATATTTATATTCTTAACCTGATCTAATGAATTATAATTTATCATTAAAAAATGAATCATTAACAAGTATACTGATAGATGAAACTAATCATAAATAAATTAAGTAATGAGAGAATAATTATAAATACCATTCTAAAATCACCAAATGAAGAACTAGTGGAAGGATAACAAGGAAAAAAAGAGTAGATTAGAAATCAATAAGCATGGAGAGTGAAAAATAAAAAAGACACTTGAAAAAGTGTAACACAACATAATAAATTTCATGTAGAAACTAAAAAACTAGAAATAATATTGTGAAAAAATTAAATCCCTCTTTCGTGTGATGTGAAATTTTACTTTTGATGTTGGTTATATATGAAACCATTGTTAAAAATTCCAAAAATAATATTTTTAATATCTGTTTTTAATAAAAACCAACATCAAAAGTTAATATATATATATATATATATTAATATCAGTTTTAGTAAAAATTGATGTAAATTTTTAATAAAAATTTGACATCGGGTTTAATAAAAACCAATGTTAGCAAAAAAAAAAATTTAATGATGATTCTACTAAAAACCAATGTTATAATTATATAGGAAATAATTTTAACTTCCATTTTTAGTAAAAATGATGTTAAAAGTCCCTTTGCATGCATTGTAATGTCTGTTTTGAAAAAACATACATTAAAATTCCAACACAAAATCATATTTTTCTACTATAGTTCTGATATAGAGTATACCATTAAATATTATTGGAGCCTTATGATATCACCAAACATAAATAGTAATATCAATCATAGATTATGATTGGGTTAATTGGAATATATGATTGATATGTGTGGTTACCTCTACAGATCAATTACAAATTATAACTTATAATCCTATTATCAGTTGTAAAATATGATATAGGGGAAAATAATTTTTTTAAAATATTTTGATATATTTTCTTAAACTTTTATAAGTAATAAGTGTTGGGACATGTTAAATTAGTTTTTTCATCCCAAAATTAAATATGAAAAGTTTATATTTGTATCTTATGTTTTGTAAAATAAATGAAGTGTTTATTTATTTTTTAATTCCTTTAGAATGTTAATGTTTATAAATTTTTTGTGAAATATGAATATTATTTATGTTAATTTATATGATAAACTGATTTATAGATTATTATGCCATGAATTACATGCTGAGTATGACAACATACGATTTAGTTTCCATCTACCTTAAACTTAGTTTATAATTGAATTTATTATCTTGAATTTATTTGTTAAATATAGTTTGTGTATATTAGGTTTTAGAGTTATTATGAATTTGATCCTATATCGAGTAAAGTCTCCCCAGGGAGAGGTACTTTAGGTCAAAATTCCCACTAGCCTAGAGGCTTATGCCTTATTCTTGAAAGGTGGAGGTTGACTATTTACTACTTCGAGCTTACTCATGTGTATATTTTCAATCTTATATAATTCTAAACCTTTACATGAAAAGTTTATATACCTTATGCATATGATACATATAGATATGAATGAATATATTTAGATTCTATATTTGGGAGAGTAACATAGACCGTGGGTTGTGTAAATAGTTACACATCAATATGGTGTGAACATATTAATTTGGTGGATAGAATAGGGATTCCAAAACTAAATTGTTAGAAGCATTCATACACAAAGAAATAAAACACGAGATAATGAAGACTACATGTGATTTAATAGTTATAAATTTAACATACATATGATATTTATTAAATAGGAAAGTCTTTTAAAAGAAATCCCCTAAAATACTAAGTTTGGGATTCCTTCCAAAGAATCACTTTTCAAGACCCCAATCATTCAATATGGGTGACCCAACCGTTAGGTGCCTTTGAATTATCTTATATAAGATACACAAGTAACATGGTGACCCTAATAGTTAGGTGCATCATTCTTGGTTTTTTTCTTTAGGTTATACGTAGCTGGGAAACACTAATCATTAGGATACTAGAGGAATAAATTTGATTTAATCCATATTATGGATTTGGATAAAGAGTTATCCACTCAACTATCTAAGAATCATATATGATATAATTGACATTAGTTGTCTACCAGATATATTTATGACTTATTTAGGTGATACTCAGTGTAATTTATGATAAAAAATGGGTATTAGATCACTAAATGGATATGATGTATGGGGTATTCATTTTTAGTGGGAAGAATTTCATTAAACATTCTTTATGAATAAATATAAAACATGGAACTCACACATAAATATGTCTTTATTGTAGATTAGTTCTTAAATCATGGTAATAATCTTGTGATATCTTATAGGAATGAACTATAAAATAGTTCAAAATTGGTATCTAAGTTTGATAAGTGTTCTAGAAAAGAAGCATTTTGTGTACATGTATGTGACTGTTATAGAGATCAATTTATCCAACTTTGACTCATGAATATTGGATACTAAGTGTGTATCACATGTTTGGGATAATAAACAGAGGCTCAGAGATATTAGTGGATTGATAAATAGAGAATTAAATCTTCATGTTGGTAATAAAGAAATAGTTACTACATTATATTTTGGAACTTATGATCTATTTTTACCTAATAGATTAGACCTGGAATTGGAGAACTATTATTATGTTACTTCTATAAACAAAATTTTTATTTATATATCTTGTTTGGATAATATGGGATTCTAATTCATTATTAAGAGAAATATTTTTTCTATATATAATAATGAAATGGTTTATGGAATTAAGAATATGATAAATGGTTTATATATTCTATATATGGATAATATTGTCTATAATGTTTAGAATAATAAGGCTAGGGTTGATTCTAATCCCACTTACCATTGACATTATCACCTTAGGAATATAAGTGAGAAACACATCTAAGGACTCCATAAATATGGATTGTGGGACTCATTATATTATGAATAATTTGATATATGAAAATATTGTTTATTAAGAAATATGACCAAATAATCTTCTAGTGGAAAAGGTTAAAGGGATAGTGGACACTTGGATATCATATATAGTGATGTATATGGACTAATGAGCATTCAAGAAAGTGTTGGTTTTAGGTAATTTGTTACTTTTACCAATAAATTTAGTCGATATAGTTATGTTTTTTTGATGACACACAAGTATGAAACATTTAAAATGTTCAAATAGTTTCATAATAGAGTATAGAATAAACTATTGAAAGTACTATGGTTCTCTAATTAGATCAGGGTATTAACTACTTGAGCCCAAAATGAATTAATCATCTGAGATATTTTGGAACCATTCCATAAATTACTTCACCTAGAACACCATAATGGAATGGTGTGTCTTAGATGAGGAATCATACCCTATTAGAAATGGTTTGTTTGATGATGATTTAGTGTGAGATTTATATTTCATTTTAGGGTTATGATCACGAGACTTCTATATTCTTACTTAACTATGTTCCATATAGAGAATTCATAAAGAGACCATATGAAATATGGTATTAGAAATACCCCAATTTCTATTTTATGAATATTTAGGGGTTTTAAGTACTCATATGATGATTGTATTTTGAAAAAATTGACCATAAGTTCTAAAAGTGCTTATTTTTTGGTTATCTCAAAGAAAAAAGGGAATATTATTTCAATAATCCTACTAAAAACAAAGTTTTTGTGGCCAGAAATATTTCTTTACTTAAAAGGAAACACATAAGATAAGGTGTTAATGGGAGGAAAATTGAACTTTTATAATTTAAAGACCAACAAATAGGAATTTTTCTTAATATAAAGTAGATATGGTTCGAAAAAGAGTTATTAAATATCAAACGACTCAAGTTTCATAAGAACCTTGAAGGTCAGGTAGGATTCATCAAGGGTTTGAGATATAAAAATTTCTTACAAAACATTATGATGAATTAATTCTCATTGGATATTAACATACCACCTATTGAGAGTCTATTGAAAGTTATGATTTTGAGCAATGGTTAAAATCCATGAAATCTGAAATGTATTCTATATACACTAACCAAGTTTGAAACTTAGTGGATGCACCTGAATGGGAAATACCCATAGGCTATAAGTGGGTTTTCTATAATAAAAATAACATGGATGGAAAAGTGTCTACCATTAAAGCACACCTAGGGGAAAATAGTTATAAAAAAATTTATGATATTGACTATGAAGAAAACTTTTCACTAATTGCGATGATAAAGTCTATTTGGATATTGATTGCCATAACATCTAATTTTGATTATGAGATATATAAAATTGATATCAAAACTGTTTTCCTTAATGGAAATTTAGTTAATGACATGTATATGATAAAACCTGAATGATTTGAAGTTCCAAATGAGCATACTAAGGTATGAAAGCTTCAATAGTCCATTTATGGATTAAAGTAAGCCACTAAAAGTTGGAATATCCTCTTTGATGATGTAATCAAAGAGTTTGGTTTCATATAAAACATGGATGATTACTGTGTATATAAACAAGTTAGAGCGATCATTGTAGTATTCCTGATATTATATGTAGATGACATAAAACGTATCGTAAATGGTTTACTGACTTTACACTCTGTAAATATGTGGCTGTGAAAATGATTATCTATGAAAGGCATGGGTGAAACAACCTACATATCTGGTATGAAGATCTATAGAGATAGATATAATAGGATGATTGGACTCATTCATGATACATATGGTAAAGAGATAAATAATTTATTATGTAGAACTAAAAAAGGGGTCTTTACTAGTCTTTCATGGAAAAAATATTAAGAAGATTCAAGATCCTTATAAGGAGTTATAAAGGATGGATAAAATTTTCTATATTTATTCCATAAAATATTACATGTATGACATGTTGTGTACTCAACCTGATATTTCCTATTATATTAGCATAATTAGTAAATACAAATTTAATCCTGGTGAGAGTCACTGGATTGTTGTTAAGAACATCTTGGAGTACCTAAGAAGGACTAAGGATATGTTTTCAGTCTTTGGTGATGAGGATGAACTCTGTGTAAAGGGTTACACTAATTCTAGAAACTAATCCAAAAAATGTGATATGGTATCTCATACTAGTTTTGTGTTTTTTCTAAATAGTGTACATATTTATTATAAAAGTTACAAATAATACACCATGGTGGACTCAACAATAAAGGCAATGTACATCACCATATCAGATACTACAAAGGGATCTATTTGGATCAGGAAGTTCATTACTAAAATTGGGGTGGTTTTTAACATTATGGGAGTAATCGAACATTAATATGACAATAATGGAGCCATTTATCAGGATAAGGAACCCTTTCTTCACTAAAGGATCAAACAAATCCTTTGAAAATACCATCTCATACGAGATATCATTGATAGGGGAAATTTTAGGATCTATTGTGTGACTATAGAGGACAATGCAACAGATCCATTGACGATTCCATTACCATAAAAAAATATATGGGTTATGTTAAATATTTTGTTATATGATAATTAATATATTAAATGTAATGGTTATAAATGTATCATGTTATAATAAAATTATATCTTTTTTTAATCATTAATTCATGAAAGATTCAATTTATTTTACATGAATAGTCAAATGATAATATATCCTCAAAGTATGACTTTGATTTTTCCCTAATTAATGATCAATATAGAGTATTATAGATTGTGATGATATTTTAAGGTTGGTATGAGTAGAATATTGTACTCAATATAAGATTTGTATTTGAGATATAAAGAATAGACTCATGAGGTAATAAGTAGAGAACTATTACTTGGACTGACCTACCAAATTATATCTCATGGAATGTCATAAATTCATTGATATACTTAGGGGTTTATTTTTGTTATTAGTCCCCATTATCCGTGTTTGGTGAGATACCTATTATGATAAACTTCTTACTTTGATACCTTTTTTACACAATACATGAGGATTAACTAATCAGGGGGTGGTTTGGTAGGTTGTTGATCATGCCATCGATTGGAGTTCAACCAAGATGAGATTTTTCCACTCATATGGTAGAAATGACACATAATACCTTGATTTAATCTGAAAAAGGAAATGTATTGACATAATTAGTTGAGTCATATATGATGTGTTTAACAACTTGGATGAGGGACATGTGATGTTCTAATATATTAGATGAATGACATGTGATGTATTCATGTTGAGTCAAAACTTTCCTCATGACTTTTCCCATTCCTTTTTGAAAATCACAAAGGGGGATAAGAATGTTCTAAAAGAATATTAGTATAATGAAGAAAACTTAAAAGAGATAATTCTTAAAGAATACATCCTTAAGTAAGGGGGAGAAATTTACTTAATAAAGGATGAAAAATATATAGTCAGAATATGATCCTTATGGGGATTTCATAACCTAAGGGGGAGTTAGTTGTATTCAACTTGAGTCATAAACTAAGGGGGAGATAAGTTCTTTTAAGTTCAAATATAAAGTCTTTCAGTTTTAATATTCTTTTCTTAAATAATTTTTTTTCTCTTTCCAAAAAGGGGGAGATTATCGAGTCAAAATTTTCCTTATGAATTTTCTCATTCGTTTATGTTTTTGAAATCACAAACATATTTTCTTAATAATACTTTTTATCCATAATAAAATGTATATTCATTTCCTTAATAATTATTTATATCTATAAGAAAACTTATATGAAAATTCTTTAACATTTTATATCTAAGTCTAACATTATTTTTCTTAAAATAGAATTGTTACTGGAAAAATCGGATCCTTAATAAAAATCAGAATCCTTCACTTTCTCAATCCCGAATCATCTAGAAAATCAAATCTGATTTATGTTTCTCAATTCTGATTCATTCAGAATTATGAATTTGATTCTCATAAAATCTCGATTCTGATTCCTATTTCTTAAATCCTTATCACATAGAAAATTGAATCCAATTAACTTCCTCAATTCCAGATCGTCCAGAGTTTTGATTATAATTCTCTCAGTTTTGTGAATCCAATTTACATTTCTCAATTCTGATTCACTTGAAAAATTGAATATGATTCACAGTGTCTTAATTCCAAATCATATAATTTTTTGAATCTGATTCTTATCTCCTCAATTCTGATTCTCAATAATTTCCAGATCCAATTTTATATATTTCTTAAAGTTAATATATTTTCTTAATGTAATGTTTTCATAACTTTCTTAAAGTCACTATATTTCCTTAATTTAATTATTTTATAACTTTCTTAAAGTTACTATATTTCCTTAATATAATATTTTCATATATTCAGATTCATACATATTTAATGTTTGTCATGATATTTTTCTATACTACATGATGTCGTCTAATCTATTATTATATGACCGTTGTAAGTTCCAACTGTACAGGTCCCTCCAAAATTTCAGGAAAAATATAATCCTTGGAGGAAAATTTGATAATTGGAGATCACACCTATAAATACTAGGTCATTTGTATGAGCTCATAACTTTTGGATTTTGAGACACATGAGAGCTCTGCCAAAATTTCTTTGTGTGAAAGCCTTAAAGAGATTAAGTTGTGAATAACTTGTTCGACATACTTAAGATCTTTAACAAGATATGTTCTGATTTTTATGACACCAATCGTTGGTGATTATGATTGAGTACTTCCAAGATGAAGGAAGACAAAGGTTCTTATTACCTAATTAATTGAGGGATTCCAGCAAAAGAAAGCCAGAGGTACCGATCACCTTACAGATTGAGGGCTTGTGGGGATAACAAGATAAATACTGATATTTGTATCGAGGGATTACCCTGATATGGGTAAGATAGACTTTCTTTAAAGTATTAATCAAGGGACCTTTATCCAAGGTGTTTTGGATACCCTAATCTTTGGGTTAAAAGATTTTTACTCTTTTATATGTACTTTTTATTTTCTTCTACAATTTATAACAATAAGAAAGTGTTTCTTATACTTTCTTTTTTGTTGTAACTCTGATATAAGATTCTATATGTTTTAAGGTAGAATCTTGTTTAAGTATACCTGTATACTTATTTTATTACAATTATTTATCAAACCTAAGGTGATTTTTATTAACCTTATAAAAGAGGGTTTAGTGAATTTGATTTGTTTAACTTTGTTAAACAAAGATTTACTTAAGGTTAAAAATGAAAATTTTTAAACTTACAATTCACCCCTCTTGTATCTAAACATCTAAATCTACATTTTGATCCTATAATTCATTGACCTATTTAGTTTATTCTGGATAATCCTAAATGAATGAGATAACCTATACTAGATTGATATATTCCATGTCTAGTGGCCACTCAATGTCATGTAAAAATATATTATATAGGTATACATATGATGTATATAATAAATATTGCGGTGGACATTTCATATAAAGATATGAGTATGCTTAATCGAGATCACACCATACACCTTAGTAGATTGAGCAACATTGATACTTTTCTAAAGTTCACTATTTTCTTATATTTACGAAATTGGGATTTTGTATTTGTTATTAATTATACTAAGGCCTATGGGGTCACATAGTTATGATTTTTAATAAGGATATAGTTTTTTAAAAATTATTTGTTTCAAAATTAAAATAGTTCGATAAAACCTATCCAAAAGAGTTTCAGATGGATTCATAAAGAGTTGAAAAGTTTTGCATAAAGTCATCATGGGATTTTAGTGTAAGTGGGGGATTGTTAAATAAGAACTAAAAGGGGATATTTTATTGAATGATATCCTCCCATAATCACCAATGATACACATGTGATGCATATTGGTATCAAGGTTACATTTCTAACCAACATAACCTTGATAAAATTCTTGAGATTAAATTATCACTAATGTAGTATGCATACTATAGATAAGCTGAAAACTTCGAGTACATGGTACCTACAAAATTGTACCACATGTATTCTTGAGATATAAATCAAAGTGATTGATTTATTGATGGATTTTCAAAAATTCATTGAAGTTTTCATTGAATAAATGCTCTAATAGGTAGTAACTGATTGACTACCATGATATGGTAACTGACACTCCAACTTTATAAATCTATTTATTAAATGAATAGAGTCTATAAAAAGGATAATATACCTTATGTTGGATATATGCTATATGTATAAAATTCAAGTGAAAACTATATTTGTTCTCAAATCATCATTTATATTTGGAATAAGGTGCTAAGACCCATTTGGTGATTTGGGATCCTCTCGATATAATCGTGGTTCAATTGGCTAGTGTAGCACCAACAGAGGAAAGAACCATCTGGTTGTTTCTTTTTTGATCTCCATCCATCTTATTAAATTGAAGAGTAAATGATGGAACACACTAATATAAAGGCACACACTATTTTAAATTCTTTTTATTCTTACATGTTAGTTCAATTGAAGATATATTAGGAAATTTATGGGTTTGTTTTCATTGAAAAAGTTCACTAGATGAATACCTTAAACCCATCATTGGTATTATATTGTTAATAAATATCTGGTAGTTTTTTTTCAAATCTAATTACCACAAAAAGAAAATTGAGTTCATTTTTGTGTGAAAAAATATTTGTTTTTTTATATGAACACAAATTTCTTGGTGTGGTGGTTGAATTTAACAAAAACTAATGGCTAGTTATTTAAAATATGATACAAGCATGATTGAAAATACCCTTTATTAGGAAACAAATTTTCTTTTAATTCTGCTGTACGTTAAATATTTCAGGTCATCTAACATGATTGTTATCATATGGAATTAAAAAAATGTTATTAATAATGAGAGTT
The DNA here is from genome assembly GCA_963277665.1 of Viscum album. NCBI lineage: Eukaryota > Viridiplantae > Streptophyta > Magnoliopsida > Santalales > Viscaceae > Viscum > Viscum album. The sequence continues at coordinate 125,404,837 of OY728131.1, forward strand.
AAATCTAATGAAAATAAATAAATAAACTATAGAAAAATACCTTTTTAGGATTTTCCTTATCGAGTTGAGTAATATCTTAAGGAAAAGAAGAGATTTTCTATATCAAAAGTTAGAAAAAATATTTACAAAATTTAAGTTTCTTATTTAATACAAATCATATGAATGGAAAACATTTTACAATTACCTATTTTAATGGTTGAACTATTTTTTACACTTTATCAATCATCCAAATTCCCTCTTTATGGTCACCTATAACATAGAATACATAATCCCCACCAAGTGTATCATGAAATACCTAAGATATTTCAAGGAAAGGATCATCCTATAATGAATTGACACTTTATTTTGTATTTTATTTCATTTATAAAAGTAAAATAGACAAATTTTCATTTTCAAGATCATAGGTATAAAAAAATTTCACTACTTTTGATGCTATTATGAAGGGATCATATTTGTATTCTTCCTTACTAAAATTCACTTTTATAAATCCTAATTTATCAACTTTTACTTTAATCTTTTTATCAACCCATCTGCATCAAAAAATGGCCACATGAAATGTCGTATATTCAATCTCCCATATTTTTCCAATGATTCCAAAGTAATGCATATTCACATATATTGGATTTTTATCCTCAACACTTAATAATGCATTGCTTCAACCATAATAGTGACTACATGATTTTGATTAATACTATATTCATCACATTCCATTATGTAGAATGTATAACCGTTAATTGCATATCCATTATAGGATAATAAATTAAAACTTGGTCCTTTGGTTAACCATTTCAATCTACTATAAATGGATTTAGGATTTTTGGATAAATATATTGGAAATGAACTAAAATAAGGGATATTATATTGTATAATATCCCATGAAGTCATAAGTTATAATATGTATAAGATATATATCACAGGTCATAATATAATCATATCATTAGAGATATACAAATGCCATAGTTAGCCTTAATCATAGTGTACAATAAGGCTTATGATATGGATGTGAGTGTGTGATCACTACCACATATTCTAGATAAGTTTTTATATAGTTATAAATTAATTAATTGATTTATTAATGTCTAAACATGTATATTTTAATCATTTTAAGTGTTCAAACAGTTAAGAAAATATTAAATGGGTAGAAACACATGTAGAATTCCATGAAATGGTTTCTGATGCTCTGAATATTTTAATTTAATAAAGTGATTCCATAAAAGGGATGAGATCCCCTCATTTATGGGTATTATAATTCATTAAATCCACAACCAAATCTCTCTTCATCCCTAGTCACCATTTATATTTTCGAAGAATCTACTAGAATCTATTTGGTGTCTGGGGGTCCTCACATTATGAATGAGGATATTAGGATGGTATACCATCTGTGGAGGTGATATATATTTGGTTATTTATTTTGTGATCCCCATTAAGAAAACTTATATTGATGGAGATTACAATGATGTATCTATGACTACTTTTCATGTTCTTCATTTATACATGTTGATATCGTTGATGATATATCAATAATTTTATGGGTTTTTTCTATTTCTAAGTGACATGGCATTATTTTAATACATTTTACAATGAATATTTTGGTAATTAATTGTTTTTTAAAAGGTGAAAATGTGTTTTTAATGGAGAAGTTTTTTTGTAAATTTGTGCTGGAACTTTCATTATTTGAGTATTTGAATGAAAATGATATTTTTGTTGCTAAATTTGTTCTTTTTTTCTTGTATTTTAAGGAATTTTTTGAGTGATTTTAGTGGAACGATAAATTAAATAATCTTTTTGGGTGATTTTGGAATTAAATTTTCCAAGTTCCATGTTTTAATAATTAAATATTAATTGATGGGATAGTAATTTTTCATGATTTATTATTGAACATTCATTGTAAATACAATTTTTGGGTCTTTGGTTTTAATTATTTAGATATTCCATGGTTTTATTTTCTTAATATTATTTAATACATAATTTTATTATTTAACTACCAAATAAAATTAATATTTTCAATTAATATCACATTATGTGTGTTCTGGGTAGTTGTGGAAGAAAGTGTCAAGCTATTGTGTGAAAATTTGGCCAAGTTCCAACCTATCACATAAAGGGAACAACTGACCTTGCAGCATCCCGATCAGCTAAACGACTATATGAAGATCAATAAATTGACCATGTACTATCTTACCATAAGATAACAAGTGATCGTATAATGATATTCAACCTAATATACTGCTTACCAAGATATCACACATGAAGTGTAAGTGACCACATATAGAAGAAAAGTGAAGATACCTCAAGAAGGAAAATGGGATCAACCATAAGATAAAATGGAGAAACTGTGCTAATCTATCTTTCCATAAATCATTCAACCATGAATGAAAATTCAATCTATCATGAGAGCACAATCAACTATACCAATCATCTGATGCATTTGACCATGTGGCTCTGCATTTCAATTGACTGTGAGCTCATGATGACTTCCTAAATTCACTATATTGATATTGGAAAAGGATTTTATGGTAATTCATACAAAAATAAGAATCAATTGAATCTAGGGAATAATTCAAAACCAAGTCAAATCAAAGAAGATTGACTGTTATTGTTGAAGTATGACACGAATTTCTACTGAATTGCAGAAACTGAAAACCGATTGAAGGAAACTAAGATTAAAGATCGACACTGTCAGGTGATGATGATCTTGATGATACTAAAAAAAATAAAATCTAGGATTTGATGATTTGAATCAAGATGGAAGAATATGTTGATACAAATATTTAAGTACCTATATCCACATATATCAAAATAAAGCCAGTGAATCTGAGTGGATCGTTTATAGAGGATTAAAGAACAACCCAATCAAATAAGACAATGAAATCAAGGGGATATCATAGTGTTGATCTCATTTTGAATATTACTCTAAATTTCCTGAAGTCCTTCTTTTTTATTTTATTATAGATAATCCCCCTTTTAAGAGTTGAAGGGGAACCCGTACATGACCCGTAGGCCCAAGACACAAGGCCCTGACATGACCCGTAATACATGACCCGAAGGCCCAGAGGCATACCATGACCATACATGACCCGTAAGCCCATCCCACTAGAACTGCCCCTCCCCAGCTTCTACATCATTGATCACCTTTATCTCCCCACCTACATTGCCGATCAGCTAGCATTGCCTCGTACAAAGCTGTACGGTGCCTGGTCCCAATGGAAGTTTCCATACCCTCTCATTCTTCCAATCCAGTTATCTATACTTCTGGTGACTGCTACTATTTCTATGATCCTCTTCTGGGGCCTGCTCTATGTGAGCTAGGCTACTTTATGGTCTTCAATGGACCGAAGTCCCTATTTCCCGAAGGCCTCTGATGGCCCGAAGGCCCTTGAGACCAGTAGGCCCAAACTAGTGGCCTGAAGGCCCAAATATGGTGAATAGTTCCGGATGCTACAGTATTGAACAATACCTACTACAGTAACTGCTACAATACCTGCTATAATACTGATACAATATCCTCATAAATTCACCTCCACCTGGTTTTGAACCTAGTCTCTTGGATGCCAAGCAGGTGCCCTTACCACTCGGGTACAAGCTCGTTGGCCATTTTGAATATTAAAGATGAACTATATTATGAAGAATATCTAGATCCACAATGAAGAATACAACCTAGGATTTATTGCCTAAGTTCTCTAGAACATAACTAAGGTTTCAAGCTCAACCACTGAAGATTTTTTGATCTTGACATAAGCTTAAGAAGTTATAGGGAGGTCAAACCATGGATCTATCCACCAATGAGATTGAAAATTCTTGATGATTTAAAATAAGGGATAAAGGTGATTTAATAAAACTTTGAAATCAAGATACAAGCTGAGTAGAAGAATAATTAGAGCTTCTCACTAACTATATTTGTGTTGAAGGTGCATGATCAAAGAAGATGATGGGGTATCCATATGCCTTATCACTACAATTTCAAAATCTAGAATAGGTGCCACATAAATGGTTTTATTTTGAGGCATTTTATCCTATATTTTATATTTTATATTTTTTTCTTGGATTTCTAAGATTTTTTTTGGTAAAAATGGATATTTTTAGGTCAGACAGTAGGAGGAACACAGTTTTCACATGGTTAGGGGAAACTATGAACTATCCTAATAGAAACTATGTACCCTAGAAAGTGGAAATTTCTAAGATGCACAACCTAGTGCACAGGCGTGTGACCCTCCAAGGATAACCGTGAAACTATGATAGTGGACACCAACAAAGAGTGGTGAAAGCTCCTCACTATATAGGGAAATACCATCTTAGTTCAATTCATCAAGGGATATGGGTTCTTGGTCTATTGGGAATGGTGGAAAGGATGGATCTTCTTATGATAATATTCAGCTCAATGTAGAGCCTCAAGTCGGTAATTGGTCTCAGAAATTTGTATAGACAAAGATCCTTTATGCTATAGATAAAGTGCCAGTGGAATCAGATGAATGATCTACAACAATTAGAGGTACTATTTTTATTACATCATTCATAGATGTTTCTTTGTTTGAAATGGGTGATTCTAATTATTTTATTTTTCTAGTATCATGGAGATATTGAAATTACTGACTAAGCTTATGCCTTATATGATAGAGTTGGTGACACCGCTTGGCATGAAGAGAGAGTAGGGTTTCATATGTCCATCCTACATTCTAACTCTGTCAGGGGTCAATCTTTAATGGGATTTCCTAGTTTTAGAAATGGAACTCTTTGACATGATCCTCGACATGGACTGGAAGGTGTGTTTTAAGGTGTACATTGACTTTTATCATTAGCAAGTGAGCTTCGTGAAACCCGATGTGAGTACCTAGGTCTTTCAAGGTGAATGGGATCCTCGATCAGGGCATGTCATACCTTCACTTATGAAGTTGGTAAATATCATTTTCTAGGTCTCTTATCTAATGTTATAGGATGATAGTGGAGATTTCAGAAATGGATTACCTCCTGCAGAAAATGAGTTCCCATAGGCATTTTCAGATGATTTCTTAGTTTTTCCTATGGAATAGGAGGTGGAGTTCACCATTGATTTGGAAAAGAGAACACAATAGATATCTCTTCCTTAATATTGTATATCCCCCAATGAGTTGATAAAATTAAAGATACATTTGGATGGTTTGGAATCTATAGGATTCATTCACCCTAGAGTCTTTCCCCTATGATTTTCACTAAAAAGGATGATGAATCCCTCTAGTTGTTAATTGGTTATTAGAAATTGAATAAGGTGAAAATAATGAACAAATACACCTTACCACACATTGATGAACTTTTTGATCAGATCAATGGGGAAATGTGGTTCTCAAAGATCGACCTATGCTATGGGTATCATTAGGTCAGGGTTCGAGAGGTGGACATTCTGAAGAAAAACTTTTAAAGTAGGTATGGAACTTTGAGTATCTAGTCATTCCATTCAGGTTGAAAAATTTACTAGAGGTATTCATGGTTCTTATAAATGAGGTGCTCCATTGGTACCTAGAATCCTTCATCATTGTGTTTGTGAATGACATTCTAGTTTACTCTGAGATTGGGGAAGAGCATGAGAAACACTTGAGGATCATGCTAGGAACTCTTCAAGATCACCGCCTATTTTATAATATCTCCAAGTGCACCTTCTAAATCTGGGAGGTAATTTTTTTGGGCCATATAGTTTCATAATGTGGGGTTTCTATGGACCTTGAAAATATTGAAGCAATGATTTCATGGGATTTCAGGTATGGGTCTTGGGTGCGTGTTGATGTAGGATGACCATGTGGTGGCATATAACTCTTTCCAACTCTAGGCGCATGAAAATAATTACCCAACCCATGACCTAGAATTGGAAATGGTATTGCATGCCTTAAATACACGGCACTACTATCTCTTTAGGGAGAAATTTTTCATATACTCATACCATAATATATTGGACTGCATTTTCTCCCAAAGGGATCTGAATCTGAGGCTGCACCATTGGGTTGAATACCTTCTGGGATTCAATTTTGATATCATCTATACCATGAGAAAAGGTAATGTGGTAGCATATTTTCTAATAAGAAAGATACAAGTAAAAGCATTTAAAACATCTAATTATGAGTGGAATTTTATGGGTATTTTTCCCACATGCATCTGGAAAGTAAGGATCATAGTGAAGGTATGATCTTGGCTAGTGTTGAGATGATTCCCTTCCTTATTGAGATGATTTGAGACTAACATACTAGTGATGAGATATTCCAGTGTTCTATGAATTTTATAAATGGTGGGTAGGTACCTAGTGAATGGTCATTTCCTTATGATGTAGTTATTTTATTTAAGGGTTGCTTTGTGGTGTTGTTGTCTTTTCCAAAGGTGGTGATACAGGATATCCACTGGTCGTAGTGGTCTATTCATCCTAGTGACACCAAGATGTTTTATGATGTGTGTCACTAGTTCTGGTGGCTAGGTATGAGGCATGATATAACTGACTTTGTATCGAGATGATATGCTTTCCAATAGGTTCATGCTGAGCACTAGAGGCCTTCCGATTTTCTTCATCCACTACCTATTCAAAACCAGGCAGAGGCATATTTCCGGGTACTGTAGAAGTACTGTAGCAGCAATGTACATTGTGCGGGCACTGTAGCAGAACTATACACTGTACAGGTACTGTAGCAGAACAGTACACTATGTGGGTACCGTAGTAGGCACTATAGCAGGTACTGTTTGGTACTGTAGCAGCTGGAACTATTCACCTTGGGCCACCGGTTTGGCCTTGGAGTCCTTAAGGCTTTCGGGCCACCCAGGCCTTCGGGTCAGTAGGGCTTTCGGGCCACCTTTAAGGCCCTCAGGCCACCTCAAGGCCTTCAGGCCACATGCAGTTTCCCCAGACACACTACAAAAAAGGAGCAGCCCAAGATGAGGATTCAGAGCAGGTGCACTTACCATAGCAGAACCAAATGGATTGTAAGAATGAGAGGGTATGGCTATACCGTCGGTACAAGCCTGTGCTTGCACGGGAAGCCTAGCTAGAAGACCATGCAAAGGTAGAGAGCTACTATCATGACGCAGATGCTGGGGAGGGGCAGTTCCTTGTAGATAGTCTGGTTGAATTCCCTAAGACCTTCGGGTCATGTAATCTCCTAAGCCTATGAGCCTTATAATCTCTGAGCCTACGAGCCTTGTAAGGGTTCCCCCTCATCCCTTGAAAGGGGGGTTATCAAAATCAATAAAAATGAAGGCCTTCGGGCCATTAGGGCCTACATAGAAATGGGATGAGGTCACGATGGACTTCAAATTTGGCTTGCCTCATACACCCTAGGGATGGAATTCCATATGGTTAGTGATCAATCGCCTGACCAAATCAGCCCATTTCATTATAATTAAGGATTTAATTAAGGTGGATGAGTTGGATTGGTTGTATTTTTAGGAGATAGTTAGGATTCCTGGTGTACCTTCAGAAATCATTTTAGACAGGACCCCCGTTTTACCTCTCGGTTTTGGGAATGTAACGACCCAAACTTTCATTAATGGAAATCCCTCTTGATATAATTAAATGTCTCTTTATGTAACATGTTTATATAAAATTTCAACTTCTTTGGTTTTATGTTTTTGGATTTTAAAATATTGTTAAGAATTGTGACCATTGCTAATATAACTATTTAATAGTGATTACATGATTAGTATAAATATAGGGCTTTAACAAATCCAATTTACTCAGACAAAGGAAGCAATGACCTCATCCAGTAGACATGCCCCATACGAAGCCCATTTGTAATAGCTCATAAAGGAGGCGACGTCATTGGGCTTTTCTCTTGACCAATATCAATCCAATATTGAACATGTTAAGCTTGAGCGGAACCGCCTATGGGAGAAGTGGAAGTTGATAGAGATTACCACCTGAGTGATGTTATCCGAGCCACCCCAAGAGTCTGTCACCATCGCACATCTCACCCTTCGGTCTTATGTGGGTGTTTTAAGGGGTTATTTAACAAGACCCTAGTACTATGGTTATGTACATTATTTTTTATATAATAATGAATATACTTTCATTTTATTATTGTTACCTTGTAAATAATTTTTAAAGCACAAATAGTATTTTTAGTTAATGTTCAACTAATAAATCTATTTTGATGAATTAATGGATTTTTGAATTAAATAATATTTTAATAAAATATTATTATTATTATTAAATTAATTCTTATTAAATATAAATGATCGTATAATTTTTTGAATGTAATTGTAATGTTTATTAAGGTTTGAAATCCATTTTTGTCAAAACCCATAAATTTAAGATAAATATCGGTTTTTATTTTAAAAGTGAAAATTAACATATTTAGAAAATTATTTAGATAAAATGAATATTATTTCTTGAATCAGGATGTCGAAATTATCCAACTGTTAATTTTTCATAATTTTCTGAGACAATCAAATTTTTGGGTAAAAATTAAATACCGTTTAAATATATAATGTGTTTTATGACATCATAATGACCCAAAAGTGATGTAATAAAATAATATAAACTTTATTTTCGGAAAATATATGTTTTAATATTAAAATAATGTGATTTTTGGTTTTTATTTATTTATTTTACAAAGCTTTAGTGGACCCTTCAAGACTTATTAAACATTTTGTCTTTTTAAATTGTTTTCCTTGGGAGTGTGACTCACCTCCACATAAGAAACCCCATTATTTTAAGAAGTTCAGACTTTGGCCTTATAAAATATTTTTTTCCACTCCCATTTGGTAAAAAACATGGTAAAAAACAATGGTCTGGTTTGTGGGTTTGATTAGTTTAATGTGAGGTGCCCCAAACCTAAATGATAAATAATTCCCTCTCCTTTCCTATATAAACCCACAAAATCTCCCAATTCCTCTTCACTCAAAGCCTTTGTAGTTCATCCAACCTCTTCCCTCCTCTCTCTAGATTCCTACCAAGGCACCCCAAGCTCACAAGAAGCCTCTTTCAAGCCTCTCTCAAGCCTTTGGAAGCACACTTCCAAGTAAGAGTTTTTTCTTCCTTTCTCATTTTTTCCAATATTATTTAAGTTGTTACGCCATTTTAATTTCAATTATAAATGTTGGGGTATGGTTTAGAACCTCCCCCCCATACTTCCCTATTTATGTTTGAATTATGGGATACCCCTTTATCTCTCATTAAATGCCTCCAATGTACACCCATTACTATGCCTAAATTTCGAAAGGGATTTCTCTCTCCTCATTTACATTCAAGCAATTCTTTTGTATCATGAATCTAAATTCCATTACATTTGTTGGGAAATGAATCTATATGAACCCCTTACTATAAATTTCATTTAAATATTATGATACACCTCTTTCTCTCTCATCAACCATTTTTATGAGTTCTTATGTCATGCCGTTATGCTGCCAAAATTGCACCGCATTTTTCCAAGCCAAAGTCATTATGTAGTGAATACCATGCCCATTTCTCTATCAAGGGTATTCAACTTTATGAATATTTACTTATTGTTTAAAGAGTTTCATGTATTTATTCCACATTATTTTATCATGGAATAAATTATTATGTTGAATGATTCAATGTTTTATGATCCATGTGGCACACTTATGCATGAAATAAAATGTTTAATAAGGGTGCACCCTGATAGAGATCCAATGAATTGGGTAAAGTATAGTATCATGATACGTCATGTGAAATGAGTGTTTACTCATTCTAATTCAAGTGAAATGAGGGTTTAATCATGCTTCATGTTCAATGAGGGTTTACTCATGCTCCATGTGCAATGAGCCTTGGCTCATGCTAATTCCATGTTAAGTGTTGTTTCCACATTTCCATGTTATGATTATCATGATTTATCATGAATTTATGTTTATGTTTCTCTTGTTCTCTATTGATATTCCTATTTTCTAACATGTATTGTATTCCTCATGTTATTCCATGATTATTCCCTTACTGGGCTTTATAGCTCACCCTTTTCTTATGCATGTCCTCAGGTTATCCCATGTAATGCTAAGTATGAGCAAATGTAGTGGTCATGTAAAGGAAGTTTTCAATAAAGATGTTTTATTTCATGTTTTAAGTTGTTATTTAATTATCCTAAGCCCCAAAGACACTATACATCTCGATCTTCTATGTTGTATCAAATAATGTTTATGTAATAAATCATGTTTAAGTGTGAAATAAAAGCAGGGTTTTCATAGGGAAGGCCTTCAAAAATAAATGGGGTTATAGATAAAACTTAGTACAACACACCATACTCAAAAATATGGTCATATGGAGTGGGTGAATCAAATCTTGGAAGACAAGCTCTGTGTATGCGTGTTAAATTTCAGAGGCTCATGGGATAACCATTTAGGATTGGTCAAATTTTCTTATATTAATAATTTACAATACTTAATAAAAAAGGATATATTTGAGGTTATTTATGGTTTTACATGCTAGTCACCTTTGTGTTGGATGGAGGTGAGTGATACTTACTTCATAAGAGACATCCGACAAGGTTCATTTGATGAGGTAGTGATTGTTGATATCCTAGAGCCACTATAAATATTATTCCAATTAATGACACCAGGCGTTGTAGTTTTCAGTTGTTGATCATGTTTTTATAAAGGGGTCCCCTCATTTGGGTCATCATTACCTTGGTAGTTAGAGGAAGATGACCCCAAGGTATATCGGAACTTTCGAGGTTATCAAGAAAATTGGCAAGGTGGAACATCAGTTCAATTTTTTATCCTAGTTGAGGTTGATCCATGAAATGTTCCATGTCTCATAGTTGAAGAAGTATAATCTAGACCCATATCACCTACTAAATTGGGAGGAACTAGAGTTGGAATCTGATTTGTCTATGTTTGAGTGACCGATATAGATTGTGGATTCCCAAGTGAAAATTATTCAGGGGAATTCCATACCATTGGTTCAGATCCTTTGGAAGCACATGAATGATGAGCATGATACATGGGATTGTATGTCTTGAGTGGAGAAACATTATCCACATTTATTCTCTGATTAGACCCAAGTTTTACTTTTCAAGGGAAGAAAGTTGTCATGGTGGAGAGAATCACCACATCAGTGGTTTTATTTTGACGTATTTTTTACATTTATTTTTGGATGTATCTTTATTTCTTGGATTTATTAGAAGTTTTTTATAAAAATGACAGTTTTTAGGTAATACAGTAGGAGGTTCATGGTTGGCACATGGATAGGAAAAACCATGCACTAGATTAGTAGAAAATGTTCACCCTGGATAGTGTCACTTTCCAGGACACACGTCATGGAACACGAGAATGCAAACCTCTAGAGATAACCATGCGCCTATGATAGTGGATATATCCAAGGATAATGACTAAGTGCAAGGGTGTGCACCCCATCCGGGAAAACCGTACAACCAGAATTCCTCTTGGATAGATGTTCCACATGGTTGGTGCACGGTTTGGAAAACTATGTAGCCAAACAATTCATCCTTCTAGATCTTTTAAAAGTTTGAAATTCGCTTTTTTCCCATTCCTAATTTTAACCTCAAAACCACCCCTAACTTTTCGTATTTGGCCTCCTCATCCCTAAGAGTGCCTCCCCTTACTACTTACTCCCATGGGATTCAATATATTTGTGGTTTTGGGTGTAATATTAAAACAATCTCCAAGTAAGATCCTCCTTTCCTCTTTTCCTTCTTCTTCTTGATCTTTTCTTCCTTATCTCTTATGTTCAATTTCCTCTAGTAGATAGATTGACCTAATGTGAGTTCAATATTGATTATTTGGGTTAAATATTGATGTTTATGGTGTTATATTTTTTATAGGGCCTCTCCTTGGTGTGGTTGTAGTTTTTAACTCGTTTCCAAAAGTTTCCAAGCAAGAGGTAGGTAGTTCCATGATTTAACATTGCTTGATTATTTTAGTATGCTTTCTATGGTTTCTAAATTGGTTATATAAATGGTGTGGGTGGTGAAAATAATATTTTAAAATTATTTTGGTGTGTGTAAGGGTTAATTGATAACTTTCAAATTAAAATGGTTGTTCTTCATGTGCATTTTTATTGTTAGAAGTGTGTATTAGTGGTTCATGTATTATAGGGGATGAAACTGAGCATAATGGATTCCTAGGTATCTAGGTGGGAAGAATAGGTCTAGTATGTTAGGTGAGTAGGTATGTTCGAGTCCTGATCTCCCTAATATAATTACGTAACAACACTAACTAAACTTTGATGTGATGGGCATTGGAGGCTTGAGTACGACCATTGTGCCCAATAGATAGTTTTATCCCTAAGAGTACGAGGATCCTAGGAACTTTATAACCTTAGTGACTTAGGTATTTTCCATGGTTCTCATGTTATACTTACCTTTCATCTTATTGCCTCATTTACTTTTCCTCTTTTATTTCCAAAGCATGTTTTATTTTAAATTTCATATTTATTTTTATTAAAATCCAACATGTTAATTTTTCATTTAATTTTAATGCATGGAATCTCTTATGGTTGTATCCAACTGGGAATTTGGATCACACCCTACATACACCCTCAGGTGTATGTATACCTTGTTATATTTGACCCGGGTAAAGGCAAGGTTCCCCATGGCGGTGATGGTGAATTTATATACTAGTGGTTTATCTCTTGGAAGGTGTTTATGGGGGTGGCATGATGGTGTTGACCCTCTAGTTGCATAGAGTCTTGTTTGTATAGTTGGTTCCCCTCCTTGTTTTTGTTTTTGGTTAAAATTGTAATTTTTTTAACTCATATTGGTTATACTTTTAATTATAGTTCTTGATTATAATGTGATGTATCATTCTTGTGGGTTGTTTATGGTTGTTTCTTATGGGTGAAATCATTCCCAAATGTGATTCTTGATGCCCAATCACTAGTTTACAAACCATGAGGATTGGGAACACCCTTCAGGACATTCCACAAGTCGGGTTGTGTGTTGGGTTAGATAACAACCTAGATTGGTTTGTGAGAATAGTTTCATGCCAACTATTCAATGAAATGCCTCAATGGATTTTATCTTAGTTGATGATGGGTGTTCATGGTAACACATGGATATGTCTAGGTTGGGTTTCATTTCTTAAGGTTTAAGGTAGATGGATTGAGGTATTGCAAGTATTTTATGATTTTATAAATTTAATTAAGAAGAAAAATGACATAATAAGAATAATTAGGCATGTCCAAGCCTTTTCAAACAAAGAAAGACTAAAGCTAGTATCGAAATAGGTGATCCGATAGTGAATAAAGCTTAATCATATTTTTGTGTTCGATCAAAAAAGAATAAGGGAATTTGATCACCCCAATTATATGGTATCAAGGATCTATGCAAGTTCATGCCATCTTCTCAATGAAATTGTAAAGTTGAGTACTTACTTTTATCAACTCATGTTTTGATGAGTGTTTTTTAGATCTGAGTGTCATGGTAGTTTGAATGAGGGTATATGATGGAGAAAAAGGATTCCCAATAAAAAAAATTGAGTGATGAAAATAATGGTATTTTTATCTTTGATTATTAATGAAATATCAAGTAATTTTTTGGAGTCGAATAACTTAAGATGGTTTTTGAAGATGATGGATTCTCATGGAGTTCAAGGGAGGGAAGTGGTTGAGTTTGGTTGAGATGGGTTAAAAACTTATAGAATTTCAATAGAAGACATGTGCACTATTTAGATAATGTTTTGTTTGATCAAATTGGTTCATCAGGGGTAGGATTATTTGAAGGTTGACCAAGAGTGAATAGAGAATGAGGAATCTAAGGCTAAGTTTGGGGAAGTCAATTCTGACTGAAGCTATGAAAAAAATACCTCATCCATGCTGATAAAAGTATGATTAAATTCAAATATAAGAACTCTAATTTCTAAATTACAATTCAAAATAAAATAAGAGGAAGCTAAGATCGAGAGTGAGAGTAAATATTTAGAAAGCTTCTAGAATTACTGATAGATGTTCAAGGAAATTCAATCAACTTGGGAATCATATGTGATGATCACATGGATCTAAAGAAAGTCCCATGATTAGGAGGATCACATGAAATTATAAGATTCACTAGAGTCATGCAAGTAAGAATATGTACAATGAAGAGTGTTCCTTGTGGAGGTCATTAAGGCGAAGTCCATGGTCTATGTTATTGAGATCGTCTTTGAGTAAGGGTTTGATGTGTGATTTATGGAAGAAGATTCCTGATAGAACATAAGATCTCAGAAATGAACAACACTATTCACCATCTTTTTACCATTCACCATGAATCAACCTTGATCATTTGATTATTCATCATAGAGGATGAACACGATAGAGGGTGGAGATAAACTAGGGACTGGAGAGCACATTAAAGGGAGGGTCTTGGGAGCTAATCCTGAAGGAAGAGTTCAATCACACTAGAAAATATTCCTCCTCTCTTATCTACTTATTGTACCATTATTTTGAGATAATTTTAATGAATTATATTGTTTTTTCTACTAGAAAGTGTAACTAATTAATTTAGGGGGATTAGTCTAGATGGATTGAATAATTTCATTATTATGTTATTGTATTAGTATAAATCATATAGGTATGATGTATTTTATCCAAATTTCTCACATTCTATTCCTCATGAGAATATTTTAACTATACTCTATGTACTAACAGGTGGAGAGTAGAGTTTTTTACTTATCAAACACAAATGAAATACTATCTAGAAAAGGTTACGGTTTGCTCTTCTCCATGAGGAAATATATTCATATTGGGTTCTATTAGAAATAATAGTTCTCAAGATAGATCTATTGAAAGGTAGTTTTTCTCTAATGATAGTTAGGTATTACAATCCTTTCTACACAGATTCAAAACATTGTGATTACTTCTAGGTAAGAGTAGTTTTCATCTCTATCAATTCTATCCATTTTAGTTCCCCTAACCCCATCAACTATTTTGTCTCCCCCTATTTTTATACTGTCACCACTGCGTGCTCATACTCACACCATCACTATTAATTTCTTCCATAACTCCACCATCATTCCACATCCTTCACACTTTGTGTTTTTTTTTGTTTTTTAATTTTTTTATTTAAAAATTTATCTTATTTATGGTTTGAAACTTATCACTATAACACTAGTAGTAATTAGGTATAAAAATATTAAATTTGAGGCACATCAACAACCACAACCATCAAATTTTTTATTCCATTTATATAGAGGTAATGTGATACCAACAAAAAAACATCAATATATATATATATATATATATATATCCATTTAAAAAAATCTAAAAAAAATCTAAAAAAACTGAAAATCTAAAAATTTGTTTGTTTATCACTACTATGTGATCAACTTAACCTATTTGAAAACTATTTTACATGGACACTACAGATTTATCTTCTAAAGTAGTATGTTCCATTATAGTAATTGAGAAATTTTATTCATCCATTAAAAATAGAATCAAATATAAAAATGATAATCTAGATATTGAAATAGCTAAAAACCTAGATGAAAACCAAAATCTCAATCAAATACACCCTAGAAATTACCCCCTGAGATTCTTGGATTTATGGAGTTCCAGTGTCTTTTAGTGTCTAGTAATCCTTCATGTATAAGGATTACTCCTATGTTTAAGATCTATGTTATCAAACCATGTCAACTATCTATGATACCTACCTCCATTTCTCATACCAATAAGGATTATATTGAATAAATTATAGGATTTTACAGTTTTGTATGAAAATTACTTATTCATGGGATGAGTGAGGAGGATCTTTGGCTGAGGGTGTTCCCATTCTGTCTCAAGGGAAAGGATATGATATAGTTCTAGAATTTTTATGAGGATATCTTTGACACTTGGGATCAATTGTTCAATTAATTTTTTTCAAAATACTATCCCAGGAACACCACCATTTAATTAAGGAATAATATCACAATATTTTTACAGGATAAGGGAGAAATATTTCATGAGATATGGGATAGATTTATAACTTTTCTTAGGTAATGTCCCAACCATTAATTGGATTCCCATCTTCAACTGGATACTTTCTACAATAACCTTACTCTTTACAATCAAAATTTATTTGACTAATATTATGGGGGGGATTTTTCAGAATTAATTACTTGTGATCTCAAAGATTTTTTTGAAAAATTATCTCAAAAATAAAAACACAAGTTTTCTAGATAGATAGTGATTTATAGGGATGAAACTAAAACTCAAGTTGCTTCCATTTTTAATGAATACAAGCTTAGGGAGAAATGTTACCACTATAGGATGTATGGCCACACTAAAAAACATTTTCCTAACTTTGATATGATGTTTTAGATTGATGAAAGTTCTAAATTTTTGTATTATAGGGTGAGACAATAAGGAAACAATGATCCATTTTTTAATCACTTTAATTATAGTTACAAAAACCACCCAAAATTGTCTCAGAGAGATCAAGGAGTGATGAAACTACCTAATACAACCCCTGGGTATCAAATTAGCCTAGAATTTAGTTGAAAAATTAATATCTAGATGTAAATTAAAATTATATTACTTATATAGAGGATATTGTTTGGAATATAATCACAAAAATTGAAACCCAACTATCTTGAATTGATAGTATCCATAACCAAGTAAGTCAAATGGAAAGAGGGTTAAGAGGAAGAGAGAATGGAATGCTACCCAACACAAATGACCCCAATATAAGGAAGAATGTGATGGATATAACCACTAGAAGTGGATTAAAACTTAATAAAAAGTTAGGTTATAGCCTATTGAAGATGAAATTGAGGATTTTACAAAACCTGATAATCAAAATATGGGAAAATAAAAATATGAAAATATAGACAGGATGGTCAAAACAGAAAAAATTGATAAACCCACACCTGAAAAAGATAAATTAAAAATGAAATTGAATTGGGAGTTAATTAAATATGGTAAAAATAAGTTGAGGTTTGGGGATAAATTTATGAATCAACATTATTTTAAGAATCACCCCTCCCATTCCCTTTTCCTAAAGAGGAAAAAAGAATAATAAACTTGGCTACTTACAATTACTTTGTATGTTTACAAATTTAAACATCAACATACCATTTATTGGGGTCCTATACAAGATTTCATAATATAATAAATTTCTCAATAGGTTCTTGGTTAATAAAAGGGATTAAGAAGAATGTGCTACCATAAATCTAACTAGAGGGTGTAGTGTTTTCGGCCTAAAGAAGTTTACTCCTAAACTAAAACACCATGGAAGTTTTTTTATTCAATGATAAATAGAAGGAAGTGGGGAACTGAACTGTTTGTGTTATCTTCATGCTAGTATTAATTTGGTTCCCTTCTTCTCATTCAAAAAGTTTTATCTAGGGGAATTGAATCCAAACTTTGTGTCTCTTAAACTGGTTGATAGGTTAATCACTCATCCCTATGTAAGGGTGGATGATCTATTAGTTTAGGTAAGGAAACTTACTTTTCCCATTTATTTTTTGATTCTTGATATGGAGTGTGATGAAAAATTTCTAATTATCTTATATAAATCTTTAATTGTTACCAGTGGTGTTGTTATTGATTTTTATAAGGGTAAAGAGACCTTTCAAGCTGTGGATATTTTTGAATAATTTTATGTTTGTAAGAAATTTAAACTTGGGGTTAGCTACAAACCAATTTATGTTGCTAAAGAAGTGTTTATATTAGAGGATAGTAGGGATTTATAGTTACATAATTCACTACTATTGGTTTCACTTTTAACAGTGCTATAAAGGCACTATTAAAAGCCTCCCTTTATCTGTACTTTTTTAGAACTGATAAAGGAGGACTTTATCGACATTTTTTACCAGTGATAAAGGTACCATTTATCAGTGCTATAAAAGCACCACTAATGGTCATATTTATTAGTACTAAAAAAATCACTAAAGTTCTCCTTTATCAGTGCTTAAAAAAAGGATTGATAAAGGGTTTTTTTGGATTTCTCCACCCCCTTTTATCAATGATTTCCCCCCTATTTGTTAGTGATTTTCATACAGTCTCCTACCAGTCCACCTATAACCCAATTTTCCACCCCCTTTTTCTAGTTCTCAAAATGGGTATTTTAGTGCTTTTCCAATGCTTAGTCTCCTGTTCACCCCCAACATGTGCCTGGATTTGATCATTGTGCCTATTTTTGAAAATGGAACATCTTTACCACTACACAAAGATATTTTATTCTCTATTTTATGATATATATATATTTACATATATATTTCTATTCATATATTTATATAATTATTTTTAAATACATTTATAAAATATATGTTTGTGTGTGTGTGTGATATATATACATATATTTATTTAAATATATTATATATTAATATTCATTTACATATATTATAATATAGATATAAATATATATCTGTTTATTAACACACACATATGTATATATAAAGATTATATATATATATATATATATTTGTATAAGTATATATATATTCATATATTTTATAATGTAGAAAATGGTTAGATATCATTTTAAATACATTTTTAGAAAACGTCTATATATTGTATATTTAGATATAAATTTTATACAGTACATATATATTTATGTGTCTATATATATATATATTAATACATATTCACATATAATTGTATATTTACATAGAATTTTTTTATAATGTATTTATAAATATTTATTATAAAGTACATTTATATAAAATATTTAATGATAATGATAATGATTTGTTTATAAAAATACATTTAGATATGATTAAATACATAATATTGACACACACACATATATTTACACACACAAGTATACATTTATATTTATCACATATACATACAAATATTTACACATTTTTATATTTATTTACATATATTAGAATATATATGAAAATATTTTTTTATTGAAACATGCATGTTTATATATAAACATTACTTGTATAGGTATATATATACATATTAATGCATTTTTATAAGGTAAAAAATGATTTTTTTTATTTTAAATAAAATGAATAATAAATATTTATTTCCATTTGGTTTATATATTTAAAAATAAATTTTTATATAATTTTTTTAAATATGTATTTATACAATTGATTTATTATAACAAAATATAGAAAAATATGCATATATTTAATTATTAATAAAACTAAAATATAAAAAATGATAAAATTTTAAAACCATAATATCTATAAGAATGTAAGACATTATAATACATTTATTTTCCATTGAAAAAGGATAAAAATAATCTCTTAAAGAAAGCTTAAATAATATCGAATATTAAAAGATTAGGGTATCCCAACTAAAAACTCAGTTTTAGAGGCATTATGAGCCTTTTTTGACATAAAAAAATAATAACCAAGGTCTCCTTGGGTCACCAAGATATAGATCTCTTCACAGGATTTTATTTGATATGTGGTAGAGCTCAAACAGACATCTGGATCAAAATTTATGGTCATTTGAAGTTCAAGTCATGTTTTCAACTTATCTTAGATTGTTCATTACTTTATTGAATTATTTTTTCATCCAATTGTTATTAAATTAATATTACTTGATAATAATTATAAAATTATTAGTTAATATTTTTAAATTATTTTATAATCCATTTTCACTAAATATCTTATATATTAAATGTAAATGCATATTTAGCCTTATCTAAATATTATTTAATAAAATATATTATATTTATATGAATATAAATATATTTATATATTAATATATCATTTTTCATGACATATATTTTTTTATGAAATATACCCTTAATCAATGCTAGAAAAAAGCACTAAAGGGGGGATTTATCAGCACTTTTTTGCTAGCACTAATAAAGGAGGACATTTATCAGTGATAATAAAAAAGCAAAGGATAAAAGATGATTTTATTGGTACTTTTTTAGCACTGGTAATGACCCTCATTTATCAGTGTTTTTTTATTATCACTGATAAAGCCCTCCTTCATTAGCGCTAGAAAAAAATCCTTGATAAAGTTCCTCCTTTATCAATACATTTTTACTAGCACTAATAAGGTCCCCCATTTATCAGCACTTTTTTTATAACATTGATAATGGGGTCCTTTATCAACGTTTTTTTTCTAGTGATGATAAAGGGGGCCTTTATCAATGCTTTTAGCTAGTGCTGATGAAGGGTAACACTAGATAAACCCAAATTTATAGTTGTGATTATAAATACTTTAGAGCATTTAAAGTATAATCCGAATCCACACATGAAATAGAAAGATTGGGAAAACTTGACATCCACATTAGGAAACTCATTTCTAAAGATCAAGAAAATATCTATCCTAAACCAAGACTTTTTGTTGCTCCTCATGCTATTAAACACCACTCAAAACCCTCTAATTATAAGAGAACCCACTCTTATGAATCTGATTAGAATTAAGACCTCACCACTTCTTCCCTAAATAATAATATTTTAAACTTAAGGTTAGGAATGAGTAAAATTATTTCCATTTAGAAGTTATAGAAATTTAATTTTCCCACACTTTTGAGAGTAATAAAATTGAGAAGTTGGATAGATTTTCCATAATGGAAATTAGTTTTTTCCCTACCGCATTAAACTGCATAGTTGAAAAATTTTCTATTCACGAGCTTAAACAGTTCTTAGGAGAGCTAAGGGATACTTTCCCTTCTTCAAAATGGAAGATATCTCTAAGAGAGATGATGATAATCACAGTGATTAGGTTACAACATCTTTTCAAACTATTTCTAAAATTTTAAATTCTTTATGTGTGGGGGAAACTTAAAGGATGATGTTGGTAATTTGATTGAATCTTCTTCGATACTATATTCAATTCTTGTTCTTATTTTTGATCTTATAGGTATATAAACACTACTGGAAAGAAACCTCATCCCTAGACACTTGAAAAAATTATGGATAATTCTAAAACATGTTGGTGTTCTCAAAATCTAGAGAGAGAGCATGACAACATTCCCACTCAAAACAAAAAACTCCCAAACATTAATAAATCACACCCACCAAATGATCAAGGTTAGAAATAATGGGTAAGTATATATGAATACTTTAAATTCATCACTGTATGTGAGGCAACCTATGTTTTTAGTTTTTTATTTTAATTTTCTTTATAAATAAATTTTTAAAAATCTATTGCATTATATCCCTCAATCTTCTGCAAATATCAATGAATTAACCATGGAAACCAACCTTCCATAATAAATTTCATCTACTTTTGAAGCCAATAGGACTTGTAAACTAGATTTTCTTGATCAACCCCCTATATCTAAAATTTTAGTTTTAGTTTTTTACTTTGATATTAATGTAATTAATTATAATATTAAGTTATTTTACAATTTTTAGGGACTTGAATTGCACAACTAGAGAACTTTCTCAATGATAAAAAAGAGCGAATACATTTAGTTATACTCAAATACACAAAGATTATACTATGAGGGGAGTTTTACTTCCACTCTTACAACTTTAAATTATATTAATAAATTTATTTAAACCTCACATTGCTGGGAATAAGTGTGGGAGTCCCTTTATTTTTCAAAGATAGATGAGTCTATATTTCCCTATTAGGTGTGAGATTTACTAGTATCTGGAGTGTTGAAAATTATTTTGAATAAAAATTAAAACCTGGATAACACCCTAAAAACTCCTTTGGATTTTAATGTTATTATTGGTTTTTGGATTTAAATGGTATTGAAATTGTTTGTAAGGAATTGTTGCATGTTGTTAACAAAATGTTAATAATTTTAAATATTTATTGATGATCTTTGAGTACTAAAAATCATTTCTTGCATGTTGATTTTTATTTTCCTTGAAAATCATTCTTCAACTCACTTGTAAGCATGAAAATTTCTAAAAAATCTATTTATGTACTAAAACTACTAGGCAGTACCCAGTATAATTATTATGAGTGTTTTAAATAGTCTAACTATTTTGTTATGTGAAAAAATGTTCTTGAAATTTCCTAAAATCCTTCAATTATTCGTTGAACTTTTGAAAATTTAAATATGTTTTTAACTAAATTGTATAGTTGTTTCCTCCATCTTAGGATCCAACATTGGGGAAAATAATGAGTTTTAAGTATGGGGGAGAGAGGTATTAAAATGTACTTTAACTATGTTTCAATGTTTCATACATAAAAAATTCCCAATTCCCCCCCAAAATTTTCTTTCTTTCAAGTATCATTTTAAGATTAGTATCTTCTCTTTATCAGTAAATAAAATTTTCATGTTTTTTTTCTTTTGTTTTTTGTTTTATTGTGTTTTTAGGATAGGAAAATTGAAAGTTAATGTGTAGTTAATAGGGGAAATATTTCATTCTAGTTTTTAGGATTACATTTATTCTATTTTTTTTGATGTGAATGAATTCTAAGTAATTTTTATCCACTATTTTTATATAAATTCTCTCTACGAACTAGGATAGAGAGTGTAATAGAATATATCCCTAAAGAATTGAAATTATAAATTGAGGAAACATGATGTTTGAATATGAACCTAATTAATTAAACATTGGGAAATAGAATACCTCATGGACCCAACAAAAAATATAGTCATATAGGTCCTTTGAAACTGGAGTAAAATTAGCAGTTGGGATCCCATGATGAATCTCTAAGAAATTAGGCACTGAGTGTGTGAGTAAATAATAATAATAATAAAATATGAATTCAATAAGTTCTTTTCACATTAATGGCTGAGAAATAATTCAAATAAAGCACCTAATTGTAAAAAATCAATTCATTAAGGTGTGGGAAATATTGATCTCAAATTAAAAAGGAGATAATTGAATTATAATAAAATCATTTAAGTTATATCAATGAAGTGAAAAGTGGATCTTTGATTTAAGGAACCTAGGATGAAGTGATTATTGAAAATAATTTATGTTAAAATTTTGATTCCACTTAAATATAAATGGTCTTCAATCCTATAACTAGGACTTGAATTTGGATTAAAGTTAAGTAGTGATTTATAATCAATTAAGAGGAATTTAAATTTTTATCAAGTGAATAATCTGTGATTTTCTTTAATTACATTATGTGTATTTGAACTTGGGAAAGATAATCATTTTTAGGATTCTTTATAAATAAATGAAACTTATATTATTACCCAAAAGTGAAATCACTTAAGTGTAGGAGAATTTCATGAGGAATTATTTTAATACATTTTCCACATCAAATTTTATGAATTAATTGTGTATTAAAATTCGTTTTTTAATAGAGAATTAATTATTTTTTTTGTAAAAATATGTTGGAACTACCATTCTTTGAGTATTAGAATAAAAATGATATTTTTGGTTCTAAATCTATTTTTTTGGCCATGGATTAATTTTCATGTATTTTAAAGACATATTTTTGAGTGATTTTAGTGGAAGGATAAATGAAATAATCTTTTGGGGTGATTTTGGAATTAAATTTCCCATGTTTCATGTTTTAATTATTAAATATTAATTGATGGAATACTATTTTTTGTTATTTTTTATTTAATATTTTTTTAAATACAATTTAATGTCATTTTGTTTTAATTATTTCACTATTACATGATTTTATTTTCTTAATTTGAAATTATAAAAATATTATTTAATTTGGAATTTTACTATTTAATTATCAATTGAAATTAATATTTTCACTTAATATCACATTATGTGTGTTCTGGTTAGTTGTGGAAGAAAGTGTTAAGACACCATGTAAAAATTTGGCTAAGTCTCAACCTACCACATAAAGGAAAAAATTGATCATGCGACATTCACAATCAGTCAACTAACCATATAAAGTTCACTCAACTGATCATGCCCTAACTTATCAAAATAGAAGAAGCGATTGCATGATGATCTTCAACCTACTGTGACTACATCCTAACCTACTTTACTATTCACCAAGATAAAATACCTGAAGTGAAAGTGATTATGTGTGGTAGAAAAGTGAATCTACCTCAAGAATGAAAATGGGATCGACCATAAGAGAAAATGGATCTAGCATGCCAATCTTTATTGTGGTCGATCATTTGATCTTGAATGAAAATTAAAGTTGCTGTTATAACATATTTGACCATACCATGCTTCTGATTCTGTTGACTATGTGGATCTATATTTAAATTGATCATGAGCTCATAATGACTATCTACTATCACTAGGTCAGTCATGGAATAGGATTGGATGGTTTTTTATAGCCAAAAATTGCATTCAATTAAATCTGGGGAATAATTTAAAACTAAGGTAAATCAAAGAATCTCAGTTGATAATGTTGAAATATTATGAGATCGAGTTTTGATGAATTTTAGAAATAAAAATATGATTGAAGGAAACTAAGATCAAATATCAATTCCATTAAATGATGATGATCTTGATTCGACCTAACAAATTGATTCTAGTATTTGTTGATGTGGAAATGAGATAGAAGAAGATGTCAAGCCCAAGCTCAAAAGAACCGTAGCCATGGATGCTAAAATTAATTTAGTGAATCTGAGATAATCATTCATGGAAGATTAAAGAACAACCTGATAAAAAAAGACAATGAAATTAAGGGGGTCTCATAGTGATGGTCTAGGTTTTAAGAGAAAATATGAATTTTATTGTGAAGAATATTTGGATTCACATTGAAGAAGACAACCTAGGATTGAATTCTCAAGCTTGTTATAAGATGAATTTTTTTTCAAGATTGACTAATAAAGATGATTCAAGCTTGACACAAGTTGATGAAGTTGTAGTGGGTCCAAAACTCAGATCAGTTCACCAATGAGACTAAGAATGGTTGATGATTTAGAACTAGTGATGAAGGATATTGAAGAAACCATTAAAGGAAAGATATAAGATGAGTTAAATAAGAATTAATTTTTTATTATTTGTCCTTGTGTTGTAGGTTCTTGATCAAATAAGTCAATGAGGCCTCCATATTTCCTAACATCATAGTTGATTGATCTAGAATATGTGCATTCCAAATATTCAATGAAATACCTCAAAATATTTTCTCTCACTTCATTATGGGTGACTGTGGTTTCATATGGTGATGCCTAGGTTGGGTTTCATCACTTAAGGTTTGGGGTGGGTATCTTGAGATCTTGTAAGAATTATATTATTAGATAACATGAATCAAGAAGAAAAATTATAGAACAAGAATAATTGAGAATATCTAAGCACTTTCAAATGAATAATGACCAAATAAAGTGTTGAAACTGGAGAACTGACTGTGGATAAAGCTTGATCTTCTTTTGGTGTTTGATCAGAAAATAATTAGGAAATTCAGTCACCCGAATTATATGAGATCAAGTATTCATGAAATCATACACCTTATTCTCAATGAAATTTTGAATTCAAGTACCTTCTTGTAAAAGCTCAATTTGTGTTGAGTGTCTATTGATTTGAGTGTTATGGTAATTTGAATGATAGTTCTAGATAAAGACCAAGTATGCCCAGGACTAGCACTTTAGTGATGAAAATAATCATATTTGTATCTTTGTTTATTGATTAAATATTTAGTAAGTGTGTTAGAGTCAAATAGAATAAGATGGTTTTTGAAACTGATGGATTATCATTGAGTTCAAGGTAGGGAATATGATGAGTTTGGTTGATATGGTTTGAAAACTTGTTGAATTTAAATAGAATACATAGGAACAATTTGGATTAGGTTTTTTTATTAAAGTATTTCAATAGGGTTATGTTGAGTTAAAGTTTATATAAGAGTCAATGGAGAATAAGGAATCCAAGTCTAAGTTTGGGGAAGTCAATGTCGACCGAAGATATAGAAAATTTACTTTATCTGTGTTGATCATGTGCTAATTAAATTCAAATTTAGGAACTATAATTTCTAAATTATAATTCAAAATAAAAGAAGAGGAATCCAAGATCGAGCCTATGAGTGATGATTTGAGATACTTATGGAATTTGTGAGATATTATCTAGGAAATTAAATCAACCTAGAAATCATCCATACTGATCACATGGAGATGAAGCAATTCCCATGATCATAAGGAGTTCATATAGTTAGGATATTCAATAGATATACATAGGAAAAAAGATGTATAGTTATGGTTGCACCATGTGGAGGCTATTCAAATGAAGACCATGGCTGATGTCAATGAGGCTAACTGTGAGGAAGGTTTGATGGGTGATTTAAGGGATAATATTCTAGATAGAACACAAGATACAAGAAATGAAAAACACCATTCACTATTGATCACCCCTAATCATTTGATCATTCTCCACATAAGAGGCACATGATTGATGGTGGAGCTGAACCAAAGGTTGGAGAGCACACTCAGGGGAGGGGGTTGGGAGTTTGAGATGGAGGTAGGGGCCGATCACACTATATAAGTTTACTTACATATTCTCCACTTCCCATACAATTATTTCAACCTGATTTTAATGAATTATATTGTTCATGAGAAGCTAAGTAGTTTAAGTATATTGTTCTAGATAAATTGAATAATCTCATTTTCTATTCTTATATTGGTATAAATCATATATTCTTGATGTATTTCATCAATATTTCTCATGTTATCTTCCTCATGAGAATATTTTCACTCTATTCTAAGTGATGAAAGGTGAAGATTAGAGTTCCTTTTTCCTTAGAAACCAAATCAGAAGTACTTTTTGGGAGAGATTTTGGTATACTCTTCTCCATGAGGATGCATCTTGATCTTGGGTTCTTTTATAAATAATAGTTCTCAAGAGTGATATCTAGCAAGATTTTTTTATGTAATGATAATTAGGTATTATAGTTATCTTCAAATATCTTCAAAAATCTATGATTAATTACATACAAGAGTGGTTTTTACATCTATTAATTCTATCTAGTATAGTTCCCCTGACCCTATTAACTATTTTGTCTCCCTCTCTTTTTCTACCATCACCACTGATTACTCATACTCGCACCACCACTGTTATTGTCTTCCATAATTCCACCATCATTCCATATCCTTGTAGTTTTTTGTTTTGATTTTGTTTTTTTACTTTGTTTTGGTCTACATAACTTCACATTATCTGTGCTTCAAATATTATTACCACATTATTCATAGTAAGTATATTTATAAATATTAAATTTGAGGTGCATCAATAAATGAAGTCATCACTAAGATCAAATGACGATGATTTAAAACTCATAAGTGGTATCATATACACCTTCATCAAAAAATAAACATATTTTTCTATTTATTTTTTGAAGAATATGTATACCATAAAGTGTTTGGGGACATATAATAGCATAAAATATGAAGGTTTTCTACTGTTTTGATCAGCCATAGTGTACAATTACTATTTTCTATGTTGTAATCTATGATATGAGATATTGTAAGCTATGATTAAATATTGTGTTTCAATAAAACCTAGCATCATTTCATATAAAAAATATATGGGATATCATCAAATACATTTGGAGACTTATGAAAATTCTTATCATAAGTGGTGATATCAATCACATATTATGATTTATAATTCCCTATTATCAATCATAAAATATGATATTGTCTAAAATATTAATTTTTTTAATATTTTTATTATATTTATTATAGTTTATAAAATGTTTATAAATGATAAGTGTTAGGAAATTTAAATAGGATATTTTCATTCCTAAATTAAATATAAAATTTTCATATTTATATATCATGTTTGGAAAATAATAATAATAATTATTTATTTATTCATTTTAAAATATTCATATTTATAAATATTTATGAAATATGAATATTATGTATTCTTTAATTTATTAGATAAATTTATTCTTATATATTTTCATGTCATCCATTTCATACTAGGTATAAAAACATTAGTTTTTTTTATCTACCATGAATTTGGTTTTTCATTAATGTTATTAGACAGAATTTAGTTGTTGAATATAGTTTGTACATATTTGGTATTAGAGTCATGATGAATGATATTCTCTCTTGAGTAATATATCCCAAGATAGAGGGAATTTGGGTCAGAATTCCCACTAGCCTAGAGGCTTATTCCTTTTTCTATAAAGGTTAAGGTTGGCTATTTGTAGCTCCAAGATTACTCATGTGCAGTTTATCAATTTCATATATATTTCTAAAACTTTGGATGAAAATTTCATGTACCTTATACATATAATGCATTTGGATATTTTTAAATATATTGGGATTCTATTTTTGAGTGATTAACACAAATCATGGGTTGTGTCAAGAATTAAATGTTAATATGGCATGGACATATTAATTTGGTGGTTAGAATAGGAATTATAAAACAAAATTGTTATAAGCATGCATACATAGAGGGATAAAATATGAGATAATAAATATTTCATGTGATGTAATAGTTATGAATTTAATATGCATGTGATTTATATTAAATTAGTGAGAGTTTAAAAGAAAACCTTTCAAATACTAAGTTTGATATTCCTTTAAAATCAAACACATCTCAAGACATTGATCATCCAACCTCAAATGTTCATGCTAAAGCTAGGTTCCCTTGGATTATCTTGTGTAAGACAAGGTGTAAATGGAGAACCCAAAGTTAGGTAACCAAATTCCATTATGAGATTTATGTGACACTTAACTACGAAACTATAAGAGTTATGATACCATAAGAATAGATTTGAGTTTATATCCATATGATGGATTTGGGAAAAGAGTTATCCATGATTGGAAATTTATATTACCCAAATAGTTAAGCTTTGATAGGTACACTATAATAGACTACAAACTTAGTAAAATATGGATTTGGGATCATTGAATGAGTATGATGTATGGGATCATCATTTTTACTGATAGTAATATCATTTAAATTCATTTATGAAAAGATATAAAACTTGAAACTCACTCATATATATTTCTTTGTTTTAGTTTATGGCATAAAAAATGTTTATCATTTTTAGATCACTTATTGGTATAACCTATAAAATATTTTTTTATTAGTATCTAAGGTTGAGAATGTTCTCAAAGAGAATAATTTAGAGCATTTTAATGTTAATGTTATAGAAATAAATTTCTAAAACTCTGAATCATGTGTATTATATACTTGGTATGAATAAAAAATTTGTGATGATAAATGCATACTCATAGTTAAAAAGGAACTAAACAAAGGTGAAGAAGATCTGTATGTTGTAAATGGAGAAAGAGTTTCTTCATTGAAGGTTGGTAATTATGATCTAAGTCTACCTAGTGGATTATTTCTAGTGTTAGAAAAATATTATTATATTTACATCATAACTTTTTTTTTAATTTTTGTATCTTGTTTAGAAAAGAAAGGATTTTCATTCATTATTATGAACAAGAGTTGTAATATATATATATGATTTAAATGTTTTAAGTAATTGGGAATATGGTAAAAGGTTTATATATTATAGATCTAAATAAAACCATCTATAACATTGAGAATAAAAATATCAAGGTTTATTTTGAAAGTAATAGTCCCTAAACCTCTTATATATATGATATATATATATATATAAGTATTTGAGTTATACTACCTTTTAGGATATAAAAATCATAAGTTATGTGTTTATACCATTTTTATGTAATTATTAGGGAAAAATCATACTATAAATTTGGATGAATATCACATGGAATGATTTAATAGAAACCATGCCAATATCTGTTATGTCATATCATACAACTAGGTGTCATAAGGCATGTCATGAAAATATATTTCATGAAATTTACATCACCAGCCTATGAAAATAAATGTAATCATATTTTATGATTGTAAATACTCATAAATCTTAAAATGATATTCCTTTCTACTTCCTTTTATGAGTTTATAGGAATAAATCTTCCATGATACTATTATTAAAAATCTGTTATGTGGGATTTAATTTGAAGGGTACTTATTCATCAATGAGATTCATGAGTTGGAAAAAGTGGCATTTACTCATGCATTATAACACATGAGTAAATGTGATAACCTTGAAAGACATCATATAATCCCTATAAGAACCCACTTCCATATGATGAAAGTGGGGTATGTTCTTTAGGATTGGTTAAGAATCACTTTAAACAAAAAATCTCTTCACCCTTCTTCTTTGTGGCCGAATAACTATTATTACTTGGAGTATGCACAAATCTAATCCTAACATCGAATGATTCAGTGTGACCTGTGTATACTGTTAGATTTGGTACTATAAAACCATCTATTTTGTACCTATTATTACTTTTATATTCATAGTGTTGAATATTAATAATGTTATTTTCACATAATTATTATTCATTTGTGTGATATTGAATGTGATCATGTCCTTAGAGTACTTTTCACATCAAAAGGTCATTGCAGTTCACTCCTACAATGAGAACCTTGAAGTGTAATGATCATATTCATAAAAATATGTTCTATAGATGAATTAAATCATCTAATAAAACATAGATAATATAGTATATTAGAGGTAGGAGTCTCATGATACATTGAGACTTCTTCTCATGAAGTTCTCCCATGGAAATATTCAAGAAAAGAGTTTATGTAAACTAACCCCCATTAGGAAATCCACATGTTTTTTTTGTGTGTCATTGGATGTTCCTATCTACAAACATGTGTATTAGTACTTATACATGATATTGTTATTAATTCATATCATTATTAAAATAATTTTATGTATTGATGAAAACCATGATGAAATATGATTGCAGTGAGGTAGGATACGTTGGGTATTCCATGAGTGATATGATATTAATGAATAAGTAAAGAAATGATTTTCCCTTTCAAGTTTAATATAAGTTGATATATCAAGACCTTTGATGGAACTGAAACTATTTTATAAGTCTATGTACATGGAAGTTTTTCAATTATTTCATTTCTGGAAATTCAAATCAAGATATTCAAGCATATAGGTTGATGACACATGCAATGAAACTTGTTTGAGGAGATATTGAGACAAAGGGATTATATTACAGAGTAAGTATTTATAAGAGGTATTCATAGCTTTGAACTATCCTTGTATATTTATGAAGAATTATGTATTTCTATATATAATTATTGGTTTGTGATTGGGACTCATTGATATCAATATGGGGGTCTGGAGGGCCACATACAAAGTGTATTCATTAGTTACACCAATTTGAATGAATTGGAGTTTAAGATGAAGTGGGATTATTGTGTAGGGACCAATGAGAATCCAAGTGAAAGATTCCAAGTAAATTGATTAAATTATATTATTCTAGTTTTTAATAATGATAATTGAATTTATACCTTAAATTATTCACAAGTTATTAAATTTTAAATAAGTGAATATGAGAAAGTATTATTTTTCAAACAAATTTAGTACTGTTCAAGGCCTGTTAAATTATTATGGGAGGAATGAGATAAGTTAATAGCTCATGGTTCATCACATGAAATTTAATTGGTGAAATTTTCATGACATTCATGATACATTTACTTAGTTATTTGTAGTGTTTTGGGCTAGTTCGATAGGTTTAACTTATCCAAGGGCTTAAGGGAAATTTTAAAAAATTAAACATAACTATTTAAGATCATTTTTGAGACATGAATATTTATAGTTTCTATTTTTATGAATTTGGAGTCTCACTCTACTTTCCACCCTTATCTTAAGCTTATGGATAGTGAAGTGTAAATAATGGATTGATCTAAGTCCAGGGGTTGATCGTGTGATTTTTTGTGATTGATACGAGTGCTGTGAAGGAACCTGGGGTGCAATGGAAGTATTAAAAATGCGCAATTTAAAATTTTGGTCTTGGATTAATGTTAGAAATACCGAATAAAAAAACTACTTTCTAATATTTCTTAAAGGATAATGTGTATTTAAATTTAATAATGGAAAATAAAATCTAATGAAAGTGTAAATGGTACCTTGTTTGTTTGAAGTCACCGATTTGATTATCTCACCATCAATGTGTCATGGATCAAAAAATCTAAGATATGTGTCCTCTAGATCATCCATATATTCATAAAAATTCCCGTATCATCAATATATGTTTATCAGGTTATAGAATGGGAATTCAAAGATCTTTACGACATCCCTTCAATCATGTGAAGAACATAGACTTGATCAAGAAGACATGATCGATCAGACCTTGTTCTTTATTTGGAATCTCTCTATATGAACTTAAGAGAAGAAGATAGGAGCTATTATAAAAAAAAATCCTTTAATAGAACTAGAAAAGGACTTTATCAATGCTAAAAAGTGCATATAATTAGAGCGCGGTTGAAAGAATGAAACTTTTATCACTGCTTTTTTATCATTGATAAAGACATCACTGTTAAAGGAGGTAATTTTTTTTTCAGACACCTATGCACCCAAACCCTTTATCAGTGCTTCCACAAACCCATTAAAAATAATCCACACCCCTTTATCGGCACTTTTCACCCCACCACCCTTTTATCAGTGCTTTGAGAATTTACAGCCTCATGCGTGCCCACCTGGATTTGAACCCTGAACCTCTCCTTAAAAGATGGAACACCTTTACCACTACACCATGTTGTTTTTTTGTCTGTTTAATGATATTTATGTTTATATATGTATATTTACATATATATATATATATTTACATATATTTATATAATTATTTTTAAATACATTTATGTGTGTGTGATATATATTATATTTATTTAAATATGTTATATATTATATTAATTTATATATATATTAAATTATAATATATATATATCTGTTATTAATACACACACATATGTATATATAAAGATTATAAATATATTTTTATAATGTAAAAAATGGCTAGATATTGTTTTAAATACATTTTTATAATATGTATTTATTTAGATATACAAGAATATACATTTTTACATAAATATGTTGATATATGTATTTATATGAGTGATTTATTATAATTAAATATAAGAAAACATGAATATATTTAATTATAAATAAAATTACATTGTGAAAAACAATAAAATTTAAAAACCACAATATCAATATGAATGTAAAACCTGAGAATAAATTCAATCCCCACTGAAAAAGGGAAAAAAGGCCCCTTTAAGTGAGGCTAAAAATCCATCGAATGTTAAAAAATCAGGGTAACTCAACTAAAAAGTCAGTTTTGGAGGCCTTTTGGGCCTTTTTTGGCCTATAAAAATGGTACAGAGGTTTACTTGCATGACCGAGGGTGTAGAGATCATCACATTATTTGATTTGATATGTGGTATAGCCCAAACGGACACCCGAATCAAAAGTTATGGCCATTTGAAGTTTGAGTTATGTTTTCAACTTATTTTAGATATATATATATATTTTAATTTTTTAATTTTTTTTATCTTAAATTTGATATTTAATGACTATAACTTGGTAATAATAAACAAATTATTAATTAATTTTTTTAGTTATTTTATAATCCATTTTCACTAAATATCTTACATATTAAGTATAAATACCTATGCACATGAGCCCCATCCTAGTTGGTGAGGTATCCTTAAGTGCATCCACGAGACCCAGGTTCAAAACCAGGCATAGGCATATTTCCGGGTTACTGTAGCATTACTATAGTAATACTATACATTGTGAGTTACTATAACAGTAACTATAGTAGCTACTGTAACAGGTACTGTTCAGTATTGTAGCAGCTGTAACTATTTACCTTGGGCCACCGATTTGTGCTTGGAGTCCTTAAGAAATTCAGGCCACCCAGGACTTTGGGTCAGTAGGGCTTTCGTGCCACCTTTAAGTCCTTTGGGCCACCTCAAGGCCTTTGGGCCACATGTAGTTTCCCCAGATAGACTCTACAAAAAAGGGGCAACCCTAGAGGAGGATTCAGAGTAGGTGCACTCACCAGAGTAGAACCAATGGATTTGGAAGAATGAGAGGGTATGGCTAAGCCATCAGGACCAGCCTATGCTTGCACGGGAAGCAAAGCCAAACATCCATATGAAGGTGGAGAGCTACCATCACGATACAGATGTTGGGGAGGGGTAGTTCCTTACAGTTATAGTCTGGTTGAATTCCCTAAGACCTTCAGGTCATGTAATGTATCTTAAGCCTATGGGCTATGTAATCACTAAGCCAATGGGCCTTGTAAGGGTTCCCCCTCATCCCTTGAAAGGGGGGTTATCAAAAATCAATAAAAATGAAGGCTTTTGGGCCATTCGGGTGGGGTAAGTGTAAATGCCTATTAACCTTATCTAAAACATATTTCAAAAAATATATATTATATTTATATTAATATAAATATATTATTTTTAATGAAATATTTTTTTAAATTATACTTTTATCAGAACTTGTAAAAGATCACTGATAAAGGGGGGTCTTTATCAGTACTTCTAAAAAAGTGCTAATAAAACCCCCTCTTTATCGACACTTTTTTAAAATCACTGCTAAAGGTGGGACTTTAACAAAGTTTTTTTCAGCACTATTAAAGAACCCCTTTAACATCACTAAAAAAATTTCTGTTAAAGACCCCCCTTTAATAGTGTTTTTTAGCACTAACAAAGGGGTTTTTTTAATAGCGTTTTTAGCTAGCGCTATTAAAGCCTTAGTGTTGGATAAACCCAATTTTGTAGTGAAAATCTCTATTCAAGAGGCTAAAATGAGCTTTTATACCTAGGTTATACTTTATGAAATTTCATTTTGGTACCTAGAAACTAATAACCTTCATTTTAGACCTCTGCATACACGTATTAATTCATAAACTTATCATAAATGTCACAAATATTTTATCACTCACTTGTAATACTATTTAATGTTACATGATGAAATATTAACCATTAAATCGACCCATAAGCTCCCCAAATAATTTAATGAACCTTGAACATCATATGTTCATTTGTAAAATTATATTTTCTTGTATTCAATTTTATGATGAAAAAACTTGTGAGTACCTTGAGAAATAAATTTAATCATCATTTTTATAAACTTGAATAATATAATTGAATTATTTTTAGTTGCAATTGATCAGACTCAAATGTTTACTAACCCCCATACATGGGGAACAATTTATCCTTAACATCTATTGTAGTACCCCTAGTTTGAGTTATGTAGCCTTTTTTCTGCATTTTTATGTGTTTAAAGTGCTTGGGATGAGTTGGTAAGAGGTTGGAAGAGTATGGAATGGTTTTGAATAATTTTGGAGGCTTTTCTAAGGGCGCACAATTTGAGGATGGTTAGAGAAAACCGTATAGGTTCTCCAGGAAACCGTGAAAGGGGAGATAGTGGGGTTCACATGATTTGCGCATGGTTTTCCAAACCATGCGAGGTAGCTGTACGAGCCCTTGCTCTCGAGACAGTGGCATGTGCACGGTTAGCACACGGTTTTCCAAACCGTGTAGACTAACCGTGCGACCACTAAAAGATGAGGTTTTTAAGTTCGGGCTCCCTCGAGGGTGCCTCATTTTACTCTAAATCTTCTCCCACTTGATCCTCACTTGGGATTTTCAGTTCTCAAGGGTTGGAGGGGATCTTACACTCATTTTGGAAGCGATTCAAAGGAGTTTCAAGGTGGTTTCTCCCGAGTAAGTCTCTCCTCTAGGTCTCTCTTTGGTTTTATCTAGGTCTTCTCTTCCCTCTCTCTAGGTTTTCTAGATCTACATCCGTTGTATGTAGATATAGTTTTAGGGTTTCCTTGGGTGTTGATTTTAAGGCTTGTGGATGTTAAGGAAGGGGATTTAGAGCGGTTTCGGTGGTGCGTTCTCCAGATTTGGGGTGCGGTTTCTTGTGGGTCGATTTCGCTAGAACCCTAAAGGTATGAGGATTCACTCTCGACTCCTATTGTAGAATTTACTGGCTTAGTTTCAAATTGGTTTATTTGAATGGAATTGACTGTGAAAAGCATGGAATAAATCTTATTTAGTGATGATTTATGATTTTAGTGAAATTGTGAAATCTTGATGATTTATTGTGCAAAGTGATTTAGCTTCTTGAATTTAAAATGATGATTTTAAATTATTGATTTTCTGGAATTGTTAAATGGTTTGATGAAAAATGGGTTTTCAATAAAAAGGGTGTTTTATTGAAATGGTTTGGTATTGAAATGACTTTCATGGAATTGGTTTTCAATAAAAAGGGAGTTTTATTGAAAGGGACAACATGTTGATTTTGGAATTGGTGTAATGGCATAATGGTTTTGTACATTCATATTGCATTCAGGATGGATAAGGGTTAGGGGTACCCCCCATCATTATTGGGATGGATAAGGGTTAGGGATCTCCCCCATAAAACATTCATATTGCATTCGGGACGGATAAGGGTTAGGGGTCTCCCCCATCAGTGTTGGGATGGATTAGTGTTAGGGCTCTCCCCCATCAAAAATTCATATTGCATTCGGGATGGATAAGGGTTAGGGGTCTCCCCCATCAGTGTTGGGATGCATAAGGGTTAGGGCTCTCCCCCGTAAAACATTTGTATTGAATTCGGGATAGATAAGGGTTAGGGGTCTCCCCCATCAGTGTTGGGATGGATAAGGGTTATGGCTCTCCCTCGTCAAACATTCATGTGAATTTGGCTCAGATAAGGGTAAGAATTCTCCCCCATCATTGTTGGGATGGATAAGGGTTAGGGCTTTCCCCCTCTTCCAAGTATCATGCATGGTTGGTTGCATGGGTTTGTGGAATGGTTGGGTATACCAATAAGGGGATATTGTGAAATGATTTTAAAGCTTGTTTACGTATTTTTCTGGAAAAGATAACTTGCTGGAAAATTTGGTTTCAATTACACTTGTATGCTTTTGGTGATAAATGGTTTTGGGAAACTTGTTTATATCTTTTTATAAACTATTTTGAGAAAATGTTTTATATAAACTATTCATTGTAAATGTTGCTAACTCTTCTATCCTAGTGGCGTGAGTAGGGAAGTCATTGGGGAAGACCTACTGAGTTTTATACTCACCCCTACTTTGGCACTTTGGTGCTTTTGAAGATGCTATTTTCCAGGACAGTGGAAAAGGTAACGTTTCCCATGTTTTTAGCACTACCTTGTGATGATTTTGGCTATTCGGTGATTGTGGATCTTAGAGCTTGTTGAGCATGGACTCTTGGTGTATTTTGAGAGTCTTGAGTTGTTTATCCATTGTGTACTTTGATACTTGTTTTGGTCTTACGTTGTTGTGTACTTTGATGTGGTTTGACATAAATGAATTTGTTTAACTGTCTTTCATTTGTTCATGCATCATATAGTGAATGTTTGGTTATGGTTGGTTGATTTATTGGTTTATTTATTAAAGGGTAAATAGTCCCCCACTTGTATTCAAAACCCTTCAGCATTTATTGCCAGCCTTTGGCATCTTGGGGATGTCTCTTAAGGCCTAGTAATGACTCGTTGTACTCTCAAGGCAATGATAATTGGCGAGTCATTACAAATGGTATCAGTATGGTCTTTCCTTGGTGGTACAAATGGTCATAAGTGTTCTTGATCTTGGGGTTAGAATTCCTTTTTGTATATTTCTTGGGTTGGAATCTTAGATAGGATTAGGATTTCAAGAAATTGAAATGTATAGCATAAAAGGACGTAGCTAACCCGTTTATGCTGATCTTCAAGTTACCAGGGTGTTGGGTACATAAGTGTTTCAGATACACTTCTAGAATGTTGGAAATATAATTGTCATGGGTTTATCCAATGAGATGTGCATGAAATGCATTGTAAAGGAATGAATTACCACTAGTATTTAATATCTCATTGTGAGGAATGATTTATGATTTTGTGCAAGGTGTGAATTTTCGAAAAAAATGCAGAAATTGTTTTCTAGTGAAAGATTTTGAAAACAGGATATTTAGTGTATTTTGAAAATGGGTTGATTTTCAAAAAGCATTTTGAATGTTTTCAAAATTGTTTGAACATGGAAAAAGGCCGTTTTGAAAACAATGTTGTGATAGATGATGTGATAGAATTTGAAATGTTAATCCATCAGTTGCTAGAGAGTGAGATTGATGGAGGTTGTTGTTTGTTTAGAAATGGAACCCAGTAAGCATTGTAAAAACCAGTTGAAAGAGGTCCGTGAGAATGTGGTTGCAGTTGAGCCATAGGTGAACCAAAAATTGGTCCAAAGCATTGCTCAGGATTTTCAAACCATTGAGTTAGGGCTGCAACCAGATACCCTATTTACGATATCTATCACTGCTAAAAATATGAGTGGAGGAAGTATGATTGTCTACACTAGAGGAGCTGATAACCCTATCTCTAAGATGAAGAGGAAGTAGGATACCTATTCTCAAAGAGATAGAACACATCATAATCAGACCAAAATATTGTTAAAACTTCCTCCGAGACCCAAGTGTAAGTCGGGATGTTTCCAGTTTGGCTCTACGAGCCACATCAAGCGGGATTGTAAGGCACAACCTCAAGAATTTAATAACTACAAGCAGATGGGGCATCTTCAGCAGTATTACTATAATTCTC
The DNA here is from genome assembly GCA_963277665.1 of Viscum album. Lineage (NCBI taxonomy): Eukaryota > Viridiplantae > Streptophyta > Magnoliopsida > Santalales > Viscaceae > Viscum > Viscum album. Next base: position 125,442,866 of record OY728131.1, read on the forward strand.
TAAGGTTGATTGTTTGTGACACTCCTCAGAAAGGGAAGTTTCAGAAGGATAATAAAGAGAAGAGCACGGAAATCACACATATGCTTAGATATGAGAAAGTTGTAGTGGATGATCAGTCGGGACCATCCAGAGTGCGAGGTATGGTTCTTTTAATTTCCACGTTGATGCAAGCTTTGTTTGATACATGTGCTTCCCATTCCTTTCTTTCTTCTTTCATCATTGATATGTTGGATTTACACATATAAATGATGCATTATGTTTTGAAACTACAAACTCCTCTGGGTCAAAGAGAGTGTCGAGCCTTCCTATGTCGAGCGTGTTGTTTAGTTGTGGACGATATTGAATTGATGTGGGATTTCTCAGTGCTTGAGATGGATGCTTATGACATAATCCTAGGAATGGATTGGTTGGCGATTTTTAAGGCCCATATTGATTTCTATGCGTAAACAGTGAGTTTTGTGATGGAGGATGGTGTTATAAATCTCTTTAGAGGGGATAAGAGTGCAAATCTGGGTGCAACAGATTGGCTGGCACCAACTATTGGCACGATCTCATATCAGTTAGAGGTTTTGTCTTTGGCATCAATAGAAGAGATCGATGAAAATATTTTTCCAGCATTCATGGATCAATTTCCAAATGTATTTCCCAAGAACTTCTCAGGGTTACCACCCCTAAGGGAAGTGTAGTTTACAATTGATCTCCTTCCAGGGACTAGTCCTATTTCCCTTCCGTCTTATAGGATGGAACCAACGAAGTTAAGGGAATTGAAATTAAAGTTGGAGGAACTAGAAATCAAGAGTTTCATTCAGCCAAGTACATCTCCGTGGGCATAACCGATTTTGTTCATGAAGAAAACAGATGGAACTCTTCAGCTGTGTGTTGATTATCATAAGCTTAACCAAGTTAAAATAAAGAATAGATATCCACTCCCACATATTGATGATCTGTTTGATCAATTAAGGGGAGCACAGTGGTTATCCAATATTGAATTTTGATTAGGATATCACCAATTGTGAGTTAGAAAGGAGGATATTTTGAAAACAACGTTTAGAAGCAGATATAGACACTACGAATATATAATCATGCCTTTGGGTCTAACGAATGAACCAGAAGTATTCATGGATTTGATGAATCAGATATTTCAGCAATATCTGGATTCTTTTGTTGTGGTGTTTTTGGATGACATATTGGTGTATTCAAAGACACAGGCAGACCATAAGAAGCACCTGGAAATAGTCTTACAAATCTTGGGAGATCACCGGTTATATGCCAAATTATCAAAGTGTGGTTTTTGGATATAGTAAGTACATTTAATTGGCCACGTAATTTCTGAAAAAGGTGTTTCTGTTGATCCTGAAAAGATTGAAGCTGTTATCTCATGGAAAACACCGAAGAATGTCTTTGAGATATGAAGTTCTATTAGTCTATCTAGTTACTACCGATGCTTTGTGCAAGATCTCTCACGACCATCTTCTCCAATGACAACTCTGAAAAAAAAGAATGCTCCATTCCAATGGAAAGAGGAATTCCAGAAGTCTTTCTAGGAATTGAATGTTCAGCTTACATCAGCACCTATCTTGATTTTTCCAGAATCAGGACAGGGGTATGTGGTGTACTGTGATGCTTCAGGATCAGGGTTGGGATGTGTTCTCATGAAAGGAGACCATGTGATTTCTTATGGTTCAAGGCAGTTGAGGGTGCATGAGAAGAATTACCCAACACACAATTTGGAGTTAGCTGTAGTCGTCTATACCTTGAAAACATGGAGACACTATCTCTTTGGTGAGAAATTCACTATGTTTACGGACCACAAAAGCTTGAAACACATTTTCTCACAGTGATATTTGAATCTAAGACAAATGAGATGGATGGAGTAACTCCAGATGTTTGACTTTGACTTGATGTATACACCAGGAAAAGGGAATTCAGTGGCGGATGCATTGAGTATAAAGTCATATGATCAGTTGAAAAAAGAAGCTTCAGATGAATGGCAGTTGATGTCATTCCTAGCCAACATTCACATGGAATGTGAAGACCAAGGTGATGTTGTAGTTATCTTTTCAACTACGTTTGTTCCTGATTTGGTAAAAATGGTCAATTTGGCCCAAAAATCTGATACATAATGTCTGGTTATGAGTTAAAAACTCAATGGTGGGGAAACCATTGAGGGATGAAAACTTAATGGGAGTTCAGTTTTGTGCTTTAAAGATCGGATGGTTGTACCAATGGCTTGTCAGGAAAAACTCCTTCATGCCTACCACCATTCGAGATGGGTTTTACATCTAGGTACACAAAATATGTATAAGGCATTGAAGGCACAGTTTTGGTGGAGTGGCATGAAAAGAAAGGTGGTTGAGTTCATCTCGCGGTGCTTAACTTGTCAGCAGGTTAAAGCAGATAATTAGAGACCAACAAAAATGATGCATACTTTACCTATCCCGGTGTGGAAATTAAAGTAGATAACAATGGTTTTTGTTATAGCTCTTCCACAAATGGTTTGGAAACAAAATTCCATATGGGTGATAGTGGATCGACTTACCAAGTCGGCCCATTTCATCCTTATTCGTAAAACTTATACGGTGGAGGATCTATAAAAAAAATACATCTGAGAAGTGGTAAATAGGCATGGTGTAATGGTTTCAATATTCTCAGACAGAGATCCTAGGTTCATATCTCATTTTTAGAAATCCTTACAGTAAGCTCTTGAAACTCAGTTGACTATGAGCACGGTGTATCATCCTTAGATAGACGGGAAATCCGAGAGAACAATACAAACCTTGGAGGATATGTTAAGGGCTTGTGTGATGGATTTTTCTGGTTCATGGGATGAGCATATACCCTTGGTGGAGTTATCATACAATAAAAATTATTAGGACTCGATACACATGGCTCCGTTTGAAGCATTGTATGGGCATCCTTTTCGTTCTCTACTATGCTGGGTGGAAACAGGTGAAACCTCACTAGTTGGGCCGAGCCTTGTCCGAGAAATAATAGAGAAGATCCAATTGATTAGAAAGTGGATAAATATGGCTCAAAGTCATCAGAAATATTATGAATATCAACGTAGAATACCATTGTCGTTTTCTATGGGTGATCATGTCTTCTTGAGGATATCTCCAAGGCTTGGACATTGTCATTTTGGGAATCAGGGCAAGTTATCTCCTAGATACATTGGCCTTTTAGAGATACTAGAATGGGTCAAAGAGGTGTCATATCGATTAGCATTACCACCATGGTTTTGTTCGGTGCATAATGTGTTCCATGTATCTCAGTTGAAAAGTATCATCCTGATTTTGACCATGTGATCAGATGGGATCACGTTGACCTAGAGTAGGATACTTCGTTGATACATATCTCGGTGAAAATTGTGGATAAGAAATTGAAAGTCTTGAAGGGAAAAGAATCAGTCTATTACGGGTTTTATGGTGGCATGGTCAGATTCAAGAAGAAACTTGGGAGCGTGAGAAGGAAGTGAAGGACTGGTGGCCGGTACTCTTTCAGTTGGGTGAGGGTTTTCTACTTTTCGAGGATAGAAAGACAAATTTTTGGGAGAATTTAGTACCCCTAGTTTGAGGTATGTATCATTTTTATGTGTTTAAAGTGCTTGGGATGAGTTGGGAAGAGGTTGGGAGAGTATGAAATGGTTTTGAATAAGTTTGGAGGCCTTTCTAAGGGCGCACAGTTTGCGAACGATTAGAGAAAACCGTACGAGTTCTCTAGGAAACCGTGTACGGGGAGACAGTGGGCTTCACATGGATTGAGTATGGTTTTCCAAACCATGCAAGGCAGCCGTTTGGGCCCTTGCTCTCGAGATAGTGGCATGCACATGGTTAGCGCACGTTTTTCCAAACCATGCGGACTAACCATGCGACCACTTAAAGATGGGGTTTTTAAGTTCGGGCTCCCTTAGGGGTGCCTCATTTCACTTGAAATCTTCTCTTACTCGGGCCTCACTCAGGATTTTTTGGTTCTCAAGGGTTTTATGGGATCTTCCACTCATTTTGGAAGCGATTAGAAGGGTTTTCAAGGTGGTTTAAAGGTGGTTTCTCTCGGGTAAGTCTCTCCTCTGGGTCTCTCTTTGGTTTTCTCTAGGTATTCTCTTCCCTCTCTCTAGGGTTTCTAGATCTACATCCGTTTCATGTATATCTAGTGTTGGGTTTGCCTTGGATGTTGATTTTAAGGCTTGTGGATTTTAGGGAAGAGGATTTAGAGCGGTTTATGTGGTGCGTTCGCTGGATTTGGGGTGTAGTTGCTTGTGGTTCGATTTCTCCAGAACCCTAAAGGTAAGAGGCTTCACTCTCAACTCCTCTTGTATAATTGATTGGATTAGTTTCAAATTGGTTTATTTTAATAAAATTGATTGTGAAAATCATGGAATAAATCTTCTTTAGTGATGATTTATGGTTTTAGTGAAATTGTGAAATCTTGGTGATTTGTTGTGCAAAGTGATTTAGCTTCTTGAATTTAAAATTATGATTTTAAATTATTGATTTGCTGGAATTGTTAAATGGTTTGATGAAAAATGGGTTTTCAATAAAAAGGGTGTTTTATTGAAATGGTTAGGTATTGAAATGACTTTGATGGAATTTGTTTTCAATAAAAAGGGAGTTTTATTGAAAGGGATGGCACATTGGTTTTGGAATTGGTGTAATGGAATAATGGTTGTGAACATTCATATTGAATTCAGGATGGATAAGGGTTAGGGGTCTCCCCCATCAGTGTTGGGATGGATAAGGGTTAGGGCTCTCCCCCGTCAAACATTCATATTGCATTCGGGACAGATAAGGGTTAGGGGTCTCCCCCATCAGTGTCGGGATGGATAAGGGTTAGGGATCTCCCCCATCAAACATTCATATTGCATTCGGGACGGATAAGGGATATGGGTCTCCCCCATAAGTGTTGGGATGGATAAGGGTTAGGGCTGTCAAACATTTGTATTGCATTCGGGACAGATAAGGGTTAGGGGTCTCCCCCATCAGTTTTTGGGATGGATAAGGGTTAGGGATCTCCCCCATAAAACATTCATGTGCATTTGGGTCGGATAAGGTTAATAAGTCTCCCCTATCATTGTTGGGATGCATAAGGGTTAGGGATTTCCCCCTCTTATAGGTAGCATGCATGGTTGATTGCATGGGTTTGTGAAATGGTTGGGTATTCCAAAAAGGGGATATTGTGAAATGATTTTAAAGTTGTTTAGTTATTTTTCTAGAAAAGATAACTTTCTAGAAAATTTGGTTTCAATTTCACTTGTATTCTTTTGATGATAAATAGTTTTGGGAAACTTGTTTATATATTTTTATAAAATATTTTGAGAAAATGTTTTATATAAACTGTTCATTTTAAATATTGCTAACTCTTCTATCCAAGTGGCGCGAGTAGGGAAGTCATTGGGGAAAACCTACCGAGTTTTATAATCACCCCTACTTTGGCACTTTGGTGCTTTTGTAGATTCTATTTTTCAGAATAGGGTCAAAGGTAACGTTTCCCATGTTTTTTGAACTACCTCATGATGATTTTGGTTATTCAGTGATTGTGGAGCTTGGAGATTGTGAAGCATGGAGTCTTGGTGTCTTTTGAGAGTCTTGAGTTGTTTATCCGCTGTGTACGTTGATACTTGGTTTGGTCTTTTACTGTTGTGTACTTTGAAGTGGTTTGACATAAATGAAGTTGTTTAACTATCTTTTATTTGTTCATGCATCATATAGTTAATGTTTGGTTATGGTTGGTTGGTTTATTGGTTTATTTCTTAAAGGGTAAATCGTTCCCCACTTGTATTCGAAACCCTTCAGAATTTATTTCCAGCCTTTGGAATCTTGGAGATGTCGCTTAAGGCCTAGTAATGACTCGTTGTACTCTCAATCCAATGGGAATTGGTGGGTCATTACATCTATTCATTAAAATAGGTGGAACTTGTGGATATAATTAGTGTGTGACCCTCTAGGTCCTTATCTTGATAGTAGTGTGTCCAACCCACATACCAAGAGTAGATTATAGCAATCCATAATGGACCCTAAGGTGATGATGAATGTCATATCTATGAATACCTCATAAAAATAGGTTCTGTGTAATATAATATGTTTATCTCACAATATCTCATAAAGTAAGATACACACTTGTGTCATAATTCTTTTGTTTATTTATATATTTAATTTAATTATTGGATAAACATACCTTCTTATACCATGTATATGGATTTAATGAAGTTTCTACTATCTTGGTCAACCTAGGACCATGATATATCTATTCCTCAACTCGGAATCAATAATATCTTGATCATTGAACCAATGTCGCACCACCAATGATACACCCAACAAAATCTACCTTGCCACAAATTTAATGTCACGTTTTTTTCCTTACATCAAAGTACGTGATCAAATAGTACACATTGATAACGATCTATAGTTTGGAGACCAATATACATGTTCATAGATAGGAAGAACCAATGACACCTGAAACATGTATTATTCTTATTAGCGGGCCAGTCCTCATGATCTCGTCTTCTCGATATCACCAAGTTCTTACTTAATAAGAAGAATTTACAATGATTATGATCCCCTATCACCTAATAGTTAGACATCATCTGTGTCCTATCAGTATGATGTATCAAGAACACAAGACATATATATTTAAGATTACTGTTATAGTATCCCGAGGTTCTCTTTATAGCTAGGAACTGATATAACCTTTTCATACGAAATATATTATAAGGAAATTAACATGTAAACAGTGGATGGAAAATTACCAAAACTATTATGGTAATAATAAGAACATGTATATACTATATACATTTAATAGTAATTAAAGTATATAAAGGAGTTGGGTCTAGGGAACCCACTCACAACACTCCCACTTTCACTAGAGCTAACTGCTAACAATTCTCAACCCACTAGATCTCACATGAGTATTATGATTCTTCTAAGATATGGATTTAGTCATGGGGTATGCCATGTTATCCTCTATGAATAATATACTAACTAAAAATTCATCTCTTTTAGTAAAATCCTTCAAGATATGAAACTTCCAAAGTATATACTTTGTCCTCTGGTGTGACCTAGGATCCTTGGAAAGAACCACTGTCACAATATTATCATAACATAATTTAATAGGGTCTATATTAATAGGTAAAATTACAAGCGTGAAAACAAATTTTCATATCAAAAATGATTCCTTAGCTGCATCAAAAGTCACTATATGCTCAGACTCTACTATAGAATCAGAAACCATGAACTGCATTTAGTTCCACCAGCTCATTGCACCACTATTTAGGGAAAATACCTAGTTCGACTATGATTTCATATCATAATGATTTATCTAGAATCTAAAATCAGTGTATCCCATCATAATTATATTAATAGGTAAAATTAAAAGCTTGAAAACAAAGTTTCATATCCAAAATGCTTCCTTAGCTGCATCAAAAGTCACTATATGCTCAGACTCTACTGTAGAATCAGAAACCATGAAATGCGTTGAGCTCCACCAGCTCATTGCACCAACATTCAGGGAAAAGACCTAGTTCGACTCTGATTTCATATCATTATGATCTATCTATAATCTAACATCAGTGTATCCCCTCATAATTATCTCCTCATATCCTCCATACACCAAGAATATATCCATTGTATGACTCAAGTACTTTATGATTGTTTTTACAGTTGCTCGATGTAGCTCTCCTGGTTTGGCTTGATATTTTCCCACTATGATTAAAGAAAAGGAAACATCAAACCATGTAAATAGAATGACATACATAATAGATCCCACTGTTCAAGCATAATGGATTATAATCATTCTTTTAATCTACTCTTGTGACTGTGGACACATCTTCTTGATAGATTAATTCCATGTGACATTGAAAAAAATCATCTCTTGGATTGTTCCATATTGTACCTTTTGAGCACCTTGTTAATATACGTACTTTGACTAATCCCAAGAATCCTGGTATCCACCTCGATAGATCTTGATCCCTAGAATATAGGCTACTTTACCTAAGTCTTTCATAGAGAAGAATTTATTTGACCAAATCTTCACTGACTGCAAAATAAGCACTTCATTTCCCATTAATAATATGACATCAACATATAATAATAGGAAAATGATGAAACTTACATTAAAATTATTATATAAACATGGTTCACTTTCATTATTAATGAAACAAAATTCTCTTATGGACTCATCAAAATGAACATTCTATGATCGCGATGCTTGATTCTATCCATAAATGGATATCTCTAGCTTATATACTTTATTGAAACTCTTTAACATAATAAAAAGTTTAGGTTGTGTTATATAGTCATATTCAACTAATTTCCCATTTATAAATGAAATTTTGAAATCCATTTTCCAAATTTCATAATCATGGAAGGATGCTATTGCAAGTAATATTTTGATGGATTTTAACATTGCAACTGGAGGTAAGGTTTTTTTATTTGATCCCTTAATGTTTCTTAAAACCCTTCACTAATAGCCATGCCTTATAGGTTATTACTTGAACATCCATGTCCATATTTTTTCATGAATATTTATTTACACCAAATTGGTTTTAAATCAGCTGGTCTGCCTACCAAAATCCAAAATTTATTTTGGTACATGGAATCCATTTCTAAAATCATGGTTTCTTTAAATTTAGTAGTATCCTTTCCATATACCACTTCCTTGTAGGTTAGAGGTTCATCATTCTCTAGGAGTAATGTGTCACCTGAATCAGTGACAATAAAACCATATCTCTCAAGTTATTTAACCTCTCTAGTATACCTATGTAGTACTTGTGTCTTGGGAACATATTTCTCTCCCATTATCTCCTGTGAAGATTCTTATTGTACCAACTCTTGTGCATCTGAAGCATCAAATTCATCAAAGTCAATCTTGATCCCACTATTTCCATAGAAAATGTGTTCCCTTTCTTGAAATTTCACATGTCTTTCTACAATAACCTTTCTATATGAAGATTTATATAGGTAATATCCATTATTCTCTTTAGAATAACCTATAACGACGCACTTCATGCTTTGAGATATTAAATTTTTACTAGGTATAGTCTTTAAAAAAGCCTCGCATCCCCATACATGTATGTATGACAAATTGGATTTCTTTCCATACCACAACTCATATAGAATCCCATCTTCCTATTTAGTTGGTACTTGGTTTAGTGTATATTCCACAATCTATAGTGTATATCCCCAAAATGATAATGGTAGAGTTGCATAAATCATCATTGATCTGACCATGTCAAGAAGGGTATGATTCCTACTTTCACTAATACCATTCCATTGAGGTGTATAAGGAGGATTTAGTTGGAAAATTATCCCAAAATCCTTTAAATGGTCAATGAAATATTGGTTAAGATATTCTCCACCACATTCTGTAAGGAGTTTCTTAATCTTCTTACTAATTTTATTCTCTACATCATTCTAATATTCCAAAAAAATTCTAAAGGAATATGATATATAACCCATTAAGTAGATATATCCATATCTACTATATTCATCAGTAAAAGTAATTAAGTAAGAAAAACCACCCCTTTCCTATACTATAAATAGACCATATACATCAGTATGAACCAATTACAATGGTTCTTTGGATCTTTATCCTTTCCCATTAGAAGGTTCTTTGGTCATTTTACCATGTAAACTTTCATGGTATACATCTAAGGGTTTTAACATTAGGAAGTATAAATACCCTTATTGATGCAGTTTATGTAAATGCTTCTCGCTTACATGACCTATCTTAAAGTTCCATAGGAGGGTAGGATATGAGTCATTCTCACCAGATTTTTCATTGATTTCCAATATTTTGTTTTATATTTTAAGTATATACAACCCATTTTTAATATGTTCCACAACATAACATATGTTATCCTATACATAAGACAACATATATTTCTAAAATTAACATAAAATACCATAGTGTCTAAACTCAACACTGATATTATGTTTCTGGTAGCAGATGGTACATTATAAAAATTATTTAGTACAAGAAATATCCCATCAGGCAAAATAAAATGAAAATATCCCACTTTTAATGCCACTAGTCTCACACCATTTTCCTCTTGGAGATCTACTTCACATTTTTCAATTATCTTGAATATAATTGGTTCCTATATATGAATCCAAATGTGTGATCCAAATAAAGTATCCAATACCCAACTTTTAGAAATAGACAAATTGCATTCAATTAAAAATATACCTAAAGTTGAAGCATCAACGTTCTTCTTCTTCCTACCCGTTCAATTATTCTTCAAATGACCTTTATTTCTATATAAAAAGAAAACTTCATCATTCTCATTTCTCTCCCTCTATTTCTTTGGATTATTTAAAGGGTGGTGAATCAATGTCTTTGACTTAGACTTATCCCTAGACACTTTAGCCTTTACTTTCCTCCTCTTGTTCACCATGAGGACCGAAGAGTTGGAATTATTCATATCCCTATCTTGTTGGTGAAATAAATCCAAAAAATCTTGGAGTGACTTATTCATGTTATTCATATTATAATTACCAATGAAATTTGAGAATCTATGTGGTAAAGAGGAAATAACGAGATCGATTTCTAGATCTTGGTTCAATTTGAACCCAAGGGACTGAAGTCTCTGAATGTACCCAATCATCTTGAGTATATACGGTCCTTACTGATTCCCTTCTTCTATCATGAATCTATACATATAACTTTATATCTCATATATTTCTTAACAAGAACTCCCCTGGTATAACTCTTAGAGATAAGATAGCATTTGGAAAGAATCTTTGTCCTCATGCATTTTCTGTAGCTCACTAGACATAGATGACAACATGAAACACTAAATATCTAGTGTATCCTCTATATGTTTCTTTTATTTATCTTTATCATCCTTTATTATTCCCTAATGGGGATCAAAAAGTGGGTATTCCATCACATAAAGATTCCTATCTTGGTTCTGTATTATGTGCAAGTGCCTATACCACTCCTAGAAGTTATGGAAAATTAGGATATTCTCTTTATCCAATATTGATCATAGTGAAATTGAATTGGTGGAAGTTTACATTTGATCTACAAAAAATAAACTTATAATATTATTACTTTATCTTGATTACCACTAGATATTTTAAAATTATAAATTTTAAATGCCTCCCACTATTTTATAAAATTCTAGTATCCCTCAACTACTAGATTCATAATATCCAGTCTCTTGAGTATTATAGTGGAAAGTATTCTTAAACCTCTCATCATAGCCTGATCTATGATATGGACACAACTATGAGAGTTTAAATTAGGATTTTAACTAGACAACCACATTAACTTTTGTCTCCTTTATCTACTGAGTGGTGTCCCATCTTCTGTAAAGAATTACTTTTCATTACTCAATTATTTTCCTCTAAAGTTGTAACAAGATATATATGTCTACTCCTTTGTTTCCAACTTTATTTAAGTTGACCCACCACTCTCATAAGAACTCCCTAGTAGTAAGAGGAACCCTCAACTAGAGTCTATGAGCACCTTGAACAATCAAATGCGTCCAAATTCAAGTGATGGAAGGCATTTTATGCCATAATATTTTCTTTGAGGGATTTGGTAAGTTAATCTTGGTGAATTAAATCCTTTTCTATTTAACATTATTATTTTATATGACCACACTCACAACTTAATCATAATTTTAAATAGAAAACATTCACCACATATGTTAATTTTATCTATGCATGATTGTTTATTGTTATACTATGAGATCACACATAATAAATACACATCCACAAAATAATAAACCATACACATGATAAAATAAATAAATAATGACATGATCATGAGCCATTAACTATTGGTTAATCCATCGAGTGAATAATGGATTGACTGAGACCCTAGGAGAATTATTTAATTCAATACCTAACTTGAATTGTAGAATCTTCAACTCCAGTTCACCTAACTTTTTTGGTATACAATGACTCTCAACTCAAACCGTGTCACCAAGACCTCCTACAATCTTTACAATATATACTCACATGCAGGTGAGGGGAACTTGGGGTGAAAAATTACATTTGATCACATAAATGTGGACACACATAACCTTATAAAAAATAAAGATAAAGGGAAAATGAATATATCATCAAAATAAAATAATTATTATATTTAAAAAAACTTAAATTCAATAATTAAATTAAATAAATAATAGACCAAACATGCATGAGTCGGTCTCGAATCATGATCATTAAACATGCAATTAAATTTCATAAGAAAAATTAATTTTTCTAAAATTCAACTCAAGGGTATTTATAATGATTTAAATTACATTAAAATAATTTTAATTAATTATAAATACATCCCAAAACACTTAAAATAATTTTATTAAATCCCACACAATTAAATTTAATTTTTAAATACTTTTCATAATTTTCAGGTCTATTTGAAGAAAATCCCTAAAAATTTATTTTAGGGCTAGAAATGGGTCGAGCTGGTCATACCCTGACTATACCAGTCTGATCCAAGTCTAGTTGTACATCCATTTAAAGTAAGTATAATATATATATATATTTAAAAAATGAAGCTTCCAATGGAAGCTTTATCCTTTAAAAAACAAAAGCTAGCTTCCAAAGGAATCTTTGTTTTTTTTAATTTTTGGAAACTAAATCAAGATTATAAGGCGATATTTTATTTCCAACAGACTACCCCAACCAGTTTCTTGTATATCTAGATAACACTCAATGTACTCACATTATGATCTGGCTAAAAATCTGTTGCACCGATAGCCATTAAAGTGAATAAAAAATTAAACATTAATTTTCATCACAATTTTTACACAAAACACATTGAGCTTTGGTCAGCAATATCTTGAAGATAAAAAAATAGATAGATGTGCCATTATTTGTGTTGATACCATATAAAAAACCTCATTATGAATCATATAAAATTTAATTGAAATTTCAGTTTTTTAAAATTAAATAATTTAATGCTTCCTTTGATACCAATTGAAATAATTTGGGGTGTAGTAAAAGAATGAAAAACCTAAAATTTAAAATTTCGGGTTTGTATTATGTTAAAATCACCAAATCCACAAATCCACTTGCTAGTATTTCTTAAAATATCATGTGTAATTCAATTTAATTATGAAAAATAAAATTGAATGAAAGCCTAAACAATACCTTGTTCATTTAAAGTCATCGGTTTGATTCGCTCACTGTTGATATATAATGGATCAAAGGCACCAAGATATGTGTCCTCTAGATTACCCACACATGAACCACAACACCTAAATCATTGATATATGTTTCTCAGGTTCTAGTGTGGGAAATCAAATATCTTTACAATGTCCCTTCAATCATGTGAAGAATGCGGGCTCGATCAAGAAGACGAGATCAATCCAACCTTATTATTTCTTTGAAATCTATCTCTATGATCTTGAGAGGTGAGGAGAAGAGATATTCTCTCACAAAATTCATCCAAATTGTGAAGATCACTATTCAAGAGGCTAAATGATCTCTATACTTATGTTATACTTTCCAAAATTTCATTTTAGCCCCTGGAAACTAATAACCTTTATTTTAGACCTTTGAGAACACATACGACTAAATAAACATGTCATAAATGTCAAAAATATTTTATTAATCACTTTTAACTCTATAAAATTTTATGTAATAAAATACGAGCCATTAACTCAGCTCGTAAGCTACCCAAATAATTTAATTAACCTTGAATATGACAACCCTGCTTTTTATTACAACTTAAACATGCTTTATTACATAAAACTTCACTTGATACAACAAAGAAGATCGAGAGGTTTAGTGTCTTTGGGGCTTAGGATCATTACATAAAATATTTAAACTTGAAATACAACATCCTTATTGAAAACTTCCTTTACATGACCACTACATTCCTTCGTACTTAGCATTGCATGGGATAACCTGAGGACATGCATAAGAAAAGGGTGAGCTATAAAGCCCAGTAAGGGAGTACACAATGAATAAAATGAGGAGTACAATACATGTTAGGCAATAGTCATATCAATAGAGCATAAGAGAGACATGAACATAAAGGCATGATAAAGCATGATAATCATAACATGGAAATGTGGCAACAACACTTAACATTGAATTAGCATGAGCCAAGGCTCATTGCACATGGAGCATGAGTAAACCCTGATTGCACTTGAAGCACGAGTAAACCCTCGTTGCACTTGAATTATCATGAGTCAACACTCATTGCACATGACGTATCATGATACTATACTTTACCCAATGCATTGGAGTGCTATCAGGGCGCACCCTTCTTAAACATTTTATTTCATGCATAAGTGTGCCACATGGATCATAAAACATGGATTCATAAAACATAATCATTTATTCCACGATAAAGGAATGTGGAATTCATACATGAAACTTTACAATCAATAAGTAAATGTGCATAAAGGTGAATACCCTTGATGGAGAAATGGGCATGGTATTCACTACACAATGAAATTGGCATAGAAAATCGGTGTGATTTCGGCAGCGTAACGGCGTGACATAAGAATTCATAAAAAGGATGATGAGAGAGAAAGGGGTTCCTCATCATATTTACATGTAATGGACAGTAAGAAGGTCATATAGATACATGTCCCAACAATTGAAAAGGAATTTAGATTCATGATACAAAAGTATTGCTTGAATATAAAAGAGGAGAAAAAGGTTCCTTTCGGAATTTTGGCATAGTAACGGGTGTACATGGGAGGCATTTAATGAGAGATAAAGGGGTCTCCCATCCTTCAAACAATAAGAGGGAAGTATGGGAGAGGTGCGAAACCATACCCAAACATTCATAAATGAAATTAAAAGGGCAATACAACTTAAATAAAATTGACAAAAATGAGAAAGGAAGAAAAACCCTTACTTGGAAGTGTGCTTCCAAAGGATAGAGAGAGGCTTCTTGGGAGCTTGGGGCACCTTGGGAGGATTCTAGAGAGAGTAGGGCAGAGGTTGGACGAACTTCAAGGGCTTTGAGTGAGGAGGAAGTGGGAGCTTGGGTGGGTTTATATAGGAAAGGTGAGAGAATTCTTTATTATTTAGGTTTGGGACCCCTTATATTAAAATAATCCAAACCACAAACCATCCCATGGTATTTGCCCATGGTTTCTGGAAAAGGAAATAGGAAAACAATATTTTACAAGGCCAAGGTCAGAACTTATTAAAAAATTAGGGTTGCTTATGTGGAGGTGAGTCACACTCCCATGGAAATTAATTTAAAAAGGCAAAGTGTTGAATAAGTCTTGAGGGCTCCATTAATGCTTTGAAAAGTGAGTCAAACAAACCCAAAACCTCATTATTTTAATGATAAAACACATATTGGCCGAACATAAGGATTATGGTATTTTATTACATCACCATTGGGTCATTATGATGTCATAAAACACATTATATATTTAAATGGTATTTAATTTTTACCCAAAAATTTGACTGTCTCAGAAAATTATGAAAAATTCACCGTTGGATAATTTCGACGTCCTGATTCCAAAAATAATATTTATTTTATCTAAATAATTTTCTAAATATGTGAATTTTCACTTTTAAAATAAAAACCGACATTTATAAAAAATTCACGGGTTTTGACAGAAATGGCTTTCAAACCTTAATAAAAATTTTAATTGCATTCATAAAATTATAAGATCATTTATATTTAATAAAAATTAATTTAATATTAATAATAATATTTTATTAAAATATTATTTAATTCAAAAATACTTTAAGTTAATAAAATATAATTCTTAATTAAATAATAACTAAAAACACCGTTTGTACTTTAAAAACTAATTACAATGTATCAAAAATGACTAGAAATTATATTCATTATTATATACAAAAATAATGTACATGAACATGGTGCTACTTATTTGTTACATAACCCCTTAAAATAGCCGCATAAGACCTAAGGGTAAGGTGTGCGATGGTGACAGACTCTTGGGGTTGCTCGGATAACATTGCTCGAGTGGTAATCTCTATCAACTTCCATTTTTCCCGTAGACGATCACGTTCGAGCTTGACTTGATGAAGCTCAGCTTGGGATTGGTCAAGGGCAAAGCCCAAAGACGCCACCTCCTTTCCGAGCTCCGACAAATGGGCTTCGTAAGGGGCAATTCTACTGGATGAGGCCATCGCTTCCTTTGTCTGAGTAGAAAATTGGTTCGTTAAAGCCTTATATTTAAACTACCCAGATGATCACTGTTCAACGGCTATAAAAGTAACGGTCACAAATCTTAACGTTAAACTAAAGAAGTTTACATCTTATAAAAACATTTTTTTTCATAAAGAAACATTTAACTGGATCAAGAGGGATTTTCCATTAATGAAATTTTGGGTCGTTACAACATTCCACCCTTAAGAAATTTCGCCCTCGAAATTTTCTTTTTCCCACACTAAAACAAATGTGGGTAACTTAGCTTCATCATATCCTCCGACTCCCAAGTTGCTTCTTCAAACTTGTGGTTTCTCCACAACACCTTGACGAGGGGCATTGTCTTATTTCGTAGAACTTTTTCTCTACGATCCAAGATTTTCACTGGTTGATCCTCATAAGAAAGATCGTCTTCTAATTGTACCACCTCAGAAGAGAGTACATGTGAAGGGTCTGGTATGTACTTCCTTAAGAGGGATACATGGAAGACATCATGCACCTTGGCCATAGTAGGTGGAAGTGCTAGTCGATAGGCCACAGCCCCAACACGATCAAGAATCTCGAAGGGGCCGATGTACCTTGGACTTAACTTCCCTTTCTTTCCAAACATCATGACCTTTTTCCACGGAGATATGCGTAAAAACACCATGTCTCCGACTTTAAACTCAAGGTCTCGTCGACGATTATCTGCATAACTCTTCTGTCGACTTTGGGCTGCCTTGATATGCTGCTGAATGGTTTTCACATTCTCCACCATTTCTTCGACCATTTCTGGTCCAAGCAGCTTACGTTCACCGACCTCATCCCAACATGCCGGTGTTCTGCACCTTTTCCCATATAGGGCTTCATATGGTGCCATTTGGATGCTCGAGTGGAAACTATTATTATAAGAGAACTCAACTAGAGGAAGATGTTGATCCCATCCTCCTTTAAAGTCCATTGAGCACGCTCTCAACATATCCTCAAGTGTTTGGATAGTCCGCTCGGATTGGCCATCAGTTTGAGGATGATAGGCCGTACTGAAGTTCAGTTCAGTATTCAGAGCATGTTGAAGACTCTTCCAAAACTTAGACGTAAATCTTGGATCTCGGTCAGACACAATAGATAGTGGTACTCCATGCAACCGTACCACTTCCCTGATATATATCCGTGCCAGTTGATCCAAAGAGAAATCCTCTCGAATAGAAATGAAGTGTGCAGTCTTTGTAAGACGATCCACAATAACCCAGATTGCATTGTTGCTTTTGGATGTCCTTGGAAGTCCAGTGACGAAGTCCATGGTGATGTTCTCCCATTTCCATTCTGGTATGGGCAATGGTTGCATCATCCCCTTAGACTTCTGCCTCTCTGCCTTCACTTACTGACACACCAGGCACTTTGATGTATATTCAGCGATCTCCTTCTTCATATTATCCCACCAAAAGTTTTCTCGGAGATCTCGATACATCTTTGCGCTCCCTGGGTGAATAGAGAAATTTGAACTATGTGCATCATCCAAAAGTTCCTTCTTCAGCTCCGAACTTGATGGAACACATAGTCTTTTCCCAAACCGCACAATTCCTTCTTCATTAACATTAAACTCTGAGGATTTTCCCTTTTTGATAGCTTCCACTTTTTCTTGGATTCCTGCATCATCCTTTTGAGCATCCTTTAACCTTTCCAAAAGAGATGGTTGAGCAATCATTTGTGAAAGGATTGATGATGTTCCCTTCTTTATGATTCCCACGTCCATCTTCATCAAGTCTAAGAAGATTGGATCCTTCTCAATTCTCATCATTGATAGAATTGCTGGATCCTTTCTACTTAGGGCATCCGCCACCTTGTTCGCCTTCCCAGGGTGGTAATGTATTGAACAGTCATAATCCTTTATGAGCTCTATCCATATTCTCTGGCGCATATTAAGCTCTTTATGTGTGAATATATATTTAAGACTCTTGTGGTCAGTATATATCTCACATTTCTCTCCATAGAGATAATGCCGCCAGATTTTCAAGGCAAAGATCACCGCCGCCAACTCCAGATCATGCGTTGGATAGTTTCGCTCATGGATTTTCAACTGTCTTGAGGCATAGGATATCACTTTATCATTCTGCATCAGCACACATCCTAAGCCCTTCTTCGAAGCATCACTGAATACCACAAAAAGCTCCCCACTTGTGGGTAAAGTGAGCACAGGTGCAGTGATAAGCCTCCTTTTCAACTCCTTGAAGCTTTCTTCGCATTCATCACTCCAAGCAAACTTTACTCCCTTTCGAGTTAGCTTGGTAAGAGGGTTAGAAAATCGTGAGAAGTTTCTCACAAATCGTCAATAATATCCAGCTAACCCCAAGAAGCTACGGATATCAGTTACCGATGTTGGCCTCGGCCATCCCTCAATTGCATCTGTTTTGGAGGGGTCCACAGATATCCCATTGCTTGTGATGATATGGCCCAAGAATGAGACCTCCTTCAACCAGAACTCACACTTGCTGTACTTGGCATAGAGCTTCTCCTTGCGCAAAGTCTCCAATACAGTTCTTAAATGCTCCTCATGGTCCTCCTTGGTTTTGGAGTATATTAGAATATCATCTATAAAGACTACCAAAAATTTATCTAGGTAATCTCTAAAGACTCTATTCATCAAGTCCATGAATATTGCTGGAGCATTGGTGAGTCCAAAAGTCATTACTATGAATTCATAGTGCCCGTACCTTGTACGAAAAGCAGTCTTGGGGATATCTTCCTTCTTCACCCTTACTTGATAATATCCCGACCGCAAGTCGACCTTGGAGAAGTATTGTGCTCCACGCAGCTGATCAAACAAGTCATCGATTCTTGGGAGAGGATACTTGTTCTTTATCGCGATTTTGTTAAGTTCACGATAATCGATGCAAAGCCGCATTGACCCATCCTTCTTCTTGACGAAGAGGACTGGTGCACCCCATGGTGATGCACTTGGGCGTATAAACCCTTTATCCAGATTCTCCTGTAGTTGTTTCTTCAGTTCTTCAAGCTCAACCACAACCATTCTATATGGAGTCTTGGATATTGGTAGCGCCCCAGGTATAAGTTCAATTGAGAACTCAACATCTCTTCTTGGAGGAAGACCAGGAAGTTCCTCGGGAAATACTTCAGCGAATTCCCTCACAATAGGCATTTCTTCAAGGGTGGTTTCTTCCTTGGACTCAATCATCTGAGCCAGATATGCGTGCTCATAAGGCAGTAATATCCATGCTTGAGATGATGGAGCTAAAGGAGATTCATCTTCCTCCTGACACTTGTAAAGAATCGGGGGTCGATTCTCCATATGGAGTGTGATTTCCCTCTCCCGACAATTTATGTTGGCTCTATATAAGGAAAGCCAATCCATGCCAAGAATTGTATCAAATTCCACCAAAGGGAGTATGACGAGGTTCGCCGGGAAATTCAATCCACAGATTATAACAGGGGAGTATTTATACTCATGGGATGCAATGATTGCCCCATTTTCCGTACTCACCGACATCTTTACTTCCATGATTTGTGGTGGTGCAGGGATTGTTCTACTAAACTTTTGAGATATAAAAGAACGCGTAGAACTTGAATCAAAAAGTACGTTCGCTATTCTTGAATGAATAACTAGCGTACCTGTCACCACTTCGTTGTCGGGGTTCACTTCGGCAGAAGTGATGGCAAAAGCTCTTCCTTGCTATCTTGGAGGTTGTTGATTGCCTCCGATAACCCTTGGATTAGGGCACTGATTCGCAAAATGACCTGGTTCTTTGCATTTGAAGCATTGAACAACACGTTGAGGTTCGAACGGAGCGTTCCTCCCCTCCGTCGCAGCCGCGGGTCCTTCTTGCTGACAGTTAACAGCTAGGTGCCCTTCTCTTCCACACTTGAAGCATTTTCTTGTCCCCCTAAGGCAATTTCCAGGGTGCTTCTTTCCACACTTTTGGCAAGTGGGGTGATGGAATTTCTTAGCGCCGTTGGATTTATCCATCGGACCACCAGCATTGAAGTCCACCTTCCGCTTCTTGTCCCCATGATACCCCTGTGATTCTCCGATATCCATTTCAACCTTGAGGGCACATCGGACAATTTTCTCATAGCTGTCAAAGTCACGGATCGCTAATGCTTTCCGCAAGCTAGGCTTCAGCCCACCAAAGAAGCGGTCAACCTTGCATTCGGGGGTAACGACAAAGCCGGAAGCGTATCGTGCAAGCCTTGTGAAGTTTTCCTCGTACGCTCCCACAGATTCCTCATCTTTCTGCTTGAGGGAAAGGAAGTCCCTTTCCATCTTAAGACGGAGGGTGCGTGGAAAATATTTATCGAAAAACATCTTCCGGAATACCTTCCATTCCAAAGCCTCGATCTCCTCCTCAGGCTTCGTATTTTTGATCAACGTCCACCATTGATCAGCTTCACCCTCCATACGATAAGCCGACAGGAGAACCTTCTCTTTTTCAGAGCATTGGAGGATGGAGAATATCTTTTCAATGGAGTTGATCCATTGTTCAGCAATCGTGGGATCGGATGATCCACTAAAAGTAGGAGGCCTTTGTCTCATGAAGCTTTCAATAGCGACTTGTTCTTTCTTAGGGGGGGTTGAACGTTCCTCTTGACCAGTGTTTCTATTCAAAACTTGAGTTATCTGAGAGAGAAGCGTGACAAAGTTCACGATTCCCACTCCCATTGGATTGGGCATCTCATAAGTACAATCATCACACTGATCTTCACAACGGTTGTTAGCCCGAGTTCTCCTATTACCGGCCATTGGCTGGAATAAAAGGAAAGTTAGGGGTAACACATAAAGGGTAATCCAAAGACAAAAGTTGATGACTTATAAATAAACTTTAATCTCTTTAACTAAAGAGTCTATAGGATTCAATCCAGGATTTTCATGATCTTCCTTCTAACATATATCCTTAGGGGCATTTTTCCCTTAATAAGGGTTCATACTAAGATTGTGAATTTATCAAAACATATCCCCCGGGAGTGTCGTAACCAAGAGTGCAGCAAGGCCCGTTGTCGTGCACCAGTTCCCGTTCGAGTCTAGCTCAAAGCGGTGTTTTTGGGTTTTACCCCTAGGATACATCTGTGCCAGAGCCGCCTCTACCTGCTCGTATCCAGAAAGGGATGTATTTGTTTGATAAACCACTTACTTAGTATTTACCAAAACTTAGGGATGTTTTTATTATGCTTATTCTTGTATCTAAGGCTCTACTAGGGTTTCCTAATCCCAAAAATAACTAAACCTATCCTCTGATACCAACTATGACAACCCTGCTTTTTATTACAACTTAAACATGCTTTATTACATAAAACTTCACTTGATACAACAAAGAAGATCGAGAGGTTTAGTGTCTTTGGGGATTAGGATCATTACATAAAATCTTTAAACTTGAAATACAACATCCTTATTGAAAACTTCCTTTACATGACCACTACATTCCTTCGTACTTAGCATTGCATGGGATAACCTGAGGACATGCATAAGAAAAGGGTGAGCTATAAAGCCCAGTAAGGGAGTACACAATGGATAACATGAGGAGTACAATACATGTTAGGCAATAGTCATATCAATAGAGCATAAGAGAGACATGAACATAAAGGCATGATAAAGCATGATAATCATAACATGGAAATGTGGAAACAACACTTAACATTGAATTAGCATGAGCCAAGGCTCATTGCACATGGAGCATGAGTAAACCCTCATTGCACTTGAAGCACGAGTAAACCCTCATTGCACTTGAATTAGCATGAGTCAACACTCATTGCACATGACTTATCATGATACTATACTTTACCCAATGCATTGGAGCGCTATCAGGGCGCACCCTTCTTAAACATTTTATTTCATGCATAAGTGTGCCACATGGATCATAAAACATGGATTCATAAAACATAATAATTTATTCCACGATAAAGGAATTTGGAATTCATACATGAAACTTTACAATCAATAAGTAAATGTGCATAAAGGTGAATACCCTTGATGGAGAAATGGGCATGGTATTCACTACACAATGAAATTGGCTTAGAAAATCGGTGTGATTTCGGCAGCGTAACGGCGTGACATAAGAATTCATAAAAAGGCTGATGAGAGAGAAAGGGGTTCCTCATCATATTTACATGTAATGGACAGTAATAAGGTCATATAGATACATGTCCCAACAATTGAAAAGGAATTTAGATTCATGATACAAAAGTATTGCTTGAATATAAAAGAGGAGAAAAAGGTTCCTTTCGGAATTTCGGCATAGTAACGGGTGTACATGGGAGGCATTTAATGAGAGAGAAAGGGGTCTCCCATCATTCAAACAATAAGAGGGCAGTATGGGAGAGGTGCAAAACCATACCCCAACATTCATAAATGAAATTAAAAGGGCAATACAACTTAAATAAAATTGACAAAAATGAGAAAGGAAGAAAAACCCTTACTTGGAAGTGTGCTTCCAAAGGCTAGAGAGAGGCTTGTGAGAGGCTTCTTGGGAGCTTGGGGCACCTTGTGAGGATTCTAGAGAGAGTAGGGCAGAGGTTGGACGAACTTCAAGGGCTTTGAGTGAGGAGGAAGTTGGAGCTTGGGTGGGTTTATATAGGAAAGGTGAGAGAATTCTTTATTATTTAGGTTTGGGACCCCTTATATTAAAATAATCCAAACCACAAACCATCCCATGGTATTTGCCCATGGTTTCTGGAAAAGGAAAGAGGAAAACAATATTTTACAAGGCCAAGGTCCGAACTTATTAAAAAAATTAGGGTTGCTTATGTGGAGGTGAGTCACACTCCCATGGAAATTAATTTAAAAAGGCAAAGTGTTGAATAAGTCTTGAGGGCTCCATTAATGCTTTGAAAAGTGAGTCAAACAAACCCAAAACCTCATTATTTTAATGATAAAACACATATTGGCCGAACATAAGGATTATGGTATTTTATTACATCACCATTGGGTCATTATGATGTCATAAAACACATTATATATTTAAATGGTATTTAATTTTTACCCAAAAATTTGACTGTCTCAGAAAATTATGAAAAATTCACCGTTGGATAATTTCGACGTCCTGATTCCAAAAATAATATTTATTTTATCTAAATAATTTTCTAAATATGTGAATTTTCACTTTTAAAATAAAAACCGACATTTATAAAAAATTCACGGGTTTTGACAGAAATGGCTTTCAAACCTTAATAAAAATTTTAATTGCATTCATAAAATTATAAGATCATTTATATTTAATAAAAATTAATTTAATATTAATAATAATATTTTATTAAAATATTATTTAATTCAAAAATCCTTTAATTTAATAAAATACAATTCTTAATTAAATAATAACTAAAAACACCGTTTGTACTTTAAAAACTAATTACAATGTATCAAAAATGACTAGAAATTATATTCATTATTATATACAAAAATAATGTACATGAACATGGTGCTACTTATTTGTTACATAACCCCTTAAAATAGCCGCATAAGACCTAAGGGTAAGGTGTGCGATGGTGACAGACTCTTGGGGTTGCTCGGATAATATTGCTCGAGTGGTAATCTCTATCAACTTCCATTTTTCCCGTAGACGATCACGTTCGAGCTTGACTTGATGAAGCTCAGCTTGGGCTTGGTCAAGGGCAAAGCCCAAAGATGCCACCTCCTTTCCGAGCTCCGACAAATGGGCTTCGTAAGGGGCAATTCTACTGGATGAGGCCATCGCTTCCTTTGTCTGAGTAGAAAATTGGTTCGTTAAAGCCTTATATTTAAACTAACCAGATGATCACTGTTCAACGACTATAAAAGTAACGGTCACAAATCTTAACGTTAAACTAAAGAAGTTTACATCTTATAAAAACATTTTTTTTTCATAAAGAAACATTTAACTGGATCAAGAGGGATTTTCCATTAATGAAATTTTGGGTCGTTACATTGAACCTCCTATGACCATTCAAAAAATTATATTTTCTCATATTCACTTTTATTATCAAACAACTTGTGAATACCTTGAGAAATAAATTCAATCATAATTATTCTAAACTTGAATAATATAGTTGAATTATTTTTACTTATGATCGATCAGACTCAGATGTTCAATGACCCCCATAAATGGGGCCCACTTCATCCTAAACTTATATTCATTAGATTAGGTGGAACTTGTGGATAAACCTAGCAACTGTCCCTCTAGGTACTTATCTTAATAATAGTGATTCCAAACCATAAACCAAGAGTGGATTCTAGCAACCCATCATGACCCCTAAGGAGATAAGGAATTTCATAGCTATGAATACCTCCTATGAACACATTTTGTGTAATATAATCTCTTTGTCTTGTGATATCTCATAAAGAAGGATGCACAATTATGTCATCATCATTTTTTTTACTTTATACATTTCATAACCTTACTGTATGAACTTAGCTTCTTATACCATGACCATGGATTTAATGAAGGTACTAGAATCCTAGTCAACCTGGGCCCATGGGACATCTCTTCTTCAAAATGGAAGAAATAAATTCTATCTTGACAATTCAACTAATTCCATAACACAAATGACATACCCAATACAAGATACCTTTTTAGTAATTCAATATCATGGTTTTTTCCTTACATAAAAGTATGCAATTAAATGGTACACATTGATAAAAATATCAATTATAGAGACCAATACACATGTTCATAGATAGAAACAACCAATTACACCCAAAACATGTGGTGTTCCTATTGGTGGGTCAGTCCTCATGATCTTATCTTCTTGAGATCACTAAGTGAAAACTTCATGAGAAGGAGTCTCAATGCTTATGAGCCCCCATCACCTAATAGTTAGACATCATATGTGTCTTGTAAGTATGATGTTTCTATACTATAGGACACACACACACACAGATATATATATATATACACATATATTTAAGATTACTATCATAGTATCTCAAGGTTAATATTATATCTGGGAACTGCTATGAAATTTTGATATGACATGTATTCTAAGTACATTACCATGTAAATAGTGGATTAAGATGCATCAACACTAATATTGTAAGAATAAACACATGTTTATATCAAACTGTATATATGTAATGATAATTAAAGTACATAAAGGATTTTGGTCTAGGTAACCCACTCACAACATGTTGTAAGGACTTTTATATTATATTATAGCACCCTATAATCAAATAATTCCAATCTTGGAGTTGTTTTACACACGTGGATGATCTGAAGGATATCTACTTTGTTTTCTTTGAGATATGGATATCTAGAGAACTAGACATATCATCATGATTACACCATTCCATGAAGGTACTATTTTGATTTCATTTTCACACTTAAATTTGATTTCATGAGATCCTTGTAATGAATAAAGTATTTATTAAAAAAATCAAGTTATTTATGATATATTTGGTGATAAAAATTAAAAAATTTACCTGCTTTCACACATCCACTATATGCCTGATTCCTTAAATTATATTAGTGATATTATACAATTATTTAAATAAAAAAATCAATAAAATTTTCTAGAATTAATAAATAAGGATTTAATATGGTCCCAACACCACTAACGATGCATCAATCTGAGTTTTCACGAAAAAGATATGGAATATTGAAGATTGAAGAGATTTTGAAATACAAAATAACAAGTGTGTGTGTGTGTGTGCATCATGAGAGGATTTTTAGCATGCTACATGGTGGATGGAGGTATAGGTCACTAGTGTACAGAACAAGGTGCCATGAAAAAAGTACCTTATATCATGTGCAGGTGGATAAGGAATCTATAAGAAATAAAAGAAAAAAAATATTAATAAAAAATGTATTTTAGAGGGTGTCTTTATACGAAACACATTGAAATAAAGACCAAATACACACAAACACACACATATATATTGTTTATTAGTGCCTCTCCCTTTTCACATGTGCCCAGTAGGGGTGCACATCCTAGACTCGACTCAACGTCCAGTCGAGTCTCCCCGACTTTGGCTGGGTCAGGTCGGTTTAGATCCAACCCATTTGGCCTAGTAGGCCCACCCTAGGCATAGTGTCACTACCAAGGAACCATTTTAGGTCCAATAAAACATAAAATAATTTAAAATTTTCATAAAAATTAATTTAATTTCTAGAATTAACTATTTTTTGGGTTCTATAAGACATATTGATAATTAATTAAAATTATTTTAATGCTATTTTAATGCATTAAAATAATCCCTGAGTTGAATTTTATCATTTTTAATTTTTATTATGTAATTTTATTTTATGTTGATTGATCATGAGATGATACCAACCAGTGAATGTTTGGTTATTGTATTTGAGTTTTAAAATATAATAATTATTTATCATTTCAACGATCTCTATATCGTCCCTCTTTATTTAAATGTATAAGGGTCTATGTGTCCACATTTGAGTGATAAAATTTATTTCTTTCATCTTGAGTTCCCATCATCTACCTATGATTATAAATTATAAGGATAAAATCCTTTTGTAATAACATGGTTCAAGTCATGGATGATGTAAAACCAAATGAATGAAATGCATGAGAGTTTGATGGGCATTGAAATACGAGTCAAGACATGACTCAAGGTATTTTCCTATGGTCTTGGTTGATACATTATTTAATATGTGGATAAAAAAATAGATAACATCGCATGATCATCTCATTATTTATTCATTTTATCTTTCATGGTTAATTATGTTATTATGTGGGTGTTATATGATCACATAATATAGTGAATAAAAATGTAAAGATAAAAATGAACAAATACATGGTGGATTTTTCTATTTATGAATGGTTAAATATGTGAGTGAAATCATATAGTAATGATCATGATAAATAAAACCAAATTTCAATCTCTAAGAGATATAACTAGATTATGTGTAAATTATTTTATCAAGACAAGGTTAATTATTATAAAAAATCCATATAATATCAACAAGAATTTAAAAATTATAAAATAAAGTATATTTACACATAAGGTATAAAAATACCTTAATAAAATATTAGGTTGCTATCGCCTTCCATTACTTTATTTAAAATGAAACCATAGTTCAAAGTACTCATCTGAACCAAGTCAAGGTGCTTTCAATTATTGGGGACTTTTGAGCTTGAGTTTTGGGTTGACTTAACCAATCTAACCTCAAGGGATAACTACTCAAGCAAGAATTGGTGTAACTTGGAGGCAAGTTTTAATGAAATTTGAGTCCATAATTTCTATATAGGGGAGTCAACTCAACAAATTAAGGAGTCTCAAGTTAATGTAGTTGAAAAGATTCACCAACTGAAATACCTTCAAATATATTGTCAGGCCTAAGTATGGGCTATGATAAGGTAAATATATTCCACTAGAATATGAGGTGACCTAACCATAACATGCATAAATATTTCATCATTTTAGATGAAATATTAATATATTTCAAAATAAAACATGACCCTAAACCATAAAGGTTTAGTTTCTTTAGAGACTAGATACATCATAAACTCATTTCATGAAATATCTTAAATATCCCTCACAAATTTATTCTTTAATAGTACCCTTTTAAGACATATCCTGCTTAGAATATTTATTCATAACATTAGAAAATAGAATCATAATAAAGGGTGAGATCAGATGACCAGTTAGGATAAACATAGAAGATATCAATTGATGATCACATGTGAGAATAAGATAATAATAAGGGTATGATAACATGATCATAATTTATGAAAATCATACCCAATAAGTCATAGAACATAAATCATGATTCATAACATAAATATTTTTTTTGTGAATCATAAGAGTGAAAAATCATCAATAGTCAATCATGATCCAAGATATCATATCATAAGTATAATAAAATTATATAAGATTTTGGAACAATCATAATAATATAAAACCATTTCATTAGTCAAGGATCACTTCCAATACCATCATAACATAGTAAAAAAATTCCTATAGAGGATTGGGTTCAATCCCCATTCTCTTTTCATGCATGGTGGATAGAGTCACAAATTGGACTGGGTTCACCCCCATTCCATTTCATATTATCTCACGAGATATAAATATTTACACAATTCATTGGAGATATTTATAATTCTAGGTCCACCCATAACATAATTAAAACTATACATATGTGTACCACAAGATCATAAAAACATTCATCATTTCATCATAACATAATTAACCCATTGGAACAAAATGGGTTTCATGAAAATATTATTTTAAGCCATCTAGAAAAATAAATTGGCTGGTATCATAAGATCATAACCTCAGTAAAGCATGAAAATCATTAAAGGATGTTGATATAGATAAAAAATAAAAAGTATCTGGAATAAACTTTAAAAAACAAGTGAAAACATCATTTTATTTTGGTAACTTTTAATGAAATAAAAATATCCAAAAAATGGGAATATAATTTTCTTTTTAAAACTAGGTAAACTTTTAAAGTAAGATTAAAATTAAATAACATTCATGACAATAGGAAAACTATTTCATCTAGTAAACATTAAAAAAACTATTTTCACACTTTTGTAAAAATTCAAATATATCACATATGACAAACATAGTAAACATTAATTTTTAAAACTTTGAAAAGAAAATAAAACAAGGTTGAAAATTACCTTAAACAATAATTATACAATAAAAAATAATATTTTTTAAACATTTTAAAGTATATGTACAAGAATGAAAAATATTCCCGATAAAAAAATATAAACATGGATGTTTTTTCTTAAGAAATTTATTTTAGTATCTTTGAGTAAAAAATATGAAAAAATATAAATAATAATTAAAAAAACTAGAAATCAATAGTGTATAATAAAATTTATTGGGTTTAATAGATAAAGATTATATAATTCTCCCATTTCAGATTTAAGCATAAACAATCCTGATTAAACATGAGATTGCAACATAAACCCTTATCTCAAGTCCTATATTACTTTGTACATGATATAACCTCCTATATAATAAATTTATATATATTATAAATCTATATAATAAACATATTCATACTTCCACTACTATATATTATTCATTCATAATTTCTAATCACCAATTTATTAATAATTATCCACTAAAATTAATATTTTGAGGGTTAACTATTTCATTTTTTTCATGTTCTAGTTTATATATTTTTGTATTTACAACTTGTTTATGGTTCCATAATTTGAAATATATTAATAATTTCATAAATTTAATATTTATTCATCATATATACTTTTAAATAAACCCATCTAAGGTGGTGATGAAAAATTAATTACATCATTTTGTCGAGGTGGTCGTACGCACCCACGAACTAGTGATGTTTTAATTCCTAAATATATGGAAATAAAGGAAGGTAAATAATAATTTATATTTATATAATCATAATTATATCATAAATATCATATATATTAATTTAATCTATAAATATAACCATCCATGTGTGGTGGTGATAAAAAATGAAACACATTGCTTCAGGGAGGCAATAGTCTGAACATACACACAAGAAGCACTTTCATTTTCCATTGGATGAAAAAGAGATAAAAAATGGTTTTACCATTAACATAATGAAATTTAATTATATTAAATATAATGGCTTCATTATATGGTTATATAATATTTTTAGATGGTTTAAGAAGAAATAAATATAAAATGGATGGTAAGAACATATACCACTTAGATAATTTCCTTTGAAAGAAACATTAAGACTTCATGGATGAGTATTTTGGGAAGAAAAAAAATCTTTTTAATGTATAAGGATTCTAGGACGGTATTTTGGATGCTCAATTTAAGGGGATTAAGTGGTGTGGAGAAGTGAGAAGAAGAGGCACCCTTTTATAAGTGAAGGGAGTGACACCCTTGTAAATATTTAATGTATTAAAATAATATCAAGTCATTTTTTGGGATAGTGGCACAAAATGGAAAAATTTTAAACTATAAGATATATTAATGCATAAATTCAATCAAAAAATCAAATTTATATAATTTTTAATATATTTTAAACCTTATATTTTAGTTTAACTCATCATTAACCCTTTTAACCCTTACCATGGTGATATGATTTTGCCATGGTAACTATTCATTAATTATAAACATAAATTTAGCCTTATAACCAAACTTGAATATCATAAATCCAAATATATATACTATTTTTAAATATCCAATTCATATAATTTTCAGAAATTAATTTTAATATAAGAGCATGAAACACATAAAAACCATTTTCAGAAAAAAAGTATTTTTTTGTATGAATGATTTTATTCTTATTTAGGAAAAATATTTTTGTGTAATAGTACTTCCCAAAAATTTATTGTATTATAATTAAATAAATTAATTTTATTTGAAAATATAACCTTGAATTAACCAAATGGAATCATCGAATCACCTCATTAAAGGCAAATAATCAAAAAATAGTTTTTTATTAGAATAAAATATAACTTAGGATCAAAAAAGTCAAGAATGGGTTTCCAAATTAAAAATAATAGTTTTAAATGATTTATTTTTCTACTTAAACATATATTTGGTTGATAAAAATGTTTCACATATTTTTAAGTCATGCTTATATCATAATGATTTCATCCAAGTTATGGTATTTGTAAAAATGGTATTTTTCACTATTCACCCAAAAAACCCTTTCATAAAAATTCCAAAAATTCACCCTAAGATAATTTTTAAATTTTAAATTAAAAAATGATGTTAATTTATCCAAACTAAAATTATAAAATTTATAAATTTAACTTTAAAATAAAACATATATAATATATAATAAAAAAAATTCTTTTAAACAAAATTTTTTGTTAGGTTATGAATAATTAAAGTGGTAGATATTATAATTGATTTTATTAATTTTCATTGAATTGTATCATAATATATTTGATGTTTTATTATAAAAAATAATTATTCAGTTTATTTTGGTTTTGTTTTCATCAAAAGTTATCGAACACATCGTATTTATTAAAGAGAAATATATTCTAAAATCTCAGGGTGTTACATTCTACCCCCTTTTAAGAATTTATCCCTAAAAATTCCATTAATCTGATGAAAAATTGATGATACCTATGCATAATTACCTCCCCAATTTCCCATTTATATTTCTTAAATTTATAATTCCTCCATAAAACATTATCCACATGAGTGGTCATGTCCCATAACACTTTATCTCTATGATCTAATAGTTTTTCATGTTGTTTCTCATAAGAAAGATTGTGCTCTAGTAGTACAACCTATGAGTTAAGTACATGTGAAGGATTAGGTATGTACTTACTCAAAAAATATACGTGAAAAACATTATGAACTTAGGATAGGTTAAATGGATGTTTCAAGAGATAAGCTACCATCCCTACCTAATCAAGAATCTTAAAGGGACCAATGTATCTTAGGCACAACTTTCCCTTACAAAATCTCATAACCTTATTCCAAGGAGATATACATATGAATATATTATCTACAACTTCAAACTTCAGATCTCATCAAAAATTAGTGGCATAACTCTTCTGTTGACTCTAAGCTACCCTGATGCAATATTGAATGTCTCTAACTTCCTATACCATTCCTCACCTAACCCAAGTTCCAATACCTTTCATTATCTAAACTTATCTCAAAATGTTGGAGTTATTCACTTCTTTATATATAGGGATTCATTAATATGCATATAAATACTATAGTTAAAGATATTATTGTAATAAAATTAAACTATATGAAGGTATTGATTACAACCTCCTTTTAAATCCAAAGATCAAGCTCTCAACATATCTTCTAGGGTTTGAATAGTTCTCTCAAGATGACTATCTTCCTGAGGATGATATAAAATAATAAATCTCAGATCCATATTCAAAAATTATTGAATAATTCTCAAGAACTTTGAGGTAAACCTTGGATATCAATTAGAAATTATTGTGAGTTTTACTCTATGAAACCTCATCACTTCCTAAATGTATATTCTGAAAAGTTTTTCAAATGGGAAATATTACTTGATAAAAATAAAATGTGCTAACTTCATAAGGCGATCAACTACATCCCAAGTGGAATTATGTATTTTAAATGTCTTAGGGAATCATATGATGAAATCCATGGTGATGTTTTCCCATTTCCATATAGGTATGGGTAATGATTGCATCATTTTGTTAGTCTTTTTACATTCATCCTTAACTTACTAGAATACCAAGCATCAAGATAAATACTCCATAATATATCTTTTCATGTTGTCTTATAAGAAATTATCTTTGATAACTCTATACATCTTTTTTACCTACAGTTTGGATAGAAAATGACGAGCTATATGATTTATATAATAAATATTTCTAAAATTCTATTATTTATAGGACACATATTTAGTTCTTGAACCTAATCATTCCATCACTATCATAGTTGAACTTAGGAATTTTACTTACCTTCTTTTATAGCTCCACATCCTCTATCCACATATCTTTAATATGCACATAAATGGATTGTTTAAAATCTATCTAATCAAGATATGATTTATCTATGTTCCTCATGATTTCAAGATCTATCCTCTTAAAATACATAAATATTAGATCTATTTCAACCCTCATCAAGGATAAACTAGAATGGTCCTTCCAACTCAAATCATTATCCACATTATTCACCTTACCATGGTGGTAATTTATTGAGTATAAATAATCTATAATTTACTCTAATAATAACCTTTGGTGTATATTAAACTATATCTATTTGAATATATACTTAAATATTTTATGATTTACATATATATCACACTTTTCACTATAAATATAATACCTACATATTTATAAAGAAAAAATTACCACTTCCAGATCCAAATAACAAGTCAGGAAATTTTTCTCATGAACCATCAATTGGTGTGAGGTATATGCTACCACTAAGTAATTCTACATTAGAACAAAACCTAGTTCCTTATTTGATGAATTATTACAAATCAAAAATAATTCTCTACTGTAGGGTAGTGTGAGAATAAGTTCATTAACAAACCTTTTATTTAGTTCCTTGAAATGTTCATTATATTCATTCATCCAAAGGAACTTGGCTCCATTAAGAGCTAAATTGGTTAGTGGATTTGATAACCATGAGAAATTTTACAAAAATTGTTGATAATATCCAGACAATCCAAGAAAAATATAGATCTCAATTACTATCTTTGGTCTACTTCATTGATCAATAACCTCCATATTTTAAGGATCCACCAATATTACCTCACTTTTAATTACATGACCCAAGAATGATATTTTTTTAGCCAAAATTTATACTTGCTAAATTTAGCATACAACTTCTCATCTATAAAGGTATTCAACACAATCCTAAAACGATCTTCATTATCTTCTTTTATCATGGAATATATATTTACATCATCTATAAATACTACCACAAACTGATCAATGTAATCACTAAGTAGTATATTCATTATATCTATGAATATATTAGTGGAATTGGTAAGTTCAAATGGAATATCTAAAAATTTATAGTGTCTATTCCTAATTACGAAGGATATCCTGGGTATGTACTATCTTTTAAACCTTAATTTATGATATCTACATTGATGATAAATCTTTAAAATGTATTGGTTTCCACAAAGTTGAGAAAACAAATCACTAATATGGAGTAAAAGATACTTATTCTTGATCATGATCTTATTAAGTTCATGATAACCAATGAAAAGATACATTGAACCATATTTCTTTTTAATAAAAAGAATAAGTGCACCCCACAACAAAGAACTTGGCTAAATGAATCCGTTATCTAGATTCATATAGAGTTTATTCTTAAATTCTTTCAACTCAATCAAGACCATTCTTTAAGGAGTCTTTAAAATAGGCATAACACCATGTATGAGTTATATTAAAAACTAAATTTTAAAATTCTGGGTAAAACTAGGAAAATATTTAGTAAATATATCAAAATATTCCAAAAAAATAGGAATATCTTCAATGTTGAGTTTATCTACAACCATTTGAGACAAATACCCCGCATGAATAGGTAGTAATCCTATATAATGAAAGTAATTTCCATAGTAAGTTCATGTTCATCCTTGAAATCATAGAAAATAAGAGGAAGATTCAGAATATCAAATGTAACTTCCCATATTCAACAAATGATATGGGATCTATTTAAAGAGAGCCAATCCATGACTAAAATCTAATAAAATTTAACCATAGGTAAAATAACATGATTTATAGGAAGCACATTCTCATAAATTTATATTATAGAGGAGATATAGACTTGATATGTGAACATCATACCATTAAGAATTTTCATCGATAATTCAACATATAATTATTAAAGAGGTGATTTTGTACTCATAAAAAATAATTAAGATATAAAATAGTGAGTATATCCATATAAAAATTTTAAATTTAAAGTTTATAAATGCGTAATAAGCATACCTTTCTACATTTGATTCAAGATCACATCATTTACTTACAAAAAAAATATTAGTGTGAGCATCAATAAATATTAATCAAAGTAAGAATTCATATGATAATTAAAATAATTCCTAAGATTCCCTAAGTTATGAAACCTTCTAAGAAACCTATGACACTTTAGGTTCATCATATATCATTCAAAATTCATCATATGTTGGATTAAGTTATTTTCTCATATTCTTTATAAACTAATATCTAAAAATAACTAAACCCCACTCTGATACCAACTGAGGTGACTTAAATATAATGTGTATATGTATTTCATCATTTTAGATGAAAACTTAATATATTACGCAATAAAACAAACCCTAGAACCACAATAGTTTAGTGTCCTTGGATAATAAATAAATCATCAACTAATTTCATGAAATATTTTCAATTTATCCCACAAATTTATTCTCTCATAGAAACCTTCTTAAACATAACCTACTTAAAATGTGTCTTCATAACTTGGGGAAATAGAAATATAGAAAATGGTGTGTCTAGTGCTCACTAAGGGTAAACATGAGAGATATTAATCGATGATCATATTTCTGCATAAGATAATCACAAGGGTATGATATAATGATCATAAATTATGAACTTAATACCCAATCAACCATAGATTATAAATCATGAGTCATAAAATAAAACTTTTTCATGAGTTATAAGTGTGAAGAATCATCAATAACCAATCATGATACACAATATCATATCATAAGTATAAAAAATTTTCATTAGAGTTTGGAATGATCATAATCATAGAAAATAATTTCATTATTCAAGGATAACTTCAAATACCAATGCATAATGAAACCCATAAATATGTTTTCCATAGGATTATAAAAACATTCAACATTTCATTATAACATAATTAAAAAGTGGAAAAGAAATGGGTTTCATGAAAATATAATTTAAAAATAATCATCACAAGAAATATGGATAAATAAATTAGATGGTATCATAAGATTATAACCCCAGTGAATCATGAAAATCCTTAATGGATTTTGATATTGATTAAAGATACTTTTATAAAAGTATCTGAAATATAATTTGAAAAACAATTGAGAAGATACATTTTATTTTAGTAACTTTTAAATTTATAAAAATTCCTAGAAAAATGGGAAGATTATTTTCATTATAAAACCATGTAAAATTTTATGTAACACCCCAATCTTCCATGGTACATTTCCCTTTGAATAATGTAATAGATTGCATTGTACGCAACTTCGAGATTCTAACACACCGTGACCAATCAAAGTAGCCGTTATGAATAGTAATACCCACTTTTTTTAAATTTTATAAATTTTATCTCTCAAAATGGACTTAATTTTTGAATTCATAATATCGAAATTATCATAGGGTAAAATTTTGGTACTTTTTGGATAACTTTTATATTTTGATGAATAGTGAAAATTACTAAATTTTAATTAAAAACAACCTTTTTAATCAAAATAATTAATAGTGATAAATTATGAATTTGAGTGGTTTTAAAGTATATTTATAATATATTTTTACCATTTAATACAATGTTGTTTATTGGACATAATTTCACATTTAAACCAGACATCAACAAGTGTCAATATTTTGATAGTTATTATCTCTTAAAAACACGCTTTTTGTTTTAACAACTGGAATTAATTTTAAATTAATTTCTGCCACTTATGTGTTTTGAATTTAGAAAAATTTATTCTCTATTTGGAATGAGGATGTCCAAATTGTGTAAATAGGTAACTTTTATTTTTAGACATTTTGAATAATTACTTCGGTAAATATTTTATTTACTATGGTTAAAGGGTAAATCTGATAAATAAGGGTAAAAATAATTATATTATAATAATATTAATTTACCCAAAAACATGTCCTAAATCTATTGGTTGATAAATGTCCGACCATGGGCATCTTTGGG
The DNA here is from genome assembly GCA_963277665.1 of Viscum album. Classification (NCBI taxonomy): domain Eukaryota; kingdom Viridiplantae; phylum Streptophyta; class Magnoliopsida; order Santalales; family Viscaceae; genus Viscum; species Viscum album. The sequence continues at coordinate 125,479,167 of OY728131.1, forward strand.
TCGATTTTGGGACCCCATGGAGCCACTTGTAGGTGATACAGACACTTTATATTAATTAAGTTAAAGTAAATACAAAAATGACATAAGCATATATCTTTTAGCAAAACAATCTTTATATAAGATTATCTATGTTATCTTTTTGAATATAAATATTCATTAGAAATCTAAAAATATTTTCTACATAATGATATTTTATTTATAATTTTTAGACAGTAAATAATTAAATTTATTCATGACACAATAATGATGCAGTATTTTCCTTATTAATGAAAGAATCAAACAATTGGTATTATAAATGTCACGAACCAACCTGGGTTGACTCTGAACCGGTCACCCGATCCAGTCTGCGACATGGCCCGAGAGGCGTTCCCGATCCTCCCGGGCTGGCGACAAGCTCCAGGGCATCAATAGAGGCTGTGGGAACATTTTTTCCCAGTATAAATAAATAAAACAGTATAAAAATAATACAGAGCAGCGCAGGACAAATAAACCAAAAAGAAAAGACTAAACAAGAACAAACGAAAATCAAACTGAACAGACACGACGTCCGAACAAACTCCGTGCGACCTCGCGGGTCTCTCTCCGACTCAACGATCAAGCGTCTCTCTAGGTGACTGCACTCAATCTATAGCCTGCACAAACACTAAAAATAGAAAAGAACTATAGGCGTGAGTATTAAAACTCAGTAGGCTAGCCCGATATCTATTCCCAATGCACTACCTTTAAAATAAAAGAAACATAATTTCAAGTTTGAACTGCAATTTATAAAAGTATGTTTTTCTAAGTATTTTACTTAAAAAAAAGTACGAACCATTGCCCTTTACCATTTCCAAATTTGGGTTCATTTCATTATATCAATGGATTTTTAGGAAAAGGGAAAGTGATGTTTATATTTTCAAATTTTTACAAAGAGGATTAACCACTTTCATTTGAAAACCATTTTTAGAATCCTAATCAAAAGCAATTTACCAATTTCCAAGGAAAACAATACACCAGAATGCACAAAGTAAAACACATAGCAAGGTAAATGTAGGTATACATGTGAGCATCATAATCACTACTGCAAGCAACAAAAGTTGAATAGACATGGGTGAACCTAGGAGATCGATAATAAACCAGAAGACACAAATACATGAGAAATCATCCTTATCGACATGTCACAATGAAATCAAAACTCACAATACGCTCAACCACCCTCTCTCAGGCAGGTCAAGGGAAAATCCCATAGTAATAAACCCAATATATCCACATACTATGGGCCACTGTTCAGAACCATAACCTACCAGTGCAACAATAATTCTTAGAATATTCTCTCAATATTCCAGATTCCCATGTCTCAAGTGTTTAAAAAGGGGGTGAGCCAACCGATGCCAACCGAGCATCCAATCAGATATATCTATATATAAAGCACACATGCATCACCCCGAGACACTTCATAGGAAAACCTCTTGCCTTTAACTACTCAAGTACCCGGGAGCCTCTAAGCGCGACCTCCCAAACAATCAATTGTAACCAAGGCATGAGAGTTGTCCTAAGAGAGTTTTTATCAAAACATTTTCATCACTTTCCATAAAGTGCCAAACGGGCATTAAATAAATTTCACAATCACTACTCAAAAAAAAAGTACAAATTCTTTATAAGACCAAACCCAGTTTAAAACCATTTAAAGAACCCCCAAAATACTACTTCACAGGCTGACAATATTTTTATAAACCAAACCAAACCAAACCAATTTTTTTTTTATTTTTCCAAATAAACTTTAAGAGCCAACCAGACAACTTCTCAAAAGAACCAATGTACTTGTTCACGCTTCAAAATAAATCATTTCTCATTAAACCAGAACTCTATTTTACATTCTGTGAATTATGTGTAAAATCCAAACGGGCATTCTTTCATTATTGGGTGTCCGCTCGTCAAAAAAACATTTCAAGCGTCCTGTATAAAATAAACGGCTCGTTTTACACTAAATAATTATTTAAATATTAACTATCTTATATTAAAAATTAATTATCGTATATTATCTCACATCATTTAGAATTAATAAAATATTTATTTTGAACAATTAGTGTGTGCAAATAGCATGAATTAATGTAGCTTAAATTTTAAAAGCAGTGCAAAGGGAACCTACCTCGGATACATGACACGACAACAACGCTCGCTCTGAATCGGGGCACGACGACAAGGAAACTTCAGAGGCAAGGCGCGATGACAACGCTCGCTCGAAAATGCCCTCCGCGGATCCTAAAAATCCTAAACCAACGAATAAAAAAAACAACCATCAACTAAAACCCATAATCCAACAAGAGTAAGATGATAATAATAATAATGAAAATAATAATAATAATAATAAGAATATGAATAATAATAATAATAATAATAATAAGAATAATAATAATAATAATAATAACAACAACAACAAAATAATAATAATAATAATAATAATTATAATAATAATAATAATAACTACAACAAAATAATAATAATAATAATAACAAAATAATAATAATAATAATAATAATAACAATAATAATAATAATAATAATAACAATAATAATATGAATGATAATAATAATAATAATAATATGAATAATAATAATAATAATGATAATAATAACAATAATAAAATTAATAATAATAACATTAATAATAATAATAATAATAAGAATAATAATGATAATAATAATAAAAATAATAAAAATAAGAATAAAAAATAAAAATAAAGGAAACCTTTCAAGGGGGTGAGGCTGTGCGGCAGAGCAAGCAGGGCAGGGGGCAGCTTCCGTGGAGTAGGGGAAGCAGGTGCGCCGGGGTGCGCCAGGTGTGCGCCGGGTGTGTGATGGCCGAAGGGGGCAGGAGGGGCGTCATGCAGAAGATCCAAAGTGCAGGAGGGGGAGTCACGGTTCGTGCGCTGGCTGTAGGAGGAGAGGCGACGGGAGGGCCTGCTGCGCTGGTTCTTTGAGCAAGAAGGGAAAAGTTGAGCTGGACAGGCCGAAGGCGGTGCTGCGGAGGGAAGGAGGCCGAGGTCCGGGATGGGATCGTCGCTGTAGAGGAGGGGGGAAATGGGGTGGTGAGGTGCTGCTGGAAGCCGACTGGTGCGCAGGGAGGGCACTGGGTCGGCTGGGCTTGCGCGGAAGGAGGGCTGGGGCGCTGCAAGGCCGGAAGAGGGAGGCGAGAGTGGACAAGGCAGAGCAACAAGGGTGCTGTGCGGGGGCTGCTGGATGGGAGCCGGAGGTGACGCGCACAGGGCAGAGGGCGCCGGGCTTCTGCACTGAGGAGGGAAACGGGAAGGCGACAAGGTGAGGGCGCGCTGCTGGGGATTTGGCGCACCAGGAGGGAGGAAGGGCCGCTGGAGATGATGCTGTGTGAAGAAGGGAGAAAAAAAGGAAAGCAGGGGGATCCTCTGGTGGCAAGGCGGGGTAGCAAGAGAGAAGGAGAGATTGGAGAGGTGGCAGCCGCAGCATGAGAGGAGAGAAAAAAAAGTGGTCCGTGCTAGGGTTAGGGGGAAAGAGAATAGAAGAAAAAAAAAGAAACATAGATGAAAATAGAAGAAAAATAATAATAATTAATAAATAAATAAATAAATCATTAATCTATGAATATACCTCCATAAAAACCTCAATAATTCAATTGTAATAATAAAAATTTAGTAATATTATTAATAACAATAATCATTATTATAAACCTCATTAATAACAATAATACTAATAAAACTTATGTAATAAAAATTTGTCTCAATCTTTAATAATAATAATAATAATAACAAAATTAACCACTAATAATAAAACGATAATAATAAAATGAATTCATATCATTTTAATAATCATAAAATTAACGAAAGGGCCACGCAGTTGCAGGGGCGAAGCCGCACGGCGCCGCGCTTCGCCCGTGCGTCTATTGACGTCGAACCCAAAATGTGCGCTTTTAATCGAAAACTTAAAAACTTCATCCATGACTCACCTCGGACCCCAACAAAGATATTTTTAGATAGAAAAAAATTAAAATAGAATGATAACGTGGGTCAGGGTGTGACAATTATCCCCACCATAACACTTTCTGTCCCCGGAAAGCCACGACACCAACCAACTGACCGATCAACGCCTATGGATTCTACACAACACCATCCCACCTATTATCCAAAGGACATCATAACGACTACCAGCGGGACTGAACCTCATTGCCCGAAATAAGACACCAACAGAGGGGAGGCCTGAATGGGCTCCCCACCATAATAACTCAACTAGCATTCGATAACGATTTAAGGGAAAACCCAAAGAGACTCACGGTGGGTCTCCCCACCATAAAGGACCGACCTACTAACGACCAAATGGAAAAAACAGCTTAGACGTGCATGAGGCCTTACTTAATCTAGAAAAAGCACAGCAAAGACCTTTAAACCACTTACTCCCGTCCAAAAGGGATAGGAGTTGATCTGAAAAGTTTGCGCAAACCAAAAACCCTTACCCCATGGGTGGGGAGGGAGGGCCCAAGGATTGGATCATTGAAACTTGGACGAAAAAGTAATCACTTCCCACCGCTTAGGGATGGACACAATCCAAATCCGTAATCGATTCACATCGGTTGCCCATGCGAGGTCACTGATTAGCAACTTACACCCAAAAGGCACAATTCCTGACATTATGTGAGAGATAAGTCCATCGCGCACTTTGCGACAAGAGGAAAACTACAACGACAGAGAAACCAAAGCAGAAATGCTAAAACTTTCTCACCGTGATGATAGAGGCACAACTTTAACCAGACTCCTAAAAATTCCCCGGGGGTTCCTGACTACGCGCCGGCTTCACTCTGAGACCTTTTGGCTGGAGCTCTGATGGATGAAGCGTCTCCTGCCTCGCAGTCAGGTTCTGATAATCCCAATAAAATACACATGTCTTTTGGTTTGATAGAATAAAGGACAAGATTTTAAAATGAAAGACATACTAGCATTGAAAGGCGAAGTTCGTCAAAAGACCCATGACATTCCCATACATTTCAAAACCAAAACACCATTAGTACAACTACAACGATAAGAGATCCCTTAAACTGAAAGGAAACTTACACCAGAAACTTTGATCAAAGACCCAACAACACATTACTTCGGAGAACTTCCTCTACGGCGCTTTCTTGAAACACCCTAAAAAAATCGTCGTAAGTGATCCAGGCATCCACATGCCTGGAAGGGCTTCAGAGCGCTTGGGCATGACGACTTCTTGTGACCCGGATTGCCACACTGATAACACATGAGGATCTCTCACTCTGAAGAGGTTGATGAAAGATCCCGAGGCCTCTTGATTCCATGACCTGATCCATCCAATTTCATTTTATTACTCATCTCCTTTCCAGAATCTTAACCAGTGCTCATAGGGATCGAAGGAGGGAGAACTACTTCGAGCACTCCTGCCATCACGGCTTCGACATGAAAAGCTTGTCTTGCCACATCAACAAAAGAAGTTAGGTTGGACTCTGACACCTTCGACTGAAGATCAGGCCGGAGACCCGCCTCGAAGCGTCGAGCCTTCATGAGGTCATTCGTGGCATACTCTGAATCATAAGGGACTAGCTCCACAAAGCGATGGATATATTCTAACACAGATCCGTTGCCCTACTGCAGACAACACATCTTCATCCCCTTTCTCACCCTTTCTTCCTCAGAGAAATACTGGCGAATGAACAAAGCCTTGAAGAACTACCAAGTAATCTCTTGACGGGGCTTGTTCTGAGACACTGACTTCCACCACATCCACGGTGAACCTTCAAGCATGAAGGTCACAAACTTGACCTTCAACGACTCGGGAAACTCAATGAGGTTAAAGTCCATTTCAATCTTCCGCATCCACTCCTCTTCCATGAAAGGTTATGCTTGACCATAAAAGATAGGTGGATCCAACTTCCTAAACTCAAGCATAAAATCCTTAGGTTGATCAACCGCACTACGATCACCCATCAAAGCTTCAAAGGGATAACCGCTGGACCAGGAAACGTCAAAAACTCAATCAAGGCCAGCTCAATGAGTGAATAAAATCCTCAAAATCAAACACTACATAGGTGATAAGTTCATAACACAAGGAAGAAAGTTATCTTAACATCAAAACTTTTCTTTTGAAAACATATTTAATTTAAAACAAGATTAGTGGGTTAAACCCTTGCCATTGGTATTCTTTAGAGTCTTACTCACATGCATGTATCCATGCCACCCCAGGCATCCATTCATCATACCAAAAATCCGATCACATTTCCAACATACCACAATGCATGTGAGCACTCATCGGAACACCAAGCCCAAAACGAAGCAACTTCATTTTCCAAAAACAATTCATTCATACCACTTCTTTTAAAACGATATACAAATTAAACATGTCATTTCAAAAAAAAAACATTTTTTTTTAAAATGAACTTTTCTGATTCAAACCACTTTCAGAAATCAAGGGAAACAAAAAACAACTCAAATAGGGGACTAGTGTCGGTGGGTGACTTGACCATATGGTTGGCGGCCATATGTCAATCACGTTATCAACACGAAGAGTCTTTTTGGACCATGCCCCCAGCTCCACATGGCTTGCTAGGCCATGCGGCTTAGGACTATTATCCCAACTCCATTTTTCGTACCCCAATCGCAAAACGTTTCCATAAAAACCCAAATAAAAAAATTAAACCAAACTTCCCATGGAAACTTGAGGATCAGTACGGGAAAGAGTTCGTGACGCTCTTCTCGCACCTACCCCTCAAGTCCCGAAAATCCTACTCCATCTACCTTGACATCCCAAATAACAAAAGGCGCTATGAAAAGTAAGGTCTGCTAAGAGATAACCTCCCTTTGATTCCATTTTGTCACGAAACAACATGGGTCGACTCTGAATCGGTCACCCGAGTCGGTCCGCGACATGGCCCGAGAGGCGTTCCCGATCCTCCCGGGCTGGCGACAAGCACTGGGGCATCAACAGAGGCTGTGGGAACGATTTCACCCAGTATAAATAAATAAAACAGTATAAAAATAATATAGAGCAGTGCATGACAAATAAACCAAAAAGAAAAGACTAAACACGAACAAACGAAAATCAAACTGACTAGACACGACGTCCGAACAAACTCCGTGCGACCTCACGGGTCACTCTCCGACTCAACAATCAAGCGTCGCTCTAGGCGAGCGCACTCAATCTATAGCCTTCACAAATACTAAAAAAAGAAAATAACTATAGGCGTGAGTATTAAAACTCAGTAGGCTAGCCCGATATCTATTCCCAATGCACTACCTTTAAAATAAAAGATACATCATTTCAAGTTTGAACTACAATTTATAAAAGTATGTTTTCTAATTATTTTACTTAAAAACAAAGTACGATCCATTGCCCTTTACCATTTCCAAATTTGGGTTCATTTCATAGTGTCAATGGATTTTTAGGAAAAGGGAAAGTGATGTTTATATTTTCAAATTTGTAAAAAGAGGATTAAACACTTTCATTTGAAAACCATTTTTAGAATCCTAATCAAAAGCAATTTACCACTTTCCAAGGAAAACAATACACCAGAATGCACAAAGTAAAACACACAGAAAGGGCAATGTAGGTATACATGTGAGCATCATAATCACTACTACAAGAAAGAAAAGCTGAATAGACATGGGTGAACCTAGGAGATCGAGAATAAACCAGAAGACACCAATACATGAGAAATCATCCTTATCGACATGTCATGATGAAATCAAAATGTACAATACGCTCAACCATCCTCTCTCAGGAAATTCAAGGGAAACTACCATAGTAATAAACCCAATATATCCACCTACTATGGGCCACTGGTCAGAACCATAACCTACCAGTGCAACAATCATTCTTAGAATATTCTCTCAATATGCCAGATTCCCATGTCTCAAGTGTTTAAAAAGGGGGTGAGCCAACTGATGCCAACCGAGCATCCAATCAGATATATCTATATATAAAGCACACATGCATCACCCCGAGCCACTCCATGGGACAACCTCTTTCCTTTAACTACTCAAGTACCCAGGAGACTCTAAGCACGGACTCCCAAACAATCAATTACAACCAAGGCATGAGAGTTATCCTAAGAGGATTTTTATCAAAACATTTTCATCACTTTCCATAAAGTTCCAAACGGGCATTAAATACATTTCACAATCACTACTCAAAAAAAAAATGTACAACTTCTTTATAAGACCAAACCCAGTTTAAAACCATTTAAAGAACCCCCAAAACACTACTTCACAGGCTAACAATATTTTTATAAACCAAACCAAACCAAAACATTTTTTATTTTTCCAAATAAACTTTAAGAGCCAACCAAGAAACTTCTCAAAAGAACCAAAGTACTTGTTCATGCTTCAAAATAAATCATTTATCATTAAACAAGAACTCTATTTTACATTCCGTTAATTATGTTTAAAATCCAAACATGCATTCTTTCATTATTGGGTGTTTGCTCGTCAAAAAAATTTTCAAGCGTCCAGTATAAAATAAACGACTCTTTTTACAATAAATAATCATTTAAAGATTAACTATCTTATATTAAAAATTAATTATCATATATTATCTCACATCATTTAGAATTAATAAAATATTTATTTTGAACAATTAGTGTGCACAAATAGAAGGAATTAATGTAGCTAAAATTTTAAAAGAAGTGCAAAGGTAACCTACCTCGGATACACGACGCGACAACAACGCTCACTCTGAATCGGGGCGCGACGATAAGGAAACTTCGGAGGCAAGGCGCGACGACATCGCTCGCTCGAAAACGCCCTGCGCGGATCCTAAAATTCCTAAACCAACCAATAAAAAAACCATCAACTAAAACCCATAATCCAACAAGAGTAAGATGATAATAATAATAATGAAAATAAGAATAATAATAAGAATATGAATAATGATAATAATAATAATAATAATAAGATTAATAATAATAATAATAATAATAATAATAATAATAATTATAATAATAATAATAACAACAACAAAATAACAACAACAATAATAATAATAATAATAATAATAACAACAACAACAACAACAACAAAAATAATAATAATAATAATAATAACAACAACAACAACAAAATAATAATAATAATAATAATAATATGAATGATAATAATAATAATAATATGAATAATAATAATAATAATGATAATAATAACAATTATAAAATTAATAATAATAACATTAATAATAATAGTAATAATAGGAATAATAATGATAATAATAATAATAAGAATAAGAATAAAAAATAAAAATAAAGGAAACCTTTCAAGGGGGTGAGGCTGTGCGGAGGAGAAAGCAGGGCAGGGGGCCGCTTCCATGGAGTAGGGGGAAGTAGGTGCGCCGGGGTGCGCCGGGGTGCGCCGGGTGTGCGCCGGGTGCGTGATGGCCGAAGGCGGCAGGAGGGGCGTCGTGCGAAAGATCCAAAGTGCAGGAGGGGGAGTCACGGGTCGTGCGCTTGCTGTAGGAGGAGAGGCGATGGGAGGGCCTGCTGCGCTGGGTCTTTGAGTAAGAAGGGAGGAGTTGAGCTGGACAGGCCGAAGGCGGTGCTGCGGAGGGAAGGAGGCCGAGGTCCAGGCTGGGCTCGTCGCTGTAGAGGAGGGGGAAAATGGGGCGGTGAGGTGCTTCTGGAAGCCGGCTGGTGCGTAGGGAGGGCGCTGGGTCGGCTGGGCTTGCGCGGAAGGAGGGATGGGCCCCTGAAAGGCAGGAAGAGGGATGCGAGAGTGGACAAGGCAGAGCAACAAGGGTGCTGCGCTGGGGCTGCTGGACGGGAGTCGAAGGTGATGTGCACAGGTCAGAGGGCGCCGAGCTTCTGCGTTGAGGAGGGCGATGGGAAGGCGGTAGGGTGAGGGTGCACTGCTGGGGATTTGGCACACCAGGAGGGAGGAAGGGCCACTGGAGATGATGCTCTGTGAAGAAGGGAGAAAAAAAGGAATGTAGGGGGATCCGCTGGTGGCAAGGCGGGGCAGCAAGAGAGAAGGACAGATGAGAGAGGTGGCGGCCGCAGCGTGAGAGGAGAGAAAAAAAAGTGGTCCACGCTAGGGTTAGGGGGAAAGAGAATAGATGAAAAAAAGAAACATAGATGAAAATAAAAGAAAAATAATAATAATTAATAAATAAATAAATAAAGCATTAACCTATGAATATACCTCCATAAAAACCTCAATAATTCTAATTGTAATAATAAAAATTTAGTAATATTATTAATAAAAATAATCATTATTATAAACCACATTAATAATAATAATACTAATAAAACTTATGTAAAAAATATTTGTGTCAATCTTTAATAATAATAATAATAATAATAACAAAAGTAACCACTAATAATAAAATGAATTCATATCATTTTAATAATCATAAAATTAATGAAAGGGCCACGCATTTGCATGGGCGAAGCCGCGCGGCACCGCGCTTCGCCCGTGCGTCCGACAACGTCAAACCCAAAACGTGCGCTTTTAATCGAAAAATTAAAAACTTTATCCGGGACTCACCCCGGACCCCAGCAAAGATATTTTTAGATAGAAAAAAAATTAAAATAGAATGATAACGTGGGTCAGGGTGTGACAATAAATGTTAAAATAAATATAATTTGAATGTTTTGATGGTATCCACAAATTTTATTGGTTAATATGACATGTTAGGATTGATTAAATGATTTTTTTGGAATTAATAAAGTTGTTATGACTTCAACAAAAATCAATTATTGAATAGTTTCAAAATTGACATAAATGAGTTTTTAAAACAAATATTATATTATTAATTGATATTCTATTCCTAAACATCTAAGGTTCGCCCAAAGGACTTATATAATGGTAGTTATAACATTAATGGACCACATGAGGGTCGCTTGGATGTATATAGTATGTTTATTAACTATATAATATAAAAATACATTGTGACATGGTAAATGTCAAACTAATTAACTAAGATTTAAAACTAAAAGATAAGGTTAATATAATGACACAAACCTATCTAAAAGCTATTGGTTGAAAGTATTTAGACCCATCCCTACTTTATAGTTTTAATAATCCACTTTGTACCCATTAGAAACTGAATATGAATTTATTATAAAATAATACTTTAAGTTTTTCCTAAAGAGCCCCTCCTCCCCCTTATAAAAGGACACCACTTCTAACCAATTAATGATACCTTCAAAGCCTTTTGGCTCGACCAACCCCTGCCTAAATACTCTCTCAACTTCCCTCACTTCAACATAGAGGCCTTAGTTTGATCAGAAAACCAACCTAAGGATCCCTTTTGATCAAATCAAAAGGAAGAACCCGAAGAAGAGGTAATGTTATCACCACCATTTTCAAGTTCGTTTCTTCTTCAACTTCTTATTTCTTTGTTATTTCATTTATAAAATAATAACTATAGTATCTTCTATATACTGTGATGTTATTATAAATATGGTACAACCATATTCAGTATTCTATCCATCCTTTGAATGACATGTCACCATATGTGCGTACGTACGGCTTACCGTCTCAACGTCGTGGTGTAATTGTTATTAAATATATTATTATTTGGATGGGTATAATAATGATGTGTAATTTATGTAAATAATAAATATAACATGATAATTATTCTGTATATATGATATACCATCCAATTATATATTATTTTAATATCAAAAGAATGATATTGTCGCTCATGCGTACGTACGGACTACCGTCTCGACGAACGCGATGAGATTCATTCCCCATCGAACCCATTCAAGACTAATTCTCATTTGATGATTAAAAGTAATGTTTAAGAACTTTATATCATTATGGATATGAATAATATACAACCTATCCATAACAAACACGACTTATGTAACAAAACATATAAAATAAAATGAGTAAGTTAACACCCGAAACGACGATAATACTAAAATATTATTAACAAATCATTATTAGAAGATCATATATGATATCATAATTATGTATATGGTTCTTGTATAATTTAATAACAATGTTTTAACTATTATACAGGAGTTTAACATACCATCTACTAAGGAAAAGTACAAGGTAAGGTTTTATTTCACAATCTCTTCATTATCCGAGGTTGTTTATACATAATTATCTGCTGGGACCTCTTTATGATCCACATCCATGTTTCTTAAAAATGTATTTCAAAAAATTCTTAATATTTTAAAGAATATGGGTTAAAGTCATATATAATCTTGTTTGACTTTTTATAAGAAGTTTATAAAGGAATCTTTCTGTCATTTTCCAAACAAGGTCCTTTTTAACCTTTTCGACAGAATTAAGGTAAGAGTGTTTTTTTAACTTATACGGAGGGTGCGGCTGTTTTCTGCCGTTATAAAATCATCAAAGCTTCCATTACAAGCTTATAAGAATATTTTTAAAGTAAATTTTTTCTTTTATAATTATGTGATTTTTAAATGATTTCAAAAAAGATATATTTCTCTCAAATAGTTTTGATTTCATATATGTCAACATCCTTTAATGGATTTTAAGCTTATTTGAAGTTGATTTATTATGATACAAAACTTCCAAATTATATTGAAGGTTTTGTGATATGTTTGACTGTGGATGTGTTATTTTTATACCATTCATGGTTTATGAAGAAAGTATTGACATTTCATATGCTAGTTTTAATATGAATGTTTATGTTATGTTTAAACATGTTCATATAAGGAATGCATTAGACTTAATAAGTGACGGGTGGAGACCGCTATAGCTCCTCAATGTATCGGTAGGTCTCATGAGACAAACTAGTGTCTTGGAAAAAGGCCTTGAAAAAATCTTATTTGTAGTCTTGGCACGAGGCCTTGACTATGTGGTTATGATAGTATGGCATTATGCATTCCATCATTATGAAAGTGGTTATTGATATTGCATGTGATTATTCGACTAGTAGAATATCCATGTGAATAATTAAATGAAATTATTTCATTTTACCTTTTCCATATTATGCTGAAGTTCAAGTTTGAAATACTTTTGTTTTAGTTATACATTTCCTTAAATGTTTATGCTTATTTATGAAAGTTTTTGCTATATTGTTATCCTTACTGAGCATCTGAGATCACCCCTTTCAATGTTTTATTTTTCCCAGGATGTGAAGAAGTAATTTATGAATGACCTGTAGGGATAGTATGAGGGGATATGAAGACAAGATGTTTTTGTAGTAGTTTTCACTTTAGGATGTAATGTAAACTTTATGAATGTATCTATCTATTCCAAGGCTACTAAACTAATCGGTCTTTCGAGACTTGATCTTTTGTGATCATTCCAATATTATGTAATAATGAACCAACTCTGGGTAACTGGGGTCAGGGCGTTACAGTTGGTATCAGAGGAAGTTTAGTACACACCTTGGAATCTAGATTTATATAAACTCTGATTAGAGCACATAGCCCTAAGATATACTTTGAGGATTAATGTAGAATAACTTCCTAGAATTTTGGTATTGTAGAGATTTTGTGATTTTTTCGAGCAATACATCCCTGTCTGGATACTAGTAGGTAGAGGCGGCTCTGGAACAGATGTACCAAGGGGTAAAACATGAAAACACTGCTTTGAGCTAGAATCGAACGGGAACTGGTGCACGACAACGGGCCTTGCTGCACTCTTGGTTATGACACTCCCGGAGGATATGCTTAGGATAATTATCATTTTCTTGAAAAACCATTATGAAGGGTTTATGAGTATATAAATCCTCAAAGAAATTTTTTTTTTATGATTATGGATTATATCTACAAATAGTTCAATTTATGTTAAGTGTTTTACAAGTATGGAATTATGTATTTTGATTCATAAACTGATCTAGTTTATGACATTGTTTAGAAATGACGCCTAGTGGAAGGAATGGAAACTGTATCAATGAACGCACTCCATGTAATGATTTCCCTCCTTCTCAAGATAATTATAGTGGAGCTGGTGATGCAACTGGTGATGATCAGCTAATCACCATACTAGGACAACTCACTCAGGTTATGAATAATAACCTTACTCGTATGGAGCACCCCGATCCGCAGCGTGGAGGATCAATGTTAGATAGCTTTATGAGGAAAGAACCACCAACATTCAATGGGGGTACAAATCCACTAGTAGCTGAGCAATGGATAAGTTCCCTAGAGAAAATATTTCAGGCTTTGGGGAGTAGTGAAAGGGAAAAGGTTATCAAGGCAGTTTACCACCTCATTGGAGATACTGATCAATAGTGGTCATTAATTCAAAACACAAAGGATGATGAATAAGTATCAAGTATGGAATGGAGGGAGTTTAAAGATATTTTATTATAAAAATACTTTCCTCATGACCATAGAGAAGATATGGAAAGACAATTTGTCAGTTTGAGGAAAAAGGAGGATGAAAATGTCGCAAAGTATGAAGCTAACTTTACAAGGTTAGAAAGGCATGCAGTAGATTATATACATAACCCGAGGAGTAATATTGATCATTTCTTTGATGGGTTAAAACCATTTCTCCGTCGAGCATTAGTCTCAAAATCCTTCTCGTCATACAAAGACATTGTCTCATTTGCTATAAAGATAGAACAGGAATTCTCTAAATATTATGACAATAAAGTAAAGCAAGAGAAGAAGAGAATGGTGGAACAAGAGACAGATAAAGGGAAAAAGGGAAAGAAGGATTTTCCATTATGTGATAATTGTGGGAAGAAAAACCCCGTTACTTGCCTAAAAGGAATGAAAGTTTGTTACAAATGTGGAGAAAAAGGTCATTAGGCTCATGATTGCAAGGGAAAGAAAGATGTTTTAAATGTTGAATGCTACAATTGTAGAGAAATGGGGCATTATGCGAATGAATGCCCTAAGAGACAAGGAATCTTACCTCAGAAAAGGCCAAGGGATCAAGTCCAATCTTATGATGTTACTACAGTTGAAGTGGAATAATTAATGTATTTGTGTTTTTGGACTCAAGGATTAAAATCTGGTTATAAGAATAATGTGATATATATAAGGATTGTACTACAGTACTTGTTGTTTTCATTAAAGTTTTAATATGACTAAGGTAATCATATTTTCAGTATGTGACAATAAGATAAATTTACTTTGTCTGGGGAATCTGATGTGACAATTGATTTTGGAATTTAGATACCTTTTACAGAGAGTCTGGACAGATGTACTTTGGATAACTATAATGTTTGGAGTGGATTAAGTTAAACTTTGGATAGTATTTTTTAAGGTTAAAACAATTCTTATTATCAATTTTTGGAATATTATGATACTATAGTTTGGGGAAAAAGGACAACCTACAGGTCGGGCGATAACCCATCGCGTCGGACAAAGCTGCAGGAATCGAACCTACAACCATAGTGCGATATGCCTTTATTACCTACCACTAGCATGCAGGAAGTCCCTGGTCATTACAAAGTATTTTTCTTCATTTTAATGGTATTTGTTAATGTTTGGATCCTTATACGATTAGGGTAAATATAATATTTTTGAGTTCTATTATCTTTTGGAGTGAAAGATGAATTTGTGGTAGAAATTAGTTGAAGGATGAAACTCTACTTGTCAAGTATATATATATATACCTCTCTCTTATTCTATGAATAAATTAATTCTTAAAATTTAGTAAAGGGATATTAAAACAAAAAATATTATATCCTAATACCTTATGTTTTGTCAAACTGATGATATTTTAAATCACCATAGATTGAAGGCTTTGAGGCCCTCAATTTTACACTTGTTTGTGATTGATGACCTCAATCACTCCCTATAAATATTTACGTTTTTCCACCAATTATGTGTCTCTAATTTCCACCAATGTTCTCCAAATAGAGATCATAATTTGGTGGTGACCCTTTCATTTCTCTTTTCCTCTTATTAAGATTAAATTTTATTAACCCAATTTCCGATGTGGGTTTTCCCACAAAGATATTTTCTATTTTCAACCTTTTATTTTCAAAGAACAATTTAAAATTGGGAGGACGCAATTTATTGAATGAGGGGATAATGTAACACCCCAAGCTTCCATGGTACATTTCCCTATGATTAATGCAATAGATTGCATTGTACGCAACTTCGAGATTCTAACACACCGCGACCAATCAAAACAACCATTATGAATAGTAATACAAACTTTTTGAAATTTTATAAATTTTATCTCTCAAAATGGACTTCATTTTTGAATTTGGAATATCGAGATTAGCCTAGGGTAAAATTTTAGTACCTTTCAGATAACTTTTATATTTTGATAAATAGTGAAAATTACTAAATTTTAATTAAAAACAACTTTTTTAATAAAAATAATTAATAGTGATAAATTATGAATTTGAGTGGTTTTAAAGTATATTTATAATATAGTTTTACCATTTAATACAATTTTGGTCATTGGACATAATTTCACATTTAAACCGGACATAAACAAGTGTCAATCTTTTGATAGTTATTGTCTCTTAAAAACACGCTTTTTGTTTTAACAACTGGAATTAATTTTAAATTAATTTCTGCCACTTATGTGTTTTGAATTTATAAAAATTGATTCCATATTTGGAATCAGTAGTTACGAATTGTGTAAATAGGTAACTTTTATTTTTAGACATTTTGAATAATTACTTCGGTAAATATTTTATTTACTATGGTTAAAGGGTAAATCCGATAAATAAGGGTAAAAATAATAATGTTATAATAATATTAATTTACCCTAAAACGTGTCCTAAACCTATTAGTTGATAAATTTACGACCATGGTCATCTTTGGGTTTATTTTGGGACCCCATGGAGCCACTTGTAGGTGATAAGGACACTTTATATTAATTAAGTTAAAGTAAATACAAAAATGACAAAAGCATATATCTTTTAGAAAAACAATTTTTACATAGGGCTATATATGTTATATTTTCGACTATAAATATTCATTAGAAAGATAAAAATATTTACTAAATAATGGTATTTTATTTATAATTTTTAGACATTTAATAATTAAATTTATTTATGACACAATAATGATGCAGTATTTTCCTTATTAATGAAAGAATCAAACAATTGGTATTATAAATATTAAAATAAAAATAATTTGAAAGTTTTGATGACAACCAAGAATTTTATTGGTTAATATGAAATTTTAGGATTGATTAAATGATTTTTTTTTGAATTAATAAATTTTTTATGACTTTAACAAAAATCAATTATTGAATAGTGTCAAAATTGACATAAATGAGTTTTTAAAACAAATATTACATTATTAATTGATATTCTATTTCTAAAAATATAAGGTTCGGCAAAAGGACTTATATAATGATAGGTGTATCATTAATGGACCACTTGGGGGTATTTTGGTTGTATATAGTATGTTTATTAACTATATAATATAAAAATACAATGTGACATGGTAAATGTCAAACTAATTAACTAAGAGTTAAAACTAAAAGATAAGGTTAATATAATGACCCAAACCTGTCTAAAATCTATTGGTTGAAATTATTTCGACCAATCCCCACCTTATACTTTTAATAATCCACTTTTGAGCCATTAGAAACCGAATATGAATTTATTATAAAATAATACTTTAAGTGTTTCTTAAAGAGCCCCTCCTCCCCCTTATAAAAGGACACCACTTCTAACCAATTATTCACACATTAAAAGTCTTTTAGCTCGGATAAACCCCACCCAAATACTCTCTAAACTTTTCTCACTTCAACATAGAGGCCATAGTTTGATCAGAAATCCAACTTAAGGATCCCTTTTGATCAAATCAAAAGGAAGAACCCGAAGAAGAGGTAATGTTTTCACCACCCTTTTTCAAGTTCCTTTCTTCTTAAAATTCTTATTTCTTTGTTATTTACTTTCTAAAATAATAACTCCAATATATTTGATATAATGTGATGTTAATTTAAATATGGTATAACCATATTAAGTATTCTATCCATCCTTTGAATGACATGTCACCATACGTGCGTACGTACAGCTTACCGTCTCCACGTCGTGGTGTAATTGTTATTAAATATATTATTATTTGGATTGGTATAATAATGATGTTTAATTCATGTAAATAATAAATATAACATGATAATGATTCTGTATATATGATATACCATAAAATTATATATTATTTTAATATCAAAAGAATGATATTGTCGCTCGTGCGTATGTACGAACTATCGTCTCCACGAACGCGATGAGATTCAATCCCCATCATACCCATTCAAGACTAATTATAATTTGATGATTAAAAGTAATGTTTAAGAACTTTATATCATTCTGTATATGAATAATATACAACCTATCCATACGAAACATGACTTATGTAACAAAACATATAAAAGAAAATGAGTAAGTTAACACCCGAAACGACGATAATACTATAATATTATTAACAAAGCATTATAAGAAGATCATATATAATATCATAATTATGTATATGGTTCTTGTATAATTTAATAACAATGTTTTAAATATTATACAGGAGGTTAACATACCATCTACTAAGGAAAAGTACAAGGTAAGGGTTTATTTCACAATCTCTTCATTATCCGAGGTTGTTTATACATAATTATCTACTGGGACCTCTTTATAATCCACATCCATGTTTCTTAAAAATGCATTTCAAAACATTATTAATATTTTACATAATATGGGTTAAAGTCATTTATACCCTTTTTGGACTTTTTATAAGAAGTTTATAAAGAAATATTTTTGTTGTTTTCCAAACGAGGTCCTTTTTAACCTTTTCGACAGAATTAAGGTAAGATTGTTTTTTTAACTTATACGGCGGGTGCAGTTATTTTCCACCATTATAAAATAGTCGAAGCTTCCCTTACAATATTATAAGAATATTTTTAAAGTAAATGTTTTCTTTTATAATTATGTGACTTTTAAATGATTTCAAAAAAGAGATATTTCTCTCAAATAGTTTTGATTTCATCTATGTCAACATCCTTTAATGGATTTTAAGCTTATTTGAAGTTGATTTATTATGATAAAAAACTTCCATATTGTATTGAAGGTTTTGTGATATGTTTGACTATGGATGTGTTTTTTTATATCATTCATGGTTTATGAAGAAAGTATTGACATTTCGTATGCTAGTTTTAATACGAATGTTTATGTTATGTTTAAACCTATTCATACGAGGAATGCATTGGACTTAATAAGTGACGGGTGGAGCCCGTTATATCTCCTCGATGCATTAGTAGGTCTCATGAGACAAACTTGTGTCTTGTCACAAGGCCTTAAAAAATCTTATTTTTAGTCTTGGCATGAGGCCTTGACTATGTGGTTATGAAAGTCTGGAATTATGCATTCCATCATTATGAAAGTGGTTATTGATATTGCATGTGATTATTCGACTAGTAGAATATCCATGTGAATAAGTAAATGGAATTTTTTCATTTTACCTTTGAAATATTATGCTGAAGTTAAAGTTTAAAAGGATTTTGTTTTAGTTATACATTTCCTTAAATGTTTATGCTTATTTATGAAAGTTTCCGCTATATTGATATCCTTACTGAGCATCTGAGCTCACCCCTTTCAATGTTTTATTTTTCCCAGGATGTGAAGAAGTACTTTATGAATGACCTAAAGGGATAGTATGAGGGGATATGAAGACAAGATTTTGTTATAGTAGTTTTTACTTTATGATGTAATGTAAACTTTATGAATGTATCTAGCTATTCTAAGGATATTAAACTAATCAGTCTTTCGAGACTTGATCTTTTGTGATCATTCCAATATTATGTAATAATGCACCAACTCTGGGTAACTCGGGTCGGGGCGTTACATTTTAAATTATTCTTAAAAATAAATAATGGTCATGATGGTGGGGAAATCTGTTCATTCAGTAAACATTAAAAAAAAATATTTTCACGCTTTTATAAAAACTAAAATATATCCCATAGGTAAACAATGATAAAAATTCATCATTAATTTTTTTAAATAAATTAAAAAATGGTTTAAAATGGATTTAAATATTCATTTAATAATAAAATAAGAACATTCTTGGGACATTTTAAATAATATATACATAAAAGAAAAATATTCCCAACCAAAAAGGATAACTAAGGTAATTTTTTATTAAAAACATTATTTTGGTATTTTTGAGTACCAAAGAGAATAAAAATAGAGATAATAATTTTAAAACAAAAAAAATAACCAAATTAGAAGAAAATGGATATGTTTTAAGAGATAAATAGAATATAATTTCCTAAAGAATATTCAAGCATAAACAATCCCAATTAAACATAGGATTGAAACATAAACCCTTACCTCAAGTCCTGTATTACTTTGTACACACTCTATCCTCCTGTATAATAAATTTACAGTTATTATATATATATATAAGAACCATATTCAAAATTATATTACCAAATACGATTCCTTAATAGTTTTCAATCACTAATTTTTTAACAATTCTCCAATAAAATCAATTTTCTGAGGGTTAACTATTTTGTTCTTCATGCATGTACCTATTTGAAGATTTAAATCCTTTAAATTTGGTCATGGTTTTATAATATAAAAGATATTAATAATTTAATTAATATAATATTTATTAAATAAAATTTTATAGAAATACATGTAAGTCGGGGATGCAAAATGAATTATATCACTTTGTGAAGTTCATATACTATATGCACACACATGTGATATTTTGATTCTTCAATGGATGGAGATAAAATAAGGTAAATAAAAATTTATCTTTAAATAATAATAATTATATCATAAATATAATATATATTCATTAAATCGATTTACATAACTATCAATGTGAGGCGGTGATGAAAAATGAAACACATTGCTTCATGGAGACGGTAGTCTGTCCACACACACGTGCAACACTTTCATTTTCCATTGGATGAAAATAAGATAGAAAATGGTTGTAAAATTAATATAAAAACATTTATGTATATTAAATATAATTATTTTATTATATTAATATGGTTATAAAATCTTTTTATTAGGTTTAATAATAAATAAACCTAAAGAAGGTTGGTAAGAACATATAACTCTTTCTTGGATAATCTCCTTTGAAAAACTACTTTAGGATTCCTAGATAGATAGTTTGGGAATAAAAAAACCTATTGTTCATGGATAAGGATTATGATAAGGTTTTTAAGTATATATTGGTCAAGATAAGGGGATAAAGTGGTGTGTATAAGTGATAATAGGAGGTTCCCTTTTATAAGTGAGGGGAGTGATACCCTTGTAAATATTCAAAGTTATTAAATAATATAAAGTCATTTTCTTGGGAAAGTGGAACCAAATGGATTTTTTTAAATATAAGACATGTTAAGGTATAAATACTCTAAAAAACAAATTTACAAAAGTTTTAAAGATATTTGAATCCTTATCTCTTAGTTTAACCCCCGTTAACCCTTTTAATCCTTACCATGGTGATAAGATTTTTACCATGATAACTATTTATTAATGCTAAACAGAAAATTGGAATTATAAAAAAAAATGAATATTATTATTCCAAATATGGAATATATATTTTCAAGATTAAATCACTCTAATTTTTAGAAATTAATTCTAATATAATTACAAAAAATTAATAAAAACCATATTTAGAAAAAAATATTTTTATAAAAAATAATGAACTTATACTTATTTTTGGAAAAAGATTACCAAGTAGTGGTTATTATGACAAATTTATTGATTTTTTATTAAATAAATGAAGGTTATTTAATTTTTTAACCATTATTAAACCAAATGGAATCATTGAGCCACATCATTAAAGGTAAAGAGTCAAAAATAGTTTTTTTATGAAAATAAAATATAACTTAGGTTCGAAACAGTCATGATTGAGTTTTCACATTGAACATAATAGTTTTAAATGATTTATTTTACTCCTTAAAAATATATTTGGTCAATATAAAGGTTTAAAATATTATAAGTCATGCTTATATCATAATGATGTCATCAAAGTTACGGTATCCATAAAAATGATATTTTCACTATTCAATAAAAATAAACCTTTTAAGAAAAATATAAAATATTCATCCTCAGATAATTTTTTTATGAAATTAAAAAATGAAGTTCATTTTATGAAAATAAAAATCTAAAATTTATAAATTTATCTTTCAAATAAAACATATATGATATAACATAAAAACAATTTTTTAAATAAAGCATTTTAATTGAGTTATGAATAATTAAAGTAGTACTTATTATAATTATTTTTACTAATTTTAATTTAGTTGAATCATAATATGTTTAAATTTTTATTATAAAAATCATTATTTTATTTAGTTCAGAGTTACGTACATAAAAGTATATTTAACACATCCAATTTATTAAAGAGAAATATATTCTAAAATCTTGGGGTGTTATAAAATATCTATAAGATAGGATAATATGAATACAATTGTGAGGGATATTTAGATTTGATAAAATAGTTGGAAAATAATAATTAAAATTTATTATGTCATATTTTGGTAATCATGGTAAAGTATTAAAACCTTCTTTTATTTTTTTTAGAAAATGGAAAATAATACAACATCAATATTATTACTACAATCCATATTAGATAAGGATAACCTTCAGATTGTCACAAACTTTTAAGAGTGTTATAAGAAATTTCAAATTATAATAAGGAAATAGTGAAAGTATTATGTGCTAGATTCCCCTATTCCTAAGGCACCTGTAAATGTGGCTAGTGAGTAGAAACTCAAAATCTATTCAAAACACTTGGTTGATACACTAGATGTCCATTATCTCATGTTATTTTCCATGTCTAGTGAGATCCAGAAGCTTCATGGGGAAATGAATGCGTATAGCATGATGTATCATATCCATAATATTTATCAAGAGAAGGAAAGAAAAGAGATATATGAGATATCTGAGGTATTATTCATGTGTAATCTTAGAGAGTCAGTGCTAGTTGGGCCTCCTATATTCCATATGATTGGCTACATGGAGTTCTTAAACATTACAAGATTTATGTTGTTAGATTAGTTTCATATAGATATAATTTTAACTACACTAACTTATAGATTCTTAAATTTTAATATGAATTATATTATGAGTAATAAAGAGAATCTTCTCTTGGGATACCTCACCTTAATTCACCAAGTAGATAAGGACACAATGAATGGGAAACCTAGAGTCCTTATAGAGAATAACTAGAAGAATAAGAGAAAGGACCCCAAAATCACTCCAAATATAAGGCTCTTAAGAACTATCCTTCTAAGAAGAGGAAGATATAAAGATAGGAAAATAAATGAGTTTCAATATGTTTTTATGTATAAATTGGAAAAAATATAATAATAACTACACCCAGTAAATGATGCAAGGGGAAGATTCAAGTGATTTTGTTATCGAGTGTAATAAAACTATTTTTATTTATTGGGTAATGGATAAACCTTGTGTCACTCACATGTGTATTCAAATATAGTAACCAATTATATTTTGAAATATTTCCATAGGTGAGGTAGATATTTAAGCTGCCAATGGTTCCAGACTTGCTTCTTGGCTATGGGAGATTACTACTTCACGTTACCAATGAGAATAGGATTGGTTTTAATAAAATTTTTTATATTCCTAGTGTTACTAAAGACATTATATCTATATCCTATCTTGATATGGATGGTTTTATTTTCAAATTTGGAAAAAATAGATTGTACATTTACAAAGACAACATATGTTATGGAATAAAACATCTAAATAATGATCTTTATATATTTGAATATTAAAACCAAGTATTTTGAATCGATAATGAATTAAGTTTTCATGAATCAAATCATACCCAATTTTGGAATCACTGAATTATTCCTCTAAATAAGAAGTGAATAAAAAATCTCTATCAAGATGACTATTTAGATTCTTTTGAATTAAAAACACTTGACAAATTCCTTTCTTTTTTATAAGGAAAGATAACCAAATTTTTTTTTGGTGTAAAGGATGTAAGGGCCAAAAATATTATATAATTGGTTCACACTAATGTGTGTGGAAATTTTATATTAGAATCTAGAGGTGGGTATTATTACTTCATTACTTTTTCCAAATACTTGAGTAAATATGGTTACGACTACTTAATGAGATATAAGTTAGAATCCTTTGATAATTTTAAGGAATTCAAGAATGAAGTAAAGAATCATCATGGTAAGAAGATGAAGAAGATTCAAGATGATTAAGGTGGATAATATCTTAATCAAGAGTTCATAAACTATCTCATGGACTCTGACATTTTATTACAACTCACTTCTCCTTATATACCACAGTGGAATAGTGTTAATAAAAGAAGTAACCACTCCTTGTTGGACATGGTGAGGTCTATGATGAGTCATATAAATATTCTATTATCATTTTGGGGATATTCATTAAATATTTAAACATACACAGTAAACTATTTTCCAATTTATGTGGAAAATGGGATTCCATTCAAGTCTATGAGTGGAAAGAAACTCATGTTGTCGAATACTCATGTATAGGGTTGCAAGTCATTTGTTAAGGTTGTTTATAGAAACAAACATCCAAGGGAATATAATGAATATTTAAAGGATATCTCAAGGAAACAAAGGGATATTATCTATATGACCCCACAAAAAAGAATCTTATAGTGGAAATAAATTTCATATTTCAGGAGAGGGACAAATTTTCAATAATGATATTAGGAGAAATATTGAATTTAATAAAGTTGATGCTCAAGATATATAGGAGTTTTCACTGGAATGAATTCCACAAGACCCTATGGAAGAGATTGTTCCAAAGGAACAAGTACTACATAGGATAACTAGAGAGGTTATAGAACTAGATATATATATATATATGTGTGTGTGTATATATATTCATTTAGTATGGTGACTCATTATTAATTGATAATGATGAACCTATATCCTACAAAAAAACAATAAGTATCTCCAAAGATTCAAGATATTCAGAATCTGTGAATTATGAGATGGATTCAATGTATTAAAACCAAGTTTGGGTATTGTTCAATCCACTAGTAGATGTAAAACCTATTGGGTGTAAATGGGAAATCAAGAAGAAACCATACATAGAAGGTAAAGTTAGTATCTATAAGGCACTACTATTAGCTAATGGGTTCAAAATGATGGAACTCAAGGCTTTGTGAAAGCATGAAAAATAGATATTATAAAATTCAGGTTCAGATTCATTTTAAAAACACTAAATCTAAAAAAACCCTTACCCACATTTCTAAAAGGATCTCATGGAATTAAATTTAAGTATAAAGAATAAAATTTAATGAATTTGTAATGGTAGCTTGTTCATTTGAAATATCTAATTTGATTCACTCATAATTGATGTTTCATGGATCAAAGGAACCAATATAGGAATCCTCTAGATCATCCAAACATGAACCACATCTCTTGTATCATTGATCTTCAATTAATAGGTGCGAGCATGGGAAATCAAAGAGATTTATGATGTCCCTTCAATCATGTGAAGAACACATACTTGATCAAGAAATCATGATTGATCTAACCTTGTTCTTCCTTTAGACTCTCTCTATATAATCTTTATAGGAGAGAATAGGAGACTGAATATCTCTAAATTCATGAAAATGATGTATCTTACTATTCAAGAGGCTAAAATGAGTTTTTATACCTATGTTATACTTTACAAAATTGAACTTTGGTCCTTGGAATGTAATAACCATCATTTTAGATCCTTGTACACACTTATGAATTATTTAAACTTGTAATAAATGTCCTGAAAATTTTATCACTCATGTGTAACACTTTAACATGTTATGTGATAAAATATAAACTATTAAATTAGATTATAATCTCCCCAAATAATTTAATGAACCCTGAATGTGTTATGTTCATTCAAAAATTATATTTTCTTATATTAAATTTTATAATGAAACAAATCATTGATATATTAAGAAAAAAATTAAATAATAATTATTCTAAACATGAATAATATAATTGAATTATTTTACTTGTGATTGTTCACACTCATACATTCACCGACACCTGCACATGGGGCCCATTTCATCTTAAACTCATATTCATTTGAATAGGTGAATCTTGAGGATACACTTAGCGTGTGAATATTTATGCCCTTATCTCAACAGTAGTGATTACTACTCATAGACTAAGAGTAGATTCTATAAATACATCATTTACCTAAAGGAGATACAGAATGTCCTATTTATGACTACCTCTTATAAACATGATTTGTGTAATATAATATCATTATCTTGAGATATATCATGATGCTGGACACACACTAGAGTCATCATCATTTTTATGCTTTATATATTTAATGACCTTATCAAATAGGCTTACCTTATTGTACCATAAACATGAACTTAATTAAGGTACTACTATCCTTGTCAACTTGGGCCCACACGATATCTCTTCTTCAACTTGAAAACATCAAATTATATCTTGATCATTCAACCAATGCCATAACACTAATAAAAAACCCAACACAATCCAATTTTACATAAATTCAATGTAATGGTTTTTTCCTTGCATCAAAATATGCGATTAAATGGTACACATTGATAATGATCTCAAGCCAATAGACGAATACACATGTTCATAGATATGAATAACCAATGATACCTAAAAGATGTGGTTTTGCAATTGTCCGGTAAGTCCTCATGAACTCGTCTAATTGATATCACAAAGTGCGAACATCATGAGAAGAAATCTCAATGATTATGAGCCCCTATCACCTAATAGTCAGACTTCATCTGTGTCTTTTGTGTATAATGTATCATGACCATAAGAAATGTGTTTAGGATTATAGTCATATTATCTTGAGGTTCCCATTATAGTTGGGAACTATTATAACCTTTTGATATGACATGTAATCTAAGGACATTACCATAAAAATAGTACATACAAAATAAATGATACTATGATGGTAATAGAAACACAAGTATATATTAAATTGTATACATGTAATGGTGATAAAAGTACATAAAGGAGTTGGGTATAGGAAACCCACTCAAAAAACTCCCTCTTTTACTAAATCTAATTGAAAACAACTCTCAACTTTCTAGATATCATATACAAATCATGATTCTATTAAGATATGGATTTAGTTAGGGTTTTTTCACATTATCCTATATGACTACTATACTAATTTCAACCTCAATTATCTAAGTAAAATATCTTAAGAGATAAAACTTATGAAATATATTCTTTGTCCTCTGGTGTGACCTGTAATCCTTGGAAAGTATTACTATCACAATATTATCATAGTAAACTATAAAAGGGTTTTCACTAATAGGTACAACACTAAATCCTGAGACAAATATTCTTATCCAAACTAATTACTTAGCCACATAAAAAGCTTATATATAATTAGATTCCACTTTAGAATAAGTGACCATAGACTACTTTGAGTTTCTCTAGATCACTTCACCACCATTTAGGCAAAAGATATAACCTATTTGTGATTTCAGATCATATTGATCTATCTGGAAGCTAGCATCAGTGTATCCCCTCACAATTGGATTCTCATATCCTTCATACACCAAGAACATATCTTTTTTTCATCTCAAGTACATTAGGATTTTTATAGTCCCCCAATGTATATCTCCTAGATTAGCTTGATTTCTACCCACAATACATAACATGACTCACATGATAGATCCCACTACCAAATTATAATGGAATCTATTCATCATTTCAATCTACTTCTATTTTTGTGGACACATTTTCTTGGAGGGATTGATACCATGTGACACTAGAAATAACCCTCTCTTATATTATTCCATATTGTACCTTTTGAATAACTTGTTAATATATTTAATTTGACTTAGTCCAAGTAGCCTTTGATATAAATTTCAATATATGTTAATCCTTAGAATATATAATTATTTACCTAAGTCTCTCAGGGAGAATAATTAATTTAACCAAGTGATCTCTGATCGTATAGACTACACCTTGTTTCCCATAATCAATGTGACATAAACATATAATACTAGAAAAATGATGGAATTCCCACTAACATTTTTATAGAAACATGTCTCACTTTCATTCAGAATGAAACTAAATTATCTTATGGCCTAATCAAAATGAATATACATGATCATGATTCTTGATTCAATCCATAAATATACCTCTATAGTTTTAACACTTTATTGACACTTTGACATAATAACACCCTCAAGTTCTGTCATATAGACATCTTCAACCATCTTCCAATTTATAAAATAATTTTTTATATTTATTTTATAAATTTGATAATCATGGAAAACTACTATTACAATTAATATTTTGATGGATTTTATCATTGTGACTAGTGAGAATATTTTTTTATAGTCGATGACTTGACATTTTCTAAAACCCTTCACAACCAATAGTGCTTTATAGGTACTTACTTTACCATCCATGCATATATTTTTCTTGAATACCCATTTACACCCAATAGGTTTACATCAGTTAGAGGATCTAACAAAATCCAAAATTGATTTTGGTACATGGAATCCATCTTATAAATCATTGCTTCTTTCCATTTAGAAGAATCCTTTCCATCTACTACTTCCTTATAGTTTATAGGTTCATTATCCTAAATGAGTAATGTGTCACTTGATTCAGTGATAATAAAACCATACCTATATGGTTCTATAGAATCTATCATGGAACTAAAAAATACCCATGTTTAGGAAATATATTCACCCCCACTATCACTTATAGAGATTGTTCCCATACTAACTGTTATGAATCTAGAGCATTAACTTCAACAAAATCAATTTTCTCCCACTATTTTAATTGCAAATGCATTCCCTTTCTATAAATATAGCATGTATTACCATAATAACTTTTCAATATGAAGGGTTATATAGGTAATATCATTTAGTTTTCTTAATATAACATATAAATATGAACTTCATGCTTCAAGAGGCTAGTTTTTCATTAGGTATAGTCTTGACAAGAACCTCACATCCCCACACATGTATGTGAGACAAAGTGGATTTATTTTCATACCATAAATCGTATGGAATACCATTTGTTACTTTAGTTGGTACTTAGTTGATTGTATATGCTCCATTATATAGTTTATATCCCAAAAATGATAATGGTAGAGTTGCATGAATCATCATCAATCTTACCATGTCTATCAAGGTATTATTACTCATTTCTATAACACAATTTCACTAAGTTGTATAAGGAGGAGTGAGCCGAGAAACTATACCGAAATCCTTCAAGTGATCAATGAATGATTGGTTTAGATATTCACCACCATGGTTTGAGTGGATATTCTTAATATTTTTACCAAGATTATTCTCTAATTAATTTTGGTATTCCTTAAACATATGAAAAGAATCTAACTTATACTTAATTAAGTATATATAACCATATATACTAAATCCATCAGTAAAAGTTATGAAGTAAGAAAATACACCTCTATCCTCTACTGAAAATGGACTACATACATAAATATCAATTAATTATAGTAGTTTTGTAGCCCATTATACTTTCACATTGAAAGGTGCTTTAGTCATTTTACCTTTCAAAAAAGCATGACATACATCTAATGGTTTTAAATAAATAGAATCCTGATAACCTTCTTGATGATTTTTTTAAATGATTTTCATTTACATGACCAATCCTAAATTTCCATATGTGGGTAGGATATGAGTCATTACCATTGGTTTTATAATTTATTTCCAAAATAGGGTTTTCAAGTTCAATTATATACAATGCATTGTTAAGATGCACAAAAATATAGAAAATGTTATCCTTCTATAAGTGACAAAATTTATTTACAAAATTGAAATAAAAACAAAGAGCATATAATATTGAAACCGAGATTATGTTTTTGGTAATCAAAGGCACATAATAATAATAATTTAATACAATAACCAAACTACTATGCAAAGTGAGATGGGAATATCCCACTGATAATGCTACCTGCCTTTAACCATTTTCTACTCAGAGATCCACCATACCCTTTGTGATATTTTGGAAACTAATTAGTTCTTATATTTAAATAAAAATATATGATCCACATGCAGTATCTAATACCCAAATTGTAGACATGTATAGACTGCATTCAATGAAACATATATCTGAAGTAGAATCATCACCTTTCTTATACTTCCCAGTTATGAAATTCTTCTTCTAGTGGCCTTTCCTTATACATTCAAAATATACTACCTCATATTAATTACTCTCCCTATATATATTTATCTTCTTATAGGGGTGGTGCATCCGTTCCTTTAACTTATACTTTACATTTGAAACCTTATACTTAAATTTCCTTATCCTATTCACCATAATGACAGAAGAGTTAGAATTCTTCATATCCTTATTATCTTAGTGAACTAAAGAAAATAAATTTAGTAGTGACTTATTAATGTTATTCATATTACAATTAATGATGAAAGTTGATAATATAGGAGGTAAAGAGGCAAGAATGGGATTAGTTTCTAGTTATTGGTTTAATTTGAACTGAAGGTATTCCAATTGCTCAATATACCCAATCATTTTGAGTACATGAGGTCTTGATTTATTTCCTTATGGTATCTTGAATTTTTACAATGCACTTGATATCTCATATCTTTCTTGTTTATATATCTCCTAGTACAACTCTTGTAGATAAGATAAAATCTTGTAGGTATCATCATCCTCATGCATTTTCTGTATCTCACTGGATATAGATGACAATATGACACACTGGATATCTAACAATTCATACACATTGTTCTTATATTTATCATTATCTATCTTTCTTGATCCATGAGGGGGATCTACAAGAAGTGGTAATTCTAGCACATAAAACTTCATTTCTTGGTTTAGTACTATACACAAGTTCCTATAACACTCCTAGAAGTTATTACCAATAAATATATTTTATTTATCTAATATTAATCATCATGAAATTAAATTTGTGGTGGTGATAGCCCTTTGATAAAAAATAAATAAAATCTAGTAGATTATTACTTTATCTTGAATACCAAATGAAATTTTCAATTTGTTAAATTTGAAATATCTCCCATTATTTTATTGAATTCTAGTATCTCTCAACTACCAAACTCAGAATATTTAGTTTTTTTGAATAATATATGGATATTACACTACTTGTAGAGTTTTAAGGTAGTCCTTTGATTGAATTACTGCATTGAATCACAACTCCTTGATCTTTTGAGCGAAGTCCTAACTTCTGGAAATCGTAACTTTGATTTTCTCAACACTTTACACCTAAAGTTTCAAAAATATAGCTATGAATAATTATTTTCTACCGAATTTAGTTAAGTTAACCCACCAATTATCATTATAACACCCCGGTAGTAAGAGATAACCTTAAATATGGTTGATGAAAATATATAATGTATGGTTTTATTCAAATCGAAATGATGGAAGGTGTTTTTACTTGACATAACTTTGAGGGATTTTACTTTGTCTTAGTGAATGAAACCCTTTTCTAGTTATCATTCTGTTACTATAAGATCATGTTCACATATAACCATGCATAAATAGAAAACATTCATGAGATGTTTATTCATTTTTATCTTTGCATTCTTGTTAATTATTATACTATGTGATCACGTAACAAAACATTAACAAAATAATAAAGCATACAAATGATAAAAATAAATAAATAAATAAGGATATGATCATGATCTGTTAACTATGAGTTAATCCATTGAGTGATTAATATAATAACTAAAACATAGGGAAATTACTTAAGTCAATACATGACTCAAATTGCAGCACCCACATAATCATATGAATTTAACTTGTTAGGTTTCATGCCATCTCTAGACTCAAATTGTATCATTTTGAATAGCTTTGATATTTATATAGTATACTAACATGCAGGTGAGAGAAACTTAGGATGTAAAATTAAATTTTATCACTTAAATGTGGACATACAAGCCCTTATAAAAATTAACGATGGAGGGAAGATGCATAAATTGTCAATATGAAAATAATTATTATATTTTAAAAACTTAGATGAAATAATTAAATTAAGTAAAATTAGGCCAAACATGCATGGGTCAATCTCAGACCACATTCAGTTAGTACAAAAATAAATTTTATAAAAAAAATTAAAATTTCTATTATTCAACCCAAGGGTAATTTTGATGCATTATAATAACATTAAAATAATTGAAATAAATTATTAATATATATCATGGTGAAAGGAATCAGCCTTAAATAACAAATAATCTAGTGTCTTTAGACTTGAATTCATTTTCTTTCATTCTCAAATATCATTTAGGTTTAGAGTTTTATAGAATTATGTCATAAATATTACATAAAAAAAATCATATTTGACAAAGTGGACACTTCTAATCAGTATCCATTTTTTCCCAATGTAAATCTTAAAAAAACATGATTTCTTTTCATGAAAAATCATCACGAATTTTAACTTGAGTTCTTCCTTTCCCTTACCCAACCTTAAACCCTATGATTTTTTTTAAACATGGGATGAGAAAAAAAATCTCATTAAGGGAAATTTTATAAAATACATTATTACATTGAAAAATATGAAAAACCATAAAACATTTACCTTTATCTCATTATTCTTTGATAATATGAAAGAAATCATTTCCATATGAAAATCACACACACATTTTTACTCAATAAAAACCTTTAAAACCTATAGAAATCATAGATAAATCATGTATGTAACTTTAAGAATAATTTTCATATCACTCTTATATACACATGGAATAACTATCATAGTTATACTTGGAGTAACCATCAGATATACACTTGAAATAGCCATTATGGTTATACTTGGAATAATCATCATAATATATTCTCAAAATATCTTAGGAGAAACCTAATTTTTTAACTCAATACCTTTACCCAAGGCATTGGAGAGTTATAATAGGATCAAATAAACTTTTTTTATAATGTAATCACCCATCCTCATAAACAATTCCCAAGAACCAGAATAGAATAGATGAAATTGAAGGA
The DNA here is from genome assembly GCA_963277665.1 of Viscum album. NCBI lineage: Eukaryota > Viridiplantae > Streptophyta > Magnoliopsida > Santalales > Viscaceae > Viscum > Viscum album. Next base: position 125,511,930 of record OY728131.1, read on the forward strand.
CCCCAGAACACCCTAAGAGGGAGGGGTGAATTAGGGTTTCAACTTTTTCCTTTTAAAGTTGTGGATCTTATTCTCACATTGGTAGGAACTTGTTAAATATGTCAGTCAAATGAAAGCAAGGAGATGAAACAACACTTTTACTTGGTTTAACGCAAAGGGCTACATCAAAGGAGCATACACCGATAGTGTGTTTGTCGTATTTAAATCCAATAATCTTCACCAGTTGTGGAGTAAAAGAGTTTGGTCATAATTACTCTGTGACAGGTACACTACCCTTAAAAAAGTACAGTGATGACACACTGCTTCCCTCAGAAATCTTTTGTAAACTCTTCCTAGCTCTCTGCTATGAGAGAGGTCTAACTCATTTTATCGACTTGAAGGTCGCTTCAATAGATTAGCATTGAAGTGTTTGTCTCTATATAGCATGAGACACATCTTTCATCAAAGACCTAAGTAGATTCTCACTGAAATCCCTGACCAATCAACACTGATACTTCAAACAACCCTTTGCAAAGCTCAACCCTTCGCAGAGATCACTACCTCGCAGAGCAACACCCTTCGTAGAGCTCACTGCCTCACAGAGAAACCTACTTTGAGAAGCTCACTAAGATAATGGGGAACACCTCATATTCATGAATCAATAACGACTTAGAAGCATTTTCCTAATTCAAGACTTTAAAATTATCTTCGCGAAGCTCGAGGCCACATAGAACAATCTGCTTTGTGGAGCACCCCTTGCTTCACGAAGTCAAAGCGATCCTAGATTTTCTCTATTTAAATCATCAAAAATGAAGAGGGGTGGCCTCTTATTTATAGGAACAATCAAATGAAAAGCTCAGCTTCTTCAGGTGAGCTATCTAGATTGGCCAAAAAATGTCTTCATGTCACATCTCTCCATCTCGCAAAGCTCCGCTGAAATTTCTAGTTTGCAGAGCTCTTCGTAACCGCAAAGAAACACCGTCTCAAATTGCAAAGCTTCATTTCTTCAAAATCCTCATGAAAATATTTTCAAAAACCAATAATTTTCCATATATATGAAAATTTGATGCTAGAAGAATACCTTTCGTGAAGCTCAAAGATCAAACTCTCATAATCACAGAGTACACCGTCTCAGTTCTTTAAATATTTTCGAAACACAAATCAAGAAGCCCTTATCTACAAAACTCCTGCCTTTTACATATTTTCATAAGTCCTCTAAGAAGAACAAATTTTCACAATGCTTTCCATTCTCTAAATTTAGGACCCAAAAATTTGGCAAACACTAGGAAACAACATCACCTTCAAAACTATTTTCAGATTGAACTATATGACCCCTTTCCTTGCAATCTACCTAATAATCCATTAGGGGATTGAAAAAAACACAAACCATGATCCTTTTTCAGCAAAGAATAGCCTTGGTTCCAACAATCCCCCCATTGGGTTTGTTGGAAATCTCCATATAAATTCAACATAGCACCATCCATTGTTAACACCTATTACACAAGAACCAACTCATCCAACACTCTAAGTCTACGTGAGAAATTATCGTTCTAGAAAAAAAGAGGAAAGATATGAATTGTGTTCTCGTGTGTTCGAATGAATTCTCTAACTACTTCTTTGTGAAACAAAAAGGTTTTCTCCCTTCACATTCTCTCCTTTGAAGATCTCCATTCTGCTGCAACCATCCTGCAACTAAAAAAACATTTCATCCTCCACATTTTCACATTGAATTTAACCATTTATCCCCCATTGTAAATAAACCGAAATAATGGTATTCAAACATTGTAGAGCTCAAAATACATCCCCCGGGATCGTATCTTACCCATAAACCTGCATCACTTCCACAAATAGATTAACATAGTTAAAACAATTGGGGAGAGGGGAATCTCATAACCTCTTTATGCACTGGGAGGTGGCTGAACACCGAGGTTCAACCGATGTTTCTCAAACATAGTCGCTGAAAGTGGCTTAGTAACAATGTCATCCACTGGATCATTAGCTCCCACGTAGTCCATTTTGATCATGCCTTGTTCAAATTTTTCCTTGATAAAGTGATATCTGATATCAATGTGTTTCATATGAGAATGCTGAAAAAGATTATTCATAAGATCAATTGTGCTCTTGTTATCACAGTAAATCACCATTGGTTGTTTCACCTCATCACCTATGTCAGTCAGTTGCTGCTTCATCTAATGTAACTGAGTGCACACCTTGGTAGTAGATATATATTCATCTTCAGTAGTACTAAGAGAAGTAATTTCCTGTTTATTTCTTAACCAACCCACACATTTTTTATGAATATAGTCCATAAAACTCCAGCACAATTAGCATAAAAAAATTCTAATAGTTCACTATATAGTCCTAAAGAAAAGTATAATCCATAATTATGAGTACCTTGAATGTAACTCATGATTCTTTTTACTGCCCCCATGTTTTCTTCCTTCGGATTACTCTGAAAGTAAGCTGCAAGGAAAGTTGCAAAGACAGTATATGGACATGTCGCCATCAGGTACAAGAGGCTTCCAATGATTCTTATATACATGGTGGGATCCACAGACATCCCATACTCATGCTTTCCGAGTTTCGTTCCAACCACAATCAGAGTCTCAATTGGTTTGTAATCTTACATATTGAATTTCTTCAGCAGCTCTCTTGCATAATTTTCTTGAAAAATGAATGTGTAATTATTCTTCTAAATCACCTACAACCCTAAAATGTATGTGAGTTAACCAATCATATACATTTCAAATTATGATTTCATGTGATTATAAAATTTATCCACTGATCCTTGACTTCTTCCAAATAAAATAATCTCATCCACGTATACCAATACCATGAACTGATCCTTTTGATAATTCTTCACATAGATATTGTGATATACTACTACTCTTTTAAACTCAATCTTTCTCATATAAGAGTCCAAATTAGAGTACCACATCTGTGGTTCCTATTTTAGGCCATAGAGTGCTTTATTTAATTTTCAAACCTTTAGTTCATCACTTCCAACAAGAACCCCATGGGTTGGTCTATGTATAATTATTCTTCCAAAACTCCATTTAAGAATGCTGTCTTGACGTCTATTTGATAAACTTTATAACCTATCTGGATTTCCATGGAAATAAATAACCCGATTGACTCCAGTCTTGCTACTGGAGAAAATGTATCTTCAACATAAACACCTTAAATTTGTGAGTATCCTTTAAAAAACAATATCACTTTATTTCTGACCACATTTACATTCTCATAAAACTAATTCTTGAATATCCAATTCATAAAAATCACATTGTGACCTTCAGGTGTCTTGACTAGGTCCCATGTTTGATTCTTGTCAATCTGATCTAACTCTTCATTCACGGATTTCACCCACGATTCATCCTTCATATCTTCTTCAAATGAGTATGGTTCCACAATTGATAGAAATGTAGATAGTTTATTATTCCTCATTCTCATCATCTATGTGGGTGCAGTCCAATCCCTAATAATGTTGGATTGATCAATTTATGATCTTCAATTCCTCCTTTGATATTCAAATGAATTCTCTCCAACCATGGTTTCCTATTCAGATTCTTCTTCTAAGTTAATATCATAATGCAACTCCTGAGAGTTTTGTAAACCTTCCTCTATTTCTGTATTTTCATTTGATCCATGTTAACCTTCTTCCTTATCTTACATCACATCAGCATATGAATTCCTCGAAGCACTTGAGGTTTTATCTTCAATGATCTTAACATCGCTGCTTTCCACAATCCTTACCAAGCGCTTATTGAAACACTTGTAGGGTTTACTGTTCATTGAGTATCTAAGGAAAATTCCTTCATCTGCATTGTCACCATACTTCCCTTGATTTCCTTCTTTGTTTCTGATGAAACATTTACTTCCAAAAACACAAAATTATTTCAAAGAGGGCTTCATTCCATGCCAAAATTCATATGGTGTCTTCGTATCACCCATATAAATCCTTGTTCTATTTTGAATATACAAAGAATCTTGAATGACCTCTTTCCAGTAATGTCAAGGAATACAACTCTCAATCAGCATAGTTCTGGCTATGTTGTTTACTTATCGATTCCTGCGCTCAATAACTCCATTTTGCTATAGATTTCTCACAGTTTCCACCTCATGTTGTATCCCATGCTTCTCTAGGTAATTTTAAAATTCAATGTATGTGTATTAACCTCTATTATCAGACCACATGACTTTGATATTCCATCCAGTATCATTATCGGTGATTCATCGATAGGTTTTCATGCAATCAAGCACTTTTCACTTCCTATGAATAACCATTACACATGAAATTCTACTATAATAATCTATAAAAGGGACGAAGTACCATTATCCATGAGTTTCAACAAAATTCATCAGGACACATACGTCTGTAGGAATGAGATCCAAAAGATAAGATGCCCCTTTATTCTTTGGTTGATATGAACTATAGAATGCTTCCCCATAATATAAGCATCACAAGAATTTTCACGTTCATGCTTTAGGTTGGGTATATCTATGACAATCTTTAGTTTAGATATCTTTTCCATGTCTTGCTGATTGATACACCCCAATATCCGATGCCGCAATTTATTTTATTCTTCAATAATCATGTAGAAAATGTTTTCTTTACTATCAACCTGATATAGGTTTCATTCTATTATGCATCCTTTCATAAGTGAATTTCCTATCTTTCCCTTGATAGTGCATCCTTTCTGATTAAAAGTAACTATAAGTCCTGAGTCATAGAGTTAAATCACATTGAGGAGATTATGATGTAGGGCATCCACATAGAGGACTTCATTTTTCTTTATCTCTCCATTATCTAGTTCAGTACTTCCACTGCCTTTGATTTTCAGATCTCCATCATTACCAAACCATACTATTCCATCAACCCTTATCTTGAAGTTTGTTAACAAGTCTACATTACCTTTTATATGAGATTAACATACACTATCAAGAATATAGTTATTGTTGCTTTTTTTAGCTTTGAGAGCTACCTCTACAAGGTTGTATTTCTCAATTTTCTTCTTTTCTTTCCATGATACATTGGATTGAGTGTAGGACACTGATGGTATTTTAATTATTTATTCCATGTACATGGGTTCTTCATAGTCAAAATATTCTTCCAGAATATTAAACCTATTTAAAAGAGAAAAACTATCTTGTTGATGAGATTTTAATTGTCTTTGACTTCGGTATGAGGTTTCCATGTCACTCCTCTGCCTGCAATAAATGGATTTATAGCCAAAGTTAGAACAATGAAAACAATATCCATAGAAATTTTTTCTTTTATAAATAGTAGGATATGAATTTCTTCTCCTATATTGATCTCCTATCTCCCCCATTTAGATAGCTCATTTTCTCTTTACAATATGACATAGTATGACCCAAATATCCACATAACCGACACTTCATGAGAGAAAATGTATTATCGCTTCTATTTTTCCTCATGCCTTCTTCCTTGGGGAAATTTTTTGACTACCTATTATTCTTGGAAGCTCAAGGATAGTCATATGTTCTCCTTTCGGTTTGATTTAAGGGTCTCTTTTTCAACACTTCTGGTGATTTTACAACATGATCAACTTTTAGCTTTCCTTTATTCTGGTCCACTTTATTTTCAGCACTTGATGTTTAGGCATCACAAATTATTCCACTATTTACTATACATGTGGGTCTTTTATCACTCAAAATCTTTTCAACTCCATCTGACCCTCGTTTTTCTCTCTCCAGTAGCTTAGCATATGAGAACCTACCAAATTGTATTTTATTCCTTTCTTCTTTTAAACTTGATTCAATTTTGAGCATACTCCTAAGAGTAACAACTTCTTCTTTGAGTCCCCAAAAGTTTTGGACTTCTTATACAGTCTCGAGGTAAGGTAATTGATGAAATTTTCCTATTATTTGATTTTGAGCTTTAGTTCCACTATATCATCTGTCATTTCAAGGATTGGTGACTGTACTATCACTAGTTCTTCTAGTCATTCAATTTTAGATTCAAGATGATAAACATATTATGATGTTTTTTCCACCACTTCTTTCCACTTATTTCATCTCTTACACTTATTCTCAAGTGTACAAAAATCTTCCTTAAGTTGTAACTTGGGGTCAGCATTAGTTCTCAACTGGTTATCTCTAGCTTTATCTATTGATGGTTCTGACTTTTCAATGGTATCCATCGTGTAATCATGGTTTCCAATTTTAAATTCTGATTTTCTTCTTCACATAATTCATTACCATCATCTTCCTCTTTACAGACAAAGCTCTTCTTCTATACTTTCTTTCTATATTTGAATTCTCCATTTATGAAAAACTTTTTCTAAGGTTTCTCAATGTGTTCAACTTTGTTTTATTCATCTTTAAACTTTCTTGAGAACTGAGAAACAATGTACCCAACTTTTCCACAATGAAAGGAATCCATATGTAACTTGCCTTTAAATTTCCCTTTTCCATTCTATAACTTCTCGGAAATGAGAGAAAGAATTTATTTTTCCTTATCGTCTTCAACACAACTATCTTTTTAAATTTTCATCTTGTCCATGGTTTTGAATTCCATTTTCTTGCTTACTCAAGTCGTAGCATCTTCTATCTTGACTCTCATTTCATATGCCATCAATCTGCTCAGGAGATCATCCAGAGAAAGTTTGGAAAGATCTCTTTCCTCAAGGGATAGAACCTTTACATTGTACATAGGTTGAAGTCTAATCAATATTTTGTTTACAATATCAACATCTTTGATTTCTTTTCCTAGACCTCAAATTGATCCAACCAATTCAGTAATTTGATTGAAGAAGGAGTCTGCATTCTCATCAAGATGCATCTTCATATTGTCAAACCTATTATACAGGACTTGTATTTTTTCCTCCTTAACTTTTATATCTCCTTCATAAATATTTTCATGTTTATCCCCCATGGACTTTTATGAGGTAAAACTCATCACCTTTAGATAGATCTGATCAAAAAGGGATGTGGTGAGAGCATTCTGTGCTTTAGCATCCGCATCAAGAATTTTCCTATCTGCATCAATCATAGGCAGCCCTGTTGGATCAGTAACTTGTATTCCTTGCACAATAAAAAATATGACTTCTTTTCAAAGATATTTTAGATGATATATAATTATATTATTCCAAATCTAAAAATTACTTCCATATAAGAGGGGGACTCCCTTGACATTGGCTGAATTCTCCATGATGGTAAAAGATAGATCAAACACCCGTAACCTGCCTCTGATACCACTTGAAGGACCCCGAAACACCCTGAGAGGGGAGGGGTGAATCATGGTGTCAAATTTTTATTTTTAAAGTTGTGGATCTTGTTCCCAAATTGGTAAGAACTTGCTAAATCTCTCATTCAAATGAAAACAAGGAGACGATAGAGGACTTTTACTTGGTTCACCACAAATGGCTACGTCCAAGGAGTATACACCGATAATGTGTCGATCGTACCTAAATCCACTAATCTTCACCAATTTTGGAGTAAAAGAGTTTGGTCATAGTCACTCTGTGACAGGAACACTACCCTTACAAAAGTTCAGGGATGGCACACTATTTCCCTCAGAACACTTCCATAAAATCCCATAGCTCTCTACTATGAGAGAGGTATAACTCAGTTTATCGACTTGAAGGTCGCTTAAATAGACTGGAATTAAAGTGTTTGTCTCTATCCAGCACGATACACTACTTGCATCAAATACTTAAGTAGATGCTCACTGAAATCCCTGACCACTCAACACTGATACTCAAAACAACCCTTTGCAAATCCCCTTCACAAAGCTCAACCCTTTGCAGAGCTCACTGCCTTGCAGAGAAACACCCTTCGCAGAGCTCACTACCCATAGAGAAACCTACATCACGAAGCTCAATGATCCAAAATGGAACAACTCATCTTCACAAATATATCATGACTTAGAAGCATTGGCAGCATTCAAGACTTTAAAAGTATCTTTACAAAGCTCAAGCTCACATAGAACAATCTGCTTCGCGGAGTACCCCTTGCTTCGCGAAGTCAAAGTAACCCCATATTTTCTCTCTTAAAATCGTCCGGAATGAAGAGGGGTGTCCTATTATTTATAGAAATGGTAAAACACAGATCTCTGCTTCTTCAGGCACGATATCTGGATCAGTCAAAAACGTCTTCGCAGAGCATCTCTTCATCTCGCAAAGCTCCGCTGAAATTTCCAGTTCACAAAGCTTGTTGTAACCGCAAAGAAACACCGTCTCAAATCACAAATATTAATTTCTTCAAAATACTCATTCCAGTCTTCATGAAAACCAATCATTTTCCATATAAATGAATTTTTTATTCTAGAATAATACCTTTTGAGAAGCTTAAAGATCAGACTCTCGTAATCGCAGAACACATTGTATCAGTTTTTTAAATCTTTGCGAAACACAAATCAAGAAGCCCATATCTAAAAAACTCTTGGATTTTCCATATTTTCGTAAGTCCTCCAAGAAGAACCACTTTTCTCAATGCTTTCCATTCTCCAAATTTAGGACCCAAAAATTTGGAAACCATTGGGAAACAACTTCACCTTCAAAATTGATTTTTGCTTGAAATGTATGACACCTTTCCTTGCAATCTTTTTGATCATACATGAGAGGATTGAAAACAAACACAAACCATTTTACTTTTTTAGAAAATAACAACCTTGGTTCTAACAGAAATCTTGCATCATAAAAATGATCTTTGCGCCTATAATAAAACATTTTTTAATATTGATATACCCATTCCATTTTAAACATATTTTTGAAAATAAATATACATAGGAAAGGAGGGTTTTTCTTTTAATAAAACATGAAATATTTGAAAGTAATCCAAAAATTAAAAAATGGTTATTGTGGTGGGAATGATCTTTGTCACTGTATATGTTAAAGTAGAACATTCTTTTTTTTTTCTTTTTGTAAAGAACATTAAAACTTTCCGTAAAAGATTCCTTTTGAAATTATTTTAAATAATGTCAAAATAAACATAAATTGTACTATATAATAAACTTATATACATATAAATACATCCATAAAATAATTTTAATAATTTGGATATAGAAGAAAAATAGATTTTTAAGGGAAACTTTAAAAGTGGTTTTTTAAAAAGAAAGTCACTTACCTTGATTCTGACTCATACAATGAGATTTTTAACTTGATAAATAATAAACTTATCTTAATTATTATATTTATTAAGAACATTTTTCTAGTTTATTATTACTTTTATCTAATTTATTACCATGTTATAACAATTACTTAATCATTTAAGTTCCCATCAGATGTTTTGATGATATTCAGTTCATTAATCCAAAATGACTTTGGTAGGTTGAATATGGTTAAAGAGGTCATTATTATATAATATTCATAATAATAATCATGAAATAATTATTATTTTTTACATAAATTTTAATTTTAAATCCTACCATTAAATATGGTTATGAAAAATGAACTATGTTACATTCATGGAGACCATAGGTCGTAAATACACATGAGTAACATTTCCATTTTTAAATGATCATTATGAAAAGAAGGAAAGTATTATTTTATATTTATATAATAATAATAATAATATATATATCATATTAATTCTTAAATATACTTATATATATCATCCATGTGATATGGTGATGAAAAAAAATCACATCACTTTGTGGAGGTGTTAGTCCACACATACGCATGAATGATGTTATGATTTTTCAATGAATAGAAAGGTAATATGGAAAATATACATTATCTTTTAATAATGATAAATATTTCATTAATATAATATATAAACATTAATTCTATTATTACAATCCAGTCACGAGAGATGGTCATGGAAAATGAATTACATCGGTTCGTGAGGTGGTAGTCCGCCGTACACACGAATGATGGTTTTGTTTCCCATTTGATAGAATAAGAGATGAATATAGGTCATTACATTAACATAATAACATCTAATTATATTTATAATGGTATTTTTATTATTTTATCATGGTTTAATAATATTTTAAGGTGGTGTATGAAGAAATAAAACTAAAATATGCGGTTAAAACTATACATCTTCTTTGAAAAATCTCATTTTCTTAATGCCTTAATACCTTTATGATTGGTATTATTCATAAAATAAAGAATTTTGAATGTGATAGGAGATTTTAGGAAGAATTTTTGGAAGAATGTTTTTGAACCAAATTGGTTTTTAAGTGTGAGGTAAATAGGATAAGAAATTCCTTTTTATAAGAGGGGGGAGGGGAACTCTTGTAATTTCATAAAATATTAAATTAATATAAATTAATTTTCAATTATAAATGGATAAAAATTATTTATCTCAAATATAAGTTGATTATGGATTGAAATAATCTTATTAAATAAATTTTTTACAAGTTCTGACTATGTTTTACTCTTATCTTTTGGTTTTAACCCATCGTTAATCCTTTTCACACTTTCTGTGATGATAAGATTTTTTACACTTTGAGGGTCAAGATAGTTACTATAAATGGAAAATCGGGCTATAAATGAACCATGGTTCATATTATAAACATATCATAATAACTTGGACAAATATAATAAGTATAGAAATTGATATCATTTAATAAAATATTATTTACTATAGAATATCATTAATGTCAATTTTTAGAACTATTCATTACTTTGAATTTAATAACATCAAGAAAAAAAATAAAATTCAATTTTTTTTAATACACCTCTAAAATGTTATGTTATTATATAAAATTCTTGATTCAAATTAATTATCTCAAATTATTTTACTTTAATATTTTTAATATTATTTATTTTATTTTTTCATTAATTGAATAATTATTGTGTCACTATTGTGTAAGCATTTAAGGTAATTATGTAAAGACCTGGAAATTTCAAGAACAATTTTTTCTTAATTTTGTTGGGATTTTACGAGTGCACAATTTCTGATGACACCTGATTCTGAGGCCCGGTGTGCCCAGAATAAATTTCCGAAGTTTAGCTCGGCTACGTTCAGTGAACGAGCAAACGGGTTTTTTCTAACTTTTGAACCTGTGCTCGAAATCGAAATCTGAGGGCACCGTTGAAACCACAACGCCGATAATTTCTTAAGAAGAACCTTTCTAGAGTTGTGTTTACTCGGGTAGGTTTGCTAAAAAAAATTGATTAATTGAAGAGTAAAATAAAAATTGTGGAACACTTTTTATTTTATTTCTTTTTAGGTGGTTAAATCCTAAGGATGGAAGTTGGGTGGAGCTAACCACCCATGTGAGGGAGTTGTGTGGGATCCCCTAAAATCTTAACTCTTGGTAGGATATTAGTGAGGTGGGGCCCACATAATCCCCATCCCTTCAAATTCCCTAAACTCCCTCTTTATGTTGGCAACCCCCCAAAAATGTGTAACACACCCACCTCCCCCTCTTTATGACATGTCAACTCTCACAATTAAATTGATTGTTTAATGAAATTCAATTAATTTAATTTTGAGTTTGAATTTTGAAGTTTTGAAAATGCATGGCATGTGTTAATAAAATAAGCATTCCTTATTTTATTCGGGTGGGAGGTTGTGTGTTGAGATTTGGGGAAGAAAATACTCTAAGGTTGAAGAACTTCATCACCTTCATGAAGAACACCGAGTCTACGACAAAGAACTCTATCACTGTAAGGGGAGATCACCATGCTGTCTCCTCTCCTCTTCGCAGCTAGTGAGTGACGCCTTTTCTGGAGAACGACGACGTGCTGCATCCTTCATCGGGCGAGCACCGACGATGTTTACGAAGCCTCGTTCCACGACGCCGTCTTCCGCGACATCAATTTCCCGCGACGATCCTTGTTCGACGACTTCTTTGAGGTAGGGGTTTGAATTTAAGTCCGTGTTTATTTGGGTGTTCAACGTCAAAAAAAATTAAGCCGCCTGTTATCAAGATAACGGGAGGAGGTCAGACCGCACGAACACGGCCGAACCTCCTCCCCTTTTTGTTGTTGAATATTACGTGGTTTGGAATGAAGGCAACACAGTGTCATCGCACCGCGAGAGAACGAGAGAACTGCTACCAGAGCGGGCCGCGGCGAAGAAGCGTGGCGCCGTCTCGCCGCGCCGAAGCCGAAGAACCCGCGACCAAGGTTGGGCCGTGGCGGAGGGGCGCAGCGCCATCGCGCCACGCCGGAGGAACAAGGGACGCGGCTGTCACCAACAGGGGCGACCGGACTCCCCGGACGCCGGAGCACCAAGAGCCGTGACCTTTTGGCCGTAGCGGAAGACCAGGAGGGCGATCGGAACCGCTGGCCGCCAACGCATCGAGGGCGGGACCGCGAGGTCCCGCGCGACACAACTGGCCGGTCGTTACGGCTGGCCAGATCCGAAAAAACTGGGGGTTTGAACCCCTGGTCAGCGCAGCAGGGCGAACCCCATGGGGTCCGCCGTTCGGTTCGAAGGGGGTGCCGGCTCCCCCCCTTTCCGCGTTCGCACGGTGCACGACGCCTGCACCGGGCCGGGCCGCCCGCGCTGGGCCGGGTCCCCGCTCCGGGCCGGACCCGGGCCGGGCCAGCCAGCCGGGCCGGGCCGCGCCCAAGTGGTCCAGACCCGGACCCGGGTCGGGTCGAACCGGTTCGGGCTGACCCAGGGGGTCTCGGGCCGGGTCGGTCTTGTGCCCAAATCACCCTAAAATCGGACAGCTTCGTTCAAAGGCTCATAACTTGGTCTACGGACCTCCGATCGACGCACCATCAGTTGCATTGGGATCCTTGGACCAAGATGGTCGTTTCTGTATATTACACTAAAGGTTTTGTAGAACTTTGGGTACATACAGGTTGGTTCGAACACAAAACCAACCGAGCCCTCGGAGCGGAAACACTTATAACTTGAGCTCCGAACGTCCGATTGACATGCCGTCAACTTTTTTGGTTTCCTCTTAGTGAGACAGACCTTTTGGATTACTCCTCTCGTAGTTTGGACATAGTTGGAGTATGGTTGGGTTGGTTTTGACTTAAAAACCAACCGGGCCCCTGGAACGAAAAAGTTAATAACTCTCAGACCGGGCGCCCGATTGACGCGCCGTCTGTCGCGTTGAGTTCCTATTGTCGAGATGGAACTTTGCGATACATCAACTCAGGTCTATGTGACAGTTTATGTATCGAACCCTTGGCTCATGGAGCAGATCCTCCCGGAACGAGCGTGCTGTGTGCGGGAACCCTAGAGCTGGCTACGACTGTGACGACGACGATGATTGTACTGGGACCCTCTGTGGGTTCGACGAGGATGACTACCGTACTGGGATCCTCCGTGGGTTCGACGAGGACGACTACCGTACTGGGATACTCTGTGGGTTTAACGAGGACGACTACCGTACTGGGATCCTCCGTGGGTTCGACGAGGACAACTATTGTACTGGGATCCTCTGTGGGTTCGACTACCGTGTTGGGATCCTCTGTGGGTTCAATGACGATGAATACTATACTTGGATCCTCCGTGGGTTCAGAAACGACGAATACTAAAATTGGATCCTACGTGGGTTTTACAGAGGAGATGATTCAGAGGCTACATCTAATCATCTCCACCCTTCTTCGTAAATGGATACCTATGTGAGACGAGTCTTGACTTTCAATCCTTATCTTCGATGTGATTGACTTGATATCCTGTGTGGATTGGATTATGCTTTCCTGTGTGGATTGGGTCATACTTTCCTGTGTGGATTAAGTTTTACTTTCCTGAGTGGACTGAATTGTACTTGAGCTTGTGAGTTAGATCTGAATTAGATTTGATGACTTAGGTATATGTATGGGCATATACCTAAGTAGAGTTGGATGATACTTCGTGATTGTATCTTTTCTCTGTGGTTTATCCTTTGTTGATTCAGGGAGACATTAGGGGGTCTCGGGGTCCCTACTGAGTATCGTATACTCACCCCTGCACGGGCTTCGCCCACACTACATTGTGTTGGTTGCAGACGACGGACATCACAGATCGTGGTTGAGGCTTGTAGAGCTGGACGATACCCGGAGGAGGATCTCACGTCGAGTCAGTGCCCGGAGGTGGATTTCACGACGAGTCGGTACCCAGAGGAGATAGATGGACGTGGAGTGCTGAGGAAGAGATCTATACCTACCCTTCAGGTAGGAATCCGGAGGATGATCCAGGAGTGGCTTTTCACCTTTCAGCTATTGTCCTTTGAGTTGTACTTTACTTTCAGTTGTAGTTGTACCTTTCCTTTGGGCTTGTATTTCTGGCCCCTTGTACTTTCAGCACGTTTGATTTACAGTTTACTTAGTGTTTACTTATTCTTGCTTACTCCATGGTGATTATTTTCTTACATAAAGGCAATTCCTTCCCTTATATCGGGTTTTACGCCTTTGGTGCTAGTCCCCAGCCCCTAGCCTATGGAAGGCGGGCTTGGGGTAGTCACGACACGGGTCCCGAGGATGGGTCGTGACAAATTATTTATTCACTAAAAATTAAAAATAAATTATCATGATGAATATAAATAATTTATATTTCAAATGAATATTTTTAACCTAACATATCTTTTATTTATTCCCATTTTTAAAAATATTCCAGTTATTAAAAACAAGCGTGTGACATTTTTGAATTTTCTTTACATAAAATATTATAAAGGTTATAATCACATGAAAATGGGAAAAGTCCATATAACCAAATATTTTATGATTATGGATGAAATTTAATAATGAAATAAAATCAAGGTGAGTGTTAGGGTCATTTTCTAGTCCTTATCGTATTATTTTTAACCCACAATTACACGATTTACCCTTTACCACAGTAACAAAAATTATTAAGGTTATTATTGATAGTGAAAAAAAATAAAATAGAATTACTTACCAAATTTTGAAATCCTTATTAAAAATATGGAATCATTTTTTCAAAATTCAAAATACATAATTTTCATAACTTAATTTAAAATAAAACTAAAAAAATGCGATGAAGAACATTTTTTTTAGAAAAATGCATTTTTAAGTAAAAAATGTTTTTATAATAAATTCAAGAATTAAATTAATTAAAAATACTAAAATTGGTATATTTTTAATAAAAATTAACTAAATAAATTTTAAACTAAGTCAAAATAGAATTTTACTTTATAAACACTTTAAAAGAAAATACGATTTTCAATAAAGATCAATATTTTTCACTATTTACTGAAAAATCAAACTTTTCAGAAAAATATCAAAATTTCACCATAGGATATTTTTTATATGATGATTTAAAAAAATATATTTATTTTATCAAATACAGTTTATAAAAGTTCTAGAAATTTATTATATTATTCGCTAATAAAAAGCAACGAAAAACCATTCTTGTTGAAAACATATCTTTGAAGAATAAAATGGTTTTACTAAAAATTATGTTCTTATTTCCTAAGAATAAATAAATAAATTTGTATTTATTAAAATATTTATATACATTTTAAAATTTAGTTAATCCTATTCATACCCTCTAATTTAATAGTTAGGATATAACATCCATATTTAAATTTGTGATTCGTTTAAACTTGGTGTTGTGTGTCATACATGTTATAAAATATAATGTTATTATTTTAAAATATAAAAATGTTACATTCTCCATTTTATAAATTGAATCCTTTTAATTTGAACTTAGAATCTTAAATTAGGATTTGATTTTTCAAAATACATTTTTGAAATCCCACATCATAAAAAGGGTTAATAAATCTTCACTTGAAAAGAGATAAAAAGGAAGTACGAAGGTCATATAGAATAACACATAACTAGGTTTTACTATAGGAAAAAAGTGGTCAGAAGTGAAAACATGGACATGGAAGAAAAAACTAATGTCCAAGTACTGATAGAGAGTGACAGAGAACATGGTCTTGAGAAATTCAACCATTAAAAAATCATAAATCTGTGATGGGTTAAAAGACCATTTATTTTTCAGTAAGAAATTTAAACAAATAATTTTTTTATTTCAAGACCCTTTTCTAATAGTTGAGGAATTAATTTATAATACATAATAATAACATAATGAAATATACTTATAAAGTATAATTTCATCCTATAATCAATTTCCACCACTATCTCATTTTTTTCTCCAAACGATGAGTATTCAAGATGAATATTTCATGCCTAGAGTAATAAAATCAAATTCTAATAGACAGTATAATCCAAAAAAGGATAAAAAACTATTCCTCATATCTTTAGACATTAATAAAAACGAAAATTTCTAGGGAAAGATAAGATAATTACCAAAATGAATAAACCTTTATTTTAATAAATTCAACATTAATCTTCAAAATTCAAAAGTAATACCCAAAGTTCAAACTAAATTACTCCATAAATAACTTTCCTTAAAATTACTTAAAATATTGCTGTCTAATATTAAAACCCAAAAAATAAATAGTATTTTATCACATATTCTTCCAAGATAAATATAATATTTATCTCCAAATAACATCAATAACTCTTAATGTATAATACCAAAAAGTATATTCCCAAATCATATAATCTTCAAGATATGATAATCATTTCCATAAATGACATGAATCACCATAAATCTATATGAAAATCATAAATTAATTCAAAAGATAATTCAAAATTTTATCCTCAAATAAAATTCCATAATGTTCTATTTACCTTAATCATACAAGGTTCCCAAAATAGTGAAATTCTTTTGAAATAACATTAATCACATAATCACTAAATAAATTTTTCAATCCCATGGTTATCTCTATGATAAAACACTTGTTCCTAAAATAAAATTAACATTTATCTGTAAAATCATTTAAGGAAAGAAAACTAATGTAATGCTAACCAGACTATCATATAGGTCAGCGGTAGGCGATACACCCCTGTCCCCATTCAGTTGTGGGTTCAAGCCTCACGACCTTACTAAATGTAATTGGTTTTCACCCAGCCTGCAAGTTTCCCTTTTTCTAAAACTATATAATTCTGATAAAGTTCCCATAAATAAGATGAACATCTTAAAAAATTCAATCAATCCTAATTTTTTTAACATCTATGGTTTTCTATACATTATATTTTCACAAAATCAAATAATATTAAATGAATATTATTTCCTTACCATCAAGAATATATTATCTCAAAGGTTTATTTATCCCTTTATCATACGTCCTTAAATGAATGTCTCCATAAAAAATCACCACAACACCGCTTTTCAAAGGTATTGATTCCATATAATATATGTTTCCAAATTTTAAAAACAAAATATATGATAAAAAAATACTTGGGCGTTTCATGATCCTTATAAAATTTTTGAATTAATAAATACATAATTAATAAAAACAACCAAAAAATTATACATGATTTTATTGAAGAATCTATTAATAAGATCCATAAATACAACTGGGGGAATTCTTCAACCCAAAGGGAATAAGTACAAAATCATAATGACCATTTTTAGTTCGAAATTATATTTTCATAATGTCATCCTCATTCACCTTTAGCTAACGGTACCTGAACCTTGGGTAAATATTCAAAAAATAACGAGCTATTTGGATCCGTTACTACTCCATTTGATGGACCTATATATTCTGAAGTAGTTGTAAAGGATATCACCAAACCCTTATACTTATAGTCCAATTGCTTCCCATCACTCGTGTATTTATTCAGACACTCAAATGCATAATGATCCTTTTCACTATATTTAAAAAAGTTTACTTATTACTTATCTAAATTGGACTTACCACTACTAAGACCTTTTTCATTGTAGTCACGAGCCATATGCCTCATCTTACCACATTGATAAAATTTTCCAGAACTTGTAAAACATTCCTTGAAATGTTTTTTTACCACATATGGAACATTTTGGGGGCTTACCTCTATACTTATTAGCCGGTTCCTTCTTCATTTCTTACCACCATGATTGTTTCTTAGTATTTTAATCTCAAGGCACATAAATTATGGAAAAATATATCTCAAGTTTTTCAGTAGAAAGTTTTTTTTCCAAATATTTTAAATTCTCATTTGAATGATACTCTTCGTAAGCTTTGTTTCAATCCAGGGTAAAATCTATTAATCTTACTATCAGTGTCCTAAATAAATTACAGCACATACCTGGACAATCTTGTGAAGTTTTCTTTATATATGGACACAAAATATTCATCTTTTTTTACTCAATTCTAATTTTTCTCCATTTTAATCCAAACAATCTTAGGGAAATATTTCTCTATATAAAGATTCCCAAATGTTTCCCATTCCATGGCATCCTATCCATATCTCTCTTTGGTATTATTAACCAATGATCACCACTGATCAACCTCACCTTAAAAATGATAAATGTATAGAGTTGCCTTTTTTTTTTATCCAAAAAACCCATGACATCAAATATATTTTCTAGAGAATTAACCCACCCCTTAGCTACCACTAGGACTGAAGATCCATTGAATGCAGGAGGGTGTTGCCTCATAAAATTTTCCATTAGAGACATGTTCTTTTATGAGAGATCTGTATAATCTCTGTAATGGATACCACTACCATTTATATCTTACATCAAATGCTCCATCACAGCAAAAAACTACCCTATTCTAATTCCAACCATTTTGGGTTTCTAATTTGGAAGGATAATGTACTCTTGGTGCCTTCCTATTATAGATTCCCAGTTTCTTCTGTGGAAAACTATAACAACCTAGAATTATATCAATGATATTTCCCTTCTTATGTTTATTTCATATAGTATGGATCACATAAAATAATTTATAAAACACAATACAAACTTTTTATATGAAAAATGAATGAAATAATAGGTATTTCTAGAAGTTAAGAAACATTTACTGATGAAATAGTAACTTAACCTTAGGAATAGTAATACGACCCTTATAAATAGTAAATTGGACCAATGAATAGTAAAATCACCCATGAAAGTATAAATAAAATTTAGGAATCTTATAAATGAAATTATGATATAATTATATCATCGAGTAAGTAAAATAATATTTTAAAAATTAATATTTAAGTGTTGGTATTTTTGTAATTCGTAAATATTTAATTAAAATTTTATAATTAATAAAATTATTTAAAAGAAAATTAATTTCCATAAAATTTATCCATAAATAATTATTTTTTTGTCTTATGATTTTAGGATAATTTAATGAGGCCTTAGTTAATTTTTCAGTGTTATAAAATTAGTTATAATCTTAAAAAATATATTTTTTGAGTAAATAATGATTTTAATTAAAAAATAATCTTATCTTATTTATAAAATTATTTTTTTTAAAATAGATTTCATTTTTTTAATTCTACACATTACAAAATGGATAGGGTGATTTTTTGGGATTTTTCTGAAATAGTTGAATTTTTAGTGAATAGTAAAATATAGTAATTTACAGTATAAATACATTATAAGTTAAATAAACTATTCCTTGAGTCATAGATGATGTAAACACAATAATATAGAAATTACCTTAATTATTTTAATATATTTTATGATAGTTCTCAAACTATTAATAGTCTCAAGCCAAAATAATAAACAAATGAATAAAATATTCAAAAAACACCCATCTCCTCCACTATAAAACCACCCCTTACCACCCCTTATGATCACACCTATAAGCCTTTGAGCCTTATCGAATTTATACCCAATATTCTCCACAATACTATACCCCAAATCCAAGATCTATTGGTCTCATAAACATACCAAAACCAATCACCTTATGGAGGTTCTCATGGAAGAGTATTCAAGAGGTAAAATCCTCTTCCTTTTTCTTTTAATTTCTTTTCAAGTTATTTTCTTTTATTATTCTCTCCTCTCCTCCTCTGTAAAAATTATCATAATAAATACTTTATAATCTATATACTATAATTTTATCATGTTAATGGAATATCCTTCATTAAATATATTTCTCTCTCTTTTATTTTAAAAAGAAAATCATCGTCTGTGAGGTGATGATTTACAACCTTCATGGATGATGAATTGTCGTAATTCAATTTCTACTTCATGGATGATAATTAAACTATTTATATGGTTAAAAAAACTATAATATATTTATTAAAACCTTTATTATAATATTTAATTAACATATTTACATAATGCTAAATAATAAAAACAAAATGAGTTTGTTATGATCAATAACAACAGTAATAATCTAAACGATTATCACTAAACGTGTTTTCTAATAATTCATCCTCATAGAATATAAAAAAATTATATATATAAAAATTTATAATCATTTATGTTCATAAATAAAATATAATTCCAGTTCTTGTGAAATATACCCATTTTACATGAACTCCATTACTTATAAATAAGCAAACCGATCATGAAAACCAAAGAAACGAATGCTCTTGAATGATAAAATTGTATCTTATAACTCACAAAAACTATAAATGAAATGAATAAATTTATAATAAATAAAATAAATGTAGATATGGTAGTTAATTAATTAATTAGTGGACTTAATTTGATTATCCAGGATGTTAATGTCAAGTGCAGAACACATTCGGACATAAGGTAATGTTTTTCTTCCCGAACCTCCATTTTCATTCGGGTTATGCTTTATTCCTCTATAAAAAAAATGTAATTCTTAATTATTTTTAAATAAATATTCTAAATTATATATTTATGTTCCAAAATCATATATCCATATCATTTCATCATTATTTTATGGGATGATAAATGTTTTACAAAGTTCTATTCTCATTTCTTCTTGATACGCAAGCCTGATTAAGGGAAAAGTCTTGATTTATTACCCATTTTCAAGTACCATCCATATTTTTTTAAGACACCATTATTTTTATAAAATATCTAATTTTTTTATGAAAATATATATTTTTTCATTTCTGGTTTTATATAATCAATCATGAAGAATACAAATGATTTTTCCAAAAGAACTCTTCTTTGCAAAGTAAAAAGGGTATTTCTATCAAGAATTTAATGATGATTTTATTAGAGTATTTTCATATATTTAAACACCTCTATTGAATTTTATTATTCTTTGAGGTTTATCTATTATGTTTTTCATAAACCATATTTTAATAAATGGTTTATAATCAATTTGACTATGGACGTGCTATCTTGATACCATTCACCATACTACTCAAAATGGTTAGTGATTATGTTTACAGATTGGGGAAAGTTATTGACATTCCATTTATATATGTTTTTTATGTTTGTCCATGTTCATATAAAGAATGAATTTGACTTAATGAGTGATTTATGGGGATCTTTATATCCCCTCGATGCATCCGTAGGTCTCATGAGACAAAAAGGAATTGGGTTTTGGCCGAGGCCTTACCCTAGTATTTTCTAACATCTTGGACGAGGCCTTGATGATATATTTTAAATGTTAACCATATTAAATACCTCATTATTAAATTATTAATAGATAAAACATATGATATTTTACTAGTAGTATATCCATGATTAAGGTTCATTCTCTTATGATCAGTTATATGGATTTATTTTCTCATCTTTCATTCCTGCCATATTATGCTCAAGTTTATTTTTAAAGGTATGTGTTTTTAGCTATTCACTATAACTAATGTTTATGTTTATGATAACTTCTAATGCATCAATTACCCTTACTGAGCATATTATCTCACCCCTTTCTTATTTTTTATTTTCCTACAGGATACGAAGATGGATATTATTATGAATGACTTGCAGGAATAATCTAAGAGTTTATGCGTGTTTCCAATGGAGTTGAAATGTTGTTTTTTCTTTCAAGTTGTAATGTAAATATTATGTTTGTATATATTTTTCCAAAACTAATAAACTATTATATACTTAAGGATGAAACATACTTTTAAACATACCAATGTATTAATATAAGGCACTAACTCTGGGAAACTGGCGTTAGGGTCTTTATAGTTGGTATTAGAGGAAGTTTAGTAGAAACCTTAAAAATTAGATTTAGAAAACATAGATTAGGGAATATATCCCTAAGATAGAATTTGAGGATAACCATACAAGAAAAATCCTATAATTTTGGTAAGGTAGTGATTATTTGGATCTTCTTAGAAATAAATCCCTGTATGGATACTAAAAGTGGATGTGGTTATCACACAAATATAAATAGAAGTAAAAATTCCAACAAGGTGTCCCCGACATGAATTGGGGTAACCTAGTACATGAAAACAAGCCTTACTATGCACCTGGTTTTACCCTCTTGGGGGATATGCTTAAAATAAGTCATATTTTCTTTATAAACAATTATAAAGTATTTAAAAGTAAATATATCCCCAAAGAAACCATGTTTATGATTATGAGATTAGCTATACATAAAAATTTAATTTATGTTAATTTGTTTTCTAGTTTGAGATTATACATTACAATTTATAACCCAATATACTGTATTCCATTATTTATAAATGGATCCTAGTGTAAGGAAACAGTATCAACACACACATCCCATGTAGGTATTTTCCTACTATGCAAGATAATGATGTCGGTATTGGAGCTGTGAATAGTGTTGACAAACTTATAAATATACTGGGACAAATGAATCAGGTTATGAATAATAACCTTACCCGTATGGATAATCTGGATCCAAAACATAGAGTAGAAATTTTAGAACACTTTTTTGCGATAACAACCTCCATCATTAAATGGGACTAAAAACCCATTTGTAGTTGAGCAGTGGATAAGTTCCATATAGAAGATATTTCTCTCTTTGGGAAGTAATGAAAGTGTCACGAACCGCCTTCACCAAGATGAGATAAGGGAAAACAGATTTCCATACCCTTCCTTCTTCAAGTTGAAGGAGAGATAATGACCCCAAGACCCACCTTTAATCACTACAAGAGAATCACCATTTACCGATGATTATTTTTGCGTTTAGCGGCAATTTAAACTGCCACTGCATGGTTTGGCGGCAGTTTATGCAAACCTCCACCTAATACGGTGTTTCCAATCTATTAGTGGCGGTTATTTTCATTTTGTGGTGGTTTAAGGAAATCATCGTAGCTGCCTCATTTTGCGGCGGTTTTACTCAGTTTAGCGGAGGTTTTTACGATCCCTTGACATCAGTTTATTCATGACGGTTATAACCACCGCTAATAAACTCAAATACAGCGGCCATAAAACTTCCAATGAAGTCACAAGAACCGACATGGAATGAGAACCTACGATGAGACTATGTAGCGGCAGTTAAAACTGCTGAAAAATGTATTTTCTTTAGATTTCGCGGTGGTTTTCACCGTTTAGCGGCGGTTTTAACCGCTGCCAATGTACATTTCGCGGCGGTTTAAACCACTGCTAAAAGCTGACCAGAAAAAAAAATAATTTTTTTGCTTCCACTGCACCACTGTCCTGAAAGACAAATCAAACCAAAAATACCATATTGTACATACCAACAGAAAACAAGAAAAATCAACCTAGGAAATCGGTATAGAATAAATTGAAAAAAAAGTAAACATTGACATACTATATAAGAATGAACCATATTGTACATACCGACATACAACAAGAAACATCAATATAAGAAATCAGTATAGAATAAATTGAAAAAATATACACGATAGAATCAACTATAAAACATAGGTCCATTATTTGACTACTCTCCAAACATACATCTAGCCGATCCTTCTTGATCCCCCATAATATATATCACTTGAAAATGAAACATTAGATCAACATGTGTGTCAGTGTTCCCATATAGGGAGTGAGCATAAAACACAGTTAGATTTACCATGTGTGGGCCTCCTACTTGGTTTAATACCCCAAATATACTATCACCACACACATCTACTATACCAGGTGTCTTAGAGAAGCTCGTGTGTTAGCCTCACTCAATACCTTATTGTGAACTTTTATGTAACACAACTAATCTTCTATTAACTTATTTCTTAAAAAAATCATGATACACAAAAAAATTATGTTCTATTTGATCATAATTTAAAATAATTATTGAGATACATTATAGAAATCACTTTCTAAACCTAATAGGACGACTCTAAAATTCACTACACATGTCATTTCAACATAATTTTAATCTACAATGAATCATGTCACATTACCTTAAAATGCATTCCTTCAATTATATTGTATTTTATTCCTCTTAACTAGGATACAATATATTCCCCTCTGAGGTTTAATCCCAACATCAAGAAACATGCTATTATTCTTATGCAATAAGAATAATATGAATCACTTTTACAAAATACCATAGTTAAAGACTCTAGTATTATATTCTTTATATAGTCCTTAATTTTAGATACCCCTACTAGTATCACAATATCATATCCACCTTCAAGTTGTATTCCCCAAACTCTTAAGCATTCATCCATTATCATCATACCAACATATATGATATTTAAAACAATATATGGGCCCTCTAATAGGTGTAATCCACATCCATACCTTCTCCAAATTAGTCATTGAAGACCAAGATGAAACTAAAATGGAAACTCATGATAAATTCAAACACTATCTATTTCTAGGTACCTTTCACAAAGTGATCCCCTTCACAAAAAGTTAATATTATTGAAATATTTCTATTTAAATTGAACATAAATGGTATGATGTATCCCACTAATCATTAATAAACTATGTGTGTTATGATTCTATTTATAGAGATTCATATGATGCTAATTGCATGGGCCTGGTCCCAACAATGTAAACACCTACGACCTATTTGTATGGAGAAAAATGAATAATTTCCTAAATATGTGGCCTTAAAAAAATGAATCATAAACATGTATTATATGAATGATTAACCTAAAAATCATATATTTTCATATCTACACAGATTCAGAGAGATCATAAGAATAGGGGTAACTCGTTAAACACTAGTATTTTGATATTATTCATTACAAAATCATAAATCTATAAGGGAATACAATAATTCAAATGATTCCACCCAAAGAATATTTGATGATCCCAAAATCTCACACCTTTTACCAATACCTATTTTGAAGAATCTATAGTATATGAATCACTAGTGAACACCTTTCATTGTAATTTAGTTCTGAAAGGACATCCATACCAAATATTTATATACGTAGAAGCCCATTGGAGGTTCTCATCAAAAAATAGATAACCTAATGTGAATTCATTAACATGGAATTGGATTGATAAAATATGAACTCTTACATTTGATGATGTGTTTATGGGTTTCTTCATTGTATTTCCTTTTCAATACCTTCATCACATCCTTCAATTAAAATTGAATCCCCAAATGCACCAATTATGTTCAAGACCAAAAACAAGATGATAGTACCCATAAGGAACACAATGGTGAGGCATGAAAACAATTGTTATGTCATACATAGGACTCAATTTCTATGAATATATGTTCCCCATACCCTGACATACATTGTCTCCTACCCTTTTAAAATGAGTGCATGATGGTTCACACCTTATTTCAGGAATACCATCTAAATGGATCTATCCTGACATTATATGACACTCATGGTAATCTATAGGGAATAATACCCCATAGGTTGTCCAACTAAAAATATTCTATGGAAAAACCATTGGTCCATAATTTCACATCCAACCTTTTTGTATCCTTTCAATTGACCATGAGAACACGTTCTTCTCTTATCAGATTGATTTGGATAAATATGTCCATTATAAAGTAGAAATCACCTTAGAACTTCATTATGAGTATCACGTTCACTATAGTCATTTTTATTAACATGTGACCTTGAGTACTCAAGAAGATATATAGGGTGTTTTTATCTATTGTCTATACTCAAGCATCTAAAAGTTGATCCCACTAGGGATATCCAACCACTGACACTCAAGAGTATATTTATACCTCTACTAGTTTAAACACCCTTGAGGCCCATTAGAATATCTAGATAATATACTAGGGATGGTTATAATGATCTAATATCTAAAAGAATCAAAATCTATCCTAAGTGGCGTTTGTGACTATAAAATTACAATGGAAAACATAGCCCAAATGGGTGGGGGAATTTTTTATCATTTTTTCCTCATGGTCATCTCCATTATCATTCATCCTATGGGATCATACCCAAATTAATGATATCCCTCTTACAATGTAAATACGTGTTTCCTATTGGTGGTAACACATTAGTATATTTATTCAATGTTAACCCAATTTATGTTGGGAAACATGATTCTATTGAGTATGAAATAGGTGTGGATGAATCCACTATCCCCTCACCACTAAAAAATAGTAAAACCATATCAACATAAGAGAATATTACTTCGTTCAAATTCAAAATAGTATAACATGTGAAATGACCCAATTTGTTCAACACATCAACAATGGGTTTAACTCCTAGTCATCCAAAATCTCAACTACCAATTCAAAAACAGGCCTAAATGGAATGATGTATACCACACTCAAGAAATCAAGACATCAAAATAAACATCAGAAATCAATAAAACGCATAAAAGGAAACATGAGAAATCAAGGAAATTTTAGGACATAAAAATGTTTGGTGGAAAATATGTGACACAAATATTACATATACAAACCAATTGTTCCCATATTTTTTCAACACATGAACAATACAACTACTCACGGTCCGATGATGCATCGTCACCCTCTCCACCTTCATCACCACTTTCTGCTGTCACCTGTAAGAACATTATATTGAAAATTTAATACGGTTGCATATTTATGTTAAAACTTAAAACCAATGAAAGTTAGAAAACTAAATGATTTTGATTTTTTGTGATTTAACTGCATACCACTAGTCGATGCACTACCACTGGGGGCATATCTACTCATATGTTGACGTATTTCAATCAACTGTTTCTACAAAGCAGATATCTGATCCCCCTACTGGTGAACTACGTTTCGTAGAGAAACAATCTCTTTCTGAGCATCTTCGGGTATGGGATGACTAAATCTAGGAGTAGATGTAGCTTCCATCCCCGGTGGCCTGCTAAAAACCTCAGATGGTACGGGTCCCAAACCTATCCCGTGCACTCTACTAGGATGCTCCTTCCCAAGGACTTTAGCAACCAGGTCATCCTGGGAGACTAAGTAGGACTGCACAATATTGGCATCCCATAGTTCTTTAATTTTTACCTATAAATAAAATATAAATATATATTAACACAGTAAAAACTGATAATAAGTTATTATAATAAAAAATTGACTTCATACCCCAACTTCTTTAGTAGGCTCATTAACAAAACTTCCATCTGATTTCTTGTGAACATCCAACCACAGTTCAGTTCAGGATGCTTCGTGCCCTAAACTCTGTGACTGAATTAAGAAAAGATAAATAAAAAATTCAATATATTAAATAGATAATACTGTCTTATTAATATTTAAACTAATTAAAATATTACCAATGTCATTCGACTTCTAGAAAATCTTTTTGAGACTGTAGTGTGAGGGATGACTTACTTAGCCCGATTTGATGCATTCTGTCTTGAGAGATCCTGAAATAAATAAAATGTAATTTAATGGTAAGGTATTCAATGTCATGTCCTCTTCATATACATGAATAAATGTAAAATGAGAATAATATAATTATATATATTTAAATACCATCCGCTTCTCATCACGATGTCTGTCAACAAAAAATTTCCACTGTTCTTTCGGTACCCCACTGGGTAGCTTCTCATACATTTGTTGCACAGTCAATGAGGTATCGTTAACATCACACCACAATCTCCGTTTGAAATCTTTCCATTTCTTACCTATATTTTTTAACATCCACTTCCGTGCTATCACATCAGCAACTGTAAAGTGGAAGCACATCTGTATACAGAAATTCATTTTGAACATATTAGTAACATGACATTCAATTAAACCATAATGTAATAAATTTACATTTATTTGAGAATCAAAAACTTCATTTTTCCAGCTTGTAGGCATATGTCTCTAATCATCATATGAAATAGGAAGGGATATGGGCTCTGCTGCCAGCTGGCCTAGAATCTGGCCAAGTAACCCCGTGGCATCATCTGTCGGGACCCCAAAAGAATCAAATGGCACGACTATCTTTTCGCCAGTCATATTACAAACATCTTCACTTTTTATGTTTTTCTCCATGATTTCATTTTTTTCATCTTCAATGAGAAAACAATTAGTATAAAAAAATTGCAATAAATTTATTTAATTAAAATTTGCACCTATGATAGTGACACTCCAGTATGCCCGTGATGAACTGGAAGGGGGGTGTCGCTGCCCCACTGCTGATGCTCCTGAAGGGGGAGTCGATGACTCACCCTCTAATAGGACATCCAAAGATGGTGTGAGAGATGGTGCAGGGGGAGATGGTGCAGGGGTGTAGGCACCTAGTGCCTCAGATTTCGTGGGGAGGGAGCCAGATGGATCGTTATCTGTCGCAGAACTAGATGAAATAGTGTACCGCTTTCTCCTTGGAATTCCTATCATTTAATCAAATAAAATTAAGTTCAGAATATATATTTCAAAAAAATTATGCAGAAAAAAAATTAAAAATGATAATAGATTCCCAGTACTAACAGACAAAATATATATAACAATGATAATGAATGACTGCAGAAATAAAACAAGTGGTTGCTGAATAAATAAATAATTTTACATACAATAATTTTCCCCTTCAATAATGTTGGTTTCCTACTCTATTTCTTTATCCACTTCATTCATCCTAGCTAGACTAATATTTTCAATATCATGATAGACAAATAATTCAACTTCCTGTTGTTGATTAAATTCAATTTCAGAGGTCAAATTATCCACTTAATCACCCATATCATACAAATCTCTTTGTATTAATTGAGAAACTACACTTCACCCTTTATAGACAACATCATTCATATAATATACCATTTTTTTCTTACGATTCTAAGATATATGGATCTTGCATTTCGTGATAAAAAACATCCATCAAGCGATAGAAGTTTACAGAAGTAAATTGCAATGAATCTCTTTTAACACCTCTAATAATATCGACCCATTTGAATTTGAATAAAACAACAGAAAAATGTCCATGGTAGTTTAATTAAATAATATCATACAGCTTTATGTAGTATTCTACTTCAGAAAATGTAAATATACCACTATTTTGTGTTTTCAAACCCACTTCTCGATCGACTGTATGAAATCTAAAGCCATTCAGATTATAAGTATTGAACTTTCTAACTTGTTTTAGAGGACCTCTAGTAAGAAACATGAAATCTTATGACACCTCTGCTCGAGTATCAGTATTCATGATCTGAAAAAATAAATATACTTTATTATATTTACAAAATGTATGTGTCAAACTAATATTCGTACTTATTGAAATATTTATGAACTTACACGTTGTGCAAACCATTCTACAATCTCTTTATTAATAGATTTCATTATATCTTTCTCATTTCATGTTCGACCTCTCATTCGTCTCTTTGTCTGTATCCTCAACTCTTAAATAAATGGATCTTCAATTTCACTATTCAGCATCACATATCTATGTGCCTGTAATAATTCCAATTCAGTCAATGTCACATTTGAGGTCCTCCAAACTGATCGTCCAATAGCGAGAAATATTTTGGATTTCTGATGTATTTGAGATTGAGTCGATGTGTCGTCAACACGTCCAACTCGATTAAATCTTGTCTCAATATCATCCAAGTATCGAGAACAAAAGGTAAGACACTCCTCATCCAAATAGCCTTCAGCAATAGAGCCTTCTGGTTGAGCTTTATTTCTCACACATGATTTCAAATGCCCAAGATATCTGTGAAATAAAATAAACATAATTATGAATTTAATTAAGTACCAAAAATTCTTTACTTAACTGAAAAACATATAAATAAAGTACCTCTCAATTGGATACATCCATCGATAATGAACGGGGCCTCCTAATTTAGCTTCCTCAACCAAATACACAGTTAAATGCATCATTACAGTAAAAAACGATGGAGGAAAGATCACATCCATTGCAAAAAGGGTCAATACAAACCTCTCCTAGAGTTTGTCAAGCTGAAATGGATGTAGAGATTTCTCACATAGTTGTCTGAAAAATGTGCAGAATTGGACTACAACAACAGTAATTTTTTTAGGTAATAATGTATGAAATTCCAATGGTAGTAACTATTGTAACAAAATATGTGAATCATGACTTTTCCATCCATGTAACTTACGATTCATCAAGTCAACACACCTCGAGATGTTACTTGAATACCCATAAGATACCTTAACATTCTTTAAAAATCAAAGGAATGTATCTTTATCCCTATTTTTCATTGAAAAAATTTCCGGAGGATACTTTTCATTCTCATCTGGCAAGAGATCGCGTTTTATGTTCATTGCTTGTAAGTCTTTGCAAGCATTGAGATGATCCTTCAAATTTCCATGCTCATTAAGCAATGTGAAAATCAAACTATCACATACATTATTCTCAATATGCATCACATCAAGATTATGCCACAACAAATTAAGTTCCCAATATGGAAGTTTGAATAATATACTTTTTTTCTTCCATTGTTGCGTTCCGATTTCTCTTGACGATGAACTTCAGACCCGCTTTTTGCTATCATTCAAATGATGAACCTTCCCAAATTTTTTTTAACATTTTCAAGCTGTGTCAATATTTCCAAACCAGTTAACAACTTTGGAGGTGGTCTACGATCAATGGAACCATTAAATTTTGATCTGTTCAGCTGAAATCTATGAGATGCATCGAGAAATCTTCGATGACACAAGAAGCACCATTTTCTACTGTGAGGTAGCCATTTGGGATCAAAATCAAAGTTACAAACGGGACAAGCCAAACCTGTGTAAGTTTTTTAACCAGATAAATTCCCAAGACCAGGGAAGTATGTAATGGTCCACATTAAAGCAGCATGCATTTTGAACATTGTTTTAAAATAATCATCAAACGTCTCAACAACGTTGCTCCATAACTCCTGTAATTCGTCAATCAAAGGCTGCAAGTATACATCAATATCATTTCCAGGCATTTGTTTTCTAGGAATAATCATCGAAAGGATAAAAGATGTTTGTTGCATACACATCCACGAAGGCAGATTATAAGGGATCAAAACAACTGGCCAAATGCTATAACCGGTACAAAAAGTCCAAAATGGGTTGAATCCATCGGCAACCAATCCCATTCAAACATTCCTAGGATCAACTAAGAAATCGAGATGTAATGAATCAAATTTCTTCCATGATTGGGAATCTTGTGGATGTCTCATTAACCCATCATTGTTATTATCTACAGAATTCCACTTCATGTATTCAGCAGTTTTCGATGACATGAATAATCTTTTCAATCAAGGATTCAAAGGAAAGTAACGCAAAACCTTTGCAGGTGTGTTCCTTTTATTCTTCTTCATGAAAATATGTTTATTCAGACTTCCAAAATCACCCTTTTCCTGCCATGTAGAAGAAGAACATTTCTTGAAATTCTGTCTACTTGAATCCTCTCCCCAATAAAGCATACAATCATTGGGACATGCATGTATTTTGGTATAATTCATAACAAGCTTGTTAACAACTTTTTTTATATCATAAAAAGATTCTGGGATTTTTGATTCAGGAAATGCATCACGAATAAATTCCAATATCATGGACATTGCCTTATTTGTAATTCCACATAGACATTTGATATGGTAAAACTTCAGTAGAAATGAAAGATTTGAATATTTCAAACACCCACTATACAACTCTTGATTTCCATCATCAACTAAATCATGAAACACATTTTCCTTAGTAAAGTTTTCTCTTAAATTTGGCTCCACATTATCAAGAGGAAGATCCAATGATATGTTACAATCTTTATATGCCTGTGTTACAGTCTCAAAAACATCACTTGTCACGTTGCAATTTGTAGCACCCTCTTCTGGTTGTTCTGATATGTTTTGATGATGATAGTGGTGTCTTGTAGTGCCGAATGCATCATTTATGAGTTTTTGCATTTCATTTTCCATTGTCGACGAACTTGGGACCTCATTCTATGGATTAAAATCAGTGCTCAATCTTTCTATAATGTTCGATTCTCCATGCCAAATCCAACATAAAATATTGACCAGGGAATTGCTTCAGTATTAAATGTTCATAAACTTCATCTCTCTTCAACCATGTTCTAAATTTACATTTAGGACATGGACATTTTATTCTCCCTTCAACGGATCGATTAGAAGTTGAAAAATCTAAAACTCATTCAAACCATTAACATACTGAGGTGTGTTCCTCAGTAATGTGATCCAGCTTTTATCCATGTATATCACAATGTGCCTACACAATAATAAAAAAAATTAAAACACATAGTTACTACTAAATAGAGAAAGAGATTCATATATACGATAGTGTAAGATTACAGAAACATAATATAATAAAGATGATCCCCTAAGTTAGATATGAACCCTCTAGTGTTTGGGATAGGGGAAGTTTCTTTGGAAAAGAGAAACAATGTGCTAACAATGTGGTATCTACTTTACCATGAAAACCAAAGCACATTGTTAATTTTGAATAACCCCAACCTAAGTTCTCTATAGAGTCTTCATATAAAACTCTAATATCGAATAAATCTATTATAAATAATGTTTAAGGAAAACCTTATGATGCTTACAAAACTCAACACATTGTTAATTTGGAGTGGCAAGAACCATGTGAGGGATGGTAGTCTTGAGGCATGATAAGTGGTGGTGTTCATGGAAATTCATGATGAAATAACTTGGGAGATTATGTTTTGAGGTTCTACGAACCTTGTGTGGATTGAATTCCTAGACCTCTCTTTGGTGTATTCACATAGAAAAAATTGGTGGTGTGACTTGAGGGTGATTTGGATCATATATGTGTTAGTGCTCATGAGTGGATAATTATGGTTAAATGGGACGATCAAGGATCTGACCATGGAGTTGAACTAAGAGTTAGATTCAGACTTCGGTGTGGGAATTAAACATTTTTGTTATTCCTTGAGTTTTAAGGCATCGTGGTCAGGATATGATAGCGCATTGGTGGGTGGGATTGAGTGCCTTTGGTATAATTCTTCTAGAGAAGGACTTACTAGTGTTGTTGCATAAAAATTGATGTGGTAAGGTGGAGAACACATCAGAAATGGCATTCAAGATGTGACTGATGTGGTTTGGGGATCAAACTAGGTTATTTGAGGAATGGTTGATGTGTCTGGGCTTGGTGTTTGGAGTTTCATAGTAGAATCATGTTGGGAATTTAGAGATGAAATGTGAGGTGTTGGTACTATCATCCAGGACAACATAATAAGATAATCAGAATAAAATAGGTGGAAATAGATCCCAGAAGGAATTCTCTCTAAACATTATATTCGGGAACTTGGAAGAATTATATTCATCCAAACCACTACAATAAGTTAGAATGAATTCAATACCATTCACTTCAACACAGAAAAGAAATTTATGCAAAGTAAAGGGATGCTATGCTTGAGTAATACATGTTTGATGGACTCCATGATTGAGTATCAAAAGTATAATGAACTCCACACCTAAGTGTCATAATTCATTATAGTCTAGTAGGCCTTATAAATAAATAGGTTATCCATTTCAAAAAATAATGAAAAGTAAAATGATACATATTCAATGAAAGTGATTACTTTCATCCAAGACTATACATATTAATGAAAAATCATCTAGTTTATATAACATTTAGAGAAAGAAAACACAAATAAAATTTAAATACAAAATAAACCTAGTTGAACTATCTTACAATAAAATCCCCCAAAAAAAGTCACAACCATATTCACAACTCAAAACATCTCCATGTAATCACCGAAAAGTCACAACATTCCAATGTCCATTAATGGAACAAGAGGAAACAAATAACTAGAAATCACAATATTGGAATTAGAATGAAAATATAGAAGTTACACACACACATGAATGTGTATTAAAAGTGTGATATAAATAGTCCTAGAAATATTTCACCATAGATTATTTGTAATTCATTTTATAAAAAAGATTCAAAAATACTTATTTTTGATAGAACTCTACCTGGGATTTTTCCAAACCAAATTACAATGATGAAAAGGAGAAAATAGAGGAAGAGGTAATTGTGAAGGAATAAGGGGGCCTAAGATGAAGTAATAGACAAGAATCAAGGTAAAATCATGATGAAAACACCATGGATAAGAGAAAACCAGTGGAAGAGGAGGTGTGGGGAATTTGGTTATTGGTTAGGGGTCATGAACCACAAAAGAGGGACACCGATAGGCATAGTGAATTATTTTTAGGTGTATGTGAGGATACAATTAGAGGTTGATGATGAATATTAATGGATGAGAGTATGTGGTGTCCACCTTGGGTGCAGTGTCATTACACAATGAGTGGAGATTGATAGTGGGGGATACCTGGTTTTGGGGTCTTCTTCATCTCATTATTACTGTTGTAGTGAACATCATAACATGTAAATAAACATTTTATCCTTAATATACATATACATATACATATATATATATATAATACACCCATATACACCCATTTACAAACTTCATTTATATATATATATACATATATATATGAATTACATAACTTGTATAATATATATATATATATATATATATATATATGTTTTACCCACTTACATCACTTGAAGCAATTAGTCATAGAGTTTGAAATTTAATACTTAAATATACTTATATATGTTTATGTATGACGAACATGAAATCACATGCATATATTTATATGAATTTAAATTCTAAAAAAATAAATTTGGGAATCACTTATATATAAAACATGTAATTTAAGATGAATATATATATATATATATATATATTAAATTCCTCTAAAAAAATTATAAATTCACGAATTAATGTTTTTAAAATAAAATTAATCACTTACTTTGGAACATCAAAACATGATAAAATATAATTCCCTAAACAGAACTCAATTATAAGAAGATAAATTTTTAAGGACAAACTAAACCCTATCTTCTAATTCTCAAAACATGATTTAGAGAAACATTAACATAAGACATAAATTATAAATATGAAATGATCCCTTAAAATAAGTTTTAGCACAATAGTAAATATTAAAGCCCTTACATTATATTTCCTAAATTTAACTAAAACATAATTCAAATACATTAAATGATCCCTTATAGAAAATAAGGTCCACAATCCAAAATATAAATTGTATAAAAAATATATGTTACAGTAAATGAATATAATTTTACTAAACATAATCATTTAATGGAAAATGAAAATTCATTACACAATCAAGTTTTGACCAAAGAAATTCCTTATTTTAGACCATAGTTTTGATAAATACAATTCATTACTTATTGGAAATAAAAAAACCATAATTTGAAAATAAAATTTCACCCTTACTTGATATGCTGGAACAAAACAGGAGCTATTGTGGACTCCAAAACAAAACAAACGGACTGAAAAAGGCTGAGACAAAGAAACATGAAAAACACTGAAATTAGTTGAAATAGAAATGAACACAACAACGAATGAAGATTCGGGCACCTACTCTATACAAGTTCTTGAGTGATTTTAACTCAACCTACAAGAAAATTACTAGAATTCAAACCTTAGGGTTCGTATAGGTCTCTGGGGTCACGGTGTCGCTGGGGTCACCGGGGTCGCGGGGGGCCGGGGTCGTGGGGTCGCTGGGGTCACCGAAGTCGTGGGGTCGCCGGGGTGCGGGGTCGCCGGGGTAGCGGGGGGCTAGGGTTGCGGGGGAAGCGGGGGTCGTGGGGTCACGAGGTGAGAAGAGGGGTCAGGGTGGGGGGGGGGGGGGAAGGGTCGATGCTGTAAAAAAAACAAATGTTTCACAGCGGTTTATTATAAACCGCCGCTAAACGTCGTTTCTGTTGTAGTGAATAGGTCTTGGAGTAGATACTAGCACCAAGGGTATATAATCACACAAAATATGGAAGGCATTACACTTTTTATTTAGTAGGATCGGGAGATAAGATATAAAAAAATCACAACAACACCAAAATTGGAGGTAAAAGCAAAGACAAAAGCAAACCATTCTCATATGCATGTTCAAAAGTAAATTCTACAGAAGTACAAGGAAAACCCCAAAGGAAAGTACCAAAGAAAAGAAAAACAACGATAGTAACTGTCCCAACGTCCAAGCTAGTATGGTCTCGCACGATCCCAAATATACTCCTGGAAACCTGAAAGCAGTTTATATACATATGGTGAGTATACATGTATACTTAGTAGGGAAAACCAAAAGCTCTCGTGCACAAGTGGGGAGGCATTCTAATGCCCCGTGAAAAAAAAAGAGACAACCAAAACACCCAAAAAGGAAAACTATCCACCCAAATCTCACCATGGAACACTCCCCAAATAATGCAAGTCAGGTAAAGTAAAAGTAATAGCACATAAATATTTGGGTACCCTGCGCCACTTCCCCACTGGTTATTGAAGACATCCTACGCGTCAAACCTCTACCGCCATTCTCACCATAGTCCCACTGTCATCCCCCGCTCAGACACACCTGGGCTACCACAACCACAAATACCACCCAAAAAAACATGGGTTATCACTACCATTCCTCCCGCCCACAAACACCTATGCCAAAATGACTACTACCACGACCGAAGACACCTGGGCCTCATCCCAAAGATACTTGGGAAAGAAACTGCCCGCACACACCTGGGCCAACCACCACAACTACCCTGCCCAAAGAATCTTTGGCTAGAATGGACCTCAGGCCGTCACAACCTTGCCCGAAGGATATTGGGATACTCAGAAGAGGGAGTAGAAAAGAAGCTAATAACCATCCACTCATATGAGTGTTGGAAAAACACCCTCCCCATGAAATGGTGGTGTTCGTCACGAAGTGCTCAACATGGGTGGGGTGTGAATAAGAAACATAAAAACTATAATATACATATAGGTAACAAGCACTCATCCCATTCTAGGGGTTCCAAACTAGCCCATCACAAACACCCTAGTTACTATTCATTCATAGAAAACACCATAGCCACAACCATGTAAAAAAAGGAACCATTCCTGGAAGACAATTTCCCATTGAACCCATTCCTATTTTCACATTCAAGTGATTCCATTTAAGTAAAAATTCTACACTACTGGGCAAATAATAGGCATAACCAAAAGCCAAGGAAAGGAAAACAACCAAACATCAATTTAAGCATTCACACCCGGTTCTCTTGTAAATTCACATCAACAAAAGGAATCCGTGAGATCCCTTGAAGTACTGGAACCAAACCAAGACTCAAGATACAACCCCACATGGCCTCAGGTTCAAAAAACTACAACTTCACAACAACAGAGGATCCCATCCCCATCCACGTCACTTCCCAAGCTTCAACCGTAAACATCATCAGAACATAACAAGGTATTTTTCAAGTTTGAAAAGAAAAAAACAATTAATTTTATTCCATCTTCCCGTTTGGTTAACCGGGGTGACCACACATGGATTCTTATTCATTTGGAATCCATTTAATCAAATGACTTTATGTGATTAACCAGTTTCCATGTTATAACCATTCGATCATCACAGAAGACAGGGGTTCATTAGTCTGCAAATAAGGACCACCAAAGGCCATGATTTTCAGTAGATGTAAGCCCATATAATCAAAAACATATAAAATAATATAAAAGATCACAACATCATCATCAAACACACCCCTTCATTCTTTATAATTCCATTTATTATCTTCATTAAGGTTTGGTTTCATCCATCCCCATAGAAACAACAGAATACCCACCCCGCATAATACACAGTAAAGAGAGAGGAAGGAAAACCCTATTTGATTATCAAAGATCGAAGTTTTTCTCCACGCACTAAGAACTGGGGACGTGTGACTTGTAGGGGCGGAACTTCAGGGACTCCAAGGGTGGGAAGAAAAGCTCCAGCATAGGCACACCACTTTCCTTAGGATGGGGGACTCCAAACGCACAAGGAAAGAAAAGGAGACCATCCCATAAGAATAATAATAAGAAGAGGAAGAAGAAGAAGAAGTTCCCATGCGATAAAAAGGTGAGATCATGAAGTTACAAGATATTGAATTTTGAACGGCTTAAAGGTGGATCGTGGTTTCCCCATGCAGGTGGGTGGTTACAAATGATGGAATTAATTTCCATTTAATAATTATTATTACATAGGTGGCCATAATGGCTGAGGGTTTAAGTATTTCCTTTAAACAGAAGAAAACTCGCAATAGGGGAGGAACTGGAATGTTTGGGGAAAGGGCGTGACACCGAGGAGAAAAAAAACACACGTTTTTGGTAAGTTAAGGGTTTCCCGACTCTTGGGGAAATTCCATATATCATTTATGGGCTTTAAATGGATTTGAAAGGGGGGTTAAATCATTTTTACATCAAAAATACACTGCGGGAGCAGAAGGAGTCAAAAACTGGAAAAATAAATAAGGGTGGGACACCATCAAGGTGCCACCCACACGGTGCCACCATCACGGTGCCACCGTCATGGTTCCACCCTCATGGTGCCACCATCACAGTGCCTCTATAAGTGGTGCCACTATTTCGGTGTGAGACAGTGACCGGTGCCACCATAAGCGGTGCCACCATCTCAGTGTGAGACCGTGACCGGTGCGACCATTTTGGTGGAACCGTTTTATGGGACCGAGTTTTTGGAAAAGTAATGGACCGGGAGGGTCCGAGCCATTACAGAAATGGAGAAGGTTTTCATGATAGTTTTTCATCTATCAGGAGATGTATATCAATGGTGGTCACTAATTCAAAACAAAAAGGAGGATGAAGAAATTTAAAATATGTAATGGAGGGATTTTATGGAAATTTTCCTGGAAAAATATTTTCCTTGTGAACAAAGAGCAAATATAGAAATAAAATTATTGAATCTGAGGAAAAAGGAGGATGTGAATCTTTAAAAATATGAATCCAACTTTACAATTCTATCAAGGCATGCCGTGGACTACATACATAATTCAAGGAGTAAGATTGATGGATTCTTTAATGGTTTAAAACCATTCCTCCAAAGGTAATTGGTTTCATAAACTTTATCATCATACGAAGATATATTATCATGTGCTATCAAGAAAGAGAAATAATTCTCTAAGTATTATGAATTTAAGAGAAAACAAGAGAATAAGATGGTGGTGTAGGAAAAAATGGATAAAGTTAAGAATAAAAAGGTAGTTTTCCAACATGTAATACTTGTAGAAGGAAACACCCCAGACCCTACTTAAAAGGAAAAGGAGTTTATTACTAGTGTAGAGAAAAAATACACCAAGTATGTGATTACAAGGAAAAGAAAGAATCTACCAATTTTTAATGATACAATTGTAAAGATATGGGAAATTATGAAAATTATTATCCAATGTGTCAAGGAAAATTTCCCTAGAAAAGGAAAAGGTAGCAAGGACAAGATTATGTGATCACAACTTCTGAGGTTGAAGTTCCTAATGATGTTGTGGGGGACACTTTAATCATTTCCTAAAACTTATCCAATGCTTTATTTGATTCTAGATCATCACATTCTTTTATATCTTCTGATTTTTTGATGAAAATTAGTCATTTTAAATTTGATTTAATAAATGATTTATTAGTAAAAACTCATAAGGGAAGTATCATTGCAGTAAAGATGTGTCAATAAGTCCCCATTATGACACATAAATATGCTTTAGTTGATGAACTTATCATCATAACTATGATTAAATTTTATATAATTATTTATATGCATTGGATTTCAAATTATTATGCAAAAATCTATTGCAAGAAGAAGGAAGTTTCAATTTTTTGAGAATGATGTAAAGTCCCTTATCTTTAGAGCAGAAAAATCACCATTTGATTCTTATCTTGATCCACCCCCACTAGATCTTCTAAATGAAATTCTTGGGTAGGAATAGAAAATAATATCTATAGGTGATAAAATAAATATTCAAATTGAGTATGTACCTATTGTGCAAGAATACATTGATGTATTTTTACAGGATTTACCTAGACATCCTACAGAGTGGGAAATTGAGTTTTCTATTGATTTAATTCCTGGTGAGAGGCCTATATCAAATACTCCTTATAGAATGACCATAGTGTAATTATTACAATTGAAGAAGAAACTAGAGGAATTGAGAGATAAAGGATTTATCTACCCTATTGTTTCTCTATTGGGAGCCCTTTTTCTCTTTGTCAATAATAAAGATGGATCCATGAGGCTATGTATCAATTATAGATAAATCAATGTTATTATAATAAAGAACATGTATCCCCTAACTTGTATTGATTATTTATTTGATCAACTTCCCAGAGCTCAATATTTTTTGAAGATTGAACTTAGATATGGATATCATCAGTTGAATGTGAGGAAGGAAGATATTCTAAAGACAAAATTTCAAACTAGGTATGGACATTACAAGTTTATAGTAATTCCATTTGGACTGACTAATGCACCATATGTTTTCATGGATCTAATGAACAAAGTTTTCAAAGAATATATTGATGACTTTTTTGTGGAATTTTTGATGATATCTTGCTATACTTAAAAATCTATGAAGACCATGAGAATTACTTGTGGATTGTTCTGAAGACTCTTAGAAGAAATGAATTATATGGGAAGTTTAGAAAGTGTGAATTTTGGATTTAATCTATTTCTTTTCTTGGACATATTGTCTCAAAGGATGTAATATCAGTCAATCATTTGAAGAAAAAGGTAGATCAAGAATGCCTACACAAACAAACATAACTTATGTACATAGTTTTATTGGGTTAGTAGGTTATTATCAGCATTTTGTTCAAAACTTCAACAGATTAGATAACATGTTAACCAAGTTTAAACAAAAAGGGGTTAAGTTCATATGGGAAAAAGAATGTGAAGAATGTTTTGAAGAATTGAAGAGAAGATTAGTGAATTATATGATCTTGGATTTAACATCAGGAAATGGTGGATTTGTGATTTATAGTGATTCATCAAATTAAGGACTTGGTTGTGTCCTTATGTATAATGAAATAGATATTGCATATGTATCAAGGTAGTTAAAAAATCATGAAAAGAACTATCCAACTCATGATCTTGAGTTAGAAGCTATAATATTTTCTCTAAAGATATGAATATACAATCTATATGGTGAAATATATGAGATATATATGGATCACAAGAGTTTGAAACATATCTTCACATAGAAAGAACTCAAAATGAGGAAAAAATATGACTCAAACTACTCAAGGATTATGATTGTTAAATACACTACCCCCTAGGGAAGGAAAATAAAGTGGTAGATGTATTGAGTAGGAAGGATCACAGAGTTTTGAACAAAATGAGTATTGACAAGGATCCTGATTACACAGATCTAACAAATATGGATATGGGAATTATCAAGGAAGGTGAAAGACCATCAATTTTTCAACTGGTTTCCCAACCATATTTATTAGAATTAATTAAAAGTTCTCAGTGTGATGATGAGAATATTAAAAATAAAATTAAAGCTGTGAGTGATGGGAAGTTTCTAGACTTCATGTGTGAGGATGGAATTATGAAATTTGGGAGGAGGCTATGTATTCCCTCTATACCTGATCTAAAAATTGAGTTATTAGATTATGACCATAGATCGAATTTATCTATTCACCCTATTACACTACCAAAAAACATGGCAAGGGAAGCGCTGCCCTTTATCAGTGCTAAACAGAAAGCACTGATAAAGGGGTATGCCTTTATCAGTGCTATCTAAAAGCGCTGATAAAAGGTAACATTTATCAGGGCTAAAAAAGCGCTGATAAATGAATGTTTTATCAGTACTTTTATTTTATCGCTGATAAAACATACATTTATCAGTGCTTTTAACAAGTGCTGATAAAGGTTCTATTGATTTTTATTTAATAACCCTAACAGGCCATCCTCGCTTGCACGCGGGCAAGCTCTCACAGAAGCTGAACCAGGCCCCTCGCCGCCGCGA
Organism: Viscum album; assembly: GCA_963277665.1. NCBI lineage: Eukaryota > Viridiplantae > Streptophyta > Magnoliopsida > Santalales > Viscaceae > Viscum > Viscum album. The sequence continues at coordinate 125,553,478 of OY728131.1, forward strand.
CCTCTTCCTCCTCCTCCTCATCGTCCTCCTCCTCATCCTCCTCATCCTCCTCCTTCCTCCTCCTTCCTCCTCATCATCCTCCTCCTTCTCCGCTACCGCCGCCGCCTCCGCCCCCGCTCCCGCTACCGCGACCGCTGCTGCCTCTGCCGCCTCCAACCTCGCTGCCGCGACTTCCGCCGCCTCTGCCACCGTCACCGCCTCCGCCTCTATCACCGCCGTCACCTTGTTTCCACCGCCGCCTCCACCTCTAGCACTGCCTCCGCCACTGCCGCTACCATTATTGATATTCATTTTCAGGTAATTTTTTTCTACTTCTTGAATTGAACGTGTGGAATCCTGATTTAAGGTGTTATTGCAAGAGTCAATGGATTATTGATATTATTGAGTTCTTTATTTAATCCTTGCAGCTCAATAAACAACTATTGAATATTGTTTCATGGGTTAGATGTTCTTGAACTCTTTTATGGACACCCCTTGAGTGTGCCAAGTAAAATTATCCATTTAATGTCAAATTATTAACTTCCCTGAAAACCTATTTAGCTTATGTCAAAGCTTTTAAATGAGGTTTCCCTTGATACAAGGGTATATAAATGGAATTTAAGACACATTATAGGTGTTTTTCCTAGATTCTTAATGGAATTTACCATGTAGGAAATTTCCATGTTGATTATGGCCCATTTTGAAGACCCTTTGAGCCTTATTAGTGAATTTTCCATTCTTGGTAAAATTGAATGTGTAAAAATAATGATGAGCGAATTTTACATGATGGATTTATTTTAATTTAATGAATTAATTAAATTAATTGAAATGATCTATAATGGGTTGAAAGGGAACACCATCTACTGCATGTTATATGTAATGATAATTGAGTATTTCATTTTGTTGAATGAAATTATACCTGGATAATGGGACATATGAGATGTTTTTCTTCATGTTTTGTAATATAAATATGAATGTGAATAATGCCTTACTTATACAAATGGTCCTAATTTAATTGATGGATGGGAGGTAATTCCCCATTCTAGTTAAAATTAAAATACACCTTTATATAGGATAACATAATATGGTAAGGTAATTGTTGAGAATATAGGAAAATCACACTCCCTTACATCGGGTGTTGAGTATAACATATCGCACCACAAATACTAATAGGATGTTGGGATTTTTCACCACACTAATTTCTTAGAGTTATTACATGATGGCTTACTCCCCATCCTGAGTTCCATCTAGTTCACATTGTTCTATTCTTGATCACTATTATGGTTGGATTTCTTTTCTCGAGGTATGTGATCCTTATGATTCCTATTTGGATTTGTTTGCACCTATGGTTTGAATAAAAATTAGTGATCAGATAGTGATTTATATCAATAAATTTAAATTTATTTGAATGCATTGTCTTTTGGGGTTTGTGGGATTTGGTAAATGGTGTACTCGGTTTTAGATTATTTTATTCTCATGGGTTTCCCCTATTTAATGTTTTCTTTTCAGTTGGAAATCTCCTCTGCTGTGCGCCTCTACTCTGCCACGTACGCACCTCTGCCGTGTGCTTAACGACACATTCACGGTGAGTTTTCTCCTATTACTCATTGGTTTCCTCTTGTTCGCATTTTATTACTATTTGATATTGATGATTATAATGTGAAATGTACGGGCTAAATGCCCCGCTGAAAATCGTGGCTGTTGGTGGTCCTTGTTTGCGCACTAAATGAATTGAATGCTGGTTAGTTCTTGTTGAACATTGGAATATATAAATTGGTAATATATGTATACTTGACTTATGAATGAACACCCCAGTATGATAAAACTTCTATGATAACCCCTAAATTAACAAACAAAATTGAATAAGGGATACTTTGTAAAATCTAAAATTTTGATTGTTTGGTTTGTATGGTGATGCGATTGAGGTGTCATGCTTATAGAAGATTCGTCCACCTAATGTGGTTTTCTAGGGGCATGCAACAATAGATCCTTTATAGGGGAACATGAATGGAAATAGAGATTGGGAAGGACTCAAACACTCCTCTGATAATAGGTAGCTAGAGTCCCATTGGAAGTTTTGGTCAAGGGAGGGGATGTTGTACCACCATGCAGGAATGATAATATAAGGAAGAGTATATATAATATAGGGAGTCTGGCTCCAGCCTAGGGTTTAGGGGCTGGTCATATGCATTTTATGTAGTCTACTATGGCTATTGTGGATTCTTGATCATCTACTGTCAATGGTACAATTCCTATATCATCTACCCTTTATTTTATTTTTTTATAAAAGAGAATCACATTCCTTTTTTTCACTCTTTTTGTAAATGTTTTAGGCTTGGAGGTGTAAATCTTGGATAGTGTTATCACCATCGACACACTATTGGTATTATAGTCCAAGAATATAACATGTTCCAAGGAAAGATCTCTAGATATTGGTGGTTATCATTTATTTTGTGAACCACCCATTCTTTATATGATAATATTTTATTTTAGTTTTGTTATGGATTAGTTTGTTTTATAACAATCCAAAATCATTTGTTCCCATATGAGAGTTACCTTTTTATCTCCAAAATAGACAGAGTTATTTTCACTTGTATGAGAGGAATCTTCTATCTGGTCATGTAGAACCAATTCAATCTATATTGTATTTTCTCATGGCTCAAATAGTCAGGCATATTGTAGATGTTTCTAGAATGCTGTAGGATTCTTTTTCCCCAATGGTAGTACATTTTTAGGATGTTTTCACTGATGGGGTATAAAATTTACTTCTTAATAAAGAGATAAACTTTATAATCTAGTGAATTTTGGGAGAAAATTCAGTTTCTATCACAATTTCTAAAATAAAACCAAAAGAGAATCAGTTGTTTGAATTAAAATTTGATGATATAGAATATAATGGTTTCATATGGAATAGTACTTTACGTTGGGGTTTTATAGTTCTCTAAAATAGACGGTTGATTGGTATTTATTCTTTTGTTGGACTATTGGAGATTGAACCTGATGAGAGTCATGAATATGTATCCTCATCCACGCATTGATAGTCACACTGATCATCTATGAGGTTCTATGATCTTCTCCAAGATAGATTTGACATTAGGATACCATTATATGAGTTGGACATCAATGGACCTACCATGGACTGATTTTAGGAGTAGTTATGGACTGTATGAATTTTTAGCGATGATTTTTGGTTGAACTAATGCATTGGTTGTATTAAGGGACTTGATGAATATGATATTTCATCCTTTTCTGGATCAGTTTTTAGTAGTTTTTTTCAATTAAATATTAGTGTACTCCCAACCCATAGTTGATCTTGACCAACATCTTATCATCACCTTGAGTACATTGAGATATCATCATATTTATTACTGTTTTCTTCTGTTACTCATTGGTTTCCTCTTGTTCACATGTTATTACTTTTTGATATTTATGGTTATAATGTGAAATGTACGGGCTAAACGCCCCGCTGAAAATCGTGGCCGTTGGTGGTCCTTGTTTGCACACTAAATGAATTGAATATTGGTTGGTTCTTGTTGAACATTGGAATATATAAATTGGCAATTTATGTATACTTGACTTATGAATGAACACCCCAGGATGACATGTGTTTTACTTCACTCACACCATGTATAGATACCATAGAGACTTGATGTGTATAGACTATACTCCCCTAGTGGTCATGTAAGGACTACACACCGTGTATTACACAAAAATGTGATGCATAGCTGGTGAGGTGACTCAATATGTATCTAAAGTACATGCCTTTAGCTCAAGTTGTTCTAAATGTCATGTATTTTCTAAGGCATCATTCAGTATTTATAAGACTAACTTGGAATAAATTTGATATATGTCAGATTAAATCAGGTATCTTATACATACACGATGTTCACCCTACTGGACACACCATGTATATGTATTTCACATGTGTTTAAAGGAATTTGTACAATGATTTGTTTTTATAAAACCCAAACAATGCTACCTGATTAATTAAAACATAATATTAGGAAAGTTCTTGAGATCGAACCCATAAAGACGATGAATATGAATAAAGAATGGATGAATTCCAATCGGTTGACAAAATAGTATGAAGATGGCATGAAAGAGTTTATCAAGTTTGAAGAAGATCATGCATGTGACCCTTCTCAAATCCTTTGTCCGTGTTTACGCTGTTGTTATTCAAGAAAAATTAGTCTAGAGGAGTTGAAAGAACACCTGATCTGTCACGAAATAGATCAAAGTTATACATGTTGGAATAAAAATGGGGAAAAAACAATGTAGGTAGTGACTCAAAGAACACAACATTTTATAGATCATCTAATATGATTATAAGCATGAATAGTGAAGACGATCGTATGGATGGTGTGATTACAGATGTGAACGATGATGAAGATCGTATTGAGGAAATGGAAAGGACAGTTTAAGATGAACTTCATGATTTCCCAAAATTGTTTTAGAAGTTAAAGAGTTGTGCAAAAACTCTATTGTATTCTGGTTTCACTAAATATACAACATTGTCAGCTGTATTGAAGTTGTATAATTTGAAAGCAGGCAACGGGTGGAGTGACTCCAGTTTTACGGAACTACTTGCTCTCATGAATGACATGCTCCCAAAAGATAATGAACTCCCAAGATGAACATATGATGCCAAACGAATGCTACGATCGATGGGTATGATCTCTGAAAGAATACATGCTTTCCCAAATGACTGTATATTGTTTCTCAACGACTGAAAATCACTTAAATAATGCCCAAATTGTGGTTCTTCCCGATAAAAGAAAGATGATTCTAGTCCTAAAAAAGTTTTATGGTACTTTACAATCATTCCTAGGTTTAGACGCTTATATGGAAGTGAGGAGACTGCATGAAAATTGACATGGCATGAGAATACAAGAATTAAAGATGGGAAACTACGTCACCCAACAGACTCTCCTCAGTGGAAGAGAATTGATCACGAGTATCCTAAATTTGGGAACGAGCTGAGAAACCTTCGTCTAGCGTTATCTACAGATGGGGTGAATCCTTTTGGTTTTCAAAGCAGCAGTCAGAGTACATGGCCGGTTATGTTGGTAAATTATAATTTACCATCGTGGTTATGCATGAAATGAAAATACATCATGTTATCTATGCTTATATCAGGACCAAACAACCGGGTAATGATATTGATGTTTATTTGGCCCCATTGATCGAGGATTTGAAAATATTGTCGGATTCAGGTGTTACGATGTATGATGCTTACAAAAATGAACAGTTCACTTTGAAAGCCATGTTGTACGGGACAATAAATGACTTTTCTTCTTATGGAAATTTGTCAGGATATAGCATTAAAGGAACTCAATGGTGTCCCGTTTGCGAACAAGGTAAACACTCAATTAGGTTGAAACATTCATCGAAAAACGTGTTTCTAGGACATCACATATTTCTACCCCGATGACATAAGTACCGATCTTGGACGACATCATTTGACGGAAGTTCAGATGAACGTACAACACCATCTCCACTAATAGTTGATCAATTTTTTGATAAAGTAAAAGATTTGGACACTACTTTTGGTAAACCATTTTCAAAAAACCTTACGAAAACTGCCATACTGGAATTGTCTGTATGTCAGACATTTTCTTGATTTTATGCATGTTGAAAAAAATGTATGTGATAGTGTCATCGACACGTTGCTAAATACACCCGAAAAAACAAAGGATGGAATTAAGGCTAGATTGGACATGGTTGAGATGGGAATACGAGAAGAGTTGGCACCAGTGAAGGGTGAAAAATGAACATTTCTTCCTCCTGCTGCTTACACTCTTTCCAGGCAGGAGAGATATCAGTTTTTCAACTTATTGAATGACGTAAAGGTTCCATAGGGGTATTCATCAAATATCAAGAACATCATGTCAATGAGAGATTAAAAATTAAAGGGTCTGAAATCACATGAATGCCATGTTTTGATGCAAGATCTAATTCCTATAGCTTTACGTTTCATTTTTCCCAAGAATTTCCACCATACATTAACGAAGCTCTGTTTCTTCTTCATAGATATATATAGAAAAGTTATAGACCTGGAAAAATTGCCAACTATGGAAAGAGAAATTGCCGTCATATTATGTGAATTGGAAATGTTCTTCCCGCCGACATTTTTCGATATGATGGTTCATTTGATGGTTCATTTGGTGAGAGAGATTCGACTATGTGGTCCTGTACATTATAGATGGATGTACCCCATTGAATGGTATATGAATATTTTGAAAGGGTATGTCAAAAACCGAAGTCGACCAGAGGGTTGTATTGCGGAGAAATATATTGTTGAGCAAGATGTTGAATTTTGTACCGAATACCTGTCTGGTGTGGAAATCGTTGGCCTACCAAAATCTCATCACACTGAGCGGATTGAGGGTGAAGAAATTTCTGGAAGAGAGGTTGTCACAATAAATATTACAGATCGGGAGCAGGCCCACCTTTACATTTTGCATAACAGTTTCGACGTTGACCCATATGTTCAAACCCACAAAGAAATTCTTAGGCGTTTGAATCTTTATAGGGATGAAAAATGGATATCAGATACACATAATCGACAGTTTATAGGATGGTTTCGAGACCATATTTTTAAGCAGTTAGATGAAAATCCAGACTCAATTTCAGAACGACTTCGATGGCTGGCCGAAGGAGCAAGTGTGTATGTATTATCTTACAATGCTTATGCAGTTAACGATTATACATTCTATACTAATGAACATGATGAAGACAGTACCATGAAAAATAGTGGGGTTACACTTGTGGCTAAGGCGATGCATGTTTTCGGTGCTAAGGAAAAAAAATCCAATTTATGCGAATATGTCATACTTTGGCATCATCAAACGAATATGGGAGTTGGATTATACGAAATTCAAAGTGCCGATTTTTCAATGCAAGTGGGTTGACAACTAGAGTGTTGTTAAAATAGATGAATTAGGATTCGTGAAAGTTGATTTCAGTAAGGAAGGGGAGAAAGACGAACCATTAATAATGGCATCACAGGCAGTACAATTATTTTATGTTTCAGACCCCGCAAACCAAAATTGGTCAATTGTTTTGTTATCGACCAAAACAACTGAAGGGTCAGATGAAAGTTCAATGGAGGTTGACCCTTTTATAGGGACTTCACAATCATTTCGCAGCGGTCCCAATGTAGACGGCGTTTTGTATGTCAGAGGAGACCACAATGAAGTAATTTAAATATTCGATAGAGGAGTCAAATATCTTTGGCATTTAAAGAAAAAAAAAGAGAGTACAATAATCAGGTTATTTGTTTATTGTAACATACATTATGTTACGTTATGTTATTATATGTTCACTGCTGTTTTTATGTAATCTAAATTAAATATTAAATCACTTATGCATATAATGACTTCTACACCTGATGATGCGCCCAATCTCGAGGCACAAAAGGTCTCTCAACCAGCAGCTGGTGGTCCCACTACAGAGTAACAACAGGTTTCTCAACCAGATGCTGGTGGTCCCAGTGCAGAGCAACAACAGGTTTCTCAACCTGTTGTTGCTAGTCCCAGTGCTGAGGTACGACAGGTTTCTCAACCTATTGCTGCTGGTCCCATTGCCGATGCTAGCGCTCTGGGGGAAGATATTGATGCTACTTTTGAGGAAATGGTAGGAAATGAAACCCTAAAAGTGAAAAAAAAAACAAGAGCGTCGTAGTTTTATAGTGTTAGCCAAAATCCTTAATGCAAAAGAAAAAGGCTTTAAATTTGAGGTGGGATGGAATAAGCGAGGCCAACATGTTAACCCCAACAGAGCCATATTTAGTAGCTATATTGGAATCTTTACTTGGCAACGCGTGCCGATTGATGTATAGTCGTGGCACCATGTTGTCACCAGGCTGAAGACACTAATGTGGGAAGAGATTACAGTAACATTATGATATCATTTTTTTAATTTATTAAAATAAAATAAAATAAAATACCAAAACATTGACTTAATCTTCATCATCCATTGCAGAGTGCATTTATAGTAGATGTCTCACACAAGGAATATGTATTAAGAGTTGCAGGAATGATTCATAGAGGTTTCCGCACAATTTTAACGAAATATCATCTTAAAGATACAGAAGGGAAAATGAAGCCGCACCCACCTACTCTTTACTCACACTTGATATCCCAAGGATCGTGGGATGCATTTAGAAACCATTGTGGGGAGCATACTTTTCAGGTACATTGTGTGGGGTAATACGTTGTTTGACATTTTCTTGTATTCATTACTCTGATTGACAGTTTTTATTTATGAAACAACTATTGAGTGCTAAAAATAAAAAACGCACAACAGAACCAACATACCCTTACCGTAAAGCAAGGATGGGGTACATTGAACTTGAGAAAAAATTGGTACATCTTTTAAATATACCCTAATACTAGTATGTGACATAAAAAAACACCATAACCATGTTTCTCTGTTTATTTGAAGATTGATGAATCGAAATCTAAAGCCATATCCATCCCACTCCATGTGCTATGGAAGGAGGCTCGTATAAATAAAGAGGGGATATTGATAGATGAAAACACACAAAAAGTGTGGGAACCATGTGTAAGTATGACATAATATAAATTTGAGTTGATTTAAATCACTATTACATTACAATAACTACTTATTTTTCTATATTTTCTATATGAAATAGTCACAAGAATCAACAACAACCACACCAGATGCAGACATACTTTCAGCAGCCTTGAAGCAGCCAGAAAAGTATGGCCGCATCAGAGGTACAGGTTTTGGGGTGACACCCCAGACATATTTTCAAAAACAAAAACAAGCGGGGGATCAAAATGAAAAAAATGGAAAAGCTGTAAGAAAAATTATCTATTTTTCAAGAAGAATTACAATACCAGAGATAGATGATAGAAAAATTTATGGGGGAGAGGCAAAGAGAAGAAACAACTCAACAACAACCCGTGCATGACGATCTCGCCCCACCCCCACCAGCTTTGAGGCGAGCCATTCCCCTAAAAAACCTAACTTAGATGAGGTAATCAATGTTTTAATAATTGTTTCTATGAAATGTTATTTACATAGACACTGATACCTTTCCTGCACTAATATTCCATAGGGTGAAAATTACTGTGATTTATATTTATCAACTCCCACCTATCGCCTTGTAGCGAGGTCTACGGTGTTCAATACGCAAAACGACATGCTACACAAAAGGTAGTTTCCAAAAGATCATCTTAGAGTTTCAATTATCGTAGCTAATGAGCCGAGTGCCGATATACATGTTCCAAATAACGATGACAACATTTATACGGTTGAACAAGCTGTTGGAACATTCATCGCATGGCTGACAGTTCTTGTAAAAGAACATGTCGACAAAAAGGTATTCATTTCCAATTTATTTTTCAAGATGGACCTTTAACAATTAATGAAAAAAGGTCTAAACTGATGACTGTTATTACAGAATGACAAAGAATGTGGGGTGAAACGAAATATCAGCTCAAAACTATCTCAAGGATCAACCAACCGATTGAAATGGTCTACTGAGAGCACCTTCACCCCGCCCGTTCTATATCCACAGTTAATATCATTGCAGGCTCATGTGGATACAAAGTTAAAAGACGACAGTACTCACATAGTTTATTTCGAAAAAGATATGTATGGAGAGGAAATATAAGATTTATTTAGTGCTGAAAATGTAAATGAACTCCTCAAGTATGAATGGATAGGCGCCTCAGTTGTAAAGGTATACATGAGGTAAGTTTTCATGATTTAATTTTACAAAAGCTGATATACTCTGATAATTTTGACTAAATACATTTTATATTTGTTGCAGACGTATATATGAAAAACAATTGAAGGGATTTCCCCATGAACAAAAATTTGGACTCGTTAGTCCTCACACCACATCTTCAAAAGACGAAATAGATTCTGATAAAGAGGCTGCAATAATGTCATCCCTGCTAAAATAATTTGAAAAAAAAATTACGGATGACAGACTCTTTTTAATACCAACAATGTAGGGGTAAAACTCTACAATTTAATCATATCAACTATATTTTCATTTCTTTCTTTACTTATTCTTTTTTTATTTTTAGGGAGCATTGGATGCTGATTGCAGTCAATTTGGATACTCCAAAGATTTATTTTCTGGATTCAATGCATGGATATCCAACAAACCGACCACGCATGATGGCGTTTGTTAATTTGAAATACACCAGATCCAACATTTTAAAACTAAACATCTAGTTATATAATTTTTGTTATCTTTTAATGAGGATTCTATTATGATAGGGCGGTGCATCAATATCGTCTAATTCATGGAATGAATCCAAGGCATAAGGATGAGGACGCCTACAAGATCTACAACTGGAAAAGTATCCGGGTATATATAATAACATTGAACTATCCGAACACATATCAAAACAAATTACTTATTGTTGTCGATGTTTCTGTAGTGTTCAAAACAAACAAACAGAAATGACTGTGGTTATTATTTTTGTAAATTTATGAAAGAGATCGTATTTCATCATCAAACTAGCATCCATGATGAGGTATTTTTGAAAATAATTATGAGTTCATTTAAAATATTTATTAATCCTTTGTGTATTTATATTTTTTCAGTACTACCATGACTGTCGCAAAAACTCATATTCAGAAGATGATATACATGTGTTTAGAAACGAATGGGCAACATACCTGATGGAAGATTGTACACAAATAGGATGAAGGTGAATTCCTACCACTGATGTTATCTATATATGATCATTGATTATCCTCCAACCTTCTTTGGTGAATTGAGAATGATCCAATGTATTCAAATCTTAATTTATTACTCAATGTTTTCTATCCCCGGATTCATATTATTGATCTTTGAATAAATCAATATTGAAGTAAGGCATGATGGTGTGCAGTGCGTATGGGGTGAACGATGAAACCACCGAGGATCAACAAAATCCATTTTCTATATCTCGTTTGTTTGAACTTGTATTTGAGAACATGTGTTGTTGTTTGACTTGCACAATTATTTCTAAGTAGATGCATGAGATAATCGGTATCGTTGAGGGATGTTTTGGAACCAAAATATGTGTCCCAGGATAATTCAAGTAAGGGAAAGGCTGGTTGAGATGAAATCCAAGCTCAAACGACCAGTACATCATCAAAAGAATCAACCCTGTGATGCACGATCATGTAGAATCTAGTCCTCGTGATGTTTTGAGGTGTTTATGGAAGGTATGGGGAGTCTGATGAGCCCCATGGCCACCATAAATAATGTTTACAGACATCTCCACATGTTTTTTTTGTGCCTCGTGCCTCTTTACAAGGATCACACCATTCACATGGTCCATCTTAGCACATATGTCCCATTCATCCCATTGCTACTCTTAGAAGAACCTGAAAATTTGACAATGCATAAGCCCCACAAAACCCATACTCATCCAACCAAGAGTATTCCTAGTGTGAAGGGAAGCTAACCATGGGTAATACCCACAACATACCTCTTTTAAATATATGGGTTTTGATCCTTGTATTCTAAATTGGGTACGTAGGAAGCCTCCATGAGGTTAAATCCCAACCAATGGTAAACCATGGTGACCCCCTCACTGGGGTACACCTTCACTTATTTTCCCTCTTGTATTTACCTTAGTGGCATCCGAATAAGTCTTAAAAATGAGAAACCTTACCTTTATGGGATGCACCACACTTGGGTCAAACCTCATTGGGCGTTTTGATCCATCTATCAGGTAAACATTCCAGGTGCTCCCTCCTAGAGATGTACCTACCTGATCCACCTTTATAAGTGTTTTGATCCACCCAGGTCTTACATCTCTGTAAGACATTAAATCATGACCCTCTATCCTTGTGTGATGTTAAACTCATGGAATACCACAAGTTAATCATGGGTTTCCATTAATATATTCAATATTAATGTTTAATCAGTCCTTATTAAGGTATTGTGGAGGTGTGGTTTTATGTTTTCCAGCAGATTTTGGAAGATTCCAAGATTTATGTAGGTGATTCCATGCTTTTACATTATATGGTGATTTTATTATGCTGTATTTTCTTGCTAAGTGTACTATATGAAATGTTTGTGTGGTTAAAAATGTGCTATCAAAGGAATTTGGGGTGTGTATAGACTTGAAAGTTATTTTTAAAATGAATACAGTTGTATATCTTGTGGATTTTCATGCTTAAGTCCTTTAAATGTGTTTTAATAAATGAGAAAGTTATAAGATGGGTGTTTTCAAATGGATTTAATGTGTTTGTGAATTTTAAAGAGGGTTTTTTATGAGATCTAGAGAGTCTATATATGTGTATTTACATTTAATGAAAGTACATGAGAATGTGTTGATATATATGATGTGTATAATGTAAATTGAGCACAATTTCCATACAAGGTATTTTCTTTATGATGTGCAGGGGGCAGGGTGAGAGGGAAGGGGTGGTTTTATGGGGGAGGGGGAAGGGGGAAAAGTGGTAGGGGGAAGGGGTAGGGGGTGTGCTGGGTTCTTTTGAAATATGTAGGGGGTGGGCAGGGGGGTGTGCAATGGGAAGGGGGGAAGTGCAGTGGGCAGGGGTGTGCTGGGGAAGGGGGCAGGGGGTGTTCAAGGGGTAGGGAGTGTGCAGGGGTAGGGGGTGTGCTCGGGGGTGGGTAGTGTGTATGGGGTGTGTTGGGGAAGGGGGAAGGGGTGCTTCTTTTTTATGGAATGAGGGGACATATAGCCAGGGTATTAAACCGTGGCTATAGGTATATAGACAAGGTTTAATGTCATTACAAAAGGCCCATCATTAGTATCCAATAGAGGAGGATAATAGGGTTAAAGATATTCCACCACTCTTTTAATGTAATTTATAATATTTGATTTATCTCAAAAGTAAGGGAGATATCCCATGGGGAAAGGGAGAAGGAGGAGAGTGCGTGTAAAGGATTTTGTTGAGTGGAATGAGGGATATATGAGGGTAACCCACTTTAATGGTTGATAGTGAAAATTTTTAATTCCACTCATCAATTAGGTGAATTATTAGGCCTAAGGGTAAAATAAATCATTTTCCAACAATGTGGGAATCAATATACACACACTTCTAATCCGTATAGTTTCATTGAGTGGATTACAATCCATTATTCAAGCATATATAGATACTTCCCCAAAAACTCATACCTTACACAAGTTCATCACATTATTTGACAAACCATTAACCATGAATTTGAGACCATCATAACCTTAGAACCAAACTGTAGGTTTATCTATTCCCCCTAGAATCATTAAATATCCCATGTTCTACTAAACATTGAGAAATTTTATTATTATAGATGATTAGCCCTAACCATGCACCAATTTCGTTAATTGGTTATTTTATGTTTTGTGCCTCACTAGTATAATTCCATTTAGAAACCCCATTCTTTATTTCATTATTGTATTACTAACATAATATTTGTTTTATTATGTAGGTGAAATATTTTTCCTCAGTTCGAATGCTTTGGTCGGAAACCTCCGCCATGGATGAAAATTTTTTAGAGCGGATGGATGCAAAAAGGATGGAACATCATTATTTTTTAACTGTTTGTTGGATAAATGTAATTTTAACCAAATTAAACATTGTTTGAAATGTAAATAGAAGTGTTTTGTTTTATATTCAGGATTTCAAGTAAATGTATGTATCATTTTTGTTCTTCTATGCTTTGTGTGTGGGTGTTGTGTGTGCTGTGTGTAGGTGTTGTTTGGACTCTGTGCAGGTGCTGTAATGTGTGCAGGTGCTGGGCAGGTTCTGTGAAGGTTCTGGTTTTGGACATGATCTTTGGCCTTTATCAGTGCTAGTTAAGCGCTGATAAATGGATAATATATCAGCACTATTTTGAGCGCTGATAAAGGTAGTTTTTATCATCACTCATAATAGCGCTGCTACATTATATATTTATTAGCGTTGAAAATAGCGCTGATAAAGGGGACCCCCCTTTATCTTCACCGAGATTAATATCACTTTTTAGAGATCTTAAAGGCCGTTTTTAGCCCTATTATAAGCCATATTTGTAGTAGTGGTAGCACTAATATGTATAGAGATATGAATGAACATTTCTAGTGGGATAATATGTAGCAGGAAGTTATTGATTATGTATCAATATGTTTAGTCTGTCAACAAGTGAAGGCTAAAAGACAACATGATAAAGGTGTCATGAAACCCATGCCTATTCCTACATGGAAATAGGATAAAATCAATACAGATTTTGTAACTATATTACCAAAAATACCAAGAATGAATGATGCGATATGAGTTATTATTTATCAACATACCAAATATTCACATTTCCTCACTATAAGGGAGGATTTTCCACTGGAGATCTTTGCAAGAATCTATATAAATGATGTTTTAAGAATTCATGATCACCTCTCCCAAATTTTTATGATTGTGATCTAAAACTTACATCTAAATTATGGAAAAGTCACTAGAAATCTTTGGATACTGAGCTTTATTTGAGTACTAATTATCACCCTCAAACTGATGGGCAGTCAGAAAGAAATATCCAAACTTTAGAAGACATGTTGAGATCATGATCACTTGACTTTCAAGGTATGTGGGATCAATATTTAACTTTGGTGAATTTTTTGTACAATAATAAATTCTATTCTAGTATTCAAATGGCATCATATGAAGCATTGTATGGAAAGGTATTTCATACACCAACTTGTTGGGATGAAGTTGGTGAAAGGAATCTTGTGGGCCCCGAGATTGTGGAAGAAAAAACATAAAATTTAAAGACTATTCAAACCCATATCAAAGAAGTTTAATGTAGGAAAAATAGTTTTACCGATAATAGAAGGAAGGGAATTTAATTTAAAGTGTGAGATCATGTTTTCTTGAAAGTATCTCCATGGAAGGGTGTTATAATATTTGGGAAGAAAAAAAACTAAGACCCAGATATATTGGGCCTTTTGAAATTTTGGAGAGAATTGGAGCTGTGGATTATTGTTTGGAAATTCTGTATAGCCTTTCCAAAGTTCAAAATGTGTTCCATATCTCTTTGTTAAGGAATTACATGCCAGACCCAACACAAGTACTCACTTATGAAGGAATTTAATTGGAACCTGATTTATCTTATTATGAAGAGCCTATCTAAATTCTGGACACTAAAGAACATGTGTTGATGAATCAGATGACTCAGATGGTAAAGGTACTTTGAAAAAATCATAAAATTTAAGGGGTGAATTGGTAACCTAAGGATCTTATGATTAATAACTGCCTGAATCATTTTATGAGGTGAAATTCTAGAAATGTTGAGGATGAAATTTTTGTAGGAGGGGAGAATGTAACAACCCATAATTCTATCAATGAGATTTCCCTTCTTATATTTATTTAATATAGTATGTATCACATAAAATAACTTATAGAAAACAATCCAAAATTTATATATGAAGAATGAATTATATAATAGGTATTTCTAGAAGTTAAGAAACATGTATTGATGAAATAGTAACTTGACCTTAGGAATAGTAATATGAAACTTATGAATAGTAAATCAGACTAATAAATAGTAACATCACCCATGAAATTATAAATAATATTTAGGAATCTTATAAATGAAATTATTATATAATTATATCATAGAGTAAGTAAAAAAATATTTTAAAAATTAATATTTAATTGTTGGTATTTTTGTAAGTCATAAATATTTAATTACAATTTTATAATTATTAAAATGATTTAAGATAAAATTAATTTTCATAAAATTTATTCATAAATCAATATTTTGTTGTATTATGATTTTAGGATAATTTAATGAGGCCTTATTTAAATTTTCAGAGTGTTATAAAATCAGTTATAATTTTAAAAATACTATTTTTCTAGTAAATAATGATTTTAATTAAAAATTAAATTTCTAATATATAGAAAATTATTTTCATAAAATTTTGTTCATTTTTTAATTCTACAGATTAAAAAATGGTTAGAGTGATTTTTTTTATTTTTCTGAAATACTTGATTTTTTAATGAAAAGTAAAATGCGGTAATTTACAGTATAAATACATTATAAGATAAATATACTATTCCTTGAGTCATGTATTATGTAAGAACCATAATATCTAAATTACCTTAGTTAATTTAATATATTTAATTATAATACTCAAACTTTTCATAGTCTTGATCCAAAATAATAAACAAATGAATAAAATATTCAAAAAACACCCCTCTCCTCCACTATAAATACCACCCCTCACCACCACTTCTCCTCACACCTCTAACACTTTGATCCATGAAAAATTTCTACCCAATATTCTCTCAAATACCCTACCCCATGTAAAATATCTCTTGGTATCATCAAAAGACCAAAACCAATCCCCTCAAGGAGGTTCTCAAGGAGGAGTATTCAAGAGGTAAAATCCTCTTCTTTACCTTTTAATTTCTTTTAAAGTTATTTTATTTTATTATTCTCTGCAAACATACTCTATATAAATGATAATTATAACTCCATTATCATCTATATACTATAATTATATCATGTTAATGTAAAATAATTCCTCAAAATCTTTTCTCTCTCTATTTTTTTAAAATGAAATCATTGTTCGTGAGGTACCGATTTACAACATTCATGGATGACATATTTTTGTTCTTCAATTTCTCCTTCATGGATTTTAATGAAACCATTTTTATGGTTAAAAAAGACTATAATATATGTATTACAACCTTTATTATGTTATTTATGTAAAATATTTACATTATACTAAATGATAAAACAAAATGAGTTCGTTATGATCAATAACCACCGTAATAATCTAAATAATTATCACTAGATGTCTTATCTAATGATTAATACTCATACCATAAAAACAAATGATATATATATATATATATAAAACAATTTAAACTTATTTATGTTCATAGATAACATATAATTCCAATTTTGAATAATTATAACCATTTTACATGAACTCCATTAATTATAAACAAGCAAACCGATCATGAAAACCAAAGAAACAAATGCTCCTAAATGATAAAATTGTATCTTATAACTCATAAAAAAGACCATAAATGAAATTAATAAAATTATAATAACTCAAATACATGTAGATAAGGTTATTAATTAATTAATTAATGGATTTATTTTGATTATCCAGGATATTAAGGTCAATTTCATAACACATTTAGACATAAGGTAAGGGTTTTCTTCCCGAACATCCATTTTCATGCGGATTATGTTTTCTTCCGCTATACAACAATTTAATTATTCATTATTTTTAAATAAATATTATAAATAATATATTTATTTTCCAAAATCATATATCTATATCAGTACATGATTATTTGATGGGATAATAAATGTTTTACAAAGTTCCCTTCTCATTTCTTCTCAACATGAAAGCTCGATTAAAGGAACATCTCAATTTCTGACCCATTTTCAGGTACCATCCATAATTTGTTTTAATAAACCAATATTTTTCTAACATAAATAAAATTTTTATGAAAATATATTTTTTTTAATTTTTGGTATTATATAAACAATCATGACAAATACAAATTATTTTTCCAAAAGAACTCTTCTTTGCAAAGTAAAAAAGGGAATTTATATCAAGAATTCATCAATGACTTTATTAGAGTATTTTCATCTATTTCAACACCTCTATTTAATTTTTTTTATTTGTTGAGGTTTATCTCTTATTTTTTTTAATCCACCATATTTTATTAAATGGTTTATGATCATTTTGACCATGGGTGTGTTATCTTGATACCATTCACCATACTATTTATAATGGTTAGTGATTATATTTACAGATCAGGGAAAGTTATTTACATTAAATTTATATATGTTGTTTATGTTTATCCCCATTCATATTAGTAATATATTATATTTAGTAAGTGATGGGTGGGGAACACTATATCCCCTCTGTGCATCAGTAGGTCTTATGAGACAAAATAGAATTAGGTTTTGGCTGAGGCCTTACCCTAGTATTTTCAGTTGTCTTGGGCAAGGTCTTGATAATATGTTTCAGATGTCTGGAATTATGAATTCCCTCACTATGAAATTAGTAATTGATACTCCATATCATATTTTACTAGTATAATATCCATGATTAAGGTTCATTATCTTATGATCAGTTATATGGATTTATTTTCTTAGCTTTCATTCCCACCATATTATGCTCGAGTTTATTTTTAAAGGCATGTGTTTTTAGTTATTCACCATGCCTAATGTTTATTTTTATGATAAATTCCACTATATTACTTAACCTTACTAATAATCTTATCTCAAACCTTTTTTATGTTTTATTTTTACCCAGGATGTGAAGATTAATATTATTGTGAATGACTTGTAGGAATAATCTAAGAGTTTATGGGTGTTTCCAATGAAGTTTCAATGTTGTTTTTTCTTTCAAGTTTTAATTTAAATCTTATGTTTGTATTTGGTTTTCCAAAACTACTAAACTATTCAGTCCTTCGAGATGAAACTTCCTTGTAAACATACCAATTTATTAATATAAGGCATTCACTCTGAGCAACTAGGGTTGGGGTCTTTACAAAAACCATTCTAAACAATCATAGTTTAGATAAAGAAACAAGATAATATTTAAATTCTATATCACTTCAAATTAAACATTAAGTAATATATTTTTAGGGCATTATATTTACATTATCCTAATCCCTAAATTTATCTAAACCTTTAACATAATAGAAATAGTAAGGAACCAACCTTAAACATCACATAATCTAGTATCTTTAGACTAGAACTCACATTCTTTCATTCCCAAAGATCTTTTAGGATTATATTTTTAGAGAATTAGGTCACAAATATTACATAAAAAACTATCTTTTACAAACTGGTCACTTCTTATTAGTATCCATTTTTTTTCATAATTTAAAACTTTTAAAATAAAACATTATTTATTTTCATGATAAATCTTCATTAATTTTAACTTGAATTCTTACTTTATCTTACACATCCTTAAACCCTATGTAAAACATTTTAAAATGTGGTATGAGAATAAAAATATTAGCAATGAACATAGAAAGAAATCTGTTAGTCCAGTGAAAAACATGAAAACCCATAAATTTTTTAACTTTATCTCAATATTATTTGAGAAGATGTAAGAAATAATTTCCAGATGAAAATCACACACACATTTTTCTCCAAGAAAACATTTAAAAACCATAGAAATCAAAGATAAATCATATAGGTTATAACAACCCTGCTCTTTATTACACACTTAAACATGATTTATTACATAAAATTGCACATAATACAACTTCGATGATCGATAGGTCTATTGTATATGGAAATTAGGAACATTACATGACAAATTAATACATAAAAATACAATATATTTATTAAATACTACTTTTACATGACCACAACACTCCTTCGCACTTAGCTTTGTATGGGATAACCTGAGGAAATATATAAAAAAAGGGGTGACCTATAAATCCTAGTAAGAGAGTAAACAAGTAATAACATGAATAATAAAATAAATGTTAGGAAATAGACATATCAAAGGAGAATAAGAGAAAAATGAACATAAAGTCATGATATAGCATGATTATCATAACATGGAGATGTGGCAACAACATTTAACATGATATTAGCATGAGCCAATGGTCATTGCACATGGAGCATGCGTAAAACCTCATTGAACTTGAATTATCATTATTGAAACCTCATTTCACTTGATGTATCATGATACTAATCTTTACCCAATGCATTGAAGCTCTATCAGGGCACACCCTTCTTAATCAGTTCATTTCATGCATAAGTGTGCCACATTGATCATATAACATGGAATCATTCAACATAATAAGTTATTCCACAATTAAGTAATGTGGAATATATACATGTAAGTACCATTAAATATGTATATGTGCATAAAGGTGAATACCCTTGATAGATAAATGGTTATGGTATTCACTTACATGATGATTTTGGTATGGAAATTTTGCTGTAACTTCGGAAGCATAACGACGTCAAATAGAAATCATAAAATGGTTTGATGGGAGAGAAAGGGATATCTCATCATTTATACATGAAATGGAAAGTAAGGGGGTCATGGAATATATTATCCCAACATATGTAATGGAATTTAGATGCATAATATAAAATAATTTATTGAATGTAAATGAGGAGAGAGAAATCCGTTACGAAATTTCGGCATGGTAACATATGTACATGGGAGGAATTAATGAGAGAGAAAGGGGTATATAATCATTAAAAAACAATTAGGGAAGTGTAGGGGAGGTGTGAAATCATACCCCAACATTTTTAATTGAAAATAAAAGGGAATAACAATATAAGGAAACTTGGACATAAATAAAGAGGGAAGGAAAGTGAGGATCCCTTACTTGGAGGTGTGACCCCAAAGGCTTGGGAGAGGATTGAGAGAGGCTTCTTGATATCTTGGGGTTAATTTTTAGGATTATAGATATATTATGGAAGATTTTTTTATCACCAAATGGTTTGAGTGAAGAGGAATGGGATATTGAGTGGGTTTATATAGGAAAGGAGAGGGAATTCCTTATTATTTAGGTTTTGGACACTACACATTAAACTAATCAAAACCAAAAACCAACCATAGTTTTTGACCATGGTTTTTTTCAGAGGGGAGTGGAAAAAATTATTTTATAAGGCAAATTTTTGAAATTATCAAAATATTAGGCTTTCTTATGTGGAGGTGAGTCACATTCTCAAGGAAATCATTTTAAAATGTTAAAATGTTTTATAAGTCTTGGAGGGTCCACTATGGCATTGTAAAATTAATAAAATAAAATATAAAATCACATTTTTTTAAAGGTAAAAAATATATTGTCCTAATATACCTTTTATATTATTTTATTACATCACTATTGGGTCATTATGATGTCATAAAACACATTATATATTTAAACGATATTTAATTTATACCCAAATATTCGAAAGTCACAGAAAATTATGAAAAATTCACCATTGGATAATTTCTACATCCTTATTCTAAAAATAATATTCATTTTATCTAAATAATTTTTTTAATATGTGAATTTTTACTTTTAAAATAAAAACCAACATTTATTGAAAATTCCTGGGTTTTGAAAAAAACAGTTTACAAACCTTAATAAATATTATAATTGTATTAATAAAAATTATATGATCCTTTATATTTAATAAAAAGTAATTTAGTAATAATATTCTAATAAAATATTATTTAGTTCAAAAATCCATTAATTCATCAAAATATATTTCTTAATTGAGTTTAAATATTAACTAAAAATACTATTTGTGTTTTAAAAACCATTTACAACGTAAAAATAATAAAATAAATATATATTATTTATAAAAAAATAATGCACATAATCATAGTGACAAGGTCTCATTGTATAACCCCTTATAACACCTACATAAGACCTAAGGGTAAGGTGAGCGATGGTGACAAACTATTGGGGCGGCTCGGATAACATCGCTCAGGTGGTAATCTCTATTAACTTCCACTTCTCCTGTAGGTGATTCCATTCAAGATTAACCTATTGAAGCTTAGCTTTGGATTGGTCCAGAGTGAATTCCAATGACGCTACCTCATTTCCAAGCTCATACAAATGGGATTCGTACGGAGTAATTATACTAGATGAGGCCATCACTTCCTTTGTTTGAGTAAATTGTATTTGTTAAAGCCCTATATTTATACTAATCACGTGATCACCGTTCAACGACTATATTAACAATGGTAACAATTCTTAATGGTATTTTAAAATCCAAAAACATTAAACCAAGAAAGTGCATATGTTTTATATAACCATTTTACATAATAATACATTTAATTAGATCAAGAGTAATTTTCATTAATAAAAGTTTGGGTCGTCACAATCTTCCCCCCTTAAGAAATTTCACCCTCAAAATTTCCTTTTCCCACACTAAAATAGATGAGGGTAACTATGCTTCATCACTTCCTCTAATTCCCACGTTACATCTTCAAACTTGTGGTTCCACCACAACACCTTGACAAAGGGGCATTGTCTTATTTTGTAGAACCTTTTACCTACGATCTAAGATCTTCATCAGATTATCTTCATAGGAGAGGTCATTCTCCCATGGTACCAACTCTATATTGAGTACATGCGATGGGTCAGGTATGTAATTCCTCAAGAGTGATACATGGAATTTATCATGCACTTGAGACTGTGAGTGCTAGTCGATAGGCCACTACCCCAATGCAATCAAGGATCTCAAAAGATCCGATTTACCTTGGAATAAGATTTCCATTCTTCCCAACTCTCATAACCCTCTTCCACAGTGATATGTGGAGGAATTCCATGTCTCCAACATCAAACTCTAGGTCTTTTCGATGATTATTAGCATAGCTATTTTGTCGAATCTGAGCAGCTTGAATGTGCTGCTGGATGGTCTTAACCTTCTCCACCATTTCTTTGACCATTTCTGGACCTAGGAGTTTTCACTCCCCAACTTCATCCTGACATGTCGGTGTTCTTCACCTCTTCCCATATAGGGATTCATAAGGATCCATTTGGATGCTTGAGTGGAAAATGTTATTGTAAGAGAACTCAAACAGAGGAATATATTGATCCCATACTCCTTTTAAGTCCATTGAAAATGAACTCAACATGTCCTCAAGTGTTTGGATTGTCTACTCAAATTTTCCATCAGTTTGAGGATGATAAGTCGTGCTGAAGTTCAGCTCAGTATTCAGAGCATGTTGGAAACTCTTCCAGAACATAGAGGTGAATCTTGGATCTCAATCAGATACAATATATAGTGGTACTCCATGCAACCTTACTAATTCTCTGATGTATATTCGTGCTAGTTGATCCAATGAGAAATCCTATTGAATTACAATGAAGTGTTAAGTATTTGTAAGACGATCCACAACATCCCAGATAACATTGTTTCCTTTGGATGTCTTCAGGATTCTGGTGACAAAGTCCATGGAGAGGTTATCCCATTTCCATATTGGTATGGGTAATGGTTTCATCACCCCCTTAGACTTCTCCCTCTCAACCTTTACTTGCTGAAATACCAGAAACTTTGATGTATACTCAACGATATCCTTATTCATGTTATCCCACCAATAATGCTCTCGGAGAACTCAATACATCATTGTGTTTTCTAGGTGAGTGAAGAAATTTGAACTATGTGCATCATCCAAAAGTTCTTTCTTTAACTCCATATTTGATGGAACATATAGTCTTGACCCAAATATCACAATTCCTTCTTAATTAACATTGAACTCCAAGGATTTACCTTTTTTGATAGTTTCCACTTTCTTCTAAATTCCCACATCATACTTTTGATAATCCTTTAACCTTTCCAAAAGAGAGGGTTGAGAAATCATTTGTGAAGGGATTGATTATGTTCCCTTATTTATGATTCCCATGTCATCTTAATCAAATATAAGAAGATTGGATCCTTTTAAATTCTCATCAATGATAGAATCACTGGTTCCTTTCTACTTATAACATCCACCACCTTGTTTTCTTTCCCAAGGTGGTAATGGATTGAGAATTCATAGTCTTTGATCAGATCTAACAATATTCATTGGCACATATTCAGCTCCTTCTGTGTGAATATATACTTGAGTCTTTTGTGATCCATATATATTTCACACTTCTCCTCGAAGAGGTAATGTCACCAAATTTTTAAAATAAATACTACTGCAGCCAACTCCAGATCATGTTTTGGATAGTTTTTCTCATGAAATTTTAATTACCTTGAAGCATAGATAATGAATTTTTCATTTTTCACTAACACACAGCCCAAGCCCTTCTTCTAAGCATAACTAAATACCACAAAAATTTCTCCACTTTTGGGTAGTGTGAGCACAGGCGTAGTGATAAGTCTCCTTTTCAACTCCTTGAAGCTATATTTTCATTCATCACTCTAGGAAAACTTGACTCCCTTCTGAGTTAGCTTGGTAAGAGGGTTTGAAAATCATGATAAATTTATCACAAATTGATGATAATATCGAGCTAAACCTTGGAAGCTACGGATATCCATCACCAATGTTGGCCTCATCCATCCCTCAATTGCATATGTCTTGGAGGGATACACAGATATCCCATTTCTTGTGGTGATATGAACCAAGAATGAGACTTCCTTCAAATAGAACTCACAATTGATATACTTTTCATAGTGCTTCTCCTTTCACAAGGTCTCTAGTACAGTGCTTATATTCTCCTCATGCTACTTCTTGGTTTTAGATTATATTAGAATATCATCTATAAAGGATACCAAAAATTTGTCGAGGTAATCTCTGAAGACTCTATTCATCAAGTCCATAAAGATTAATGGAGAATTAGTGATTCCAAAAGGCATTATTATGAATTCATAGTGCCCATACCATGTAAGAAAAACAGTCTTGGGGATATCATAATTCTTCACCCTTACTTGGTAATATCCCAACCGCAGATCCACCTTAGAGAAGTATTGTGCTCCACATAGCTAATCAGATAATTCATCAATTTGGGGAAGAGGATACTTGTTCTTTATCTTGATTTTGTTGATATCATGATAATCAATGAAAAGGTGCATTGACCCATCCTTCTTCTTGACGAAGAGGACTGGTGTACCCCATGGTGAAGCACTTGGGTGTATAAACCCTTTATCCATATTATCCTGTAGTTGTTTCTTCAGCTCCTCAATCTACACAATAGCCATTCTATACATAGTCTTGGATATTGGAAAATACCTAGGTATAAAATCAATCAAGAATTTAATATCTATTCTTGGAGGAAGACCAGACAATTCATTGGGTTACACTTTAGCGAATTCCCTCACAATAGACACGTCTTCAAGGATGATTGCTTCCTTAGAATCCATCATCTAAGAAAGATACACATTCTCATAGGGAATTAATATCCACTCTTGAAATGATGGTTCTAAATAAGATTCATCCTACTTCTTGCACTTGTACAGAATTGGGAATTGATTCCCCATATGGAGAGTTATTTCCCTCTCATGGAAATTTATGCTAGCTCTATATAGGGAAAGCCAATCCATGCAAATAATTACATCAAATTCCACCAGAGGGAGTATGAATAGATTTTACAAGAAGTTCAATACAAAAATTATGATAGGGTAGGAGTTATATTCATGGGATCCAATGATTTCCCCATTTTATGTTCTCACCAACATCTTTAATTCCATGATTTGTGGTGGTGTTGGGATTGTTATACTAAAATTTCAGGATATAAAAGAATGTATAGAACCAGAATCAAAAAATACACTCACTATTATTGAATGAATAACTAGCGTACCTATCACCACTTCGTTGTCGGGGTTCTATTCGACGTTAGTGATGGAAAAATCTCGCCCTTACTGCCTTGGAGGTCTTTAGTTGCCTTCAAAAACCCTTGGCTTAGGGAATTGGTTTGCAAAGTTCCCTGGTTCTTTGTAGTTGAAGCAATAAACAATGCGTTGAGGGTCAAACAGAGCGTTCCTCTCCTCTATTGTAGCCACAGGTTTTTCTTGTTGGTAGTTAATAGCCAAATTACCTTCTCTTCCACACTTAAATCATTTCCTTTTCCCCTTCAAGAAATTTTCAGGGTGCTTCTTTCCTCACATTTGGCAAGTGGGGTGCTAGAATTTATTATCACCATTGGATTTATCCATCGGGCCACCAGAATTAAAGTCCACCTTACACTTCTTATCACCATGATACCCCTAATATTTTATGATCTCCACTTTAAATTTGAGGGAACATCAGACAACTTCCTCATAGCTATCGAATTCATAGATCACTAGGGCTTTCTGTAGGCTAGGTTTTATCCCACCAAAGAAGTAGTCAACCTTGAATTTGGGGGTAACAACAAAGCCAGAGGAATATCATGCAAGCCTTGTAAATTTTTCCCCATATGCTCTGATGTATTCTTTGTCCTTTTTCTTGAGGGCAAGGAAGTCCCTTTCTATTTTAAGTTATAGGGTGCGAGGAAAATATTTATCGATTTTTTTTTCTGAAAATCCTTCCATTTCCAACGCTTAGATCTCTTCCTCAAGATTTGTATTTTTGATCAATGTCCACCATTGATCAGCTTCACCCTTTATACGATAAGAAGTCAGAAGAACCTTCTCTTGTTTGGAACATTGAAGGATAAAGAAGATATTTTCAATGGATTTGATTCATTTTTTGGTGATTAAGGGATTAGATAATCCATTAAAAGTAGAAGGCCTTTGTCTCATGAAGCTCTTAATTTGTGGCTTGTTATTTATTAGGGGGGGGGGGGGGTGGGGTTGAAAATTACTCTTAACCCAAGTTTCTATTCAAAACTTGAGTTAACTAAGAGAGTATCATGACAAATTTTGCGATTCCCGATCCCATCAAATTGGGCATCACATTAGAATAGTCATTGCATTGATCTTCACATCAGTTGTTAGCCCGAGTCCTCATATTATCGGTCATTGTCCGGAATAAAAGAAAAGTTAGGGGTAACACATAAAGGGGAATCTAAAGAAAGAAAGGATAACTTATAAATTACATTTATTTCCTTAACTTATGAATTTATAGGTTTCAATATATGTTATCCATGATCTACTTCCCAACATATATTCTTAGGGGCATTTTTATTCCCTTAATAATAATTTATACTAATATTATGAATTTAAAAAAGAATATCCTCAAGAGTGTCATAACTAAGAGTTCCTCAAGGCCCGTTGTCGTGCACCAGTTCCCGTTCGAGTCTAGTTCAAAGCAGTGTTTTTGGGTTTTACCCCTAGATACATCTATGTCAGATCCACCTCTACTTGTTCGTATCTAGATAGGGATGTATTTTCATGATAAACCACTTAATATATACTCAATAAAATTTAGGGAAGTTTTTATTATACTTAGTATTATCCCTAAGTCTTTCACTAGGGTTTTATAATCCTTATCCCAAAAATAACTAAACATATCCTTTGATACCAACTATAACAATACTTATCTCTATTATACACTTAAACATGATTTATTACATAAACATTCACTTAAGAAAACTCCAAGGATCGATAGGTATAGTGTCTTGGGAAATTAATAACATTACATGACAACTTAATACATAAAATACAATATCTTTATTGAAAACTTCTTTTACATGATCACATGATTCCTTCATACTTAGCATTGCATTGGATAATCTGAGGGAATATATAAGAAAAGGGGTGAGCTATAAAGCCCAGTAAGGGAGTAAAAAAGGCATAACATGAATAATAAAATTCATTTTAGGAAAAATGCATATCAATGGATCATAAGAGAAACATGAACATAAAGGCATGATATATCATGATTATCATAACATGGAGATGTGGAAACAACATTTAACATGATATTAGCATGAGTCATGGATCATTGCACATGGAGCATGAGTAAACCCTCATTGAACTTGAATTATAATGAGTAAATCCTCATTTCACTTGACATATCATGATACTAATCTTTACCCAATGCATTGGAGTGCTATCAGGGTGCACCCTTCTTAATCTTTTCATTTCATATATAAGTGTGCCACATGAATTATATAACATGGAATCATTCAACATCATAAGTTATTCCATGATTAAGGAATTTGGAATACATATATGTAGTTACCATTAAATATGTATATATGAATAAAGGTTAATACCCTTGATAGAGAAAAGGGTATGGTATTCAGTTACACGATGATTTTGGCATGGAAATTTTAGTGTAACTTCGGCAGCATAATGATGTCAAATAGAAATTATAAAATGGGTTTATGATAGAGAAATGTGTCAATCATAATTTATAAATTAAAGGGAAAGTAAGGGGGTCACAGAATATAATATCCCAACATATGTAATATAATTTAGATACATAATATAAAATAATTTCTAGAATGTAAATAAGGAGAGAGAAATCTCTTATGGAATTTCGGCATGGTAACGGGTGTACATGGGAGGAATTAATGAGAGATAAAAGGGCATCTCATCATTAAAAAATAAGGAGGGAAGTGTAGGGGTGGTGATAAATCATAACCCAACATTTTAAATTGAAAATAAAAGGTCATAATAATAAAGGAAACTTGGACATAAATAAGGAGGGAAGGAAAGTGATGATCCCTTGCTTGGAGGTGTGATCCCAAAAGCTTGGGAGAGTCTTGAGAGAGGATTCTTTGGATATTAGGGATCCTTGGGAGGATTATATAGAGAGGAGGGAAGGGATTGGTCGAGATCAAAATGGTTTGAGTGAAGAGGAATGAGAGATTGAGTGGGTTTATATAGGAAATGAGATGGAATTCTTTATTATTTAGGTTTTTGAAACTACACATTAAATTAATATATTTTTATAACTGAACATATCCTCTATTTATTATCATGTTAAAAATATTATAGTTATTAAGAACATGTGTGTGGAAATTTTGACATTTATTTATATAAAATATTATAAAGGTCATAATCACATCCAAATGAAAAAAGGCCATATAACTAAATCTTGTATGCGTATGGAATAAATGGACTCGTACAATAAAATTAAGGCAAGTGTTTTGGTAATTTTCTAGTCCTTGTCATATTATTTTAACCCTTAATCACTAGATTTTCCCTTTACTCTAGTAATAAAAAATACTAAGGTAACTATTCATATTGACCAAGAATAAAATGGAACTATTTACCTAATTTGAACCTCATTATTAAAAATGTAGAATCTATTTTTCACAATTAAAAACACATAAGTGGGATAATTTAATTTAAAATAAAACTGAAAAAATGTGACGATTTTTTTAGGAAAATACATTTTTAAGTACACAAATGTTTTGGTTCTGAATTCAAGTATAAAATTAATTACAAATATTATAATTGGATTATTTTTAATAAAAATAAACTAATGAAATTTTAAAACTAAACTAAAATATAATTTGAATTTATAAATACTTTAAAATCAAATAAATTTTCAATAAGAATCAGTATTTTCAATATTTACTAAAAAATAAAACTTTTTAATAAAATCGAAAAATTTCCCCAAAGGATAATTTTGATATATTGATTTAAAAAAAGATATTTATTTTATCAAATAAAATTTATAAAATTTCCAGAAATTAATTATATTATTCACTCACAAAAAGTAATCAAAAACGATATTTGATGAAAACATAACTTTGAAGAATAAAATGGTCTTACTAAAAATTGAGTGATTATTCCTTAAGAATTAAACAATAAATTTTTATTTATTATAATATTTATATATATTTAAAAATTATTTTATCCTATTCATATCTTATAATTTAATGTATTTTTTATATTAGTCATATTTAAATAATAATATTTTGTGGTTCGTTTAAACTTTGTGTTGTGTATCGTACATGTTATCAAACATAATGTTATTATTTTAAAATATCGAGATGTTTTAGATGGTTCCCAAATTAATTTATTAAATTACAGACAATTAAATTCAATTTATAATTCTTTTTTACATTTTTTAGGTTTTATTGGACCTGAAGTGGGTCCCTGGATCCCGACTAACCCAGCTCAGCCCAGGTTAGGGGGACCCAGCTGAGAGTTTGGTCTAGTGCAGATGACATAAGTAGGGTTCCCAAAGGGGTGCCACACACACACATATATACAAATAATATATATATATTAATGTGTTTCAACCCTAATAAATGGGGTGACTAGTTAATCAACACAGGTGGCTTCATTTCACCCACTGAGTTTTTTTTATTATTTAAAAAATTGTATCCCACTCATTTTGATGGGTGATAAGAATCTGCCCTAGAATAAATGGGAGGGGGGATTCCTCACATGAAAAATCCCCACACCCATCCCCATTTACACCCCAATAAAAAAATCCCATAAAACCATATATATATATATGGATGAAAACAATATATATATATCTATACATATATAATAATCAAAAAATATATAATATATATCATAAATTCTTATTGATTTTTCAAACAAACCCATTGATCTTCAGTTGAGAATATCTCGACCATAAGAACTCAGATCGATATGCTATTAGTTACAATGAGACCATATCAAAACCCTTTTCTAAATCATATAAAATTTAATATAAATTTTTAAGTTTTCAATATAAATAATTAAATGTTTATTCAAATACAAATTTAAGTAACTTGGAGTGTAACAGAAGCATGAAAAGTAAATAATTTAAAAATTTGGGTTTGGATTCATGTTAAAAAAACCAAATCCACAAAAATGATTTCCTAATTTTCTCAAAGGATCACATGAAATTCAATTTAAGCATGAAGAAAAAAATTGAATGAAACCATAAACAATACCTTATTCGTTTGAAATTGCTGATTTGATTCACTCATCATCTGCATATCCTGATTCAAAGGTGCTATAACGAACCAATGTTTATTATTAATATTTTTTTCCTAAATAAAAGTGTGTCGTATTATATTATATGATATTATACACAAAAAAAATATATGGAAACCAAAAAAAAATTATTTCAATAATAAATAGTGTTACATTAATAAAAAATGAAACCAATTAAAATTCCAAAAATTAAAAATGGATAAAAAAATATAGAATAGAAAGCTAAAATGGGAAAATATGGATCATCACACTCTACTATAATCATATCCCCCACTGCCAACACTATAGAAAATAAATAAAATATGAGTAAACTAAGGAACATTATAGAAAATGAAAATATAGATCCTTGAGAGGAATTGAGTTGAATAATGAATGAAAGAAATTAGAGGTAATTATAGGAGGTAGTGTGACCATTGTAATAGTAACCTGACTGTTTGGAATATTAACCAGAGCATTTGAAATAGTAACCTGACCATTGGGAATAGTAACCTAACTGTTGGGAATAGTAACCTGACTATTGGATTAGTGATTTCACCTCAAAATAATAAATTGTGATATAAATAATATTTATCATTATTAATTTAAGTAAATATAAATATTATTCTTCCAAAAAAATAAATATTATGATTAAAAAACTTGACGAAAATATAAGCACATTTTTAATAAACTGTATTTTGAAGTATTTCGTAAAAGTAAAAATTTTTATATTAAAAATAAAATTTAAATATGTTAGAATTTTATTGTTATATAATGAACATAATTTTTTTAAATCATCATGTTGAAATTGTACAAGGGTTATATTTTTGTTAATTTTCTGAAATACTTTAACTTTCAGGTGAATAGTAAAAATACAGTTTTTCACATAATCGATGTATCTTAAATTACATCATTCATGATGTAATAATGAAATAATCCTATATATAATTTGAATTTAGGTCATGATATATTTTATTTCATAAATGATTCATTAAAATACAATTGAATTAATTCCCAAAAATAAAAAGAACTTTCCAAAACATAAAATCAAAAGTGATTCCTTAAAATAACAATTTATCTTTTTTCCACTTTTATTTATAATAAACTAATGAATTCTAATTATAAAGGCGATTTTAAGTCTTAAAACCATTATATTATATTGATATATGATTTATATTTTCAAAAAATCACTATTACAAGGTTTACCTTGGATATAATATTTTTTACAATATTTTATTCTAAAAATACCCCTCTCCTCAAGTATAAATAACCCCTATCCATTACCTTGAAAAAACACTCCTCCCACACATTACAATGAACTATATCTACCTAAATCATCCCTCTAAATCCCATTATAATACTTATGGACATTATGGAGAAATCTATCTTCAATCAACAAGGGAGTTATTGTTTTGTACAAGAGAAGCTATACCAAGGATAGAGTAAGTCACTCTGAACCATTGCCTCTTTTCTTATTTTATTTCTTCTTTTTCCCAATTACATTTAAAAAAATATTATATAAAATTAATTATAAAGTAATTTTAAATTATATTAATGATTTTAACCTACTATAATTATCATATTAATAAAAAATATAAATTTCATACTTCCCTTTCCCGCTCTTTCGACAACGACCCATTAAATTTCGGGTAACCACCTACATATACATTTCCAAGACAATTATTATAACCAAATTCCTAGATATAGAGTGTTAATTATATATAATATATAAATAAGTAATTAAATTTCTTATAATCTTCTATAGTTAATCATAATTTTCTATAAATGTATTTGAATGAAAATAGGGAAATCAAAGAGAAATGGGATTTTTTTTAAGAAAAACGTGATATAAAAACACTTCAATTTCATCAACAGAAATTAAGAAATATAATACATTGATTAAAATTGATAAATATTTTTATAAATGACTATAATTAACTTCTATATAAATTTTTTAATAAGTCTATGTTTTTATTTAGGAGGAACAAATGTGATGAAATAAAGCAGGAATTAAGGTAAGGGGATTCTTGAACCCAACTCCTTTTCTTTAGGTTATCCCTATTTCATGAAAAATTTTGTATGAATAATCCTATAACATTCCTTAAATTTCATTTAATTATTCTTGGATTTTATTTTCTAGTATATACATATTTCTTACATGATTTTATTAAAAATACAAAGATTTTCCAATAGAACTCTTCTTTCCAAAACACATCTTTGACCTCTCTTGAGTTTTTTCTTATTCGATTAATAATGATTATTCTTATACCAAATAAGTTTTTAACTTTTTAATTTTAAAACACCAAAATTATTCACGAAATCATGATTGATTAAATCCTTATGAAACCTATTCCTTTCCATGGGTTAATTAATGACTATTATTATAATACATTCTTTGTAGCAAGCATGATTATGTAAATATTATGATGTGATGAGTGGGACCATAATTATATAGCTCTCTAATGAATTTGGTAATGTGATTTATCTCATGAGAAAATCTGTATCACGCATGAATATGATGATACCTTTGATCACAAAGATAATATTATTATTATGCACATATGTTATGCGTGAACATGATGCTAGATTTATTCACAACTATGTGTGGTATTTCAATACTATGACATGATGTTTCACTTTTATGAATTTCCATATTCCATGAATTTATAACATGTTCCCATCATGACATTGATGATGATCCTATGTTTATGATATGATGATGATGACTATTCTCACCCATGTTATATTGATTCATGTCCCTTATTCATCC
Organism: Viscum album; assembly: GCA_963277665.1. Lineage (NCBI taxonomy): Eukaryota > Viridiplantae > Streptophyta > Magnoliopsida > Santalales > Viscaceae > Viscum > Viscum album. The sequence continues at coordinate 125,586,399 of OY728131.1, forward strand.
TCTTACTGGGAATTTAACTCACACCTTTCTTTGATTTATATCCTCAGGTGATTACATGTACTAAGGAGAATGTGAGATTTATAAGGATAAATAAGAATATTTTAAATAAATTTTTATGTTTTATTATGTATATGTGATATACGGTCCTAATTTTCTCAAGACACTAAACCTTTGGATCCTGTATTGTAATGATTTTACATTTTTTATCTTAAAAATGATGGAATATTTGTATAAGAAAAATAAGGGACTCTATAATTGGTATCAGATCATAGTTTAGTTAATTTGAAAATTATTATTAGATAAGGTTAGTGACAAACCTTAGGATAATTCTAATTATATTTAATATCGAAGAAGATTTGTTTTAGAAAATGGAAAAACATAGGGATCCCAAAAGATATACCTTTAGTGTTAATTATGTAAAAGAATAAATTATTCATGTTTTTTGACTTATGTTCAAATTTTTTCAATTTTATAAAATGGTGGGAACTAGGGGAAACCAAGAAAAAAATCATGTGAGGGACAATGGAATGATTTCTCAAATGATATCCTTAATTCCATGGGAGGTGGAGTTAAAAATCTTCTGGTGATGCTTATATAGTTGTCTTAGGCAATGAACAATAAACTGAACTACATGGAATGTCTATCCTCACACAAGAAGGAGAAACTAGCCATTGAGTACTTTATGCTGAAATGACCATCGACATTTAGTGGAACTTATTATCCGCTTATAATAGAATAATGAGTTAACTCATTGGAGAATATATTTTCTAGGATCCATTTTTTTGAGAAGGAGAAGGTTACTCTGGATATCTAATCATTTACATGGAGAAACCAATCAATGGTGGGAATTGATAAAGAACACTAATCCAAAGGATGAAATACAATAGATTGAGTGTGAATACTTTAAGAAAATATATCTTTTCAAGTATTTCCCTTAAACACATAGAAAAATATGGATAGAGAATTTATAAAGATGAAGAAAAAGGAAGGTGAATATATCACGAATTACAAGGAAAACTTAACAAGTATTGCAATATATGCCCTTGGTTTTGTTATCAATAAAGATAGAAAAAGAGATATATTATTTAGTGGTTTAAAAAAACACCTTTGAAAGGATCTAGATATATAAGACTTTGGGAGTTATGAATAAGTGATTGGATGTTCTCTCACAGTAGATATGGAGTTCATAAAATGGTACCATGGTTATAGAGATAATAAGTTAATAATGGAGTTTCAAGCTGGTGGGTCAAATGAAAAAGGAGGAAAGAGGATCCAACTACCCCCATGTCCAAAATGTGGGAATAATTATCATGGGAATTGTCTCAAAGGGACAGAGAAATGATTTAAGTGTAGGAGAGAGGGCATCCAAGATCATGAATATCAAAGGTATATACAGATGTTGACCAACATGATGGAGAAAACGAAGGAACCTTGTAATGCACCACTCATGGTTCAATGATTTAATTTTAGGGAGAAATGGAACTATGAAATTCAGTTCACTAAACCACAGGTCCTTGAGGATAATCAGTTTCAGCAACCACTAAAGCCAAAGGGGTAAGGAAAAGCATATTACATCACTACTACTAATGTGGAACATGAAAATGAAGTTGTAAAAGGTAAACTTTCTATTAAATCAATAATATAAAAAATTTTATTTAATTTTTTTTCTATGTATCCCTTTATAACTTTTAAATTTTATAGAACTGTTAAATCAAATCCTTTATTCATTGAAGTAGAGATATTTATAAAAACCCTTTGTGGTGAAATCATTGAAACCCAAGTATTGTACTCTTCTCTTGTAAGCATTTTTGGGACGAATCTTCCAACTAATCTAATAATATTTCCCTTGGTGGAATTCAACACTATACTAGGCATGGATTAGATCTCATTATACAGAGCACACATCAAATCTCAAGAAAAGGAAATATGTTTTCATATTTTGAACCATCCAATGCTTCTCTACCATTGAAAGTAAGATCATGAATATCCTTTGTAAAATACCTAAATAGTGTGGGTGTTGATACCCTATGAATAATAATACCTTTATCAAATGGTTGAGTCAAAGGAAGGTATCAACCTCGAGGAAATTTCCATTGTTAGGGAATATAGTAATGTATTTTCTAAAGAGTTACCCATACTTCCCCCAGATTGTGTGGGGGATTTTTCAATAGAACTTATACCTGATGCCACTCATATCTCCAAATTCCCCTATAGTATGACCCTGATCTAATTGGAGGAGTTAAATAAGTAGCTGTAAGTGCATTTGAAAAAAGGGTTCATATCACCCAGTGCATCACCTTGGGGTGCACTAGTACTATTTTTTAAGAATAAGGATGGATCAATGTGGCTATGTATCGATTATCAGGATCTTAACAAAATAACTATAAAGAACAAGTATCTACTACCAAGGATTTATGACTTGTTTGATCACCTACGAGAAGATCAATACTTCTGAAAGGTGGATCTTCATTCTCAATATCATTAACTTAAGGAAAAGAAGTAATATATTCAGAATATTTATTTCCATACAAGGTATGGGCACTATGAGTTCATAGAAATTAACTTAAAACCTACTAATGCCCCTAAAATCTTCATGTATTTGATGAATATAGCCTTTATAGAATACCTCAACAAATTTTTGGTAGTGTTTATCAATGAAATTCTCATTTTCTCTAGGATAAAATAGAAAAATGAAGATCATTTAAGTATTGTTCTAGTGACATTAAGGAAGTATAAAATGTATACTAAATTCAACAAGTGTGAATTTTGGATGCAAAAAGTTTCTTTCTTGTGGCATGGGATCACATGTGAGGGAATTTATGTGGACCCTTCAAAGACAAATACAATTGTGGAATGGCCTAGACCCACTAATGTTATGAATTTTTTTTAGTTTTATTGGATTAGAAGGGTACTACAAATGTTTTTTGAGTAATTTATCTGGATTTTATAGCCCACTAACTAAGTTAACATGGAAAGGGGTAAAGTATGTATAAATGGAATAATGTGAGGAAAGATTTAGAGAGATGAAGAAAAGGATAATCAATGTGCCTATACTCACACTACCAATAAGTATAGAAGGTTTTATAATTGACAAAAATTATTTAAAGAATGGTTTGGGTTGTGTACTCATGTTGAATGATAAATTGATAGCCTATACCTCATGAAAGTTGAAGATCCATGAGAATAACTACCCAACACATGATATGGAGTTAGAAAATGTGATCTCCACTCTGAAGATTTGGAGGCACTACCTATATGGTAAAAAGTGTGATATATATACTGATCAAAAGTGTCTAATATATATATTCTCATAAAAGGAGATAAACATACTTCAAATAATATGGTTAGAGATAATTAAGGAAATTTATTTCTCAATTAATTACTATATGAGAAATGAGAATAAGGCACCTAATGCTCTTATCAGAAAATAACCTACTACTCTATCCATGATGTGGATTGAGAATGACCCTATCTTCTTGGAAATGAAAAGGATAGATCTTGAAATCATAATCGTATGGAATACATCCTACCTTGGACAAATTATTTCCCAACCATCTATCCAAGAGAAGATAAAGGAGGATTAAAGGGATAATCTGGTGCTACAAAATAAAGTGAAATAAATAAAGGAAGGGAAGCTACATGAGTTCCACATCGATGATGATGGTATGATTTGGTTTAGAATGAGGATTTGTGTACCTTTATCACCTGAGAAAAAGAATGTGATATTGGATAATTCACATAACTCACCTTTCTCTATACATTCTAGAAGTACCAAGATGTACTATGATCTTCAAGAACAATTATAGCGGAAAAACATGAAGATGGAGATTGTAGAGTATATCTCACATTGTTTTGTATGTCAGCAATTTAAAGATGAGTGATAGAATTCCAAAGGGATGATGTAACCATTTCCTATACCCATGTGGAAATAAGATAATTTCACAATAGAATTTGTCATTGGTCTCCCAAATACATCCAAAGGAAACAATGAAATATGGGTTATGGTGGATAAACTCACCAAGACTACCCACTTCATTACTATTCAGGAAGATTTCCCACTTGAATAATTTCCATGATATATGTGAAGGAAGTAGTGAGGCTACATGGGATTCCACTTTCGATCTTTTTTTGATAATGATCCAAGGTTCACCTCTAAATTCTAGAGAAGTATTAAACATTCTTTGAGTAATGAATTGAATTTTAGCATGACCTATCTCCAAAAAACCGATGGCCAATATGAAAGAACTACTCAGAAGCTTGAATACATACTAATAAATTTCGTAATTTAATTCAAATGAGGATGGGATCAGAATATCCTATTAGTTGAGTTCCCATATAAAATATCTTCCACTCAAGTATTCAAATGGTTCTGTATGAATCGCTTTATGGGAAGTAATGTAGAACTCCAACTTGTTGGAATGAAGATGGAAAACAAAATCTATTTGGACCCGACCTTGTGAAATTGATGATAGTGAAGGTTTAATCCATCCAAAAACATATCAAAGCTGCTGAAATCTAGAAAAAGAGTTATGCTGACAACCGTCAAAGGGAATTGGATTTTGATGTTGGAGTCAAAGTTTTCCTTCAAATATCACCATGGAAGTGAGTTATGCAGTTTGGAAGGAAAGGAAAGCTTATCCCAAGGTATATTAGCCCATTTGATATTCTTGATCACATAGGAGAAGTGGAATATCATCTTGAACTTCCACCAAGTATGGATCAAGTTTATGGTGTATTCCAAATATCACTTATGAGGAAGTAAATACCTGATCCGTCACATGTACTGAATCCAAAGGTGGTACAATTGGAGAATAAAATCTCATATGAAGAACAACTGGTGAAGATCTTGGACTATAGAGACAAATTACTATGCAATAAGACAACTCACCTTGTCAAAGTGTTGTGGAAGAACCACATATATGAAGTGGAGACATTGGAACCAAAGGAAAAATGAAACATAAGTACCCTTATCTATTATCAATCGAGAATATGAGTTGAAATTTCATGGAAATTTTTTTAAAGGGGGGAAGAATGTAATGAACCAGTGTTTATTAATAATATTTTTTCCAGAATAAATGTGTGTTGTATTATATTATATAATATTATATACATAAAAAATTTAGATAAACCAAAAAAATTATTTCAATAATAAATACTATTACAATATTCAGTAATGAAACCAATTAAAATTTTAAACATTACTAATGGACAAAAAATAAAAAATAAAAAAGATAAAACGGGAAAATATAGATTGACCCATTCTTCTAGAATTATCTCCCTCACTACTAACACTATATAAAAGAAACAAAATATTAGTAAACTAAGCAACATTATAGAAAATAGAAATATATAAACATGAGAGGAATTGAGTTGAATAATGAATTAATGAAATTAGATGTATTTATAGGAGGTAATGTGAACATTGTAATAGTAACATGAATATTGGTAATAGTAACTTGATTATTTGGAATAGTAACTAGACCATTGGGAATAATAACCTGACTGTAGGGAATAGTAACCTGACTGTTAGAATAGTAATTTTACCTAAAAATAATAAATTTTGATATAAAAAATATTTATAATGATTAATTTAAGTAAATATAAATATTATAATTCAAAATAATAATTATTATTAAAAAACTTGAAGAAAATATAAGCACATTTTTAATAAACCGTATATTAAAGTATTTCATAAAAGTCATAATTTTTACATAAAAAATTAAAATTACCTATTTTAGAAGTTTATTTTTTTTAAAATTAATAACGTTTTTAAATCAAAATTTTAAAAATTTCGAATGGTTATTTTTTGGTAATTTTCTGAAACTGTTCAATTTGTAGGTGAATAGTAAAAAAACAGTTTTCACATAACTGTATCCTAAATTACACCATTCATGATGTAATAATGAAATAATACTTTATATAACTTAAGGTTCTGCTATGATATATTTTATTTCATAAATGAGTCATTAAAATACAATAAAATTAATTTCCAAACCTAAAAAGAACTTTCCAAAACCTAAAGTCGAAAGTGATTCCTTAAAATAACAATTTCTTTTTTTTCCACTTTACTTTCTAATAAACCAATTAATTAGAATTATAAATTGGATTTAAAGTCTTAAACCCATTATATTATATTTATATATGATTTATATTTTCCTGAAATCACTATTACAAGGTTTACCTTGGATATAATATTTTATTCCATAATTTATTCTAAAAATACCCCTCTCCTCAAGTATAAATAACCCCTCTCCCTTCCCATTGAAAACCACTCCTATCACCCATTAAAAATACCAATATCTTTCAAACTCCTCCCTCTAAATCCCCTTAGAATACTTAGGGAAATTCTTGATCAATCCAACCCCAATCACCAATGGATTTATAGTGTCTTATAAGAGATGCTACACCAAAGAGAGAGTAAGTCACTATTAAATCTTCCCTCTTTTCTTATTCTATTTCTTATTTTTTCCCAATTAAATTAAAAAATGTACAATAAAAATAATTATTAAGTAATTTAAAATTATATGAATGATTTTAACCTTCTTTAAATATCATATTTATGAAAAATATAAATGTCACACTTCCCTTTCCCGCTCTTTCAACAATGTCTCATTAAAGGCCAGTTAACCACCTACGGAGAAATTGACAAGAAAATTATTATAACCACCTATATGAATAGATAATATTAATTATATATAATATATAAATATTTAATTAAATGTTCTATAAGCTTCTATAATTAATCATACTTTTCTATAAATGACTTTGAATGAAAATAGAGAAATCAAAGCGAAACAAGAAATTTTTAAGAAAAACATGATATCAAAATGATTCAATTTCATCAACAGAAATTAATAAATATAATAAAATAATTATAATTAATAAATATTATTATGAATGATTATAATTCAATTCTTCATCAATATTTTAATAAATCTAATTTTATTATTCAGGAGGTGAAAAAGAGATGAAACAAAGCAGGAATTAAGGTAATGAGATTCTCGAACCCAAATCCTTTTCTTTGGCTTATCTATATTTCACAACATCTTTGGTATGTATACTCCTTTAATGTTCATTAAATTTAATTTCATTATTCTTCCATTTTCTTTTTAGGGATATACATATTTCCTACTTGATTTTATGACAAATAAAACAATTTTCCAAAAGAACTCTTCTTTCCAAAACACATTTTGACCCCTCTTGAGTTGTTTATTCTTTACTCAATAATGATGATTATTATACCAAATATGTTTTTCCATTTTTCATTTAAGAACCCCAAGTTTATTCATGAAATCATGATTTATTAAATTCTTATAAAACCAATTCCATTATATGGGTTAATTCACGACTATGATTGTAATATATTCAATGTGGTATGCATGATTATGTAAATATTATGATGTGATAGGGGGGGATCGTAATTATATATCTTTATAATTCATTGGGTAATGTGATTTATCTCATGAGATAATGCGTATTATGTGTGAACATGATGGTATATTGTTTTCACAAATATGATGTTATTATTATTCACATATTTTATGCATGAACATGATGTCATATTTGTTTACAACTATGTGTGGTGTTTGACCACTATGAACTGATGTTTCATTTTTATGCATTTACACATTCTATGAATTTATCACATGTTCCCATAATGATGTTTATTATGATAATATGTTTATGATATGATGATGATGATTATTCTCACCCATGTTATATTGATTCATGACCCTTATTGATCCTCTTACCAGGATTTTAGCTCACCCCTTTCTTTGATATATATCCTTAGGTGATTACATGTACTAATGAGAATGTGAGATTTAGAAGGATAAAGAATAATATTTTAAAAAAATGTTTATTTTTTATTATGTATAAGTGATTTATGATCCTAATTTTCCAAGACACTAAACCTTTGGATCATGGATTGTAACGATTTTATGTTTTTTATCTTAAAAGCGATGAAATAATCATGTAAGAAAATTAAGGTGTCTATAGGCACCATTCTAGAAATCATTGAGATCATACAAACATTTACCAAATCTATTAGACCGTAGATATTCAATTTCCTGGTGCTAGTGTGTGAAATCGAATAGCATTGTGACATCCCTTCAATCATGTGAAGAACACAGTCTTGATCGAGAAATCGGGATCGATATGACCTTGTTATTACTTTGGACTCTCTCTCTCTATTATTAATCATAGAGGAGAGGGTTAAACCTCTATATATTAATGAAAATTATGGTGATTACTATTAAAGAGGCTAAAATGAGTTTTTTATACCTAGGTTATACATTCCAAAATTGTACTTTGGTCCCTGGGAAGTAATAACCTTCATTTTAGACCCTTGTACATACTTATAACTTATTTAAACTTTTTATAATAACAAAAATATTTTATACCTCACTTTTAATAATTTAAAATTTTATATAATAAAATATGAACTATTAAATTGGATTTTAAGCTCCCCCAATAATTTGATGATCCTTGAAAATGTTATGTTTGTTTGAAAAATTATATTTTCTCATATCAAATTTTAAACTGAAACAAATTTTGAATACCTTGAGAAATAAATTCAATAATTATTATTCTAAACTTGAATAATATAATTGAATTATTTTAATTTTCATCATTCAAACTTGGGCGTTCACTGATCCTACATGTGGGGACAACTTCATCCTAAAATCCTATTCATCTAAATAGGCGTAAGTTGTGAATATTCTTAGTGTGTGACCCTGTAGGACATTATCTAGATAGCAGCGAGTCCTAATCAAAGTCCGAGAGTAGATTCTAGTGACCCACCACGGCCCCTAAGGAGATAAATAATTCCATATCTATGACCACCTCCTATGAACACACTTTATGTAACATAATATCTTTTATCGCATGATATCTCATAATGTAGGATGTACACTAGAGTCATCATCCTTTTAATACTTTATATATTTCATGAAATTATCATATATACTTATATTCTTGTACCATGACCATGGATTTAATAAAGGTACTACCAACCTGGTCAAGTAGATCCCAAAAGATATCTCTTCCTCAACTTAGAAGTGAGATTTTTTATCTTGATCATTTAACTAATTCCATACCACTAATGACACACCCAACAAAAGATACCCCTCCATGACTTAAATGTCATGGTTTTTTAATTGCATCAATTTATGTGATTAAATGGTACACATTGATAATGATCTCAAGTAAAGATACCAATACACATGTTTGTAGACATGAACAACCAATGCCACTTGAAACATATAGTGTTCTTATTGGCGAGTCAATCCTCATAATCTCATCTACTTGAGATCACTAAGTTTGAACTTCATGAGAAGAAGTCTCAATGCTTATGAGACCCCAAAACAATATATCCAAACATCATCTATATCCAGTTAGTATGATGTATCTAGATCATATGACATGTATTTAAGATTATTATCATAGTATCTTGAGGTTCTCATTATAATTGGGAATTGATATAACCTTTTTATATGATGTGTAATCTAAGGAAATCACCATAAAAATAGTATATGTAGAAGAAATGATACTATTATGGTAAGATAAAAAGACACATATATGAAACTTTATACTTTTAATGGTAATCAATTTATATAAAGTAGTTGGGTCCAGGGCACCCACTCACAGCATAAAAAATATTGAGGCATAGACTATGAATTTTTTTCCAACAATTTCTATACTGAAATCCATTAAAATTATACTTTTCATATCCAATTTACACGACTACATGATTTGGAATATGGATCAGTACACCAAAAATAGACTTTAGCGGCAGTTTGTTAGCGGCGATTTAATAAACCACCACAGTTTTTTTAAAAATAATTTAGTGGCGCTTTATTAAAATTCACTGCTAAACATTTTAATTTTTTTTACACACATGACACGTCTCCCTCGAACCCCCAATTCCCCCCACCCCTGACCCCCCGACCCCACGACCCCCTGAAGCTCTATTATCTCGACCCTTGCCACTCCTAAACCACGATCCCAATCCTCACCGTCCCTCACTAGTCCCAACCCTCGCTCCCCACCCCCTGACCCTCACCACCCCTCACTGTCAGTCTTAACCTAGACGCTCACCACCCCTCTCCACTAGTCTCGACCTAGCACCTTGGTGACCCTCACCACCGGTCCTGACCTAGCCCCTCACCACCTGTCCTAATCCAAGTCTATGATACCCCCTCTCAACGAGGTACTATTTGGATTTGTTATACATTAATTTATACATTGCAGGTTGGTTATCTAAGGAGTTGGGGTGAATCTTGATATGTTTGGCCTACTGATTCTTGTTTCTAATATATTTTCTTAGATGAAATGTGGCATAATTCATTACATTATGATTTTTTTCCAAATATATATATTATTAGTATTCTAATGTTATTTAGTTTCCATAAATCATCAACTAAGAAGAAGAGGTGGTTGGATGAGTAATCTCAACTCTTATGGGTTCTGTGGCTCTATATATTTAAATGTATATTGAATGAGAGAATTTTTTTACCTAACAATTATACTCAATAAGAATATATCTAATTAGTCATTAAAAATTGATCCTCCTAAATTACATTAGTTTAGTTTTGTATTGGTTGAATATATCTTCTGTGAAAGAGTTCCAATTTCCTTAATAAGTGAGTGAGAAATGGATGTAGTCAAACATTTTTATTTAACTTTTTCTAAGGAAAATTATTCTGGTGGTACCTAGTACCTCATTATAGTTACCAGATTCTTTGATTTCATGAACTCATATCATCATCTTTAGAGCAGTTCATTTCTCAGCTGAGTGCCTCATTATCATGTCCCATGAAGTCATGATCATTATCAAAATAGTTTTCAATGTTGGAATCCATTATGTTAATTGATTTATAATAAAAATCTTTGATCATTTCCTAATACTCATCAGAGTAGCAACATTTCCCACATAATACCCAACCATTACCTATCTATTTGTTCACTACCACCGACCAATGATAAGGTCAATGGTGTCTTCATCCATATATGAAAAAGAAATTAAGGAAATTAAAAGAAATAAGATAAATAAAATCATAGATATATATAAAAGAGAGAAAATTTGAATAACACATCCTTTATCATCATCAATCCACCAATTCACTCAATGAAAAAAATGTTAAAAAATTTATCCATTAAATAAAAAAGAGTATCATGATAGTAGATTAATAGTTTTGAGAATCATTCTGGTCCTCTAATCAATTATTGTTATTGAATTGTGATACTTTTTTCAATGATTTATTAAAATAATATTTGTATTAAAAATGGATTTTAACATGTATTTTTCCTATTAGGCTTCTTAATGGTTTTTAAATGAATAATGTAACTCTTTTACAAATCATTTCCTCACAACTAGACTCTATGGATTTCAATTATCCTTTTTAAAATTATTCATTATTTACCATATGTATGTATATAGGAAAACCTTATTTAACGTATTCATTTTTTTTTCAACTAGTATATATTAATATCTTTTCTTATTTAGTAATAGTTATGTGTTTTATTTTTTTTAATAATGTTTAGGCACATTGTGATATATATAGATAAAATATGGATCACATTACCAAGGAACACACCTCAGTATGCTAAGGGTTTGGAGGATTTTTTAGATTTTTCAATTTCCAATCGATCCATTGATGGGAGAATAAGATGTACATGACCTAAATGTAAATTTAGAAGACGATTGAAGAGATATGAAGTTTATGAGCACTCGATATTGAATCAATTCCTTTCTCATTATTTTTGTTGGGTTTGGCATGGAGAATTGAACATTACATAAAGGTTGAGCACTGATGTCAATCCAAAATATGATCTTAAAACTTCATTGAAAATGTACTATGAAATGAAAAACCTTATAAATGATACATTCAACATTGAAAGACACCAACATCAACATCAAAACATATCAGAAAAACCAATTGAGGGTGCTACAAATAGAAACGTGACAAGTGATTTTTTTTGAGATTGTAGGACAACCAGATCAAGATTGTAACATATAATTGGATCCTCCTCTTTATTTTGTGGAGAATAATGTAAGATAAAACTTCACAGAGCAGATAGATGTGTTTCATGGCTTAGTTGATGATGGAAATCAAGATTCGTATAGAGGAGGTTTGAAATATTCAAAACTTTCTTTTCTACTAAAGTTGTACCATATCTAATACCTATGTGGAATTACAAATAAGGCGATGTCCATGATATTGGAATTTTTGCGTGATGCAATTCATGAGGAAAATACCCCTGAGTCTTTTTATGATATGGAAATTTTTTTAACAAGCTTGGTCTGAATTATAAAAAAATATATGTGTGTCCCAATGATTGTATGCTTTATTGGGTAGAGGGTTCAGACAGACAAGATTGAAAAATATGTTATTCTTCTAAATGGAAATCACACATTCTTCATTTTGAAGCATATGCTTACTTGTGTATATATTTCCATGATTCCCCATCAGTTGGATCCATTTTCCAAGGTGATGTCACTTAGGCGGGGAGGACAGGAAATGGTCATTGGGTACGTTGGTACCCTTTAAGTGACGGGCTCAAACTCAACATGGATGGATCACTTTAGGGGGGGGATATGAGAGTTGGTGGTGTTATAAGGGACCAAAGGGGGTCTGTTGTGGCAGCCTTTTCGGCCTTTTATAGAAGAGGAGATGCCCTTCAGGCTAAGGCTTGGGCGATGGTCTCAGGACTCGAGGTATGTGATCAAAGGAATATTAATTTGAGGATGGTGGAGACAGATTCTCTGATACTCTATAAAGCATTATCAGGATGTGGAAGTGTTCCTTGGAGCATATCTTATAATATACGGCAGTGCAAGCAGATTTTGGGCAGCCATATGGGGACTACCCATACTTGGCGTGGGGGGAATAAAGATTCAGACTTCTTGGCATCCCAGGCTACCTCAAGCCAAAATGTTTCTTTCTTCATTAATTTAGGATCCGTTCCTCTAGAAGGTATAAACTTTGTTATCAACGATTCTTTGGGGATTTACTATTTCCGACCTCCTTGATGATTGTCTCCTTTTGTATGTCCTTTTAAGAAATAAAAATGATAATGTTCAGTCATAGAAAAAAATTCCTAGAAATGATATTGATGTATATTTGCAGCCTTTAATTGAATAAGTATAGGAGTTATAGAGCAACAATGTTGAGACATATGATGAATCTTCTAGAATAATGTTCAAAATGTAAGCTACTCTAATGTGGACCATTAGTGAATTCCTTGGACTTGGGAATTTATATGGTTGGAACACTTACATGGGTTTTCCTTGTCCTATTTGTAACTTTTATTTTGGGTCTGAATGGACACCTTGTAGTAGAAAATGCTGCTTCTTATTCCATCAATGATTTCTCGATGCATCTTATAGATTTTGGTTGAAAAAGTCAAAATTCAATGGTTTCATTGATTTTAGACCACCTAAAAAGTTTTTAACTAGTTCTGAAATATTGGAACAACTTGGAAAAGTTGAAATAGAATTTTGGAAGGTTCATTATTTGAATGATAGTGTGAAACTAGTTCTATGTGCATCATCAAGTGAAATCAAAATGGAACAATGGAATAAAAATAGTATATTCTTTAAACTTATATATTGGGAATTTATTTTTTTGTGGCATAATTTTGATGTGATGCATATTGAGAAGAATGTTTGTGACATTTTGATCTTCACATTTCTTAATGAGCATGGAAAGTCAAAGGATTATATCAATGCTAAAAAATACTTGCAAGAAATGAACATAAAGCATGATCTCTGTATAAATGAGAATGGAAAGTATGTTCTGACAATTTTTACAATGTAAAATAGAGATAAAGATACATTCATTCGGATTTTAAAAATATGAAGGTATCTGATGGGTATTCAAGTAACATATCAAGGTTTGTTTACTTAAAGCATCATAGGTTACATGGACTGAAAATCCACGATTCACATAATTTATTACAGTAGTTACTACCATTGGCATTGCGTACATTATTAACTGAAAATGTTATTGTTGTTGTACTCCAATTCTACACATTTTTCAGAAAACTATGTGGGAAAACTCTATATCCATTTTATCTTAAAATCCTTCATGAGAGATTTGTATAGACACTTTGTGCAATGGAGATGATATTTCCTCCATCAGTTTTACTGTCATGATACATTTAACTATGCATTTTGTTGAGGAAGCTAAATTAGGAGGCCCCGTACATTATCGATGGATGTATCCAATTGATAGGTAATTTATTTATGTGTTTTTAATTTCCGTAAATAATTATTGGCACTCTATTAAATACATAATTATGTTTTTTTATTTTATTTCATATATATCTTGGGCATTTGAAGTCATACATGAAAAATAATGATCAACCTGAAGGCTCTATTTCTGAAGGCTATTTAGTAGAGGAGTGTCTTAACTTTTATTATAGATACTTGGAAGATATTGAGATAAGATTAAATCGAGTTGGACGTGTTGAAGACACATCAAATCAATCTCAAATACATGGTAAATCAAAAATCATTCCTGCAATTGGCCGATCAGTTGAGAGGAGCTCAAATGTTACACTAATAGAAATGAGATTATTATAGGCACATATATATGTGCTGCTGAATAGTAAAATTGAAGATCCATTTATTGAATATTTGAGGATACAAACAAAGAGAAAAATGAGAGTGTGAACATTAAATGAGAAAGATATAACAAAATATATTAATAAATATCTTGTAGAATGGTTTTCATGATGTGTAAGTTCATAAATATTGCAATCAATACAAATATTACGTTGGTAAATATATTTTTTAAATATAATAATGTATATTACTCTTTTAGGTCATGAATATTGATACTTTAGTATATTTTTCATAATATTTGAAGTTTCTTTCTCAAGTTCCTCTAAAAAACTAGAATGTTTGATGCTTACAACGTGAATGACTTAAGATTTCGTACAGTCGATTGAGAAGAGAGTTTTAAAACACAAAATAGTGTCATATTTATGTTTCCTGAAGTGGGATACTATGGAAAGTTGACTAATATTATCAAATTAAACTACCATAGTCATTTTTCAGTTGTTTTATTCAAAATTAAATTGGGTGGATTTTATCAGGGGTGTTAAAAGAGATTCCTTGAAATTTACTTATGTGAACTTCTCTCACTTGATGGATGTTGGTGATCATGAACTACATGATCTGTATATCTTATCATTGTAATGGAAAATGGTATATTATGTGAAATATGTCATGGATGAAGGGTGGAGTGTAGTTTCTTACATAAAAATGAGTCTTGTATGATATGGGTGATGAAGTGGAAGATTTGACATTTGACATTGAATCCCATCAACAATAAGAAGCAGACTTATTTTTCTATTATGATATTGAAAATATTAGTCTTGAAAGTATGGATGAAGTAGATGAAGTAATTATGGAGTAGAAAAACAACTTTATTGAAGAATAAAATGATTGTATGTGAAATTATCCATTAATTTTCAACCACTTATGTCATTTGTGTAGTAATTCATTATCATTGTTATGTATATTTTGTTTGTTAGTACTGTGAATCTGTTATCATTTCTATTTTTTCCCTGTATGAATTTTTTGAAATATATATTCTGAACTTAACTTTATTTGATTAAATGATAGGAATTCCAAGAATGAATCATTATACTAATTCTAGTCGACTCTCATGTGATGCTCCATCGACCACACCGATAGATAAAAATCCATCTATCTCCCTCCCTACAGAATCTGAGACACCATCTGTTTTCCCCCCTTCACTGTCTTTCACACCCTCCTTCAACATCCCATCAGTATCTCAGTCAGTGCCTTCCCATTCAGCAACCTCAGTAGTGAGGAAGCAGGTCGCCACTCTTAGTTCTTTACAGGATATTAGAGGGTGACTGTTATAGGTACAGATTTTAATATGAAGAAATTTATTACACTTTTTTATACTACTAATTTTTTTCATAAAATATGCAAAAAATGCTACTACAAAAAAATATGAAATGTTCAGATGTATGGAATCTAACTGGACTAAAGATAGTTGTCCCATTTGATTTCTATGGGGTCCTTATAGATGACACCATGGGATTACTTGGCCAGATTCTAGGTCATCTGGTGGTGGATCTAGTTACCCTTCCCACCACATATGATTACTGGAGGTTTATGCCTATATCTTGGAAAAATGATGTTTTTGATTTATAAATAAAGGTAATTTTAATAATTATGGTGTAATTTAATTTCATTATCTTATTAAATGTTAATATTTTTCAAAATGAATTTCTATGTATAGATGTTTTTCCTCTTTACCATTGCTGATATGCTAGCATGAAAGTGGAAATTGAAAATTTTGGGTAAGAAATGGAAAGAATTTAAATTGATATTATGGAATGAAGTCAATGATACTTAATTGAGAACCCAAAAAATGTATAATAATGTACCCAATGGGGTACCTAGAGAGAAATGGAAAGTTTTTATTGATAGGAATCGTGAAGAGAAGCACATGGTATTTAAATATATATTATTTTATTAATCTCATTTTACATTTATACATTTATATGAAAAGAAGATGAAATTTCATTCGTTACTATTAAATTAAATTTTATCTATTTCTGGATCTTTCAAGGAAGAATGCATTGAGATGGTCTAATAAAATCATCCCTCACACTGTGGGGTCAAATAGTTTTCTTAGAATCTGATTGACTCTGGTAATATCTTCATTAGTTTAAATATTTATAAGAAAATATTATTTATTTAATATATTAAGTTATTTATTTATCTTTTTTAATGAATTCATAGAGTTTAGGGCACCCAGCATCCCGAACAGAAGTGTGGTTGGATGTTCATAAAAAAATATTATGGGGGTTTTGTTAATGAGGCTGCCAATGAATTTGTAGTATGAATTCATTTTTATTACAATAAGTTATTATCAATTGTCACTATGTTAATATACATTGCTTCTAATATGGATGATATTAGATTTATAGGTAAAAATTAAAGAAATATGGGATTCCAATCTTGTGTAGTCCTACTCAGTATCCCAGGATGACCCATTTGGTAAAGTCCTTGGGAAGGAGCATCCTGGTCGATTGTGCATGATGGGTTTGGGACAATTACCATCTGAGGTCTTTGGAAGGACATCAGGGGTTGAAAATATATATACTCCTAGTTGTAGTCACTCCCTACCATGATATAATCAGAGAGAGTTTGTTTCTATGGAAAACACATTTTAGGAATAGGGGGATCAGATATCCTATTTGAAGACAGCGTTGATTGATTTATATCAGAAGATAACCAGATCTGTCCCTGGTGGTATTCCATCGATGACTGGTGGTGAGCAGGTAAATCACACAATTTAAAAATCATTTAGTTTGAAAATATTTATTGGTTTTAATTTTAAATATAAATATAAAACATTATTTAATTTTTAATATAATTGTCTTAGAGGTGTCGGTAGTAGGAAGTAGAGACGAAGATGTAGAGGGTGAAGAGTAGTGTTCATCATCGAACAATGACTAGTTGTTTTTTTGACGTTTTAGACAAATATGGAAAGAGAGAGTTTGTTCATGTATCACGTGTAACGCCCCGACCCCAGCTACCCAGAGCCGGTGCATTACTTCGTAACATTGGCATGATCACAAAAGATCAAGTCTCGAAACACCGATTAGTTTAGTAGCCTTGGAAATACTAGATACATTCATAAGTTTTACATTACATGATAAAATGAAAAACTAATACAACAACATAATGTCTCCACAGTCCACACTATTATCCCCTCATAATATCCCTGCAGGTCATTCATAATTTACTTCTTCACTTCCTGGGAAAAAAATAAAACATAGAAAAGGGGTGAGCTCAAATGCCCAGTAAGGATAACAATATAGCGGAAACTTTCATAAATAAGAATAAACATTTAAGGCAATGTATAACTAAAACAAAAGCCTTTTAAACTTGAATATCAACATAATATGGAAAAAGTAAAATGAAATAACGCCATTTACTCATTCACATGTATATTCTACTAATCTAATAATCACATGCAAAATCACTAACCACTTTCATAATGTTGGAATGCATAATTCCAAAATATCATAACCACATAGCCAAGGCCTCGTGCCAAGACTACAAATAAGATTTTGTCAAGGCCTTGTGCAAAGACACTAGTTTGTCTCATGAGACCTACCGATGCATCGAGGAGCTATAGCGGGCTCCACCCGTCACATATTAAGTCCAATGCATTCCCATATGAAAAGGTTTAAACATAACATAAACATTCGTATTAAAACTAGCATATGAAATGTCAATAATTTCACCATAAACTATGAATGGTATAAAATAGCACATCCATAGTCAAACATATCACAAAAACCTTCAATACAATATAGAAGTTTTGTATTATAATAAATCAACTTCAAATAAGCGTAAAATCCATCAAAGGATGTTGGCATAGATGAAATCAAAACAATTTTTAGAGAAATATATCTTTCTATTTTTGAAATCATTTAAGGGCCATATAAAACAAAAAATTTTCTTGAAAATATTCTTATAAGCTTGTAAGGAAAGATTTGAAGATTTTATAACGGCGGAAAATAACCGCACCCGCCGTATAAGTTAAAAAAACATTCTTACCTCAATTCTGTCGAAAAGGTTAAAAAGGACCTTGTTTTGAAAACGACGGAAAGATTCCTCTTATAAAAAGTCAAAAAGGGTATAAATTACTTTAACCCATATTCTTGTAAATAATAAAAATGTTTTGAAATACATTTTGAAGAAACATGGATGTGGATGATAACGAGGTCCCAGTAGATAATTATGTATAAACAACCTTGGATAATGAAGAGGTTGTGAAGTAAACCCTTACCTTGTACTTTTCCTTGGTTGGGGTAGGTTAACCTCCTATATAATGGTGAAATAATTGTTATTAAATTATACGAGAATCATATACATTCATATGATATCATATATGATCTTTTAACATTGCTTTGTTAACAATATCTTAGATTTATCGTTGTTTCGGGTGTTAACTTACTCGTTTTCTTATATGTTTTGTTATGTAAGTCATGTTTTTCATGGATAGGTTGTATCTTATTCATATCCAGAATTATATCATGTCCTTAAACATTATTTTTAAATTATCAAATGATAATTATACTTTAATGGATACGACGGAGAATGAATCTCATCGCGTTCGTGGAGACGGTAGTCCGTACGTACGCACGAGCGACAATATCATTATTTTGATATTAAAATAATATATAATTGGATAGTATATCATATATACAGAATCATTATCATGTTATATTTATTATTTACATGAATTACATATCATTATTATACCCATCTAAATAATAATATATTGAATAACAATTACACCACGACGTGGAGACGGTAAGCTGTACGTACGCACGTATGGTGACATGTCATTCAAATGATGGGTAGAATACTGAATATGGTTGTTCCATATTTATAATAACATCACAGTATATAGAAGATACTGTAGTTATAATTTTAGAATTTAAATAATAGACAAAGAGGGAGTGGAAGAAGAAAGAAACATGAAAGAGGGTGATGAAAATGTTACCTCTTCTTCGGGTTCTTCCTTTTGATTTGATCAAAAGGACTCCCTAGGATGGCTTTCTGACTAAATTAAAGCTTCTAGGATGAAGGGAGAAATGTTGGGAGAGTATTTGGGTAGAGGTTGGCCGAACCAAAAGGCTTGAAAGTGTGAATAAGGTGATAGAGGTGGGGACCTTTTATAAGAGGAGAGGAGGGGCTCTTTTGGAAAGATTGAAATGTTACATTATTATACCATGCTTTTCGGATTCTAAAGGTCCCAAACTTATATAATTCGTGGATAAGGTGATAAGGGTTCTAAATCTCTTCATCCAATAGGCTTTGGACAAGTGTAAGCCTTGGATTTTTCATTATCTTCTCATTTTATTTAAATCGTTAAATAATGAGGTCATCACCGCATCATAATGATGTCATAAATAATTTAATTTATTTAATGTCTAAAAATTATAAAACAAATACTATGATGTAGTAAATCTTTTTATCTTTATAATGAATATTTATAATCAAAATTTGGACTTGTGTAACCCCACTAAAAAAACTGTTTTAGTAAGACAACTCATGTTTGTGTCAATTTACTTTTAACATTAAATAAATATATATTAATGTCATTTTCCAACTAAAGTGGCTCCATGGGGTCCCCAAGTTGACCCATGGGTTGTCTTGGTCGGCCATGACTCATCCAATAGGAGTAGGACAAGTGTCATGCTCATCTCATATTATTAAAACATTATTTGTACCTTAAACTACACTAATTACCTCTAATCGCGATTAAGAACTTAAAAGTTACTATTCACCAAAAATTTATTTTAATCTCATTGAACCACATTTTACTTCTTAATGACAACCATGTATGTCGGATTTTTGAAAATCAAATCACAGAAGTGGTAATATTTCATTTAAATGAAAAATCAGTTATTTAACTACCACTTAGTGGTTTCACTATTCATCAAAAATTGAAGTTTTTCAGAACAAAGCCAAAATTTCACCCTAAGCTATAATTGATATTCCGAATTCAAAAATGATGTCTATTTTAAAAAATTACAAACATATAAGTTGCATTAATTAATTTTATAATTAATTCCCGCTGTTACAAAAATGGCGTGTTTCTAAGAAACAATTTATATCAAAAGATTGGCATTTGTTTATGTCCGATTTCAATGTTAAATTAATTATAATGACCACCATTGGATAAAATGGTAAAAATATATTCTAATTATACTTTAAAACCACTAAATAGTATAATTTTTCACTATAAATTATTTTGATTTAAAAAGTTGTTTTTAAGTATTTTTCACTATTCATAAAAAATTCGAAGTTCTCGGAAAAATACCAAAAATTCAAAATAGGCTAATTTCAATATTCCGAATCCAAAGATGAAGTCTATTTTGATAAATAAAATTTATAAAATTTCAAAAAGTAGGTATTACTATTCACAACGGCAAGTTTAATTAGTTGTGGTGTGTGTTAGAGCTCGAGGTTGCGTACAACACACACTATTGCATTATTCGAAGGGAAACGTACCGTGGAAGCTTGGGGTGTTACATTATCCCCTCCTTCAAATAATTGCGTCCTCGCAATTTCTAGGGTATAAAAAGACTCGGGTGGTTCTTCATCATAAGTTCCTCAGGTTCCCACGTTGCCTCTTCCATTTTATGATTTCTCCACAAAACCTTTACCAGACGAGTCGTCCGGTTTCTCAGCACCTGCTCCCTCACATCAAGAATCCTGATGGGCTCTTCACAATAGGAAAGATCAGGTTCCAGTTCTAATTACTCATAGGTGAGTACATGCGTTGGGTCAGGCATGTATTTCCTCAACAGAGATACGTGGAAAACATCGTGAACTTTGGAGAGATTTGGCGGCATCGCCAAACGATAAGCTACAGCCCCAATACGATCTAGAATTTCGAAAGGTCCGATGTACCTGGGACTCAACTTACCCTTCTTACCAAAACGTATAACTCCCTTCCATGGAGATACCTTTAGGAAAACATGATCTCCCACCTGAAATTCCAAAACCTTTCTTCTGAAATCGGCATAGCTCTTCTGCCTACTTTGAGATGATTTGATGTGATTTTGGATTACCTTCACCTTTTCCATTGTTTCTTCCACCAGTTCTGGTCCCACAAGTTTTCTTTCACCAACGTCATCCCACAGGTTGGTGTACGACATCTCTTTCCATATAACGCTTCATAAGGTGCCATCTGAATGCTTGAATGGAAGCTATTGTTATAGGAAAATTCTACCAGTGGTAAGTATTGATCCCACATACCCTGAAAGTCAAGAGAGCATGATCTCAACATGTCTTCTAAGGTTTGAATAGTCCGTTCTGATTGTCCATTTGTTTGAGGGTGATAGGCAGTGCTCAAACAAAGTTCAGTATCCAAGGCCTTTTGAAGACTTTTCCAGAATCTTGAAGTAAAATGAGGATCACGATCAGAAACAATCGATAGGGGTACTCCATGAAGTCTTACAACTTCATTAATATATAATCTTGCTAGACGTTCAAGTGGTAGATCCTCCCGTATAGCCATAAAATGTGCTAACTTAGTAAGACGATCAACAATGACCCATATTGCATCATTCCTTCTAGGAGTCTTTGGTATTCCCATGACAAAGTCCATCGTAATATTATCCCATTTCCACTCAGGTATGGGAAGAGGTTGCAATACTCCACCAGGATGTTGCCTTCCAGCTTTCACTTGTTGACAAACTATACACCTCGACACAAAATCAGCAATCTCCCTCTTCATATTGTCCCACCAAAAATGTTCCTTCAAATCTCTATACATTTTGGTTCTCCCAGGGTGTATAGAGAAATTGGAACTATGAGCATCATCCAGCAATTCCCTTTTTAGATCAGTTATATCAGGAACACAAAGTCTCTTCCTGAATTTCAAAATTCCATCCTTATACACAAAGTCCCTCAATCTTCCATCATTCACATCTTTAATCTTCTTCTGAAATTCTTCATCATTGGTCTGAGAACTCTTAATCCTTTCTAGTAATGATGGTTTGGCAACCATTTGAAAAATCATTGATGTTTCACCTTCCCTAGTTATTCCCATGTCCATCTTCACTAGATCCAAGAAAATTGGATCCCTTTCAATTCTCATCACATTCAAAACTCCATGGTCTTTTCTACTCAAAGCATCTGCCACCTTGTTTGCCTTCCCCGGGTGGTAATGTATCGTGCAATCATAATCCTTGAGTAGTTCAAGCCATCGCCTTTGCCTCATGTTGAGTTCTTTTTGTGTGAAAATATACTTCAAACTCTTGTGATCAGTATAAATCTCACATTTTTAACCATAGAGGTAATGTCTCCATATCTTTAAAGCAAAGATCACAGCTGCTAACTCAAGATCATGAGTAGGATAGTTTTGCTCATGAATTTTTAGCTGTCGTGATGCATAGGCAATGACCTTATCATTCTGCATAAGGACACAACCAAGTCCTTTCTTCGATGCATCACTATAAATAACAAACCCATCATTCCCCGATGGTAGAGTCAATACAGGGGAATTGACTAATCTTCTCTTTAGTTCTTCAAAACATTCTTCACACTCTTTTGTCCAGACAAATTTAATCCCTTTACGTGTGAGCTTTGTCAATGGGTTAGCCAATCTGGCAAAATTCTGGACGAAACGTCGATAATAACCTGCTAAACCAATAAAACTACGTACCTCAGTTATACTTGTCGGTGATAGCCATTCTTGGATTGCCTTGGTTTTAGAAGGATCAACGGAAATTCCATCCTTAGAGACAATATGGCCAAGAAAAGAAATCTCATGAAGCCAGAATTCACACTTGCTAAATTTCCCATATAATTTATGTCTTCTAAGAGTCTTCAGGATAATGCGTAAGTGATTTTCATGATCTTCGTGGCTTTTGGAGTATACCAAGATATCATCAATAAATACCACTAAAAAGTCATCAAGATATTCCTTGAAAACTCTATTCATCAGATCCATGAAAACAGAGGGTGCATTAGTCAATCCAAAAGGCATTACTGTAAACTCGTAATGCCCGTACCTTGTTCGAAATGCTGTCATTGGAACGTCTTCCTTCTTCACACACAACTGATGGTATCCAGACCGAAGGTCAATCTTTGAAAAGTATTGAGCTCCATGCAGTTGGTCAAACAAATCATCAATGCGAGGTAGGGGATACTTGTTATTTATTCTTATAGCATTGATCTCCCTATAGTCAATGCACAACCTCATAGATCCATCTTTCTTCTTAACAAAAAGAACAGGGGCTCCCCAAGGAGAAACACTAGGGCGAATAAATCCCTTTTACTCAATTCCTCTAGTTGTTTCTTTAGTTCAACTAATTCCACAGTGGCCATTCTATAAGGGGTCTTCGATATGGGCCTTGATCCAGGAATTAAATCAATGGAAAAATCAACTTCTCGTTCTGGAGGATGTCCAGGTAAATCTTCCGGAAACACATCAACATATTCTCTCACAATAGGTACATCCTCTATTTGAATCTTCCTTTCCTCACCCTCAGTAATTTCCTTCTCTTCCTCCCCAATAATTGAATTTAGTTGAGCTACTGGGGGTGGATCTAGATAAGAATTATGTGGCGACGATTCGGCTCTAAAGATAAGGTGTTCCTTATCATCATTATCAAGAATCGTAACCTCTTTCCTCTTACAATAATTTTTTGCATCATGGTCCGAAAGCCAATCCATACCGAGGATTATATCAAATTCAATCATGGGTATGACGATGAGATCAGCAGGTAAAGAACATTTAGGTGCTCTAATGAGAACTAATCGACAAAACTTTGTTGCAATAATACTTCCCTTAGGGGTTTTGACCGACAACTCCCTTGTTAAATCAAATTGGAAATATCTAATTTTCTTAGCAAACTGGGAAGATATGAAACAATGCGATGATCCAGAATCAAATAATGCATTTGCTAATCTTGAGGAAACCATTAAATTACCTGCCACCACGTCTTTCGGAGCTTCTACCTCAGCAGTAGTGATAGCATAATCCTGGCCTTGATCCCTTGGCCTTTTCTGAGGTAAGTTCTCCTGACGCTTAGGACATTCATTTGCATAATGCCCCATCTCCCTGCAATTGTAGCACCGAACGTTGGTAACTTCCTTCTTCCCCTTGCAATCATGAGCTTGGTGGACTTTTTCACCACACTTGTAACAGACTCCCATTCCCTTCAAGCAAGTACCAGGATGTTTCTTCCCGTATTTACCACAAGATGGATATTCAACCATTCCCTTCTTCCCTTTATTTCCATTCCCAGATTGATCAGCAGGTCTCTTCTTCTCTTGCTTCTCTTTAAAGTCATAAGACTTAGAGAATTCCTTTTCCGTCTTGATAGCGCACGAGACAATACCTTCGTATGAAGAGAAGGTTTGTGATACTAAAGCTCGACGGAGAAATGGTTTCAACCCATCAAAGAAATGATCAGTCTTACTTCTTGGGTTACGTATGTAATCTGCAGCATACCTTGCTAACCTTGTAAAGTTAGCCTCATACTTTGCGACATTCTCATCCTCCTTCTGCCTCAGACTCAGAAATTTCCTTTCCATATCCGCTCGATGGTCTCGAGGAAAGTATTTTTCTAAGAACAGCTCTTTGAACTCATGCTATTCCATGTTTGTTAATTCATCATCTTCCTTTGTGTTTTGAATTAGTGACCACCATTGATCG
Source organism: Viscum album (assembly GCA_963277665.1). Taxonomy (NCBI): domain Eukaryota; kingdom Viridiplantae; phylum Streptophyta; class Magnoliopsida; order Santalales; family Viscaceae; genus Viscum; species Viscum album. The sequence goes on from OY728131.1 coordinate 125,611,643, forward strand.
GCATCTCCAGTGAGGCGGTAAACTGCCATGACAACCTTCTCCCTTTCACTACTCCCCAAGGCATGGAATATTTTCTCTAAGGAATTTATCCATTGCTCAGCTACTATAGGATTTGTACTCCCATTGAAGGTTGGTGGTTGTTGCCTCATGAAACGTTCTAGCATTGATCCTCCACGTTGCGGATCAGGGTGCTCCATACGAGTAAGGTTATTATTCATAACCTGAGTGAGTTGTCCCAGTATGGTAATAAGTTGATCGGCACCAGTTGCATCACCAGCCCCACTATAATTATCTTGAGCAGGAGGGCAATCCCTACATGGAGTGCGTGCATTGATACAGTTTCAATTTCTTCCACTAGGCGCCATTTCTAAACAATGGCATAAACTAGATCAGTTTATGAATCAAAATACATAATCCTATACTTATAAAACACTTAAAATAAATTGAACTATTTATGGATATAATCCATAATCATAAAAATGTTTTCTTTGAGGAAGTATATACTCATAAACCCTTCATAATGATTTGTAGAGAAAATGAGAGTTATCCTAAGCATATCCCCCGGGAGTGTCGTAACCAAGAGTGCAGCAAGGCCCGTTGTCGTGCACCAGTTCCCGTTCGAGTCTAGCTCAAAGCGGTGTTTTCGGGTTTTACCCCTAGGAACATCTGTGCCAGAGCCGCCTCTACCTGCTCGTATCCAGACAGGGATGTATTGCTTGGAAAACTCACAAAATCTCTACAATACCAAAATTCTATGAAGTTCTTCTATACTAATCCTCAAAGTTCATCTTAGGTCTATGTGCTATAATCAGAGTTTATCTAAATCTAGCTTCCAAGGTTTGTACTAAACTTCCTCTGATACCAACTGTAACTCCCCGACCCCAGCTACCCAGAGCCGGTGCATTACTTCGTAACATTGGCATGATCACAAAAGATCAAGTCTCGAAAGACCGATTAGTTTAGTAGCCTTGGAAATACTAGATACATTCATAAGTTTTACATTACATCATAAAATGAAAAACTACTACAACAACATAATGTCTCCACAGTCCACACTATTATCCCCTCATAATATCCCTACAGGTCATTCATAATTTACTTCTTCACTTCCTAGGAAAAAAATAAAACATAGAAAAGGGGTGAGCTCAAATGCCCAGTAAGGATAACAATATAGCAGAAACTTTCATAAATAAGAATAAACATTTAAGGCAATGTATAACTAAAACAAAAGCCTTTTAAACTTGAATATCAACATAATATGGCAAAAGTAAAATGAAATAACGCCATTTACTCATTCACATGGATATTCTACTAATCTAATAATCACATGCAAAATCACTAACCACTTTCATAATGTTGGAATGCATAATGCCAGACTATCATAACCACATAGCCAAGGCCTCGTGCCAAGACTACAAAAAAGATTTTGTCAAGGCCTTGTGCCAAGACACTAGTTTGTCTCATGAGACCTACCGATGCATCGAGGAGCTATAGCGGGCTCCACCCGTCACATATTAAGTCCAATGCATTCCCATATGAAAAGGTTTAAACATAACATAAACATTCGTATTAAAACTAGCATACGAAATGTCAATAATTTCACCATAAAATATGAATGGTATAAAATAGCACATCCACAGTCAAACATATCACAAAAACCTTCAATACAATATAGAAGTTTTGTATTATAATAAATCAACTTCAAATAAGCGTAAAATCCATCAAAGGATGTTGACAAAGATGAAATCAAAACACTTTTTAGAGAAATATCTCTTTCTATTTTTGAAATCATTTAAGGGCCATATAAAACAAAACATTTTCTTGAAAATATTCTTATAAGCTTGTAAGGAAAGATTTGAAGATTTTATAACGGCGGAAAATAACCGCACCCGCCGTATAAGTTAAAAAAACATTCTTACCTCAATTCTGTCGAAAAGGTTAAAAAGGACCTTGTTTTGAAAACGACGGAAAGATTCCTCTTATAAAAATTCAAAAAGGGTATAAATGACTTTAACCCATATTCTTGTAAATAATAAAAATGTTTTGAAATACATTTTGAAGAAACATGGATGTGGATGATAACGAGGTCCCAATAGATAATTATGTATAAACAACCTTGGATAATGAAGAGGTTGTGAAGTAAACCCTTACCTTGTACTTTTCCTTGGTTGGGGTAGGTTAACCTCCTGTATAATGGTGAAATAATTGTTATTAAATTATACAAGAATCATATACATTCATATGATATCATATATGATCTTTTAACATTGCTTTGTTAACAATATCTTAGATTTATCGTTGTTTCGGGTGTTAACTTACTCGTTTTCTTATATGTTTTGTTACGTAAGTCATGTTTTTCATGGATAGGTTGTATCTTATTCATATCCAGAATGATATAATGTCCTTAAACATTATTTTTAAATTATCAAATGATAATTATACTTTAATGGATACGACAGAGAATGAATCTCATCGCGTTCGTGGAGACGGTAGTCCGTACGTACGCACGAGCGACAATATCATTATTTTGATATTAAAATAATATATAATTGGATAGTATATCATATATACAGAATCAATATCATGTTATATTTATTATTTACATGAATTACATATCATTATTATACCCATCTAAATAATAATATATTGAATAACAATTACACCACGACGTGGAGACGGTAAGCCGTACGTACGCACGTATGGTGACATGTCATTAAAATGATGGGTAGAATACTGAATATGGTTGTTCCATATTTATAATAACATCACATTATATAGAAGATACTGGAGTTATAATTTTAGAATTGAAATAATAGACAAAGAGGGAGTGGAAGAAGAAAGAAACATGAAAGAGGGTGATGAAAATGTTACCTCTTCTTCGGGTTCTTCCTTTTGATTTGATCAAAAGGACTCCTTAGGATGGATTTCTGACTAAAGTAAAGCTTCTATGATGAAGGGAGAAATGTTGTGAGAGTATTTGGGAAGAGGTTTGCCGAACCAAAAGGCTTGAAAGTGTGAATAAGGTGATAGAGGTGGGGACCTTTTATAAGAGGAGAGGAGGGGCTCTTTTGGAAAGATTGAAATGTTACATTATTATACCATGCTTTTCGGATTCTAAAGGTCCCAAACTTATATAATTCGTGGATAAGGTGATAAGGGTTCTAAATCTCTTCATCCAATAGGCTTTGGACAAGTGTAAGCCTTGGATTTTGCATTATCTTCTCATTTTCTTTAAATCGTTAAATAATGAGGTCATCGCCGCATCATAATGATGTCATAAATAATTTAATTTATTTAATGTATAAAAATTATAAAAAAAATACTATGATGTAGGAAATCTTTTTATCTTTCTAATGAATATTTATAATCAAAATTTGGACTTGTTTAACCCCACTAAAAAACTGTTTCAGTAAGACAACTCATGTTTGTGTCAATTTACTTTTAACATTAAATAAATATATATTAATGTCATTTTCCAACTAAAGTGGCTCCATTGGGTCCCCAAGTTGACCCATGGGTTGTCTTGGTCGGCCATGACTCATACAATAGGAGTAGGACAAGTGTCATGCTCATCTCATATTATTAAAACATTATTTGTACCTTAAACTACACTAATTACCTCTAATCGCGATTAAGAACTTAAAAGTTACTATTCACCAAAAATTTATTTTAATCTCATTGAACCACATTTTACTTCTTAATGAAAACCATGTATGTCGGATTTTTGAAAATCAAATCACAGAAGTGGTAATATTTCATTTAAATGAAAAATCAGTTATTTAACTACCACTTAGTGGTTTCACTATTCATCAAAAATTGAAGTTTTTCAGAACAAAGCCAAAATTTCACCCTAAGCTATAATTGATATTCCGAATTCAAAAATGATGTCTATTTTAAAAAATTCCAAACATATAAGTTGCATTAATTAATTTTATAATTAATTCCCGCTGTTACAAAAAATGGCGTGTTTCTAAGAAACAATTTATATCAAAAGATTGACATTTGTTTATGTCCAATTTCAATGTTAAATTAATTCTAATGGCCACCATTGGATAAAATGGTAAAAATATATTCTAATTATACTTTAGAACCACTAAATAGTATAATTTTTCACTATAAATTATTTTGATTTAAAAAGTTGTTTTTAAGTATTTTTCACTATTCATAAAAAATTCGAAGTTCTCAGAAAAATACCAAAAATTCAACATAGGCTAATTTCGATATTCCGAATCCAAAGATGAAGTCTATTTTGATAAATAAAATTTATAAAATTTCAAAAAGTAGGTATTACTATTCACAACGGCTAGTTTAATTAGTTGTGGTGTGTGTTAGAGTTCGAGGTTGCGTACAACACACGCTATTGCATTATTCGAAGGGAAACATACCGTGGAAGCTTGGGGTGTTACATCACGTGTGGCATAGAGTATTAAACTAAAATTTTTATGACCTAACATTTTCATGATTTCCCATGTTTTAAGAGTTAGAAAACCTTTTAGGGATATAATGATAGTCATCCATTTATAGAAATATAGGATTGAATACGACTAAAATAACTATCTTGAAAAGGTATTCATTATATTTAGTAAAAACCAAACTATCTTTTATTTTAACATCAGAAAAAACCCTTTCCCTATTCCAGTATAGTAATACCTAAGTGTCATTTCTTTCTTGTTAGAATCCCATATGGTAAAGTTCAATCATTATGGTTATAAATTTTCTCCCTATTTTTAAATTTTCATGTATGATTTTTTTTACTTCATGCCTATACATATGAAAGTTTCTCATTTACATTGTTGTACCATATAGCCTATAGGACCCGAACCCCTTTCATCATTTATGTTCCATCACCCCCTTAAGCTACATTAACTCACTGTTTGATATCAATCACTTTACATCATCATTCATGATGTATATCCTTATTCATTATTCCTATCAAATCCTTCCACGACCTCCCACATTCCCATGGACTCTAATGGTTTTACCCATCTAATCTCTCTCCATTCCACCACCCTCCTATTTCTACACCAACAAGTATCATTCTAGCTATCACCATGCAGTCCAACCATTGACTCTCCCTTCTAAAATCCAAATTTTAAACCCAACTCCAACATTATCTATTCAATTTTAGATCAAAGGTATATGATTATTTAAATGTTAAACTATTTTAAAATCTATTTCTTGTTTTTGGGTGTTAATTAGTTTTTGATTGTTCAATTATAATATTTTTTTTATTTTTGGTTTGTAAATGTAGTTTTCTTGATAATGGGTATTATTTTGGATTCTAATTAGGGTTTCATTTGGGTTTTTATTATGAATAATTAATTTCACAAATTTATACACTATAATAAATATAAATGTATAGTTGTTTATATCAATATTATGTTCTATTTATACTTGTAAAATTACTTTTTAATACTTATATATACATAGATTAATTATATAATATATTTTATTATACTTATATAATTTTTAAGTAAATTTTTTAGCCCAAGTTCTTTAATGAAGATTGTTGAGCCCATGGTAGAAGGAGTGAGGATAAGATATAGTTGATATGATTGGTATGTTTTTTTCAACATATAAATCATGTATAAAATTATGTGTTTCATGGTTATTTATTTTATGTGAAGTTTGTTCCATGGTTTTGGGAATGATTATAAGAACTTGAAGGAATTTGAAGATTTGAATGTGAATATTAACTTATTTAATTTTCTACTGTTGTTTAAGATATATATAAACACCAGAGAGAATAGAATATAGAGACTATATATATATTGAATAGACAATAAATAGAGATTATCCATATGTGAGAAAATGAAAAAAAAATAAGAGATGAGAATAAGTGATTGTGTGCATGTTCTGTTCATACAAAGTGGATAAATGATTTTATACTATTCAAGAAAAAAAATAAGAATAATAATGAACTACAATCAATAAATTTCTAGCAATCTAATTATGGATATATTCAACAATCATATGGGGTAAATCAATATTGATGAATTTTTAACCAATTAAAAACATTTTAAACCCTATCCTTTTATCTATTCACTTATTAAGGTGAAAAGATCTCCCATTTTATCTTCTAAACATCATCTTTTCTTACAAAAAATTTAAACACATACCAATATAAGTGTCACAACATATTTACAAGGTTAACCTCTCAAAAATGATAAGGACAATTCTTTGTGTTATATGGATTCCTCCGACATTAGACAACCCACTAGTATCAACCTATAAGTACATGTGAGTAATTTTTATCCTTGAACTTATATTACATGCTTGCTGACTATGTTTTAGTGCATCCTACACTCTTTCAATATATCATTGGGTATTTATACTACTATCCTAATAGTTTAAAATAGACATTTCTAACAATAATAAATCTTTCAATAGTATAGAATATACCTTTCCATTTATGTTACAAATTCTTATTTTCCTTATATACTTTCACAATAGAAAGAAACTTATTCACTTATTATTCACAACACATGAACAAAAATTCGTCTTCTTCTTATTCTTTACAAAAAAACTGGAAGGGTTTCTATAATATCTTATTCTTCTTATGTTCTTTTAAAAATTCATGATTCTATTTTTTTTGAAAATTGAACTAGAAAACCTATTTCTTCCTCTTCCTTCTATAAAACTCAATGTTTCTTCAAATCATCCCAAAATAATATCAAATTTTTACCTATACAGCCTTTACATCATTGACACTTGAAGATGTAATCACTTATTCTTATTAATCTTACATAGTAGTAGAAACACCTTCTTCTAAATTGAATTTTAATTTATAATTAAAATTCAAGATTCCAAATTATTATAATCATTTATCAACATATATTGATTATTTTCAAACAATTAGACTATATTAGACCTCATAGTAACCATTGATGATGTTAAATGAATTCATAGATCAGTTATTAGTGGATATTGAATCAAAAACATACAAATGTCATTAGATCCACTATAAATTGGAATCATTATTTTGAATACAACTAGAACCATTATGTGTTGGAACTTGTTTTGGTACATATTCACTAAACCATGATTGGATTTTCCCTTGTAAAAGTTGGTAAATGGAATAGATAAATGGAAATTGGTTGTTTTTAAATGGTGTTTTATGCATTTTACATGTTTTCTAAAATTCCTAGGGTCGTTTTAATTGATAAAAACACTTATTTTTTGGGTTTTAATCTAAATATGATTTTAATAGAAGGTTTACCTTTTTGTGTGTTTTCCTTTTTTAGAGGCATGGTGTGGTTTTATAATGTGAAATATAGTTTCCCTTGATGTATTTAGTTATGATTATATTTTATGTGTTCACACCTTGGGTTATATGTTCTCTCCATATGTTTTTTAGGGTATTGGGGAAGCAGAATCCCAACTGGTTTTTATTTGTAAATCAATATATATAAGAAGTTTAAAATACCACTAAATATGGTAAATTTGTTAGCAGTTGTTTAAAATGACGCTAAAAAATGAAGAAAGTTTATTTAGTGGTGGTTTTAACCACCACTAAATCCTTACCATATTTTCCAACTTAAAACTGCCACTAAAACCAATAAAACCACTGCTAAATATGGTGTCTACGACACTTCCCAAAAACCACCACTAAATGGAAGAAACCACAACATATTGGATGCCGACACTAGTTTTAGCAGTAGTTTTATGAAACCATCACATAAACATATCACTGAATTTTTAACCATTTCCATATTAAAAAAAACTACCACTATTAGGTGATTTTATTATAATGGATGTCAATATATATTTCCTTAATGATAACCTTATGGAATATGTCTATATGACATAAACAGAGTGTTTTGTGACACCAAAGGCTAATATTAAGGCATGAATGTTTCCTAGATCTATTTATGGGTTGAATAAATCATCTAGTTCATGGAATATTCTATTTGATGAATCTATAAGATAATTTGGTTTCATAAATAATGAATGTGAGCCCTATGTCTCAAAGTAGTTTAGTGGGATCACATTTGTTTTTCTAGTAGCATATGTCAATAAGATATTATTAATTGGAAAAAAGATAAAAATATTGTAGTTAGTTATGATGTGGTTGAATAGGTACTTCTCTATGAAGTACATAGGTGAAGTAGCCTATATTCTAGGGATCAAGATCATTCATGATACATCTAAGTGGATTCTTGCACTAAGTTAGGGTACATACATTGACTAGATACTGAATAGATTCTATATAGAATAATCCAAGATGGTATTGGTTCTAGTGTCACATGATATACATATCTCAAATAAAATGTATCCTCATACACTAGGAGAGATATAGAGAGAAGGAGTAGAATATATTATACATCTGTGATAGTTTCTATCATGTATACTATATAATGTAATAGGTTTATGTTTTCTACACCTTGATTATGTTAGGAAGATATCAAGAATATTTAGAAGAACAAAATTGGACCATTAATAAAGCTATCCTAAAGTATATGATGTGTATTAAGGATATGTTCCTCATTTATAGAGAAGATGAATAAGTATCCATCTGAGGACATACCAATGTTACTTTCCAGATAGATCAGGAAGATCTAAAGTCACAGTCAGAATATGTATTCTACCTTAATTGAGTAGATGTGAGCTGGAAAATCTCAAAGAAACCTATGGTTGTTGATTCTATATTAGAGTATGAGTATATTACTGCTTTTGATGCAACTAAAGAATAATTATGGGTATGCAACAATATCCAGGATCTTGATGTGTTGTCGAGTAGTAAGGATTCCATCACACTATATTGTGACAATAATGTAGTAGTGGTTCTCACCAAAGAGCCTAAATAATATCAATCGACAAATAATATACTTCATAAGTATCGCCTTTTGAGTTATTTTTTTCTCAAAGGGGGCGTGGTCATGGTAAGAAAAGTTTTTACATAGGAAAACATAGATTAACCATCGACTAAAGACTTATCTCAGTAGAATCATGAACATCATGTGAGAACCAACAGACTAAGATTCATTAGCAATTGGATTTAGTAAAAGTGGGAATCTGTTGTAGTTAGTCCCCTAGAACCAACAAGATTATACTTGTGATTAACTATATATTCATAGTGTTGAATATTAATAAAGTTCTTATTACATCATGAATATTATTCTATGTGACATTGAATGTGATAATTTCATTAGAGTACTTGTCACATTGAAAGGTCATAGTAGTTCCCCACTATGATGTGAACCTTGAAGTGAAATGAAAATATTATTGAACATATATTCTATAATCAGATGAAATAATATGAGTGGACACATATGATATAGGAAATTAGGGTTAGGAGGCTCATAAGACACTAGGACTTCTTATCATAGAGTTCATCATTGGTAATATCCAAGAGAGGAGGTTATGAGAACTTATCTTCTTGTAGGAAATCCACATGTTTTATGTGTTACTAGATGTTATTATCCACGAACATGTGTATTGGTACTTAGACTTGAGATTATAATTAATTCATATAATGAGTCACATACTTTTATGTATTGATGAAAAATATGATAATTTATGCATGCAAGGAGGTAGGATACGTTGGGTGTGACACAAGTGATATGATATTAACGAATAAGTCAAGAAATTATGTTCCCTTCCAAGTTTATTGAATGTTGATGTAGGAGGCCCTTTGATGGAAATGAAACTATATGATAATTATATGGCCATGTTAGTTTTTAAATGTGTTCATTTTATAAAATAAAAAAAATAGATTCAAGCATATAGGTTAATGACACATGCAATGAAACCTACTTGATGAGATATTAATACAAAGATATTATATTACATAGTAAGTATCCATAAAAGGTAGTTATAGCTTTGACTTATCTAAGTATATTTAGGAGCCATGATGTGTTTCTAGATACCAATCTTGGTCCATAAGTAGGAATAACTACTACTGATATGGGGTCCTATAGGGTTATAAACAAAGTGTATCCATCAGTTCCACCAATTAATATGAATTAGAGTTCAAGATAAATTGGTCCCCATATCTAGGGACCAATGAGTGTCCAAGTGAATGATTGCAAGAAAATTGATTCAATTATATTATTTTAGTTTTGAACAATGAGAATTGAATTTGTTCCTCAAGGTATTTTATTTTTTTAATTATAAATAAGTGAATATGAAAGAGTATTATTTTTTGAAAGAATGTAGTTCTATTGAAGGTTTTTTAATTATTATGGGAGGAACGATCTGATTTAATGTCTCATGGTTCATCACATGAAGTTTAATTGGTGAAATTTTTATGACACATACAACATGTTTTATTAATTATTCATGTTTTTTTGGGATTTTTTGAGAGGTTTAACTTATCCAAGGGATTAAGGGAAATTTTAAAAAATTAAACATAACCATTTAAGATCATTTTTAATCCATGAATATTTATAGTTCCCATTTTATTGAATTTGGATTCTCCCTCTCCTCTCCTCCCTTATGCTAAGCTTATAGAGAGAGAATCATTAAAAACGGATCAATATAAATTTGAGGATTGATCATGTGATATTTTAGTGATTGTACAAGAATTGTAAGGCCTTCGATATTCAATGATAGATCCCAATAATTTAAGAATAATGTTCATGGATTTGGTGTGTATGCATGGATAATATATATGGAATTTACCTTAGTGTCTTCAATGTATGAAAATCCAAAGGAGAGAAGATATCATCATGATTATGGAATTCCAAAAAGGTATTGTTTTGACTTATTTTCATACTTAAATTTGATTTTGTGAGATACTTTTCTTGAATTGATCAACACTTAAATGAATAAATTTATTTATGATAGATTTGGTGTTAAAAATGTAAAACTTTACCTGCTTTTTAGGCTTCCACTATACACATGGTTCCTTAAAATATGTAATGGAGAGGGGATGTATTTTGAATACCCTTAGTAATATTCATAAAACCATTTCATTGTATAAATATATTATAGTAGCTCATATATGAAAGGTACATGGTTTACATGAGTTATTCATTTTCAATTTATGTATATTTCACATATATTGCATGGTATGATCTTGGGATTTGGATTTGATACCTTTTATTACTTCAATTAGGTGTAAATAGAACCCTTGATATCCCAATAGTGTTATCAAAGAATAAAATGTTATTATATTTTTAAATCACATGGGAAATGAAGTTTTTCCCAATCATATTATGCGTCACATATAAATAAGAAAATATGATACATTGAAAATTTCTATGGGTTTTATGTCATGGTGTAAAATATGTCATATCATAAGTCATGACATAATTGAAACTCACATATTTCTTCTATTCATAGCATACAATACATATTGTCATAGACTATAATATCACCTATTCCTTGTTTTGAAAATTTGAGAATAAAATCATCGAAGCGATATCAATTCCAGTCATAAAATATGATTGACATGTCTCAGGTGATGATAAGAAATAAAAATCATAATATATGATACTTATTTTATTCTATGATTGAGATATCAGTTGTAAGGTATGGATGATAGTGGTAAAAACCTATTTTATCATTCATAATCTATAACTTGTCTTGGATTGTAGTATATTATTTCTATCATATTCCATGATTTTTGGTCAAATCATAAAAAATGATTGGTTAAGATTTTTTTTTCTTTGTATTCAATTGTAAATTGAATTAATTATTTATAAATAAAGTTAAAAGGTGTTTAGGATTTATTTATTAATTTAAATATATTTTACAAATTAATTAATTTTAAAGAGTATTTAATTATTTAATAAATTCTTAAGAAACATTTATTATTAAATATTCCTTAATATTTAATGTTAATATTAAATAATGAATTTTATATAATTTATATGTCATATCTTATAATTAAATACAAAGTGTTTATATGGAAATTTATAAGTGAAATTTATAAAGAGTTTATAAATTATAAAATAAGGTATAATATATAGTGTTTATATTTAAGAAAATTACAAAATGTTTATAATGATTAATTTGAAAAGTTCAAATTAAAAGAGGATTATTTGAAATATTATTTAAACCTCAACAAAGTTGTTTTGATTTGATCAAATTTTTGAATAATATTTAACTATGTGATATTTAAATAATTTAAAATGTTTACATAATTAAAATTAGGTTATAAAATGTTTATAATTCATAGAAATATCATATATTTAAAATAAAATTCCATATAATTATTAATATGAAAAGGTCATATTATGGAATGAATATAAATATTTTATATTCAAATTTATGGAATTTACATAATGAATAATATTAAATTATAAAGTTTTTATAGTTATATTTTATTTTTTAATTGTTTATTAATAGTTTTATTATGTTTAAATATTTTAAATTGTTCATTTATTTAAATTTTATTCCCTGATTAATTCATAGTTTGATTTTTTTATATTGTGAATAAGTCCATGATTTAGTTTAAATTTGTTAATCTGTTTCTTATAAATTGTCAATCCTTGCATTACATGCTAGGTTCATCAACATAAGATTTAATTTTCATGAATCTTGACCTCTATTTGTAGTTAAAGTTATTTGATTGAATTTATTTGTTGAATATATTTTGTGAATATTAGGTTTTAGAGCTATGATGAATTTAATTATATTTAGAGTAAATTATCATTGGGTAGAGGGACTTTGGGTTAGAATTATCACTATTATGGAGGCTTATACATTGTTCTAGAAAGGCGAGGGTTAGATATCTATGGATTTGGACATACTCATGTGTAGATTTTCAATCTCATATAATTTTAAAACCTTAAATAAAGAGTTAATTTACCATATACATGAGATTTATTTGCATACATGTAAATATTTTTTGCTTCTATTTTTATTTGAGTAACACAAACTATGGGGTTTTTAAAGAGTTACATATCAATATGGTTTAAATATATTGGTTTAGTGGAAGGAATAATATTAGAAAAATAAATCATTAGAATCATGACTATATAAAGGGTAATAACATGAAATAATATATTAAGATTAAATCCTCCTTTAAATATAAAGTTTAAGATTAATTACAAAGTGGTATATTTCAATACCTCTATCATCCAAACAGGAAAGTATTGATAAATATGGGTGCCCCTAGATTATCTTGTGTAAGGAAATAAAGGAATAACCAACCCTGGACCACTCTTGGGTAGGTCATGATAAATCTGGGTTCTCTTAAATTGTTCTTTTTTATAATATTCTTGGTATTTTCTTTGTGTTACACTTATCTGAGTGACCTTAATAAGATTATGTTAACAGTGGAATAGAGTTGGGTTTATCTAATTAATGGATTAAATAAAAACTATCTTCTCAAGTATCCAAGAGTCATATATGATAAGATTGGGATAATTCTATACCTAAATATCTAAACTATAGGAGAAATTCTAAAGAGACCTAAATATTAGTGAAATATGGATCTTGACCAACTAATAGGAATGATGTATTAAAAAGAGGTCATCATTTTTGTGGGAGCCTATTTAATAAAATTCCCTATTAAGTGGTAATAAAACATGATACTCATCTGATAAAATATTTTCTTATAGATAATATCATCATAATCATAAAACTTAACTTTGAGATCAATATTATAATAAGGGGAAAATTAATATAAGAAAATCCAAATAATAGTAACTTAAGAAGAGTTCTTATGTAAAAGTAAATTCAATTTGTTAGGGAAACACCTTCATGAGTAACTAAGTGGTTAACTTGTCCAACATGAGACTCTAGTTTCTTATGAATCATATTATGTTTCACTCAAGGTTTGGAAGTAATAGATTCTAAGTGATCTAATTAATTTTTTTAACTTATCATATGATCAATATGATTTAGTATTCTAATGACTTGGTGATACTAGAGGCTTCCTTTAGTCATATTCTAGTTAAGTAATTCATACTAATGTCATCTATGAATTTTTTTTGATAACATGATTGAGTTTAAGAAAAGTTTACATAATATTATGAAGTGTTGAGAATATAAAAAATAAGAATGTGGTGTCTAATTTATAATGTTATATAGATAGTACAAGTGGTTAAGAGTTAATATAATAGGAATCTAAGTTTAAATAAGTTTCTTTAAGTATCCAGTCAATTTCATTTAAACCCAAAGGTGTTATCAAGAATAAGGCATAATGATTCTATAGGATGTATTTTTTTAGATACTTGAATAGGTTTTGTAACCTCCATAGAATGTCTATGATAGGTATTGGTTTTATAAAAATATATTATATTATTTTAAAAGGTATGAGTACCAAATTTATATTTACAAGTGTTTTAAATACACAAGAGATCAAAATCAATAGAATAATTGACAGATCTTGTACTTTTCATTCAATTAATGAAACAAAGAGTTTATATATCATGTATTTGAATGTAAAATAATTTATAAAACAAAGATAAATCTTAAAAGGATGGGTATCTCTATCTCATTTCTCTTATATGATATGAGGATTTGTTCATAAACAAAGATTTTTTTTAAACAAAATGATATGATTAATTTTATGCACATAGTTTATGAATAATCAAATTATATAACATGTTTTCATAAGAAGGGATAAAAATGTTTTATTTAGGATAAAGTTTTTGTCTAATTTTGTCTAAAATATGAGGGAAGATGTCCTTGCCACCCAATACTGGTGTCTTTTAAAAAATAGTCTTCTTTTTAGAAAAAAATTATCTAAAATATAACATACTATAAATGATATAGAAACAATATTTTATTTGATAAATATTCAAACTAAGAGAAAATATGAGTTATTTCACACACAAAGGAGTTTTTGTATCTTCACGTGATAATATGAAGAGAATATAATGTTTAAGATACTAGTGGGAGTATTATTGGACTTAGAGAAGTTAAAAGTAAAAAAATAAAATATTATACCAGTCTATGTGTTTTTAACTTAATATCCTAAATATTTTAGGATATTTAATGGTAATGATAAATTTAAATATTATATTTAATTATCATGAAAAAGTGAAAAAAATTATTTTTTAAAAGGAGGATTCCAGTTAAAATACAGAGTTTTTTCTAATTAATATCCTAAAAGAGTTTTAGGGTATGATGGTCAAATTAATTTAAAGTGTTACATTTAGTTACCATAATAAAGTTAATATTGCTTTATCCTAAAGGAGTTTATGATTTTTTGGTTAGTAATAATTTAAATATATACATTATTCCTAAAGGAAAAAGTTTGATGGGGAAGTTATAAGGATGATTATGTTTAAATTTGAAAAGTTATAAGTAGATGAAATAATTTAACATTGTATCATTTTATGTTGTGGAGTTAAGGAGTTTTAATATGTTCAAGGAGTTAAAAATTAAGAATATTATTCTTAAATCTCATTATTATTCAAAATTTATTCATAAATATCACTCACTAAAGAGATCAATAGGATGGTTTTATTAGATGGACACATAAATATGTCATAGGAATTACATATAAACATAATAAGTTAACAGATCTCTAGTAAGTAAAAAAAAATAAGGATTATATGGTAGTCATTCATATATGATATGGTTTACATGTGATTTTTTTTGGTTTTTGTTAAATATTATTAAAATCATTTTAAGAATATAAATTGTATCATATAAAAGTAAATATCCACTTTATCATTATTTCACATTGGTATCATTGTTGTATATATTTATATAAATTTCATGAAATTTAATGATAATTGAAATATCAAAGTATGAATTTGAGTTATCCCAAATTTATGTTCATCATGGAGTATTGTAGGTTATGATGAAATTTTAAGGTTAGTATAACGAACCGCACTGTTACAGGTTATGAGATTCAGAGGAAATTTGATTTTTTGGTCATGGAGTATGGGATGTTTGGGGAATTAGGATTCATATTGGAATTGAAAGAACTATAATATCTCATTAATATGTTTTTAGAAATATAATGAGGTTCAGTTGGTAGTTCAAGTGCTCAGGTTATCATTAGAGAAGGGTTGGGGTGGCCCCATAGCTGAAATTAATCTATAGTTGGGGCACCACAATGCATCGAAGGGCGCTACGGTTTGGTGGACCATTGAAAAGGAGGCCACATCATAACAGATAAGTTCTATCATAGGGAAGTGTTTTATGGAGAATCCCCATGTCAGAACCCTAGGGCTATGCCGTGGAGGGTCCCTAGGAGGTAGGGCCATCGTGCTGCCCCCTAGGGGTGGGTTTCATCACAACCTAGGGACCAAACCACAGTGTGGACCTGGGTGAGGTAGACCATGACACAACTCAGAGGTAATACTTTATGGAGGGGTTATAGGGATCGGGAACCCTTCATTTTGTGGTCTGTTTTCTCCATATTCAGAAAGGACATACCACAATGTGGCTGGAAAATGGGGAACCATGATGTGGTCCCCATGGAAACGTCGTGGCCGAGGTGTAAGGATATTTTATTTAGGGGCCTAATGGTTATTTTATGTGGGAAACTATTCTAAAAACCCTTTTGTAACATCCTAAACTTTTATATATATTGAATTTTCTTTTTGGATAAATTATTCTCATCATAATTAGGAATATAATATAGTTTAAACAAATGAAACCCATTATTTAATTAAATGAGAACATTGTGTTTATAAAATAAATATAAACATAATAATTGAAAATTTTAAAATGGGTAAATGAATATAAAAAAAATAAAATTAAAATAATAGGAATATTTGGATCATCTTGATCCCCTAAAATCATCGTAGTGGAAAAAAATAATGTAAAAAAATACACAACATTAGTAATCTGATAGAAATTTTAGAAATGAAATATGCATAGACTTGAGTGGATTTTAGTTAAATTATTAATGAAGGAATTAATGGTTATTTATAGGAGTTAATATGACAATTAGAATAGTAATGTGACTATTGGAATAACAACCTAACCATTAAAAATAATAACCCGATCATTGGGAATAGTGACCTGATTAGTGGAATAGTAATTTGAAATGAAAATAATAAAATTTAATATAAATAATATTTATAATGATTAATTTAATAAAATATAAATATTAAAATTCCAAAAAATAAATATAAATATTAAAAACTCAAAGAAATTATAATCAATTTTTTAAAAAATTGTATTTTAATGTATTTTGTAAAAATCATAATTTTTATATTTAAAATTAAAATTATCCATGTTATAAAATTATTTTGATAAAATAAACTTCATTTTTGAAATCATCACATAAAAATTTTCTAAGGTTTATTTTTTGGTACTTTTTTGAAAATCTTTAATTTTTAGGTGGATAGTAATAATACAGTTTTTTATAACCGATATGTTTTAAATTACATCATTCATGTTTTAATAATGAACTAATAAATTCTAGAATTTTTGGGTCAATTTTTTTAATAAGTTAAATAATTCATGAAATTCTAATTATGAACCTAATTTTTTTTCCAAATTATAAAATGACAAACTATTCCATTGAAATAACAATTTGTCATTTTTCAACTTTTCCTTTTAATAAATTAATGAATTCGGTTTTAGAAAAATTTAAAAGTCCTAAAATAATATTATTTTATTCAAATATTACTTAAAATTTCATTAATATCACTATTACATTGTTTACCATGAAAATCAGATTTTATTCAATATTTTAACTCAAAAATATCCATCTTCCCAATTATAAATACCCCCTCTCCCTCCCCTTGGAAAACCACATATCTCTCACACAAAAATATAGATATTTACCAAAATTACATCTATTAATACCATTATATTCCTTATTAATGTTATAGATTTACTCAAGTTATAGAAATCAAGGGGTATATCGCCATATAAAGGAAGCAACACCGAGAAGAGGGTAAGATTTCATCAAATGCTTCTCTCATTTTCATTTTATCTTCCTCATTTTCTCTTTTCCTTTAAATCCCAAACCTTATAAAATTAATTAATAAGTATATTGATTTTATATTAATTATTTTAACCTACCTTAATGATTATATTTATGAAATATTTATATTTCATATTCTCTTTCCTCATCCTTTGACAATGACTTGTCAACGGTCAGTTAACCGCCTGTGAGGACGTTGCCAACTCTGATTATCACCACATTCATAGATAGTTAATATGAATTAAATATAATATATAAATATGTAATTAAATGTTTTTTTAAGATTCTGGAATTAATTTTACATATGAATAAATGACCTTGAACAAAAATAACGAAATCAAAACAAGACAAGATAATTTAATGAAAACATGAAATCAAACTAATTCATGATTACAAAGAGTATTGTAAAATAGAATCCAATAATTATAATGTATAAATATCTAAATAAATGAATATAATTAACTTCTAGTATCATGTGTTGACCAAAAAAAATTTATTATACATTAGGTGTAAATGAGATGAATCATAATGGGATTTAAGGTAAGGGTATTATCAAGTCAAGATCTTTCTTTTGGGTTATATCCTATTTCACATTGTATTCAGAATGGATATTCCTCCAATATACGTAAAATTTCATTTAAATATTCTTTATTTTTATTTTTTGGGATATAAATTTTTCTACCTTGTTGAAATGGTTTCTGAACTAATTACAAAGATTTTTCAAAATGAATTTATTTTCAAATACCATCACATTGAATCCTCTTGATAAGTTTCTCCTCCACTCAAGAATAATGATATTTTATCATAAATATGATCTACATTATTCATTTGGTATCCCCAAAGGTTAATCTTTAAAATTATGATTTATTAAAACCTTATAAAACCCATTCCTTCCCACGTTTTTATTTCATGAATATGATTGTTATATGTTTTTCTTTCCATGTGGAATGCATGATTAAGAGAATTTTATGATATGAAAAGTGGTATAGAAATTATTTATACCTCAAATTAATTGGGTAATGTGATATTTATCATGAGATTATATGTATTCTGTGTTAACATGATGCTATATTTGTTCACAACTATGTGTGGTATTTGATCACTATGTTATGATTTTTCATTGTTAAAAATATTCCACATTCCATGTATTTTTTAAATTATTCACTATTGATTATGATTATTATCCCATTATTATTATATGATGATGATGGTTAATCTCACCCATGTACTATTGAATCATGTCTCTTATTATTACTATGTTATCCCTCCCCTTATTGGGATTTTATCTCCCCCTTTCTTTAATGAATATACTTAGGTTAATGCATGTACTAAGGAGAACATGTGAGTTTTTAGAAGGAATATGATAAAGGGTTGAAATAATATTTTTGTTTTATTATGTAAAATTTATGTATGAACCTAATTTCACAATATACTAAACCTTTTGATCCTTTAATGTATTACTATTATGTTATTTATCATAAAAATGACGTAATGGTCATGTAAGTAAAATTTTGGTCTCTATACCCTCATCCCCCTCCATTCTAGCCAATCAAGAGGAAGGGGGGGGGGGGGGGGGGGGTGGGGGTCCCATTTTGGATCTACCATTATCTTATTTGTATTTCTTTCAATATGGATGATTTTAGATAAGTTTATCATCAATATTCTTGGTAATATACCTCCACTTCTCTCCCTTTTTCTCACTCCCTTATTTTCTATGATTTTAGTTCACATGGTTAGGGTTTCAAAGAGATTATTTCAAAAAATCACAATGAAACCATCCTTATTGATGGGGACCTAATGTAAAACTTATATAGGACATATTGTAAGTTGGTATTCAAGATTCCATTCATTGTTTACCATGAGGTATGTTTCCTTGAGGATTTATTTATGATTTTGGAAAATTTAGGTTAAACTATCCATCAATCAAGGTAATTAATTTGGGGATTTTGTGTAGCCTTGTTTTGTTTGTGCGTTAGGAGTAGAGCACACCCCATTACTCATTTTTTGGAACCATGTGTCTACTTTGTGAGTTTGGTGTCAATTATTACAATTATTTATTTTAGTTTTAAATGTTTAGTTTATTAATTTGATGGTGTCTATGGATGATATATGTGCTCATATACTTGAAGGTGGTCCTATTGATCTTGGGGTAGATTATAGATTATCAGTTGAGGTAAATGACTTTGAATTTATTTGAGTGTCTTTCTCATTTGGTAATTTTATATTCTTGTTCCATCATTATTATTACTAACTATATATTTCATGACTTATGTGATCTTTCCCATAAATTGGGATGAGTTTTTGTTGGCCTAATAATCAACATAAACCACATATCTTTCTAAATTGTTTGATGGGATAGGCTTGGTCGAATGAGTGTTGGTGGCCATCTTTTTAGTTTTATTGGAGGTGTGAGTTGGCTTTTAAAGAGAAATAGGTTTACTTTTAAAAATGTGTTTTAAAAGGGGGTTGAATTAAATGAAATTTCAAAGTAAAAGTGGTGATTTGAGAAATGGATTTTGAAATGGTATATAAAAATATAAGTGGGATTTGAACAAGGATTGGCATAAGTGTGATGACTCTAGTTTTGGAAATTGAACTATTAAAGAAATTAAATAATATTTTCAAATCATGTCGTAGATTCGGAGTGGAGTTTCAAGTGTCCTTTATACCTGATATCAATATATTAAAAATATTAAATATATTTACTCATTAACACATATAAATTTTGAATTAATGCTTTATCTCATGAATATAGGCTTAGAAAGGAAAACCAAGACCATATTTGAATCTAGAATGTGGGTTTTACCTAAGGAAAGACATAAGTTTTTTTTTCACATTAGGAATTTTGTTAGAGTTATATCATTAGAGTAATAAATATATAATTAATTTAATAAATTAAGTTATTGTATATTTAATTCTATAAACTTAATGGTGCTTTATATAAACTATATTATTCAAATTATATAGGGTTAGCTATATAACCCTGAGAATTTAGAGGTAGGGAGAGTCTCACCATGAAATAATCTTCAAGGAAAAATTAGGGGATTTGTTGATCGATGATTAGATTTAGTAGAACACATCAATGATAATGAAATTGACAAGGATCATCTATGACACTATTGTAGACTCATTCTTTACCAGTGATCAATCCAATCTTGAGGTATGAATTTTGTTTTTTTGGATTTCTTCTCATTTTTGGTGATTGTAGTGAGCACAAATTAATTATCCTTTAATTAATTCAGTACCCGCCTATACATGGCCCTATACATTTTATTTTTCTTTAGAATTAAGAATTTGGAGTTTATTAACTTTTTGACTTTATGGTTACCTCTTCATTCCTTGGATTCCATAATTTAACAATGGATAATCATAACATGAAATTTTTTGGTTCCTCACTTTTGTGTTTTGTATATTTCTACCTATGTTCTATGCACTCTTATTACTAGTGTTCATTTTAACTGGTGGTTCGATCATTACCGCAGACCCATGAAATTGTTTGATCGAATAATGGTTTCATGGATCATTGATGTAGGTTCAAAAATGGTGATTTCATTATGGTGGAGGATCAATGATGATGAAAATAATTAGAGGAAGAATCTAGGATGGTGGTTTTTTGAGATGTGGTGTTCAAGTAATTTAGAAGACAATGATGGTATATTTTTTTTAGGAAAATGGTGGTTGGAATCTATCCACTGAAGATATTATAATCATGGTAGGAATTTTTCATAGACTATATAGGTGATATTTATGGTAAAATCAGTGAAGAATGAATGTAAATAAAAAGATTCATTTGAATATGAGATTCTGGAAATTTATTGAAGAAACACCTTATGGTTTAATACAACACATTCCATATATACCCTTTGTTTTGGAACTATGGTTTTGGTTAAAGTTAAATATAACACAACCATTTAAATAATCAACATGCTATGTGACCCCTAACCATCCATCATGACATGTATGTAATTTCACACTGATGAACTTGTATGGACCCACACGTCATGTGTGTTGGGACTCACCCAACGTACCCTTTGAGGTGCATGACTTAGATTATAGAAGTACTTACTATGTACCTCTATATACATGGAATGAAATGTAACCACTCTACATTCCATGTAATTAGGTTTAAAAATTCCATGAGGGATGATATAACATGACCAGGTGAAAAAAATGGGATTACACACCTTGCGCCCTTAAGACATGACATGTACTTCCACTTTTCTAGTAATATTTTGGTCAAATGTGAGTTCACCCTCATTATTCCTAGGTATATTTGGTATTTTACTTATTGAGATTAGTATCCACCATGATAGTTGGTATTTCTACCATGTAAGCATAGGGATGGACTGTTTACCTGAAGAATCAGATAGAGTTAGTATTTCAACCTCTGTATGGGGAAAGTATCCTCTATCTGATGAGTCAGTATTTATTCTATCTATGGAGCTCTAATAGGAAAAATATCCTCTGATATATTAGTTATTTTAACCATATTATTAGGTCAGGGATCCTCTAATATCATCTAAGAGAAGGACCAGGTGGGTTGTTGGAGACTTCTAGATGAAAAGATGGGAATGTAGAGTTTTTTTGGCGGGCTAAAAGACCTAGACTATACCATGGGACTTGAGTATGTTTCTAAGAACATCTAGGTTTCTATTCCCTGTTTACTCTTCTAATTGTGATTCTAATATGAATCTCTTTGATGCTTTATGTTTTGTTGTTTTTGGGTAATCCTATTAGGTATGTATATACTCACCCTTGTATGGGCTCTACCCACACATGTTGTGTCTTATTTAGATGATAGGCGATTCTATGGGTATCTTGGTGGACCTGGATCGGGTGGTGTATAGTGGTGTTTGGAGACCATGGTAGAGAGATCGTTATTAGAGAACATAGTTTCCTACTAAGATAATATTCTCTTTTATTGTTAGGTCGTACCTACTTCTTGGTTTCTAAGCTTGTATTTTTAACTTTTACTTTGGTTATTCTTTCGTACTCTATTATAGGATATTATAGTTTATGAATGCATATTTTTTTCATTTGATTATTATTATATGTTACTATGGATTTTTTAGTATGTCTTCTTGTGTATATGTTAATTAGGATAAGGAATCCCATATGTGATATATGCCTACATGGTTCTAGTCACCATCCCCTGACCGATTGAAGGTAGGATTTGGGTGGTACACTTGACTTACTGCTAACTAGGAAGTCCCTAGTGGGTCATGTCATTTTAGAGTGGTATTAGATATTAATAAATATTATGGAATAAGTGTGAATATAAAATTTTTATGAGAATTGGTTTGGGAAATTAGAGAAATGGTGTTGATGTTTCTTAAGTTTTGATTTCAATCCAGATAACCTGATGATGGTGAAACAACTGATGTATCCATACTCTAGGAACCTGATAACCTATTTTAAAAATCATTATACAGAGATAGCAGTTTTAGGTAAAATAATGGTACATGTATCATATAGAAATAGGGTGTGTTTTCTATAAATTTCATGAGTTATCACCCCAAATATTATATTTTTGACCATGGTATATCTTAATTATTTAAACAAAACTCAATGATGATAACTAGTGAGGATTACATGAAAATATCATGATGAAGACTAGCTAATTGAATAGGCCTCAGTGCAAGGGAGTATTCATGAGGCATTTCCTTTGGGTGGATAGGGAGAGGAAAAGGCCCTACCTCTAGAGAATAGGTTGACATTTTACCTTGATCCAGGTAGAAGACCATTCCAATAGTTTAGGATAATGATTCATGTAGTCTGGGAACACTTTATGAGTTTCAAAGACAAAGACCTCCTAGGTTCTGGGGAGATTCAGAAATATATAAGGTAGAGGAATTATTATAGTCTTTGGTCTAAGTGTTCCATCTCATCCAAACCCATTTAGATCAGATGGTGGTGCTTATAGCATGTCTTCTCCATTGCTCGATAAGATAATGGTGGATATTATTGATGTAGAACCATGATGAGGTGACTCTTCCTTGTACCAAGTCTGAGTTCCTCTTCCAAGAAGAGTATTTTCTAGAGACTCTATAATCATTACAAATCTAGGAGATTCTTGAGCTTTAATAGGGTATCATGCTAGCTGTTAAGAATGCAAATAGGTTTTATGACCTCACGTAGTAATCTTAGGTGGTTTTTGATGACCATTTCTAAGAAAGTATGTTCAAGAATGGTCTACATAGAGATATTTGAGCTGGATTTTTGCCTCTTTTCATCCTCCCCTATGCCAAGGTTCTAGAGAATTATTTAATGATGGAGATATTTTTAACAGAGTAGTCATAGCTAAATAGTTTTGAAATTAATCACTCAGGAGAAACACCTTTAGTATGAAGTAGATAGAATCATGATTTAGGGCCATTATACTCAAATAGTCAACATATCCAGTCTCAAAATAGTGGTTCTGTAGCCCATGGTTCATAAAAAGGTTCCAATTTTCCTAGGGAGATGATATTCTTTTGTTATGATAGATGAGGTTATATTTTAAAGGTTTATCTAACCATCTGAACAATAATTTATTGATAGGTAGTGTATGGGCCACCGAGGAAAATATAGTGACATGAGTATATTGAAACACATAGAGGAATTTATAGAAGAGGAGTTGGGATGGATGGTGGTGGTGGTTGAAATTACAATCTTCTACCACTGATACCCCCATCAGGTAGCCCATGCTAGACATTGTAAGCTGGCGGTTGAGGATGTGAACAACTAAAATAAATGAAGGATTATGATCCATATGATCCTAGTATGGTTAGAGGTATTATTTGCGTCTTATCTACCCTATTATATGTCCAAATAGATATAATAATGATCAATTCCTTCCTTTTTGTATCCCTTGTTTGAGATCTTGAGATTATAGTAAAACCTCTTGTCTGACCCTTAAAATTATAAAATTATAATGGGGGGAGATTTGGTGATCACAATCATCTACTGATAGTGTGATTTGACTCTTGGAGGATATATATTTGCATGAGATCTCTTTATTACTATCGTGTGACCTTTTGATGTCATTCTTGATATGGTCTTGATATCTATAGTCCATGCCCAGATTGATTGTTTCCATTGAAGGATGTGATGTGTTCAATTTTACTGGATATGATTTTCCTTCATTTGAGAGAATGAATTCTACTAAGATTAGACAAGGATCAAATATAACAGTTCATATCTCATATCTCCTCAAATGGATAGTTTGAGGCTTGGTACAATAAACTCGACATATGTTCGGTTCCTAGTAGTGGTAGAGGATTACTTAGATATCTCCGCAGAGTGGATATAACTACCCTAAATCATCATTAGTAGGTTTATTTATATTTTTAACTTCCCCCTAAGACCACCGCAATATAATCAATATCATATTGGATGACCTGAATTGAGCATTTAGAGCTGAAGGTATAGTTGGAATACCTTCAAAGGAAAGGATTTATCTGACATAGTGGCCCCCCTAAGAATATTTAGTGCTTTTTCTAAGAATATAGATGAGATATTGAGTTTGTGTGTATTTCATCATCACCTAAACCAAGTGACCATAAATAATAAATATCCAATTCCAAGAATATAAAACCACTTATACTAGTTGAAAGTGGATAAATGGTTCTTAAAGAATGACCTTAGGTCATTCTATCGACAGCTTCACATTTGAGAGGAGGATATATTGAAGGCAACATTATGATGTTTTTATAGTCATTATGAGTATATGGTGATTCCCATAGGTTTGAAAAATACAAAAAAAGTGTTCATAGAAACCATGAACTAGATTTTCTATCCTTTCCTAGACCGATTCATGGAAGTATTCATTGAATACTTCCTCATGTACTCAAAATCAAAGGAAGAGAATGTATAAAATTTGAGGATGGTCCAAGATTTACTTTGAGAGAATTAAATGTATGAGAATCTTTTAATGTTTCAGTTTTGTATTAGATAGGTCCACTTTCTGGGATGTTTCATCTTAGAGGAGGGAGTAATAGTGGGACCAGTAAAGATCGAGGTAGTGCTAGCTTGGGATCCATATAAGATCATGATGGATGTGAAAATATTACTTGGATTGGATAGTTATTATCATATAATTGTGCCTATTTTTGTAGGATTGAGACAACCTTGTCTTCTTCGAACCGAAAAGGGTAACCTTTTATCTGTTGAAAGAAGTTTTAGAAGTCCATTGGGAAGTTGTAGCGGATATTGATGAGTGATATTGACTTAAGAATCCCATAGGAGGGATTTGATTATGTTTTCTATGATTCCTCTAGAGATGGAATTGGTTGTGTTTTGATTCAAATATAGACAATGATTTCTTATGGATCATCATAGTTGATACCTAATGTTAAGAACTATGCGACTCATGACTTAGAGCTGGAAACAATAGTGTTCTCCCTAAAGACTTAGTGACACTACCTTCTCAGTGAGTGGATTATCGTCTATTATAAACATAATATTCCTAAGTATATCTTCACTTAGAGTGATATAAAATTAAGTGAAAGGTTATGTTTGGATTTCTCTAGAGTAGTTAGCGTCAATGTAGTTATCCTTAGTGGATGAGGTAGGAGTGACATACCTCATACCGATGGTTGTGACCCCTTTACTTATATAGTGTGCAAGTGAAACAAAAATTGGTGATATTGATTATTAGGCCTTGGAAACTAGATATTCATATTACATTCTCCCGATGGATTTTCTAAATATGGGGAGCATTTCATTCTCTTATGTGGATAGATGGTTGTGATGGTCATGCTATGTGATGAGGTGATAAGATAATTCTATACATCTCCCTTATTAGTATATCCTAGAGTATCAAATATGTATTATGATCTTCATCTAGACTCTTGGTTACTAGGAAGGAAGATGAATAATGTAGAGTTCATTTGTTGATACCTCATCTATCAGTATGTGAAGGTCGGGCAATAGGTTCCAGTAGGTTTAGAACAAAACCTTGAGGTACCAGAATAGAAGTGGGATGATATATCCATATATTCCATTATGATGCTTCAATAGATAGTCAGAGTTTATAATACTCTTTAGGTGGTCATGGATTAACTCACCATTTATCCCACTTCCTCTCTATTAGAGAGCATAGTTTGGTGGAAATATTGGGATGCTTGTATATAAATGAGATTGTTCAACTTCATGGTGTTCCCTCGATGATTGTCTCAGATCATGATCCTAATTTCACATATCAGTTATGGAGAGGTTTTTAGGAGGATTTTATGACCTATTTAGAATAGGGACAATGTTCTACCCCCAAAAATATAGCCAAAATGAGCAAATAATTCAGGTCCAAGGGGATATTTTATGGGTGTACATGTTAAAATTTGGCGAAAGATGGGAGGATCACCTACCATTAATGGATTTTTCCTAAAAAAATAGATATTACTCTACTATTTGTATAATTATTTTTGAGTATCATTATAGGAGACCATGAAGGTCACCGCTATTTTGATCAGAGTTGGGAGAATAAAAATTTATGGGGCCGGATTTAGTTCATTTAATGATGAAGGAAATCAAGATCATCTAAGAGCATATAAGGATAGCTAAGAGCTATTAGAAGCACTACACAGACCAAATATAGTGGCCTTTGATGTTTAATGAGGGATACCACATATTCTTGAATGTCTCACCTTGGCATGGTTTGTGAAGATTTTTCCAGGGTGACAAGATATATTTAAGTTTCATTGGTCCATTTCATATTTTTCATAGGGTTAGTGAGTTTTCATACCACCTAGATTTACCAATATAGTTGAACTGAGTTAATTAAATCTTTCATGAGTTGTATATTAGGAGATATGTGCATGACCTATCACAAAACATTGAATGGGTAGATATGAACATTGAATACAAAGCCACATTTTTTGATTACCTAGTGGTGATCCATGATTGGGAGGAGAATACCCTTTTTGGGTGAATTATTCTTATTTTGTGTGTTCTTTATAAGAACATAAATCTTTAAGAGAGATCATGGGAAAGTTAGAACTAAATTTAGGCTCAATACCTCACATTTTCAAGTAGTTCTTTCTTTCCAGTAGAAAGATACTTAAATTTGATAAGAGTGTAATGAATTTGGTTTTTTAAATTTAAGCCTTTAGAAATTTTAAATAATATATTTGATTCATGTTTTGGTGTTGAAATAGAGTTTTGGGAGTCATTTATCCCTAATATGAATATATTAGAAATATTAAATATATTAACCTGTATATGTATATAATTTCAAAGTTAATGGTTTATTGCCTCATTAGAGACTCAAAAGGGAAAATTGACACTGAAATTGAATTTGAAACATGAAGTTTACCCTAGTAATGATATAATTCTTGTTCACATTGGGAGTTTTGGTAGAGTGTAGTCATTGAACGATTAAATAGATAAGTAATTTGATAAATTAATTTATTGTCTATTTAATTCTATAAACCAAGTAATGCTCTATATAAACCTTGTTATTCCAATTCTCTAGTGTTAGCTGCATAACTTTAAGAACTAAGAGGGAGGGAGAGCGTCACAGTAGGAGAATATTTGAAAAAAGAGTATTTATATATCAATGATCATATTCATTAGAACTCATCAAAAACAATAAAATTGATGGGGATTTCTAATGACACCATTATAGAATCATTCTTAACCAGGGATCAATACAATCTTAAGGCAAAGATTTTTTTTTTTTGGATTTATTCCCATTTTCTGTGATTATAGTGAACATGAATTAACTAAATTTGAATTAATTTGGTATCTTCCTATACATGGCCATCTCAAGTTACTTTGTTTCCCAATAATTAGGAATTTGAAGTTTATTAAGTTTTTCTGTTTCTAGTTGCTACATGATTACTTAGTTTACATCAATTAATTATGTAAAATCCCAACATGACCATAGTTTATTCATCAATTTTGTGATTTGTGAATTTATCCCCCCATTCTATGTATGTTTCTTTACTAGTGTTCGTATTGAATGCGGGATCGATCGTTAGTTCAATCCCATCTTGTTGTGTGATCATATAATGTTTATATATATCATTAATGTGGGTTACACCATTGTGGGTTTTTCATGATGGATGATTGATTAAAATGACAAAAAATTAAGAATAATCAAGGATGATAGTTTTGCGAGATATGGTGTTTGGGTAATTTAGTTGACAATGGTGGTTGATTTTTCTGGAAAACAGTGGTTGGAATCTAGCCATCAATGACATTCCAAGCATGGTCATTGTGTTTTATAGATATTCCTAGTGAAATTTGTGAATAAATCTGTGAATGGGTCATGGAAATCAGAATATTCATACAAATCTATGATTCTGTAAATTTTCAAACTACATGCATGTAATTCAGTAGAACACACACCATGTATACCCTTTTATGTGTATCTAGGATTTTGGATGGAGTTACATATCTTATGGATGTATGATTATTCCACATTCAATGTAACCTATACTTGACCAACTTGGCATTTATTGTATGTAAACCCCCATGAACCCGAGTGGCCCTACACACCATGTGTAGCCACACCCTGTGTAACCTCTAAGGTATATGACTTGAGTAGATGAGGTACATGTCGAATAGCTCTATATACATGGAACACCATGTGACCCAAATGCAAGGTATGTAGTTGAACTGATACATGCCATGTGGGAAGACAGAACATGGCTAGGTGTATGACTTGGGATTACACTTCATGTACCCATATGAAACATTGTGTACTTCCCCTTGGACTGAAATATTATAGTCAAACATGGGTTTCGCCCTCATTATTCCTAGGTGGAGTAATTATTTCTATTTTTAGGACTATTATCCTCCTTGGGAGTTGGTATTTCACCAATGTAAGAAAAGGGTTGTGATCCTATACCTATAAAACTAGAGAGAGTTAGTATTTCACCCACATTATAGGGCCATGATCCTCTATCTATGCAGTTAGTATTTTTTATTATCTATGGAGAATGGAAAGGACATGCATCATCCACTGGATTTGGTATTTAACTCATATTCATGAGGTAGGTATTATCTAACATCATTCGAGGAAAAGAATACATAGGTTTCTTGATAATTCTGGATTAGAAACTAGGAATGTTGAGTTTCTTTGGATGGCTAAAAGACTGAGACTGTACTTTGGAACTTTAGTATCATCTTGTAAATATCTAGATTTTATTCCATTTTACCCTTATTATTGTGATTTTTATATGTCTATATTGTATTCTTTATGTTTTAGTGTTTTCAGGGTGTCATATTGGGTATTTATATACTCAACCTTGAATGGGATCTTCTTGCACGTGTCATGTATTATGTAGACTAAAAGCTATTATATGGGGATCATAGTGGACCAAGAGTGAGTAGTGTATAGTTTTATTTAGTGGCCATGGTAGTGGGACCATAATAAAAGAATATAGTTTTCATGTTGGGATAATATTAAATTTTTTGTTAGGTTAAACATAATTCTTAGTTTTTGGGCCAATATTTTTACTTTGTACTTTGCTTATGCTATTACACTCTATTATAAGATGTTAAAAGTTGTGCATGAATCTTTTTTTCCAATTGATTATTATTTTATGTTAATTTGTGTGTTTTTTATGAGTTCATGTGTATAGGTGAATTAAGTTAAGGCCTCCCATTTGTGATATATTCCTACTCGATGCCAGTAACTAATCCCTGACCTATTAGAGGTGGGATTGGGGTGGCACACTCATCTTACAATCTTCTAATAAGGACCTAGTGGTTCGGGTCTTGGTAGAGAGTATGATGACATGCAAAACCTTTTTTGAATGATTTTAAAAGAGACTTTTCCTTGGTTTTAAAAGGAAATACTATGGTATTAATTGACTTGTTTTGGTTTATGTAACCTTTTATGGGAAAAGACCTATTTTCTAAAGAATTAATTTGTTTGTATGTTTCTACTAGTCACAATTACCTTGCATTCTATTTGTTTCATGATGATTCATAGTTTGAGTGATAAACAATGATGTTAGTTTTTGGTATCAAGCCTAGGTTGGGCGGTGATGATGTATTTAAACCCCTAGAGGGTAGTGACTGGTCATAAATAAACTAGTGATTTACCTTATCTGGATACTAGGTCTTGAGATACTAGATCCCTAACATTGAGCAGGTGAGTTGTGAGAATGGATGCATGCTCTATTATTGTTTCATGCATGTGATGAATTTATGATCAAAAAATATTGTTTTATGTTGAGACTAATGGTTATGAACCTCACCCTAAGTGAGAGGGTAGGTTGACATGGATTGTACCTTACCATAAGTGAGAGGGAAATTGTTAGGTTGTGACCTCATATTAAGTGATAGGCTGATGAATTATTTGCACACCCTACCATGAGTGAGAGGATGGTGGATGGGCTATATAACCTTTCCATGATTGAAAGGGTATTTTAAGAGACCACTTTGAGTGAGGGAGTATTGGTCCACTTGTGTATATTGGACACTACCATGCATAAATGGTAGTGGTTGGGACTTAGTGTGATGTAGATAAGGTTTATGACAAGTCCTACCCTGAGTGAGAGGGTAGTGTCTATGTAACACCCTATGTTTTTATGAATTATTTTTTTTCAAATAAATTAAATTTCTTTGATTGCTTTCATTGCATGCTACACTATATTATGATTTATTTTTACACAAAACCAAGTTAAGATTGCACTACACACAACACTTAGATTAGCTTGCAATACATGAAACCCTATATTTGTCTTGTGTTATACACAATTCTAAGTTCCTTTTATAACTTTCATGACACACAAGACATAGTTTTACCAAACTATAATATACTATTAATAATATTTTTGAAGTATTATTATAGTTTCAACCTAGCCATTTGAATGGTGGTTATGAATAAAATTAATTAAATTATTAAAATATGGTTTACACATGTATATAAGAAGAGTTATTTGGTGACCAATTAACTAGAAATGAAAATAAAAACCTTTTGAAAATATAGGAATTATTTTGCTGGAAAACTATATTTATGAAACCAAACACGTTTTACCTCAATAAATTAATTAAAAAACTTTGGATAAATGATTTTATAGAAATATATACATATATATATATTATATTTAATAAACTATTTAAAGTTCATCTTATGTGTTTTATAGTTAATAGATAAGAATAAAGCCAATTTTATGCATAAAGATATATATTTTTCTAAAAGGCAATTTTACCACCTTTTAATGGTACACATATTTTTAATCAAATTTTTAAAATTTTATGAATTTTATTTTACAAAATAATATTCATTTTGTAAATATTAATATAAAAATTTACTTTGGGTAATTTTTTGATATTTTTTTGAGAAGTTTCACTTTTGATGAATAGTGAAAACACTGAATTTTAATTAAAAACTACTTTTTTGGATAGTTTATTTATATATTTGAATTATATTTTAAATTGATTTTAAAGTATAGTTATATTAATTACATATATATTGATACAATTTAGGTCATTTTAATCAATTTTACATTGAAATTTGATATAAAAGAATTTCGAACTTTTGAACATTTTCACTTTAAAACCCCATTGTCTTGTCCCATCTGTGGGATTAATTTTAAATTAATTTCTACCAATTATGTGTTTATAACTTGCAAAAATGGACTAAATATTTGGAATCATCAAAATTTATAATTTATATTCATGTAAAATTAGTTTTTTTTTATCAAAGTTATTAGTTATAGTATTTAAAATTAATTACAATGATTATTGTAAAAACGAGATTAATTAATGGCTAAACTTAGAATATAAGGTGTAAAATGACCCTAAAATTGTCTAAAAAATTATTATATGGCAATATTTATACCATTAAACCTATAATGATCTATAATAGTCAATTTTAGACTCTTGGGGGATAAGTAAAATATAGGGATTACACAATTATATTAAAAAATACCAAGTGTGTCCTTTTCCTCACTTGTAAAAAGCCACCACCTCTCCCACTATATTCAAACCTCTCAAGAAATTTGCCTCAGAAACAAAATATAAAAATATCCTCAAAACATACATAAAATTATCCTAAAATAATTACTTTTGGCAGAAAACCAACCAAGGAATCCCTTTGGTGCGAACCAAAAGGAGTTACCTAAAGAAGAGGTAACATCCTTCAATAATCACTTTTGTTTAATTACTTTACCCAACCATTAAATTATTCTCATATCATGATTATATAAGAAACATAGTATCCTCAATATACAAATATTTTTTTATGTTAAGGGTTGGACCTACACTCACCCCAAACTTCCATCAAATGGGATACACAATTATCGTTCATATGTACGACAGACTATCGCCTCACGAACTGATGTCGTTCGTTCTTACATTACCACATTTTAAGGTTAGGTGTAATAGTGAAATTATTGTTTTTATATGATATATATGATATATATGATATTTATTATATATTTATGATCCTTGAATTATTATATAAAACATACCTTCCTACTTTCCATTTTACAGGAATATGATAACTTCGTTTGTGGACATGTGGACTACCACCTCCTCAAAGCGATGTGATTCATTCACACCTCCCATGGAATGTATTAAGTATGGGTTCAGTAAATTTATATTATATTTATTAAATAATAATTATACTGGATGATAATATATATATATATATACATATATTTTATTTACTTTCTTTATTTAAATACAATAGGAAAACAGAAACAACGTTAATGCATACGTATAACCTACCGTCTCCACGAATGGTGTATTCCATTTAATATTTATATATTTTTTATATTATTATAAATAATTATATAATTAACAAATATTATATTTATATCATGTTTTACATTATTTAAATAAGTAAATCATGATCTAAGTAATAGAATTAAGAATAACAAGTCATAACATATACGAAACACAAAGTGGTTATTACATGAAACATAACATTAACATGTAATTTTTAATAAAAGGGTAATATAAAGTCATAATAAAATAATATATGTTATTATATATAATAATATGGTTCTATGTTATATTTATAATAAAATTATATTTATTATACATGAGGTTTGAACATGTACAAAGTAATTCAAGACTTAAGATTATGGTTTTCTCGTCTCAGTTTTATTTTTGGGAGATATATGATATATTCACCACTTATTATTGTTGTGTGGGGTATATAATTCCATATTAAATTTTATATAATTAATTTAATTTTATAAAAAATTTCAATTTACGTCATTATTTCATGGGGATCAGGATTCAAAAGTTACTCAAGCAGTAAGGGGATTTCTGTTCTCACTTGTATTTTTGTGAGACTTATGTCTTATTAACCACTCTATTATATTGTGTAGTGTATATAATTTAAATTAATGTATTATATGACTATTATAATTAAATTTATGGGCATTTAAATATATATTTCTGATCTCTATTTCATTGGGTTTTACGGTTCAAAAGTTACCAAATCGGTAAGGTAATTTTGTCTCAATTTTTCTTCTTTGAGACACATGTTTTGTTATGAACCTATATTATTTTACAAGGTGTATAAAATACCACTTGACATGTTATATCATGAATATAATTATTTTCATGATATTTTAAGCTTCATGTAATGTTATTATTTCATGGGAATTTAGATTCAAATTTAACAAAGTGGTAAGAGTTTATTGCTACAATCGCATCATTTATATGGATTGCTTATGATTATTATTTAATTTATGAAATATTATGATCCATATCTCAAGAAATATCATGTATTTTCTTATCATCTGGTTATTAATGATATATTAACATTTTTATACCATTTACCACTATTTTTATCTTAAGATAATTAATAATACTTTTTATGAAAATTTGACTTTATTTCACTCATCGGACAGAAATCTATGTTATTTGATAACAATGTTTTCCAAAAATGTTTTAATAATTTTAAATGATATTTTAATGTAATTTTATATGAAAAGTATTTTTAAAGCGTTTTATATTTTTTAAAGTGTTTTAAATGAGTTTCAAATATTCCATTATATGTTTTCAAAATATTATTTTCAAAGAAAATTATTTCAATGATTTCAAAGATTCTTTTATAAGTTTTCAAAGATATTTTCAAATCAAAAGTTTTTGCAATAATGTTTTATATTTGAAAATTGTTTTAAATAATTTTCAAATATTCCTTTTCATGTTTTCAAAAGTTTATTTTCAAAGAAAATATTTCAATGATTTCAAAGCTTATTTTATAAGTTTTTAAATCTATTTTCAAATAAAATAATTTTCCTAATGTTTTATGTTCTAAAAATAGTTTTTAAAATAAAAAAGGATATTTCCCTCAAGAAATGTTTTAATTTTTTTTAAATCTTAATTAATAAGCTTTTAAAGTGATTTTTAATGAAATGATTTTGAAAATGATTATATTTTAAAAGTTGATTATCAAAGAACAATTATATCCATTAATAAATGCTCTAAGAGATCTTTCAGAATCATTATACATATAATACGATACCATATGATATAGTTTA
This sequence comes from Viscum album, assembly GCA_963277665.1. Taxonomy (NCBI): domain Eukaryota; kingdom Viridiplantae; phylum Streptophyta; class Magnoliopsida; order Santalales; family Viscaceae; genus Viscum; species Viscum album. The sequence goes on from OY728131.1 coordinate 125,646,869, forward strand.
TTATTGACTAGAGATATGATTCAAGGACACCATTCTTATTCTTTCTTTGAATGGTTCATGATTAATATGACATGTTTTTTACGAAACCCTTTTCTCTTCCACATGTTATACTATGATAAAACACTTATGAATAATGATTACTTTCATGGGTTATTATATGATCATGAAACCTGTGTAACGCCCTGACCCTAGTTACCCAGATTAGGTGAATTATTACAAACATTGGCATGATCACAAGAGATCATGTCTCTAAATACTGACTAGTTTAGTAGCCTTGTAAGTACTAGATTCATACATAAGTTTTACATTACATCATAAGTTAAAAACAACAAAAACATTTTATCCCCTTTTAAGACACTTATATAACTTATAATATCCCTATAGGTTAACCATAAAATACTTCTTCACATCCTAGTAAAAATAAAACATAGAAAGGGATGAGCTCAGATGATCAGTAAGGATAACAATATAGCAGAAACTTTCATAAATAAGAGTAAACATTAAAGGCAATGTATAAGACTAAAACATAAGCCTTTTAAAATTAAAATTCAGCATGATATGTAAAATATAGATCAAATAATTCCATTTACTTATTCACATGGATATTCTACTAGTCGAATAATTACATGTAATATCAATATCCAATTTCATAATGATGGAATGCATAATTTAAAACTTCATAACCACATAGTCAAGGCCTCGTGCCAAGACTAAAAATAATATTTTTTCAAGTCCTTGTTCCAAGACACTAGTTTTTCTCATGAGACCTACCGATTCATCAAGGAGCTATAGAGGTCTCCACCTGTCACTTACTAAGTCCAATGCATTCCTCATATGAAAATATTGAAACATAACATAAACATTCGTATTAAAAATGGCATACGAAATGTTAATACTTTAACCATAAACCATGAATGGTATAAAAATAACACATCCATAGTCAAACATATCACAAAACCTTCAATAAAATATGGAAGATTATATCAAAATAAATCAACTTCAAAGAAGTGTAAAATCTATCAAAGGATGTTGACATAGATGAAATCAAAACTATTTGAGAGATATATCTATTTCTATTTTAATATAATTTAAAAGTAACATAATTATAAAATAAAACATTTAATTTGAAAATATTCTTATAATATTGTAAGGGAATCTTTGAAGGTGTTATAATGGAGGAAAATAGCCGCACCCGCCGTATAAGTTAAAAAACATTCTTTTCTTAATTTTTTCAAAAAGGTCGTAAAGGTCCTTGTTTGGAAAATGACAGAAATATTCCTTTACAAAGATCTTATAAAAATTAAAAAAGGGTATAAATGACTATAACCCATAGTATAGTAAATATTAAAAATGTTTTGAAATAAATTTTCAAGAAACACATATGTGGATTATAAAGAGGCCCCAGTAGATACTCATGTATAAACAACCTCGAATAATGAAGAGATTATAGAATTAACCCTTACCTTGTACTTTTCCTTGATCGAGGGTACATTAACCTCCTGTATAATAGTTAAATTATTTTTATTTAATTATACAAGAACCAAATACAGAAATATGATATCATATATGATCTTCTTATATTTCTTTGTTAATAATATTTCAGTAGTATCATCGTTTCAGGTGTTAACTGATTCGTTTTCCTTTGTATGTTTTGTTATTTAAGTCATGTTTATTATGGATAAGAGGCATTTGATTCATATACAAAATGATATTAAGTTCTTAAAAATTATTTTTTTAATCATAAAGTGATATTTATTCTTGAATGGTTACGATGGGGAATGAATCTCATCGTGTTCGTGGATATGGTAATCCGTACGTACGCACAAGCGATAATACCATTCTATTGATGGTTGAATCGTATGTAATTGGATGGTATATCATATATAAAGAATCATTAACATCATATATTTATTATTTACATCAGTTATATTCATTATTATACCCATCCAAATAATGAAGAGTTTGAATAACAAACTACACCACATCATGAAGATGGTAAGCCGTACGTACGCACCTATGGTGAATTTTCATTCATAGGATGGATAGAATAATGAATATAGTTGTAACATATTTATAATAACATCACAGTATTTATAAGGTATTGGATTTATTATTTTGGTATGGAAACAACAATGAAATAGGAAGTGGAAGAAGAAAACAACTTTGAAAGAGGTGGTGAAATTATTACATCTTCTTCGGGTGTTTCCTTTTGAGTTGATCAAAAAGAATCCTTAGTTTGGATTTCTGAACAAAGTAAGGCCTCTAGGTATAATTAAGGGTAGTTGGGAGGATATTTTATCAGAGTTTTTCAGAGAAAAATGGCTTTGGAGTTGTGAAATTAAGATACGGGGAAGTACCCTTTTATAAGAGAGGTGAGGGTCACTTTAGGAAAAGCTTGAAATATTATTTTATTATACAATCATATTCAGTTTATAATGGATCCAAAATGATTTATTTATTGTATAAGGTGGGTATGGGTCAAAAACATCACAAACAACAAGTTTTATACAGGTTTAGGTAACCATATTAACCTTATCTTTTAGATTTAACTCTTAGTTAAATAGTTTAACTTTTATCATGTATTCTTGTATTATTATAATAAATGGTTAATAAACTTACTATAAAAAGCCAAGAGAACCCCAAGTGGTTAATTATTAATATATATAACCTTATATAAGTATTTTGGCCGAAAATTATATTTTTAAGAATATTATATCAATTAATAATATAGTATTTGTTTTAAAAACTCATTTATGTCAATTTTAAAACTATTTGCTATTTTGTTTTTGTAGAAGTCATAAAAACTTTATCACATCAAAAAAAAATATTTAATAAACCCTAAAATGTCATATTAACCTATAAAATTAGTTTAATTCATCATAAGTCTCAATTTTCATTTATTTTGATATTTTTAATATCAATTATTTTAATCCTTCATTAATAAGGTAATTACTGCATCATCATTGTATCATAAATAAATTTAATTATTTAATGTATAAAAATTATAAATAAAATTCCATTATATATAAAATATTTTTATCTTGATAATGAATATTTATAGTCGAATTTATATTATGTATAACACTATATTAAATTTTTTTAGTTATTAAACTTTGAATTTAATACTTTTAACTCTTCTTGAAATAAAATAATAATAAATGTCCTAATCTAATCCAACTGAACCAAAAAGATCATATTTTATTCCTAATGTTGTTTTTGGTTGAAATAAACTTATCTAATAGAATTATAACATGTGTTAGGTTAATAATAATATCATTTTTTCCTTTAATTACCCTATTTACTTTTAACCGTGGTAAATAAAAGTCAAAAGTTACTATTCACCAAAAATTATTTTCATATTATTAAACCACATTTAAATTACTGATATCAACAATATATATTGTATTTTTGAAATTCAATTCACAGAAGCTGTAAAATTACGTTTTATGAAAATTTCCAAATGCGCCAAGAAGGTGGGTAAAAGACAGTAAAAAGTTCAATAAATTATATATATATAATATTATTATAAAATAACTCCAATGAATTACTTTGAAAATATATAGGTAATATGTATTTATTTTTATCTAATATAAATTTAAATAATATAACTAATTATTTAAATAAAAAGTAAGTTTTAAACAATAACGTAGTGATTTTCATTATTCATCAAAAATTGAAAGTTTTCAGAAAAATACAAAAAATTCACTCTAAGCTAATTTTGATATTCCGAATCCAAAAATGAAGTTCATTTTGAAAAATATAATTTATAAAATTTCAAAATGTGGGTATTACTATTCATAACGGGTAGTTTGATTGGTCATGGTATGCTAGAACTCAAAGTTGCGTAAAACGCAAGCTATTGTATTATTCAAAGGGAAATGTACTGTGGAAGCTTGAGGTGTTACAACCTGTCTATTTTTTACAGGTTATTATGGGATGAAATGTTTATGATACCCATTTAATTTCATTAGTTATGATATGATTTTTTTGAAACCCATCTCTTTTTATGGGTCATTATATAATGAATGTTTTTTTATCTTGTGACACACATATGTATGATTTCATTATGAGATGGATGAGACCTATATATCTCTCCAATGCATTGGGTGAATATTTATATCTCATGAAATATACATGGTTGGAACGGGGAGTAAAATCGGTTTAGTAAAGTAATTTTTCTGCTAAGATGGTCTTGAGAGTGAACCTTGACTACTAAGATGGTATTGGGAGTTAACCTTGAATTATAAGATGGTCTTGAGAGTTAACCATGACTACCAAGATTGTTTGGGGAGTGAACCCTTTACACTATAAGGAAAGGGATACAATTGGGGATGGTGGTGTCTCCCACCCATTAGGTGTATCCCAAATGAAGTGCCCTAATAAGTTTTGGCAATAATCGTTGAATTATAAGGAATGATTTTATATTCTTATGTGTATGCCATAATTCCATATCTTATTCCTATATTATGCATTCATGGGTTGTGCTATTTATTCCCTTATGATTCATGTCTTATTAAATACCAATATTTATGACATGACTCATGTATATGATCATTGATATGTAGGGTATGATCATAAAATATTATTATCATGTTCTTAGACTGTTATGTTCATGTTATTATTATATATCTTACTTGTTTTCCCTTACTGATTATCTGATATCACCCCTTTATTATGTTTTCTTTCCCTAGGTTATGAAGAAATTTTTTAAGTAAGAGTACTTAAAGGAAAATATCTTTATGGGAGAGACTTTTGATATCTTTAACCAAGTTAGAAGATATTGTGTTCAAGGTTTATGAAGACACTAAACTATTACGGTCCTTAGGCATGTAATTTTTTAATGTGATGAATATTCATAAAAAATGATGTAATATCCCAGTATGTTAATCCTGGGTAATTATAGTTGGTATCAAAGGAAATGTTTAGTCATCCTTTGGAAACTAGGATGATAAAACTTTAGTGATATCCATAGGGATATTTCTAAGGATACGTCTAGGGATATATCTAACAATAAGTCTAAGGATAAGTCAAAGTATAGGAAAATGTCCTGGAATTTTGTTAAAATATAGAGTGAGTGTTTTACTTGATATACAACCCTATTTGGATACTACATGTGGATTTGGATCTACTAAATATGAATATAGGGATCACAACCCCAAAAACAACATATTGAGGTAGACTTGATCGAGAATTGGTGCTTAAGAAGGGGGCTTGCTGCACACATGATTTGTCACTACCAAGGGATATGATATGGAAATTTATAAATACTTTACGAAACATTATTAATGGTTAAAATAGAATATGACTATGAATAAAATAGGATAAACCTAAGGTTTCATATATTAAAGAAGTAGGAGTCACGATTTAGCCATCCTATATGTGATTTTAATGATTATTTGGTTTCCTATTATGATAAGTGTTTATCACACTATGCTTTTTAGTTTTATTCAATGACCATAAATAAATATAGTTGGGTTAACGCTTAATGTGAGGAAAAATTTTCTAATGAACAATGAAAGGGGATGCCGATTGAAGTAAAAAATATTTTGATCATGCCAAATAAGTTTTCATGGAACATGATTAAAAAAATATACCTTAAAAAAATCCAAGACTCACCAAATAATAGAATGAAAGATTTCATTTAGAGTTTTGGTAATGGAGACCATGGATGAAAGAAGATTTATTTTCCTATATGTTGAGAAAATTGGAAGAAACACCAAAGTGAATGTCATAGAGGAACTGGAAGATGTTTTGACTATGGAAAACAAGGACATGAAGCAAGTAACTACAAAGGGAAAATGAAAAGTTTAGTTGACGCAATGGATGTGGATATTATCCTCCCCAACGTATTATAAATTAATCAATTCTTTAAATGTGGAAAGTATGGACATTATAAAAATCGATGTCTGAATTAGAAGTCTCATGAAGAGAATCATCAAGGTGGTATAATTAATGGTTATTCTAATGATGATGAAGAGGCCATGAATGAAATATGAAAGGTTTTTGATGTCCTAATAGTACTTTTTAGAAGTATGATTAAATTTATTTTGATAAATATTAATACATGATTTGTATTTCATATTTTAGGAAAGGTTTATGAAGAAATAAGACAACAAATTTTAGTTAATTTTTTGATAAGGAAGTGGGAGGAATGAGGTATTTCTATTTTGGAATTCAATGATTATATTATAATAATCATGAAATATGTAAATATTTCTAGTATAAATTTTTAATTAATGTTTTGAAAGGATATATTTAATGGTTCTAATAAAGTAGAAAAGTGATTTCATGGAAATGTGATATTTTGATTAAGGGATAATAACCCTTAATATGTTTCTGATGTTGAAATAATGGTATTTGGATAAACATATATTGGATATGAATAAGTAAATTGGATGGTACTGATTAACTTAAATTTATGTGTATTTACATATCCATTTTATGATCACCATTTCATGAAGTTTTATGGTTCAAAAGTTACCAAATCAGTAAGGTAGTTTTATCTCAATTTTCCTTTTCTGAAACACATGTTCTGATATGCACCTATATTATTTTACGAGGTGTATAAAATGCCACTTGAAATGTTATATCATGAATATAATTATTTTAATTATATTTAAGATTCATTTAATGTTGTTTTTTCATGGGAATTATGATTCAAATTTACCAATGTGGTAAAAGTTTATTGCTATAATCTCATCATTTAATGAGATTGTATATACTTATGATTCCATTGATGAAATATTATGATCCATATCTCAATAAATATCATTAATTTTATTCTTCTATTTTTATTAAATATATATTCATTCATTGGTACCATTTTTACACTCTATTTTACTTAAGATAATTAAGAAAATGTTTTTATGAAAATATGACTTTATTTCAGTCTTCGGTCAGAAATATGTGTTATTTGAAAACAATACTTTCAAAAAAATGTTTTAAATGATATTTTAATCTCATTATCAAGGAAAAGGATTTTTAAAATGTTTTAATTTTTTATTTTTTTAAATGATTTTCAAAGCTTCCATTATATGTTTTCAAAAGGTTATTTTCAAATAAAAAGATTTCAATAATTTCAAAGATTATTATATAATTTTTAAAAGATATTTTCAAAGAAAAAGGTTTTAAAAAATGTTTTATGTTTAATTTTTTTTAAATAATTTTCAAAGCTACCTTTACATGTTTTCAAGAGACTAATTTCAAAGAATTTTTTTTCAATGATTTTAAATCTTCTTTTATAAGTTTTCAAAGCTATTTTTAAAGAAAAAGGTTTGCCTAAGGTTTTTTGTTCTATTTTTTTTCAATGTGAATAATGATATTTAAAAAAATAATTTTTTTAAATGATTTTTAAATCTTAATTCATAATTTTTCAAATTGGTTTTCAAAGAAAATTATTTTGAGAATGTTTTATGTTTTAAAAATTTATTATCAAATAAATGTTATTTTTGTTAAGAAATGTTCTAAGTGATCTTTCAAAATCCTTCTCCATATAAGATGATAACCTTTGATATATTTTTTTCTTTAATATGTATAATATTCAAGGACACTATTATTATTCTTTAATTGAATGGTTTATTATTAATATGAAAATTATTTACAAAACCCATTTCTCTTCCATGAGTTATACCATGATAAAATGCTTATGAAACCTAATTCCTTTCATGGGTTATTCTATGATTATGAAACCTATCTATTTTCTATAGGTTATGATAGGATGAAAGGTTTATGGTACCCATTTCATTTTATGGGTTATGATATGATGTTTATGAAGCCCATATCTTTTTATTGGACATGATACTATGTATGTTTTATTATCTTGTAGAACACGTATGTATGATTTCATTATAAGCTGGGTGAGACCTATATCTCATTCCAATGAATTGGGTAAATATTTATATCTCATGAGATATACATGGATATAATGGAGAGTGGACTTATTTTAGTAATGTAATTTTTCTGCTAAGGTGGTCTTGATAGTGAACCTTAACTACTAAGATGGTCTTGGGAGTGAGCCTTGAATACTAAGATAGTTTAGGGAGTGAACCCATTCCACTATAAAGAATGGTCTATGACTGGGGATAGTGGTGAGTCCTACCCAATATGTGTATCCCCCATGAAGTACCTTGATAAGTTTTGATAATGAGTCTTGTAAGATCTATAACTTCGTAGAGGTACATTCCTATTTAAATCTTATTTAAATTCCCTAATGTTGGTTAAATTGAAGGTTTACTATGTATATGAAGAGTCTCAGGGGTGTTCTGGGGGTTTGGTACATGAGATAAAGAGAAAATTTCCATATTGTGCATGTTTCATGGTTGGTACATGGTTATAGAAAACCATGCGCCCAAACCATGATAGCTAGGGAAAGGGCACACATTTAAGTAAACCATGCAAGGGGGTAATCCAAACCATGCAGTCTTGGATAGAGGCATTCTACATAGTTGGTGCATAGTTTTCTTAACTATATGGTCTCCCTAGGTAACTGTAAGACTTGTGTATAATTTAAATGATTGATGTAGATGCTCAATATACAGGGGGGGTGAATTGTATACTTTTAAAATTCATTTGAAACTTTTAAAGTTGGTATAAAAACTTTAGTTTTTATCCTTAAGAAAAACTGTGTTTAACAAAGTTAAAAAAGGTAAATTCACAAGACCTCTAAGTTCTACAAACTTGCTTGATTCCGGAAATGTGGTTCTGGAAATGAAACATAATTTTTTTTTACAATAACAAAGATTCTACCTTAAAGTGTATATAATCTTACTAATCAGAGTATACAAAAACAAGGAAGTATAAGATAGTTATACTTTCCTTAACAATCAAAATGCACCGAAAATCTTGAAACTATACAAGTAATAAGTAGTAAATCTTTTAACCCAAAGAGTAGGGTATCCAACAACCTTGGATAAAGATCCCTTGATTTATTCTTTCAAGAAAGTCTGTCTTACCTACACTTGGGTAAGCCCTTGATACGAAGATCAGAGTCTATCTTGCTATCCCCACAAGCCCTCAACTTCAAGGTAGTCGCCACCTCAGTCTTCCTCATCAAGGAAGTCCTCAAAATTTAAAGTAGTCGAAACCTCTGTTTTCCTATACCTGGAAGCCCTCAAATGTACTCAGAAACATTCAGAGTCGCACAAAGAAAGTCTGAAAAAGATGTTCGGTATGCACAAAGCATGAGAGTCTCTCTCTAGAAATCACTTCAACATCATGTAATCTATAGAGTTGTAGAAAAATCATCCAATTTGTGAGCTCTTTCAAATGAGCTTCTATTTATAGGCACATCTCCAATGGTCGGATCCCTCCTACAACAGTCATATTTTTCCTTGAATATTAGAGGGACCTATACATGTGCACTCAAACAATGGTTGGTTAGAAAAAGAAAGTACAACATCGTTTTATAACTCAAACAAGTGTAAGAAAAATATGGTTGCTCAAACAAAACCATTTTTCAGAATGTAAGGAAAAATAAAAGTTTAGAGTCTAAAAAAAACACATTCGATGTATATAATACATGGATATTCGGATTATGTATTCAAAAGAATTCGGAACCTTAATTCTAAAGAATTCAGAGTCTGAATTTCAAGGAAATTCGGAGTCTGAATTTAGTAGAGTTCAAAGTCTGAATTCAGTAGAATTCAGAGTCTGAATTCATAAGAATTTGGAGTCTGAATTCCTGAGAATTTGGAGTCTAAATTCAGTATAATTTAGAGTATTAATTCAGAGAACTCGGAGTCTGAATTTAGAAGAATTTGAAGTCTGAATTCAGAGAACTCAGATTCTGAATTCATAAGAATTCAGAGTCTGAATTCAGAGAACTCGGAGTCTGAATTCATAAGAATTAATAGTTTGAATTTGTGAGAATTCAGAGTCTGAATTTAGAAGAATTCGGAGTCTAAATTCAGAGAACTTGGAGTCTAAATTGATAAGAATTCAGAGTCTGAATTCATGAGAATTTGGAGTCTGAATTTTGAAGAATTCGGAGTCTGAATTTAGAGAACTCGGAGTATAAATTCATTAGAATTCAGAGTCTGATTTCAGAGGAATTCAGAACTGGAATTCGAATGCTAAAAAAGAATGCTCCATATCCAAGTATTTATATGATTATGAGGTTTTAGATATGAAACCAAATTTTAAATTTAGAAATAAAATGAGTTATATTTAGAGAGTGTAACACCCCAAGATTTTATGAAAAATATTCTTTTAATTAACGTCTTGTGTTGTATGCTACACCAATATTACCTTGTGCTATACGCAACACCGTATTAGCTTGCAGTATACGCAACACTATTCTTGGATCGTGTTACACACAATTTTGATAATAGTTATTCTACGCAACATTGATTATATATATATATATATTCAATGTATAAATGAAATATGGTTGGATTCTATTATACAAAACAACGAAGGATTCTTGCACAACACGCAACCCTGACTTGGATTGCATTACACGCAATCGCGACCTTCCTCGATAGCGTGTGTTGTATGCAATACCGGGTGTTACTAAACAACGATATATTACTATAACATTATTATGAACTAGCCGTTAGGAATATTATTAACTAAATTTTTAATTTTATAACATTATTATTCATCTTACACATTTTCTAGAACATGGTATAAGATCAAAATAAAATTTTCAGGTAAAATAAGTATTTTTCAAAAAATGCAGTTTTGCCGCCTTTTGATGGCACACCCACTTTAAATATAGTTTTTAACATGTTTATAAGTTCAATTTTATAAAATAAAATTCTTCTTTGGAATCATGAAATAAAAATTTACTTTGGATAAATTTTTCATATTATTAGGGTAACTTTCATATTTTGATGAATAGTAAAAACACGCTATATTTTAATTAAAAACAACTTTTTTCATCACAATAATTTATATGGTTAAATTATAATATTGAATGGTATTAAAGTATAAATATAATATATTTTTACCATTTAATATAATGTATTCCATTAGCCTTGATTTTACATTGAATTCGTTGGTTAAATAAATTCAATCTTTTGCAATGTTTTAAACAAAAACCCATTTTCTTTCGACAACAGGATTACTTTTAATTTAATTTCTGCAACTTTTGTGTATTGAATTTGGAAAAATGGATTCCACATTTGGAATCAGTGGGTCCAAATTATGTTAATAACCTACTTTTTGTTTTTGGGCATTATGAATAGTAACTACGGTAAATTTTATTTACCATAGTTAAAGGTAAATCGGGTAATTAAGGGTAAATATAAGATTATAAAATTACCCTAACACCTGCCAAAATCTTATTGGATGAATAAAAGTCGACCCATATCACCTAAGGGTCAGATTATAATCATTTAATGGACTTTTTTCCATGAAAATAACTTAATTATTATTAAAACCAAAGAAAGTGACAACATGTCACTCTCTTAAATCTTATAAGTATATTAATTTTAATTTAGTAATAAACTTCATGAAACTTCAAACATGAATATTCTACAGAAAGCTAAGGAAATTATCTACATCATATGAATTTATTTATAATTTTTAGGGATTAAATAATTATCATTAATTATGACACAATAATGATGCAGAAATTGTTTATCTAGTGAAAAATCAAGAATATAGTTTTTATTAAACTAATTATGAACATAAAATGCACAAAATCCTGACAAAAAATTATTGGTCATATAAATGTAAATCATAATCATCCAATGGGATAATATTTGACCATTTGGAGCCTTATAAATGTGATTATGACACTTATATTATTTTATTTTAAATGATCCCAAAGTTGTCACCTTCATAATTTAATAAATATAATAATTTAAATATTGTGATTTTAAGATGATAAATTCGAATAAAAGTATTATTGTGATAGGTAATAGATTTATCTTAATCATAGGAGTTTATTTTTAATTCTTATGCAACAAATAAGTATTTTAAATAATTATACAAAAATGTTGTAGTAATTATTTTATTAAGAGATAAACCAGATAAATGATATTAAAAATAATAAAATAAATATTATATGAACTATTTAATGTGCTCCACTAATTTTCTAGATACATATTACCATTTATGAATCTATTAAAGCTTTTAGTTTGAACATATATTCTGTATATATTTTATTTAAATTCAAATTAATGAATAGTGTCAAAATTGACACTACTGTTATTTTATAAAAATAACATATTATAAAATTGTTTAAAAATCACAAAAATAGTTAAAAATTATAAATTTAAATTTATATGTTCTATAATGTTATTAAGTAACCAATTATGTAAAATTCACAACAAATAAGTAATTATTTGTTATAATTTAAAATTTAGAATTTTATTACCACAAATAAACTTAAATAGATTAAATAAGGATAAATCAAAATGATAAGGTTTAAAATAAGATCCAAACATGTCTAAATTTGATTGGTTGATGAGATTACAACCCTATCTCATCTAATCTCTAAATATGAGACATTTTTGGAGGTTTTTAAGTGGGGTTAGGTTTATTATAAATTAATATTTTTAAGAATTCCAAAGGTGCCCCTCTCCTCCCTTATAAAAGGGCACCTCCTCCCCCTCTTCCTCACACCACTTTGAGCCTTCAAGCTCGGCCAACGGGATTAATTTTAATTTAATTTCTGCAACTTTTTTGTATTAAATTTGGAAAAATGGATTCCATATTTGGAATCAGTGGGTCCAAATTATGTTAATAACCTACTTTTTATTTTTGGGCATTATGAATAGTAACTATGGTAAATTTTATTTACCATAGTTAAAGGTAAATTGGGTAATTAAGGGTAAATATAAGATTATAAAATTACCCTAACACCTGCCAAAATCTTATTGGATTAATAAAAGTTGACCCATATCACCTAAGGGTCGGATTAGAATCATTTAATGTACTTTTGTCCATGAAAATAACTTAATTATTATTAAAACCAAAGAAAGTGACAACATGTCACTCTCTTAAATCTTATAAGTATATTAATTTTAATTTAGTAATAAACTTCATGAAACTTCAAACATGAATATTCTATAGAAATATAATGAAATTATCTATATAATATAAATTTATTTATAATTTTTAGGGATTAAATAATTATCATTAATTATGACACAATAATGATGCAGAAATTGTTTATCTAGTGAAAAATCAAGAATATAGTTTTTTATTAAACTAATTATGAACATAAAATGCACAAAATCCTGACCAAAAATTATTGGTCATATAAATGTAAATAATAGTCATCCAATGGTCGAATATTTGACCATTTGGAGCCTTATAAATGTGATTATGACACTTATATTATTTTATTTTAAATGATCCCAAAGTTTTAACCTTCATAATTTAATAAAAATAACAATTTAAATATTGTGATTTTAAGATGATAAATTCGAATAAAAGTATTATTGTGAAAGTTAATAGATTTATATTAATCATAGGATTTTATTTTTAATTTTTATGCAACAAATAAGTATATTAAATAATTATACAAAAATGTTGTAGTAATTATTTTATTAAGAGATAAACCAAATAAATGATTTTAAAAATAATAAAATAAATATTATATGAACTATTTAATGTGCTCCACTAATTTTCTAGATACATATGACATTTTATTAATCTATTAAAGCTTTTAGTTTGAACATATCTTCTGTATATATTTTATTTAAATTCAAATAAATGAATAGTTTCAAAATTGACACTATTTTTATTTTATAAAAATAACATATTATAAAATTGTTTAAAAATCACCAAAATATTTAAAAATTATAAATTTAAATTTATATGTTCTATAATTTTATTAAGTAACCAATTAGGTAAAATTCACAACAAATAAGTAATTATTTGTTATAATTTAAAATTTAGAATTTTATTACCACAAATAAACTTAAATAGATTAAATAAGGATAAATCAAAATGATAAGGTTTAAAATAAGACCCAAACATGTCTAAATTTGATTGGTTGATGAGATTAAAACCCTATATCATCTAATCTTCAAATATGATTCATTTTTGGAGGTTTTTAAGTGGGGTTAGGTTTATTATAAATTAATATTTTTAAGAATTCCAAAGGTGCCGTTCTCCTCCCTTATAAAAGGGCACCTCCTCGCCCTCTTCCTCACACCACATTGAGCATTCAAGCTCGGCCAAAACCTGCCAATTTCTTCTCTCCACTTCCCTAGAAACATCCTAGAGGTTTTTTTTTCTTAAAAGACCTATTTTAGTGCCCTAAAAGGAGGTCTCAATGAAGCACCTCAAAGAAGAGGTAATGTCCGTTACCGATTCTTTCATCTTTATTTCTTCTTCCACTTCTTCTTCTTTGGTTGTTTAATTATGAAGTAATAACATAAGTATCACTCATATACTAATATGTTATTATAAGTATTAAACAACCCTATTTCACCATCTATCCATCCTACGGAAAAATAAATCACCGCGTGTGCGTACGTACGGAATACCATCTCCACGCCGTGGTGTAATCGATTTTCCACCACCACCTTACTTGGATGGGTATAATGGTGTACATAATAACTATATATGATTATTGTAAAGTGATATTGATTCTGAAATAGTATACATACACTCCAATACAATTCCACGATCATAGGAACGATATCATCACTCGTGCGTACGTACGGAATACCGTCTCCACAATGTGATGCGACTCGTTCTACATGATATTCATTTCATAATGATTATATAAATGAATTGAATGAATTAATATGATATATATTACACTAATACCATTTTTTAAATGAGGTATCTATAACCTAAAGAGAATAATAAGAATTTATTCGATAAAAACACGCATAAGAACAAAAAGTAATAAACACCCGAATAACAAGTAGCAATGAAATATTACTACTAAGAAGATAAGAATATGACCATATATGATATCATAAAAATAATTATGATTCTGTAATAAGTAAATAAAATTATTTAAATCATTATACAGGAGGTTCGGACACGTACAAAGCATATCGGACGAAAGGTAAGGGATAATTTTGCAAATCTCATTTTTATCTGAGATTGCATATTTGTAAGCATTTACTGGGGTTATTTCTATCATCCATGTACATGTTTTATAAAAGTGTTTTCATGTATGTTTAAAGTCTTTTTTACCCATTTTTTACTTTTACTACATGGTATGTAAGGAATCTTTCTTTTGTTTATGTTACGAGATACTTTTTCACTTTTCCGGCAAAAGTACGAAAAGAATGTTTTTTTAAATTATATGGAACGAACGAATTTTTACGGTTTTATAAATCCTTATTTTCATGAAGCTTCCTCAAAAATATTTCATGAATATTTTCAAAAAAATCTCTTTCTTTTAAAATTTCATGACGTTTTGTGAAAAGAAATTGATTTTGAAGAAGAAAGGATATTTTACTTAAGAATTCATTTCAAGTGTTTTATCAAAACCATTTTCTATCTAAGATGACATAATTTTCATATGTGTATATTTCTAGTATAATGTCTCTATGATTTACATGGTTTATCTTTTCTTATTATGAATTTATATCCATTTATTTTATATGGATTATGTGATGATGTGATGATGTTTATGAAACCCATTTTATTTATTGGGTTAGTATGAATGATGTATGTTTATTTTGTGGCACAAGTAATAATGATGTCATTATGAGATGGGTGGGACCTATATCTCCCTCCAATGCATTGGGTAAAGATTTTATATCTCATGAGATAGACATGGATGGAACGATAGGTTATACCGGTTCAGTGAAACAGGACTGAAACGAGGGTGACTCGGTTCAGAAATGGACTTTGTCCACTAAGATAGTCTTGGAAATGAGTCTTGACTAATAAGATATGATTCTATATGATTATGTGTGTATGCCACAAAGTTTCATGTTTTAAGTTATGATTATTGGGATTACATTTCAGTACTATGATTTATCCCATGTTATGAAATTATGATCTCTTTTGCAAGTTAAGATTTCCAAAAGATGTGTTCTTATGAATATGATGTGATTGATATTTCTTTTGTTTACCATTACTGAGCATTTGAGCTCACCCTTTTATGTTTTCGTTTCCCCAGGACATAAATAATGGATTTAGGTTTCAAAAAAAGAAGATCTTTATGGGAGATATTGAAGATCTTTCACCACGATTAGATGATTATATTCCGAGTTTCCAAAGACACTAAACTATTACGGTCCTTGTGTGTGTGTTTTTGTTATATACTAAGTATTCCGAAAAAGTAATGTAATGTCTATGTAAGTTAAGCCTCAGGTCTCTACAGTTGGTAATAGAGGAAAGGTTTAGTCAACCTTTGGAAACTAGGATGCGAAAACATTAGTGAGATCTCTAGAGACATTTATAAGGTATGTCTAGGGATGCCCCTAAGGATAAGTATACGTATAGGATATAGTCCTAGAACTATGGTAACAATCTTACAATTTAACCTAAGATGTTAGATATTGAAGTTACTCCCCCTTTATTATGATTTTTTCCTCTCACACTATTCTTTTTGGGTTTTAGAAAATGGATGGAAACAAGATGATTCACGATAATGGAGGATATGATGGACAATGGAATGATATTCTTCATGAGAAACCAAATGAAATGGGATTTGGAAGTCCAAACATCATTATTATGCCGAATCATCAATCTCATAATATGATCAATAAAGTAAAATTTGGTAAGTTTCCTGACTCTACTAATAATAGAAAGATAGAGTTTCATGATGATTATAGAGGAAAGAAAGTTCAATTTCCCCTATGTAAATCATGTGGGAAGAGGCATCAAGGAGAATGTTTCAAAGGAACTGGAAGATTATTTGGGTGTGGAAAAGAAGGACACAAAGCCAGTAAGTGCAAAGGAAAAGGTTCAGTTAACACTAGGGATGAGGATAATGGTATTGCTACAACATCAACAATGGTTAAATTTTTAAATGTGGAATGTACGGGCATTATGAAAACCAATGCACTAAGGGAAAGTCTCATGAAGAGAATCAATATGGTCGTATGGGTAGTATTTATATGGATGATGATGAAGAGACTACAAATGATATGTGAGATGAAAGAATTGTTGAAGCTCGGTCAATGGTTTAAGAATGTAGTGGAATGATTACATGTTTATCATGTGTAATGTTGTATAAGTAATCTCATGGTACTATGGAATAAAGAGAAATCTAAGGATTGTTACACTGTTGTATTTCCTTGAGTTTTGAAAGTGTATGATTAATGTTACCAGTATCCATGAAAGGCTATTCAGATATTTTTGGAATTTAGATGATATGCGCATAATGAAGGGATAAGGAGAAAATTAAATGTTTGATAGTATTCATGAGCTCATGACTAATATAAGGAGAAGGTTATATCATTATTTGAGTATATAGAATTTTTGGATTTTGGTATGCGGAAAG
Organism: Viscum album; assembly: GCA_963277665.1. Taxonomy (NCBI): domain Eukaryota; kingdom Viridiplantae; phylum Streptophyta; class Magnoliopsida; order Santalales; family Viscaceae; genus Viscum; species Viscum album. Next base: position 125,664,243 of record OY728131.1, read on the forward strand.
AGTTAACTTTTGACAGCATTCATGTTTTCAATAAGGTTCAATGGGTGTTCATTTTTTCAAGAGAATACATGATTAAGGTATTCACATGATTGGAATGTGACCAATAAGATATATGGGGGATAAATGATGGTATTCACATGCTTGGTTGACGACATTTCAAGTTATCGTTTTCTTTATACTATGAGCTTGGACCGAAGTATTTTAGATAAGCCTAAAGATTGGAATGGATTATGTTAACCATAAGTTAGTATTGTTTAAGGATAGAACTTTTTTTTGATATTATTTATGTGATGTTATAGTAATGTAGTTTCAGAAAAAGGACAACCTACAGGACGGGCGATAACCCATCGCGTCGGACAAGTCTGTGGGAATCAAACCCACAACCGAAGTGCGACTGACCTTTATCGCCTACCACTAGCCTACAGGAAGTCCCTGTTTAGTAGAAACTAGTTTTATTATATTAAGCAGTATGATATATGAAGTATAAGTCCATTTTAGGAACTATATATGATTAATCTCACTATAGATGGACTTATGTATTTTTTGATAACTTTTCTAACCTTTTGTTTGAGACAGATGGAATGACCCATCATTCTATCACATGATCTGCTAACACATCACGAATGACAAATTCCACTTCATTTCTTTAAGATATGAAGTGGAAATTTTCCAAAGAACGACAAACGGTGAGACTATACCAAAATCACGAAAGTATTTCTTCTAATTCAAATTTCATCAACTTTAGGGAAATGATCTTGAAAACCAAAAATGTTGTCCTAGTTCTCTTATATCTAATGAATCAGATGGTACCTTAGATCGTCACAAATTTATGGCTTTGTGATTGCTGGCTTTTCCATAGCCATGTTCTCTACCACTCTCCATCAGAACATGATGGTTAGATTTCTCTTCCATATCCATATTTTCACCTATGTGGAAACCCAGTGATTAGTTTATTTGGGTAACCTTTACGTTTCATACTTTTGTTTTTAAAGATTGGTTTTGGTATTCCTTTTTACGATGTGGGTTTCTATTAAAGAAACTTTCGAGTAGTAAACCATTTATAACCCCGACGAATTTCGAGGGAGAAATTCATTTTAAGGGGGTAGAATGTAACACCCCAAGATTTTGTGAAAAATATTATTTTAATTAATGTCTTGTGTTGTATGCTACACCAAGATTACCTTGTGCTATACGTAACACCGTATTAGCTTGCAGTATACGCAACACTATTCTTGGATCGTGTTACACACAATTTTGATAATAGTTATTCTACACAACATTGATTATATATATATATATATATATATATATATATATATTCAATGTATAAATGAAATATGGTTGGATTCTGTTATACAAAACAACGAAGGATTCTTGCACAACACGCAACCCTGACTTGTCTTGCATTACACGCAATCACGACCTTCCTCGATAGCGTGTGTTTTATGCAATACCAGGTGTTACTAAACATCGATATATTACTATAACATTATTATGAACTAGCCTTTATGAATAGTATTAACTAAATTTTGAATTTTATAACATTATTATTCATCTTACACATTTTCTAGAACATGGTATAAGAATAAAATAAAATTTTCAGGTAAAATAAGTATTTTTCAAAAAATGCAGTTTTGCCGCCTTTTGATGGCGCACCCACTTTAAATCTAGTTTTTGAAATTTTTATAAGTTCAATTTCACAAAATAAAATTCTTCTTTGGAATCATGAAATAAAAATTTACTTTGGATAAATTTTTCATATTATTCGGGTAACTTTCAGATTTTGATGAATAGTAAAAACACGCTATATTTTAATTAAAAACAACTTTTTTCATCGCAATAATTTATATGGTTAAATTATAATATTGAATGGTATTAAAGTATAAATAGAATATATTTTTACCATTTAATATAATTTATGTCATTAGACTTGATTTTACATTGAATTCGTAGGTTAAATAAATTCAATCTTTTGCAATGTTTTAAACAAAAAACCGTTTTCTTTCGACAATGGGATTAATTTTAATTTAAATTCTGAAACTTTTGTGTATTGAATTTGGAAAAATGGATTCCATATTTGGAATCAGTGGGTCCAAATTATTTTAATAACCAACTTTTTATTTTTGGGCATTATGAATAGTAACTACGGTAAATTTTATTTACCATAGTTAAAGGTAAATCGGGTAATTAAGGGTAAATATAAGATTATAAAATTACCCTAACACCTGCCAAAATCTTATTGGATGAATAAAAGTCGACCCATATCACCTAAGGGTCGGATTAGAATCATTTAATGAACTTTTTTCCATGAAAATAACTTAATTATTATTAAAACCAAAGAAAGTGACAACATGTCACTCTCTTAAATCTTATAAGTATATTAATTTTAATTTAGTAATAAACTTCATGAAGATTCAAACATGAATATTCTACAGAAATACAATGAAATTATATACATCATATGAATTTATTTATAATTTTTAGGGATTAAATAATTATCATTAATTATGACACAATAATGATGCAGAAATTGTTTATCTAGTGAAAAATCAAGAATATAGTTTTTATTAAACTAATTATGAACATAAAATGCACAAAATCCTAACCAAAACTTATTGGTCATATAAATTTAAATCATAATCATCCAATGGTAGAATATTTGACCATTTTGAGCCTTATAAATGTGATTATGACACTTATATTATTTTATTTTAAATGATCCCAAAGTTGTAACCTTCATAATTTAATAAATATAACAATTTAAATATTGTGATTTTAAGATGATAAATTCGAATAAAAGTATTATTGTGGAATTTAATAGATTTATCTTAATCATAAGATTTTATTTTTAATTTTTATGCAACAAATAAGTATATTAAATAGTTATACAAAAATGTTGTAGTAATTATTTTATTAAGAGATAAACCAAATAAATGATTTTAACAATAATAAAATAAATATTATATTAACTATTTAATGTTCTACACTAATTTTCTAGATACATATGAACTTTTATGAATCTATTAAAGCTTTTAGTTTGAACATATCTTCTGTATATATTTTATTTAAATTCAAATAAATGAATAGTTTCAAAATTGACACTATTGTTATTTTATAAAAATAACATATTATAAAATTGTTTAAAAATCACAAAAATACTTAAAAATTATAAATTTAAATTTATATGTTATATAATGTTATTAAGTAACCAATTATGTAAAATTAACAACAAATAAGTAATTATTTGTTATAATTTAAAATTTAGAATTTTATTACCACAAATAAACTTAAATAGATTAAATAAGGATAAATCAAAATGATAAGGTTTAAAATAAGATCAAAAAATGTCTAAATTTGATTGGTTGATGAGATTACAACCCTATCTCATCTAATCTTAGAATATGAGTAATTTTTGGAGGTTTTTAAGTGGGCTTAGGTTTATTATAAATTAATATTTTTAAGAATTCCAAAGGTGCCCCTCTCCTCCCTTATAAAAGGGCACCTCCTCCCCCTCTTCCTCAAACCACTTTGAGCCTTCAAGCTCGGCCAACCCCTGACAATTTCTTCTCTACACTTCCCTAGAAACATCCTAGAGGTTCTGGTCTTCTTCAAAGACCTATTTTAGTGCCCTAAAAGGAGGTCTCAAAGAAGCACTTCAAAGAAGAGGTAATGTCCGTTACCGATTCTTTCATCTTTATTTCTTCTTCCACTTATTATTCTTTAGTTGTTTCATTATGAAGTAATAACATCAGTATCACTCATATACTGATATGTTATTATAATTATGAAACAACCCTATTTCACCATCTATCCATCCTACGGAAAAAGAAATCACCAAGCGTGCGTACGTACGGAATACCGTCTCCACGCCGTGGTGTAATCTATTTTCCACCACCACCTTACTTGGATGAGTATAATGGTGTACATAATAACTATATATGATTATTGTAAAGTGATATTGATTCTGAAATAGTATACATACACTCCAATACAATTCCACGATCATAGGAATGATATCATCACTCGTGCGTACGTACATAATACCGTCTCCGCAATGTGATGTGACTCGTTCTACATGATCTTCATTTCATAATGATTATATAAATGAATTGAATGAATGAATATGATATATAGTACACTAACACCATTTTGGAAATGAGGTATCTATAACCTAAAGAGAAGAATAAGAATTTATTCGATAAAAACACGCATAAGAACAAAAAGTAATATACACCCGAATAACAAGTAGCAATGAAATATTACTACTAAGAAGCTAAGAATATGAACATATATGATATAATAAAAATAATTATGATTCTGGAATAAGTCAATAACATTATTTAAATCATTATACAAGAGGTTCGGACACTTACAAAGCATATCGGACCAAAGGTAAGGGATAATTTTGCAAATCTCATTTTTATCCGAGATTGCATATTTGTAAGCATTTACTGAGGTTATTTCTATCATCCATGTCCATGTTTTATAAAAGTGTTTTCATGTATGTTTAAAGTCCTTTTTACCCAATTTTTATTTTTACTACATGGTATGTAAGTAATCTTTCTTTTGTTTATGTTACGAGGTAATTTTTGACTTTTTCGGCAAAAGTACGGAAAGAATGTTTTTTTAACTAATATGTCACGAACGAATTTTTACGGTTTTATGAAGCCTTATTTTCATGAAGCTTCCTCAAAAATATTTCATGACTATTTTTAACAAAATCTCTTTATTTTAAAATTTCATGATGTTTTGTGAAAAGAAATTGATTTTTAAGAAGAAAGGATATTTTAGTCAAGAATTCATTTCAAGTGTTTCATCAAAACCATTTTCTATCTAAGATGACATAATTTTCATATGTGTATGTTTCCAGTATAATGTCTCTATGATTTACATGGTTTCACTTTTCTTATTATGAAATGATATCCATTTCTTTTATATGGATTATGTGATGATGTGATGATGTTTATGAAGCCCATTTTATTTATTGGGTTAGTATGAATGATGTATGTTTATTTTGTGGCACAAGTAATAATGATGTCATTAGGAGATGGGTGGGACCTATATATACCTCCAATGAATTGGGTAAAGATTTTATATCTCATGAGATAGACATGGCTGGAACGGTAGGTTATACCGGTTCAGTGAAACAGGACTGAAACGAGGGTGACTCGGTTCAGAAATGGACTTTGTCCACTAAGATAGTCTTGGCAATGAGTCTTGACTAATAAGATATGATTCTCTATGATTATGTGTGTATGACACAAAGTTTCATGTTTTAAGTTATGATTATTGGGATTACATTTCACTACTATGATTTATCCCATGTTATGAAATTATGATATCTTTTGCAAGTTAAGATTTCCAAAAGATGTGTTCTTATGAATATGATGTGACTGGTATTTCTTTTGTTTACCCTTATTGAGCATTTGAGATCACCCTTTTATGTTTTCTTTTCCCCAGGACATAAAGAAAAGGATTTAGGTTTAAAAAAAATAAGATCTTTATGGGAGATGTTGAAGATCTTTCACCACGATTAGAAGATTATATTCCGAGTTTCCAAAGACACTAAACTATTACGGTCCTTTTGTGTGTGTTTTTGTTATATACTAAGTATTCCGAAAAAGTAATGTAATGTCTATGTATGTTAAGCCTCAGGTATCTACAGAGAGATTAAAAACATGAACAATGAAAAACATGATAAGGATAAATTTTCTTGGGGAAGGAAAATTTTCATTATCAAAATGAATCTTATGGAAAATGAAATTTTCCTTAATATAGAGTGTTTGTGATTTTCAAAACATGAAGGAACAGAAAAGTCATAAGGAAACCTTATTTACTAAAAAATATCTCCCTTTTTGGAAAGCACAAACATCCTTACGAAAAGGAATATAAGGTCTTAGAATTTTTGTGAACTTGAAAATAAAAACTTATCTCCCTTTACTTATGGATCATAATGAATATGACTAACTCCCCCTTAGGCTTTGGAAACACTAAGGATTGTATTATGATTTCCTGAATGAGAATTTTCATTATCTTGAATACAAAAATCTTTATAATGAAAAACCCCCCTTAGATGAACTCCCTATGACTTATGGAAATTTCTTCTTACTAAGTATTTTTTTGACATCCCTTTCTCCCCCTTTGTGATTCTCAAAGAGGATTAAATGGAATGGAAAGAAAATATGGTACCTGATATATTAGTACTGTACAACAAAATATATGAAGAGGAACCAAAAAATTACATTAGGATTGGAAAAATTTGTACAAGGAAAATACAACAAAAGATTGGAATTGAACAAGATTATCCTTCCTTCTCCTTGGGAATCAACTTCTTCAATATGGTTTTCAAATTTTTGAGCTACTTGTGATCTTCCTCTGCATTTTTGAGTAGCTGATACTAATCTTCTGTTTTCTTTTCTAAGTATTTGATTTTTTCTTCCTGAGCCTTGAGAGATTCTGCCAGAACCTTTAGAACTTCTTCCTGCCTAGAAAGCTTCTCTTCGATCTCAATCTCGAGATCCATTTCTCTCTTCCAACTCTGAGCAACTGAATACAACTTCCCATTCAAATATTTCACTTCTTGCATATGATAATTCTGTTCCAGAGTTATCTTTTCCTCCAAACTATTTGTGAGATCCTTGATCTTAACATCTTCAGTGTCAAATGAATCCTTGACACCTAGAATTCATCAATATTTCTCATCTCTTCACCTGTATTTCTTGACCATCTTTTCATATTTTTGCATGATCTTTTGTGGGATTTTTAGTTTATAAAAAAGGTTTTGAAATCATCCTCAAGCTTGACTCACTTATCCCTCACCATGGATACTGAATCTGATTTTTGATTTACGGTGTGTTGAAGCATCTAGCATCTCAAGTCTATACTGGGAAATATTTGAATAGTCCCAACACACTTCTTCAAAGACTAGACTACAAAAGCATGTCCAATAGATGACGATTCCGAATTAGAGATTTTTCTTGGTGAGGTTTATTTTTCTAGCTCAACAAATTTCCTCTTTGAAGAACCACCAACATATTTCTTCTTTACCACAACCTTGTTAGCTGTATCAAATACTACCTATTTTCCCTTATCCACCTTCGGAATGACTTCCTCATCCGGAGATTAATGTCGACTATCAGATAGCTGAATGATTTTGTCTTCATCAAATTCTTCCTTTTTGGCTCCTGCCTCAGCATCCTCTGGGTAAATTAAATATTTATTGATGATTTCTTCTCTAGATGGTTTGTCTACTTCATCTTCAGACTTTTCTTCATCCTTCCTAGGAGTAGCAAGTTTTGATGATTCAGCTTGATAGGATCAAAATGATAATTTCTCAGAAGGGATTTCCTTCTCATGAAACTCCTCAACTTTCTTTATCAGATATTTGGTATCACTGCTACCTTCTTACTCCTATTCTTACACTTATTCTTATTGTTTTTTTTCTAGAATCATAAACTTCTTTCCTGGAGTCTCTGGTAAGGGTTCTCTCAGGAAGTATTCTGGTACCAGAATATTCTTAGAATCTTTCTCAGCAGCCTTCAGAAGGGATTGAACTATTTCAGCCTCAGACAACTTCTTCTTCTGCTTCTTCTCTTTCTATTACTTGTAAAGCTATTCTGCTGCCTTATTCCTTAAAGATTTTTCTTTATCAAGGTCCATTCCAAACTTAGGTTCCCCTTATTTCTGATTTTTCTTGTCTTCTCTCCATTTAGCCACAACCTCATCAGTATAGGTTTTTTTTCTTTGCTTTCAGTGGTGTGGATTGGGTTTCCTTTTCCATTGGGGTTTTTGCCTTATCTTCCACATCCTTCAACTTCCTCTTCCTTACACCCTTTTTAAATGTCCCATCCACCTCCTGTTTCTTTGAAATAGATTAAGATTTCTCTTTAGGAAAGTCATAGGATTCTTCAGATTCTATGAAAAAGACAAATTTCATTCTTCTAAAAGTGTCATCACTCAACAACATGACTTTAAAATTCCTTGAATTAGATTTTCAAGAGATTTTGAAGGATTATAAACACTGAACAATAATATTTGACAGAATGGCTGGATATATAGTAATATGAGCCTTCATATTTCTATTCATTATGTTCTCAATCGTAACCAAGATATGTTTAACCAAGTTTATCTTCCTTAGATTTACCAAGAAATTCAGAATGAACATATCACTTTTCTTCAAAGTATCCTTGTATCATTTTCTTGGTATGATGAAACCTTGAACCCATAATTCAAGAATCCAAAAATTTGTGGATAGGTGAAGAATATTCAGAGTCTTTACCTCTGAGAGATTAAGATAATCCATGGATTTTTCCTTAAAAAAACTTCCTTGAACATCAGGCAGCTTATGAGAACAAAACTCAGCTTCTCCTTCATATGGGATTCCAATCAAACTAGCAGCCTTGGTATAAGAAAGTGAATATTTCTTCCCATAGAACTTAAAAGAAAACTTGTCTCTGCCTTCTTCCTCGAAGAAAGTTACTAACTCATAGAATTCTATTAACAATTACGGATATACCAAATCTTGAGCTTTTGGTTTTGTAAGGCAAACACTTTCCCACCCATTCAGCTTTATATTTTTAGATATAATAGAATCATACTTCGAAAAAAACTTCGGATCAACTAACCTTTCTCTGTATATATGCCATTTAGAGATTGGTTTGATAGTTGAAATATCATTTTTAGAGAAGACTTCGGTAGACATTCAAAAGTAAGAAAGATCTGAGATGTTTGGAACGAGATTATGTAGGAGAGCAGATCTTAAGCATGCAAAGGCTTGAGTTTCGATGTGGGACAACTATCAAGGGTCCTTTATATAGGCATTTGGGGTGACGGTTCAGCTTCCATACTCAATCCAATTGTTGAAAAAACTTTCTAACCAGATCTAACGGCTGACATGATGGCCACAAGGAAATCTTGGTACGATCTGATCTTTTGAGGTTTTTAAGAAAAACATTCAGATTTAAGGAAAAGTGAATATGAAAAATTTAAAAACCAAGGTAAATACCAACAAGTAAAAGATTATTATGAAAATTTAAGAAAGAAAAAACATCTTTTGGATTTCTAGAAAGATTATTCGTAATGAGAAAAATTCTTCTTAAATAACTTTAGATTCTGAAAAAAAATTGACTATGAAAGATTTTAGATTATGAAAAATTTTTATTACGAAAATTTTAAAAATGAAAAACTCCATTGCAAAAAATTTTAGTATGAAAATATTCATTCTGAAAATTTTAAGTACGAAAATTTTCATTACGAAAATTTTAATACAAAAATCTTCATTTTGAAAATTGTAAGTACGAAAATCTTCATTACGAAAATTTTAAGTACGAAAATCTTCATTACGAAAATTTTAAGTTTGAAAAATTTTAGACTATGAAAAAATTTTAGACTATGAAAAAATTTTAGAGTATGAAAAATTTTAGACTACAAAAAAAGTTTAGACTATGAAAAATTTTAAGACTAATTTTTTTAAAACCTAACAAACAAATGTACTCCTCCTATGGAAAGGAGTTACATTTGAAATAAAAGTTTTTCCAAGAAGAACAATGTTATCAATACCAATAATTTCCCCCTTAGCATTATCTCCAAAAGTTACTTTTCCTCCTTTTGTCTTGATAATATTTTCAAAGAAGTTTTTGTTACCAGTCATATTCTAGGAACATCCACTATCCATGTACCATGTATGGCTGTTGGTACTATCTTTATTTTCCCGAAAATAAGAGTGTCAGGCTTTCCGAATCCAAACTTTCTTCGATCTGGAAACTTCAGAAAGAAAAATTTTAGGAATCCACACTTTCTTTGAAAAATAAGCTTTATGAAATCCTAAAGACTAGGTTTTTTTAAAGAACAATTTTTTTCAAATTCTCACTACACTGAAACTTATTGCAGAAAGGAGCACTTTGAGGAATAAAATAATTATTACAGAAAATTGTTTTAGAACTTGTATAACCAAAACTAGAATTATTCCTTAGAAGTCGAATTTGAGAATACATCTTATCAAAATTTTCCTTACCTAAGGTAAAGTTTGACAAAAAATTCCTCAAGGAAAATATTTCTCACTTCAATCTAATAACCAAGTTCTTATGTTCCAAAACATTAGTTTTAGCACTAGAGTTAGGCTCAAATACATTTTTCTTAGAAATTAATTTTTCTAGATCCTTAAATAGTTTATCCTTCTCAGAATTAACTTCCTCAAGGGTTTTTGAAATACTTTCAAAATCAAGGCTTTTCTTATCAAGATATTTAGAAAGATCTGATATTTCCTTAGTAAGAATAGAAATTCTATAATTTTCCTTATCAATATTTTTCTCGACTTTAGAATTTTCATTCTCAAGGAGGTTAGAAAACCTAGAAACTTCTTCATAGATAGGTAAAGTATTATCTTCATCAGAAGAAGATTCTTCAGCTAAGGATTCATAATATTTACGATCTCTATAATTATCATTCAGGGATTCATTGGTGATGGATTCAGTATTTTTTACCTTATCCATTAAACAACAATTTTTAATAGATAGCCTGGCTAGTAAACCAAGATTATTTTTTCCAGAAGATTCATAATATGATGATTCATCAGAAGAGTCTCCACCACAGGCACTCCAGGTGTCATTAGATTTCAAAACTTTCTTAGCCTTAGCCTTGTAGTATTTATTTCCATTTCTATCAGAATGGTTTTCCTTTCTATATTTTATCTTAATCATAGGAAAATCTAGACTTATATGTCCATCTCTTTTGCATTCATAACAAGTAACTTCAGAGTATTTGTTATCCTTTCTTTATTTATTATTATATCTATACTGAAATTCTTTCCTCCTAACTATCTTGTTCATCCTTCAAGAAATATTAGCTAGTTCATTATTAGAATGTTCACTTTCAATAGATTCAGAGAAAACAATGATCTTATTAGACTTAGATCTTGTAACTCTCTCAGGAGTCTTGGATTTCATATGGTTAGAGGTAGTTGTAAAAGAAAAACTTCCATTCTCATTCTTTTTTTAACATTATCAGCCTCTCTCTTCATTATAGTCTCATGTTGAAGAAGAGTTCAAAAAATTTCATCAAGGGTAATCTGTGAAACTTTCCTATTCTCATCTGTAGCTGTCCTCTTGGATTCCTAGTCATTAGGCATGATGTCTATAATCTTGTCTACAAGTGCTTCATCATCTAATCCTTTCTCACCCATAGATTGTATGATATTGACAATATTCATGAATCTCTATTGTACCTTACATATAGGTTATCCATAAGTAAAGAAAAAACCATGGTACTCAGCTCTAAGAATAGCTCTTCTAGTTTCAATAACTTTGGAAGTTCCAAAGTGAGTTACTTCAAGCTTCTTCCAAATACAATTTTCTGATTCACAAGATGAAATCTGGCTATATATATTCCTGGTCATGGAACACAAAAAAGTATTGCGTACCTTATAGTTAATTTGATATTCATGATTTTATTGGTTGGTGAAGGTACTAACTTCCTTATCCGGAATTTTATATCCTATAGTAAGCATAACAAAGTTGTCCGCTCCAGTATTGATAACAAAAGTCTTCATGCGATCTCTCCAATATTGGTAATCATTACCATCCAAAATAGGTGGTCTAGTAGGATTTAGGTTGTCTATGGAACCAACATTCATTCCTTCCATCTCAAAGGAAAAATATTTCCACACAAACTTGTTATTAGTAAAGATTAGTGAACAAGGAAAATATTCATAAGCAAGTAAAATATTATGAACAATGAAAACTTTAGCAAGAAAACTTACATGTGAGTATAAGTATTTCAGAGGCCTTCTCTGATACTAATTTTAGGATCGAAATTATGAATGTAGATGCTCAATATACAAGAGGGGGGGGGGATGAATTGTATACTTTAAAAATTCCTTTGGAACCTTTAAATTTGGTATAAAAACTTTTGTTTTTAACCTTAAGCAAAACTGTGTTTAACAAAGTTAAACAAGGTAAATTCACAAGACCTCTAAGTTCTACAAACTTTCTTGATTCCGGAAAAGTGGTTCAGGAAATGAAGATTAACAAAAGTTCAAAGAACAAAGATTCTACCTTAAATCATATAGAATCTTACTGATCAGAGTATACAAAAACAAGGAAGTATAAGATAGTTATACTTACCTTAATAATCAAAATGCAGCAGAAAACTTGAAACAATACATGTAACAAGTAGTGAATCTTTTAACCCAAAAAGTAGGGTATCCAACAACCTTGGATAAAGATCCCTTGATTTATACTTTCAAGAAAGTCTGTCTTACTCACACCAGTGTAAGCCCTCGATACGAAGATCGGAGTCTGTCTTGCTATCCCCGCAAGACCTCGACTTCATGGTAGTCGACACATCTGTCTTCCTCAATAAGGAAGTCATCAAACTTTAAGGAAGTCAGCACCTCTGTCTTCCTATCCATGAAAGCCCTGGAATGTACTCAGCAACATTCAGAGTTGTAGGAAGAAAGTCTGAACAAGATGTTCGGTATGAACAAAGCATGAGAGTCTCTCTCTAGAAATCTCTTCAACAGCATGTAATCTCTATAGTTGTAGAAAAATCATCCAAGTTTTGAGATCTTTCAAATGATCTCCTATTTATAGGCACATCTCCAATGGTCGACTCCCTCCTCCAACAGTCATATTTTTCCTTGAATTTCGGAGGGACCTGTACACATGTCACTCAAGCAATAGTTGGTTAGAAACAGAAATCACAAAATCGTTTTATAAATCAAACAAGAATAAGAAAAATATGGTTGCTCAACCAAAACAATTTTTCAGAATGTAAGGAAAAATAAAAGTTAGGAGTCTAACCAAAAACACATTTGGTGTCTATATTACATGGATATTTGGATTTATTCTTCAAAATAATTTAGAACCTGAATTCTATTGAATTCGGAGTCTGAATTTCAAGGAAATTTGGATCATAAATTCAGTAGAGTTCAGAGTCTGAATTCAGTAGAATTCAGTGTCTGAATTTCGAAGAATTTGGAGTCTTAATTTAGAGAACTCGGAGTCTGAATTCGTGAGAATTCAGAGTCTGAATTATGAATAATTTGGAGTCTGAATTTAGAGTCTGAATTCGTAAGAATCCAGATTTTGAATTCAGAAGAATTTGGTGTCATAATTTAGAGAACTTGGAGTCTGAATTCATAAGAATCCAGAGTCTGAATTCATAAGAATCCAGAGTCTGAATTTTTGAGAATTCGGAGTCTGAATTTAGAAGAATTCGGAGTCTCAATTTAGAGAACTCAGAGTCTGAATTCATTAGAATTCAGAGTCTGATTTCAGAGGAATTTGGAACCTGAATTCGGATCCTAAAACAAAGTTCTCTATATCCAAGTATTTATATGATTCTGAGGTTTTAGATACGAAACCAAATTTTACACTTAGAAATAAAATGAGTTAGATTTAGAGAGACTAAAAATATTAACAATGAAAAACATGATAAGGACAAATTTTCTTGGGGAAGGAATATTTTCATTATCAAAATGAAACTTATGGAAAATAAAATTTTCTTTAAGATAGAGTGTTTGTGATTTTCAAAACATGATGGAATAGAAAAGTCATAAGGAAACCTTATTGACTCAATAACTTGGACCCTCTTGAATAGAGTTTGGCACATAGTTAGCCCACGATTTGGAAAATCGCACAGCCAAAATGGGTTCCCATTTAAAAATGAGAAATTACTATTTACCCTAGGTATTTTAAGTGTTTTACCCTATATTCTCACCATTTATTTCTCCTCCATACTTAGTAATTAAACTACACTTATAAATATTCCCAAGGGTCGATCTCCTTCATTTCTAATCCATTTGGAGTGCCGTTGGTTTTAGATCTAAGATCTGGGTAGTTCTAACGCTCCTCTTTCTTCTCTTTTCCTGATTCAGGTTTTTGGTTTCATTATTCTTCTTAAAAATCCCAAAAGACCTATTTTTACAAAAGATATTAGGTTGGGGCTTCAAAGTGTGATTGAATCTAGATCTAAGTCCAAGGTTAAGTGAGTGTTAATCCACGGATTCAAGGTAACAAGTATAAAATTTATTTATCATAGTCTTGAAATTTATATGTTCATGTTTGGTTGTGATTTTTGTTCTATTTTATTGTGAATTCGACACCTTTGATGGAATTTTGTAAAATGGTTGGATAAATGATAAATTTAACATCTCATGATCCCTATGGGATGTATTGTGGTATATTAGACAGATCTTAGGGCCACCCATGGTGTGCACCATCCTCCTGAGCATAGAAATTTGTGATTTTGAACATGAAATTATTATGATAAAATATAACCCATTATATATGTGTTGAAAAGTTAGTTTAAATTATGAGAGGCACTAATGGTGGTTGTTTCTAGTTATGGGTAATGGTATAAGGGATTGTTTGGAAAATTATGAATGGATTAAATGAATTAATGTGATTATAAAAAATGGATTATGGGTTGAAATAAGAATATGTTAATGAGTTAAGGGATGAAGATAAATTTTTGGTGTTTACTAAGTAGTGATTTTTGAATGTCATGTGAAATGTTGAATAGGATTTTCAATATCATGTATGTGGTTAATGGTTAATGGAAGCACATGCATATGGATTGGTAGTTATGGTTTTTGACTAATGATCTACTCCCAAGGTTTGGGTTGGAATGAGGCTCTAAAAACCACCGATATAATGCATGGTTTGGGGATTCATAATGTTGATCTAATCCCAAAATGGATGCATTGGATGATTACTTGGACTGAGGTTCCAAGGTAAGTGTGATGAAATTGGTTGAGAATACCTAGACTGACACTCCAAGGTAAGTGCATTATATTTGTTGGTGAAATGTTTATACCTAGTGAGATAGGGAATTTGACTTACTCCCTTATTCATGGTAATTGACCAGCTTATGCCATTGTGTAAATAATGTGAATGTCTAACCCATGAGATAAGTGATGAAGATTGATTAAGTAATTTAAAATATTTAAAGTGAATATTGTTAGCTCATGGAACCAGATTTGTCTTTTTCTAACTTTTCATTTATTTAGTAATTCCATGCACTATCTATTTAAACTGGATATTTTGTAGACACCATTGGTGGTGGCCTACTGAGTTTTACTCATACCTTACTCAGGCCGCCATTGGGTACCAGAGTAGATTTCATGGTTGTAGGTTAGGACAAGGGAAAAGGACTTGTACTATAGAGTTGAGTTTGGATTTGGATGTTCATGGATGAGGATCTGGACTTGGAGTCGGGACTCATTTTGTGGATTCATCTGTTTATTTTTATTTTGGGTTTTTATCAATTTACACTGTAAGGAATGACATGGCATATTAACTTTTTTGTTGTGGGTTGTACCCAGCTTTGGGAAATGGTTAGTAATGCATGTTTCTGGTATGTTGTTTATTTTTCTTTTATTTATCATTGTTATATGCTATGGATTACTATAATAAAGAGGGTATAGTCTCACCACATGTTCCTTTTGACCCTTGTTGCTAGTCAGCAGCCTTTACCGTACAAGGAGGCGCACCTAAGGTCATATAGTGACCCGACCCAGGGCACAAGTTTATTGGATTTTGAGTTGGGGATGTTACAAAGTGGTATTAGAGGTAGTTTTTTTCAATGGTATTATTATTTGGGAATGTTAAATGGGATATTTGGATGTGTTGGGTCTTGGAAATGAGCTTGATCTTGGGATTATCTAACCCATATATGGGGGAATATTGAGGTTCCTAGGGTGGGATTGTTGTTCATGGTGTGTGTTGTTATAGTTGAATGATATTTCTCAATTTGGTGATGCACTTGTTGTGTGATGTGAAAGTTCTATGATATTTTTCTCATGTATGGAATGGCATGAGGTTGTGTATTCCTATATCATATTTAGAACCTAGGGAAATATGTGGCATTCATCATGGTAGGCACGCACCGAGAATATGTGTGAGACATGAGGGATAAAATGCATTTCATTTTCTATAAAAATATAAAGAAATTAATGTCTAATAAAGGTGATAAAAATGGGTAATGGAAATAATTTTAAAGAACGATTAAGGAATTTTTCTTAATGAAGAATTGTAAATGAGTTAAAATGCTGGTTGTAATAAGTTTTGAAATGGGAAATATTCCTAATAGGAATGATTTATATTGTAAGTGTGAAGATGGTTTTAAAAAATTTTGTAATGAAAGACATGTGAATATGTATGTTGGTTTACCCTTGTTTATCATAACCTATGGAGGAATGATTGAGGGTAGTTCCCTAGGTGGGATGATTTCTGTTGGAATAATGTAAGTGAAATGGGTTATTTATGGATAGCGTAGATCCATTTTTATGTAAAATGTGAAATATTTATGTTATGTGTTCTAAGACTTGTGTTTGTCATTGTAGATAAATTCCACCATGATGACGTGTACCGGTTGGGCGATAAGATTATATAATTTAGAATTATCCCCAAGAAGTGTATCAAGATACCTTGGTGATCCCAATAAATAAAGGAGAGGAGTAGTTCTTGGATAACATTTCTCTTTTTATGTAGATGATAGAATGGTATACAGGGTAGGTTGCACCGATCATGTTTGAGATGACTAGAGAGTTTAAGTTGTAGCACCCTCCAACCATTACTAAATAAGGTTTACTTGAGGTAGCTGAATTATGGATAGAGTCCATCCAAGTGATACTTTTCTCTTAGAGACTCATCCTAAGAAGTGATTCAATATGAAAACCTCCATGTTGGGAGGGCAGGTAAAGCACTGGTGGGACATCTTGGTTGAGATAGATAAGGTAGAGGGTATTCTATGGAAAGGTTTCTAGGAAAAGTTTTTGGAGAATTACTATCCAGATACCTTGATACAGGAGAAGGATGTGGTGTTTATGAGGTTGACCTAGGGGACTTTGACAATGATGGATTATGAAGGACATTTGATGGACTTGCAACATTTAGTTATAGCTTTGTTAGGGGATGAGGTAGTTATGGTGAGACATTTTCATGATGGAATTATACATGAGATGAAGTCCTAGGTAAATATATTCATATTAAATATATTTTCATAGGTGATGGATCAAGACCTTATCTCAAAGGGGAACCATAAAGAGGTTCTTAGGGGTGGACATGCAGTTTTAGTTGGAAATATGGTGGTGAAACTTCTGATGGTAAGAATCACCATTTTAAGAGTATTCACTAGGGTAGTAGTAGATAGGGTAATTATAGAAGGGAATTAGTTTCTCAGGGAAATAACAGAGTCTTATGTTATTAGCGTGGTAGGTCGGGACACAAGCGGGGTCAGTGTCCCTTTCCACCACTTAAGTTTCGATCATGTGAACGTTTGGGGAATGTAAATAGGTTTTTTAGGAACTTTTTATAGTTGGTAAATTATGGAGGGCCAAGTCCAATGCATAGTATAGATAAGGGGTCAGTTACCGCTTTTCAGGTAGGAATTTTGAGCTCAACTGGTCATACTGGTTGGGGTGGTAGGTGAGGTAATCTAGGGAGAGATCACCCTTATCAAAAGAGTAGTGAAACACTAGGAACTTAGACCAGAGACCAAGGTAGTGGGACATGTCAGCTTCATGTAGTTTAGACTACATATGGAGGTACCGAGGCCAAGAGAAAAATATTTTGAGAAAAATTGTTGTATCTTAAATATTTTCTAGTGATTTATTCAATATAATTACCTCACATTATTTAATTTATGATAATTTTGTGGTTATGTTGGTTTTATAGATAGAACATATGTGTGGGGCTATGTTTTTTTGATACACCATTAGGGGTATGAATAGAAAATATCTGGTAGTGTAAACAAGGTTCTCATGAAGTCGGTGGGCATCATTTCCTATGTGACTTATTTTTGATCGAGATGAAATGTTTCAATTTTATTTTTGTTGATGGATTGGATGGTGTTATACTAGGACCATATTAACTATTACCATCATAGGGTAATTTTCATGTCTCTTGAGGGAGACAATTATGTCCATCGTGTAGAATGGGACATCTGATCAAGTCATGAAGGGCCAGTCTATCAAAAAATGGGTGAGATCACAACCAAAGTGGTTGTCGGATTCTTGACGATGGGGGAGTAGTGTAGTTTTTCTTTACTCCGGCGGTGGATTGGTTCTATTTAACGACCCATACATTACACACATGTTTAATACTTCAAAATTTAATCATACTTATTACAACATATAACAAAACCATGAAAGGACCGTATAGGTATAGTGTCTTTAGAAACTGGGAAACATAAACAACTGGTTCATAAAGAATCTACAGTGTCTCCCATTTATTTCATCATATCTATAGTCCCTTTTTGGCATATCTTAATTAATACCCTTCTTCCTGACCTAGGGAAAGAAAACATACAAAAGGGTGAGCTCAAATGCTCAGTAAGGGTAAACAAAGGAAATATCAATCACATCAAATTTAAAAGAACATAATATTTTAGAAATCTTACCCTGCAAAAGAGATCATAATTTCATAACATGGGATAAATCATGGTAGTAAAATGTAATCCCAATAATCATAACTTAAAACATGAAACTTTGTGTCATACACCCATTATCATAGAGAATCATTTCTTATTAGTCAAGACTCATAGCCAAGACTATCTTAGTGGACAAAGTCCATTTCTGAACCGAGTTCACTCCTCGTTTCAGTCCTGTTTCACTGAACCGGTTTAACCTGCCGTTCCAGCCATGTCTATATCATGAGATATAAAATCTTTACCCAATGCAATGGAGGGAGATATATGTCCCACCCATCTCATAATGATACCATTCTTATGTGTGCCACAAAATCATAAACCATACATCATAGCATAACCCATGTAATAAAAATGGGAATCTTAAACATAATGACATCATAAAACAATTCATATAAGATAAAGGAATTCATAAAAATATTTCCATCACAACATAATCAAATCAATGTAATAATAGGGATAGAAACAGAACCCTATATTATCTTAGATGGAAAATAATTTTGATAAAACACTTGAACTCTATTCTTGAAGAAAATATCCTTTCTAATTCAAAACACTTTTCCTTTCCTAACATGTCATACAATTCTAAACTAAAAGAAGTTGATTAAAAATAAACTTGAAAACTTGTAAAGGAATCTTCTTGGAAATAATGTTTTAAAAATCCATTCATGCCGTATAAGTTAAAAAAAACATTCTTCTCGTACTTTTGTCAGAAAAGTCAAAAAGTACTTCGTACGAAAAACAAAAAAAGATTCATTTCATATCCTTTAATAAAAACTCACCGAAGGGTAAAATTGGATTTAAAAAATTTTAGGTGGATAGAAAAAATATTACATATTGAGGGAACATGGATGTGGATGATAAAATACACCCTAGTAAATACCAAAGTATAAACAATCTCGGATAAAAATGAGATTGTGATATTTTCCCTTACCTTTGGTCCGATTTGCTTCGTAGGTGTCCGAAACTCCTGTATAATGATTTAAATAATATTATTGAATTATTCCAGAATCATATTCATTGTTATTATACCATATATGGTCATATTATTAGCTTCTTATTAGTAATATTTCATTACTACTTGTTATTCGAGTGTTTATTACTTTTTGTTCTTATGCGTGTTTTGTCGAATAAATTATTATTACTCTTTATAGGATATAGATAAATCATTTATAGAATGGTATTAGTGTAATATATATCATATTAATTCATTAAATTCATTTATATAATCATTATTCAATGAAGATCATATAGAACGAGTCGCATCACATCGTGGAGACGGTAGGCCGTACGTACGCACGAGCGATGATATTGTTCCCATGATCATGGAATTGTATTGAAGTGTATGTATAATATTTCAGAATCAATATCACTTTAAAATAATCATATATAGTTATTATTTACACCATTATACCCATCCAAGCAATGTGGTGGTGGAAAACAGATTACACCACGGCGTGGAGACGATATTCCGTACGTACGCACGTGCAGTGATTTCGTTTTCTGTAGGATGGATAAGAGGTGAAATAGGGTTGTTTAATATTTATAATAATATATCAGTATATGAGGGATACTTATGTTATTACCTCATAATTAAAGAACTAAAGAAGAGGGAGTAGAAGAAGAATGGAACTTGAAGAAAACGGTAGAAGGTATTACCTCTTTCTCGAAGTGCCTCCTTTAAACTTTCTGTTAAGGCACTAGAGTTGGTATTTTGAGTAGACCAGTACCTCTAGTAGGTTTCTAAGGAAGTGGGGAAGTGATATGGGCAGGGGTTGGCCGATCCTGAAGGCTCAAAGTGGTGTGAGGAAGAGAGGGATGAGGTGCCTTTTATAAGGGAGGAGAGGGGCACCTTTGGAAAGTGTGGAAATATTATTTTATTATAAACTTATCTTTAGGTTTCAAAAGGTCCAAAAATTATTAAAGATGAAGATAAGATGACGCATGGTCGAAATAAAATCATCCAATCAGAATTGGATATGTTTTGGAAAATATTTTAATCATTATAATCTTATTTATTTAAATCATTTATTAATGAGGTAAATACTTTATCATTATTGTGTCATAAATAATTTAATTTATTTGGGGTCTAACAATTATAAAAAAAATATCATTATGTAGGAAATCTTTTTATATTTCTAATGAATATTTATAGTCTAAAATATAATTTATATAACCCATTATAAAAATTAATTACTAAAAGATTTTGGTTAATGTCAATTTTGTCTTTACATTAAATTAATTAATCCAAATTGTCATTGTCACTACCAAGTGGCTCAATGGGGTCCCAAAATCTACCCAAGGATTCCCATGGTCAGACAATACTCATCCAATAAGGTTAGGGCAAGTTTCAAAGTAATTTTGAATTATTATAATATTCTTTTAACCTTGAATTACCCTATTTACCTTTAACCGTAGTAAATAAAAAAAATTATCGTAGTTACTATTCATAATATCAAAAAAATAAAAGTAACCTATTAACATAATTTGGACCCACTGATTCCAAATATGGAATCCATTCTTCAAAATTTAAAATACTGAAGTTGCAGTAATTAATTTATAATTAATTCCGTTGTTAAGCAAACGGGTTTTAAAAGTTAAAACATTGCCAAAGATTGAAATGTTTTTATCTACGAATTAAATGTAAAATTAATGATAATGACATACATTATATTAAATGGTAAAAATATATTCTATTTATACTTTAAAAATATTCATTATTAAAATTTAACCATATAAATTATTGCGATGAAAAAAGTTGTTTTTAATTAAAATATAGCGTGTTTTTACTATTCATTAAAATATGAAAGTTATCAGAATAATATGAAAAATTTATCCAAAGTAAATTTTTATATTTTGATTATAAAGAAGAATTTTATTTTGTCAAATTTAACATATAAACTTGTCAAAAACTAGATTTAATGTGGGTGCTCCATTAAAAGGTGGTAAAACTGCATTTTTTGAAAAATACTTTTTTATCCAAAAAACTGATTTTTTTTCATACCTCATTCTAGAAAATGTATAAGATGAATTAAAATGTTATAAAATTCAAAATTCAGTTAATACTATTCATAACGGCTAATATTATAATATATCGTTGTTTAGTGAAACTCGATTATTGCGTACGACACAAGCTATCGAGGAAGACCGCGATTGCGTGTAAAGTAAGACAAGCTAGTGTTGTGTGTAGTGAAATATTCCTTTGATGATTTATATAACATAAAAACAAAATATTCCTCATAAAAGTATCGGGTGTTACATTCTACCCCCTTAAAATGAATTTCGCCCTTGAAATTCGTCACTTCGTAACAAATAGATGAGGATACCTCTCCCTCATCATATCCTCATGTTCCCATGTAGCTTCTTCTAATTGGTGGTTCCTCAATAAAACTTTTACCAAGCGAGTGGTCTTGTTCCGTAGGATTTTTTTGCTACGATCCAGAATCTCTATCGGTTGTTCTTCATAAGAAAGATCTTGTTCCAGCGGTACAAATTCTGAGCTGAGTACATGTGAAGGATCAGGTATGTACTTTCTCAGGAGAGATACATGGAACACATTGTGAACTTGAGAGAGATTCGGTGGAAGCGCCAATCGATATGATACCTTCCCAACATGATCCAGAATTTCAAAAGGACCGATATATCTAGGGCTCAACTTTCCATTCTTTCCAAATCTCATGACCCTCTTCCAGGGAGATATTCGTAAGAACACTTTATCACCCACTTCAAACTCTAGGTCTTTTCTTCGGTTGTCGGCATAACTTATTTGTCGACTATGAGATGCTCTTATTTGTTGTTGAATAGATATGACATTTTTTCCATCTCATCAACAAGATCAGGTCCTAATAGATTTCTTTCCCCAACTTCATACCAGCAAGTTGGAGTCCTGTATTTCTTTCCATAGAGAGCTTCATAAGGAGCCATCAGAATACTGGAGTGAAATCTATTATTATAAGAAAATTCCACCAAAGGTAGGTGTTGATCCCAACCACCTTTGAAATCTATAGATAAAGCTCTAAACATATCTTCTAGAGTTTGAATTGTCCTCTCAGACTGACCGTCTGTCAGAGGATGATAAGCAGTGCTAAAACTCTACTCTGTATCCAGAGTATGTTGAAGACTTTGCCAGAACTTTGAGGTAAACCTCAGATCCCGATTAGATATAATAGAAAGTGGTACTCCATGCAATCTTACCACTTCCTTTACATATATCCTGGCAAGCTGATCTAGAGAGAAATCTTATCTAATAGCAATGAAATGTGCAGACTTTGTAAGACGATCAACTATGACCCAGATAGAATTATTGCCTTTGGATGTTTTAGGAAGTCCATTGACAATGTCCATAGTGATGTTTTTCCATTTCCATTCAGGTATGGGTAATGGTTGTAACATCCCCTTAGACTTCTGTCTCTCAGCTTTAACTTGCTGACAAACCAAGCATCGAGAGACATATTCAGCAACATCTCTTTTCATGCCATCCCACTAGAAATACTCTTTCAGGTCTCTATACATCTTCATGCATCCAGGATGAATAGAGAATGAAGAACTATGAGCCTCATCCAGCAGCTCCTTCTTTAATTATGGGATGGGAGGAACACAAACCCGATTCCTGAACTTTATTATCCCATCACATTCAAGATTGAATTCAGGAACATTTCTCACCTTCTTTTGTATCTCGACATTTTCTTTCTGCGCCTCTTTAATCTTTACATGTATAGATGGTTGAACATTCATTTGAGAAAGATATGATTTTTACCATTCCATTATAATTCCAAGATCCATCCTTTGTAAATCCATAAATATTGAATCTTTTGTGATCCTCATCATGGATAAGCTAGCATGGTCTTGTTGACTTAATGCATCTACCACCTTGTTTGCTTTCCCAGGGTGGTAATGAATTGAGCAGTTGTAATCCTCAATCATCTCCAACCATCTTCTTTGATGCATATTCATCTCCTTTTGTGTGAAAATATACTTTAAACTTTTATGATCAGTATAAATATCACAACTTTCACCATAAAGGTAATGCCTCCAAATCTTTAATGAAAAGATTACCGCAGCTAACTCCAAATCATGAGTTGGGTAATTTTGCTCATGGATTTTCAACTTTCGTGAGGCATAAGCTATCACCATATCATTTTTCATGAGAACACATCCTAGTCCCTTCTTGGATGCATCACTATAGATCACAAACCTTTCTCCACTGCAAGGTAGTGTGAGCACAGGTGCACTGGATAACCTTCTTTTTAGCTCTTTGAAATTTTCTTCACATTCATCCGTCCAAACAAACTTAACTCCTTTTAGAGTTAACTTGCTGAGTGGGTTAGATATCCTTGAAAAATCTTTCAAAAAACGTCGGTAATATCTAGCCAAACCAAGAAAACTTCGGATCTCAGTTACTGTTGTTGGTCTGGACCATCTTTCGATAACCTCTATTTTTGCTGGATCCACAGATATCCCCTCTTTTGAGATTATGTGACCCAAAAATGCAACTTGTTGAAGCCAAAATTCACACTTGGTAAATTTGGCATAAAGATTATCCTTTCTTAGGGTCTTTAATACAATTCTCAAGTGATCTTCATGTTCTTCCTTTCTCTTTGAATAGACAAGAATATCATCTATAAAGACTACCACAAATTGATCAAGATAGTCTCTAAAGACTCTATTCATCAGATCCATGAAGATATCATGGGCATTCGTAAGACCAAATGGCATCACTATAAATTAATAGTGTCCATACCTTGTACGAAAGGCCGTATTTGGTATATCCTCCCTTTTGACCCTTAATTGATGATACCCTGAACGAAGATCAATCTTGGAAAAGTATTAAGCTCCATGTAGTTAGTCCAATAGGTCATCAATGTGTGGGAGAGGATATTTTTTCTTGATAGTGATCTTGTTAAGTTCTCGATAATCAATGCATAGTCTCATTGATTCATCTTTCTTCTTAACAAACAGAATAGGTGATCCCCAAGGTGACGCACTAGGGCGTATGAATCCTTTATCAAGATTCCCTTGGAGTTGCTTCTTTAATTCCTTCAACTCAATTGGGGCCATTCTATAAGGTGTCTTTGAAATAGGTAAAGCACCCGGTACGAGTTCTATTGAAAACTCAACTTCACGATTTGGTGGAAGACCTGGAAATTCATCGGAAAAGACATCATCAAACTCCTGTACAATGGGCATATTCTTAATCGTGAGTTTCTCACCAACCATTTGAGATAAATAAACTTCATTTAGTGGAATCAAGACCCATAAGATGGAAGAAATTTCCACTGGAAGGTTATGTTCATCCTTGCATCGATAGACGATCATAGATTGATCTGGAATATGAAATGTGACTTCCCTCCTTTGGAAATTGATATGAGCTCCATATAAAGAAATCCAATCCATGCCAAGAATCACATCAAATTCCACTATAGAAAGGACCACAAGATTCGTAGGAAGCACTTTCCCACAAACTTCAACCGGAGAAGAATTGTAAACATTTGACGTGACTGTTGGGCCATTAGGAGTTGTCACAACAAACTCAACATCTAATTGTTGAGGTAATATGGTGATACCCTTAGAAAATTCTTCAGAAATAAAAGAGTGGGTGGATCCAGAATCAAATAAAACATTTGCTACTTGAGAGTGGATGGTAAGTGTACCTCTCACCACTTCGTTGTCATACTCCACATCACCGATAGTAATTTCATGTGACTTTCCTTTGTCTTTGGCCTTAAGAGATTGTTGACGTCGATCATCATCATCAACCCTTGGATTTGGGCATTGATTGGCATAATTCCCCATCTCCTTGAACTTGAAACATTGAAGTGTAGTAGGTTCATTCTGTGAATCCCTTCCTTTGTTTGTATCATTATACATCTTCTTCCCATTATTTCGACATTCAATTGCCCGATGTCCTTCTTTTCCACACTTATAAAATTTTCTTGTCCCCTTAAGACAATTTCCTCCATGTTTCTTTCCACACTTTGAGCATAAGGGAAAAATCATCTTCTTTTCAGTGTGGTCTTTAGATTTTCCTTTGCATTCAATTTTCCTCTTCTTATCAAACCCATGTGACTAATGAGTTACACCAATATCCATCTCAACCTTGAGAGCACATTGAATAATTTCCTCGTAGCTATTGAAATACCTTATGGCTAACGCCCTTCGAAGACTTGGTTTTAAGCCACTAAAGAATCGATCGATCTTACTCTCAGGTTGGATAATAATTCTGGAAGCGTACCTTGCAAGTCTTGTAAAAGTTTCTTCATAGGTACCAACAGATTCATCATCCTTTTGCTTCAGTTCAAGAAACTCCTTCTCCATCTTTGTTCGAAGAATATGAGGGAAATACTTATTGAAAAATATTTTCTTGAAGTCATCCCATTCCATGGAATCAATTTCATCCCTTTTCCTCGTATTCTTAATAAGATTCCACTATTGATCAACATCACCTTCAAAATGATACACTACTAAGATGACTTTATCATGTTCAGAACATTGAAGAACTGCAAATATCTTTTCAGTGGTACTGATCCATTGTTTAGCCACTAATGGATCAGAAGACCCACTGAATGAAGGTGGACGCTGCCTCATGAAGGATTCGAAAGAATGTTGCTCCTTCCTTTGCTCATTTGGAAGTCCAGCATGGTTCATAGCTTGAGAAAGTTGTGTGATCATGGCTACAAGATTTTTCATTCTAGCTCCCATAATGTTTGGTTGCTAAGGGGGACAATCATTGCATTGCCCGTCGCATTCTGCATTAACACGGTTTCATCGGGTTCCATCCATTGACTAAAACCAAAAAGAATAGTGTGAGCAACACTAATTATAATAGGAAAACCACATAATCAAGAATAAAATTTCACACTTAAGGTCTTATCATAGGTTGTTCATGGACATTTCTAAAACACTAAGATTGTGTTCTATGCTTAGACATATCCTTAGGTTTCTTACTAAGGCTTTCACATCCTAGTTTCCAAAGGTTGACTATACCTTTCCTCTGATACCAACTATAACGACCCATACATTACACACATGGTTAATACTTCACAATTGAAGCATACTTATTACAACATATAAAAAAACCATGAAAGGACCACATCGGTATAGTGTATTTAGAAACTGGGAAACATAAACAACTGGTTCATAAAGAATCTACACTGTCTCCCATTTATTTCATCATATCTATAGTCCCTTTTTGGCATATCTTACTTAATACCATTATTCCTGACCTGGGGAAAGAAAACATACCAAAGGGTGAGCTCAAATTCTCAGTAAGGGTAAACAAAATAAATATCAATCACATCAAATTTAAAAGAACATAACATTTTGGAAATCTTACCCTGCAAAAGAGATCATAATTTCATAACATGGGATAAATCATGGTAGTGAAATGTAATCCCAATAATCATAACTTAAAACATGAAACATTGTGGCATAAACACATAATCATAGAGAATCATTTCTTATTAGTCAAGACTCATAGACAAGACTATCTTAGTGGACAAAGTCCATTTCTGAACCGAGTTCACTCCTCGTTTCAGTCCTGTTTCACTGAACCGGTTTAACCTTCTGTTCCAGCCATGTATATCTCATGAGATATAAAATCTTTACCCAATTCATTGGAGGGAGATATAGGTCCCACCCATCTCATAATGATATCATTCTTATGTTTTCCACAAAATCATAAACCATACATCATAGCATAACCCATGTAATAAAAATGGGAATCTTAAACATCATGACATCATAAAACAATTCATATAAGATAAAGGAATTCATAAAAATATTTTCATCACAACATAATAAAATCAATGTAATAATAGGGATAGAAACATAAACCAATATTATCTTAGATGGAAAATAATTTTGATAAAACACTTGAACTCTATTCTTGAGGAAAATATGCTTTCTACTTCAAAAACACTTTTCCTTTCTTAACATGTCATACAATTCTAAACTAAAAGAAGTTGATTAAAAATAAACTTGAAAACTTGTAAAGTAATCTTCTTTGAAATAATGTTTTAAAAATCCATTCATGCCGTATAAGTTAAAAAAACATTCTTCTCGCACTTTTGTCGGAAAAGTCAAAAAGTACTTCGTACGAAAAACAAAAAAAGATTCCTTTCATATCCTTTAATAAAAATTCATCGAAGGGTAAAATTGAATTTAAAAAATTGTAGGTGGATGAAAACAATATTAAATATTGAGGTAACATGGATGTGGATGATAAAATACACCCCATTAAATACCAAAGTATAAACAATCTCGGATAGAAATGAGATTGTGATATTTTCCCTTACCTTAGGTCCGATTTTCTTCGTAAGTGTACGAACCTCCTGTATAATGATTTAAATAATGTTATTGACTTATTCCAGAATCATATTAATTGTTATGATACCATATATGGTCATATTCTTAGCTTCTTATTAGTAATATTTCATTACTACTTGTTATTCGGGTGTTTATTACTTTTTATTCTTATGCGTGTTTTGTCGAATAAATTCTTATTACTCTTTATAGGATATAGATACATCATTTACAGAATGGTATTAGTGTAATATATATCATATTCATTCATTCAATTCATTTATATAATCATTATTCAATGAAGATCATATAGAACTAGTCACATCACATCGTGGAGACGGTAGGCCGTACGTACGCACGAGCGATGATATCGTTCCCATGATCGTGGAATTATATTGAAGTGTATGTATACTATTTTAGAATCAATATCAATTTATAATAATCATATATAGTTATTCTTTACACGATTATACCCATCCAAGTAAGGTGGTGGTGGAAAATAGATTACACCACGGCGTGGAGACGGTATTCCGTACGTACGCACACACGGTGATTTCATTTTCTGTAGGATGGATAAGAGGTGAAATAGGGTTGTTTCATATTTATAATAACATATCAGTATATGAGGGATACTGATGTTATTACCTCAAAATTAAACAACTAAATAATAGGGAGTAGAAGAATAATGGAAGTTGAAGAAAACATTAGAAGGTATTACCTCTTTCTCGAAGTGCCTCCTTTAAACTTTCTCTTAAGGCACTAGAGTTGGTCTTTTGAGAAGAACAATACCTATAGTAGGTTTATAAGGATGTGGGGAAGTGAAATGGACAGAGGTTGACCGATCTTGAAAGCTAAAATTGGTGTGAGGAAGTGAGGGAGGAGGTGCCTTTTATAAGGGAGGAGAGGGGCACCTTTGGAAAGTGTGGAAATATTATTTTATTATAAACTTATCTTCGGTTTCAAAAGGTCTAAAAATAATTAAAGATGAAGATAAGATGACTCATGGTCGAAATAAAATCATCCAATCAGAATTGGACATGTTTTGGAAAATATTTTAATCATTATAATCTTATTTATTTAAATCATTTATTAATGAGGTAAATACTTCATCATTATTGTGTCATAAATAATTTAATTTATTTGGTGTCTAAAAATTATAAAAAAAATATCATTAGGTAGGAAATCTTTTTATATTTATAATGAATATTTATAGTCGAAAATATAATTTATATAACCCCTTATAAAAATTAATTACTAAAATATTTTTGTTAATGTCAATTTTGTCTCTACATTAAATTAATTAATCCAAATTGACATTGTCACTACAAAGTGGCTCAATGGGGTCCCAAAATCGACCGGAGGATGCCCATGGTCGGAAAATACTCATAAAATAAGGTTAGGACAAGTTTCAAGGTAATTTTGAATTATTATAATATTCTTTTAACCTTGAATTACCCTATTTACCATTAACCGTAGTAAATAAAAAACATTACCGTAGTTACTATTCATAATATCAAAAAAATAAAAGTAACCTATTAACATAATTTGGACCCACTGATTCAAAATATGGAATCCATTCTTAAAAATTCAAAACACAGAAGTTGCAGTAATTAATTTAACATTAATCCCATTGTTAAGCAAACGGGTTTTAAAAGTTAAAACATTGCCAAAGATTGAAATGTTTTTACCAACGAATTCAATGTAAAATTAATGCTAATTGCATAAATTATATTAAATGTTAAAAATATATTCTATTTATACTTTAAAATATTAAATATTATAATTTAACCATATAAAGTATTGCGATGAAAAAAGTTGTTTTTAATTAAAATATAGCGTGTTTTTACTATTCATTAAAATATGAAAGTTATCAGAATAATATGAAAAATTTATCAAAAGTAAATTTTTATATCTTGATTATAAAGAAGAATTTTATTTTGTCAAATTGAACTTATAAACTTGTCAAAAACTAGATTTAATGTGGGTGCGCCATCAAAAGGCGGTAAAACTGCATTTTTTGAAAAATACTTCTTTTATCCAAAAAACTAATTTTGTTTTCATACCTCATTCTAGAAAATGTATAAGATGAATTAAAATGTTATAAAATTCAAAATTCAGTTAATACTATTCATAACGACTAATATTATAATATATCGTTGTTTAGTGAAACTCGGTTATTACGTACGATGAAAGCTATCGAGGAAGACCGCGATTGCGTGTAAAGCAAGCCAAGATAGTGTTGTGTGTAGTGAAAGATTTTTTTGATGATTTATATAACATAAAAACAAAATATTTCTCATAAAAGTATCAGGTGTTACATTCTAGGATGTGTTTCCAGATGACTTGTTAGTGTTTCCAAACGAGAGAGATGTTGAGTTCATAAAAGAGTTTCTACTGAGATCAGAACCAATTTCCACTTTTCCATATAGAATGGCACTAGAAGAACTCCAAGAACATAAAATTTAGTTAAAGGAGTTATATAATAAGGGGTTTATTCATATGAGTACATCACTGTGGGGATCTTTAGTGCTATTTGGGAAGAAGGATGATGGGTTGTTGCAGTTATGCGTTGATTATAGGAAGCTAA
Organism: Viscum album; assembly: GCA_963277665.1. NCBI lineage: Eukaryota > Viridiplantae > Streptophyta > Magnoliopsida > Santalales > Viscaceae > Viscum > Viscum album. The sequence continues at coordinate 125,694,556 of OY728131.1, forward strand.
ATCAGATGATGTTTAAGAACTGATACCCTCTTCCTCGAATTGATGCTCTTTTTGACCAACTGAGATATTCTTAAGTGTTCTCTAAGATAGACCTAAGACCAGGGTATCATTAGCTACGGGTGAGACCTTCTAATGTACCGTAGACTTCCTTCAGGAGTAGGTATGGGTTGTATGAGTTTTTTTTATTCCATTCAGTTTGATCCATGTTCCAATAGTTTTTATGGACCTAATAAACTGAATATTTCATCATAACCTGGATTAGTCTGTATTCATCTTTGTTTATGACATATTGGTTTACTCCAAGATTCTTGATGATCAAGACAAACATCTTGACATTTTCCTGAGTACACTAAGAGTGCATATTCTATACACCAAACTATCCAAATTCCATTTTTGGATTGATAGGGTATGCTTATTAGGTCACTTAATCTTAGAGGAATGTGTGTTAGTTGAACCATATAAAGTGAAATTAGTTGTGTATTGGGATCAACCCAAGAATGTTTTTGATGTTTTAAGTTTTCTAGGATGAGTAGGCTATTAATGAAGGTTCATCAAAGACTTATCTCATTTTGATGCACTCATTTAGGGGTTAACTAAAATGGGAATCAAGTTTGAATGCTCTAAGGAATGCAAGAATTCCTTTTAGGAGTTAAATAAGCTACCAACTACTACACCGATTTTGATTCTTCCTGATCCAGGTATAGAGTATACCTTATTTTGTGATGCATCTAATGTTGTGATTGAGGAAATGTTAAAGTATAAGGATCGGGTTGTTGCATATGGGTCTCAACTATTGAGGCATCATGGACAAAATTACCCTAAGCATGATCTTGAATTGGATGTGGTGGTTTATGCCTTAAAGTGTTGGCGACATTACTTGCTAGGGAAATGGTTTACTGTGTATAATGATCATAAAATCCTCAGTATATCTTCTCTTAGCATGATTTAAATATTTGATAGTTATGATGGGTTAAATATATGAAATCCTTTGATTTTGAACTGGTGTATACACTGGGAAAGGGGAACAATGTTGCAGATGTATGGATCTAGAAGACTCAAAACCAAGCGGATTAGGAATCGAGTTTTGAGTGGTAGATGATAGTGTTGTTTAAAAATATGCACCTAGAGGTATAGGATGGATAGGGGAAGATGACCCTTACATCCTTGGTAGTTGAGTCCTCACTTATAAGCCAAATCAAGGAGAGGAATTATGAGGATCCATAGTGCTTGGATTTGAGGGAAATTCTTGAAGGTGGGGAGCCACTTCATGGTTGGACCATTGGTGATAATGAGATAATTTACATTTGTGGCTAGATTATTGTACCCACTTGTATACAAGAAGAGTTGATGCATGAGTTCCATGACTCAAAGTGGGAAGTGTGTCCTGGTTTAACCAAAATGTATCGTGATATTTGTAGATATTATTTTTGGTAGGGATGAAGAAATAAGTCGTAGGTTTTTTGGAATGATGACTTAACTGTCAGCAGGTGAAGGCCAATCACCATTGTCAGGGTGATTTTCTATTTCCACTTCCCATTCTATAATGGAAGTGGGATTAAATGATGATGGATTTTTTGTGGTTCTTCTAAGTAAACCATGAGAGAATGATGCAATCTGGATAGTTGTGGATCATTTAACCAAGGTAGAACATCTCCTACTAATTTGAGATACCTTCACTATTGATCAGATGTGTGATTTGTATGTTCAGAAGGTAGTATGGTTGAATGGGGTACTGTGAATGATAGTTTCAGATGATGATCTATGTTTTACTTCGCACTTATTGAAGGGGTTACAGAATGCACTTGGTAGCCATGTATTTTTTATTACGGATATCCACCCATAGATGGATGGGAAGTCAGAGCATACTATTTAGGTACTAAAGGACATATTGAGATCTTATGTCCAAGAATTTGGTGGATTGTGGAAAAAATAATTGGTGCTTGTTGAGTTCACCTATAATAATAGTTTCCAGGTGACAATTCAGATGGAACCATATGAGTCACTCTATAGGAGGCTTTGTAGGTCACCGTTATGTTGGATGGAAGCTAGGGAATCAAAGTTTTTGGGACCGAGTCTTGTGCAGGAGACATCAGAGAAGGTTTAGTTAATTCAACAAGGTATGATAATGGCTCATAGTAGGCAGAATTCATATATGGATTGATATTTTAGACCTCTGGAGTTTGTGGTGGGTGACCTCATGTTTATTCATGTGTTTCCAAGGTTGGGTCACCATCAGATTCGAAAACAGAGTAAGTTAACACCCAAGTATATGGGTCCATTTGAGATTGTGGAGAGGATTCGACTGGTGGAATACCAATTGTCTCTTCTATAGCATTATAGTGGAATTAAAAATGTTTTTCATGTGTCACAACTTCAGTAATATCACCTTGACCCATCTCACGTGATTGACATTGAGGATTTTGAGGTTGAGGCTGATGCATCCTTTGAGAATCATCCAGTTTGTATTGTGGATCATAGTGAGAAAGTATTTAAGGGAAAGACAATTCCCTTGGTTTGAGTTTTATGGAATGATGGTAATGTTAAGGAAGAAACTTGGGTGAGGGAGTAATATATGCATGCCCAATAGACTGATATATTTTCTTCAAATTCTCAGTGATGCTCACAAGTGTAGCTTGAGGATGATCCATTATAATGTGGGATGGTTCTAATATCCTGGACTTTTTGGAGGCTTGTTCCTATTTAAATATTGTTTAAATCCCCTAAAGTTGGTTAAATTGAATGTTTACTGGGTATATGAGGAGGTTCATCGGTGTTTTGGGGGTTCAATACATGAGAGAAAGAGAAAATGAATGTAATGTGCATATTTCATGCTTATGGAATGGTTAGAGAAAACTGTGAGCCCAAACTGTTCTAGATAAGGAAAAGGGTTCACAGTTAAGTAAACTATGTAAGGGTGGAATCCAAACAATGAAATCTTGGATAGAGTCATTTTTTATGGTTAGCACATGGTTTTTCCAACCTTGTGGTCTCCCTAGGTAACTATGTAACTTGGACCCCTCTTGTATAGAGGCTGGGGCACAGTTGATGCACAGTTTGGAAAATTGTGTGGCTAAACTGTGTGCCCCTTTAAAAAATGAGAAATTACCATTTTCCCATTCATGATTTTAAGTGTTTGACCTGATTTTCTCCCCATTTCTTTTTCCTCCAGCCCAAGTGGTGAACCTAAACTCAAAAATATTCTCAAGGTTCGACCTCCTTTATTTCTAATCCATTTGGAGTGTTGTTGGTTGTATATCAAAGCTCTGGGTAAGTCTAACACCCCTCTTTCTTCTATTTTCCAGATTATTATTTGTGGTTTCGTTATTCTTCTTACAAATCCCTAAAAAATGATTTTTATAGTGGATTTTATGTTGGGTATTTAGAGGGTGATTGAATTTAGATATAAGGACAAGGTTAAGTGAATATTTGTTTACGGATTCAAGGTAGGTGGTAGCAGGTAAGCCCCTCTGGGCTAATTTTTTCAGAATGCGATACGGAGTGCATGGTGATTGCAACATGCGCGGTGCAACTGCTCTCAGCATATGCATTGTTTCACACCTGGAGGTACTGCATGGTTATGTTAGATGGGTGATCGGCCGTGGGGAGATCAGCTTCTGGGAGGATGCCTGGTTGGAAGAGAGGATTGGTTATACGGGCTGCCCTTCCCCTGCTATCTCTTTCAGGGAGGCGTGTGAGAGGTATGATTTTGTGCATGAGAACCTCAATCCATCGCAAATGAATGCGTTTAACAGTGTTATCATGAGCAACGAACCGGACAAATGTTGTTTCTCTATGGTTGAGTCGGGGCGGTTCAGCTTGAGTGGATACAGGAGGATTGGCCAGGGGGTTGCTACAGGAGAAATAGAGCAGGGACCCATGTGGTGCAAGCCAATCCCAACGCAGATGAACTTTCTGGTGTGGCGGGTTCAGAACCGAGCGCTACCCACGGAGGAGAACATCCAGAAGAGGGGAATCTACTTAGCGTCACGCTGCTTCTGTTGCGAGAGGCCAAGGGTGGAAACAATGATATATCTATTCTTTCAGGGGCGGTGGGCAGTGTTCCTTTGGTCCCAGTTCTCCCAGTACAAGGCTCCGGATGAGGAGCGTCTCTCCGTTAGTGATTATCTCCTGGCATGGTTTTCGGGCTTAGGCAGGAGAGTGGAGGATCGTTCAGCAGGTATGATCATTCTAGTCGCTATATGCTGGACTCTGTGGGAAGCTCGCAATCAGGTAAGGTTAGGTGGCAAGAAATCGCTTTTGGCTCTTCAAGTCCGCATGAGATTGCTCATTGTAGAATTGTCTACTCTTTTCAAAGGTCTTCATGCAGGTGCTATGGGGTCCTTTGTGGGTGGATAGATTGAGAAGACCCTTCAGCAAGGGAGATGGGTTCGTTGGCAACCCCCGGTTGACGGTTTAAAATTAAATGTGGATGGTTCTTGCTCGGGGGGGATCATGAGGGGCGATGGTGTTCTCCGAGATTGCTGGGGGTCAGTGCACATTGCTTTTAGTGCCTACTATGGGCCCGGCACTTCTACAGGTGAGGAGTTTAGAGCCCTCCTTACAGGTCTCACTCTGTGCAAAGGAAGAGGTCTCCGGGTGGCGGAGGCTGAATCAGATTCGGAGGTTCTGGTTAGATCTCTTCAGGGTGCATGTGACGTGACTTGGAATTTGGTGGTTTTTAGAAGGTGCAAAGCGGAGACCAGTCAGGGCAGGTTGATCCATCACAGTGTGAGAGAATCCAACTTTGCGGCGGATGCTTTGGCCCACAGGGGCATGCCAGAGGAGACTCTAATAGTATATGACAGTCTTAACTCCCTTCCTTGCGAGTGTGCCAATGTGATCCGAAAGGAATCACTGGGCCTTCACTACTTTCGCCCTCCGTGACTTGTACCCCTAGAGCTTCATGCTCCCTTAATAAAAAAAATAACTTCAGTATTTGTGCATGTATGGTTGTGATTTTGGTTCTATTTTTTTTAATTTGATTCCTTTTATGAGATTTGGTAAAATGATTGTCTAAATGACGAATTTAACCACTCATGATCCTTGTGGGATGCATTGCGGTATATTAGACCGATCTTAGATCCACCCATGGGGTGAACCATCCTCCCGACCATGGAAAATTGTGATGTTGAACATGAAATTGTTATTATAAAATATATCCCAAGATATATGTGTTGAAAAGTTTGTTTAAATTTTTAAATTCACTAATGTTGGTTGTTTCTAGTTATGGGTAATGGTATAATGGATTTTTTTGGAAGATTGTGAATGGGTTACATGAATTAAAGTTATTTTAAAATTGGTTTATGGGTTGAAATAGGAATATGTTAATGAGTTAGGGAATGAAGATATATTTGATGTGTTGATTAAGTAGTGATTTTTTAATGTCATTTTAAATTTTGAATATTGTTTGTGATGTGGTGTATGTGGTTAATGATTAATGGAAGCATGTGCACATGTCTTGGTAGTTGTTTGTATTGTCTGATGCTTTACTCCTATGGGTTGGGTTGGATGGAGGCTCTAAACCCCACCACTAGAATGCATAGGTTATGGAGTCAGAATGATGCTCCTGGCCCCTAATGAATTCATTAGATGATTACATGCACTGATGATCCAAAGTAAGTGTAATGAAATTTATTGACATTACCTGGACTAACACTCCAAGGTAAGTGCATTGTAATTGTTTGTGAAATGTTTATCCCTAGTGAGATAGGTAATTTTACTTACTACCTTATGCATGGTAATTTATACACTTATTCCATTGTGTAAATGGTGTGAACGCCTAACCCATAGGACACGTGATGAAAATGAATTAAGTGATTTAAAATGGTTAAAGTGAATATTGTTAACTAATGGAACTAGAGTTTTATTTGTATACCTTTTCATTTATTTAGTACTTACATTCACTATCTGTTTAGTCTAGATATTTTTTAAAAAACACTGGTGGTGGCCTACTGAGTTGTACTAGCACCCTGCTTGGGCTGTCATTGGGTACCAAAGTAGATTTCATTGTTATATTTTAGGATAAGGGAAAGGTCCCAATTCTAGAGAGTTGAGTTGGGATTGGGATGTGCATAGATGAGAATATAAACTTGAATTCAGGTCCTATTTTGGGGATTCGTCTATTTATTTTTATTTCAGGGTTTCTATCACTTGAAACTATAAGGAATGAAATGGAATATTTACTTTTTGTTTGTGGGTTGTATCCAGTTTTTAGAAATGGTTAGTAATGCATGTTTTTAGACTATTGTTTATTGTTTACTTTATTTATCATTGTTATCTGTTGTGTATTACTATAATAAAGAGGGTATAACCACCCCATGTATTCCTTTAGAACCTCATTTCTATTTTTGAAACCTCTGGTGTACGAAGAGGCATGCTTGAGGTCATGTAACAACCCATCCTGTGGAACTAGTTTAGTGTCTTCTACATTGGGGATGTTATAATCATTGACTAATAGAGAATAACTTTATATACTTATGTGTATTAAAAATTCCATGTCTTATTCCTATGTTATGCTTTCATGGCTTGTTATCTTGATTCCATTATGATTCATTTCTTATTAATTGCCAATATTTATGACATGACTCATGTATATGATTTTTGATATGTAGGGTATGATCTTCAAATGTTATTCTCATGTTATTATACCCTTATGTTCATGTTATTCTTATGTATCTTACTTGTTTACCCTTACTGAGCATTTGAGATCACCCATTTCTTATGTTTCCTTCCCCTAGGTTATGAAGAAAAGTTTTAAGTTGGAGTACTAAATGCAAAGATCTTTATGAGGGAATTTTTAGATCTTTCACCAAGTTATAACATATTGTGTTATGAGTTTCCAAATACACTAAACTATTATAGTACAAGGGAATATGTTTTTATAATGTGTTGAATATTCATAAAAAAATGATGCAACATCCATTTATGTTATGCCTGGTTCATTATAGTCTAGGACTAGGTTTGTCTAAAAACCCTATAACTTCAGATAGTTTCCAATATTTGTTTAGAAAACTTGCTTTGGATATTTGGGTATGGGTAAGGATATGGAATAATATGACTTCCTTCAAGCATAAATATGATGTAGGTATGGTTATGTGTCAGGTTGACATGTTTAGAACACGATGACCTGACTTGTATACTTGTATGAGCATTGTGTGTTTCATTTCTAGGTTGGTGTGTTTCATGGTCATGACTAAACTTCTTATATATGTATTTCATGCACATCTACTTGATCACAAAAATACTCAGTATGTTTGGTACATTGAGGATTGCTTCCAGGTCATTGGATTCATCCCTTACCCATGTACACATCATGGATTTTTATGTATATGGGTATAATTTTATTTTTTATCTTAGGGAATAGGTACTACATGGAGATATACACATGGTTCAATTAACAATTTGTAGAGTTTGAGGATTTAGTAGGATGAATATGTGAATTTTGTTGGAGGCCATTGTGGTTAATTTTCAGTTTTATTTTAGCATGTATACTGAACAATGTTCCATTATTTATTTGATGTTAGTTATATTTTTATCTAATCCTACTTCTATTTTATGTTCTGATGTATCATGTAGATAGTTTACTACTTTCCATTTTGGATTGAGGGACTATCTCGGTTCCATATTTATTTGTCCATAGGTTTTGGGATGTCTATTTTACAGATGAGTAATGCCAAAATTTTGTAGATTTGGGAATAACTGCTAGGACTTATTTTTGATAGAAAAACCTCTCCACAATCATTTTAGGCCTCCACCCTAGTTAGAATCCTCTAGTGTATGGGGAAAAATTTATGAGGTCATGTTATGACCCCACACATGTATAATTTTGGTGGTTTGGACAGGGGAATTACATGTGGTATTATATCATGTTTTGGGATGAAATAGTGTTATTTAAAGGTGTATATAGGTTATTGAGAATTGGGAGATAAATTAGATAATTACTAGAAATCATTTATTTGTTTAGAACTAAGGTTTATAGGGGATGTACAGTGTGGGACTAAGCACTGTATGATCAGTGAGATGTTGGGTTGGACCAAGAATCCTAATACGGGATGAATGATAATAAGAAAGAGTTATAGTTTTTGGTCAAGAGATAGTTTATTGTTTATACAACATAATATTGTCATGATTCAAGCATGATACACATGCCTTTGGGTGTTTTTTTTGGAATATTACCTTATCAATATCCATTATTAATTGAATAAAATTATAATATAATCTATGATTTCTTGATTGTATTATAAGGGTTAATTATATTAATATAGATTCAAGGGGTTTGTTTGATTGACCCTAGCTGTGGTTCTTTGGCTGCTATAGGGAAATAATTTTGGGATGGTTGGTTTTGTAGAAAAATCTATTTTTGAAAAGAAAATTGTGTAGTGGAATGAGGTGTGTGTAAAATATTTTTTATGTTTTTTTTACTTGATATGGAATGTGGATCCAATGATTTTGAAATGGGTTTATATTTTCTAGTTTTGAAAAAATATGATGATTTTTCTTTGAAAATGGATTTATTTTGAAAAATAAGATCAATTTTTGGAAAAAAGGGTTGGCTAGGTCAAGTATTTTGGTTATGGTTTAACCCCTTGGACACCAAGGGGTGTTTTACAAAATTTGAGTGTGTTTTGGCATGCGTTAAATGATTTGAGTTGTTTTTAAAAGAAAAAACTGATACTTGTTGTTTAATTTAATTTTTTTCTTTGTCTTGGAGTGAAATAGATCCTTGGATTTTGTTCTTGGATGATATTCCATGTTTTCTTGAAAATCACTCTGCGAGTTTGGTGGGTGTATAATTGGTTAAGTCTCTCATTAGGGAAAAAACCATTCCCTATATAGATAATATTTTCTTGGTTTTAAGTGGTTAAATAGGGGATACTATAGAGTTAAGTTGAGAATTTAGAGAGTATACCAAGATTTTTTTGAGATAGTTTCATGTATTGGGATCATGAGATGGAAATTTGATGTTGGGATCGATTATTCTGATATGAGATTTGATGGATCTGCAGTTGGGACCATTTTATTTTTAGGTGATTCCTACGGCGGGGAGCACCATTATGTAGAATTGACCTTTTTTGAGTGTAATATTATAATGGAGAGCATAATGAGACTCAAGATGAATAATTTTTTGGTGCTTTAATGTTTGGGATTGATGAGTGTGACTGAGAACTATCATGGTGATTGGTGTTTTATATTGGTACTCATGTAGGAGTGATGTGGTCATATTCAATATATATGTGCGGTAATAGATGGGATGTGGGTGGTCAAGTTTGATTATTTGATTTTTAGAAAGGTGATTATTAGTATAATCCTATAGTAGTGAGAATATATTAGTCATGGAAGTTTTACCCTTATGTTTTTTAAGTTATATATTCAATATAATCCAAGCATGTGTTAGATCATGATTCATAAATACTCATGGGTGGAGTATGATGGTGGATTTGGTTGGTTAAATATCCAACTAAGAAATTAAACTAAAAGTCAAATTCAGACTTTTTTGAAGGTTTTTGGATGGTTTAGTGATTTATCCATGTGGTATGGCATCTTGATCAGATGTTGTAGTGATGTGGTGATGCATCGACAAGTGAGTCTGAGCATTTTCTTGAGAAGTTCCCAAGGGGAATATATATTGGTGTTTTGGTGAGAAAATGGATGTGATGAGTTGGAAAACATTTTGTGAGTGTTTTTCAGGATGTGGTTGAGGTTGTTTATGGATCAAACTAGGCTTTTGAGGAAAAAAATGATGTTTTAAAGCACAGTTTTAGAGTTTAATAGTAGAAGCATGATTGGAATTCAATGGTGAATCATGGAGTAGTAGCAGTGAGTTAATGACTATGGTAGGTCAAGGTTCATGGTTAGAAGACTACCAGATGGCTCTAAAGTATGAGAATCCTTATGATGATGGGTTTTAATGACCTATTTCATTAAGGGGTGTGTTATTTTAAATAATTTGTTTTTGTTATGGAGTGGGGGTGCTCATTGAATTTGGATTCAAATTGGAATGCCTAGCATTGGAGCATATTGGGAAGATGTTTTTAAACATTTAATGAGGCTTGATTAGTGTTTTTGGTGCTCATGTGATTATTGGAGAAGGGTTAGGGTGTCCATGTAGATGCAATTCAGCTGTAGGAATGGAACTACAATGTAGTAAAGGGTGATACATTATGTTGGTATTTAAATAAGGAGGATATAATAGAATGGTGAGGGGATTCACCATAGTAGTGTTTTAGGGAAAATACCCACATAGAAACCTAAAGTATATTCTATGGAGGGTCATTAGGAGGTGTGGCCACTAGGATTCTCCCTAGGGTAGGGTTGTTTTATAACCCAATGACCACACCATAGTATGGGAATGGTTGCATAATACCATGATGTAGCCTAGAGTGGTGATGTTATGGAGGGGGTTGTGAGTATAAACCCCCAACTTTTGGGTTACATCTTCACTATAATTAGAAATTCCATTCCATAACATGTCTTCTGAATGGGTCACTACATCATGGTCCTCATAGCCATATCATGACCTAGGTTTTGGCATTTTTTTAAAGTATCTATGGTAATTTTACAGGGGATCCTATTTTAAACCTCCTTTATTCTCCCTTCACTCAAGTCAATCGAGAGGAAGGGGGGATACCTCTTTAACCCTCCTATTCCCCTCACTTGTCTCCACTTTGATTTGGACGATTTAAGAGAGGTTTTCATGTATATTCTTGGTAATATCCCTATTCTCTTTCATGTTCCCCCTTTATTTTTTTCTCTGATTTTGGTTAACTTGAATAGGGTTTGAGAGGGATGATTTCACCAAAGTCTAGTAAAATCATCCCACTTGATGGATATTTCAAGTATTACTTGTAGAAGATGTCCCATAAAGAGGTATGTAAGCCACCATTAATCATTCACCTTGAGCTATGTTTCCCCATGGATTTATTTTCAGGTTTTGGAAAATATAGGTGAAATTGGAAAATGATTTAGATAATTATTTAGTGGATTTTTGTGGCCTATATTCGGGTGTGTGATGGGAGTGGACCACAGTTCATTCCTCATGGTTTTAGCGCCATGAGGTTTTCTAGTGTGTTTGGAATTAGTTATGCTGAATTTTTTTTAAATGTTTAATTTACTAATTTGATGGAGTTTATGTATGTGATAGGTTTTTGTTGACTCAAAGGCATCCAATATGATCTTGGGATGAATTATGGATCATTAGTTGAGGTAGTTAGACCTGACTTTATTTGAGTTTCTATATCATTTGGTAATTTCATGTTTATATTCCATAATTATTATTACTAACTACATAGTGTGTGGATTCTTTTATATCAACCATAATCTAGGATAGGTTCATGTTGGTGTAATAGTCAACATGGATTTTATATCTTCTTTAAAAATTTGATGGTGGTTCCTTAGTGTAATAGGATCTTGTTTTCCTTTTTATTCTTTTATTGGTGTTGTAAATTTGTTTTTTGAAGAGAAAGAGTTTTCCCATATTCTAAAAATGGTCAACTTAAATGAAATTTCAAAGGAAAAGTGGTGATTTTAGAAATGGTTTTTGAAATTTTAATTAAAAATAGAAGTGGTATTTGTCCAAGGGATAAGGGTTAGTAAGAAGATATGTGATGCATTTTTTATTGGATTTAAAAGATATTTTGACTTAGTTTTAAAAGTAAATATGGAGGGATTAATTTATTCATTTTCGTATATTTGACCTTGTATGAGAAATACCTTATTTTATAAATCATGATTAATTTTTTATGTTACTTATGCCTATGATTTCCTTGTATACTATTTAATGCATGATGATGTGTAATTGTGAGTGAAAACCAATTGTATTGGTTTTTTTTGTATCAAAACCCATGTTGGATTATGATGTTACTATTGAATCCTAAGAGTGCAGAAATGGGTCTCAAGAACCTTAGTGAATTTCCTTATGTGTGAGACTATTTCTTGATGGACTAGATCCCTAGCATTGAGCTGGTGAGTTTTGAGATGGGATGCATGCCCTATTGGTGTAGCATTCATGTGATCAGTGTATTATTAGTACTTATTATTGTATGTTGAGACCAATAATTTTAAACATCACCTAGAGTGTGAGGGGAGGGAGACATATATTAGATTATACTCTATGTGAGAGCATAGTAGTCTGGTTGTGACCCCACCTTGAGTGAGAGGGTGATAGATGATATGACATGACCTACCCTAAGTGAGAGGGTAGTAGTTGGGACTCATGAGCTTCCCTGAGTAAGAGGGTAATAGAATGGACCACCTTGAGTGATAGGGTGTTAATATAATTGTTTATATTGAGAATTATCATGAATAGATGTTATTGGTTGAGACCTTGTGTGATTCAGTCAAGGATCATGATGAGGCTTACCCTAAGTGAGAGGGTAGCGGTCAAGACTTGGTGTGGTACCCTACCATGAAACTTCAGGTAGTGTCTAGGAATTGGTTAGACACCTTGAACTATATATTTAGGTATGGATTGGGTTCTGTTATGAGAGGTATTCCTTCATATGTTGATTTGAATTAGGCATGGTTTGGTATCATGTTTTCTTGGTTAACATATGATGACCTTAATTTTATACTTTTATGTAAATTAGGTGTTATGTTTCTAGATGGGTTTGTTTCATGGGGATGAATTTACACCTTATATATTTATTTTATTCACATAAAATTGATCATAAAAATACTAAGTATGGTAGAGGCATTGGGTATTCCTACTGGGTCATTAAAATCAGCCCTACCCACATATACAACATGGGTATTAATGTTTTTTTGAGAAAAACGAGATCACCGACCCTGATTATAAAATAAAAAAAAGTTACAAAAGACTAAAAGAGGTTATTTTACATTTTTATTTTTAATGAATATATAATTGATCAAGTGGTAGCACTAAAGAATTAAAATAGGCATCTTTAGAAACACCTTTGTTGGAAATGGCATCAACAAGGTTGGTGGCTTCACAAAAGACATGTGTGATTATGTAGTTCATTTCATAAATATTGATCATGAATTTGGACCACCTCATAGTGATCTTCCATTAAAAATATATGATGACTGTCCTCACCTATTTCATGACCATTATCGAGTCACATTCGAACCAAACGTTCCTCTAATTCTGCTATTTATCCAGGTGAGAAATATTGATGAAATTGATCATTTCAGCTTCTAGTACAATGCATAGTCTATAGGGTCTATTTGAGCATTCAATTATATCTCCATCGTGATATCTGGTGACAATCCTAGAGCCCACTATTCTAGTATTACCTTTGGAGGATCCATCAGTATTTCATTTTTTCCAGCCAACAAATGGGGGAATCCAGAATGTTTCAAATAGGCCATGGGTTGTAGGGTAGTTACCTAAAAAATTTATTCTTCTAAGTAAAAAAAATTCATTGATAGAGTTATGAAAATAAACATTTTATAAAATATTGGAATTATGAATTGCCACTAAAATTTTAGAAAAAGTAAAATGAAAGTTTAAGTGTGCTTATTCATGCATTTTGATTATTTCTCCCATTACATATGACATGCATCGATTTTTCACAGCTAGCGCATAACATATTTTTTAGTTGCTTGTACATTTGAAGTTAATGCACTTCTTGAAGTAGAATGTTGATACTATCTCAGATAAAAAATACTACATGGAGTTGTACTTGTGTTTTAGTTGGTATATTTTGAAGTTTGAGGATTTTATTGGATGAATATGTGAGTTGGGTCAGAGGCCCTTGTAGTTACTATTCATTTTTTTGTTCAGCTTGTGTACTGGACATTGTGATATTATTTATATGATGTCTATTATATGTTTATAAGTTCCTTCCACTCAGTTATATTTTTATGCATCACATAGATAATTTACTACTTTATATTATAGACTATATGGGTCCTCTTAGATCTATTTTTATTTTCCATAGGTTTTGGGATGTCCTTTATTTAGACAAGTCATTCTGAATTTGCAGTAGGTTTGGGCATAAAACTTAGGACATATTTTTTAGGTAATAGTCTCTAAATGACTATTTTGGGCCCTTTTCACTAGTTAGTAGCCTCTATAATATAGGTAGGTGTACTTGAGAGGTCATGTGAAGACCCCCTCCTAGTTGTTGTTCAGGTGATCTGGGCTGAGCCATTACAATTATCATGAGTTAGATTCTTGTATGAGATACATTATTTTTTCATGAGGCATAAAAGTTTTGTTTTACATTAACACATAGAGTGTCTTACACAATTTATTTTTTATAGCATGGGTACATGGATCATATATGATTTCTCATTATCTGTTGTATATAAGATACCTAACATGATAGCCTTCATACTTTGGTACCTTTATTAGGAAAGCCATTGCAGCTTAGCTAATTAGGGGTGGTTTGGTATGCTATTGGTCATGTTATTAGTTAGAGAAACACTAATATAATATTTTTCCTGTCGTATAATGAGTATGAAATATATTCCCTCAATTAAGATAGATTGGGGAGTGTGTATACACACGTATATAGTACATAGGATGTACTTATCTATTCATATTATGGGAATATGATGTGATCATCCATGAAGATAAATGACATGTTATGTATTCATTGACCAGATCAGTCTATAGTCAGAATAAAAAATGTATGAGTTAGCTATGTACGATTAACATAAATTGTGTCCCATATTCACTCCAATTCCTATAAAAAGGGAATGTATGAGAATGAATACTATCATAAGACATAGTTGGTAGAAATAGGTATAGAGATACATTTGTTTGATAGAGATCACACCGGAAACCTTTGTATCTTGAGTAACATTGATTATTTTCTATAGGTAGTTGTTTTCTTATATTTATGGATACAATGATTCATATTTTTTATCAACACTATAAATTATTATTAGGCCACACTTTGTGGTTGACTGAATATGGATTGCGATTGAATCAGATATCGACTCTAAAAGTGTTATAGAGTTAATATAAATGATTTGTGGGTGGTTATTCACTAGATGTTTCATATTTTTTGATATGATACGAAGTTAATGATATATTTTTAAAATTGTTTTGGATATGATTTAACAAGTTATAATATATGATATGATATAAGGTGAAATGATAAAAATTATTTAGGATTTTTTGAAAGTGGGAGTTTAAAAGTATTATGTCAAAAAGATATTATATATATCAAATACATATATATAAGTATATGAGATATGTCACATTTTATGATATAACCAATTTTAATGTATGTGTTTAGCATATTTTTCATTATTAAAGGGAATATTGTGTGTGTTTTCCATGATTATTTCAAGGGGTGGTCCTTTACCAAGAGTCACTTCAACTAGAATTTTGGATCTTATTCCTAAATTCAACCAGCCTAACAGTTTTGGAAAATCCATCCCATTAGTATGTGCAATTTTTTATATAATGTTATAGCCACCATTGTCAAAAAATATTTCCCATTTATCTTCCTCTCCAGGTATCAAATGAATAACATGATTTTATCAAAGGAAGAGGCATACATGGATCTATTGGTATTTCTTAGGAAATTATTGATGATCTTGATAGGAAGGTGATCAGAACCAATTTGATGGTAAATATTAACATGGAAACATATTATGATCTAAAAGACAAGTCTATCATTATAAAAGTTCTTAGAAAATCTGATTATTTCAAGTAGGGTTGTGAAATTGTATTTAGGTTCTTTTCCTCTCCTTGGTTATCAATTTCTCTCATGGGGAAAATATTTGGTTTATTCAAATCCATGAGGGGTTTGAGACATGGAGACCCTATTTTCATGAGACTTTTAGTTTTGGACAAGGATGTCCTCTGTAGGAATCTCAATAAGGGTCTTGAATATGGGTTGATTCATTATTTTAAAGGGAGGTATGTATTTTTTGGTATTTCACATATTTTCTTTGTGGATGACATATTTTTTTTCTCAATGGTAAAGAAACCCCAATTTGAAATTTCAAGTTGATTCTATATGATTATTGTAATAAGGCTGGTCAGTTTGTTAATACCAAATAAGTAGTATTCTTATCTCCAAAAAGTGTTCATTATAGAGGTTCAATATTTTTCAATAAAGAATTGGATTTTCTATATAGATTTTTCCTATAGATTTACTGAGTTACCCCTTATTTAATGAGAAGGTTAGAATTGAACACAATGATAATATTTTTAAAAGAATCTTGGGAAGAGTATTGAGCTATAAAATTAATTTTCTATCATGTGGGGGAATAATCACTTTGGTTAATAATGTTCTTTCTTATATTCTTATGAACATTTTTTCTGTGCGTAGGCCTTTTAAATAAATGATCGAAAAAATTCAATGACTTATCAATTGGTTTATATAGGATTCATATCAATAAGGTAATCATAACTTGAAAATATAGCATCATTTGAAAAAACCTTTCCAAGAGTGGGGTATCAATCTCAAAGTTATTGAAGATAGAATGTGCTGATTATAGGATAAATTGGCATGGGAGGTTATTTTAGGGTACTCTCTTTGGACTTATTTTATTAATAGAAAGTATGGGGAGTTTACCCTTAACTAGGTTGACAATTGTTATGGATATCATCTCTAGAGTAGTATAAAAAATATTTTTCACCCCATATTGGAGAATTCTTAGTGGATTATCAAGAACAAAGACATTTCTTTCTAGAAACAAAATTTATTTGGAATTATTCTATTCTTTCCTACCTGTCTAGTTACAGATATCATCTTTAAACATGACTATTCCTATCCTTGGTTTACTGATGAAATTCACAATTAGGATCAAAAGGAGGTAATACATACAATTCATTTTCATTATGATAATAACTAGTGTTTTATAACTTCTATTTTTGAAAAACTAAGCATTTCAATATATTTTAGTATGGTCCATACCCTTCTAATATGGGAAGTATGAGTACTATAATGTGGTTCAAAGACCTATATTCTAAATATAAATTCCTTATTTTTAGAATATAAAATAATTCTATTCCAAAAAATGATAACCTTCAACACATTTGTATTATTCTATCATCAAAATGGAAGTGATGTTTCAATGCAGATTCAAAATCTTTTTCTAATTTTTTTTCAATAGTGAATGGGTTGTATATTTTTGGTTTCATATAGAAGGACTTATAGATTCCATTGGTAGGGTGAGATCTGTGGAATAATTTCTCCGGGATAGTTGGGATATTTAGTAAAAGGATCATGTACATGAAAATGGGTGTTCTGTTTTCACTACTATTTATTTTTGGACCATATAGGATACTTAAAATTATGTTTTCCATCAGAATATTTAATTTAATTTCCAATACATAAGGTTTAAGTTTCTTTAATTTCATAACTCTCTTGTTCTTCAGTGTAAAGGCGTGTATTTATCTTTGGTGTTGTAACCTCTCATCCCACCTAATTGGACTATAGAAGGAGATTATCTTGGGTGGAGGGGCACTGAATCATGGGAGCGTTGGTAGCCTCCTCGTATTAATCTTAAGCTTAATAAAGATGGATCCTGTTTTCAAGGGATCATGTGCGGTGCCGGTGTTGTCCATGATTTTTGGGGATCATTAGTCCTATCTTTCTCAGTATTTCTTGGGGAGGGAACTTCAACTCTGGTTGAGGCCTTGGAAATACTTCAATAGCTGAAAATTTGTAAGTCCAGTTCAATAATTTTATCTAAAGTGGAATTTGAATTTGATTTAGTTTTTAGTTCTTTGAAAGGTTATCTGGATTTTCCTTGGAATATTTTTATCACATAATGATTTGTATTTATTTACTCAATCTGTATACAAAGGTTATTAATAGTTTGCATCATGGAAATATGTTGGAATATCTGCTCACTTATAAGGGTATCCAAGATGAAATGTTTTTGGTGTTTTCAAATTTTCGCTCTCTTCCTATTGATTATGATATGATTTATTGAGGGGATGAACTCATGAATCATCATTTCTAGACTATGTGATCTATTTTTCTATTTATTCACTTTCTCTTTATTAATAAAATATTTAAATTATTAGTCATTTAATAACTTCAATGATTTGGGTGGAAGAAATATTTCATAATTCCACCATTAATGATATTTTACTTAGGATGTAATGGGAATGAGACTTATTCAAGCATGGGATGCATGAGTTGGAAGAAGTGGAATTTACTAATATGTTATAAGGCATGAGTAAATGTGACAACCCAGAGGTGCATCCTCAAGTCCCTAAAAGAACCCACTACCATATGATTGTACTGGGGGGGGGGTATGTGCTTTATGATTAGATAAGACTCCATAAAAATGAATACACTATTCATTATTCTCTTTTTTTCTTGAGGTACTAGGATGTGATAGAGTATGAATGAATCACATCAGGACATAGGATGATGCAGTGTAACCCATGGATTTTTCATGGATAAGTGATGTCTTTTGGATTCCCTTAGTGATATTAATGAAACCATTTGATGATATATAGATATTTAAGTATCTCATCAGTGAAAGGTACATAGTGTATAGGAGTTATTCATTTCCTATTGACACATATTTCATATATTATGCATGGTAGATCTCAGGAATGGGATTTGATAGCTTTAATTATTTCTATTAAGTGTTAATATACCCCTCGATGAACCAATAGATTCTAAATTTACCTACCTATGGAATTATTACCTTGGAAATATAAATTAGTAACACATACAAAGACTCCATGGATAAGGATTATTATATTCATTCAACGACGAATCATTTAATACATATGAATCATGTTTACTTGGAAATATGATCAAATAACCTTTTATCAGAAAGGGTGAGATGGATAGTGGATTATTAGATCTCATATATAGTGTTGTGTGTGGACTAAGGAGTAATCAAGAAATTTGAGGGTTTAATTACTTTGTTTATTTTTTAGATGACTTTATTCAGTATGTTTTTTGTTTTGTTTTTGAAGATATGTATGTATGAAAATTTTTTAGAGTTCAAAGAGTTTCATAACGAATTAAAAAATCAACTAGGTAAAATTACAAATATTATTTTACCAAATCATGGTGGTGAATACATGAGCAAGGAATTAATTGATCATCTAATATATTGTGGAATTGTTACAAAACTCACTCCTCCCATAACACCATAGTAGAACAGTGTGTGTGAGAGGGGGAATCATACCCTATTCGATATGATTCAATGAATGATGAGTCGATGTGACCTTCCTATTTCATTACAGGGATACGCTCTATAGACTGCTGCATTCCTACTTAATCATATTCAATCTAAAGAATTTATAAGGACACTATATGAGATATGGAACGGGAAACATCTCAAAATTTAATTTATAAATATTTGGGGTTGTGTAAAAATCATATGATTATTTTTTTAAGATAAACATAACCCTAAATTATAAAAATTATTATTTTTTGGCTATCCTTAGGAAACTATTGTATTTTATTTCCACAATCATACTGAATAGAAAGTGTTTTGGCCTAAATTATTATATATGTTGAGAAGGAATATATAATTTTAGGAGTTAGTGGGATGAAACTTTAACTTACATAAGTTCAAAACCAACAATAATTAAGTGTTCCTAATATGAAAGTTGAACTAGTTCCACAAATGGTAAAAATAATATATTAAACTAGAATGAAATAAACCCTTTAAAGTGACATTATTACTATATTTATTTAATAGAATAATTTTGGAACTTGAAACTGACTAAAAAATCTTCATTTTTTATCTCACAATATCAAAATTATCTTAACTTTAATTTTTGATCATTTTTTTGAAATGGTCATTTTTTAGTTAAAAATACAGTTTTCATGAAACTTGTAATATATATGACTTTATCGATATATAAGAATGAAAAAAATATAAAAAACTTTTATATAATAAAATATAAATTTTTATAATAACATTATTCATTTAAAAATATTATTTCAACTTATAAAACATATAAAAAATATTTTTATAACTAATTAAAATTTGACTTTAATATTAAAAACCTATTTCAGTATTTTCTTTGAATCAAGTATTTTTCAAGGGAGATTCGATTTTGGGTTGCCTTGGTAGCATCATATTATTTATAATTTTTATAATAATTCAATTTATATCATTAGAATTAGTATCCAATATAAATTTAACTAATATATAAATTTAAATCTTAAGAACATTTTTTCTCTAAAAATGGTTTTACACGTAGAAATTGTTATATTTTAAAATTAATTTTTCATATCTATAGAAATTTTATTTGATAAAATGGTTTTTAAATTTTAAATTATATGTTTAAAATTAGTTAATTAGTTCAATTTTAATTTTTTTCATTAATATTAATTACTAATTTTAAAATTTAGTTAACCTGGTAAAAGGTAAAAATAGTAAAAGGTTTTTACTAATGGGTAAGGCCAAAACATGTTTCCAAATGAATGATTGAAGATTGGATAAACCAAAACTCACCAAATTTTATCATTTTTCTTTTTTTGAATCACTTGAACCTTTAATAGTAAAATTAAAATATTAAAATTCAATGTGTATTCCCCAAACCACTATTCTCTTCACTTATTAAAGAGTGAAAACTTCAAAAATTAAATAATAACTTATATTTTTAATTTATCCTTGAAAATATTCCATTTTCTCTCCCTATAACCCTATCCCACTATCAGAATCCCCATTCAACTCATAGTTATCCTAAAATCTCTAAATTCAAGGAGACTTCTAAGGAAAATTCAAGTCCCTAATGTGAGTATTATCAACTAATTTCTTTTTCTCTTAATCATATTAATTCAAATGTATTCTAAAAACACTAATATAATGATTTTATTACTATTTATATACTTAAATGTTACTAATGGTATTATCATTATTTATTCACATAACCCATCCATTAATAAAAAAACCTTTGTTTGTGTGTTGTGTGGACAACTACTTTAATGACATAACATATTTAATTTTCCTAAATAACCTTAAAAGGATGATATTAAAGAATAAATAATATTTTTATGATATAATTAAGGTTTTGGTATAAAAAATCATACAACCTATTAATTATATTATAAATAAATGATCATATTTAATTTAATCGCATAAAATAAGCATAATAAGAGGATAACTGTTTGATAAAATTTTGTAACATTTTAATATCCATTAATTGTTCTCCTAATTACTTTTAAATTTTATTTATCACACTAATAAACACCAAATAAGATCGTTATTCTATTATTATAATGATATTACAACAAAACCACCTCATAATCCTTCATTTTATCATAGGATGTTCATGTTTGGGTTGGTTTAACCACACACACAAAAAATACTTTAAATTTGTATCATGAATGACTAAAGGAACATAATTAATAGTATTATATGATATAATAGAGTTTTTTTTGTTTTATGAAATTTTATATCAATATTTAATTTATTAATTAAGAAAACACACTCTAATCATCAAGAATCACTAAAACATGCTTATTATTGATTTTATCTTCAAGGATAAGGTCTAAAAAACTCATGAAAGGGATTTGAAACATAATAAATTAATACAATTAATCCATAATAGTAAATTTAATGACCTAGAAATTATTAAATTTCTAATAATAAATAATACGAACACCACTATTATGAAACAAGTATAAATGATTAAAATTATATACACCTGATGTAAAAAACCAGGAGAATTAATTTAGAGAATGACTATTTATGAAGAATATGAATTAAAATGGATATTATTAAGATTATAAATTAAGTGATTAATATATATAAGTTTATTATATAATATTTTAAAGTATTTTCGGGGAATTTACGATAGTAGGTAAGGTTTTTCTATCTCAAATTCTTCGCTTTATGACATATTTTGTATTATGCTCCTAATTTATTTTATATGGTGTTTATAATACCTATTTGATATGTTATAACATGAAATTAATTTTTTCAAAATATTTTAAAATTATGTTTTTTTCCTATATTTCAATAGTTTATTATTGAATTTCTACCCAATCCATAAGTGGGGTTTTTTCGTCTCAATTATCATTCTTTGGGAATCATGTTATAACCACCACCTATTTTATTTTTCATGGTGCTTAAATTATCATGGAATATTTTTTTCATGTTACTCATGAAAATTACGGGATTTATAAGTCTATGTTGTTATCCCTATCTCATATTATTTTGATTTAATAGTTACCTACACCATGGTGGAAAAAAATCCTATGTTTTAGTAAAGTAAATATATTTTTAATTTCTGAGAAAATAATCCCTATCTGGATACTGAAAAGTAGATGTGTTTGTGGATTAAATTCACCTAGGAGTAATCACCTTTAAAATGGTCGGATGGTAATTAAATAAATAATCACCATAATGCATGTTGCGGGGGACAAATATGACATACCTGGTGAGATACTCTTAGGGGATATGATTTGGAATATTCACATGCTCTTAATGAATCATGATGAAGGAATTTTACTACTGTTGACTTGGTCTCCTTACAATACAATCTATGAAACCAAAATACTATATTCCATGTATAACCCAAAAAATTTAATGTACCCTCACCCCTATACTTATTTGATAAGGGTACTACCTATTACTTTGATGATACCTCATGAATTCCAAGTTAATTAAGGGATATTGTTCAAGAAATTCATATTATTCCACTGAATGGAGAAGTATTTGATTTATGTATTTCTCAATATATAGATAAAAAAGTTTTATTTAGTAAAAGGTTCCTTAGGTAATGGTATTAAAGGTATTGGTGAATATTTTTTTAAAATACATTAGACGTAATCAGGTGATGGATGGGCCCTAAAATTATATAGTTCCTTGATGCATTGATAGGTTTCTTGAGACAAAACAATTTGGGTTTTGGTGTATACCTCTTCCAATAATTTGATAAGTGTCTTGATTCAATGAATTGATAATAATTTTTGGTGTATTAAATTATTCATTGCATAAGTATGAGATCAATGCATATTTTATCCATGTTTTAATTTATTTTAATTAATATATAATGCCATTAGTTTTAGTTTATTATGTATTCATGCTGTTCATTTATTATTTCAATACAAATTATGGAATGTTTATGTTATGTAAGTTTCCACTATATTCTACTACTTACTAAGAGTCAAATCTCTCCCTTTTTTTCCTTTCTCTAAGACACCTAGAGGAGGCCTATGTGTAATTTTTAGAGATATTATAGAAGGTATAATATTATTCTCTCAATATGTTTATATTTTATCTTATGTTTTCAAATGTAATGAATGTTTATATATACTATTCCGAGATTAATAAGATTTTTTATCTTTCTGTATATATTGAACTTTTTTCCAATAATGTAATATAACTACTAGCTATGGGTTTTTGGAGTCTGGGATATTACAGTTGGTATCATAGGAAGCTTAGTAGAAACCTTAGGGATTGGATTGAGATGAAAAAAGTAAGATAGCACAAGTATTATGAAAATCCCTCAAAAATTTCTGGGGAACACTCTATAAAACTTAGTAGGAATTTTATTTTACAATTTAATGTCATTAGGTAATTATGTTTATACCATTATAGAAAGATGGCGACCATTGGGAGGAATGAGAACCATATCAACACCGATAGTAAATGTAGGGATATTCCCCCTGAATAAGTTAAGGAATCTAGAGTTGAGGCTAATCAGTTTATAACTATATTGAGGAAGTTGAACTGGGTTATGACAAATAATATCACCCACATCGAGTGAAATTTTGATCCACAACACGGTGTAACTATGTTGGATCATTTTATACAACAACAACCTCTAAAATTATGTTGAACTACTAATAAATTGGTAGATGAAATATCGATTGATTCCCTAGATAAGATCTTTCTCACTTTTGGAAGCATTGAAATGGAAAAATTCATCATGGAAGTCTATCATTTGAAGGGATATATGAACCAATGGTGATTTCTAATTAAAAAAACCGAATAGGAAGATGATATCAAGTGCATGGAATGATGAAATTTTAAGTAGGTATTATATGAAAAATAATTTCCTCATGAGAAAAGAGAATAATTAGAATATAAATTCTTAAATCATAAAAAAGGAGGAGGAAAATGTTGCTGAATATGAGGAAAAATTTACAAGGTTGGATATAAATTTTATAGACTATGAACTTAAACCAGAAAAAAATATTGATCTTTTATTTGAAGGGTTAAGGTTGAGTATTTGAATGGAATTGGTCTCTCATAACTTTTTTTATATGAGGATATATTCTATATCCCCATTATGATAGAAAAGGAGTTCTCCCGGACACATGTATTCAAGGGAAATTTGGAGAATACGTGTCTGACTAAGAATCATGGGAATAAAAATACTTCAAAGGGGAATAAAGGAAGGGTGGGATTCCCACATGCAATAACTGTGGGAAGAAACAACTTGTGTCTTGTAGTAAGGGGACAATAGTTTGTTACAAATGTGGAGAAAAAGTCCATTACTATCACCAATGAAAGGGAAATATAGAATCTATTAATGTTCAATGGTTTAACTATATGTATAAGGGATAATATAAAATAACACCCCAAACTTCAAGAAAATTCACCTCAGAAAAGGAAAATGGATAAATACTAATATTTTGAGATTTCCATAGCTGAATTTGAAGTTCCTAATGACATGTTGGAAGGTATATTGATAATTACCTAAAAGTTAACTAGTGTTTTATTTTATTTTTTATATTTTAACTCTTTTATAATATCCATGTTTTCTAAAAAAAATAGATATTTCTATAGAACCCTAGTAAGTGAATTATAAATTAAGAGACTAAGTGGAAGTATTATCACAAAAAATATGTGTTAGGAAGTTCCAATTAAAATTCACAGGAATAATTTATTTCCAAACATGGTTTTTATACCCATGATGTAATTTTAGATGATCCTTGGTATGGATTTTATTTCAAAGTATAATGAAAAAAATTATTTCCATGAGAAATAGATTATGATTCAAAATGGTGAGGTTTAATCTATTAACTTTAGAGGGGAAACTTCATTATATAAATCATGTTAGGATCCTTACCCAGTATCTCTCCTTAATAAAATTCTTGGTAGAGTGGAATATAAAGCACAATCTATAACTTATGAAGATATCCTAAGAATATAGGATGTACCTATGGTATAAAAATTCATTGACATTTTTCAAAAATAATTACCTGGTCATATACCAGTGCATGAAGTTAAGTTTTCTATTGAATTCATGCATGATGTAAGTCCAATATTTAAAACTCCTAATATAATGGAACCTGTGAAGTTGGTGGATTTGAAGAAACAATTTTAGGATTTTATTGATAAGGGATTTATACACCCTAGTGTTTCACCATGGGAAGCCCCTATTTTATTCCTAAAAAATATGGAAGGGTACATCATATTTTTCATCAATTATAGGAAGATAAATGACATTACTATCAATAATAGGCATCATTTACCATGAATTTATGACTTATTTTATCAACTTAAAGGGCCCTAATACTCTTCAAATATTAATATGTGCTCTGGTTATCATCAGATAAGGGTGAAAAATGATGATATACCTAAGACGACATCTTGAACAAGGTATGAATATTATAATTTTACAGTAATTAATTTTTCATTAAAAAATAAACATGTTGTTTTTATGGATATGATGAATAGATTATTTAATAAATATCTTATTAACATTATGGTGGTGTTCATTGATGATATATTGATATACTCTAAGTTCTATAAAGAGCGTGAAAATCATTTTCAAATAATTTTTGAGAGCCTCATAAAAAAGGAATTATATGGGAAGTATAGTAAGTGTGAGTTCTTTCTCAATGGATTTTATTTTCTTTGAAATATTGTCTCTAAGGAAGGGATATATATTGAACCTTCAAATAAAAAGGTATTCAAAGAATGACCTACATTATAAAACATAACCAATATCTAATGTTTCATAGGCTTAGCAAGTTACTATTGTCTATTTGTTCAAAACATTTCCTAATTAGCCAACCAGTTAACCATGTTAACATGAGAAGTGGTTAAATTAACATGGTCAAGGGAATGTGAGGAATTTTTTAAGAGATGAAGATGAGATTTATGAATGCATTGATATTAACTCTACCACTTGGTAAGTAATGATTTTTAATTTATAGTGATTCATCGAATAAAGTAATTGGTTGTGTCCTTACACAAAATGGTAGGGTGATTGCCTATGAATCAAGGAAAGTGAAAATATACGAACATAATTATCCAACATATGAACCTGAGAAGAAAACTATAATATTTTCTTTGAAAATTTGTTGTCACTACCTATATAGTCAAAGATGATATATATGTATGGACCGCAAGAGTTTTAAGTATATAATATCTTATAATAATATCAACATGAGGAAAATAATATAGTTGTAACTACTCATGGACTATGATTGATTGGTACACTACCACCCTTGGAAGGAAAAAAAGATAACTGATGCATTGAATATGAGGGATCATGGAGTTCCGACCATGATGAGGATCAACAAGGATTATATATATAGATATCTAGTAAAGACTGACATGGTGATTTATTGGAAAGGGGATCCATCATTAATTTTCTAAGAAATTACTAAAAAATCCTTACTAGAAAAGTTTGAGAAGTCCCAATAGTATGATGAGAACTTAGAAAGGAAGATTAAATCATTGAATTAAGGGAAATTGATACAATTCATCTATAGGGTTGGAGTGTTGAATTATGTAAATAGGTTATGTGTTCTATAAAAACCATAATTGAAGAGGGAACTACTGGATAAAGCACATAGCTCAAATTTCTCTATACATCCTGTTAGAAAAAAGATATATAATGATTTAAGAGAGCATTTCTGCTGGAATGGTATGAAATGGGAAATTGTGGACTATGTGACCAAATTATTAGTATTCCAATAGGTTAAGGCTGAAATACAACATCCTAAGGGAGTCATAAAATCCCTACCTATACCTATATTGAAATGGGATAATATTACAACAGACTTTGTCACTAGACTCCCAAATACTCCAAGGAATAATGATTCTATATGGGTCATTATTTATCCCCTTACTAAGTCTGATCATTTCATATAAATAAGAGAATATCTACCTCTTAGGTGACTTACTTGGATCTATATTAATGAAATTCCAAGGCTTTATGAGATACCCCTATCGACTATATCTAATTATAAACCTTAGTTTACATCGAAATTTTGGAAGAGTATTCAAAGGTCTCTCAACACTATGAAACATTTAAGCACCAACTATCATCCCCATACCGATAGATAGTCTAAAATAACTATCTAGAATTTGGAATACATACTGAGATCATTTTATCTTGAATTCCAAGGTATGTAGGACCATAATCTACCTTCATTTAATTTTCATAAAATAATAGAGTATATTTGACCATCCAAATGGCACAATAAAAGAATTGTTTGGGAAGAGGTTTCACACTCTAACTTGTTGGAAAGAAGTTGGAGAAAGAAAGTTATTTGTCCTAGAGAATGTGGATGATATGACTTTTATTGTATAAACTATTCGGTATCACATTAATGCATCCCAAAGCAGACAAAATAGTTATAATGATTATCAAAGGAAAGTCTTGGAATTCAAGTTGGGGGTCATGTATTCTTGAAGGTTTCACTATAGATGTGATTTGTAATATTTGGTAAAAAGGGTAAGTTGAGACCTTGGTACATTGAGCCTTTTCAAATATTATAAATAATTGGGGCTGTAGTTTACCTATTGGATACACTGCCCAAAATTTATATAGTACATGATGCATTCCTTTATTTCTAAAGAAATGCATGCTAGATCTAAGAAATGTGATCACATGTGATTTAATAGAGTTGGATCCTGAATTTTCTTATAATGAGGATCATGTAGCGATCCTTGATACCATAGAGTAAGTATTGTACAATTGGATAACTCATTTAGTGAAAGTCCTTTATTGAAATAACAAATTGGAGGAGGAAACCTAGGATCTTGAAGAATATATAAGGAAGGAGTATCATTTTTTTTCAATAAATTATATATATATATATATATCCAAATTTCAAGGGAAAAAATATTTAGGGGGTGGATATAACATAAAATACTCTACTATAGTAGGTAAACACCATAACTTGAAATATCATGCAACACACCCTTTAATGTTCCTTTATTCATGTAATGATTTAAAATATTAATTTTATAATTTTTAATTCACTAAAATAACTTCATTTTTGATCTCATAATATCAATATTATCTAAGTATTAATTTTTAATATTTTTATGAAAAGTTCAATTTTAGTTGAAAATATAGTTTTCATGAAACTTATAATCTGTATGACTTTATCGATATATAATGAAGAACTATAAATTTATAAAACCATCCATGTAATAATATATAAATGTTATGAATAAAATTATTCATTTTAAAATATTATTTTAACTTATAAAACCTTTGGAAAATATTTTTATAACTAATTAATATGTTACTTTAATATAAAAAATATGTTTTTAGTCTTTTCTTTAAATCAAGTATTTTTTAAGGGAGATTAATTTTTGGATTAACATGGAATACTCATATCCTTTATCAATTTTTTAATAATACAATTTATCTTATTATAATTTTTATCCATGATAATCTTACCTTATATAAAAATTAAAATCTTAAAATGTTATTTCTCTGAAAACAGTTTATACGTTTAAGTGTTTATATATTAAAATTAATTATTAATAATTGTATAAATTTTATTGAATAAAATGGTTTTAAAATTTTAAATCATATTCTTAGGATTAGGTAATCAGGTAAATTTTAATTTGGGTCACTAAAATTTAATTCTAAGGTTAAAAATTAGTTACCCCGATAAAAAGTAAAAATGATAAAAGGTATTTTACTAAGGGAGAAGGAAAAAACATGTTGGAAACATGATACAAAATAGATTTTTGAGGTTACAATAAACCAAAAATTACCTCATTTCCTCATTTTTTTATTAATCCCCTTACCCTTTAATTATAAAATTAAATTATTAAAATTCAATAGGTATTCCCAAAACTATCATTCTTTTCACATATAAAAGGGAAACATCTTCACCACTTAAAGATGAATTATATTTCAAATTTATACTTCAAAATATTAAATTTTACTCTCTTTATAATCTTATCCTATGAACATAATCCCCTGATCAACAAAGTTTTTCTAAATCTGTAAAATTCAAGGAGAATTCCAAGGAAAATTCAAGTCCCCGACATGAGTATTATCAACTACTTAGTTTTATTCTTAATTATATTCTTTAACATTTATTATATAGGCACTAATATAATGATATTATTATAATTTATATACTTTAATCTCAATATAATAATTAATTTATCATTATTTATTCATATACTCCATCCATTAATAAAATCAAAACCATTGTTTGTGTATTTTGCGAATTACCGCCTCCACGATGTAACATGTTTGTTTTCCTTCACCGCCTTATCAGGATGACTCCAATGATGGTATTAAAGTATCAATATTATTTTTAGGATAACATTAATGTTTTTTATGAAAAATTATATAACTTATTAATTATAATATCAACAAACAATCATCGTTAATTTAATTATTTAAAATAAGCATACTATGAGAATAATAATTTGTTCAAATTGTGTAATATTTTCATATACATTAATTATTATTATAATTAATTATAATTATTATTTAACATGATAATGAAAACTAAATAATATCTTTATACTCCTAGTAAAAGTTATTTTATAACAAAACCACCTCATAATCATCCATTAAATTAGGGTATGTTCATGTTTATGTCAGTTTAACCACCTACTTGAACTATACTATGAATTTGTGTCATGAATTAATAAGGGAACATAATTTAGTTTATAATATGTTATAAATTTTTAAATATATATTTTTTGTTATATATATGTTATATAAATATTTAATTCATTAATTAAGAAAACACACTCTGATCGTCAAGAATCCCCGAAACATGCAATTTCATCTCCAAGGATAATGACTATAATACTCATCAAGGGGGTTTCTAACAAAATAAATTTTTATAATTCATACCTAAAAATAAATTAAAGGACATATTAATAATTAAATTTTTAATAATAAATAATACATAGACTATTATTATGAAACTTGTACAAATGACAAAAACTATAAACACCCGATATAAAAAATAGGGAGAATTCATGTAGAGAATGAATATTTATGAAGAGTACAAATGAAAATAGATATGATTATGGTTTTTAATTAAGTTATTAAGATATATATTTTTATCATACAAGAGGTTAAATAATTTTTGAGGTAGTCAGGGTAAGAGTTAAGAGTTTTCCGTCTCAAATTTTCCTCTTTATGACATATTTTGTATTATGCACATAAATTCCATTATATGATGTATATAATACCTATTTGTGATTTTATATGAATAAATTAAATTATTAATGGTATTTTAATATCAATATTAATACCCATAGTTCAATAGGTTATGATTTAATTTATACCCAAGCCATAAGTGGTGGTTTTTCCTTCTCAATTATTATTCTTTTGGACTCATGTTATAACCACCACCTATTTTATTTTGTGTGGTGCATAAATTTACATGGAATAATTTTTTTACATGTTAATCATGAAATTTATGTTATTTAAAATACTATATTTTTTTATCCCTCTCTCATTTTTTGATTTAATAGTTACTAACTCCATGGTTGAAAAACCATCCTAAGTGTTGTTAAAGTAAAAGTGTGGGTAATTTCATAGAAAATAAATCCCTATATGGATATTGGAAAGTGAATATGGCCATGGATAATATTAAAAAATGGGAAATCACCTTGAAAATTCTTGGTTTATTATTGAATCAATCATCACCTTGATGCACAGATAGTGTGCCTAAGACTGAACACATGCCGAGACACTCCTGGGGGGATATTCTTGGGAATATTCACACACTCTTAAAGAAACATGATGATGGAAATTTACTTCCATCGTATTGGTATCCAACTAATTAAATATACTAAACAAACATAATATTTTCCACGAAAACAATTATCATATTGAAGGCAAATGCACCCCTATATTTATTTGATAAGGGTACTACCAGTTATACTTTGATGATACCCCAAAAATTCCAAGTTTATTAAGGGATATTATCATAGAAATACACATTATTATATTAAATAGGGAAGTATTTGATGCATATATTTATCAATATATATATTTCTACATTTTATTTAGTTATTGGTTCCTTAGGGAATGGTATAAAAGGTCTTTATGACTCTTATGGTGAATGAATTGTACTTAATTAGGTGATGGATGGGCCCCAAAATTATATAGCCCCTCGATGCATCGATAGGTCTTATGAGACAAAAAAGGTTGGGTTTTAGTGTATAATTGATCCCATAACAGGATAAGTATCTTGGCTCAAGGTCTTGATAGTAAGTTTTGATGTTCTACATCACGACTTCCATCATTATGAAATTAACGGTTATTATTATCCATGTTTTAATTTATTATCATGGATTTACCGTGCCCTTATTTTTTTGTTTATTATTGATTATTTTTATTAATTTATTCTTTCCATTTTTCTTATAACATTCTTAAGTTATTTAATATTCCATTTTATGCCACACCTTATTGAGAATTTGATCTCACCATTATTATTTTTCCTTTCCCTATGAAATCTAGTGGATGATTATGAAATTTTTTAGGGATATGATAGAAGGGATTATAATTTTATCACAATACGTTCATGTTGTATCTTATATTTATAAATGTAATGTTTGTATAAATATATAATTATAAGACTACTAAAATATTCGATCCATCACAAACTCTTGTACTTTGTACTAATAATGTAATATAACTATCAAGTTTGGGTTTCTAGAGTCTAGGATGTCACAAAGACATTGAAGATTTGGATTCCAAGAGATGGATAAATTTCCTAGAATATGAAATGGACTCCATATAGAGTGATTAATTTTCAAAATTTATGGATTCACTTAAAGGGTTAATACCTATTGGGTTTATATGAGTTTTTTGAAATAAAATTTAAATTTACAGTAACGTTTCTACCTATAAATAACCCCAGGTGGTAAAGGGTTAAAAATAAATTCAAGGAATTAACTATGAAGAGAACTTTTCACCTATTGTGATGATAAAATCCATTTATATATTAATTTCTATAGTAGATCATTTTTATTATAAGATAAATAACATAGATATTAAAACTTATTTCTTTAGAAATTTTTTTTCAGGACATTAATATGATACAACTCAAAGGTTTTTAAGTTCAAAATGAATCTAATAAGGTTTTCAATTTTCAATAGTCTATTTATTGATTGAAGTAAGCTTCTCAGAGTTGGAATATATTTCTTAATAATGCAATCAAAGAGATTAGTTTCATCAATAATGCATATGTTTCTTGTGTATACAATATTTTTTTTGGAATTTGGTAGTATTTATAATTTTTTCTAGATATCATTATTTTTATAAAAAAAGATTTTCCAAATTTAAATTCTATAAATAATTTGTTGGTAAAATTCTTCTCGATGAAAGAAATGGGTAAAGTATCATACATACTATATTAATATCATTTTAATAAATCTAAAATTCTACTTATACCAAGTTATAATACATAAATTGATAAAGAAAAAAGTGGGTTTTCATGGAGAACTCCAAAAAGATATTTTTACCAGTGCTACATGGTATACATATTATGAAGATTCAATATCCTTATAAACAATTAAAAAAGATATATATAATTACTTAAGCATATAACATAGGATTTACCATAAATATCACATTTTGTACTCAACACAATGTCACTTAATATTAAAAAATTACAAGTAGATTCCAATATAATCATGGTGAGAGTTATTGGATTTTTGTAAATAACATCCTTATGTACTTATTAAGAACTAAATATTTTTTCTTGGTATTTGTAAGAGATAATGTGCTCCATGTAAAGAGTTTGGCTGATGCAAGTTTTCAATATGATAAATATGACATGATATCTCAATTTTGTTTCATGTTTTTCCTAAATAGTGGATATATTAGTTATAAGAGTTCCGAACAACCCAATATAGCAGTATCGAAAACATATGAAGAATATATCACTATATCAGATGTTAACAAGGAATATATTTGGATCATGAATTTCATTTGTAAACATGGGGTCGTTCCTAGAATTTAGGGAGTAATTGAGATTTACTATGATAGTAATAGATCTATTTCTCAGTACAAGAAATCCTAATCTCACTAAAACACCCAACATAACTTTCACAAATACTATCTAATTGAAGAGATCATTGAGTGAGGTGATGTAAACATCTGTTGGATGGCTACAAAAGAGAATATATTAGATCTAATGAT
Organism: Viscum album; assembly: GCA_963277665.1. Classification (NCBI taxonomy): domain Eukaryota; kingdom Viridiplantae; phylum Streptophyta; class Magnoliopsida; order Santalales; family Viscaceae; genus Viscum; species Viscum album. The sequence continues at coordinate 125,727,803 of OY728131.1, forward strand.
AAAACCATTACACCTTCAAAATCCTTAGGGTCAAGTTGAATATATTTGTTTACGATACATGATATATTTTATTTAATGATTGTATAATATTTTATTCTTTTATAATAAATGAAGTCATCATTTATCATTCATTCATGCGTTCTGAAATTTATATTACATGAATAGTGAAATGATAATATCCCCACAAATATGAATTTGAGTTATCCGTAATCTATGATCATTACAAAGTATTATGGGTTATTATGATATGTTAATATTAGAATGAGTAGTGGACCCATGAGATAATAAGTGAAGAATTATTATTTAGAATAACCCACTAAAGTCATCTCAAGGAATGTTATACAACCATTAATATTCTTAGTTATATAAGATTATTCTGAATCCCTTTTACCTAATATTTATGATATACTTATCATGATAAACTTTATAATTTAATATATTATTATAAAATATTTAAGCTTTAGATAATAAGGGGGTGTTTGGGTATGTTTGTAATCACGTCATTGGTCAAAGATAAACTAAGATAGGATTTTTCCACTCTTATAATGAGAAAAAAATTCAGGACCATTAATTAATTGGATTGAGGAAAAGAATGTACATGCTTATTTGAGTGTCATGTGATGTGATAAACTACTTGGATGAGGTACATGTGGTGTAACAATATTCTAGATGAATGAAATGTAAGGTATTTATCAACCTAGATTTTTTTTAAAGAAGCATAAATATTTGATAAGGTCTATACAATATTGTCATGTTCTATGTCTAGTGTCCACTTAATGTCATAGAAAACAATATTATATAAGTATAAATATGATGTATATGATAAATATTATGGTGGATATTTTTATGTAGATATATGAGTGTGTTTGATCAAGATCACACCATACCCTTTTATAGATTGATCAGTACTGATCCTTTACCAGTGGCTACTCTTTTCTTACACATGTGAAATTAGGAATTCATATATTTTTTCCATTATACTTAGGCACTTATGGTTATATAGTTAGGCTTTAGGATAAGTATTATATTTTAGACAAAGTGTTTATTCCAAAATGTATATAGTTTGATAAACCGTATTCCAAAGGTCTGGATTGATTAATAACGAGTTCTGATGTTTTTTATAAATCCATTTTAGGATTTTAGTGCAATTGGGATATTGTTAATAATGCGTTAAAATAAGAGATATTGTATTTTAATATATCCATTAAAGTATTAAACTATGATATGAATGAAAAAAATATCATATTTTATAATATAATCATATCATAAGAGGTATAAAAATGAAATTATTATCCTTTATCATAGTATATGAAAAGGCTTATGATATGGATGTGAGTTCATGCTCAACTCCATGTCTTCCTAATTTATTTTTCTAAAATTATAAATCAATAAGTTGATTTATTAATGGATAAACATGTATAGTTTAATTTTTTGAAGTGATCAAATAGTTATGAAAAGATTCAAAAGGTACTACGTATTTCGACTACCATGAGATAGGAGTTGACACTTTTTCTATTTTCATTTAATAAATAGAGTTTATAAAAGGGATGTGATCTTTCCATTATTAGGCACTATGATTTATAAAATCCATAACCGAATTTATATTCATCCCTAATAACCATTTTTATTTAAGAAAAAGGTGCTAGAACCCCTTTGGTGTTTGGGAATCCTCTCATTAAGAATGATGATCATAAGTTGGTGTACCACCTATGGAGGCAAGATCCATTTGGATGTCTCATGGTGATCCATATCAAGAAAATTCTAGATAAATGGAGATTACAGGGATGAATGTACACATGTTTTTCATGTTAGTCATTTTAACATGATTGTTCATTAATGATATAATATGTGTTACATGGTATTTTTTAGACTACGAGGAACATTAGATGATATTTAAATCCTATCAAACTATTTATAATTGTTGTCATGAAACCAACTATTAAACTTCTGGATGTGTGTATTTGATATACCAACTTTATCACTTATTTAATTCAAATTACTAAGAATTCCCTGATTAGTCACTGAAAGTGGATAATATTAATTGTTAATATCTTTATATTCATTGTTCCAAAGTCTATAAACATTGTTTTTAGTGTATTACATAAATAGAACTTCATTTATCATCAAAAATGCAATTCATGTTTAAAATGCAAATTTGGGCCCAATCATTCATTTGTTTGTTGAAAATATTATATTCATTTTATGAATTTGAAATTTTGGGATATTATTGAACACTTTGTTTGGAGCATTTTATATTTTAGGTCTGCTGGATGAAACCTAAAGGAAGATGAAGAATTTTGCGCCTGAAGGCATAAACTTGCTAGAAAAAGCATGATAGGCCTAAGGCCCATCAAACAAATGTGGGGCCCAGAAACCAATCCCAATGAAGCTAAAATTTATACAGTAGAAGGATAAAAATATGAGGAGCATTTTATTCAACTGTGGCAGGAGCTAATTCTGATGTTTTCATGACGATAAAGGGATCTGAAGTTGAGATTTAAATGGTGGACCCGACATTAATGCACAGAAAGCTGTCCCACCATTTCGACCATAACTTCCAAACGGATGAGCCAAATTTCCTGAAATGATTACATCTCATAGAGGACAGATGGACGAAGATATTTCCCTTCAACAACCCCTCCGGATTCTGCTTTATTAATTTTCGAATTCACACGTAAATATGGTGGACGAATCTGGACAGTTTTCCGGGTCAAATTCGAAACATCAATTTCATTTTGATTATTCACCCTCCATTTGACTCTATTAATTTTTGGGGGGTGAATTAATTGTTGGGGGATGTACCTAAGGATCCTAATATGCCTATATAAGGATATAGTGGTGAAGGGAATAGGGGTGGAAATTTTTTTTATCATCTTTTGTTGCTTGTTTCATTGTAAGGTTATGCTTCAAAATTTCCTTTGTAATGTTTTCCATTTCCATGTAAGTTTCTTTTTTGTATCTTTATATTCTTAATCAAATTCTTTATCTTATATATTTTCTATTTAATTTATTAAAACTATATTATCACAAAGCAAAGTGATATCTCTGTGTTGTTGTGAATTAGTTCACACATAGGTGTGAATTTCATTCACACACACGGAGGAGTGCTCGTTATTTCTGCGGTTTTAATTTCTTCAATCCAATTCTTGTTAGCCATATTCCACCCACAATTGAGAGTATACCATTAATGTAGGGCTAAACCCTTAATGGGATGATCTTCGGAGGATGAAAAGGCTGTATTGAATGTTATTTTATGAACGAATTGTTGTTAATTGGATAATCAATTTAAGACATCCATTCTTCAATTATTTCTACTCTTCATCTTTACTGTGTTTGAGCAAACTAAATTCAATTACTAAATGACCATATACCTCGGAGAGATCATGAATTTGGTTCTCTAAGTGTATACGGGATAAGTAATTGTGTTTAGTAAGCACCAAACAAGAAAATGATGAATGTAATGTTATTTTTGAAGAATGGATTCATCAAAAATTAATAAAACCAAAATTGTCTAATGATGTAAAATTCATTCAATCCATACCGAGCATAATCCTAAGATCAACCCATTTCCATTTAATTGAATTCACTTAGGTTTATTATTGTTCTTTAAAAACCATCCAAAATCAAACCCAAAGTCGGCTACTTCATATCCCATCCTTCACACAATCATAGTGTCTCAAGGTTACTTCTTCGGCCCCTGTGGATTCGACCCCTACATGTACTACATCGATCGCTTTTACCAGTAGGGTAAATTTGGGCGCAACCAAATTTTTGCGCCATTTCCGGGGACCAATTAAGTTCCTTATACCAAAAACCTTCTTTTCTTACCCCCATTCTTCTATTTTCATCCCAATTCTCTTATCTTTTCCCTTTCTCGCTTTTTTTTCTTTTGGCGCATGTCCGCCTACACCCGCGATAACTCAAACAGATTAGTTAGGGTGGATACTCCTAGGGCTGGGGAGTCAAGCACTAAAAGAGGTCTATTTACTTTAGATCCAAATCTTCCTAATACTCCAAATTCAGACGTTGAGTTCGATACAATGGAGAATCTCCCACAAAACCAAATCATAAACCGGGGATGGAACCAAAATAACAGGCAAGACCCTAACTTGGGAATTGTTACAGACCCGACCATGAATGACTATTTCACACCAACCTAGACCAATGCACCCTCATTAATTAGGCATGATAACATAGGATATGCCCAATATGTTTTCAAACCCCATGTCCTGAACCACCTTCCAACCTTTCATGGGATGGAGTCTGTGATGCCTTACCTTCATGTTAAATAATTTAATGACATTGTCGAAACCATGTGCCCACCAAATCAAATTGAATCTGCTAAAATGAGACTTTTCCCTTTTTCCCTTAAGTACCGAGAAAAGAATTGGTTAAACAATTTGATACCAGCATCCATTCACTCTTGGGACCAACTTCAATGAGAATTTTATAAAAAATACTTCCCCCATCACAAAACAATTGCACTTAAAAAAAGCATACAAAACTTCTTTGAAAGAGAAGGAGAAACATTCTATGAAACATGGGAAAGGTTCAAGGACACATTAAACATGGTACCGCACCATGGTTTCTTAATCCCAGAACAAGTGAGAATTTTCTATGAAGGGTTGGGTCCCGGAAACAAACAATTCATTGATATGATGTGTAATGGAACCTTCAAAAACAAAGCCCCAAATGATGCTTACGAGTATCTAGAAAATCTTGCTGAACAAAACCAAACATGGGGAACATCACCATACTCTGAAAAGCCACCCAAATCTGTTGGAATGTACAATCTTGGAGAAGAAGAAAACCTTAGAGCAAAACTTGCTGCACTCACGAGGAAAGTTGAAGAGATTGATCTTAGGAAGGTGTAGAAAACCCAAAATGTTGAGCTTGTTTGTACAATTTGTGACAAGAATGACCATAAGACTGATAATTGCCCAACCATTACTTCCATCAAGGATGTTATTTTAGGAGGACCACCAGAAGAAGTTAATGCAATGAAATTTCAAAAGCCACAATTCACGAACACCTTCAATCCAAGGTATAATGACCATCCGAGATTTCGTTGGAAGGACAATCAACAACCAACACAACAACAGTGTATCAACCCATACCCTCAACAAAACTTTCAACCTCATAATCAGTTCCAACCAAAACCGGTCCAATTCCAACATCCTCATGTCCAATATCAACAACCTATCCAACAAACCATTCAACAACCTATCCAACAACCAAAGTATCCTCCTGGGATAAACCCACAAGCTCAAGCACCAACCCAAAATGTTCCACAAAGCCTACTAGAGAAACTGTGGAAACAAATGGACAAAATGAACTTAGAATTCTCATCCATTAAACAAGAACTTCAAACCATAAAAACTGAAAAGGCACCCATGCCCACACAGTCCATTCCACAACAAACATCATGGGGAGAGACAAGTTTCACTCAAACAACTCATGAACAACTAAAGGCTGTGACAGTTTTAAGAAGTGGGAAATCAATTGAAAAACCTGAACAGATAAGTCAGAAACCATGTGAAGCTTCAAACTCTAATGAAAATTCAAATGAACTACAAGATCAAACTGAAGAAACTGATAATAATGTGAATGAAACAACACTTCAACAAACAACTCCACAATCTGCACCATTTCCTCAACGCATGAGGGGGAAAACCAAGCCTGAATTGAGTGAAACACTGAGGGAAATCTTCTCACAAGTCAAGTTGAAAATTCCCCTTATCGATGCCATCCAAACCATACCTTCCTACTCAAAATACCTTAAGGACTTGTGCACTTTTAAAAGAGAATTTTTACATAAAAACCAAGTCCTTTTGGCTGCTAATGTGAGTACCACCATTCAAGGGACCATTCCTCCTAAGATGAAAGACCCAGGATGCCCTTACATAAATGTTGAACTAGGAGAGAACAAATTTGTCAAAACCTTGTGTGATCTAGGTGCTAGTGTGAACCTCATTCCTTATGCCATGTACTGTCAGTTAGGACTCGAAGAACTCCAACCCACATCTGTCACTCTTCGACTTTCTGATCGTAGTGTTCGAGTTCCAAAGGGGATCTTAAAAGATGTTTTGGTGAAAGTTGAAAATTTCATTTACCCAGCTGACTTCATTGTTCTGGAAAATCACCCAAGCTTAGGTCCTAGGGAGAAAACCCCAATCATACTTGGTCATCCCTTCCTTGCAACAATCAACTCTGTAATCCGAGTCCGAAATGGGAACATGACCATCACCTTTGGGAACATGAGTCTAGACTTGAACATCTACAATGAAAACTCTCAAATTGGGGATGATGAAGAGATCCATGAGGTTAATTGGATTGGTAGTCTTGATAATGAACTCAATGAACATCAAGGAGTTACTAAAGGATGGTTAAGTCAAGAAGAGATTGATTTTCTTTATTCACATGAGGGAAATTTTCCTCCTTGGATTGATTCTCTTTCAGAAAGCTCTATTGATGAATTTCTAGAATCATCCATCAATGATACCATGGTTGAAATCAATAACATTAAGTCCATAGGAATTCATGACACTACTTTGGAAAATTTAGTGGATGAAAATTCTGTTCACAAGGAACCAATTTTGTCAAGAAATTTGAACAAAGAAACTAAGTTCAATACAAAGTCTCATCCATTCTTGGAAAGTCATGACCAATATGATCTTGAATTTAAAGTCTTACCTTCATCACTAAAGTATGCTTTCTTAGGGGACAATCAATCCTTTCCTGTTGTCATTTCTTCCTCCCTTGAAGCCGATCATGAGATGATGCTTCTAGATGTTCTTAGGAGACACAAGAAAGCCATTGGATGGACCCTATCTGATATCCCTAGGATTAGCCCACTTATCGGGACTCATAGAATTATTCTTGAATCTGAGTCAAAGCCATGTCGTAAACCTCAGAGGCAACTCAATCGTAATCTCATGGAAGTAGTGAGAAAAGAACTTTTGAAATTGTTAAAAGCTGATATCATCTACCCAGTATCTGAGAGTGAGTGGGTTAGCCCAATCCATGTGGTTCCAAAAAAGGCTGGAATCATAGTAATAACCAACAAGGATGGAGAGATGCTTCCAACAAGGGTCAGTAGTGGATGGAGAGTTTGTATTGACAATAGGAAGCTCAACTCTTATACCAAGAAAGACTATTTCCCCTTACCCTTTATTGATCAAGTCCTCGAGCGAGTGGTGGGTCATCAATTCGATTGCTTCCTAGATGGATTCTCAGGGTATAATCAAATCGAAGTCTCCTTAGAGGATCAAGGAAAAACAACCTTCACTTGTCCATTTGGCACTTTTTCCTTCAAACGCATGCCCTTTGGGTTATGTAATGCCCCTGGTACCTTCCAGCGGTGCATGATGGGAATATTATCGGATATGGTGGGGGATTTTTAGAGGTCTTCATGGATGACTTCTCCATCTTTGGGGATACTTTTGAGGGATGCCTTATAAATGTTGAAAAGGTTTTGTCAAGGTGCGAGGATAAGAATCTCATACTAAATTGGGAAAAATGCCATTTCATGGTAAGGGAAGGACTTGTTCTAGGTCATCTAGTATCTGGTAGAGGGATTGAAGTTGATAAAGCTAAGTTTGACATCATTCGTCACCTTCACTCTCCTAAAACTGTTAAGGAAGTGAGGTCCTTCTTAGGACATGCTGGTTTTTATAGAAGGTTCATTAGGAATTTCAGCTCTATTTCTCGACCACTTTGTGCTCTATTGGTAAAAGATGCTCCATTTTTATGGACAGAAAGCTGTGAGGAATCATTCTCTACACTCAAGTCAACTCTTATATCTCCACCTATCATGCAATCTCCAAATTGGAAACTTCCTTTCGAGCTCATGTGTGATGCAAGTGATTTCACTGTAGGAGCAGTCTTAGGACAATGGTGTGAGAAAACTCCACATGTCATTTCTTATGCAAGCAAATATTTAAATGATGCACAAATAAACTACACCACCACTGAGAAAGAGTTGCCTGCTGTTGTCTTTTCCTTAGAGAAATTCAGGTCTTATCTCTTAGGATCACCCATCATTTTCTTCACTGATCATTCAGCCCTAAAATACCTTTTCCAAAAACAAGATGCCAAGGATAGATTGATTAGGTGGTTCCTTCTTCTTCAAGAGTTAGATTTAACCATTAAGGATAAAAAGGGTGTTGAAAATATTGTAGCTAATCACCTATCTAGGATGGAATTCAAAGACAACTCACACCACCTCTCTGTGTCCGATTCATTTCCTGATGAGCACCTCTATTTAGTGAGTGATTTCCCTTGGTATGCTGACATAGAAAACCATTTGGTGACTGGTGACATTCCAAAATTCATGGGGACCCAAGCTAAGAGGAAATTCCTTTTTGATGTAAAACACTATGTTTTTGATGATCCTTACCTCTTCAAGTTCTGTCCTGATCAAATCATTAGGAGATGTATTCCCGAGTCTGATATAGAGTCCGTTATAAAATTTTGTCATGGAGAGGCATGTGGAGGCCACTTTTCTACAAAGAAAACCACTGAAAAGGTCCTCCAAAGTGGTTCTACTGGCCGAACCTTACTAAGGATTCCTTCCAATTCTGCAAAAGTTGTCCTCAGTGTCAGAAATTAGGATCCATTACTAAAAGGAATCAAATTCCCCTCACTCCAATTCTAGTCGTTGAAATATTTGATTGTTGGGGAATTGATTTCATGGGACCCTTTCCAAACTCTAAGGGATACCTCTACATCCTCTTAGCTATTTATTATGTCTCAAAATGGGTTAAAGCCATTCCCACCAAGTACAATGACCACCAAGTTGTGATCAGATTTCTAAAAGAGCATATATTTTCTCGATTTGGAATTCCTAGGGCTATAATCAGTGATCGTGGAACCCATTTCTGCAACCTCCCATTCTCTTCACTCATGTCTAAGTATGGTATTACTCAAAAAGTTTCCACTGCATACCATCCTCAAACCAACAGTCAAGCTGAGTTGGAAAATAGAGAAATTAAGCAAATTCTTGAAAAAACTGTCAATCCCTCTAGGAATGATTGGACCGAGAAACTCTTAGATGCCCTTTGGGAATATCGAACTTCTTTCAAAACTATCCTAGGCATGTCACCGTATAGATTGGTTTATGGAAAATCATGTCATTTACTTGTTGAAATTGAGCATAAGGCCTTTTGGGCAATAAAAAAACAAACTTTGACATTTCTTTGGCTGAAACAAAAAGGAAATTAGATCTTAATGAACTCGAGGAACTTAGGATGGAGGCTTATGAAAATTCAAGGATCAATAAATATAAAGTTCAAGCCTACCAATCTAGGAATCTCAAAGTCAAACACTTTTAACTGGGAAAATTTGTGCTCTTGTATAGTTCAAAACTTCATCTACACCCAGGAAAGCTAAGGTCTAGATGGTCTGGTCCATACCTAGTGCATCATGTGTACCCTTATGGGGAAATAGAGATTCAGGATCCCATAAATGGTCATGTCTTCAAAGTCAATGGTCATAGGTTAAAACCATTCATTGAATCATTCAATAAACATGAAACCAAGGAGGAGTTAACTAATCCAACATATGAACCAGAGAAAAATTGATAGATTTAGGGTACAAGTCGGGCAAATGACGTTAAACAAAAGCGCTGCACGGGAGGCAACCTGTGGTTTTCATGTTTTCAATCACTGTGAATCATCTTTTGTTTCCTTCTGCTTAATTTTGTTACTTTTTTTATATATAGACTGTTGAAATATTCTGCTTTTATGAGTAAGGATGGGTATGAAAAGGGAGCACCGTATTCATCTGTGTCATGTGGTGTGATCCCTGAGTAATACCTTACCCAGAAATTTAAAGAAGACAATGTATCATCAGTTTATTTTATTTATGTTTTTTTTGGTTAAAAAAATTAGACACTTGACCTGTTCTTCTTTTATGAGTATGGATGGGTATGAAAGGGGAGCACCGTATTCATCCGTGTCACGCGGTGTGATCCCTGAGTAATACCTTACCCATAAATTTAAATTAAGACAATGTATCATTAGTTTTATTTAAAAAAAACATGAAAATGATGGTACTTGGAATTAAATAAATCATTGTGTTGTTTGTTTTGTCTGCTTTGTCCTTCTTTTTATGGTTCAAGAACTATTTTGGGTGATACATGTTTAATCAAGGAGGTGCCTACATCCCCAAAGAGATCAAAGGAGTAATTTGGAGCATCATGAACTTCAACTTTAATAACCAGGTGAATTTGTTCCATGTTTATCATTCTCAGTTTCATCTTTGAACTCCTCTCCTACCCACTTCTAACTTTTCTTTTCTCTAAACACTGGGGACAGTGTCATTCTAAGTTGGGGGGACATAAAAAAATTATTTTTTTTATTTTGTGAATAAAAACATGCATGAAAAGAAAAATTCCATTAACCATAAACATGATAAACACACATTGAAAACTCTAAAATTGGATATCAAATAAATTTTGCATGCCTTGATTCTGATTTTAATGCAAGTTTAAGTTCATGAGCATAGTTTTTGGAAAGTGCGGTTGTCCGATGTGATTTTTCAATGTTTACAATTTCATCCTCTTAATAAAAATGCCACAATGCACGTCTACTAGATTGTGGGTGTAAATTTGAGTTCTTGGGTCCCTTTCATTATAGCATAGGGTTTTGGGGTCACTTTTAGTTTAATTTGAGTATCCAAAAAAATACAAAAAAAAACAAAAAAAAAACAAAAAAAAATGACCACATAGAGCAATGTTTTATCCAAATGCGTGGCGTCCGACACTTGGGGATCGTGACTCCATAGTTGTCTAGCCCAGAGTTAGGCTTTATATCTCTGTTGTAGAGCATGAAATTGACAATATGTGTGGCTTCCGACACTTGGGGATCGTGACTCCATAGTTGTCTTGCCCAGAGTTAGTCTTTTCATATCTATTGTGGTTAAAAAAAGAAAATAAAAAAAATAAAATAAAAAAAAGGATACTCATCTTAAGGTTTAATGTGATTCCCACCTAGCGCTTCCATTTTTTCCCCTTGAACAATAAAATGGGCCCCATATCTTTTATGATGCACAATACTTTATCATGCTTAATTAGAATTGGATGAAATGTGGCGATGAATTTGAACAAAGGAATGAGCTTGGGCTTGGGATATGCTTATGGACCTAGCTTGTTTTTAATGATTTTGATGGGTTTTCATAATTTTTTTGCTATTAGATATTTGGGTGAGCAATGTGTATTAAAATGTTTTTGGAAAACGGGATTTGAATTTCATATTTGTAATTTATTTTGCTCGGGACTAGCAAAACTCAAGTTAGAGGGTGTGATTAGTCACTGAAAGTGGCTAATATTAATTGTTAATATCTTTATATTCATTGTTCCAAAGTCCATAAACATTGTTTTTAGTGCATTACATAAATAGAACTTCATTTCTCATCAAAAATGCAATTCATGTTTAAAATGCAAATTTGGGCCCAATCATTCATTTGTTTGTTGACAATATTATATTCATTTTCTGAATTTGACATTTTGGTGTATAATTGATCACTTTGTTTGGAACATTTTGTCTTTTAGGTCTGCTGGATTAAACCCAAAGGAAGATGAAGAAATTTTTCTCCTGAAGGCAGAAACTTGCTGGAAAAAGCATGATTGGCCTAAGGCCCATCAAACAAATGTGGGGCCCATAAACCAAGCCCAATGAAGCTCAAATTTATACAGTAGAAAGATAAAAATATGAGTATCATTTTATTCAACTGTGGCCGGAGCTAATTCTGAAGTTTTCATGACGATAAAGGGATCTGAAGTTGAGATTTAAATGGTGGACCCGACATTAATGCACAGAAATACGTCCCCCCATTTCGACCATAACATCCAAACGGATGAGCCAAATTTCCTGAAACGTTTACAAATCATAGAGGACAGATGGAAGAAGATATTTCCCTTCTACAATGCCTCCAGATTCTGCTTCCTTCATTTTCTAATTCACACGTCAATATGGTGGATGAATCTGGACAGTTTTCCGGGTCAAATTCGAAACATCAATTTCATTTTGATTATTCACCCTCCATTTGACTCTATTAATTGTTGGGGGGTGAATTAATTGTTAGGGGATGTACCTAAGGCTCCTAATATGACTATATAAGGAGCTAGTGGTGAAGGGAATAGGGTTGGAAAGTTTTCTTATCATCTTTTGTTTCTTGTTTCATTGTAAGGTTATGCTTCAAAATTTCCTTTGAAATGTTTTCCATTTCCATGTAAGTTTATTTTTTGTATATTTATGTTCTTAATCAACTTCTTTCTCTTATATATTTTCCATTTCATTTATTAAAACTTCATTATCACAAAGAACAGTGATATCTCTGTGTTTTTGTTAATTAGTTCACACATAGGTGTGAATTACATTCACACACACGGAGGAGCGCTTGTTATTTCCGCGGTTTTAATTTCTTCAATCCAATTCTTATTATCCATATTCCGCCCACCATTGAGAGTATACCATCAGTGGAGGGCCAAAACCTTAATGAGATTATCTTAGTAGGATGCAAAAGGCTGGATTGAATGTTATTTTATGAACGAATTGTTGTTAATTGGATAATCAATTTAAGACATCCATTCTTCAATTATTTTTACTCTTCATATTTACTGTGTTTGAGCAAACTAAATTCAATTACTAATTGACCATATACCTCGGAGAGATCATGAATTTGGTTCTCTAAGTGTATACAGGATAATTAATTGTGTTTAGTAAGCACCAAACCAGAAAATGATGAATGTAATGTTATTTTTGAAGAACAGATTCATCAAAAATTAATAAAACCAAAATTGTCCAATGAAGTAAAATTCATTCAATCCACCCCGAGAATAATCCTAAGATCAACCCATTTACATTTAATTTAATTCACTTAGGTTTATTAGTGTTCTTTAAAAACCATCCAAAAATCAAACCCAAAGTCGGCTACTTCATAGCCCATCCTTCACACAATCATAGCGTCTCAAGGTTACTTCTTCGGTCCCTGTGGATTCGACCCCTACATGTACTACATCGATCGCTTTTACCAGTAGGGTAAATTTTGGCGCAACCATTCCCATATGAGTTTTTTCATATAGCACAACCTCTACACTATTATACAACATATACAGATGATCCAATTTCCAATATGTGATGGATATTGTCACAACATCTATACTTAAAATTCCATCACCTTATATGTACCTGTCATAATCAAATTTTTGAAGACCAATGTTATCCATATCAAATAGGTATTTATTAAATAAGTCCACTACTTCCTCCATAATACAATTTTCAAAAATCTATCCTTCTAGACATCTTTGAATTTTGATGTACCCTTTCAATATTTTCATATAGTGTTCAATGGTGTATATCCATCTAAAATTTATGGGGACATAAAGTTAGATCTACCATACATAATAATCTATAAAGTGAACCATTATAGAAAATAATAATGATGGTAATAACATATATAATTTATATGAAGTAACAATAATAAAATTTTAAATTATTAGAAACATCATGAGATCAATAACTTTGTTGGGTATTCATTTAAAAAAAACATAGATCAATGATTGTGTGTTGAATATTTTTTGTAAATATTATTCATATTATCATGAATCTAAAATATTTAATCAAAAAATGGAAGTCATTTGATTTTAATCCTGTTAACCTCAAATCATTCATCAATAAAAAATTCTTGATATTTGATGAATACCCCTTAGGGATTATTACACTATTTAAAATGTTGTAGAACTGAAATATATATTTACTAGAAATAATGTGAGCCATTGGAGGAATAAAAGTTCATTTCCACTCATTAATTATCACCAAATATTCCCCAATTCTGATTTCAATCATGATTAACCAAGCCTTAAATCTATATTTTTCCTTCCCTTTTGTATTTGGTAACATTTATATTACACCATCACATACATTTTTATTTATATGCATGACATCTAACAAATTTACAACATATAAAATATTCTACCAAGATAGTTAAAAAGTAATCTCTTCTTCTAACATATTTTTAAAATATATTTAGAAAATTATTTACCAAATAAATTAATGAAATCCTCTACCTTCATAAGTAGTTATTTAATTATTAATAGGAAAAGAGAAAGATATTGTTTTGAGTTCCTAAAAAATGTTTTCATCCATGATTGATATCAATTTTATTGAGTTAAAAACCTTTATTGTAAAAGGTACACAATCTTCATACTATGTTTTAACCTAAGTGACAATGTACCTTCTTTACATATAGGACACCCTAACATCCCTTTAATACTATACCCTAAAAAATTACCATAAGTAGGGTAGTAGTTCCTCATATCACATAACATGGATGTCAATTAAAAATACTATTTCTTGTGATAATCATACACTCTAACACCTCTATCCCAAAACAACATCAAATAATAAATAAGTAGAGGAGAATAAATATCAATATCATTACCATGATTTTTTTTGAAATAACAGAAAAATAATAATTTACTTATTCTTAATTAATAACCACAATGGTAAATTGTAATTTAAAAACATAAAAAAAAGTTTCATGCATGCTATTCCATAAAATATGAGGATTAATTCCATCTACAGATAATATAAGATGAAAGTTTACTATCTCACTCCAAAATTTAGGTCACTCATTGTCAATTTTATTCTATTGAGGAGAATATGTTGGGTGACATAGTTTATCATTAAGAATTATTTTATCTTTATGATATGTCAACTATATTTAAACCACCAGAATTCTATAAAACCATTGAAATATAGGAATGATAGGAAAATTCCCCACAAATTTTGAGTGACTCGTTTTTTTCTCTTGTATCAAGACACATCTCACTTGGTATGTAGCGTCCCAGTCCAGGTGCCACCAAATCGGTGCCCTGAACCAGTGTGCCACATGAACTCAAGCATGACTCCCCATACTACAGAGGATGTTGACTAGTAGTGAGGGTATAATAGAACATGTGGGGAGACTATACACTATTTACTAGAGTAAACCAACAACAAAAATCACCAAGAACAACAACATGAAATAATAATACATACCAAAACATTACAAACCTCCTTCCCAAACCAAGGATGTACCAACTAACCAAAGAAGTAAACATTCTAGGTTATGAAAGTATAAATTTACAAAAGAAAATAAAATTAAGACACTAAAGAAAATCCCAAAATGGGTATGAAAATCATGATTGGTCCCCTCATCAATGTTCCATATAGACTATATATCATAAATCTAATATATAGCCTTTTCCATTATCCTGACCTTCAACCACGAATTATGGTTTGGTATCTAATGGTGGCCTAATAAGGGTGTGAGTATAACTCAGTAATCCACCACCAATAGTGTCTAAAAAATGTCTAGTATAATATAGTGTACGCAGAATTAAATTAAACAATGAAAAATATGTAAGGTTAAACATGCTTCATTTTTTAACATTATTTAAATTAACCATTTTAGTTCTTAGTTACAAGTGATACCTAGAGATATCAACTTTCTTAGACCCATGTTGGTCATCTGAAAAATAAACAAGGGAGTCAGGTACTTTATATCATAGGGGAATTTATTTAACAAATAAATTTAACAATGTACCTTGGAACATCAGTCCAAGTATCCATCTCATATCCATATTTTATGATATTAGAGAATAGATCTGACATCCTAAACTATGTGAAATATTGATGGGGTATAGATCATCATTTTATCCCGATCTAAGGGATATGAGCCTTAATCCAATATATCAACCACACCATTTATCCTTTATTCCAAGGTTTATCATATGTGACCTTTTTGATCAACAATAACAGTAAGGTTGAACCTTTTAATTTATCGCATTACCAAGGCTCATTACATTCAACACTTTAGTCAATTTCATATCTTTCCCATTTAATAATTTAAGCATAATTACAACCATTGGTCCCCCATTCAAACCACTAACCACAATGACATGCCTTCTAAACCATTTATCACATTTACCCACTAACATTACCTAACTCATTTAACTTATACATGTTAATCCAAAAAACACCTCATTCCATTTCAATGATCCAAACAAAAATTATATAGTTTAATATCATAAACCCTTTAAAACACCAATTCACAGTACATTTTCTAAAATCAAAGGAAGTATTAAACCCTATGGGTGAAGATAGGCCTGATATAATCATTCTCAATGGATCCAATAAGGATTATGAGGTGTCCAACACAACTTTTAAACACCCAATTTATCATTCAACACCAAAGAATCAAATTTATAACATAAAGACACAAAATTAAAACCACATACACATGAATAAACACCAATAATATGAGATACAACTTGTAGACCCCCTAAATCAAGTTCATAGATGAAAAATCACTCATACAAGACCATTTATTCAAGCCCAAACAACCCTCAACACCCAGTCTATGAATCTGATGAAAAATAAAGGGATTTTAGGATTCATAAGGAGAAGAAAAATTACACAAGGCATTTTCCATGAAATATAATAAACATGAGTGGTAGTATCACCTGAAACTTTTATTCACACCCAATGATGATTCAAGTGACTCCAAATCGAGGGATATTAATCCTTTTGAAGATTAGGAGAAAGGGTTCATAACCCTTGGATGATGTATGATGACATGGTAGAAAAATTAGGTAAGTTTTCCTAAATCCTGGGGGGTGGAATAGAAAATTAATCTCTTTAAATGAGGCACATGGATTTTCCGTATGGTTGGCCAAACCGTATACAAATTTTGTGCCACCCCTTATCCAAGAGGGGGCTTTGGTCTCATGTTTTTTTTGGGATATTCACATGGTTTGACAAACCATGCGGTGGAATTGTATTGGCCACTGTATAAAGAAGTTTAGACAAACGTTTTCCTAGTCCAGGGCACACGAGTTGTACTAACCATGCACCAAACATGATGCTAGAACATAATGGGATTATTTACCCCTTTTTATATATCCCGAACCCCTAGAACACCCCTGATTTCCCTCATATTTTTAGGAAAAAAATAATTAACCATTTTAAAGGTGGATAAATAAAAATTTAAACAAGAACATACCTCTTTGAAAGTTCAAGATCTTATAACATCCACACCTTATAATAGATCATTATTGAGATGCACTCATAAGCATCGCTAAGCCTCCAAGGTAAAAATTTTAAGAAACTGGGCCCATATATCAATCTCCCTCTCCCAAGTTTCATTCAAGTAGTTACCATGACACCACAACACTCAGACCAAAGGCGTAGTCTTACCCCACAAAACATTCTTATTGCATTCCATAATAAAAACCAAATGATCCTTTAAGGACACATTAAATTCATCTCAACATCATCAACATCGATCAGATGATAAGGATTAGGGATATATTGAAGAATGTTTTACACATGGAAAACATATTTTAATACACTATACCACTATGGAAGATCCAATCAGTATACCACTGGTTTGATCTTATCCATGATCTCAAATGACCCCACATACCCGGGTGCCAACTTACTCTATTTTTGAATCCTATAGTGACCCAATATCAGCAAAATATGAAGGAACACATGTTCACCCATCTTAAACTTGAGAGGTCAACAATGTCGATCAACATTAGACATCTTTCTACTCCATGCCATATCCATATGCTTCATAATCAACTAAACCTTCTCTGATGTCTCTAACACAGGACTCATCCCCAACAACTTTGATTCCCATGATTCCATCAAACATTATATATATATACATGGGCTACCATAAGGTTCCTTATATAGTGTCATCATAATAGTTATCTAATAAATATTGTTATAGGAAAGCTCAATAAGCACTATGTGTTTCAACCAAGATCTAGTAAAGTCTAGTAAACATTCCATAAACATGTCCTCTAACACCTAGATAGTAAGATTTTATTTTTCATATTATTATGGGTGAAAATATGTACTCATAAATACCTTAGTACCCAACTCCTTTGGAAAACCTTTCTAGAAGAATGAGGTAAAACAAGAATGATAATCTAAAACAATACTCTAAGGTACACCGTGATGATGTACTAACCCAAAAAAATACAAATATCCTAATTAGTCAATGGTGAAAGTATTATGAATTGGTAAGAAATGATATACCTTAGTCAACCGATCCAAAATCACCCAAATTTCATTATTATTATATGGAATCCTTGGACGTCCAACCACAAAATCCATGGTAACATCATCCCACTTTCATTCCAAAATGGACGATGGATTTATATAACCCCCAATCCACTAATTACACTAGTATAAAATGGTCTTTAACACCCTTTTTTAAATTTTAACATTGGTTTTTAGCCGACATCTAAGCCGCTGATGTAAAAAATGAGATTTTCGATGTCAATTTTTTTAAACCGACGTCAAAGATTAATTTTTTTAAATTTTGACATCATTTTTTTAAAAAACCAACTTCAAATTTCTAATTACATAATGGTTTTAATGTAAATTATTTGTAAACCGATGTTAAAATCCTTCCTTTAATACCAGTTCTTGAAAAACCGATGCTATAATCTTTTATAGAAGACTTTTAATGTTGGTTTTTTTTGTCTTCAGAAAATGACATTAAAAGAAATTTTTTGCGTCATCTATTTTAATAATTGATTCTAAAAATGACTATAATGTTTTATATAATTTCATAAGCTTTAATTTGACTAGTCATAAAGCTAAAATGGAGTTGCATATCATATTTTATGACCTTCATAATTTGGAATTCTCTATGTTTCGATAGAGACAACTCATTTCAAAGAAAAGATGGGAAACATGAATGAAAATTACAGACACCAAATGAAAAAAATAAACCTAATTATTTGAACATATTTCAATGATTTTATAATTTTCCATCAAATCAATATATTTTTTATCATCATTTCTTTTGTTTTTAAGGTAGAACTCATGCAATAATAAAACTGGGGATCGATAATGAATTTTACAACTTGGTTGGTAAATCTCATCTGGATGTTTTATATTCGAAAGTCGAACATAATAACAATGAATAATTATAAGGAAAATTATAAATATGTTTAGAAATGAAAGAAAATAATAATAAATAAATTAAATTATTAGAATACATACCCTGTTCAAATTATCGATTGAAGATTATTTGAAAATTTAATTGAATCGAAGAGGTAAAAAATGATGAAATAAAGATAATATAGATTTATATATAGTAAAAGGAAAAAGTTTAAAAGGCATTGTATTAAAATCTAGATGGGATTTTTAAAAATTAAATTTTCATTATGAAAAAAATTAAAATACCGATCCTGTGTATTTGAAAGTTTTTGTTTTAACATCAATTTCTATTAAAACTGATGACAACATTTAAAAAAATAACTTTTTGCATATGTTTTTTCCAAAATAGAACATCAAAAAGGATTTCATAGTTTTATTTTGTCTTATAATCTTCGTTTTTAGTGGACATTAAGATCAGACATAGTTATAGATCAAATGTTTTAACCTTTGAAAGTTGGATGTATCTAATACTTCTTTTAGAGAATTTGAAATTTCAACATCCATAGCTTTTGATCCATAAGTCCATTTTAGATCTAAGAACAGTAAATTTGAAGCCTAAGAAACATAATAAATATTGGTAATATATTTTGATTTTTTTTTGCAAAAAATGGACATAAAAAAGTATTACCAATTTATAGTTAGTCTTATAAGCTTTGATTTGAATGGTCAGTGATATCAAAAGTAGTTAAAGATAAAAAGTTATGAAATTTTAAATTTAGACTTATCTAATAATTATCATAGATAAGTCCAACTTATGACATCCATAAATTTGATCTGTAAGTCCATTTTAGCTCTATGACCAGTCAATTAGAAGCTTGGGAAACATACTAAATCTTGGTAATCATAATTGAAGTCATTTTTTGAAAAAAATGACACCAAATGGTTTTTTCGTCCTTTTTCATTAGTTCTTATGAAAAAAATTCCAAAAGTTAATAAAAGTTACTTTTTGGCATCATTTTGTTCCAAAAACCGATGTCAAAAATGACTTTTAAGTTGCATATCATCTTCTAAGATTTGATTTGATTGGAAATTTAGATGAAATAGAGTAATAGATAAAAAGTTTTGAACTTTAAAGTTGGAATTATGTAAGACTTATTTTAGAGAAGTTCAACTTTCGACATCCATAAATTTTGATCTGTAAGTTAGTTTTATCTCCAAGGACAGTGAATATGAATACTAGAAAAAAAATAAATCTTTGAAATCAAATTTTCCATCAATTTTTGGAAAAAACTAATGCCAAAAAGTATTTTTTTTAATCTTTTGGTGTCATTTTTCACGAACAATGATGAAAAAAAATATATTATTCAAACTTTTGGGGTCAGTTTTATATAAAACTGATGCCAAAAATCAGCAGTCAAAATGATTTAGCCTCAGTTTAAAAAAAACAACACCAAAATTCCCCATAGAGTACTTTTAATGTAAGTCTCTAAGAACGTATGTTAAAACAATGATGTTAAAGACCATTTTTCTACTAACGTTCTCAACATTCACCAACTGATAGGTGTAGTATCATGTCATGAAACCTACAATATACTTTTTCATTCTTGACTACTAATACTATCTATGAAGATCTCAGTACATCTTGGCCAAAATAGGGTGAACCACCCTATTTCAGGCATGAAACTCACATATCAATTCTTCCCACATAAAAGTAGCCACAAAAACACAACCATAAAATAAATAATATCTTCCTCATATATATTCCAATCATAATGTGGATCCCCAAAACATTATATCAAATCCAAAAATTTTGAATCCTTATACTGTCTCCTCTTTAACTGATTTAGGATAGAGGATTCAAATGATAAGGACATGAGTTCCATTTTCTAATGGTCCTTCAAAACACCTAGATGAATATCATAAAAAAATCCATCACAATTTATTCAAAACAAGATTCTTGAACCAGTTGAATCTATGTCTTTAGAATCAATGCATTTGCAACACTATTTCCCTTAACTAGAATATAAGTTAGATCAAAGTCAAAATAATTCATGTAATCAACCCATATCCACAAATTAAGAATCAGATCACACTAGGAAAATATTTATTTAAGGATCTTATGGTTAGTATAAATGAAAAACTTCTCACCAAAAATATAATTATAGTAACATTTCAAGGAATAAACCACTACGATAAACTTGAGATCATGGGTAGGATAATTCCATTCATGAGGCCTCAACTACCATGACCTATATGCCATAACTCAATCTCCCTACATCAAGAATTCCCCAAGTCCAATCCTATATAAATCAAAAAACAAGGTATAATCCTTACATGGATCATGTAAGATCATGATTGGTGAAGTGGTCAAATTTTTTTTTATCTATTTAAAATCATTCTTACAAGATTCAGATTATTAAAACCTTATATACTTCTTGGTAAATCTCTATATTATCACTGAAAAGTGATAAAAGTATTTAAAAAACAATTGATAATAAACCGTTAAATCCATAAGGCTTTGGATAATAGAAAACTTCTTTGGATTCTCTCAAGATAAAACTACTTGAACATTATCTGGGTCCACTAACACACCTTACTCTGAGATGATGTGACCCAAGAAATGTACCTTGTCAATACAGTAGTGAAACTTAGATAGATTGGATTATATCTGATTCTCTCTCAGTGTACTCAAGATTATGTCATGATGTATTACATGATAATCATGAGTCTGGGAGTATACTAATATTTCATATAAAGGTATGGGTGAAATATTCAGTTAATCAAATCCATAAACACTGTAGGTGAATTTGTCAACCTGAAAGGCATCATAGAAAACTCATATAAACCATACCTACTTCTGAATGTAGTCCATTGTATATCTGAAATTATCACCCTCAAATGATGATACCCTGACCTTTGATCAATTTTGGAGAACACCCAAGCACCTTTCATCTGGTCAAAAAGATCATCAATACATAGAATAGGATATCCGTTCTTAACCGTCAATTGATTCAACTTCCAGTAATAAACAAAATCACAATATTCCATCCACCTTCTTAGGGAACAAAACCAGTGAACCGCAATGTCACATATGGATGCAGATGAATCCCTTATTCTCCAATTCCTATAACCGAGTTTTATGATCTTGAAGTCCAATTATGGCCATTTTATATGGTGGAATAAAAACTCACTCAACTCCAAGCATCATCTCAATTGTGAACTCAACCTCTCTCTTAGGTGGTATCCCTAAGATGTTCTCAAGAAACAAGCCCTAAAAATAATACACTATAGGATGGAATAAATCATCCTCAACTTCTCCATCCTCAAGCATAAGAATTTACACCTAAGCAAATAATCTAACATAATTTCAAATGAATTGTCCTCAAATGACCTACCTAGATATCCCATTCCCCACAATGGATATAAGTTTCACCCTCAAGAGTTGTGAAACTGACTCTCCTATTTTAACAATCTATATAACACTGGTATGTAAATAATCAGTCTATACCTAGTATTAGGCCATAACATGTCATATCAAGCACATAAAATCCAAAAGTAGATGGTACCACCCAAACTCTTGGGAAATACCCTTTTATTGTTGGATAAATTCTACTTATATTACTAATGGTGTGTCAATTGATATAACCCCACACATATATTCCACCACCATACAAAAAAATTCAAAAACTGAACAGATATAAAAGAACATGAGGCCCTCATATCAAATAAATTACTAGAAATCTTGGAAGCTATAAGAACCATACATTGAACAGTCAATGGTCCATCCTTGACACTACTATGTGCAGACTGAACTGCATAATGATGACCTAAACCTATACCCTAGGCTACTATCTGATTCCCTTACAATGTACTACCCCATTGATATAAATTCCCTTGTCCCAAGGTACCACATCTTCTTCCATAACCAGTATAGCCCGTAGACCTCCAACTGCCTGCCTGGTATGGTGTAGTAGACCCCCTACTTACATTGTGCATCGATCTTGATCCTCTATGGCTACCATATGATAAGGATTATTGAAGAACCTAGGTAAATTACCCATCCAAAAACATTATTGAAACTTTACTGGTGGTTGGGGAAACTGACAGTGCATGTGTCCCGACCTGCCACACTAATAGAAGAACACATGATCACTACCCTAAGGGGCCATCACTCTCCCAATTTTTTTCCACCACTACCCAGATGAAAACTCTCAAAATAAAACTTCCTACTATTGAAAGTCATACCACTAGATTACCAAACTGGAATGGTCTATCTAGAACTAGAATTCTACTTAAGGTTCCATTCATATATGA
This sequence comes from Viscum album, assembly GCA_963277665.1. Classification (NCBI taxonomy): domain Eukaryota; kingdom Viridiplantae; phylum Streptophyta; class Magnoliopsida; order Santalales; family Viscaceae; genus Viscum; species Viscum album. The sequence continues at coordinate 125,751,061 of OY728131.1, forward strand.
GATACTAATCCACTACTTCGAAAAACTTATTCAAATGAAATATATTTATCTACGACTTGATATCACATCTAAGTCTATCCTTAAAATTTCTAGCCATAGTTTCCTCAAATCCTATGAATGTCAAAGAAAAATAATTCAAGTTTGTGAAGTGGTCAACATAATCCTTCACCATCATACTTTCCTGAGTCAATTTCATAAACTCTTAATATTTCCCCAATATCAGGTTCTCATGGTAAAAGTGATCTAAGAACTTCTCTTGGATGTCCTTCCATAATGCATTGTCCTCATCCTCATCTTGAAGCTAGATATTCCACCAGAATTTTTCAATTCCTCGTAACATGTTTTATTCCAATTTGACCCTCCTCTCCAGAGAAGTCTCTAAGTGGTCTAGTATCATTTATATGGACTCAATCTATAACTTAACCACCTTAGGCCCAACCTCTTCAAAAATGGTTGGAGGGTGATGTAGTTGATACTCTCTCATCAGGTCAATCATACTTGATATTTCTCACCCTAGGTTTCTCTACATAAACTGCATAAAACAAGAGAAGTTCTCATAGAACTTCTCTTACCCCATATTACCCAGAATCAATGGGGACTCTTGTCCCACTACCAGAGTAGCATCCTCAATGAATACCTACTGTCACCCAACTAATAAATTCCATCATGGTGTCATATCTATAAAGAAATAAACACACATATCAAAACACATAACATATATCTTCTATAGTTTATACAAAGGTTGTCTCTCCACAATCTAATAACAACCCATTCTGCAAACACTACCCCAATAGATATGGTCACACCTATAACACTACCTTATACCATTCCTATCATGGGAAATGGATAAAATTTGGAAACCAAACTTTAAAATTGAATCTTTACATTAAAAATCATACTAACCATATCATTTAACATCCTTTAATTATTTAAACATTTGAATATTTTCCATTAGGAACTATTTCTTTAAAACTAAAAGAAAACTAAAAATCATTTTATCTCTCACATCCATCATACTTTTCCCATGCATGACTATCAAGATGCATGTTACATGAATTGTTAAGTGCCTTTAAATATTCATATATACACAATCTAATTTCATCCCAACCCATGATAAAATACCATAAAATAATAACATCACACGTCATGTGTATCACCCAAGGTGAAATAACTTTAAACTGTATCAATGAACATCAATAAAAATAATCCCCACCCTAGGTAATTGGCCCCACCAAAAGGGTTAGATAATCCCATGTGTGAGATCATGAAAAAGGCCCAACTCATCCTAGTATCCTATATAACTTTCCAAAATAATAAAGAAAAAAATAAAAAACAAATCTAATACCACTTTGTAACATTTTGGAATGGGTGACACTAAACTAGTTCCTCGAGCTAGTGCATAAAAAAACCTCAAGTGTGCCTCCTTGTATTTTAGAGGCTACTAACTAGCAGTGAGGGTCTAATAGAACACGTGGAGAGACAATAAAATCATTAAAAGAATAAACCAATAATATAAATAACCAATAATAGGGACATGAAATAATAATAAATACCAAAACATCACAAACCACCTTCACAAATTGGGGAAGTACCAACTAACCAAAGTAGTAAAAAAATTTATTCATGAAAGTCTAAACTTAAAAAAGAAATAAAATTATGACACTAAATACAATCCTTAAATGGTTCCCAATTTCATGTTTGGTCCCCTCATCCATACACCATCCCAACTCCCATATCATCCATTTAACATAGGGCCTTTTCCCCAATCTTAACCTGAAACCATGAAGTCTTCTTAGGTACCCAATGGTAGTCTGAGTAGGGTGTGGGTTCAAATCAGCAAGCCACCAATAACTGTGACTTCAAAATATCCAGTCTAATATAGTGTATGTAGAAGTATAGTAAACAATGGAAAATTTGGAGATTTAAACATGTTATATTGATTAACATTATTAAAATTAACTATTTTAGTTCTTAGTTCCAAGTGATACCCATACACATAAAACCTACTTCGCCCCATGCCAGTTGTATAAAAAATAAATAAGGGAGTCAAGCACTTTACATCATAGGGGAATTCATTTAATAAATCAATTTAACAATGAAAATTGGAGCATCAGTCATGGTATCCATCTCATGTCCATACTTTCAGAGTTGAAGAATCAATCTGATATCCTAAACCATGAAATACATTAGTGGGGCCTAGAGATTTAGTCTGTCCTGACCTAAGGGAGAGGAGCCTCATTCTAATATCTCAACCACACAATTTATTTTTTATTATAATGTTCATTATCAGTGACCTTTTTGACCAATAATAACAACAAGGGTGTAACTTCTGCATTTATCACATTAGCATGGTTAATTACATCAATACTTTAATTAATTTCATACTATACCATTTAATCATTTAAGTGAAATCACATCCATTGGACCTACTTTCAAACCATTACCGACGTAGACATTCCTTCTTAACTATTTATCACATTTACCTATTGACATTTCATGACTTATTTAACTTATAAAAGTTCATCTAAACAACCCCTTATTTCATTATAATGATATAAACAAAAATTATATGGTTTAACATCATAAAACCTTTAAAACCTAATTTCATAAAAAAATTTACCAAATAAAAGGGAGTGGTACACCCTATTGGTGACTATAGACCCAGTTTAATAATTTTCAAAGGACCCAATAGGGATCATGAATGGTCCAACACATCTCTTAAACACCCAATTTATAATTCCACACTAAAGAATCAAATTCAAAACACAATGTCACAAAATCACAACTACACACACATGAATAAACATCAGGATTAGGAGTTATAACTTGTAGAACACCTACCTCAAGTTCTTAGACAGAAACTTACTCAAACACGACCCTTGATTCAAGACCAAAAAACCCTCAATGACCAATATAATAATATTCTAGAAACTAAGTGTTTTGAGGCTTCAAAAGGATAATTAAAATTATGCAAGGCCTCTTAAAAAAATAGAAGAAATAGGAGGGGTAGAATCACCCATAGAATTAATTCACAACCAATGGTACATTACATTACTCAAAATTAAGGGAGACTCATCCTTAGAAGCTAGAGAAGAAGTGTTTTCAACCCTTGGTTGCTGTAGGAAGAAATATAAGAAAATTCCAGTAATTTATATTAAATCCTGAGGGGGAAAATGGGAGATTAACCATTTAAACGATTTACATAGTTTTGAACACACAATTATCCAAACCGTCTGCTAACCATGTGCCACCCTATGTCCAAGAGGGGGCTGGGTCAGACGATTTATTTTGGAATTTTCATATGGTTTGAAAAAACATGTAGTGGCCATCCACCAGCCACTATCTAAGGGAGTTTGGTCATATGGTTTCCTAGGCTAGGTGCACAGTTTTTACTAATCATGCACCAAGCATGATCCAAGAATAGAATGGCCTTATTCCCCCCCTTTTTATATGCCCAAAACCCTTAAAACATCCTTAGTTCCCTCATATTCTTGTAAACAATTTCATTAAACATTTTGAAGTGGGGTTAATTCAAAATTTAAACAAGAACATACCTCGTCAAAAGCAAGATCTTACATGGTACATTTCTATAGAGATTCAAATTATTTTCAAAATAATATGTAGATATTAGGAAATAAATGTATTTTTCATATCTCATACCCATTGAATATAACAATTGTTTAATATTTCATATTTTATATAGAATCTAATTTTTATCTGGAAGAATATCCTTCAATAGATAAAAATATTTGTGAAACTAGAATCACTTCATCCATTTCCCACTTTAATTTTATATAGTTTTAATATTGATGATAGTGTTGTATATTTCATAAAACTATCAAATAATGGATTAACTACACAATTATTTAATTTCTAAAATATTTTTGGACAATATCTAAATTTATATTCAAACATAATTTTTATTTCTTCAATATGATTTTCATCATCGTATACACTTTCATTAATATACAATGATTCATAAAAATATTTTCATTCCATTTGCTAGATTCATTTACTTCTTAACTATGTTTGGTCTAAGATTTATAACTCTAACGAATTCTATAACAAATCATGTAATATACTAACTTAGTAGGACCAACTCAATTTTTATAACAACAATGTAGACATTAACACGTTATTTTAAAGGGATATTTTCATTGTTTTTTGAAAATTTTATGGACTATTTGACACCTTCCTTATATTTTCTGGTCATGTGATTAACATCCATCCATTCTTACTCATATTAATCCTCTTTTGGTAAAAAAATCATAAAAATATTTAATATAACTAACATAAATTTCTATAAAACACTATAAACACATAAACCATAAAAACATGCGTATGTGTATAAATAATTACTTTATATATATACTACATAAAAAATATATATTTTGGCACACACAAACACATATAAACATAAATATACATCGCATAAATATATATATTATTGACTGAAACTTATTTTTTTTTGATTTTTCAAATAAGTCACTTTATGGGTTAGTGAGAACCGAACAATCAAGGAGAACCATAGGCGGGTGGGATTTGGAACCACTTCAAAATCCAGACCCACCCAAAAGAGAAACCAAAAAACAACCAAATCCTCCCAAAACACATCAACATGTATAACCAACAAAAGAGCAATCTAAAAGTTCAAACATAACCATGACCACCTGCACAATCCAAAGAATCATTGAATCCAACGAACCCAACCAATTTGGGGTCATGAGTGATGGAGCATGATGCAATGGTAGAGGGAACCAATGAAATGTTGAACCATCCAGGTGCAAAACTCCACGACATCTGTCATAGCAACAAACTGGTTCCAGGATGGATGGCCGATGTCTGTGCAATCACCTTTGTGCATCCCGCACCATGGCTGGCCACGTAAACCCAGATCTGAAGAGGGGTAGCAGAACCCCTCGACACCGTACTAGCTACAATCTGGTCCCAGATTGAACCGCTGTCATCCTTCAAAGTTCCTGTGTGAATCTCGCAACGCGGCTGCCCATGTAAACCCTAGGCGATGACCCTACTCATTAGAAGAACCGACCCGACGTCGAAGCAAAAAAACTAACACATCAGATCTGAACAGTTCTGGAAAGAGGGGGACCAGCAGCACAAATTACAACCAAGACTGAAACTGGACGCCTACTTAGCTCGTAGATGGACGTCTCCAAGGACGCTGGCACAAAGCGCCAAGGACGCTTGGGGAACCGATGATGGGGATACTCATGGAAAGCTGTCCCACCTGAGACGCCGCCAACCCAGGGTATCCTGATATGCATGCTGAACCATAAATATATATATTTGATATACAATGTAAAATTATATATATAAATTATAAAAAACATATTATTTAAATAATCCACCCATCTATCCATCCAAATTAAATTTTTGTTTCACGAGAATCTTTTTAAAAGGAAGAGTGACATATAAATTAAAAAATATATTCACATAAACACTTTAAAAAAACATAAATAAAAATGAACCATATAATATATATATATAAACCATATTTAATATACATATATATAATCATGCTACAAAACATATATATTAATATTTGTGTATATATTATCTATAAATATTTTATACAATATATATATATACTATAAACATAATAAATATATACACATGTATATAACATAAAGAAAAACATTAATTAGATAATTGTATGCATGAAAATTATAAATATAAATATAAATATATAACCATTTATAAACCAAATATAAATTTTAAATCAAATATCAAATATACATAAATAAAATAATTAATATGCATAAATATGAAAATATATATAATTTCAAATATATATATCATATATACACATAACACACACATATATATATATATGTGTGTGTGTGTGTGTCTACATGAAGATTTGTAAATAAACACAACTATATATATATATATATATATATATATATGAACATGCAAACACACATCCTTGTGTGTGTATTTGAACACATACACACACATAATTTTATATGCATGTATGATTCTATATTTTGAAAAATAAACAAGAAAATTAGGGGAAAATAAATAAGATATGAAAAACATAATAGAACAGGATTAAAAAACAATGAGATTCAAATACATGGGATTTAAAACTGATTCAAGGTATAAAATGGACCAACAATGGAAATTAATAAAAAAATATTGAACTTAAACATGCAAAGATAAGGGAAAAAGGAAATCAGATCCCGAATATGTGTGGATAAAATAGAAGGAAGGAGGATACTGAATAAGGTTATAACACTGAGAGCCCTTTCAAAGTGCTATAAGTAAAATCATTGAGAAAATAGTTTCTTTATCAATGATTTTTATCACTAAGAAATATTACACTTTATAGTGCTAAAAATTCACTAAAAAGGGTAATATTTATCTGTGCTAAAAAATCATTTATAAAGTTACCCTTTCATAGTTTTTAAAAATCATTGAGAAATTTCAGCACATTATATTTTACAATTTCTCATAGTGATGTATGTATGTGTGTTCATGACTTGAAATATATATATATATATATTTGTATATATATTAAATATATATATATATATAAATGATCTATTTATACACATACAAACCTAAACACACTTATTTATTTCAAAACATAAATTTTTATACATTTATATACAAAATATTTATGTATGTAAATATTTTGTGCATATTTAAAAACATAAATGTAAACATTTATAATTTTTATTTTTTAATCATATGTTTATATAAAATATTTATGTGTTTTGAATAAAAAAATATGTATTTTATTAAATATTTGGAAACATGTGTTTTTATAAACATATATATTATATTGAAAATATAAATATGTATACATTTATGTATAATTTTTTTACATAACAACTCGAGTTGATAGTGTAGGTTCTGAACACAGTGGAAGCACTTATTTGGGCCATTCAAAACATATATTTTGTTTGATTAAATTAATAATCCACAATGTACATGATGATAAATTTCATAACCTAAAGATAGAATCTTTCATGTTAAATTTATACTTAATTCAAAATCAAGTATCACCTCATTATCGAGAACTTTCTTTTAAGAAGATGTTGACTGTTCGAATGCAATTTTGGTTGTACTGTCATTGATATGAGAGAATATAAGGATAGAATCCCTCTAGTGGTGATCTACACATGATCCTTTATCTTGAATTTTCACTAATGGTACTCCAAGTTCTAATGTGGAGGTACCAATCATATTGCATCACTTTATTTGATCGACACAAAATCCTTTGATAAAGGAGGGATTTATTATTATTCTCTTGAGACTGGATAGGAAGGAGGGGGATTATTGATCTCTATTTATGAGAGAGTTCAATAGAATTATATCTCTAGGGTTTATATAATCTCTAGAGATAATATATTGTATAGACCAATATCTAACCCAAAGAAATGATATAACTAGGTATTTATAGAGCCATGTTAGAGAATAAATAATTTCACATAGGCCCTTAATTATTCTCATAATCCATAGAAAAATCCACATTTAATAATAACAATAATGATATTATTTTATTGATGTGTGCATGTAATGTAGATAAAATAAATTTCATTCCATAAATAAATAAAGAAATATTTATTTAAATGATATTTAATATTTCATTCCCACCAAACCCTATAACATAGTCTATATTTACTCCTGAACATTTACCAATCCTCAAATAATAAATATTATTCATTTGATAAAAAATATATATTAATAATATTCATGGTCTTGTGAATAAATATATTTTTTAATATTCAACTCAAACATAAACATGGTGACTAAATATTTGTGACCAGTAAATCCTAAATAAATATTATACCAACAAATGAATAATAATAGTTATTCCAATAATTAAATTCAGATATAACCGAATTGAGATCAATAGAATCACTAAGTGTGTTGCCCTCTAGGATTATTACTTATTGGAATTATGTTAGTTCACCTAAAGTTTAATATCAGCATCTAACAACATGTAAATACACCCAATATGAGGAAGTTAATGCCACAATGTCGACAACCACATACAAAAACTCACTATGTAATATAACACATTTATCTTGATATCTCACTAAGTAGGATGCATAATCATATAATAAACCTAAATTACTGATACATATTTCTTTTAATTCTTGAAATGAACCCTTCAATACACCATGGATATGAAATTTAGTTTAAAATTTCCAATTCAATCAAAATATTAAGATATAAACATCCATAAATATATAAGAGACAAATCCTTCCTCATATTACTCATTAATAACATACCATTCAAGATATACCAAACATACCCTACTTCCCATAAACATACAATGTTATAGTTTTGTCCAGTACATATAAGTATGCAAGTCATGATATTTATTAATAATAATCACAAAGTGTAAGTATCTTTATATTTGTTTGCAGACAATATTATCCAATGACATGTGGATTTACTATTGGTGGGTTTTTCCTCATATTCTCCCATCATAATGAATACTAAGTGTGAATTTCACAAGATAAAGTTTCATGCATGTATTAATACTCTCACCTGATAGTCTACATCATCTGTGCCCCATTAGATAATGTCATGTGACCAAAGGACTAAGTTTAAGAATATCATAATATAATTTCAAGGTTCTCATTATAGTGTGTATTTTCATAAGCCCTTTTCAAAGTGATAAATATTCTAGAACATTATCACGCTAAAGTTATATAGAAGAATAATAAATATGTGATAAAGTGTTAATTAATATTCAAATATTTTAATATATATATGTAATCTAATTTAATAAGTATTTGAATCTAGGTAATTAGTGAAACACATTGATAATTTTACAACACTTGGAAGTTTATACTAAGGAGGTCATGTTTTTTATCCAGAAAATATTGTAGCGTAATCATGGATGAGGAACTTTACATTTTCTATAATAATTAAAATAAAATTATTAGGCACTTTATTTTGATCACCAAATTATGTGATAAAAACTAAATTTATTTTATTATTTTTATCCCAATATTTTATAAATTCATAATAGACCTCACCATTAGACTCATAAGGTCCGGTCATGTGGATATTCTAGTGTCAAGGATCCATATTTCCATTCTTATAACCCAATAAAGGGCTACAACTATCACTAAATTTTATTTAGTTAAGTGGTCTTTCCAACTTCAATTTAGCATTTCCTTGATCTGTTTAGTGGACTCCCTAATCCTAAAATATTAATTTGGATTTCTTCAACACTCACCTCTATGATAAATCAACTATAGAAAGGGGTACTCCAATTGTTTTCAACTTGGTTAGTTCAAACCAAAACCATCATAAGAACTCCTCAATAAAAGTAAGTGTCCTGAAAAGGTCCAGATCAACACATATTGCTAAGGTTGAGTCATTAATCAAGTTATTGAAGGCATATTATGAATTGATATTTTTTTGATGGATTTTTTTATTACTCATAAACTTTATTATTTTATACTTTTATATGCCTTGTTAATATTATATGTATTTTACATAATTTATTAAACATGTGTTGATAAAATATTCATGCATAATCCTTTTATTTTATTCTATTTTAAAATTATTGTTATTTAATTTATTTATCTATATGATCATGATAAAGCATATATCAAATAAATAACTAGGTAAAATATAGAATAAAATATGTGGCATGTTCATAATCTTTATCTACGTGTTTTTATTGAGTATACAATAAAAAACATTGAACCTATAAGAAAAATTCTATGAGTTGATCTCATCTTGAGTTATAGCATCCCACCTTTGTTATGAGTACCACTTGGGTTTATTTCACCTTGGATCCATATTAAACCCCCTACAATAACCTGGGATCTCTATCTTTACATATGATTTTCCAACATGCATGGAGTGGGAACCAATGGAATAGTTACAAAGTTTTCAAAAAATAAACCATGGGAATGTCAATCCATATATAATAATAAGAGAGGATGGCTCACATTACATCATTTTAATTTAATAAAAATAATTTTAAAAACCCATGAAATAATTAATTTAAAAGAAATAAAAAACACATATACATCGATTGAGCACATGATCACCCATGCATGCAACAAATAAAAATTTAATAAACTAGAATTAATTCCAATCATTATTAACTAAGATAAAACACAATCGAATTAATTAATTAATTTATCATAATATCCATCCAAAAAATTCATGAGATTCCATTTCACTATAATTTTAAACAAATTAAATTAATTAATTTTATTTAAAATTAATTGTGTACATGATGTGTGCATGGAGGAAACATGGTGTGTATTCATCAAAACTACTCGACATAGTCATCATCATGTAACTTGAACTCACATGACACATAATATACACAAAAATTTCCCTCAATAACATGATGTGCACTGCAAAAAAATGACATATAAATACATGCCAATTTACATGCCATGTGCCACTTTTAATGTACACATAGTATATAATGTGTAATGATAACCATACATGTAATTTAGTTAATAATATAATGTGAAAACGAATTTAACATTATTAAAAATTTATCACATAACCTTTACTATTAATTAATGATCCATATACACATTTTAATTTTGTTTAATAGTGTAATTAATTGTCTTTCCATGTAAATTAATTTACACAATGTATAGTCTGAGTTGTCATTTACTCCATGTAGTTGGGTAAGAGGTCGTGTGTGTTTTAATTATACACCAAGAATTTATTAACGAATTATACATCGTATATTTATTAATACACTATTTTTATATTTATTATACTCTAAATTTATATTAATTAATTATACACCATGTGGGTATTAATTATACATTCCTTGGGTATTAATTATACATTGTATGTGTATTAATTATATATTGTTTGTGTATTAATTAATTATAAACCATGTTTGTATTAATAAATTACACACCACATGAGAATTAATTATATGAACTATGTGTATTAATTAATTACACACTTGGTGTATTAATTAAACACCACTTCTGTTTAGAACACAACCACTATATCATGTGGGGTTGCATGAAGTGTAGGTGAGTTACGTACTATGTAATCATCCAGACTATGTGCCACCGATGGATGGTATGAGTTCATTATATGTTGTTGGTTTTAACAAGGGTAAAAAATAATATATATTTAAAATTTGATTAAATATTGAAAACCAAAATTAAAACTAAAAAATTCATAAAATGATAAATTGATAACAAATAATTATAAATCGAAAAATAACAACTTTGATACCACTTATAGGTTCTATATAGAGAAGAAGGGCCTATTTGGGCTAGAAAAAACTCATCTTTTATCTGATTCAATAATTAATCTACAATGTACATTTTGATAAACATAATTATCAATTAATTTATCAGATTAAAATTTAAAAAGAAAATCAGAACCCAGAGAGAGGATATTTCACATTAAATTTAAAATTAATTTAAAAGAAAGAATTACTTAAATATTGAGAACTTCATTTGAATTCTATTCAGGTTTCACTATCATTGATATAAAATAATACAAGGATATAATCCCTCTAGTGGTGATCCACATATGCTCCTTGAATATCAAAGCATGATTGATGGTACTTCGGGTGCTAGCGCTGTGGTAACAATCATCTTACATAACTTCATTTGATCTAAATACAACCCTTCAAGATGGTAAGGATTGATTCTTGTTCTCTTAAGAATGTAGAGTATGGATGAAGATTCTTTCTCCTAGTATATGATAGAATTATAGAGAATTTTCTCTTTTGGGATGAGAGAACATTTAGAGAGAATGTGTTGTGCACAATAATGTCTAACACTAGGAAATGATGTAACCAAGTATTTATAGAGTTAGGTTAAAGGATAAATATTTTAAAATAGTCCCTTAATTATTCTCTTAATCATTAGTGAACCCCAAAACTAATAATAATAATAATAATATTTTTTCATGATGTACACATGTATCATAGATTAAATTAATATTAGTCCTTAAATAAATAAATTAATATTTATTTAAATGATATTTAATATATCCTTACCACCAAGCCTATTAATATGGTTTTTATTTCCTATTTGATATTTACCAAGCCTCGAATAATAAATAATATTCATATTATTAATAAGAAAATATTTATAATATTCATAGTCTTGCAAATAAAAATTTATTTTAATATTCAACTCACACATAAACATAGTCACGAAATATATTCCATTAGTAAATAATAAATAAATATCATTCCATGGACTAGATAATAATATTTATTCCAATAATTAAATTTATATATAATTTAATTGACATCAATAGAAATATAATGCATGTGACCCTCAAGGATTCTTCCTTTGTGGCATTTGGCAGCTTCACTTAAAGTCCAATATCAGTATCTAGTAACACATTAAGGCACCTAAGAGGAAGAATTAAATGATGATATGTCAAAAAACATGTATAAATGTTCACTATGAAATATAACCTATATGTCTCAATATCTCATCATTCATGATACATACTCATGTCATCAACCTATATGATTAATTTTTCATTCTTTGACTTCCTAAAATGAACCTATCAATACAATATGGCCATGGAATTTAGTTCAAAAGATCTATTTCCATCAAATGGTTGAGATATCAATTTCCATAAATATGGAAGGGAATAATCCTTCCTCAAATTATTCATTAATAACATACCAATCATGACACGCTCAATATAAACTACTTTATTAAAACATATGGGATTATAATTTTGGTTAGTACATTTAATTACACGAGTAATGATATACATTAATAATAATAATAATAAATTCTAAGCATCATTATACATCTTCACAGATAGGAATATATAATGACACATGAATATGTAGATTTACAATTTCTAGATTTATCCTTATAATATCCCACACCAAATGTTACCAAGTGAGAACTTTATGAGATGAAGTCTCATCCACTTATGAGTACCCACACCTAACAATATTCATATTTTTTTCCCATTAGATTATATCCTATGAACATAGGACTATGTTTAAGAATATCATTATTTCATTTCAATGTTCTCATTATAGTGTAGAACTACTTATAACATTTTCAACGTGACAAATATTATTGAACATTATCACATTAATGTCATAAAAAAGAGTAATCAATATGTGGTAAATTGTTAATTAATATTAATGTCTTCAAATATATATAGGTAATATAAATTAAAAATTGGTTGGTTCTAAATAAACAAATCCAACAGTTAGGTATTTATGGAATCAAGAGATGATAAATTCTATTATAGTGTAATTTGGGTTGAATTCTAATGTTTTAAATACTATCATGATGAAGATCATTTTTATGTATTTTTTAATTTTCAACCAAGGTTTTAGATGTAGTGACACTTTTGGAAAATACCCAAGGAGAAATTACATTACTTTGTGGGGACATAATGATTAGAGGGATATAATAGAATCATAATAGATCCCTGATGGCATCCCACCAGGAGTTTGGTTGGCTGGGAAATGGTGTAGTACCACTACCCATTCCACTAGTGTTAGGTTGGGCCCTGAAAAATATTATTTAGCTAATGTACTAGAAATTTTATAACGAGTGATAAAAAAAGTTCTATACTAGAACCTAATGAAGGAATGATAGTGAGGATAATAAATTATTGAACAAACGTAAGATAAAAGATGTAGGATATAATCATATCCAAATGATGGGAGTGTAGAAGAATTGATTAACTTGTGTAGGAGTGACTCTATAAAATATGAAAGAATAAACTAATATCATTCAAAGGGATATGTAAGATTCTCCAATGGGTTTTGAAACTGTAAAATAAATTTCTCTCACTATTTACTAGGGATAAAAAGTTGAGGTGATATAGTTACAGATTTCATTTTCTAAATAGAGGGATATCCCTGAAGATTAGATTGAAGTTTCAATAGATCAACTAGCTAGAATATTTTATATATATATGGATGAGATCACCTTTTCAATATAATTTTAATAAATATATTATTATAATGTTATTAATAGTATCAGTATTATTTCTCCCTTGGAGTATGACTAAGTCTAAACCATGTGAATCCCTTATTATTATGTGTTTGTGTGATTTATTTTATTATACTGCTTATGTGTGTGTTCTTGAAGGTCTGGTGAGGTCATGTAAATTAGGCACTAGATATTGGAGCATAGTTCCTTTATCTAGGAATTTATATTGATCACTTATGGTTTCAAAAAACTCAAATATTTCTCTACAATCAATGTTCTAGAAGTTGTGTTCTAGAACAAGGTGAGTTTGGCACCATAAATGGTATTAGATTTTGGAATTAGACTTCTGGTGAGGTTCTTACCCATAATAATTTTTCATTTAAGTATAATTTTACTATATCACAAGGAATGGATTTAGAATAATTAAAGGTTTTAATAAACAAGTTTTATGGTTTATAAATCTTTTTTTATAGGATTCATATTTAAGATACTGATACTAGAAGGAGATTGAAATTCTATTAAAGGAAATCAAACTGAAAGTAATGGAAAAAGTAGAATGAGAATGAATCATCCAAAAAAGTTATTGGATTTATTCAAAAAAATGTTGGAATAGAACTTGGCCTTAAATATCTGAGAGGTGAGCACAACTTTAAGACTATTAACCACTCTCAACAACATGTGTGAAAGACTTAACATGATGAAATATTTTTTTTATGATGTGGTGATTGTTCAACTTTAAGATTTCTAAAAGAAAGTGTATCTAGTATCATGTTAATGGATTAAAAATTATTCAGTGTTTACTTGAATCCGTGGAAGTTACGTTTTAATGATACAATGTGGGAATTGATACTTCTTTCATCAACTCCTGAATTTTGGGATGTGATGGTTACTTTCATGAGTAAATACAATGGTAAAAATGAATTAGTGATCAAGGAAATATAATATCTAGTTCAAAATTAGGAGATTAAGTTGAATAAATTCTAGGGTGATACTAAAACAAATTTTAGTGCTGAAGGTAGGGGATGATCATTTTAAAGGGAAAACTAAAGTTAAAAGAAGGGAAAATAGAAGAGGGAGAAGAGTCAAGGGAAATCAATAAGGCCTAGACTCATATATTGGAATATGGGAAAATTAGGCATTTGGAGATATTCTATAGAGATAATTTGGTAAATTCTATAAGTTTTTATTTTAGAATTTATTCTATAAATATTATAGATGAGAATGAAATTACATTGTTTCTATGTGTACCCAGTCCATTAGATTCATGGAACATTGATTCTGGGGCTTTAATTCACTAAACATCCTAGAGGGGGAGTATATGAAATTTTTTATCTATAAGATTTATCAAGGCACATACTATAGATTATGAAACCCTAAATACATTTATAATGGGATATGGGAATTTATGAACAAGGATTGGATAGTTGTTGGAGTTTCAAGGGGTGAAACACATATTAGGATTAAGGAAAAATTTAATTTTGAGAGGTCACATTGATGACATGAGTTTTAATATAATATTTATGGATTGATCATGGAAGATAACATGGATGTTCCAAGTTGGTGGTTAAAGGTGTAGAATATATAACATTATACCATATTGACTGTTCAGAAGGTGCAACACTTGCTGAAAAATAAATTTCTAGAATGAAAAATTATGGCATGGTCATGAAGGATACATGGGTGAGAAGGGGATGAAAGTCATAACTATGAATATAATATTTAAACTTAATCATGTGGAGTACAAAACATGTAAAGAGTGTATAATTTGGGAATAGTGGGAAGTTTCCTTGAACATAGGAAGAAAATAACCAATGAATTGAATGTTTTTCCAGTGTATACAAATGTATGGTAGTCAACACTAGTTCATTCTCATATAGGGTAATTATATTTTCTTACCATTATTAATGATTGAAAAATGAAGACGTGGGTGTTATATCTTAATTATAAGTTTAATTTTTTAGGACATTCATTCGATGGATATGAATGGTGGAAAGAAAGACCTGTTTAAATATTAAATTATTTAGTTTTGATAATAGTGGGGATTATGGAAGAATAGAGTTTTAAAAGTTTCACTAGAATAAAGGAATATGATTTGATATAATGGTTCCTGTAACACTAAATTAGAATGTTGCGTAAGAGTGCATGAATCAAATGAAAAAGGATAAAACCAAAAGTATGAGAATTTATCTTAGTTTTACCACATAATTTTTTGTATAAGAAGAGAATTTTTTGACATATCATGTGAATAGAAGTCCTTCCAAACCGATTTTGGTTTGTTGTAAAAGGATTTAAATAGAAAGAAGGATTGGATTTCTCAGAAATATTTTCTCCATTTTAAACGCACATAACAACTTGGATGATGATTAGAATGGTTAAAAATGAATTTTATATCTTAAAAAATAATATGAAAATATGACTTTCCTTCATGGATATTTTACGTAGAAAGTTTATTGGAGTAATTAGAAGGATTCAAGGAATAAAATACAATATGGTTTGTAAGATCAAAAGAAGTTTATATAGGATAAATCAAGATCCTTTATAATAGAATCAAAAGTTTAATAAATTCATGATATAAAAATATTTAATTAAGTGAAATGAAGATCATTATATCTATTAAATTTCTTTTGATAATGGAATCTTAATCATAATTCTCTTGTACATGGATGAAAAGATTTTGGAAGGTCTAGAGATGAAACAGATTGAAGAGTTTAAGGCCAATTTATCTGGAATATTCAAGATAAAGGATATTAGGAAAGATAAATGGTTTTTGTGTATTAGGATGTAGATGAAATTTATTATTGGAATATTTTTTTTTCATATTCTATGTACAAACCAAATATAATAAGAAAATTTAGAATATCAGGATTTAAATCTATCTCTACCCCATCAGCCACTCATTTAAAACTATCCAAAGAGAAATCATTATTAATATAATATGAGGATAAGTACATGGAAGATATTCTTTATGAATTAGTGGTTATAGGTTTAATGTATTCCAAGATTTTTATAAGGGTTTACATTACTTAAGTAATGAGAGTTGTTAGAAGGTTTATGGTAAATCTAAGAAAGGATCACTTGGAAACATAAAAGTGGATAATCATGTACCTAAAATGTTTGTAAGGTCCTAACATATGTTTTAAAATGGATAATCCATTTTAATGGAATGTGGATGTGGACTTTGTAGGATATATAGACACAAATAGATGTAACACCAAATTTGTGTTTACCTGAGGATATAATTTTATAAGTTGGATATCAGGACTACAGTTAGTAGTTTCAATATCTACCATGTAAGCAGAGTATTTTTTAATAATGAAATTAGTGGAGGAGATGATATAGTTTAAGGGATATTTGGAGGAAATAAAAAGGAATAAAGATAATGAAACATTATTTCGAGATAGTTAGAGTGTGATCTATGTTGTAAAAAATTTATTTTTTCACTCATGGATGTAAAAAATTCATATAAAGTATCACTTAATTCAAAATATTATTGAAGAAATAGTTTTGTAACAATGTAATATAGGTAGAATTTGGAATCTAGCGGATATAACGAAAATGGTAATAGTTTGAGAAATTATGAGGTTGAGTTGTGCGTTAGAGGGAATTGGGTGACCGAGGAAAAAAATGACTCACTGAATATTTCTATGTGAGGAAAGATTATTTGAATTTCCTAAGAAACTAAAGGAATTTGGTGATTTAAAGAAAAAAAAATCTCATGTGGGACCAAGGAATTATGAAACTTTAGTTCGATAACAGTGGAAGGAGATGACCGAATCTTGATGACTAGGGTGTGGAAGAAATGATTAAGTTGTATAGGAATAACATTATTTAATATGTAAGAACAACTAAACATATTTTAAAGGTATATATAAGGTTATTTATAGGTATATCTAAGATTTAAATATATTTCTTTCATTATTCACTATCGATTATAAGTTAAGGTCGTGTATTTTTCAATGGATTGACTAAACAGAGGGATGTGTATGAAGATCAGAAGGTAGTGGAACCAGATCAACTGAGTAGAATTATCTATATATAGATGGGTGGGTCACTTATTAAATTTACATACAATAAATCTATTATCATTACATTATTAATAAAATAAGCAGTGTTTCTCCAGTGGGGTAGTACTAATTCTAAACCATGTATACCCATTTTTGTTCGATGCTGGTGTGAGTTATTTTATTCTCCCACTTGCATATTTGTTATATAATTTCAAATGATTTAAAGGTGATTTGTAAAAATATCTTGGATCATAGTTCCTTCATATGATAATTGACATTAAGTGTGTATATTTTTAGAACATCTAAAAAATGTTCCATAATTGAGGTTCTGGAATACATGTTCCAAAACCTAGGAAATATGGCACACCAATTGTGTAATAATACACATGTATTAAGGTGTATTTTTTATTTAAATTGAGTCTATCCAGGGTAATTTTGGTTTATTTTGGATTTTAAGGGGTTGGAGGATTCTTGAGATAGATAATTGAGAAAATGGTATGGGTGTAAAATTTCTTCCAAGAAGTAGAATTTCCATTGTAATCCTAATGAGAGAATACAAAACTTGTAATGGTTAAGTCATGGGCTACTTACCTTTCAAACTAGGTTCTTTTTGAGGGTACACCGAAACCCCTGTGGACCACTATATTTTTGATTAGGATCCATGGGAGTTGTTTTGGGACCCTAACTACATTTTTTTTGTTTTAACCCACTTTTACTTCATTTAATACTTCCATCAATTTCTATCGTTTACCTCACTTAGTTATGAAATCCCAAAGGCACTTGGGGATTTTTCTTTTAATAAAATTATATATATAAGTATAATTATGTTTTATAATCCATTCATGGTTTTTTTACTTTTCACCATTCTAAATCCATAAAATTGAGGGTTTTCATTTTATATTTGGATTTCCTTTTATTTCATCCAAATAAACCTATGATACTTGATGAGTAGATGTCAACGAGTATGAGGTTAGTGGTCTCCTGATTCTATGATTTATTTATTTGATTTATATAGACATATGACACGAGGGAGTATATAGATGTGTGCGATCAACTAGGTATGGAACCAATTGTGGTCCTTTTTCAAATTAAGTAAGGTTTATGGACCATCTATCCCCTGATTGGTCCTCTATAACCTACGATTTAAACATATGGTTATTAATGATTATAAATCCTTATATAAGTTTCCAAAACTTTAGATAAAGGAACAATGAGGGATGTATTTTCCTAAAATTTAATTTATGAAGTATTTTATGGAATTTTAGAGTGTTCCATTATAATGGGGAACTCATGTATATATCAAGTCTAGTGAGGAAGTATATTTTATATAGGAAATTGTTATGATTAGTTCCATCCTTTTTGAGACCCTTATAAGAGGGGTGATGGTGTTGATCTGAATCCCTTACAAGGGGTGGATAACCGTATATATATACATTATATTAGGCATGGGTAACATAGGGAGTGTTTGGGTTTAGTTGATCCAAAGCCCAAGTGATAACGTGTTCAGTATGATTTGTTCTATTTTGATTTCTATTATACATACAATGATTCTTTGTTCACTCTTTTATTATTATTATTGGAGTGATAAATCATTTACTATATTTATGTTTCATTAAGGATTATTTTCATTAACCTTGTTATTTTATGGATTACAGTGATATCTCATTCACCTTGAGTATAAATATGGTGATAACTCATTCACCTTGAGTATGATATTAGTGAGAACATATTTAGATCTTTTTAGTATGAGTGTTGATGAATCGTTCGTCCATACTCATGTGTTAGTGGTGAAATACCATTCACTAAATATATGGATGGTGATACTCTATTAACCTTATTATTGAATACACGTATGAAACATTCACATAAGATATTATCATAATTATGGCCTTTTTAATTGTAATGTGTAAATGAGTGGTGGAAACTCATTCACCCATACTCCATTTCTATTGATAATGAATCATTCACATGAGTATTATTATTATTAGTGGTGATACTATGTTCTCAATTTTTATATTGGAGTAGGTGAAAAATAATTCACTATTCCTAGTTATATTCAAACTTTGGGGGTACCCATCTGAATTTTTACTTTGACCAAATCTGGTATGGTCTTTATTCAGGTTGGATACCAAACATTCTATGGCATGACATGTGTTATATTTATATCTGTTTTTTGTCATATAATATTGTGCATGCACCCATATATTACTAGATTTATATAGGGGCACTATTGGTGGTGCTTATTTTTGTACCCAAACCCTAAAAATTACCTTAGTAGATGTATAGACTTCATGATCAGGGATACTGGTAAGGGAAGGTCCCTATAATTGATGGGTGAGATGGATTTGTGAGATGAGAATAGGTGGATCCATGGGCCATGGGTTTTTTATTATCATCATTAGTTTATTAATTTTGGATATTATTTTTATATATTACTGACCCCATGAGAAATCCCACACTTTGTGTGTGTTTTTATGACATTAAATTTATCCTATATTTTGTTATAACATGTGATGCGTTTTTGTTATGGTTGGATTATAGAAATAATGTTCATATTATATAGTTTTTGTGTATTTTGTTTTATTATTACTACTATTGTTACTACAATCATCTGATATAGAGGGTATAGTCTCCCCATATTACCGATAGACCCACAATTCTAGTCAGAAGCCTTGGAATATGGGGAGGTGTACTTGTGGTATGTGATGACCCATTCCAACTAATTTGCATGTAGACCAAAATGAGGGTGTTACAAAGTAGTATCATATCCTTGTTTTGATTTGTATTACTATTTTGGATATAATAGTTGAAGATTAGGGTTAGTCAGAACTTAGGAAAGTCGGTATTCTTAGTAATAGATAACCCTATACATAGGGAGAAATAATATAAATTTAAAATATTTATCATTCTTGATTTTTTTCTCCATGTATGATAGTATTTTCATTTCACATTCCACTAATATTATATAAATATCATCAATGGTAAATTTTTACTTGTCTTGATCTTCTAAAGTTGAAAATTTTTCCTTAAATTTATCCATGAAAATTATTGTCAATACTTTTTTAATAGTGGTGTCTTTAATATTTTCAATATATTGTTGTACTGTACTCATCATGATGTTTAATCTTATAAATAAATCATTAATAATTTTTTTATTTATCATTTATAAAACTTAAAATTTTTCTTTATAAGACCGAAACCAAGGTTACTTAACTTTATTATATTATTCATTGATACCATTATATATATATATATATTTCCATTTTAAATCCTATGAATTTTGTTATATTTTTCTAATATGTAGAAGTTAACAATGCATTTATTGAACATATAACACTCCGAATATTTTTTCTATCAACCCAAGAGATGGTTATAACACCTTTAAAAAAAGTAAAACATTTATAAAAAACATATATTATATAAATGAAAATAGAATAATATAAGGAATATTATACTCCTTTCATATATAGAATTTATTTCCATGAAATGTTAGAAATACTTTTCAACAGATAGAACATTGATTCTATACTATATTAACATAAAATATTTTTCTTCTATAGTGAATTGAGGCTTAGACACCACTTATTAATTAATTTGATAATAATTTCAGGTCACAGAAGGTCCTTGTGTGAATTAGTAATATTTAAAGATTTTTAAATTTAAATTATATTTTTTTATTGTCATTTATTTGTATAAAATGATATTTTTCTTACAAATCACAAGTGTAAAATTTATACAACCACATATTGACACATTAATTTTTACAAGGTTCACTACTCGATGCAAGTAGCTTTCCCTTATGTCTTGTGGTTTTTATATAACATAAAATGTATTGTATTTTATTATCAATAATGTTCCAAGAGTGAAATGATATGTCCTTAGACCCATTAAAATTATTACCCTATAGTGAAAGTACTTCCATATTATTGTAAATGATATATTAATACTAACATCTAAAACTGATAACATAATACAAAAATGGATAAAAATTGTTATTCAAAACATGATGATTCATTGATAACAAAGATCTATGTCAAATATATTATATGATACTTTATTCCTTTTCTTTTAAAATATTAATTAAATATATTACTATGGGTTTTATCTTACACAATATTCTATTATATTTTTCTCAAAACTTCCAAACACCCACACATAATTTTATAAAAACCCCATCAAAATTTTTATTTATTTTTTATTCTTCTTATTATATTTTAACCATGGTACAAGATTTCATTAATCAGTTTATTCTAGAAAAATAATATCTACTTAAATAGAGAATGATTTATTCCAAATTTTCTCATCATTATTTATGATAGTTATTAGGTAATTTTAATACAAAAATTAATTCCCAATAATTAATAAATATTAATTCAGGGAAGTCTACAATAACTTTATAATTATTAAGAAATTTTAAATTTTAATTTATTTTCTCTATGTCACACTTATGGAAGCCTTATACAATGATCAAAACAATTATAAAAGGGCCCACTTACCATTATATTTCACATGAAAACATTGATCCTCACTAGAGGGACATATTGAAATTTTATTTCTCACTTATACAATAAATGTTTCATAGATCATACTTTATATGATGATCAAATAACTACTATAAAACCATTTTATTTATGGTATCTCACTTAGGTAATATTAATTTTACAAATTACAAATTATTCAATATTTATTTATGCATCTTCTCACTTCTAAAAATCAATTCCATGACCTCACCCTTATAAAAGAAAAATAAAATTTTATATTTCCATTGAAACTTAAACTTTTCATATACACAAAATTTTTATTCTGACATTACTCTTATATAAAATCCCATTTTACATTTATTCACTTTTCAACACTTTTATAACCTCAAGTAAGGCATTATCATTAGTCCTAAAAATTTCAAATACTGTTCCAATTCAATAATTTAACTTTTAAACATTAGATATATTGATTTATAACTTCTTTATCAAGTATTAATTTAATTCCTAATCACTACAATCTAAAATATGCTTTATCTCAATGATTTGAATTACCATTTCCATCAAACAATATATTGGAAAAAATAAAATACTTCAAACATGGAAAAAAGTGGTGTAACATAGTTATCTTACATTTAAATACATTAAATAATTGTTTTACATGTTTAGAATGGGGAATTCCCATTATGTGAGTACACCCATGTGGGTTGATGAAAAAATTGTTAAGGATAAAGAAAAAAATCAATAAATAAAAAGGATTATATAATATAAATTGAAACTTTATTTTATTGATTATTTCAACTCTAGATATATTGTTTATTGGAGTAATTTGCAAAATATTTTTTCATGACAAAAGGATTGAAATATCATAACACCCAATAAAATATCTATGGATGATAAATGAGTGAAAATAATGGCTAGTTAAATAAAATAATTGTTTTATGAGTATATAGATTTTTATTTGGTTGGTTGTTTTGTGGAGAAAAAGTATAAATCAAGTAGTGTATTCCTTTTTGTCATCAAGTGTGTAGTTTAACACTACAATAATCAATATTTTTTTTTCATTTTTATTAAAAAATATTCCTAATATGTTTTAGTTACATAGGTTTACACAAATGTTTTTTGATAAAGGATAAAATTGATGATTTTATAATGAAAGTATATATATATATATATATATTAAAAAATATATTTTATATGAATATTTCCAAAACTTAGATTTATCATTTATGATTAAAATATGTCATTATAAAGTGCTGGTGTAAATAATAAAATTTGAAAAATATAAAACTATTAATATGAATTGTTCTTATCAAGATTAATGTGGAATTCATATTCAAAAATCCCCTCTCAAGAGAATATTTTTGAAATATAA
This sequence comes from Viscum album, assembly GCA_963277665.1. NCBI lineage: Eukaryota > Viridiplantae > Streptophyta > Magnoliopsida > Santalales > Viscaceae > Viscum > Viscum album. The sequence goes on from OY728131.1 coordinate 125,774,841, forward strand.
GGCCATACATATGTGTTTTACCCATTAATACCACATTGGGTATAATGATATATTCCATCCTCTTTCCTCAACTATCATATTTATGTTCAATTTTAAAGTAGGGAGAAGTGGATATATCTAATTTTGATTTTTTTTACTTGAATATAGGTTTTAAAGTCTCTCTATATAAGAGAGAATAAGTGTAAAATTATAGTGAAGAATCTAAAATGGGGATTGTTTTGAAAATCGATCATAATTGAGTATTGTGGAATGATTTATAGAGCTACTTGTTTAAAATTTCTTGTAAATTTTCAAATGGAATGATGCATTACCAAAGGAAGGTATTGAATAATATAGCAGGTGAAAAAAAATTATTCCATTTTTTAATTTGTAACTTACATATTCAATTGGTATCATACCATGATAATTATTATAAAGTATTTTTTGAAAAGTTTAAACAATTTAAAGTGTTTTTAAATTGATTATAAAATATTGTTTGATGATTAATTAGGGGATGTATTAATGTTTCTTATATTATTCAATAAAATCTGAATGTCAACAATTTATGAGACCATAATTTTGAATTTATTTTGATCTATTATCCAAAATGACAATGAAATTTACGTGGACTATATTTAACATATGAATTGATGTTTGTTGTTGAATGAAACTAGGATTTTATCTATAACTTTTAATCCAAATCAATATTTTTTATTTTTACTTAAGAATGTTTTATAGTTTTACAAACATTGGGTTGTTGTCAATTAGTCACACTAACAAACACCATTTTCCTATTTTTACCTTAATTATTTATTATCTAAAATACAACTAAACAAAATATTGAAACTATATATATGTGAGTTTTAAAATTAAAATTCATATATAGTATATAATTTCAATTAACAATATGAGATGGAATGTATGAAATATATAAACAAAGAAGTTGTAATGAAACTATTGTTTTTAAAAGCATTTATAATGAATAAAATCATCTCTAAATGAAAATATAATTTATCTCATCATACCATTCAATATAAATATCAATATTATTCACTAAACACCACCCTTGTTATATCAGTGAAAATATGGAACTAAAATCATAGGCGTATAATTCTACCCCCTAAACATAGTTCTACAATCATATCTCCTTGTATAAATATGAAAACTCTACATGTTAATATGAAAAAATGTGACATTTTGGTGGGTATATAAATTAAAAGGTAATAAAATTAGTAGTCAAAGGTAGGGATTCCATAAAAAATTATTTTCAATTTATATGCTACCAAATTCAAATAAAGTATCCATAGTAAAAAAAGAAAATAGGTTTAAACTAAAAATAAATTCAGTATATACCTCCCTAAGAAAAATAGTGAAATTTAGTCTCCAACAGTCGAGGAGATAGATGATTATAACGCATAAAATAAAGAACAACATAGAATAAATAGATTATTTTTAGAAAAAATAGAAAATACCAACCTATTATCCTTATAATATAATATAAATAAAAAATAGTTTAACTACTATTTATAGATGATAAGAAAAATAAAATATACCTTGATTAACCTTGATTATCCCTCATGGAAGATCACAATAACTCAGGTTCAATATATTTTAAATTCATCATTTAATGGGTGAACACCAGTGACCCTGGATACTCCCCTATAATAAAAGAAAATAATCCACATAACATCATCTTAGATACATGTTATTTCAATATCAATAATTTTTATTGGATTCAATCATATAATTTATTGAATTTTAAATAAAGAGTGAAAGTTTTGATCAACCATGTTCTAGTTTTCCAACTTCAATTGGTTTACCTCTAAGATGGCCCAACTCAGTTGGTTTATCATATAATATTCTAGGTTGAGAAGTATAAATGTTTGAACCTAATTCTTTCTTGATGTTTATGAAAACACAAACTGACCACTTTGAAAATCAAATCTTACTCAAAAATGGGAACCATCAAGTCACCATTTCACATTCAGACTAGATCAAATATTAGAGCACCAAGCCTTCTATTATATACCAGATTCATATTTTAAACCATATTGGTAAGAAATAACCAACATTGATAATACATGTCTAATTTTTAACTCCGTAGAATGAATCCTAACTCAACTTTAGCACAATAATAATGAACTCAGGCTCAAACAGAAACACCTTGCTGGACTAGCTCGACTTGAACAAGAAGTTTTAAATACCCGGAATCAAAATATATATCAATGAACTATTAACTATAATGAAAACTATAGTTTCAATATTATAATTTTACCATGCCTATCTGATATTTGGGATCACTTTTAAGGAATATAGTTTCAATATCAGTAGTGACACAAAACTCTATATTTTTCTAACTTCAAACACAATGAAACATTAATAACCCATTTACCTCAAGTATAATGAATAATATATTTGATTCAGTGATAAGAAAAAATTTTAAATTCCAAAAAACTTGAATATGTAGGCTTTGAATATAGAAAATAGATATAGAAACTCAATTTTAAGTACTGGGAAATAAACTTGGCCAGGGTTCTAGGAGCCTCCATACGAGAAACACATGATCTGGTTTGATTCCAATATCATTTATAAGTATTTAAATATATTTAATACTAGAAAATATAAATGAATGGTCATTATAAATGGATGAATCAAATGGATAAAATTAAAATTGAAAAATATCATCTCAAGATCAATTGATGTGCTTTAGTTGGTCTAAATAATAATTCAAGGTCCAACAAATCCAATAGTACAACCCAATTACTACACATTTCATAAGCCAACCCAACATTACATATTCATTAAAATAAGAAATATATTTTAGGAAAATATTAAGCCAAATAATCATTTAAAACCCTTATAAATTCCAAATCAATCATAAATTATTAATATCTCTTCAAAATGTTCAAAAATATTAAACCCATTTTTTCATGAATTAATTTTATAAAAATTTATAAATATTATGGATATAACATTTAAGATTTGAAATATATTTTAAACATTTAAATATATGAATTTAGATAAATTAAATTTATTTTCTAAAAAACAAAATAATTATAAAAATTAATATTAGATAAATAAATATATATAAAAAGAGAGATAATAACATAATCAAGAAAATACATCATAAAATTATGTATTATCAATCCCCCACACCTATATTTTTCAGTCGCACGGAAAATATACATAAAAACCGTATTTAAAATATATAAATAAAGAGTGGAAGTGAACAATTTATTTCAATATAATAATCCATCATGCCTCATACTACATACCATTTGTTTTTCTCATCTTGATCAATCAAATTTATTTCAATATATCATTTCACCCATTAATACTCACACCTATCTTAACATGTGTATTTATATAACTATAAAAGAATAAACTATTTAAAAATATATTCTCAAGCTTGAATACATGTTAACTTTACACAGACTTATTGTGTTTTTCAAGCCTTCACTCAATTGATAAAAGAGAATCATTTTCAAAAGTTCTTTGAACTGGTTATCTTCTAAAGTTGAATGGTTGGTAGTTCAATGCTTAAAAATAAAGTCATGAAAAAAGAGGTTAAACTTTTAAGAAAAAAACATATAATTATAGTTCAAGTTCAATGGAATTACTCCTCAAATATCCTTATTATATCACTAATCACATTATCCATAGTTGTTTTTTAATGTAAATTCAAACACTAGAATTATTTTGCACAGTATATTAATACTTAAGTCTTTTACATTTTTTCATTTTTTCAACTGGGTTTTTATACTTTGAGAAACTAAATAACTTAATTCAATGGATTTAACTCATTTCCCCTAATTTTTTCATATGATCCATGAATACATCCCTCCTTCATATCCACTTTATCCAAAGTACTAGGATAAATAATGGCCTCCCACATACTTAGATCTTTCTATTTATATTCATTTAACTCAATTGAAAGGTGGGGGGATTTTATCTTTTAATTTATCTATTATAAGGACATTAAAAATATAACAAACCAGGATTAGAATACATGTATATTAAATATTTTTTTATGCATATTCATTACATTACACAAACACATGCCTAAGGTCCATAATAGTTTAGTACCTTTGGAAGCTTGGAACATAATCTTCTAGTTTGGTGAAATATATTCAATGATTCGCACAAAGATATTCCCCTTTAGTACTCCTACTTAAAACCTTTATTCATACCATGGGGAAAGGAAACATAAGAAAGGGTGTTCTCAGATGCTCGATAAGGTTAAATAATGGAGATACATAATCATAACATAAACATAATGGTATGAGAACATGATAATAACATTTGAAAAACCATACCCTACACATCAAAGATCATAATCGTAAGTCATAGAAAAAATATTGGTGGTTCATAAGATTGAGTCATAAAGGAATAAAAGATCATAATACATGTGATCATAACATAGGGATAAGATAAGGAATTGTGGAAAACAAATAAACATATAAAATTATTTCAATTGGTTTCAAGTCTCACTGTCAAGGCTATCTTAGTGGAATGAGTTCACTCCCAAAACCATCTTAGTAGTCAAGGTTCACTCCCATGACCATATTAGTTAAAAAAATACCTTATTGAATCAATTTCACCCCTCATTCCATCCATGTATATTTAATGAGATAAAAATCTTCACCCAATGCATTGGAGCGCTATTTAAGCCCACCCATCATGTAAGCTACAACTAGATCACATGGTGCTATCTAGGACACCCCATCATATAAGATATAGTGGGAGCACCCAATGATTTTTTGGCCACCCCATCACATAAAATGTAACAGACTTACCCAGTGCTTACTAGGCCACCCAATCATATAAGCAATAATTGGCTTACTCGACACTATCTGTCTCACCCCATCGTATAAGCTATAATGTCCAAGAACCAAAAAATGAATAAAGTACAAAGATATTTAATATCATCATAAAATATCATAAACACAATAATTATTCCTTCATAACATGATTAACCCATAGAAAAGAAATGAGTTCCATGTAAATCTATTTTAAACATGACCAAAATGTGGAAAAGAATGAGTTTTATAACAATATCCTTGAAACATTACTGAAATTTGTAAAAGAAATGAATTTTATAAAAATAATTCCATCAAAAAATGTCAAAGACTCTGTTATAATCAGATGGTTAAGTGTTGTAATCAAATAGATTATGATATTCAGAAACATGATAATGAATTTATGGAAGTAAATAAACATTTGATAGAATCATAAAATTATTTTAACTAGTTATCTTCTGATGTATCTGATAGAGTGAAGTTTTTGGAGGAATTCAGAGATACAATTGATGATTGGATAGAGGAAGTAAAAGTATTAAATCAAAAAGATTATAATTTTGAGTTAGAATTACCATCTCAGATTACGTAAAGCCAAAATTTATTTATATACGAAGATAATAAAAATTATTCTAACGTGACTGAAAGCTTGAAGACTGAAGTTTTGAAGAAGTATGTTCTGGAAGAGAAGATCATGAATCTTGAGAAGAATCAACATGAGTTAAAAAAGATAAAGGCCTTCATGAAGAACCTCATAAAGAAAGATTAAAACTTTTCATTTGAAATCTTGATGTTTTTATAAAACACTTGATTGGTTTCTATTTATGAAATAATTTTCATCCAAATAATTTTTGTGTGAATATTTTTCAAATTATGATTGGATATATTATTTCATTTAATTATTAGATTTATAGTTAGTTTATATACTATTTTTTTTCATACATTATTTATCCTCTAACATTTCAAGAAACTATTCATACTTTCCTATTTTTTTTAAAATCACAAGGGGGGCAGATTTTATAAAGGAGGATAAGGTTTTATGAAGGGGGAGATGTTATACTATGGAGGAGATGGTTTATTTATTTCCATAATATTAAAAATGAGTTATATACTCAGGGGGATTTAAAAATAATAACTTCAATATTTTTAATAAGTAAAAGGGTTGTAAAATTTTCAAGTTATAATTTTTCAATTAAGTATTGTTGTTTTTTATTTTAAAAAAGGGGGAGATTATTGAGTCAAAAGTTTTACTTTTTAATTTTACATTCATTTATTCTTTGAAATTACAAACACCTTCTTAAAAATATGATTACTAACTTTTTATATCCTAAATGTTTTAGTAGAAAACATTACTTTCTACCATACATATAAAGTTTCCTAATTTATTAAAAATATAAAATTTATATTAATCAATATGATCCATTTGAATGAAGGTACATTTGATACATAGGAATAAAATTTATTCAGACCAGTGGTTAGACCTATTTATTTTCTACCTGAGTGAAAAAATTAATGACCATTGGACTAACCTTGGTACTGATACATCAGACTAACCATCATTCAGTTTAATAGGATTAATAATAAATAAGAAAGTCCATCAGAATAACTAAATTTTATAATCAGAGTACATAATAATTTTTTTATATCATAAGGAATACTTTTATCATTACAATTGTGCTAAAAACAATTTTGGACATTCAGTTATGTAAGAAAATTGTGAGCTGTGAAAGAGCTAGTTATCCAAGGCCGTTGCGACTAACTCAGAAAAAATATCCATTGGATATTCACTTATAAATAGCTGATCATTTGAAGATTTGGGAGCTGATAAATTTTCCTAACTCAACTATTCTGATGTTTTCTATGCATGAACATCTCTTTTTTAGTCATTATAATACTTTAGAGAGTTGTTGTTCTAAGGAATCCTTGTCCGAGTTGTTTCTTTTAGAACATTTTCATTTGTATTCTATATTCGATCATTGTTATGATTGAGGGATTATGGGGATAAGAAGATGGTGAATATAATACACCAGATCGAGGGCTTATGAATCTAGGAATATAGATTCTGATCATAATATAAAAGTCTTATGAGGAGAGGAAGACACATCTTATTCTGATCATTGTATCGAGGTATTTCCTAATAAGGAATGACACACTTTAAAGTAAGTATAAAAATGTGGATACCTTTAGTAAATGTTATTAACTAACCTTAATCTTAAGGTTAAAAGAGTGAAATATTTTAATATATCTTGTAATTCATTATTACTTTTATAAGTTGTGTATTTCTTATTTGAACAAGATCAAATTTTCCACTGTGTTGTTTTATGAAGCTAGTCTTTAAACTTATCTTTCTAAGAAACCATTTTATCGGTACAACTGTGAAACTGAAAAAAACGTAATATAATATAATTGGATCATTTTTTTATTATGATTCAAACTTTCAGATCATTGGTCAAAATATGAGTATGAAAATTTTACTTTAAGAGGTGTTTTGTTTTGTTTAGTTTAATTTTTTTAAACAACAACTCACCCCACCTATTATAAGTATAACTATATAAGGTGCTATTTTGATCCAAAAATTTAAAGTAATTATATAATATCTAAAAAATTAAAATAAATTATATGATAAAAAAACTCATTTATGATTCAAAAAATATTTATAATTTAACCTATATAGTTTGTTTCATATTCTAAATCTTTATAGAGATTAAAAGGAAGAAAGGTATATGTTTTTTATCTTTTTCTTTACTTAACTTATTATATGGGTAACTTTTATAGTATCCAACTAACTCATAAAATTTGATAATATGTTCAAAAGGGTAGAAATATTTCTAAACACAGGGTTTTGGACAAGGGTTGGTTCATTCTTACACCATATATTCTACTTTTAACCACTAAGTAAACTCGTTTTTTCCTAAATAACTATAATTTATTTTTAACTATTTTCACTAATCATTTTGGTAAGATATTTTGTTTGACTTATTAGAAATAATAAATTATTATTATTAAAAATATGGAATCCATTTTTAAAAATTCAATTCATATAAGTGTCATAATTTAATTTTAAATTAATCTTGCAGTCATGATCTGGAAGAAGGTTTTTAACATGAAAATGTTCAAAAGTTTAAAATGTATTTATATCAATATTACATATTAAAATGAGTCAAATAAACAAAATTTTATTAATATATGTATAATTTAACTATTTTGACATTAAAAAAAATTCAAAATATATTTTAACAACATAAATTATTTAAATGAAAAAGTAGTTTTTAATTAAAATTCAGTATTTCTCACTATTCATCAAAAAATGAAACTTCTCATAAAAATACCACAAATTTACCCTAAAGTAATTTTGATATTAAAATTTTAAAAATAAATTTTATTTTTTCATATAAAGTTTATGAAATTGGTAAAAAATAGTTTTAAATTATGTGCGCCAAGCATAATTAACTTATCTTTTAGAAAAGATATTGTTTTTTAGAAAACATTTCTTTTTATTTTAAATGATTATTATTTTTATTGTTTTTTTTCTTTTATTTTTTTTCCTTTTTTTCAGCCACAATCCATTTTTTTTGTATTTATTAAAAGCCACTTTTGGGTAAGTGGGAACCATACAAGAAAGAGCCACCAGTTCACACCAAAAACCCCCTATCCATCATCCAAAATTAAAAATAGAAGATTTAAATTTCAAAACCAAAATGCAGAAAAAACGCACAATTCAACTTCAAACCACGCGAACCTACCTCAATCCTCATCATGGGGAGACCTCTAATCTCACCCACTTCCATAATCAAAACACCGGCCTGACATCGTAGCACCTTCACCACCATCACATCTTCACGTCATCAATAGAAATCATCCTCATCGCCTTAGCATCGCCGACTGCATCTCTGACAACATCTCCGACAGCCACCACCAGAATGATGAAACCCATCACAATAACATTGCATTGTCCCCCAGCACCAAATCATCATCTTCATCATCATTGGAACAAAAAAACAACCCTGTTTTCCATGATTGAAATTTCATCACCGTAAACCTCCTGAAGCCACCCCCTCAGACTCATATCCCAAAGGACCTTGAATACCTCCACGTATCTCCACCTCAGAGAGAATGGTGGCCTCCTGGAACCAGAGCAGAGAAAAAGAAGGCTTTTGAAAGATGAAACACAGTAAGAAATGGTCTTTCATGTAATGCAAGCTATTGAAGGAACTTGGTATTATGTCTAACACAATCCAAACATAGTGTTTTATGTACTGAATTATAAAATCAACGTTTCATGTAGTGAAGGCATAACTTGGAGTTTCATATAAATCAATATTAACTTGGGGTAGCATGCAACACAAGCCACAAAATAATTTTAATTTATTTGAAACAAATTAATTCATAAAAACTCAGGGTGTTACATTATACCCCCTTAAAATGAATTTTACCATAGAAATTCGTTTGGCTCATTAGGTTTTTAATATGTGAAATTTATTTTCATAGAAAACCATATTGTAAAAATGAATTCTAAAACTTCCTTTAAAAGGGGAAATTTGGAAACACAATGGTTACCCAAAGTAACTCATAACTAGGTTTCCAAATAGAAGAACATTGGTAGAAAGTGATGATTTAGACATTGAAGAAAAGAATAAATGATTATAGTGAGTTATAAAGATCAGTGGTCACAAGAATTTGGGTGATCCATAGAAAGTTAATGATCACAAAAACATAAATCTATGATGATATAAGGGACCATTTGATTCATAATAAATGAATGTACTAGGATAACATTTTTGTTCCAAGATCCTTTTTCAAAAGTGAAATAATTTTCAAAAGATGATATACTTACTTGATTTCAATAAAATATCACCCTTTGGTTGTTCCCTAATCAATTTACACTTCATTTATTACTCCAAGAAATGAAGGTGAAATTTTTATTCCCTAATCATTAATGGATCATAATATCCATAAATAGAATGAAAATTCATTCCATATATCTTTAGTTATTATCACAAAAAAATAGTTATCACAAGTCATGAATAATTATTCATATGGTGAAACAATACATTAATCTTTTAAGCCTCATCCAAAGTTTAACATAAGCCTTTTCATAAATGGTAAAACTTTTGACCCTTATGAAAGATGAAAATTCAAAAATTTAGAAATAAGGTCACTAAACTTCTCAAAATAAACTTAACATTAATGCCCCATATATCATAAGGTATGTCTTTATTGTCACATAACCAACATGTGAATACCTTCATGATGTATTATATTCAATCTTGGTAATAACTTAAATTACCGTAAAACCATAAATAAAAAAAATAATTCTTCCTCATTCCTTGAATAAAACAAAAAATTAGTGAATATATTCCAAAAATCTACCAATTTTGTAAAATCTATCAATAATAATATAAAATAATTCAACAATAAGTTACTTATAATTTTTGACGGCATCAATACTATCCAATTTACATTATTCATATCAATAATATCTTTATAAATACTAAACATCATTTTCTCAACATCTAGAACATATTAAGAGGTACCTTCTGATAATAAAAATATTAAATTTCCATTAAATCACATTTCCAATCCATCAGAATCATTAAAAATATTATTTCACATCCTTAATGAAAACTTGTACTGAACAACCCTTATATATTTCACAATTTCAAATTATTGAATCCAAATACATAAATACTCAATCATCCCACTTCCTTCTCAAACCATTAACTAGGATTCATCATCTTATTCCTTATTTTCCCTTTCCAAAAATATGAAATACGAATCATGTATCATTATTAATCAAACTAGATTTAATAATGATTATGAGAGATACTATTAAAAAAGAACATACCTTTCACATGTTCTTCATATTCTCTTCATCAATAGTAGAAAAACCATAATTTATACAACATTTAGATTTACTTCATGAGATTTTATCCTAATAAATTTATTTTAATAATTCCCATACTTTCCACAATTAAAATATTCAACAGTAGATTATATCTTAGGGAGATAAATATACCCATCCATTGCGTTAACTAAACTTTTCATTTTCCTTTTATATTTACTTGATTTGTACCCTTTTACATAGTCAAAACATTTTATTGTTCCCTTAAGAAATTCACAAGGGTGTTTCTTCCCACATTATCAACACATAAGAAATGAAATCTTTTTTCCACCATGGTATACACTACCCTAACTCTTATAAAACTCTTTCCTCTTCTTCGTTGGTGAGTCTGAGAGTTGGTTAAGGTATATATTCTAAATAATGTTCCATGAAAATTGATTCAGCATAATCCTAACATCCTTCACTCCAAATATCATCCCATTTGACTACTCATCATCAAATTGTTCGTCATATTCAACATTAACCCAATTATTTCAGGTTATTTCCATTGAATAAAACAAACAATAATTGTGTGGGAAACACTTATCATAGAAGAAACCACATAATCATTAAAAAAACTTAAAGGATATCTAAATAATGAAACCTTATTTTAAATCTATAAGACCTTAGGATTAACCCATTCCATCCATGATCATCATCTACTTAAATACTTCATGATAGTTCATAATGTGTTTGAGAATTTATAAATCATATCCCCTAGGAGTGTCAAACCAGGTGTGAATCAAGGATCATTTTCACGCACCAATTCGTAAAATATTTTATCTTAATCCATTGTTTTTGGAAGTTTTACCCCTAGGTAAATATATTCCAGAACCACATCCATTTGTAGTATCTAGACAATGATGTATTTCTAGGAAACCACTCACTCTATCCTTTACCAAATTTTCTAGATATTTTAATAAACCTTGACTCATCCTTAGACTTATCCTTAGATACATCCCTAGACATATCCTTAAAAATATCCCTAAGGATCTCAATTTTTCCCCATCCTAGTTTCCAAAGGTTAACTAAACCTTTACTTTGATACAAACTACAGCGACACAATCTTAACATAAATGGATATTTCATATTTTTAGTTTAATATTAATCACATTATATAAAGACATTCTTCAGGACTATAATATTTTAGTGTATTTGGAAACTTAGAACATAATATTCTAGTTTAGGGAAATATCTTCAATGTTTACCCCAAATATCATCCCCTTTAGTAGTACTACTTAAAAAATTTCTTCATAACCTTGAAAAAGGAAAAATAATAATGGTTGGACACAAATGATTAGTAAGGGTAAATAAAGGAGATACGTAAGCATAACATGAACATAATGGTATGATAACATGAGAATAAAATTGGAAAAACCATACCATGCATATAGAATCTCATAATCTTGAGTCATGGAATAAATATTACCAGTTCATAAGACATGAGTCATAAAGGAATCAAAGATCATAATCCATGTGAGACTAATATAGGTATAAGAAAGAAAATTGTGGAAAAAACATAAAAATATAATATTATTTTCATAGTAGTCAAGGATTGACTCTAAGGCTATCTTAGTGGAATTTGTTCACTCCCCAAACCATCTTAGTAGTCAAGATTCACTCCCAAGACCATCTTAGCAGAAAAAGTCCCTTTCTAAACTGGGATCACTCCATATTACATCCATGTATATCTCATGAGATATAAATATTTAACCAATTAATTGGAGCATTATATAGGTTCACACATCATGTAACCTATAAAAGGCTCACCCAAGGATATCTGGACTTCCCCATCATATAAGCTATAATAGGATTACCTGACTCAATCTGGGCCACCCCATCGTATAATCCATAATGGGATTACATAATTCTATCTAGGATACCCCATAATATAAGCTGTAATGTTCTTACATGGATCTATTTAGGCCACCCCATCATATAAGTTGTAATGTCTAAGAACCACAACCTGAATAAAGTAAAAATAGCTTTCATATCATAAAAAAACTCATAAAAACAATCACTATTATTTCATAACTCGAATAACCCATAGAATAGAAATGGTTTACATGTTAATTTATTTGAAACATGATCAAATAATTTAAAAGAAATGTGTTTCATAACAATCTCTTTGAAACATTATTGAATCGTGGAAAAGAAATGGGTTCGATAAACACCATGACATCAAAACATAAACCATTTATATAAATAATATGAATGTTATCCTTGGATCATATACCCCATAAGTAATAGGAAATACTAAATAATGTAATCTTATATGGAAAATAATTTTAAAAGTATAATTCAAAAAATTTATTTAGGAAAATATCCTTTCCACTTTTAAAAATGCATATTGTAAAAGATTTTGAAAACCTTTTTCTTTGAAAATAACCATGTAAACTTATAAAGGAATATTTAAAAATCATTTAAAACAATATTTAAATCAGAATATTTTTTAAAAATCCTTATACTTTAAAATGATAATAAAATAAAATTTTACAAAGTTTTTAGTTTTTTAGAAAACATGATTTTGGATGGAAAAAAATTTCTTATTAAAGAGAGAAATAAAGTCAGATTTTTTTAAAAACATTTTATTAATTATCTTAATTACCAAAGAGTGAAAAAATAGTCAAATTAATCTAATATATCATGTATAACTAGAGGATAAGAAAATTAATTATAATGATCAAGAGGTAGACCATTCTATTTCAACATTAGAGACTTGATTATAAAAAATCTCGATAAAAGAAGACAATATAACATAAATTTTGTCTACTTTGGTAATATTGAATCATAAGACCCATAAAAGAATAACAAATAAAGAAACATAAAATATGAAGAGTATGAATAAATTCATTATATTATATATTAAAGGTCTGTATATACACCTCATTAAATAATATAAGTGCATAACATAACCTATGTCTCAAAGAAGGAAAATTGAGACAAACTTTCCTTACCGATTTGGTAACATTGAAAGCATAAACCCCATGAAAATTAAATAATCAAATGGATATGTAAATAACAATAATTTTAAGTAGAATCATAATCAAATACATTCTTGGGTAGTATATAAACTAGATAAAAGAAACAAGTGGTTAATATGACATTTTTCTCATAGAAAATAAAAGTGAGAGGGAAATCGCTTACCCTAGGTCTTGAATTCTGTCGTACATGTTCAAACTTACTCCTTGGGTATATCATTTTGGTTTTCACCAATGTAATTACTTGTTTGTATTTATGCCCAATGTAAGGCTTTTAGGGTGATAGAAGGGAATTTTTGGAAGTGATTTTTCAAGGTTTTTTTGATCCAAATGGATTGAGAGGTGTGAAGAAGGGGGGGAGTGAGTGCCCATTTATAGTTGAGGAAGAGTGTAATTCTTGTAAATACACAAAAGGATTCACTATTGGGAGGTCTACCTTACCTCATGTGGATAAAAAATTAAATGATAATGTATGTTATGGTATATTTAGTTGATAAAAATCTCCATCACATAAAAATAAATGAATTTTATAAAGTTCTTACCTAACTTCTAATTTTCCATATTTTTTCCATTTTAGTTTTTTTATTAAGGTAAATGATTTTATAACCTAGGTAAGTAATTAATTAGAAATAAATTAAAGTGTGAAATATTATAAAATTAATACCCAAGGATTATAATATATGATATCTAATTTGTAAAATAATAATCCCATATGTGTTGTAAATTAATTTTAACAGAAGTGTAATTAACGAACAAAAACACTACTTTAACCTTAACCATTCAAACCAAGTTTTTACTATTTTGGGATCAATATATTCATTATAAAAGATAAATTAGTTCATTAATAGAAAATATTTTATATTTATTAAAATTTAATAGTCTATTTTCATAATTTAATATTTTTAGTAATTTTAAATCATTTAATAAAATATCATTTATAATAAAATAACATTAATGTCATTTTTGACATTATTTGTTAAATTTTAATTTTAAATAATATCAATAAAATAACAGAATTTGAATATATTAACATTAAACCTATGTAACATGATATATGATTTATAAAAATTGATTTAAGATAATAATTCACTCAATTTAGTTTACTTTTAATATTTTTAGTATCATTTATTTCAGTTAATTATTAAATAAAAAAATATTTTTTTGGCATTTCTTAAGATTTTAAAGTAATTATATAATATATAAAAAATTAAAATAAATTAAAATGGCAAAAAAACTCATTTAAATTTCAAAATAATATTTTTAACTGAATATATGTAGTTTTTTCTTGTGCCAATGCTTTATAGGAATTAAAAGGATGGAAAATAAATTTTTATCCTTTTCTTTACTTAACTTATTTTATGGTTCACTTTCATAGTATCCAAATAAATCATAAAATTAGATTATAAGGTCGCAAGGGTTGAAATATGTTCATTCAATGGGTTTCAGATATGTTTTGGGCCATTATTACACCTTATACTCAATGTTTAACCATTAAGTAAACCCGTTTCTTCCTTAATCACTATAATTTATTTTTAAATGTTTTCAAAAATAACTTTTGTAAAAAAATTAGTTAGAATTATTAGAAATTATATATTATTATGATTTTAAATATTGGATTAATTTTTTAAAATTAAATTCACATAAGTGGTATAATTTAATTTAAAATTAATCCCAGAGACATGATAAGAAAGTGGGTTTTTAACATGAAAATGTTCAAAAGTTTATCACATTTTTATATCAAAATTAAATATTAAAACGATTTAAATGAGATAAATTATATTAATATATGTATAATTAAAATATTTTTATTTTAAAATTAATTCAAAATATAGTTTAAAATTATAAATAATTTAAATGAAAGGACAATCTTCAATTAAAATTCAAGATTTTTCACAATTTATAAAAAAAATGAAACTTCTCAGAAAAATACCAAAACATCACGCTAAGATAATTTTAATATTTTGATTTCAAAAATAAATTTTATTTTTTCATATACATTTTATAAATTGATAATAAATAATTTTAAATCATGTGCGCCAAATTTGATTAACTGATCTTTTAGAAAAGATTTTTTTTTCAAAAAACATTTTTTTCTTCTAAAGTATTCTTATTTTATTTATAAAGAATAGATAACTAATATAAATTTGAAAAATATATATTTTCATAATTTAGTTAATCTAATTTATTCCTTCCATTCCAATGTCTAGGTGATAATTGTGATATTAAATAATAATATTAATAGAATATTATACTTTAGAAAAACTCGGTCTTGTGTGAAATGAATGATATCAAAGGAACTCAGTATTGTGTGTAACAAAATCCAAAGTTAGTGTTGTGTGTACTAAAATCTAAAATCAGTGTTGCTTTTAGTGTAATATTAACTTGGTTTGGCATATAAAGAATGATTAATTTGTTATAGAATGTAACTCAATCCATCAAATAACTATAATTTATTTAAAAAACTTAATCCATAAAAACTTAGGGTGTTAGAAAAAATCTATAAGACTTGAAAAAAAATTAAATTCAAGTTGGTATAAAAAGAGATAAAAAGGTATCACAAATTAAAAGTATAACTATTATCATCTTGGAACCTCCAATCTCCTAGATTCTAGAAAAAGATTCTATAGAAATTTCTACATTGGTTTTCTTTCATCAAGTTCCCTTAAGAAATAAAGAATTTTTTGAATATAGATGAAATGTTTAGAAGCCACCCAGGTATGTGATTTTGATATTGGAAAATTTTTATAACATGGGATTCACATTTTACTAAAAATAATCTATAAGATCAAATAAAAAACTAAATAATGATTCACTTAAAAATAGTTTGAATTTTCATACTATAATCAAAATAAATTTCCATAATTAATAAAACAATAAATGTATAACCATGATGTTCATTATGATCAAGAAATATATTTTTTTAATAAATGAAAAAAACCTAATCTAACATAAGAAACCTTACCACACACTTTTTTATATTTTTCTCAAAATTAACTAAGAACAATATATTAATTTAGCACCAAAAAGAGAAAAACAAAGGAAAAAATGAATATAATAAGTAGAAATAAAACCTAAAAATTATTTAGAGAAAGTAAAAAGATATATTTAGTATTGATTTTGTCTCCATTATTATATATAGTAGTTTAACACTCTTTGTTACCTAAAAAAAGAAACAAAAAAAATTATTTACATTGAAAAAATAAACAAAAAACACAACCTATGCATTTATTCTTAGCCTGTAAATTAGTATATAATTGATCTGAAATATCTATACATTGAAATTATTAACGTTATAAACCTATAAAAAATTACAAAACATTTCATTATTATAATACTAAATAAAATTAAAAAAAAGCAAAAACAAAAGTAAGAAATTATTTAGATAACCCCCTAATGGGTGTTGTATTCCTAACCATCCTCACCCAGATAGTTGTTATGTCTCATCCATTGACTAATGGGGATTGAAATTCATTTTAATAATCCACCAAATTTTATTTAAGTAAAAAAAAAACTATTTAAAATGTGAGTTAATAGGAACCACTAGATTGTGTTCAAATTTTCACCTTTATTGAAAATGAAGTACTACTAGTAGGGTTGAAAAAACACAAGTAATAATGGTAATCAAATTTCTCCTAATTACATGGAGATTATAATTAAATTGATGGAACTATATATTTATTATTTTATGTAACATGGAACAACCCATATAAATCATCCTCACCTTTATAAACCCCAAACTCCTCTGTATATTTTGATTAACATCCCAAGGTATGTAAAAAATAAATTGAATATAAATAATTATTATAAGGAAATTTATTTTTTATGTTTCACGTTTGAAAATTTTTACAATAATTAATTAAAATATATTTTACTCCTTTTTTTGGTTCAGTAATACCTTTCAGTATGTGTATTTCCTCTAGAGTGACTCTAGTCAGGCGAGAAAGTGATTATTACTTATATAATTAATTATCAGTTAGTACACCCTCATTCAATTTAATATTATCCCGGGAGAATCCATTTATTTTCAAACTTTTAAAAAATTTATAAACCGGAAATAAAATACTATGCTTTAATAAAATTTAATGAAAAATCAATCCATTAATGAATTTACTCCATTATTTATCTCAACTACAAATAATTGTTATATTATAAATCTCCTATAAGACTATTAATAGTTTCATATGGTATTGGATAATCCTATAGTTTCTCCTAGAAATCAAACATATTAGGTTTTATGTCCTCCTATTATTTATTCTCTATAAATATCAATTAATTTACTAAATTTTCCATATTGACAGATGTAAAACTAGTTTTTAGTTAATTTTTATTAAAAATTAACCAAAATAAATTCAAACATGAGTTTTAATTATAATTTTTTAGATAGAAAATATTTCTATTTTTATAATATTCTTATGAGGATATCAACAGGAGGGGACAACAACTCATCCTACTCTAAGGTATCTTAACAATACACCAACTCAGGAACAATTTTCTTGTTTAGAAAATTAAATGATCAAAGGAACTAATGTTTCATTATCTAAATTATTAATATATCTTGGATTTTTTCACTCCATAAATTTAGTCTAATAATCAAATAAGTCTAGTGAATTTTTAAATGTGATTTTATTCATAAATCTATTTAAAATTACTTTCCTTGAAAATAGTATGGAGAGGTTTGAGGCTAATTCATTCATTAACTCATCCTCTATGGGTTCCTCAAAGAAATATGAGTGTAAAATAATCCTTTCCTTTTATATAGCTACCTTTTGAATTTTTACTTCTTTAATTTAAATTAAAATGTTTAATATTTTCTTTATTTTTTCATGTTCTATAAGTTGTTGTTTCCATTTTTATTTTAGAGACACTTTATTTCCAGAATCATTCTTATGTGGCTAAATCAACACTCTTCATTACTATAATCTATAATTTTTGAGCTATAATTCCATTAAATTGATTGATTAACCTTATTTTTCTTTTTAAAGATATTTAGAGTTATATAACCAAAATAGAATATATTTTTGAATTAAGAATATGTAAGATGCTTTGGATCCTTTTTATTTTTCCAAAATAATTATTTCCCATTTTCAATATGGATCACAATAGTGAAATCATATAGAAGTGATTCTTTCACATTGAGTAAAAGTACAACCACATAAAATAGATAAAAGCACACCATAGTGGAAACAAACCTTTTGTAAAGAAAAAATAGAGGAACAAAACCTAGTCTCCTTGGAGGATAATATTTATCACAAAAGATTTTGTCTTATTATTTGTAGAGAAAAATATAAAAACATCACATAAACATACATTGATCTAACCAGACATGATATTTGGAAGTTTATAGTAACTAAGGTCTCATATAGTTTAAATTTATTATTGATTGAGGGAATGCCAATGACACTAGGCACTTCTTTCTAACTAAACGTACTCGTCCAATAAACTCTAGATTATAACCACGACAGTGATTAGTAAACATTTGATATGATTTTCCCATCATTTTTATGATTTTTGGGTGATTTCATTCCAAAATATCATGTAATTAGTTGATTTTATCAATTTCGGGGCTTTCATCGACATTTTTGAAAACATGGCTTTTATTTCCCAATTTAGGTAATTTTTTAGCCAAATAAATTTCATGATTTTCCAACATTAATTACATACAAGAATTAATTTTATTTTATCCTTGTATATTTTCTTAACATTTTAATTTCAATTTTATTAATTATTTTATAAATATATCTTGATCTTATAACATTGTTAATTGAATTTTTATTAATTTATTATTATTGTTATTTTACTACCATTAATTATTGAATTTATTTTAAAGGAGAAATAATATGGTAGAATGGAATTAACATTTTAAAAAGGAAACTAAGTAGTGTATGAGTATGTTGGTTTTTTTAATTGGCTATGCATGTGTAACACCCTAATTTTGTAAGAATACATGGAAATAACATAATAATAACATGAGTTTTATATAGGGTATGTAGGAATGTTGACAACCATAATTGTGCGATATGTACTTTGTCTTCATGGAATTTAGAAGTTTGAAGACTATGAAAAATTACCGGTATCCTTTGATTGAAGGAATCAGAGGTTTCACCTATGGCTTGGATTTTCTCTATAAGGGGAATAGAGTTTTAGACCATTTTCATTTTACACAGATTACTTTTTAAGTATTTATGAGACCCCCTTGTGAAAAAGGGCCAGCCAGCACCAACAGGCTAAGCCATCTTGACCCAATCCCGTGTATGAGTTTCCTCAACCACACCTAGGTATCTAACCGAGATGGATATCACACAGGTGAAATAAGGTGTACAATCATTCTCCACGCAATAGGGGAAGAGCCACACTATAGGGTGGAAGCACAATAGAAGTGAAGGCGCCACTATGTTGGGTGGAACAATGATAGGAGGGTTTAGATTTATGAACTCCAAGATGCACTGCTTAATTGATAAACCACATTGGAAGTGATGAGGCATTTCAACATGGGAACCAAATCCCATGGGTATTATTCATATGCCTTAAAAAATCAAACAAACATGCGCCATTCGATCAACCAATCTCATCCATCTGTCAAAGTCCCACACAATTAAATTTTGGATCTCATGATCCCACTCTATTCATATTTTAAATAATCCAATCCTCTATAGTGTGAAAGCACTATCTTCAAACTCCTACTCATTCGCCTGTCTTCCACACTCCCGCACCCCTGGTTCGACACGATGAGGAAACCCGATGTCACTCGTGTGTTCACTTGACGATTTCCATGGCCATCCATCTCCAAAAAAAAGCATGAAATAGCAAGTATGCATGTACCTATGATCGAAATCCTTCATCCATCACGAAAGAATGAATAATGAGAATCCAATCACAAGAACTAGTGTCATGTTTTAAGAGCTTCCACAGGTGCATGAGGCCCGCTCATTATAGTATTTTGATCATGTGATTGAGAAAATACTACCATTAACTAATCACATGAAGTTTATGACCATGATAATCATTAATCATTCACAAGTTTTATTATCTAAATTAAACTGGAATTATCATAATATTTCGTGTGTCATCACAAAATAAAACTGAATCATCGGATGATCAATAAAGTGATAATATGATGAAGAACAAGCCGTCTCATGATCGTGTGATGTAGATCCCATGAATTCTCCACCACCTTAGCTGATTCACGCAGAATTCCCACCATGAAAAAAGGTTCCACCTTCGGCAAAACTCATCATATAAATAGGAAACTCACCTCAGAAAAAGACACACATGAGAGAGGATAAGGATAATTGGAGAAGTAAAGTGGAGGAATAGAGTGCACTGATGATCATCCCTAGATACCCTCCCTAGGTGATCAAAATAACTTGTTATATGATCTATTGATGATCAAGAGAACACATGATGAAATGAGAATCAACCCTAGTTCATAAAGGTTATTCACTCGATCACATGATACCCCCTTTGGTTTCAAGACTTCAATAAGATTGATATTCATCTGTGCGGATAGTCCCAGTGGTCACCCCCTGCACTTTTTCACAAGACTTCATATATGGACTTCATTCAGATCACCTGATCACATGAGTGATGGAACCTCATGATACATGGTATGAAAGATCCTTTGATATATTGCATACCCATTCAAGTGCTTTTAATAATAAACTAGTGAACATGCATCTTGCGATACTGCAAATACTCGGTCTCATAGTAAACCTATGCTAGGCCTTATGGTACAAACCTGAGGACTTAAACCCCCACATGTCATGAAATCCTCCTCACCACATGATGTATACCTCTATCTATTCCTGCGACACATTCTATTAGAATCCCATTCATATGAACACAAAACCATCACAAGACACAATAAAGATCTAGGGAATCACATGAGTGTAGACATTATGTGGTGTCATTATGAAGATACCCATCAACATGTAGGTAATCCAATAGAAAAACCCTCGTCAATATGAAACATGGAACCTCACCCATGCTTGTGGTGTTATTTGGAAGCCTCTGTGCATGTTCACACACTTCCCCATAAGGTACTTTTGAGTTCATGGTAATTTCACAAACAATGGGTCATCATGAGTGTGCCTTTTGATATGAATATGAGTCCATGGACATGATCACATTTCTCCATGAAAGATATATGGTGTAGGACCTCAACATGAACACTCAAACATGCATAATTTCCCATGAAACTGTAGAACTAATACCTTTAGATAGGTTTTCCCAATACTCAGGTGTGCCCCCTTTTTCATGCGAGTGATCCTAAACATGTCTTCGAGATCTCCCCATTTGAATAGTTTAAGGACATGTGATCATGGGATTCTCCACTAATATCATGATTTCCTTAGTTGACCTTGGACAATCATGTTGTTCATGCAACAAGCCTCGGAAAATTCAAGATTATCTTGTAACAACTGATCGACATATCATTATTATCATGTGGAAGTCCAAAGACAAGACATATTGATTAGGCAATAACCACTTGAAACATTTTCATCGTCACAAGATAGGCCCTGTATAGTTTAGTTTGATCTCGTGACATCTTGTTGACATGTCAACATTGTCATGTGATTTCCCATTAATATGTTAGAATTGTTATGTGATTTTCTATGAAAAAACAAAGTTGATCACCATAAAATCTATGGAGAATTATAGTTGATCATGCGATGGACCATGGTTAATTCAGTTTGGTCACAAGACAGGCATTGGAAAATTCATATTGATCTCACGATATATTATTATCATGATTGGATTTTTTATGCGATAACATATTGACATGTCAATATTTCCATGAAATAGTCTAATGAAAAGTCATATCAATCATGTGAAACACCTTGGAATTATTTATGTTGATTATGTGAAGACATCCAAGTCAATTATATTAATCTATAAGATACCCTTTGACGTGTCTTCAATATCATATTGATTCTCCAAATATGTTGGGAAGACAATCAAGACATGTGTAACAGGAATCCAAAACATGTTAGGAAAATCCCCAAGTAAAGGTACACTTCATCTAGTAGATACACCTATACCCATGCCATATAGACCCTGGCCAAGAACCTCCAGTTGCATACCACTTTTAAAGGCATGTGTACATAATAGGAAAGAATTATGTAATCATGCGATCCTTTTTGTATCATACTCTTAGGAGGGCCCTCGATGTCATTCCAAGAATACCCATAAGACCTTTCCTGGCCATTATCATCTCTCTTTATCTATCAAAAGATAGAGAATGAGTATGCTAAAGGGTGGCCTCAGGGTGTAATCCCTGACTAATGAAGAATGCATCCTGGTATAAGCCCCTAAAATTCCTAAAACCTTAGGGATAACAATAATGTGTCCAAGCATGGTCACTCACCTTAAGACTACTATAAGGTTAAGGGAAACTGAACCATGAGAACTCTGATTCCTGTCTAAATAGGATACAAAAGACACCTTCCTAAGGATCAAGTCCCAATAGAAATCCACTTGGTTTTAATTCTCTTAATGTCTTTTACATTTAAACCATAAAGACCCAATCATTCCCATGATATGATCATTTTAACTCATCCATCCGTGGATTGAGAATCCAACTGAACCATGAGAACTCTAATTCATATCCAAATAGGATATGTAGGACACCTACCTAAGGACCAAGATCCAATGGGAATCCACTTTTCTGTAGGTCCCTCTATCTCCCATAAGTCCACCATCCTTCTTCACCATCCATCAATGGATGAGTGGTGGGATCATACATGAGAATCATTTTATGTATAATCCCTGATCATTCCCTCAATTACCTCAAACCCATTAGTGGGTTGGGGGATGAATGAGACCACGATGAACCTGATTCCTTTTATAAAATAGGATTTGTAGGATTTGTTCCTAAGGCCCTAGCTCCATACAACATCCTCCATGATATGGGTAATCATGACTCTCAAAGGTCAACTTAAATGTGTAAGCCTCGTATAGATATCCTCTTAAGAAATGTGTTTGATCTTATGCTACCTCTTGTTTCTCATACTGAGTATGATTGACATTGGCTTAGAGATCAGCAATGATTGTACCAATAGTATGTTTTAAATTCTCCCAGTGTAGGATCTTCATTGAGATGTAGGTTTGACTACATCTCATCTCCACTCATAGGGCCATACTCTCTATCATGTAATCCAAGGAAGCCTTATATGCATAAGTCCCACCCAAGGACTTTATTATTGTACCCCTCATGACATAGATGCCTATTTAAGAGCTATATAGACTATGATTACTATTTCAAATAGGATACGTAGGATGAATAAATAAGGTCCAAGACTAATATTCATGTCCTTACTGCATGATGTTAAAACTTCATGGATGGGTTTAGTCACAAGACCCTAAACTAAGTCCAATGAACTATGTGAGGTTTTATTCATGTTTTCATAGTTTATGTAGGATGACTTTTAGAGGCTATACCCAATCTCCAATAAATTAACTATCTCCCTACAAGGAAATAAAACTCCAGAGTGACTGAACATGGTGAATAACCCAGGAATCATAAACAAATAAGAGAATCATAAAGAACCCATGACATGAACATTATCACTCCTATCAATACATGTTCTTAATCAAACTATTGGAACATGGGTAACCATCCATATATCAAATCCTAGAATGATTTAAATAATATATCTTAAATCTTTAAGAGAGTCCCGAGGTAGTCAACAACCCCCCCCCCCTCCAAAGGGTGTGATGAGCTCGACCTCCCATCCTCTAGACCAATGTGAGTTCATAAGTGTTGTTGGGTTTGAAATCCCAAAGGACCACTTGCCTTTAAAATGTAGGTCCATACCCAGTAATGGATGTGTGAACCATTTGGAGTTTCTATAAATGACTAAAAAATGGTATAATTGATGCGAGTTATTGAGCTAGGCATTGAAACCCCCACAATGAAACCATCGGGCCAATCCCATCCACATATTTTCAATTGAAAAAAGGTGAACCCGATGTAAAATCCTTTAACTATGTCATACCTTTTACGAGTTTAAAAGGATATATTGTCTAGTTACCATCAAGATAGTTTGTTATTTTCATCATTTTGAAACAATAAAATGAACCAGACATGTTTCTTTTAATTGCACTGGACTTTTCATAAAAATAAAGGACTTTATCATTATTATTTAAATATGAAATTAATTGATTGAAAAATTGCTCTTATATATAATGGTACACTAATGAGGCTTCTTGTTTCTTCCTTAGGACCTTCCAAATTCCTTGAAATATAAATGAAATCATCAGATGTTCTAATGGGTTCCAAGATCTATGGACAAGATGCTTTAGCCCCATGACCTCAATGTGCACTATCACCAACACAACACCTCCAGTACAAGTTGGTTAACATCTTGGTCTGGGATAACCACATTAACATCTCCATACCTACCCTATAATTGGCCCATGAAATCCTTGGAGGATAAAATCCCACTGGCCATATTTCCAATGACAGGACACTGGAGAGGAAGTAGCCCTTATTTACACATTCAACCGCTTTGGGAGCCTATCCTTAGAGCACAAAAATTTATACCTTCCCTACCTTAGGGAGGTGGATGAGGATATTTTTCATGACAGCCCAATCACTATAGGGCTACCTAGGAGGTATCCCCTCTATTTTGGTCATCATCTTTGACATGTGACCATGATTCAACAAGGAGCAGTAACAAAAGTTGTGCAAACACCAACTATCCAAGTTGGGGAATCCAGAAGGAGATCCCACTAGGGGTATCCAAACAATTAAGATTCGAATAAATATTATATTCTTACTAACTCCAATTTTTCTGATGCCCACCATTTTATCCTAACAGTGGCACAAAATCAATCACAGACCATCACTAGCTAGGATCTTATGACTTCATCACAAATAGACTTGGTGACTATGGAATCCCAGGGAGAACCCCATAACACATGTATGGAGTAATTTTTATCATATCTTACCATGGGATCATCTTCAATATGGGAACCATCCCCTCAAATGGAATATCGAGCACTAACCCCTAAAACTGTACAGTGGGCTCCAAAACCCCAAATAACATATCGGGTACCAACCTGCCAAATGAGATACTCCATTGAGGAGGAGCACCATCCCAATTATGTCTTAGTCAATATGATATCAATTGGATTTGAAGACTCCACATAGAACCTAGATGAGCACACTACGAAAGAGAACTATCATACCCTCATGCTGTCATATGGGTGACAATATGTTATAATACCTTCTACTACTGGCACTGAAAAAAGGGTCGATATTTTCATTCAAGAATATATAGACGGTTTTACCAACCATGTTGGTATTTACAAGGGTAATTAAAATGGATCATATGGATAGTGGTAGAAGTGGATTTAGTCTCTGGGGTCCATATAGGAACTCCCATCATCACCCACTCACCCTAACATCGACAGAGGAAAGGGTGCTGTCATAGCTTCTTCCAGAAATCCACTTAATGATGTTAAGTAAAGTTCTATAGAGGAATCGATCACCCAAGTACAATGATAGAATAGGGATATTTGGGAAATAATTGTGAAAATACTCCTAAGATATCTACCTCATAATGATGTAACAGTACCTGCTAATGGATTACCACCTTGCAGTGAAGTTCCCCAACCCACAGGGTAGGGGGAATTTTCATATTTTTCATTCCTACATTGGGTGAAATCTAGAATTTGTTTCACCTCTACCCATCCAAAGGTCATGGGGAGTTTCCATATTTTCCTCCTACTCATCGGGGATATTTGGGAGACAATATTCCCTCAGATGTTTCCATAATAATTCTAGGATAGTTGGGATCTTTTAATCAGTGGAAAGTGTTTGTGTTATCCAATACCCCAATACTTCAACAACTACCCCCAGACCAATAAATACTAGGACTCTATACCCCTGGGATACAAAATTAACCATGCATCCATGCCAATGGAGGAATAGATAACATACAGGAGAATCAACATACTCACCCATCCCTTGAAGAAATACAATGATAAGTATATTCCTCCCAATCAAGACATGTTCCAAGATATTTCAACTCTGCCATGAAAAACGGTTTGATAGACATATTGGTGATAAGGATGATAGGCTATGGCAATAATTCCCCTACCATCACCATCTCAAGCATACAATATAAGGCCGATTTCCCTTAGGACCATCTCCAAGTTCATTTGAACATGGGGATATTGGAACCACCAATACCTAAATCATCGCTCTAGTCATATGATCACTCAAAACATGACATGCCAGTTGTGAATCAGAGCATGAGACACATACCTACCTGGGATAAACGATTGTCTTTCAGTGAAATATTAAACAAATCCAATTATTTACAACAAAAAATGTCCCTAGATATTTTTTATTTTACATGGAAAATGGTTTGATGGAACTACCAACAATAAGGAAATTGAATGTGGAAGGTTTGATAGGCCATGACAACCATTTCCCCTACCATCAAAATCTCATGAACATAATAGAGATCTGATTTGTCTTCAATGATTGGTTGGAGATACAGGTATCTAATGGATTGATAGAGTTAAAGGATCCTAAAACTAATATAATATGTAGAATGGTTATCCAAGACCCATTAGAAGATCCACTCTCTTGATAGGTTATTAACATCATCCTTACCAAAAGATGTTAAACTACATGGACATCATTCTTAAAAAAAGATGTTAAACTATATGGTTGTCATCCTTATCGTAAGACGTTAAACTGTATGGATATCATCCTTACTAAAAGATGTTAAACTACACAACCATTATCCTTACCACAAGATGTTAAAATACATAGACTCCATCCTTACCACAATACGTTAAACCGTATGGCCTTTATCGTTGCCCCAAGATGTTAAACTGCATAGCCGGTGTACTTACCGCAAGATGTTAAACTACATGGTAGTTGTCCTTAAAATAACACATTAAACTTCATGTCCAAAATCCTGAAAAAAAGATGTTAAAATCCAAGGTCATCATCCTCACCACAATACTTTATACTCCAGGATGGATTTCCTTTCTACAAGTCATTAAAATACATCGACTACATCCTTACCGTAAGATGTTAAATTTCATAGATGATGTCATTACTACACAACATTAAAATGAACATGTTTATAGAACTATTTATATATTTATTACCAACCAAATGAGATACGAAAGGATACATGGATTCTATATCTTCTACCACCAACCTATATTCATTTCCACACCACAATACATTAAACTTCACAGATGACGTCCTTACCGAATGAAATTAAACTGCACAAGTTTCTAGAACTATATAAAACTTGGTTCTCATCTTAACAAGATACATAAGGATTCCTAGATCTTATATTGTGGCCTAATAACCTATATTCCCATCCTTACCACAAGATGTTAAAAAATATGGATGATGTCCTTATCATGTGAAATTAAACATCATGGGTTTCTAGAACTGAGTACAACTTGATTATCATCCTAATGAGATACGTAGGGATTCCTAAATCCTATATATTGGACTAGAAACCTATATTAACATCCTTACCATATGAAAATAAACTACATGAAACATGTACTGACCAAAAGATGATAAAATTCACTATATATTAATCTTTCGGATACATCATTAACATAAAGTGGAAATTATAGTTTCTAGAAGCACCACTGATATAGTCCAATATCGATCCCAGATATATCATAAAATAATCAATATCCCTTAGAAACCCGATGAGGGAATTCTATGATAGTTCACCTCCCCAAACACTTACATCTGGTAATCAAGGAAAACTTGTCAAATTCACATAGATATAGACCAGAGAGAGTAGGTTCATACCCCTTCTAGTTCGGGTAGCAAGGATGGGGTATGTATGAATCCATGCCCCCATGTATAATGTCCATTGACATATTCTAAAGGCATAAGTAGGAAATGAGTGAGAGTATATCACCATTTTAATAAAATACATAAACCAATATATCCTTGCAACTAAGAGCATACATGCATATATTCCTGTACATACCCTATTTAAGTTCTAGTGCTTTGTGACAATAATAGAGGAGATTTTCTGTTATATTCTAGTGAAGATTCATGGATAGTCATATACTTATATCCCAACAACCAATGGATCACAAAACTATGATTAGTAGGAACAAGTGGATACTCTGGATAAAGTGAATATCCTTTCTCCTATCTAAGAGGATTTTCAGCATATCCCAATAAAGGATACAATATAAGGAACATGATAATATCCTCATTCCAATTAGGGCTCACCAAGTGAGAGTGAAACATGCCTCAAGATAGAATCACATAACATTATCAAAAGACCAGTGGAATATTTCAAAGGTCTAGGATCGGGCTCATATCCCCATTCTGGCTGCGGATCACTAAGTGAGAGTAGAACATGCCTCAGGATAAGCTCAAATCCCTATCGAAAATGACTGAAGGCATACTCCAAAGGCCAGATATCCAGATCATATCCCTATTCTGGACGAGTTTCACCATGTGACAGTGGCACATTCCTCGGGATAAGCTAATATTCTTATCAATAATTCTACTGAAAATATCTCATTAGGTTATAAGAGGAGTTTCATATCCCTTCTCCCATTATCAAGGTCCATTGAAAAATTATAAAAAGGAATTTATAGTTGGTCTGGGATTTTATGCTCATTCGAATCGGGGCTCACTAAGTGAGAGAGGAACATTCCTCAAGATATGTTTATAATTATTTCAAAAAAAGATAACAGACATATTCAAAAAACCCTAGATTGAGCACATATCCTCATTTTGGCCAAGGCCCATCATGTGAGAGTGACACATGCCGTAGTATAAGATAATATAACTATCAGATAAGTATATTTACATAATCCAATACCTTCTTAGAAGAAGGATCATATTTCAACAACAATAGATTATTATCAATAGATTCTAGTATATATCATAGAGCAGAATTATATCCCTACTCAACCCTAAAAGAAAGGATGACATATTCTGACTATTATGTAGAGCGAGGATCATACCCATGACATTCTCAATGCCAAGTGTCCTCGAGGTTGTTTGAGACACATTATCAAAACCCCAACGGTCCCTTGACTCTTCAACTGAAGCAGAAGGTGATCATTACCATGATATTCATCCTCATTGCAGTGTAGAGATGTATCTTAGAGACTCTACTCTTGGAATCCTTCATGGTCAACCTCCCCATGTTGATATATCCCACGGGAAAGAAATCCCCCCCTTTCATAGAAACTTTTGTATAGAGAGATGAGAAAAAAATATCCAACACCTTAGAATAGAGAGGTGCTCAAAAATATCATATCGAGAGGTGCTAAAAAAATACCAAGAACCTTCGCATAGAAAGATTCTCACAATACTGAGGTAAACTAATATAGTTCCCTATCAACCATCAGAAAAACATCACTATGGTTAATAGGAGAACCAAAGTAGAATCCTATGTGGCATGACTAGGTAAATAAAAATAGCCCTGATGAAGGAGTGGCTGACATGGAGATATAGAGCGTGTTAGCCGGGAGCAACATCCCAAACATTCCCTTACTTAATTACACTTCTAGATACAAGATCCAAAATGGGTCAAAAAGGGAATTCATGCTTTAAATTAAGTCAAATATTTAGGTGAATTGTTGGATATTAGAGGATATACACCTCCCATATTATGGATATAAGGTTCACCTCCAAATTTTGGATATATTCTATTGTTAGAAAGACATGGACACACCCTCTGTGGCCCAACACCTAGGATTAGAAGAGCATAAAAAATTCCTACGACATGTTTTCTCTACATCGTGAGAACTCTTTGAATGATCTAAAAAGTTCCATTTGGTGATTGTATCAGAATATGCGGAAAGAAAGTCTTGACGACATGAAATTAAAATGTGCGGATCTTGTTATGGATGCAAGACACTACAAAAAATCTCAACTTATTGATGTAAGACTATAAACTTCACAACATATCATGTCCTAACCTCATGATGCTAAATTGTATAGAGAACACCCTCACTGTATGATATTAAATTGCAAAGATCCCCCCAATGCTTCATCTTCATTCCTATCGGGTGACCTAAGTCCTATTATCAATACATTAAACTGCATAACATCTCATGTCCTAACCACATGAAATTAAACTATATAGAATAGGTCCTCACCATATGATGTTAAACTATATGAAAGACGTCATCACCGCATGACATTAAACAACATGGGAAGCACCATCTCAGTAACAAATCACCACATATCAGCTAGATCTATTAAAATGAAGAATGGAATTCCCCCATCCATGTGTGAGAGTCAGATCCACACAGGGAGTCCTTCCTTCTAAGAACTATGTGTGGATTGATTATTTCCATCACATGATACATAGTGATACCGAAGCCTCTATTTTTGGGCCTAATGATGGTGTTAATTCCCTTTCACATTGGGTGACCATTTTCCTTACCACATGGCATTGAACTAAAAGTAAAATGTCCTTACCGCATGATGTAAAACTGTAAGGATCCAAAACATTCATCCTCTTTCACATTAAGTCACCCATGTCCTTACCGTAAGATGTTAAACTGTATGGATGATTACGTTGTCGCACAACATTAAACTGCATTGGTTTATAGAACTATGTACAACTTGATTATCATTTAAATGAGTTATGTAGGGACACCTCCATCATATATCTTGGTTCAGACACCACATGATACAAAATTCCCATTTCCTATCCTAAATCACTGCAACATGGTGAGAGGAACCCTTATCATTTCTTATTTCTAAAAAAAATATAGCTCAAATTAGATTAGGAATTTAAGTAAGATATTACTCACATGAACAATGCATAATAAATTAATATTGGTTCATCAAGGTCCCGAATGAATGAACTTAAAAGTAATACCATGATTCCTCACAAAAAAACATTAAAATTCATGGTTTATGTCCCTTTTATGACATAAAATTGCACATTCCTATGAACCTCACCTAAGAGGAACACTATTGTTGGGGATTGTTTCCTGAACACACCTCTATTTAAGAACTATGTGTTACTTTATTCCTAACATCACATGATATTTAATGATTCTTGAATCTCCAACCCTTGGTCCTGTCATAACAAATAATCATAAAAATTACCCCTCCTTGTGTATAGGTCAGGCTTGTGTAGGAATCTATTTCCTCAATAACTATGTGTGGATTGATTCCTATTACTATATGATATGTATTGAAAACCAAATTTTCATCCTTGGGTCTAGCCACAATACCCATTTTAATGTCGGGAATCCTACATACTTTCCGTATGATGTTAAACCGCATGGTTCTTCAAGAACTACATTTGGATTGATTCCTTTTATCACATGATTCATAGTGATGCCCAGATCTCCAATCATGGTCCCATTAATAACAATCAATGGAAATAATTACCACCTCTACGTATGGACTATACCTGTGTAGAGAGTTTCCCATTCAAGAATTATGTGTGTATTGATTCCTATCATTATAGGATACATAGTGATACTCAGATCTCCAATCCCAGGCCCAACTACAACAACTGATGAAAAAATGAACCCCAACTACACAAGGTTAATTCATACAAGATCATTTCACCTATGTACGAGTTAAATCTATGCATGGGTGGATTTTTCATGGGATATATCATGTACAATTTTTCATGTTGGTTTCCACACCCTTACCTTATGATGTTAAACTACAAGGAAAAAATATTTCCTTATCACATGA
The DNA here is from genome assembly GCA_963277665.1 of Viscum album. Classification (NCBI taxonomy): domain Eukaryota; kingdom Viridiplantae; phylum Streptophyta; class Magnoliopsida; order Santalales; family Viscaceae; genus Viscum; species Viscum album. The sequence continues at coordinate 125,807,172 of OY728131.1, forward strand.
TATTAAACTGTAAAGAAAATGTACTAATCACATGCAATTAAAATTGCATGAAAAATACATCCCCATTATATGACATTAAAATGTGATGGAAATCACAAATTATCATTCCTTACAAAAGGACCACAAGATCCTTACCCTGGTAAAAAAGAGTACGAGGTGATTTCGACATATTTTAAGCCCCAGAATCCATATACCACACTTCATGTCTTGAGCACCATGGGTTGTCGTAAAACTTTCATTTCCCTTGGAATAGAAAACATATTTCTCTACCTGACCATGATATTGATGCATAAGGGATGAGAAATACCAATAATATATATCTTGACACTATAATAATGGATTTCTACTTGTGATCCTGATGTCACCATGGTGGAACTCAGCAACTGAGAGTGTTCTGGGCCATCCATAATATGATTGTCCCACATCAATACTCAAGAAATAAGAATCTTGATCCATGATTTACAATATTTTCATCTCCCAATAAGAAGGATGTTAGATTACTCTTGGCCTTAGGTATCCTAATCGGGTTTTTGTGTAACATCTCCTTCATGTTAGGTACATGTGCGCCCTGAACTTAAACTGCATGCACTTTGGACAAATTTGTATGACCTTAAGATATATCCTATAATGGTATAAATCTCAATACCTTAAATTTATTGTGAAAGATACACAAACAATTTCAGGTTGAAAACCCAAAAGTGAAGCCTAAGAAAAAATCAAGTCTCTTCTTTCTAAAATATTCATAACTAGAGTTTAGGAAAAAACTAGAGAAAAACTAAATAAGGCATAAAGATCATTGGGAAAAATTTTTAGCCTTAGTTTAAGATAATCTATTCAAGCTAGATCCCTAGTCTAGGAAAAAGTTAGAGTAATGGTTTTTCACATCTCCTCACCATGATAATGTGTTCACTAGGTGGAGACATAAATTTTAGGGTGCTCAAACCCTTCTTGAAAATTACATTATCTATAAATCACACTTCATGATTTGAGATCTTTGGGTCACCAAAAACATTTCATGGCCCTTATAAAGAGAAATAAATTTCTCTACATGGACCTTTTATTGATTCATAAGGGATTAAAACCACTAACTGTAGACATCTAGCCCTAATATAAAGGGATTTCAGATTCTTGTGACCCTAAAATCACCAAGGTATAACCCAACACCTGAGGGTGTTCGGGGTCATTCCTGAAATGATTTTCCCATACCTTACTTGTGATATGATAACTTTGGACAATGATTTACAATTTCCATAACAAGACTATTCCCACATATTCCACATCCTTAACATAATGTCACCATGTATTGTACGCTTTCTCAAAGTAGGAATGCGATACTCCAGTACCAAACCTTTTAAAGGCAGGCAACTCATGATTCAAAACCATATAGCATATGGTTTGACTTCACATTAAGATATAAACTACGTTAGGGTGATAGAACCCTTCCAAAATAGCTTTCAATCTATTTACAATTTCATTGACCACACACTTGAGTATTCAAATATATTTCATAGCCCTTGTAAAAGAGTGGGGACAAAATCTACTTGACCATACATGAAAGCCTTATGGAACCATGAATAAGGGATCTAACCTACCAATTATAGGCATATCTTCCTTATTTGAAAGGAAATCAAATCATCATGAGTCGCGGTGACACTAGGAAAAAACTCAGCATCTTGAGGTGATTTGGGTCATCCCATGTATGTATTCTACTTTCCAAGATCCATCGATTCAACCTCCTAGGAACATGATTTACACAACTCATATTCCAACTATCCTGGTGGACTCTAAATCCCCTATGTTTTTTCATCCACCCATACCATATCCAAAATCTTCCATAGACATTGGAAAAGAGTGTAGAAACATTTTTTACCATTATGATGATGTATAGGGGATTTGAAATACCAATTAGAGGAATAAACTCCTTAAAAGAAAGGAAATACAATCCTCTTGAGATTTATAAACACCATGGAAGAACATAAAACCTTAAGGTGTTTTGGGTCATTCCTAGTATGTCTGATCCATTACATATTCATAAATAAAATCATGGAATAAAGGATTTAAAAATAATAGAATCTCAAGGTCCATGATAGAATAACCTAAACTACAGCATATCAATGGTCTAAGCTTGAAGACATTAAAATACAACACATAAAATTTTCTGAGCTTCAAGACCCTAAACGACAGTACAACAAAGGTTTGAAAAGAGGGAATCTAAACTAAAACATTGTGACAGTATAGTCTTCAAGACCTTAAAATAGCCAACAAAAAGATATATAATTCCCACCAGGTTGAAAAATGATAAGTGTATCCTAGGAAAATTCAGAGTCTTTGCTCGCTGGACATGTACTTTGTGTGATCTTGGAAATATTGAGAATTTATAAAAAGGAAGAGGCACAAAAACATTTTAGGCTGGAAACTTGTAAGAAGTTAGCCTGAGAAAAATCCAAGTATATTACTAATGAATCTTCCTCCATATAAAGCTTAAAACAAAATTAGGGCAAAAAAAAAATGAAGAGATAAAAAGATTTTGGGGCCCAGCATATGGACTTAGCAAAGATCAAGCTATGCTTACTAAGTCCCATGAAAAAGGTTGAAGTTAGACAAATTTACCTTTAGGATGGATACCAAATCAGAATTATCCTTACAAATTCGGCATTCTCAAGAGAAAACAATTTTAATTTAAGCACTCAAATCCAGGTGGTCGCATCTATTTGGTATTACACACAAAGGATGGTTATTGTGGATGATCTCAGCATCATTTTACCAAATCATGGATCTCTACCTAGGATTTCATAAAAAACAATGACATTCCACTTCATACGTATGGGCTAGATCTACGTAAGGAAATTCATCATAGAGTTATTTATTTTTCAACCTATTTTCCCTATGAAGGAGCTTGATCTTCATAATGGTGTATTTTAGAACTAGGTAGGGCTTGATTCCCATTCTCATGGGATACATACAGACATCCAAGAACCTTAATTCAGACCCAGCCATAATTTCCTTTTCACCCAATCCCTATTACATTATAGAATTGATAGACATTCCAATTTTAGGGTATCCATTCTCCAAGACAAAGCTACATCCTATATTGGATTTAGCAAAGATTTCATTGTTAGGAGTCCCATATTCATAACACTTGAAAATTACTCAGTAAACATAATCTGGTAAAATCTCATCATGGGGATCAATATCAAATCTCTTATGATGTTCAAATATGTGGAGAAGTGATATAAATTTACCTTAGAATCAAATTATTTTCATTACAAATTAATCTCATTATAAGGGGGGAATTTTGTTGACACCCTTAATTGTGTGATATACACTTTTCCATTAGGAATTTCAAAAGTTTGAGGACTATTTTTTTTAGTATGATTTGGATGAAGGACATAGAGGTTGAAACTACAGCTTGTATTTTCTCTATAAGGTGAATATATTTTTTGGCCCACATTTATTTTACATAGATTTCTTTCTACATATTTATGAGAACCCTCTTTCCATAAAAGGGACATCCAACACCAACGGTCCTAGACAGTTCAACCTATGCCTATGTAGGAGTTACCTTAACAATGCCTAGGGATCCAGCCTAGATGGATAGTGTAAAGGTAGTAGAGGTTTTCCTAGAATGCATCGACACAATAGGGATAGAACTGTGCCACAGGGCAGCAGCACCTCAGGAGTGGAGATGCCACTGTGGGGGGACACCCAAGAAGGGGGGTTTAGAATTCTACACCCCAAGACACACCACTTGATTGATAAATCATAGAGGTAGTACTATGCAATTTTTATGTAGTGCGAGAATCCCATGGTTGGTACTACTCCACCTAAAATACTTGAATAAAACACATGCCATTCTATTAGCCGATGGTGGAAAACTATCAAAGTCCCACAAATCATCCTTTTGAATCTCACAATCCCATGATGAACATATTCAAAATGATCTAATCCCACATAACATGAAATCCTCATCTACAACCTCCATCTCATCCTTTTTTCTACCTAACTCCCTCAAAACCGGTTCATCATGATGAGGAAACTTGATATCGCTCACGCGATCAGTTGAGAACCACTATATCTAGTCATATCTACAAAATGAGCCTGTGAAAACCAGTATGGATGTCCCTATGATCTACATCCACCATTAATTATGAAATAATCCCTCATGAGAATCAAATCATAAGAACTAGTGGCATGTCGAAAGAGCTTCCACCAGCACATGACGCCCTTTTGTAATGGTCTTTTGATGATGATATCTATCAATGAAAACCACTAAAATCCTCATGTGAAGTTTATGACAATGAAAATCATCTATCTTTCACATATTTTATTAGCTGAATTGAATTTTAATTATTATAATATTTCATATGACATCTCAGAATAAAATTGAAGCATCACATGATCAATGAAGCGAGCATGTAGTGAAGAAAAAGCCATCTCATGATCATGTAATGTAGATCCTTTGAAGTCTCCACCACCTTAGCCGATACACATGGCATGGCCCCCATGAAAAGATGTTCCACCTTCTTTCAAGCTTGGGTTATAAATTCCATTATCCTCTTAGAAAAAATACACACATGAGAGTTGAGAAAAATTAGTGTAGAAGGAAAGTAGAGGAACAAAGTGCACCAGTGATAGTCCCTGGAGAACCTCATCAGGTGATCACAAGAACCTTTTATATGATCTAATGAATATTAGGTGATCACATGATGAATTGAGTGTCATGAAATTCCTGATTCATATGAGGTATTCACATGATCACGTGATTCCCCAGTTGGTTTCACAGATTCACCAAAATGTAACTTCCTCTACATAGACAATCCTGGTGTGCACCCCCTTTACTCATTAAAAAGACCGCCTACAAGACCTTCATTCAGATCACGTGATCACATGAGTGATGCAACCTCATGTTATGCGGTAGGAATGGTCCTTAGAAATATCCCATACCCATACTGGTGTCTACAGGAATTAACCAGTAGAGATGAATCTTGTGATTCCGCAAAACCTCATTCTCGCAGTACTCCTATGGTCAGCCTCATAGTATATACCTGAAGACTTTCACCCCCATATGTCATGAAATCTCCCTCACTATGTAATGTATACCTTCATCCATGCATACACCGACATTAGTTGGAACCCCCTACGCATGAACACAAGAACCATCAAAAGACCTTATAAAGGTCATGTTGATCACATGAGTGAAGGCATAATGTGGTTTCATTGTGAAGATACCCATTGAAATGAAGGTAAATCAATGGAAAAACCCATGTCATTATGCACCATGGAACCTCACCCATACTTGTAGTGTCATTGGTAATCCTCCGTTCATTTTCACAAACTCCCTCAAAAGGCCCATCTGAGTTCATGTGAATCGTATGAAAAATGGATCATCATGAGTGTTTCTTTTGTTGTCTGTATGAGTCCATGGATAAGACCTCCTTTATCTATAAAATCCCTACATTTTATTCCCTCGACATGCACACTTGGGAATTCATCGTTTCCCATGAAACTTTAGGTATAATTCCATTGGATAGGTTACCTATATACTGGGGAATGATCCCTTTATCATGATAGTGATACTAAAAATGTCCATTTGTAACACCCCAAGCTTCCACGGTACGCTTCTCACTGAATTATACAGTAGCGTGTGTTGTACGCAACTTCAAGTTCTAACACACACCACAACTAATAAAACTAGCTATTATGAATAGTAATACCCACCTTTTGAAATTTTATACATTTTATCTTTCAAAATGGACTTAATTTTTGGATTTTTAATATCAAAATTAGCCTAGGGTGAAATTTTGGTACTTTTCGGATAACTTTCATATTTTGATGAATAGTGTAAATTACTAAATTTTAATTAAAAACAACTTTTTTAATCGAAATAATTAATAGTGATAAATTACGAATTTCAGTGGTTTTAAAGTATATTTAGAATATATTTTTACCATTTAATACAATTTTGGTCATTGGACATAATTTCACAATTAAACCTGATATAAACAAGTATCAATATTTTGATAGTTATTATATCTTAAAAACACGCTTTTTGTTTTGACAGCGGGAATTAATTTTAAATTAATTTCTGCCACTTCTGTGTTTTGAATTTGGAAAAATGGATTCCATATTTGGAATCAAGATGTCCAAATTTTGTAAATAGGTAACTTTTATTTTTAGACATTTTGAATAATTACTTCGGTAAATATTTTATTTACCATGGTTAAAGGGTAAATCCAATAAACAAGGGTTAAACAATAACATTATAATAATACTAAATTACCCTAAAACATGTCCTAACCTTATTGGTGGATACATTTCCGACCATGGGAATATTTAGGTTGATTTTGGGTCCCCATGGAGCCACTTGTAAGTGATAATGACACTTTATTTTAATTAAGTTAAAATAAATACAAAAATGACATAAGCATATATATTTTTGAAAAACAATTTTTACGTAGGATTATATATGTTGGATTTTAGACTATAAATATTAATTAGAAAGATAAAACGTTTTCCTACATAATGGTATTTTATTTATATTTTTTAGTCATTAAATAATTTAATTTATTTATGATACAATGGTGATGCAGTAAATACCTAATTAATGAAAAATTAGAATAATTGATATTATAAATACCCAAATAAATGTAATTTGAGACTTTATATATATATAAAAAAATATATAGGTTAATATGAAATGTTAAGATTTATTTAATTAACTTTATTCTAAGTAATCATTCTGTTATGATTTGTAAAAAAATCAATTATTGAATAGTGTCAAAATTGACATAAAAGAGTTTTTAAAACAAATATTATATTATTAATTGATATTAAATTCCTAAAAATCTGAGGTTCGGCAAAGAGACTTATATAATGATAGGTGTATCATTAATGGACCACTTGGGGGTCTCTTGGATGTATATAGTAAGTTTATTAACCATATAATAAAAAAATACAAAGAGACATTGTAAAAGTGAAACTAATTAACTAAGAGTTAATACTTAAAGATAAGGTTAATACAGTACCCCAAACCTATCTAAATCCTATTGGTCGAGTGGTTTTCGAGCTATACCCACCTTAAACTCTAAATAATAAACTTTTGTGCCATTATAAACCGAATATGAATTTATTATAAAATAATATTTATAGCTTTTCCAAAGGTTCCCCTCACCCCTCTTATAAATGGGCACTCCCCCTTCTCATTAATTCACACCTTCAAATCCTTTTGGTTCGGCCAAAACCTGCCCAAATACTCTCTCAACTTCCCTAAATTAATCATAGAGTCCTTCATTTAGTAAGAAATCCAAATTAAGGTTCTCTTTTGATCAAATCAAAAGGAAGAACCCGAAGAAGAGGTAATGATTTCACCACCCTTTTTCAAGTTCTTTTCTTCTTCCACTTCTTATTTCTTTGTTATTAACATTCTAAAATAATATATCCAGTATATTATATATACTATGATGTTATTATAAACATGTTACAACCATATTTCAATATTCTATCCATCCTTTGAATGACATGTCACCATACGTGCGTACGTACGGCTTACCGTCTCCACGTCGTGGTGTAATTGTTATTCAAAACATTATTATTTGGATGGGTATAATAATGATATGTAATTCATGTAAATAATAAATATAACATGATAATTATTATGTATATATGATATAAAATCAAATTAAATATTATTTGTATATTAAAAGAATGATATTGTCGCTCGTGCGTACGTACGGACTACCGTCTCCACGAACGCGATGAGATTCATTTTCCATCATATCCATTCGAGACTAATTCTCATTTAATGATTAAAAAAAATGTTTCAATATTTGATATCATTCTGGATATGAATAATATACATCCCATTAATAACAAATATGGCTCAAATAACAAAGAATATAAAGGAAAATGAACCCGTTAACACCCGAAACGATGATAATTCTAAGATATTATTAACAACTCAATGTTCAAAGATCATATATGATATCATATTAATGCATATGATTCTTGTATAATTCAATAACAATTATTTAACCATTATACAGGAGGTTAAACTACCCTCGACCAAGGAAAAAGTACAAAGTAAGGGGTTTCTTATCTCACTCTTAATTTCGTGAGAATTCCACTGTTCACCACTTATTTGTTGCATGTGGTGTATCTGTACTGCCCATGATTGTATTCATTGAATAATATACTTTAATTTATGGATATTTACATAATCATTGTATTATCATTCTTTAATGGGTGCAGGTTTCATAAGTTACCAAATTGATAAGGGAATTTGAGATTTCAATTTCCACTCATTCGGCTTTACGCATACTTCATTGATTATTTTACTCCAAGATTATGTGTGGAATAACTATTCATTTGATTATGTCATAATTTCCACTCCCCTTTCTGTGGATATACTTTTGATACACATAATCACTCCGATAAATTCTCAAGTCATCGGTATGAACTTGATAAGAGTAATTTTTACTCAATCTTGATTTGTTGAGATAAACATCCAATTCATTGGGGTTGTTTTTACAAGAATATGTGTGAATGTCCTTTGATTGTTTTACACTGAATATACAATCATATCGAGTGTATTTATATTTTTCAAACATAATTATTTCGTTGATTTATCCTTAACCTAAGGATATGACCTTTATGAGAGATTTCATCTCAATTTACATTCCATTGAGACTCCTTTGTTGTTATACACCAAATCACTTTTATATGGTGTATATAATGTACTTTGACATAGTATATCATGAATACCTTTATTCTCATGATATTACAATGTTTTTATTACCTCAATTATTTGAATTCAAGTGTCTCTCTTTTGGTTATGAACTCTAACTAAAATATCTTTTTAAAATGTTTTAAAGATTTATTATTCAAAATCATTCTCATTAATTTACATTTTTTAAAAATGGTTTTAAGGATTTATTTATATGGACATTAAAGTTTTCAAATAAAAATTCCTTTTAAAAGTTTCAAAGTGGTACGGGAAAATTTGATTCAAAAATCTATTTTAAATGGCTTCATGATAAATAGTGCGACTTTTAAATGTTTTCAAGAAAAAGTGGGATATTTCTCTCAATAGTTTGATGATTATTTTAATCTATGTCAATATCCTTTATTATTGTCGATTGTGGTTAATCTGATACAATAAAATCTTTCATATTGTATCGAATGAGTTATGTTTGACTGTGGATGTGCTATTTTTATACCATTCATGGATTGAGGATAAAGCATTGACATTTAATATGCTAGTTTTAATACGAATGTTTATGTTATGTTTCAAACTTTTCATATGAGGAATGCATTGGACTTAGTAAGTGACGGGTTGAGCCCACTATAACTCCTCGATGCATCGGTAGGTCTCATGAGACAAAATAGTGTCTTGGCACGGGGCCTTAACAAAATCTTATTTGTAGTCTTGGAACAAGGCCTTGGCTACGCGGTTATGATAGTCTGGAATTATGCATTCCATCATTATGAAAGTGGTTATTGATATTGCATGTGATTTATAGACTAGTAGAATATCCATGTGAATAATTAAATGGCATTATTTCATTTTATCTTTTCCATATTATGCTGAAGTTCAAGTTTAAAAGGCTTTTGTTTTAGTTATAAATTGCTTTAAGTGTTTATTCTTATCTATGAAAGCTTCTGCTATATTTTTATCTTTTCTGAGCATCTGAGATCCCCTCTTTTAGTGTTTTATATTTCCCAGGATGTGTAGAAGTAATTTATGAATGACCGGCAGGGATAGTATGAGGGGATATGACGACAAGATGTTGTTTTAGTTTTTTTACCTTATGATGTAATGTAAGACTTATGAATATATCTAGTGTTTCTAAGACTACTAAACTAATCGGTCTTTAGAGACTTGATCCTTTGTGATCATGCCAATGATACGTAATAATGCACCGACTCTGGGTAACTGGGGTCGGGGTGTTACAGTTGGTATCAGAGGAAGTTTAGTATAAACCTTAGAAGCCAGATTTAGATAAACTCTGATTAGAGCACATAGACCTAAGATGGACTTTGAGGATTAGTATAGAAGAACATCCTAGAATTTTGGTATTTTAGAGATTTTGTGAGTTTTCCGAGCAATACATCTCTGTCTGGATACGAGAAGGTATAGGCAGCTCTGGCACAGATGTACCTAGGGGTAAAACCTGAAAACACCGCTTTGATCTAGACTCGAACAGGAATTGGTGCACGCCAATGGGCCTTGCTGCACTCTTGGTTACGACACTCCTGGGGGATATGCTTAGGATAATTTACATTGTCTTTACAAACCGATTTGATGTATTATATATAAGATGAGATTAAATGACCTTGGTTAATCCTAATGTGTTTAAAATTGAGAATATGGTTACCTGATATTCTCTAAATGATTTTATGAATACGGTTACTCACACAATGCTTTCTGGTTTTAGTCAATGGCCAGATTCCAAGGAAGTCATAGTGACTTTGAGAATGATGTACAAGGTGGGAACGATGGTGGCAATGAGCAACAAAATGGAATGTTGATAGGAGTAAAAGATATCATCTTCATGCCAAATAAATTTTCCAAAAATATGATCAACAATATATAAATTAACCAATTCCCGGACTCAACAAAGAAGAGAAAGGTGATGAATGATAAGAGCTCCAGTAGTGGAGACCATGGAGAAAGGAATCCTCAATTTCCATCATGCAGGAAATGTGGAAGGAGACACCCAAAAAAGTTTCTCAACAGAACAAGGAAATTCTTTACAGGTGGGAAAGAAGGACATAAAGTGAAGAATTGCTGAGGAAAAATGAAGAGTACTATGGATGAAAATAAAAATGGTCCCAAGAATCCATTTACAGTCATTTTCCGTAAATGTAGGGGACCTAACCATTACCCGAGGGAATTCCCTGTTCTATAGAATATTTTCTTTGTCAAAGAAGAAGCGATGTGGAAATAAATGGTTGGATAAATGTTTAAAAGTATTAGTTCTCCTTGTTGATGGGATTAATTTGGAATAGTTTTCTCTTATATTTTTAACCCCATAGTTTTCCATGTGAGAATGATATTTGAGGAATTATTATCTTTTCCCTTGTGGATATAGTTATAAATTACCATTTGGTTTTATATGATCATTGGGTTTGATGAAATTACAAGTTATTATAATTTGGGATGAAAATGAGAGGTATGGGACAACATTTGTGGTTAAATTATGTTATGGTTATTTTGAGGAATTTATCTCATTTTGGTAATGTTGTAAAATATAGTTTTTGAAAAAGGATAACATGCAGACCGTGTGACAACTCGTCGCGTCGGACAAAGCTGTGGGAATCGAACCCATAACCAAAGTGCAATTGAGATTTATCGCCTACCACTAGACTACATGAAGTCCCTGGTTAATGTGACTATTATTTTTAGTTAAATGATATTATTGATCAATAATAATTTGATTTGGGATCTTATTTCTTATCAAGGGAATACCCTTATTATAGGAAAATGATTTGGTGATTAAGTGATAAATGTTATTTTGGAAGATGTTCGCTTTGTTGGGGACACTATATGCCCAAGGAAAATAGAATTCTATGGGATTTCATTTGAGGAGTAATGGTGGATTTTTATCTATGTCTTTATTAAGGATTTATAGTGATTTGGGTTATTTATGGAAATGATTAACCTATAATAGACAATATGTGATTAGGTTAATTACTTTTATGTATGTGACTTTAAGAGTAATTGATGTCATTGGGAGATACTATTTAACGTGGAATACTACATTATTATATGTTTTGGGTTTCAATATTAGTTTGTATTATATTAGAGGGTTTTATGGACAATTGATTACTGAATGGTATTTATTTAACTTTGGGGTATTGATGGTTTAATTTTAGAAATTAAGATTAGTGTTTATTTCTTTAATGGATTATCCTTTTAGGGGATCATCAGATCTTATAGTAACCATTTTGGTTTTGATTAATCTCTAAAGACAAGGTAAATATATAATTTATCCTTCGTGGATCATGTGATTCTATAAGAAGTTTATTCTATCTCTTCCACTATGACCAAGTCTTCTTGAATACTCATCTTTTAAAAATGAGTTAGTAGTAGGAATTTATTAAAGAACGAACCTTTACAAAAAAGAGTATATCTATTTATGTTATTAGTCAATATCAAAAATTAATTCCTCATCTTTATGTAATGTATCTTAAAAAAAATTATAAAAATGTTTCCCGTTTACTTTTCCTACTGGGAAACTAATGACCGTTTGTCCCATTACGAGTTTGTGGTTTTTTTATTATCAACTTTCTCCTGATCATGTTTTCTATCCCTCTCCATCAGAACTTGACACTTGGTTTATCATCCATATCCATGTTTTTCTACATGGAATCCTAGTATAGGTTATCTCGGGTGACCTTTGTACTTCTCTTTTTTTTAAAGTGATAGTTTTATTGACTCTTTTTCCGATGTGGGAATTTACATTAAATTCCCAATCCCAATTTTAAAAATTTCAAGGACTCAATTTATTTAATGAGGGGAGAATGTAACAACCCAATATTCCACGGTATGATTCTCACTGAATGATACAGTAGCGTGTGTTGTACGCAACTTCAAGTTCAAACTCACACCACAACTAATAAAACTAGCTGTTATGAATAGTAATACCCACCTTTTGAAATTTAATACATTTTATCTTTAAAAATGGACCTAATTTTTGGATTCTGAATATCGAAATTAGCCTAGGGTGAAATTTCGGTACTTTTCAGATAACTTTCATATTTTGATGAATAGTGTAAATTACAAAATTTTAATTAAAAAAAACTTTTTTAATCGAAATAATTAATAGTGATAAATTATGAATTTCAGAGGTTTTAAATTATATTTAGAATATAGTTTTACCATTTAATGCAATGTTGGTCATTGTACATAATTTCACAATTAAACCAAACATAAACAAGTATCAATCTTTTGATAGTTATTATATCTTAAAAACACGCTTTTTGTTTTAACAGTGGGAATTAATTTTAAATTAATTACTTCCACTTCTGTGTTTTGAATTTGCAAAAATGGATTCCATATTTGGAATCAGGATTTCCAAATTGTGTAAATAGGTAACTTTTATTTTTAAACATTTTGAATAATTACTTCGGTAAATATTTTATTTACCATGGTTAAAGGGTAAATCCGGTAAACAAGGGTTAAAAAATAATATTAAAATAATACTAAATTACCCTAAAACATGTCCTAAACTTATTGGTGGATACATGTCTGACCATGGTCATCTTTGGGTTGATTTTGGGACCCCATAGAGCCACTTTTAAGTGATAATGACACATTATTTTAATTAAGTTAAAATAAATACAAAAATGACATAAGCATATATATTGTAGAATTTTTTTTTACATAGGGTTATATATGTTGGATTTTAGACTATAAATATTAATTAGAAATATAAAAATATTTCCTACATAATGGTATTTTGTTTATATTTTTTAGACATTAAATTATTTACTTTATTTATGACACAATGGTGATGCAGTAATTACCTAATTAATGAAAAATTCGAATAATTGATAATATAAATACCCAAATAAATTAAAGTTGAGATTTTTATAAATACCATTAATTTTATAGGTTAAAATGACATGTTAGGATTGACTAATTAACTTTATTCGTAGTAATCATTCTGTTATAATTTTTACAAAAATAAATTATTGAACAGTGTCAAAATTGATATAAAATAGTTTTTTAAACAAATATTATATTATTAATTGATATTAAATTATTAAAAATCTAAGGTTCGTCAAAGAGACTTATATCATGATATGTGTTTCATTAATGGACCACTTGTGGGTTTCTTGGATGTATATAGTAAGTTTATTAACCATATAATATAAAAATACAAAGAGACATTGTAAAAGTGAAACTAATTAACTAAGAGTTAATACTTAAAGATAAGGTTAATGCAGTAACCCAAACCTATCTAAATCCTATTTGTTGAGTGTTTTTTGACCTATACCCACCTTAAACTTTAAATAATCCAATTTGTATCCATTATAAACCGAATATGAATTTACTACAAAATAATATTTCTAGCTTTTCCAAGGGTGCCCCTCAACCCTCTTTTAAAAGGGAACTCCCCCTTATCATTAATTCACACCTTCAAAGCCTTTTTGTTCGGCCAACCCCTACCCAAATACTCTCTCAACTTCCCTCAATTCATTCTAGAGGCCTTCATTTAGTCATAAATCCAACCTAAGGAGCCCTTTTGATCAAATCAAAAGGAAGAACCCGAAGAAGAGGTAATGATTTCACCACCCTTGTTCAAGTTCCTTTCTTCTTCCACTCCATCTTTCTTTGTTATTTCCATTATAAAATAATATTTCCAGTATATTATATATACTTTTATATTATTATAAACATGGTACAACCATATTTCATTATTCTATCCATCCATTGAATGACATGTCACCATACGTGCGTACGTATGACTTACCGTCTCCACGTTGTGGTGTAATTGTTATTCAAAAAATTATTATTTGGATGGGTATAATAATGATGTGTAATTCATTTAAATAATAAATATAACATGATAAGTATTATGTATATATTATATAAAATCAAATTAAATATTATTTTAATATCAAAATAATGATATTGTCGCTCGTGCATACGTACGGACTACCGTCTCCACGAACGCGATGAGATTCATTCTCCATTGTATCCATTCAAGACTAATTCTCATTTAATGATTAAAAATAATGTTTAAATATTTGATATAATTCTGGATATGAATAATATACATCCCATTAATAACAAATATGACTCAAATAACAAAGAATATAAAGGTAAACGAACCCATTAACACCCGAAACGACGATAATTCTAAGATATTATTAAAAATCAATGTTAAAAGATCATATATGATATCATATTTATGCATATTATTCTTTTATAATTCAATAACAATTATTTCACCATTATACTGGAGGTTAACCTACCCTCTACCAAGGAAAAAGTACAAAGTAAGGGGTTTCTTATCTCATTCTTAATTTCGTGAGAATTCCATTGTTCACCACTTATTTATTGCATGTGGTGTATGTGTACTGCCAATGATTGTATTAATTGTGTAATATACTTTAATTTATGGATATTTACATAATCATTATATTATCCTTCTTTCATGGGTGCATGTTTCATAAGTTACCAAATTGATAAGGGAATTTGAGATTTCAATTTCCACTCATTCGGCTTTACGCATACTTCATTGATTATTTTACTCCAAGATGATGTGTGGGATCACTATTCATTTTATTATGTCATAATTTCCACTCCCCTTTCTATGTATATACTTTTGATAAACATAATCACTCCATTGATAAATTCTCAAGTCATCGGTATGAACTTGATAAGAGTAATTTTTACTCAATCTCGATTTGTTGAGATAAACATACAATTCATTCGTGTTGTTTTTAAAAGAATATGTGTGAATTTACTTTGATTGTTTTACAATTAATATCCAATAATATTGAGTGTATTTATATTTTTCACACATAATTATGTCGTTTATTTATCCTTAACCAAAGGATACGACCTTTATAAGAGATTTCATCTCAATTTACATTCGATTGATACTCATTTGTTGTTATACAGAAAATAACTTTTATATGGTGTATATAATGTACTTTGACATAGTATATCATGAATCCCTTTATTCTAATGATATTAAAATGTTTTTATTACCTCAATTATTTGAGTTCAAGTGTCTCTATTTTGGTTAGGAACTCTAACTAAAATATCTTTTTAAAATGTTTTAAAGATTTATTATTCTAAATATTTCTCATTAATGTCCATGTTTTAAAAATGGTTTTAAGGATTTATTTATATGGACATTAATGTTTTCAAATCAAAATTCCTTTTAAAAGTTTCAAATCGGTATGGGACACTTTGATTCAAAAATCTATTTTAAATGGTTTCTTGACAAATAGTGCGACTTTTAAATGTTTTCAAGAAAAAGTGGGATATTTCTCTCAATAGAATGATGATTATTTTAATCTATGTCAATATCCTTCATTATTGTCGATTATGGTTAATCTGATACAATAAAATTGTTCATATTGTATCGAATGAGTTATGTTTGACTGTGGATGTGCTATTTTTATACCATTCATGGATTGAGGATAAAGTATTGACATTTCGTATGCTAGTTTTAATATGAATGTCTATGTTATGTTTCAAACTTTTCATATGAGGAATGTATTGGACTTAGTAAGTGACGGGTGGAGCCCTCTAAAGCTCCTCGACGCATCGGTAGGTCTCATGAGACAAACTAGTGTCTTGGAATGAGGCCTTGACAAAATCTTATTTGTAGTCTTGGCACGAGGCCTTAGCTACGCAGTTATGATAGTCAGGCATTATGAATTCCATCATAATGAAAGTGGTTATTGATATTGCATGTGATTGTTCGAATAGTAGAATATCCATGTGAATAAGTAAATGGAATTATTTCATTTTATCTTTTCCATATTATGCTGAAGTTCAGGTTTAAAAGTCTTTTGTTTTAGTTATAAATTGCTTTAAGTGTTTATGCTTATCTATGAAAGATTCTTCTATATTGTTATCCTTAATGAGCATCTGAGCTCACCCCTTTAAATGTTTTATTTTTCCCAGTATGTGAAGAAGTAATTTATGAATGACCTACAGGGATAGTATGAGGGGATATGAAAACAAGATGTTGTTGTAGTTTTTTTACCTTATGATGTAATGTAAGACTTATGAATATATCTAGTGTTTCCAAGACTACTAAACTAATCGGTATTTCGAGACTTGATCCTTTGTGATCATTCCAATGATACGTAATAATGCACCGACTCTGGGTAAATGGGGTCGGGGCGTTACACCATGAGACCCCACTGTGTGAAAATTTTAAGGTCACGTGATCATATAATTCTCCATTGATCTCATGATGTCCTTAGGTGACCTTGGATAAGTCATGTTGGTCACACGACAAGATTTGGGAAATTCAGGATGACTCATGAGAGCTGATTGACATATCATTATTATCATGTGGAAGTACGAAGACAAGCCAAGTTAATCAGGATACAACCCCTTTACATGTCTGCGTTATCACATGATAGGCCCCAGAAAAGTTGTTTTTATCGCTCAATATCTTTTTGACATGTCAGCATTTTCATACGACTGCCTACTGTTTTTTATAATTGTCATGTGATTATTAATGGACAAACCGATTTGATCACCATAAAGTCTATGGAAAATCCTAGTTGATCATGTGATGGTTCATGGACAATTTATTTTAATCACAATATAGGCCTTGGACAATTCAAGTTGATCTTATAATATATTATTGATAGGATTTGTATTGTCATGTGACAACATATTGACATGTCAGTATTGTTATGGGATAGTCTAAGGAAAATTCATATAGATCATGTGAATAACCTTGGAATTTACCACCTATATTATGAGAATACATCCATGAAAATTAAATTGATTAGGTAGAAACCCTTGGACATGTTTTCCATTTCAGATTAATTCCCCAAATATATCAGGCAGACAATCAAGACATGTCTAATGGTCATCCGAAACATGTTAGGAAAATCCCCTAGAACATTTCCACTTTATCCAGCAGATACGCCAAAACCCATTTCATGTGGACCCCATCCAAGAACCTTCGGCTGAATACCCCTTTTAAAGGGACATGTCCTTAATGGGGAAGGATTACGCAATTGTGAAATCTTGTTTATATTATTATATCAGGAGGCCCTCCATGTCATGCCAAGCATATCTGGAAGACCATTCATGGTCACCATCATCTATCTCTATCTTACATAAGATTGAGAATGAGTATGACAAAGATTAGCCTCAGTTTGTAAGCCCTGATTAATAGTTAATCCATCTTGGTATAATCCCTTATAATTTCTAATAACTTGGGGATAACAATAATTCCTTCCATCATGATCACTCACCTTAAGAATACTAGTGGTCTAGGGGGAACTGAACTATAATAAATTTGATTCCTTTCCAAATATGATATGTAGGATGCCTTTCTAAGGAATGAGCTCCAATGGGCATTCAATTCAATGTAGGTACCCTCATGTATTTGACATTTAAACCATCAAGACCCAATCATTCATCATGGATGATCATTATACCTCATAAATCAGCAAAGTGAGCATCCAACTGAGCTATGAGAACTCTAATTCTTATACAAACATGATACACATGACACCATCATAAGGAAAAATCTCTAATGGGGAAACAATTTGGTGAAAGTACCTCAATATCCCACAAGTCTACCATCCTTTTTCACTATCCATCAGTTAATGATAAGATGGATCATACACTGGAAACATTTTAAGTACAATCGATGATCATTACCTTAAGTACCTCAAACCCATCAACAGGCTGGGGGATGACTCAAAATATGACGACTCTAATTATTTTTATAGAATAGGATACATAGGAAACCTTTTTAAGTCTATATCTCCATTCCACATCCTCCATGAGACGGGTAATCGTGCATCTCAAAGGGTAACATGAATGAATAAGATCACATAAAGATATCATCTTAGGAATTTTGTTTGATCTTTTTTTATCCATTGTTTCTCACAAAAAGTATGACTCATGTGGGCTTAGATATTGGAAATGATTGTACCAACAACATGTTGAGAACCCTCTGAGTATGGGATCTTCACTAGGATGTAGGTATGATTACATCTCATCACTTCTTAGAGGACCATACTCCTGATGAAGCAATCTAGGGAAGCTTTATATGCATAAGTCACATCCAAGGTCTCTATTATTGTATCCCTCATGACACATAAACCCATAAAATAACTACATAAACTCTGACTCCTGTCTCAAATAGGACATGTAGGATGCCTGAATGATTTCTGAGCCATATATTCATGTCTTTATCTCATAATGACAAAACTGTATGGATGGGTCCAATTAAACGACCTAAAACTATTTCAAATGAACTAAATGGATTTTGATTCCTATTTTCATAGGATACATAGGACACTTATTGGAGGTTTAATCCCATCACCAAGACACCAACCACCTCCCTAGAAGGAAATAAAACTCTAGAGTGCCCGAACATGGTGAAAAAAAAAGGCATCATAAATAAATAATAGAGTGATGGAGAACTCTTAACATGAACATAGTTGCACTTATCAATAAAGTTTCTTAATCAAGTTATTGGAATATGGGTAACCATACCTATATGAAATCCTAGAAAGGGTTTCACAAACATATCTTAAATCTATAATAGAGTCCCAGAGTAGGTAACAATTCCCCCCAAAAGGTATGGATTATCCTGACCTCCCATCCTCTCAGCCAATGTGTGTTCTTAAGTTTTGTGGGGTTTGAAATCCCAAAGTACCACCTGCATTTGAAAAAAAGTTCCATAACCAGTTATGGATGTTGGAAATTTTGGGAGTTTCTATATAAGACTAAACAAATTTTAGAACCAATTTGAGTGATTTATTAAGGCATGTAACCCTCCATAATAACATCATCAAGAAAATCCCATCCGCGCCTTTTCTGTCAAAACAATGAATGAACCCATTTAACACATACATGAAGGATTGAAACACCTACATAAGAGTAAACCAAAAAATTTTAAGTGCATGAATGAGTAATATAAAAATTACAACATGATATGTATGATTAACTAGAAACTCTTATAAGAGAATCTAAGATTGTCTTAAGATTAACTAAAAATTTATAAAACCTATATAAGTTTTTTTCTTCAAAATTTCCAAAATTTTAAAATTCATTTGAGAAGAATATATAGATAAATAACCATTTATGAAGATTATGATCCACATGGAACACTTTTAACACTAGGTGACCATAAATAATCTCTCTACAGACTTGCCTACCAAATCGTGTCATGTATCAAAAAAAAATCCACATGGATATTAATATAAGAGAAAAGATATCAAGGGAAACTCATTAAAACTTATGATTCTAGGGATTGACTATGAATAAAGAAATATATGAGAATACAAATCTATGTGGAAGTCCCATAGTATACTAAATTACATGTAGAGTGATCCATAATTTGATCTTTTTTAAAAGAATAAGTGAAAGAAGTTTGAAGTTAACTAAGTAGAGGGATGAAGTCACATGGGTGAAAGAGAGAGGGTGGATCTAAATAGATGTGAATAATTATAGGGAGTTTAGATTAGAGTTACTAGAACGTATTCATTTTTTATTTTTGGTTTACTAAACCACTGTTAAAAAAATTTAACTCATTTTGCTGTCAGTTTTTATGAACCACTGCAAAATATTTTTTTATTAAAAAAAGACACTTTTCCCCTATGCCCCACCCTTATCCTCCAACCCCTATCCCATGATATCCCATTCTACTCAATCCCTAACCCTAAAACTACCATGTTTCCCCCTCATTGGAGCTCATATATCCCCCAATCCCTCCAATCCCTTTACAATGTTGCGGTCACAACCCCCTGACCTGTCTACCCCACCCTTACCCCATCCCAAGTCCTCATGCTCACCAGATCCCTCTCCAGGCCATTGCCTTTTCTCAAGACCATGCCGAAGGTGACATTATATAGGTTTTATTTCTACATTTCATTTCATTTAGAGTTTTAGTGTTGAATTTTTATGTCAATTTTGATTAATCTATGAAAATGATTCATATTCTACATATTCTTTATGTTTTCATTTTATATTTTTAATATTTAATTTTTTTATATGCATTTATTAAATGTGTTTGTAGTATGCATTACCTAATTCATTTCCATGTTTTTATGCATTTACAGTATGGTATGCGTTCTCAATCATTGAGGGAAATGTAAATGAATACTCAAAAAAATAAATAAAAAAATTTCAATTCCATTAATAAATTATTGATTTTATTAGACTATAAAATTAGAAAATAGATAAAACCAAGTGATTTTTATTTATGAAAGTGATAATGTTTAATTCTAGTTGGATGGGATGAAGGTAAATATTTTTGAAAAATTATATTAGACATGGATTACACATTTTGTTTAAACTAATACCACAATTTTTGTAGGATATGGTATTGAATAATTATGGACAAACAATATGTTAAGTGTGGGAGAATTTTATGTTTCATTATTTGAAATTTTTTTGATGTATATTTTCATATCATTTATTAAAAAAATTGAAACTTTTGATGAATGTTTATTACTATATTTATGATTTATTTGAAATTATGAAGAATGTTGAATTCCATTGAAAATGAATCGAAAGACATGTCATTGTATGGTAAAATTCTAAATTTATTCCATGCCAAATGTTTAATAAATTATGAATAATTATTATATTCTTGAAGTATAAAAGATAAAATGTTTTTTATTTATAAAATTGACATTTAATCATTTTGGTTATGTTAATAATTATAGATATATATTTTGAATAGTGATTTAGATTTCAAATATTCTGCTAAATATGAAAATGAATTTAGGAAATTGAAATTAATTTATTATTATTATTATTATTTAAAACTATTTTAATTAAGGATATTTTTTATGTTTTTAACTATTAATATAAACAAATTTAAGATGGTATACTTGTTTAATATAGGATATAGTTTGGGATATAATTTACATATGGGATACTTATTTATTTTTCATGTCATTCCTAGATAATAAACATCGTTAACAAGCTACTTATACATCAGCAAATACCCTTAATTACCCCAAACAGAGAGGAATGGTAATGATGTAATAATTTGAGAATCAGTTCTAACTCCTTTATTAACACTATTCAGTTCTTGTAATATAACATGCATCCTTGTAGAGAATAATTATTTTTGGTAACTGTCCCTTCTTGTACAACCCAAAACAATGCCTCTAGGTATGGGTCTCTTCATTCCTCATCCTTCAAAATTTGAGAATCCTGCTAAATGGGCCCCATAAAATCCAACATCTATATCCCTTTCTCTCTATAGGTTTTCAGTCTCTGTCATAAAAAGAGATAGGATGTCTCATTATTCATTTCCATGAAACTCCTACTCTTTGAATTTTACTAGTTCAATGTTCACCTAATATTGTTCTTTATCATTTACCTTGTACATTATGTCTAGTTTTATTTTTGTTTCATGTTCTTTTGTTGATATGTTATGGGATTTATTTTCCTATTTGACATGTTGTGGTTTTTCCTCCCAGTGAATTCTTTTGGTATGCTCCATTTTTATTTAGTATTGTTCTTTACACATCAAATATGATTTTGATACTATGTTGTTCCTTTTTAACGATTCTCATGGTTTTCATTACTTGTAATGATTCCTTATTCAGGGTTTTTTACCTATGTTCTTTGGTACCTTTCCATGTTTCCATTGTGGATGATTTGTGTTGTAACTTTCAACCACTATTCCTCTTTTTGAGATATCTCTTCTTACTAATGTGATTCTTGATGATATTATCCCTCCATATATTTTTTATTAAGTTAATCATCTTTTCGGTCCTTTCATTGATTCTTTTAGTTATTTTCTCTTATTAGACCTTCACTTTTTACAAACTCTTCAATGTACTCATAGATGACTCTTTTGGTGCAGTCCTATAACAACCCGAACATTTAGGAATAAAATTACATTTCTTTTAATTAAATGTGTTATGGATATATAAAACACATGAAATCATTTTATATATCCAATTGGATTTAAATGATCGTTAAGTATCTTATCCTTGATAATATAGCCATTGAACAATGATCACATGATTAGTATAAATATAGGCTTTTAACAAATCCTTTTGAAACAGATAAAGGAAATGATGGACTCAACCAGTAGGATCATATCCAATGAAGCCCATTTATTAGAGCTTCTCAGGGAGATAACATTTCTTGGCCTTTTCCTATACCAATCCCATGCCAAGATCCAACAACTTAAGTTTGAGCAAAATCGTTTATGGTAGAAGTTCAAGCTCATCGAGATCACGACCCAAACCATGTTCACTGAATAACCCCATGAAAGCCCCACCATCACAGAACTTACTCTTAGGGTTTATGCTGGTGTAATAAAGGGATATGTAATAATAACCTATCATTATTATTCGGTGCATTATTTTTTATAGAATAATGAATATACTTTTATTCTATTATAGTTAATTTGTAAATGATTTTTGGTTAATATTAAAAATAAATTAAGAATTCTATTTTTTTGAATTAATGGATTTTTGAATTAAATAATATTTTATGAAATATTATTATTAAATTAATTTTATTAAATATTAATTATCATATAATTTTTATGAAGTCAAATGTAAATTTAATTAAGGTTTGAAAACTGTTTTTGTCTAAACCCATCGATTTTCAAGAAATGTAGGATTTTATTTTAAAAGGGGAAATTAAAATATTTAGAAAATTATTTAGATAATATGAATATTATCTTTGGAATCATCATGTCAAAATTATCCAATGGCGAGATTTTCGTAATTTTCCGAGACTCTCAAATTTTTGAGTAAAAAATTAAATACCGTATAAATATTTAATGGGTTTTATGACATCATAATAACCAAATAGTGATGTAATAAAATAATATTAAAGATATGTTTCAAAAATATATGTTTTTAATTTAAAATAATGTAATTTCATGTTTATTTTATTCATTTTATAAAGCCTTAGTGAATCCTCTAATACAAATAAAATATTTTAATATTTTGAAATCATTTCCCTGAAAGCGTGACTCACCTACACATAATAAAGGGAAATATTTTAATATATTTAGCCATTATACATATAAAATAATGGATACCACTCCCCTTTTCCATAAACCATGGGGAAACCCATGGTATGGTTTGTGGTTTTGAATATTTTAGTGTGTAGTGTCCAAAACCAAAATAATAAACAATTCCACCACCTTTCTTATATAAACCCACCAAAGCTCCCATTTATCTTCAATAAAGATATTTTAATCTCAAAATAACTCTTTCTACTACTCCCTATAGTCCTACCAAGTCTCCCCCAAGCTCTCAAGAAGCCTCCCCCAAGCCTCGGGGATCACACATCCAAGTAAGGGATCTCCCTCTCTCCTTTTTCTTCAAGCACCTCTTTAATGTCATGCCTTTTAATTTTCATTTTATTTATTTGGTATATGTTAATCCATACCTCATTATTGTAAATTTTATGTATACATGATGGGATCTTACATTCACTCCCATTAATCCCCCCTATGATCCTTTCAACCCACCTATTACTATGCCCAAATTTCATAAGATTTTTCTCTATTCTCATTTCCATTCAAGCATTTCTTTTATATTATGCATCAAAATTACATTTCACAAGTTGGGATATTATGTTATATGATACCATACTATCTATTGCATGTATAAATGATGAGATACCCCTTTCTCTCTCATCAACCCATTTTATGAATTTCTATATGATGTCGTTATGCTGCCAAAATTGTACAGTGATTTTCTAGGCCAAAATCATCATGTAGTGAATACTATACCTATTCCTCTATCCAGGGTATTCACGTTTATGAACCAAAAAATTATCTAATTCTTAATTTCATGTATAAATTCTACATTCCTTGATTTTGTAATAAATTATTATGTTAAATGAATCCATGTTATATGATCTATGTGGAACACTTAAGCATGACACTGAAATGATCATGAAGGTTGTGCACTGATAGTGTTCCAATGCATTGGGTAATGGTTAGTATCTTGATATGTTATGCTGGGGTAGGGTTTTACCTGATTACTTTAGAGGACTTTTTTCCACTATGTTGGGACATGGGTTTACCTTATTCCATTATCTTAATGATGTTGTGTTTTAAGTTGTTTCCACATTTCTATGTTATGATAATCATGATATATCATGACTTTATGTTCATGTTTATATTTTTCTCCATTGATATTCGTATTTCCTAACATTTATTGTGTTCTTAATGTTATTCCTTATTTACTCACTTACTGGGATTTATATATCACTTTTTTCTTATGCATTCCCTCAGGTTATCCCATGCAATGGTAAGTATGAAGGAATGTTTTTGTCATGTAAAATAAGTTTTCAAGAAAGATTTGTATTTCATGTTATAATTTTTTATGTAATATCCCTAATCCCCAAAGAAACTATAAATCTTGATCTTTTTAGTTTTATTAAGTATAAATTTTATTGAATAAATCATATCTAATATGAAATAAAGATTAGGGTTGTTATAGTTGGTATCAAAGGATAGGTTTAGTTATTTTTGGGAATAGGATTATAAAAATATAGTGAACTCCTTAGGGATAATACCAAGTATAAGAAATTAATCCCTAAATTATAGTGAGTATAGAGTAATTTTTTTATCAAGATAATAAATCTCTATCTGGATACAAACAAGTAGAGGTGGATCTGGAACATATGTATCTAGGGGTAAAACCTAGAAAAACCACATCGTTCTATACTTGAATGAGAACTCGTGCACAACAATGGGACTTGCAGCACTCTTGGTTCAACAATCCCGAGGTATATGCATTGGTAATTTCATAAGATTAGTATGAACCATTATTAAGGGAATAAAAAATTCCATAAGAATATAACTTAGGATGTATATCGTGGATAACATAGATCTAAGCCTAGAAATTCATAAGTTAGGTTGATAAATGTAGTTTATAAGTTATCCCTTTAATGTAATTGGATTAGAATTTATGTGTTTAATAGTTTAAAAATAGTCATCCTTTAGTCTATATTGGATAAATTAGAACCAAAATAAAAAATTAAAATATAGGGTTATTGTTTATAGTTTTACTCATTCTTTTTTATCCGGAAAGTTTAGTAAAATAATCCAAACACCACAAAAAATCATAGAAGTAGAGATGTCAATGAAAATAAGAAATTGGAAAATTATATAATCCCTCACATATTCCTCCTCCCCTATCATAATTTTTGGATTGAGCTTATTTGAAAACATTATCATACTTCCATTGGTAGAATTTTATGTAATTCATGGAATTGAGTGACTTTCAATATGTAGAGACAATAGTAATTTCCGCGAGAGGGAAATCACACTCCATATTGGTAATCTACCCATGATTATATACAATTTCATGGAGGAGGTAGAATATTCGTAGAACCATCATCTCCAGAATGAATATTACTTCCATATGAGCATGAGTATCTTGCTCAGATAATTGAGTCTAAGGAAGGAACGATCTTCAAAGACATGACTATTGTGAGGGAATTTGCAGATGTGTTTCCCAATGAATTGTCTATTCTTCCTCCTAGAAGAGATATTTAATTCCTGATTGATCTTATACCTAGGCCTTTTCCAATATCAAAGACTCTATATAGAATGGCTATTAAGGAGTTTGTGGAGCTAAAGAAGCAGCAAGAGTAGAATCAGGATAAAGGGTTTATACGCCCATGTGCTTCACCATGGGGTGAACTAGTCCTCTTCATCAAGAAGAAGGATGGGTCAATGCACCTTTGCATTGATTATCGTTAACTCAAAAAAAAATCACGATAATGAAAAAGTATCCTTTTTCCCTGAATTGATGACTTGTTCAATCAACTACGTGGAGCACAATACCTCTCCATGGCGGATCTGCATTTGGGATATTACCATGTTTGGATAAAGAAGGAGGATATCCCCAAGACTAATTTTCATATGAGGTACGGGAATTATGAGTTCATAGTGATTCCATTCAGTCACACTAATGCTCTAGTAATCTTCATGGACTGGAAGAATAGAGTCTTTATAGATTACCTAGATAAATTTTTTGTTGTCTTATATAAAATATTCTAATATACTCCAAAAACAGGGAGGAAGATGAGAAGCATCTAAGAAATATTCTAGAGACCTTACCAAAGGATAATCTCTATGTAAAGTACATCAAGTGTGAGTTCTAGTTGAAGGAAATCTCATTCTTGGGTCATTTCATCACAATAAATGTGATATTTGTTGATCCTTCCAAAACAGAATCAATTAAGGTATGGACGAGGATAACATATATGATAGATATCCATAGATTCTTGGGATTATCTGGATATTATCACTGATTTGTGAGAAATTTATCATGATTGTCAAACCATCTTACAAATCTAACTCGGAAGGGAGTCAAGTTTTCTTGGAATGATGAATGTGAATAAATATTCATGGAGTTGAATAATAGGATTATTGCTGCCCCTATTCTCACACTACCCACAATTGGGGAGCTTTTCATAATCTTTAGGGATGTTTCGAAGAAGATATTGGGCTTCATGTTGATGAAATATGAAAAATTCATTACCTATGCCTCAAGGATATTGAAAATTCCTTAGAAAAACTATCCCACAAATGATCTAGAGTATTAAGCTATGACCATTTCTTTGAAGACATGGCGACATTATCTCTTTAGGGATAAGCATGAAATATATACAGATAAAAAAAGTATAAAATATATATTCACAAAGGAGGAGAATAATATGCGCCGATAAAAAAGGTTAGATATCATTAAGGATTATGACTACTCAATCCATTACCACCCTGGGAATGAAAACAAAGTGGAAGATGCTATAAGTAGAAAGGACCAAAAAATTATATCATTGATGAGAATTGAAAAGCATATAGTCTTCCTATAGTTGATAAAGATTGATATGAGCATCATAAATAAGGGAACATCATCAATCATTTCACAAATGATTGCTCAACCATCTCTTTTGGAAAGGTTAAATGATTCTCAACAAGATAATGTTGGAATTTAGAAGAAAGTGGAAACTATCAAAAAGGAAAATCCTTGGATTTCAATGCTAATGAAGAAGGTTTTATGAGATTTATATCGAGACTATGTGTTCCATCAAAACTAGAGTTAAAGAAAGAACTTCCAGATGATGCACATAGTTCAAATTTCTCCATTAACCCAAGAAACACGAAGATGTATTGAGATCTCCGAGAGCACTATTGGTGGGGTAACATGAAGAAGGATATCACTAAATATACATCAATGTGATGGGTATGTCAAAAAGTGAAGGCTGATAGGAAGAAGTCAAAGGGGATGATGAAACCATTACCCATACCAACAAGGAAATGGGAAAACATAACTATGGAATTTTTCATAGGGAATCCGAAGACATCTAAAGGAAAAAATTCTATCTGGGTTGTTCTGGATCATTTTACAAATACTACACACTTCATTGAACATTGAGAGTATTTCTCACTAGATCAAATGGAACAGATATAAATTATATAAGTGGTAAGGATTCATGGAGTACAACTATCGATTTTGTTCTATTCAGATCCAAGATTCAAATATATGTTCTAGAAGAGTCTCCAATACACTCAAAAAATTGAGATGAAATTCATCATGGCCTATCACCCTCAAAATGATGTTCATTATGAGAAGATTATCCAGAAACTTGATGAAATGTTGAGATCTTCCTCAATGGACATCAAAGGTAGATGAGACCAACATCTTCCTTTGGTGGAGTTCTCTTACAACAATAGTTTCCACTCAATCATCCAAATGGCTCATTTTGAAGCCCTTTATGGGAAGATGTGACTAACACCATTTTGTGGGGATAAAGTTGAAAACCTATAGGTCCAAAAATGGTAGAGGAAATGGTGGATAAGATTTCGACAATCTAACAGAACATCAAAGCTGACCAGAGTTGACAAAAGAGCTATGCTGACAATCAATGACGAGAACTAGAGTTTGATTTCAGAGACATGGTATTCCTCCCCTAATCTCCATGGAAGATATTTATGAGATTTTGGATGTATGGAAATCTTATTCCAAGGTACATCAACTATTTTTATATCATTGATCGCATCAGGGAAGTGTCCTATCAACTTGCACTTACATTGAACCTGTCTCAAGAACATGATGTATTCCATATATCACTCTTGAGTAAGTACATACATGACCCATCACATGTACTCCATCCAGATGTGGCACTATTGGAGAATGGCCTCTTCTATGAGGAAAATACATTGAAGATATTACATCATAGAGAAAAAGTTCTACGAAATAATAAAATTCACCTCATCAAAGTGTTGTTGAGAAACCAAAAGTTTGAAGAACTGATGTGGGAACCAGAGGAAGTGATGAGGCAGAGTTACCCTCATCTATTTTATTTTGGGAAAATAAAATTTCAAGGGTAAAATTTCTTTAGGGGGGAAGGTTGTAATGACACGAACATTTATGAATAAAATTTCCTTTATTTTAATTAAATTTATTATGGATATAGAAAACACATGAACTTATTTTGTTTTATATCCAATTGGATTTAAATGAATGTTAAGTATACTTACAATTGATAATATTTTTGTTGAACAATAATCACCTGAATAGTATAATTATTGGGTTTTAACAAATCCTTTTGACATAGGAAAATGAAGTGATGGACTCAACCAGAAGGATTGTACCCTATAAAGCCCATTTATCAGAGCTTTTAAGGGAGATAACATTTCTGGGCTTTGCCCTAGACCAAGCCTAAGGTGAGATCCAAAAACTTAAGCATGAGTGGAACTGTTTACGGGAGAAGATCAAGCTCATCGAGACCAAAACCAAAACCATGTTCACCGAATAGCCCCATGAAAGCCCCACCATCACACACCTTACTCTTTGGGTGTATGTTGGTGTAATAAAGGGATATGTAACAAGACCTTATCACTATGATTAGTTTCATAATTTTTTATAGAATAATGAATATACCTTCATTATATTATTGTTACTTTGTAAATGATTTTTGTTTAATATTCAAATTCAATTAAGAAATATATTTTCATGAATTAAGATTTTAACATATCATTGGGACTATAAGACAACCATATCAAGATTGTAACAAATCATTGGATCCTAATGTTGATTCTATAGAGGCTAATGTAATAGATAAATCCACGGAGAAAAAAAATAATTTCATGATATATTTGATGATGGAAATAAAGAGTTTTATAATGGATATTTGAAATATTAAAAACTTTCTTTTTTGATGAATTTTTACAATATCAAATGCTGATGTGGAGTTACCAATAAAGTGATATCCATGATATTGGAATTTCTTCATGATGCATTTCTTAAAGGAAAGATCCCTTAGTCTTTTTATGGTATAACATTTTTAACAATATTGGTCTATATTATACAAAAATACATTCTTTTCCAAATGATTTTATACTTTATTGGGTAGAGGATTCCAGCAGAAAGGATTGTAAAAAATGTTCTTCTTCTAGATGGTAGTTTATGGGTGATGTTGAAAGTATGAATCAATATACTAATATGAATAATAAGAAAAAGAAAACACCTATAATGGGTTTTCATTAATTTTATTTTAATCATTGATTGTAAAGATTATTCATTTCATTGAAAACCACTGAGCACATGAAGTGAAATTATATAGATAATAACAATGATGGGTTAATTTGACATCCAAGAGATTCAAAATCATGGAAGAAATTTGATTTATAACATTTAGATTTCTCATCTGATCATAGGAATGTGCGATTGGGATTAACTCCCAATGGATTCAACCGATTTGATAATTTGAGCACGAGTTATAGTATTTGGCATGTTTTTTGATCCCTTACAACCTTCTCCCTGGATGTGTATGAAATAAACACCTTATATAATTTCTATGGTTATTCCTAGAATAAAATACTAGGAAATGATATTGACGTATACTTGTAGCCTCTAATTGAATAATTAGAGGAGTTATGGGGAAACAATGTTGATACATATGATAAATATTCTAGAACAATGTTCAAAAAATAAGTTTATCTAATGTGGTCCATTAATGACTTCCCTAAACTATGGAATTTATATGGTTGGAACACTTACATGGTTTTTTATTATCATATTTGTAACTTCGATTTTGATCTTGAACGATTACCTCATATTAAAAAAAATGATGTTTCTTGTATCATCAAGGATTTATGGATGTATCTCATAGATTTCGATTGAACAAGTCAAAATTCAATAGTTATATTAATCTTATACCACCTCTAATGTGTTGAAAGGTTTTAAAATTTTGGAACAACTTGAAAATTTTGAAACCAAATTTTGGAAGGTGCATCATTTTAATGATAGCTGGAAATGAGTTTGAAGTGCATCGTCGAGTGAAATTAGAATGAAATAATGGAAACAAAAAAGTATATTATTCAAATATCTATATTGGGAATTTAATTTTTTGTGGAATAATCTTAATGTTATGCATATTAAGAATAATTTCTATGAAAATTCAATATTTACATTGATTAATGAGCGTGAAAAATTAAAGTAACATCTCAATGCTCAGATATACTTACAAACAACGAACATTAAGCATAATCTCCGGACATATGAGAATGGAATGTATGGTCTGGAAATTTTTTGCAATGAAAATTTGGGATAAAGATACATTCCATTAACTTTTAAAACTTTTTAAGGTATTTGATGGTTATTCAAGTAAAATATCAAGGTGTTTTGACTTAAAGAAACATAGGTTACATGGATTGAAAAGTCACTATTCACTTATTTTGTTACAATATTTACTACCATTGGAATTACATACATTATTACCTAAAAAGGTTACTGCTATTGTACTCCAATTTTCCACATTCTTCAGACAATTATGTGAGAAAAATCTATAACCATTTGAGATTTAAAACCTTCATGATAGTTTTTTATTGACACTTTTTTCAATGGAGATGATCCTTCCTCCGTCGTTTTTTACTGTCATGATGCATTTGACTGTGTATTTGGTTGAGGAAGATAAATTTGGAGGCCCTGTACATTATTTATGGATTTATCCAATTGAAATTTACTTAATTTATATGTTTTTTATCTAATTACACAATTTTTTTTCACTTCATTAAATACAAAATTATGTTTTATTTCATAAATATCTCGAGCATTTGAAATCGTACGTGAAAAATAATGGTCAAACTGATAGCTCTATTTCGGAAGACTATTTGGTAGAGGAGAGTCTTATATTTTATTCAAGATACTTGTATAATATTGAGAAAATATTCAACTGAGTTCGATTCATTAAAGACACATAGAATAAATGTCAACTATATAGGAAATCAAAAATATTTTCTACTATTGACTGATCAGTTTGGAGGAACTCAAATGTTACACTGAAAAAAATTGAATTATTACAGGCACATAGACATGTGCTTATAAATAGTGAAATTACAGATCCATTTATTAAAGATATTATGATACACACAAACAGATGAATAAGAGGCCAAACATGAAGTGAGAATGATATAACAAAAGCTATTAATAAAGAGATTATATAATGGTTTTCACATTGTTCAAGTTCATAAATATTGTAATCAATATGGATATTAGGATGAAACAAATATTTTTTAAATTTAACAATGTATAATAATTTTTGTAGATCATGAATAATGATACTTGAGATGAGTTTTCAAAGGATTCTAAGTTTATAGCTCGAGATCCTTTAAAAAAGGCCAGAATGTTCGATGCTTACAGTGTGAATGGATTTAAATTTATTATAGTCAATATGGAAGATGGTTTGAAAATACAGAATATTTATATATTTTCCGTTTCCAAATTGGGATACTATGGAAAGTTGAATCATAATATCTATTTTATCTACCATGGGTATTTTTTAGTTATTTTACTCAATTGGGACAATATTATAGGGGGTGTTAAAAGATATTTCTTGAAATTTACTTTTGTGAACTTCTCTCATTTGATGGATGTTCATGTCCATGAATTACATGATCCGTATATCTTATCATCACAAGAGAATATGGTATATTATATATAAGATGTCATGGAATAAGGGTGGAGTATAGTTGTTTATGTAAAAAAAGAGACTTGTATGATATGGGTGACAAAGTGGAAGATTTGACCTCTAACATTGAATCCCATCAATAGTAAGAAGCAAACTTATTTATCCATCATGATATTGAAAATACTAGTATTTCAAGGGTGGATGAAGTAGATGAAGTAATTATGGAGAAGGAAAATAACATGATTGAAGGAAAAAATGATTCTATTTTTAGTCATCCATTCATTTATCAAGTAATTATATTATTTGAGTTGTCATTCATTATCATATATATATATTTTGTTTATCAGTACAGTGCATATTTTATTATTTCTATTTTTTCTTCATGATTTTTTGAAATATACGTTATGAAGTCAATTTTATTTGAATAAATAATAGGAATTCCTAAAAGGAATAATTTTACTCATCCTAGTCGACTATCAGTCGACACCCCCTTGAACATATAGATAGATGATGGTCCATTGGTCTCCCTCCCTATAGAATCCAAGACACCCTCTGTTTCCCCCCTTCACCGTCTCTCATACCCTCCATTCCATCATCTTCTAGAACACCCTTCATCAGTGTCTCATCAGCAGCTCAGCCAAAACCTCCTCATTCAGTAGGCTCAGTTGTGAGGGAGAAGGTCATCACTCCTATTTCTTTACAGGTATATTGGAGGGTGATGGTTATAGGTATAAATTTTAATAAGAATAACGTTATTTCACTTTTTTATAATACTAATTTTTTTTTCATAAAATTTGGAAACAATTATACTACAGAGAGAAACATGAAAAATTATAGATGTTTGGAATCTATACAGAATGAATATAGTTATCCCATTTTACTATTATGGGGTTTGTACGGATGATGTTGTATGATTATTTGGCCAGATTCTAGGCCAGTTGGCAGGGAAACCAGTTACCCTTCTGATTACGTATGCTGATTAGAGGCATATAACCCAATCTTGGAAAACTAAAGTTTTGATTCATAAATAAAGGTAATTTTAATATATTATGGGGTAATTAAATTTCATTATGTTATTAAATTCTAATATTTTAGAAATGAATCTCTTGGTATATATGTCTTTCCACATTACCATTACTGATCTTATAGCATGAAAGTGGACATTGAAAAACGTGGGTAAGAAATGGAATGATTTTAAATGGAGATTATGGAATGAATTCAATGATACATTATTTAGAACCCAAAAACTGTATGATAAGGTACCTGAAGGGGTACCAAGAGATAAATGAAAGGTTTTTATTGCTATTAATCTTCATGAGAAACACATGGTATTTAGATATATATTATTATATTAATATCATTTTACATTTATACATGAAAACGAAAAAGATATTACATCGCATAAATTACTATTAAATTACATTTTATTTATTTCATGATTATTCAAGGGAGAATGCATCAAGTTATTCTAAGAAAATCGTCCCTCACACTGATGGGTCAAAGAGTCTTTCTAAAAGCTGATCGAATCAAGTAATATTTTCATTAGTTTAAATATTTATAAGATAATATTATTTGTTTTATATTTTAAATTTTGATTTATTATTATTTATTTATGTAATAGAATTTGGGGCACTGAGTCTCTCAAACAGAACTATAGATGGGTGTTCATATAAAATATGATGAAAATTATATTAATGAGCCTTCCAAAGAAGATGAGGTATGAATTCATTTTTCATTGTAATAACTTATTGTCTTTTGTCACTATTTTAATTCTCATTTATTAGAATATGAATGATATTTTATTTATAGGTAAAAACTAAAGAACTTTGGGATACCACTCCTATGCAGTCATTATCAGTCTTCTAGGATGACCTAGTTGGTCAAGTCCTTGGGAAAGAGCGTCCAAGTCTAGTGTACAGAATGGGTTTGGGACCATTACCATTTGATGCCTTTGGCAGGCCATCAGGGATTGTAACTACATCTACTCTTGGTTGTAGTCACTCCCTACCTTGAGATGCTCTGATGGAGTTTATTTATATGAAAATCACAATTCCAGAATAAGGGGCTCATATATCAACTTTGCAAAAAGGGTTGATTGATTTATATCAGAGGACGATTGGGTTTGTCCCTAGTGATATTGCATCAATGGATGTAGGTGAGAAATTAAATCACACAACTTAAAAATCATTTAGTTCACAAAATTTTATTGGTTTTAAGTTTAAATATAAATATAAAACACTTTTAATTTTCAACATAATTTTCATGCACGTGTCGATAGTAGGAATTGTAGATGGATTTAGAGAGGGTTTCGAACAAAGTTCATTGGGTAGTGATTAATGTTATATTTGGTTTCAGAGTTGACGTAAAAATAAACTTATGACAAAATAACAATAATTTAGTGATTCAGAAGCTATGTTGTGGTTTTGGTAGGGATATCTTCATTTCCCTTACATTTCAGAACCATCTATTTCAGAATGATTATGTAATTTCTAGAATATTAATTGAATTTTAAACTTTTAATGTTATGATATAGTTATTCATGAATTTTGAAATTAATGTTGATATTTTTATTAATGGTGCTAATTTTTTTGGATGATGTTTTATATGTACTATTTTCCCTATGAATTTTTTTATATT
This sequence comes from Viscum album, assembly GCA_963277665.1. Classification (NCBI taxonomy): domain Eukaryota; kingdom Viridiplantae; phylum Streptophyta; class Magnoliopsida; order Santalales; family Viscaceae; genus Viscum; species Viscum album. The sequence goes on from OY728131.1 coordinate 125,842,456, forward strand.
TTATTCTAGGTTTGAGTGCTGTTCTGGGGTTACAGATTATGAAGTTTCATTCTCTTGAAAAGTATCATATAGAGGTGGTTTAAACTGCCGCTAAATATGCCATATTACTATTTAGAGACATCTTAAACTGCTACTATATAATTTATTTTTTTATTAGAGGTTATAACCACCACTATATAAAGTCATTATTATTTAGTAGTGTTATTTTCATTTCTGCAGTGGTTTCACCATAAAATATATTTAGGATTTAGCGGCAGTTTAAATTATCATTAAATCCTTGACATTTTTTTGGCTATAAAACTACAGCTAAAAAAGAAAACTTCCAATAAATATATGTTTTATGGAGTTCAGTATAAACCTCCACTAAAAATAAGGAATCACCATAGGTTTGATGCCGACAAAAACTTTAGCAGTTGTTTTTTAAACCTTCCAAAGAAACATTTGGCGGTGGTTTAAACCTCTACAAACATGCCATTTTCTTATAGTGACTTGAAAAATAGATAGATATTGGTTGTATATTTATTGGAATGATCTAGTAAGTAATTAAGAGATTTTTTATCCCTTGAACATTGATTTTTAATATTTTATCTATATTGTGTTTTGGATGGACTATAAATAAACTTGTGGGTTGATATTCAAAATGACTAGTTTAATTTTTTAATTATTTAAACTGTATGAAGCTGTTTTGTTTAAAAAATATTAATTATTTTCTATTTTTAGTATCTATGAATATTAAAAAAATTGGAAACAAAAATGTACATGAGAAACCATAAGACTATTAATTTAATGAATTATTTATCTAGGTGAGTGAAGTAGTTAAAATTAACAATTACTCTATGCACTAGAATACAAGAAACCAAAACATGAAAAATGGTTGTATGGGGGAGTGAAACCCCATATCGGATTGTCTAGATAACCCATAATCAAACCTGTATTGTTGATTTAGGGATAGTAGACACACACACACACACACACACACACTACATCGAACATAATACTTAGTTTTATAAATTATAGTTTTTTTAGAAACTAAATAGGGACATCAACTATATTATGAATTATTTCGGTTGTGTGGAAAGATCATCCCTAAGTACTCAACATTTATTATAGATTATTTTTAGAAAAAATAGTGGATAGGATGGGTTGACCTATTTTATTATTGATTCCTCATAAAATAAATCCTCTATAGTGGATGTTTGGTCCACTGGTTGTTAACTCTTATTTGAGGAATCTTTATCTGTACTAGGTCAGTCTATCATTTTCAAATCACTACTTTCAATTTCATGGTTTCAATTTAATTCAATGAAGAGAACTTATTACACATAACATTTCCATGTGGATCAACCAGGAATCCATTCAAAAATATTATTTTTCCACATAAATAATACAAGATTTTTTTACCATTTCTAGGTATAGTTTTTTCAATTATATAGTGTTTTTGTGTAAAAGACATAAATTTGAAAATTATTAAAATATAAAAATTAGAAAACCAAAAACACTAATGACTTTTATGATAGTTTTTTATTTAATTATGTTTATAAATTCATTTTTAAAATCTCCTATTGATAGAAATATTTTTTATTATACCTTTTTTTTATATTTTCCTAGATGAATTATTTTATAAAACCTTCTATGTGTAATTGTGAATAATACAGAATGATTTGGGTAGAGAGATCAAAATGAGGAATATTGTGACATTTATGAAATCTCAAGAAACATATTTTGGTGCTGTATTATGTTGAGGGTGAAGAAAACCCAATATAAAAATGATAAACCTATTGTTTATTGGTCATAAACATAGTAATTTATCATGAAAAAACTTGATAGAATACAAGAGAACCAATCAATGAGGAAAACCTAACACATTTATCAAGTACAGTTCAATATGGATGATTCATATTTACATTTGGAAATATGTTCAGAAATTAATCCAATGGGTTCAAGAGGAAATTTAAACTTCCACACATGAAATTGATGATAAATAAGTGATTGAACCTAAAGTGCATGAACAAAAAATGGAGGCTATCCAAAGAATAGAAGAATAAAGAGAAACAACATTGGTGGTATTCCGAATCTATTTTTAATAACATGATGAAACCAAGGAGTATATCCACATTATTTTCTAGCCATATTTATATATGTTTTAAGTTAGATATATGAGAGGGAAAGTGCTTTATTTAGTGAATTAAGTTGTATATGAGGATTTAGAAGGGTTTTATACAACATTTAAGGAGAAATTTTCTTTTATGGATCCTCATGTTGAAATTTTTTAGGTTTTTATAATGAGGATCAGTGGAAAAACTCACCACCAGTGGTTACTGTTGAGAAAACCACATCCCCCAAATTCACAACGATATATCTTCAGGGAAATTTCTTTTCTTTATTTTTAATTTTTTTACATTTATATTTTAGTTTTATTTATAAAATAATCCCAATATTTTTTAATCCCTCCATTTAAGTTTTAGGCTTCTAATTCTCAAGGAAGCTAAGGATTAGAGCCCTAATATATTTCTATAGGAATGAGTTTCATTCACTTAGGGAGTATCTGACTTCCCCTTTATTTTATTTTTGTCCTACATTACATGATTTGAGGTTCTTACTATACATTTTACCACCTAACATTAGTTTTATTTAGTATATATAAATTTTAAGATATATGTGTAGGGATGTTAGGTAGCTTGGGTACCCACTTGAACTTTTATGTATTACTGACTTCGAAGATACATTACTTAGGATTATTTTTATTAACTTTTTTTTGATATCATATTAAATCTAAATCATTATATTAAATGAGAAAAAATTAATTCTTATTTATTATAATGTATTGAAATATCATTTCACAATATGGATCAGTTGATGAGTTTTTATTAACAAAAATTTCAATTTTTTTGTTTAAAAATTGATTTGATAGTGGAAATTCTTAGAGTAGTATGGGTAATGTAAGAAAATATTATTTAAATATTTTGATATTGATTTTTGATGTGTTTGGGTACAAGTTAAAAGAAATCTTAAGGTTGTCTATCATCATTGATTATATACCTTCATTATCACAAATATTCCTAGGGGGTGTCTGTAATAGGAATTACTTAGTTCCTAATTAACAAGGCTCATATTAAATAAAAATATATTTGAGAGATAGTTTTACAAAAAAATTTCCAAGCCTGGGTTATTAGAATTAACCTTGATAGATTACTTCTAAATGTATTGGTTTATTTCCAAATACTATTAATTTATTCTTGAATAAGTGATTTAAAAAAAATAGATTATAAATAAATAAATAAATGAAAAGAAAAATATAGTGTTGTGAATATACAAAAATAGAAGATAATGGAGGATGAAGATGTGAATTTCACATATTAATAATTGAATTTTAAATACAAATTAGACATTTATAGTGGACATTTAGAATTGGGTAACTTGTACTAACTTTTATTAACTTTATTTAAGGAGTGATAGAAATAGGAATATTTGTATTGTTAGTCCTAACGATTCATGAAAATAAATTATTTACTATATAAAAATGAATATAAATATTTATTATGTTATTGATTTAATTCCTTTGTGAGAATTTTTATGTTTATACTTGAGGAAAAACAATGGTTGATGTTTGGAGGGAGTGATTAAAGAAAATTTAAGATATTGTTTCCCATCATTTTTGGATTATTTTTGAGTGATGTCATTCCAAAATACATGTATTTAATTGATTTATCATTTTGAGTGAAAAAATTATTTCATTACCAAATTTAGATTATTTTCAAAACAAAACTATTTTATCATTTTTAAAACTTAATTCTATACTAAAATACAATTTATTTTATCCTTGATTATTGTGTTTTAACATTTAAATTTTATTTTCATTATTTAATTTTTAATTTTTTATATTCTACCATGGTTAATTATTTTTTATCCATTTAATCTCATTATTTTTTCTATGATTAATTATTGTATTTATTTTTAAGGGGAACAAGGATGGATGAATTGAAAAAAGAATTTTAAAAAGGGATTCATGTTTTATAAGAGTATATCTATTTTTGTACTGGATATATATGAGTAACTTGCCACTTTCATAATAATATATAGATAACCACATAAGAATAACATGGTGTTTTTGTCAGTGTTTATATGTGACAAAAACCCATTTTCTATGGATTTGTATAATTGTAACATATATATAATAATAAACATGAAATGTTGATCGATATGTATGATTAACATAGAATTACAATAGGCAATGTAGGATTAAATGGAAACTCATGTAAGAGTAACCAAGTTCTGTGTAAGATTGACTAAAAATTCATTCCAACTATATATATTCTTTCAACTTTTCTGAAAGTTTCCAAGATATCATCAAATAAGAGAAGAAGAAACAACCATTAACAAAGATGTTGATCCTCATGGAACAAATACAACCTGAGTGTTCCATAAAAGATATTCATATGTACTTTTCTAACAAAATTGGTTAAATCTTCAATAAGTAATCAATGTGTAGATTGATATAATAGAGATCAAATCAAAGAAAATTTACTAAAACTAAAACCATTGAGGATAGGAAAAAAATCAAGAAATATATAAGAAGCCTCATATATACTAAAATAACTTAACACACTATACTCTACATTAAGTGATCTTAGGATTAAGACTTTATATTAAAAGAATAAAAAGAAAATAAATATCTGAGTTCACTTAGCTGAGGGATGAAGTAACATGTGAAAGAGAGAAGAACTAGAGTTGAACCGAAGAGAAGACTTCTAGGGAGTTGAGTTAAAACCCGAGGAACTATAAGAGATTAGGTAGAGGTTTATTAGAATATTATCACTAAGAATTTATGATAATTATTCTCCCTTTCACTTTCATTTTTAATATTTGATCTATGTTATGTTCTGGATAGAATACAAATGAAAAAGAAGGATGATATTTATTTTATTAATTTAGATTGTTAATTGTTTTAAGTGTGTGAGTTTGTTTTGTTTCCAAAATCTTAATTCACATTTTATTTTTATTGTGCTTGAGTTATTAAGTGAAAGTGGAAACTCACTTATTCATGGGAAACCTAACACTACTAAAATTTTGAATGACCTATGAGTATGGGTAAATAAATTAAAGTTGAAACTCACTCTATGAACTAGGATATAGGATATCGATACATGAACAATAATGATTTAGAGGATTGACATCCCATACATGTAAGAATTCATCATTCCAAAGAATAATGGAAGTAGGTAAATTTTAAATTTCTGATTCATTTATAGGATCTCATGCAATTCATTTTATATATAAAAGGAAATAAAAGAAGCACCTTAGTAGAACATCATGATCATGGTTCTATCCTCTCATATCTAAATTTTTGTATCATGAAGACACCAAACTAGATACCCTATAGATAATATGGATATATACCATAACCCCTTTAATTTTGTTATTTTATTCATAGATGGTGGCACAAAAGATATAAGTCCTTATAATACTCGAGCAATTTCCATAAGATCACATAATCAATCACAGATCATGGATTGATCAGTTGTTAATCATCCCTTTAGTTTCCCTCTTTAGAATTTTATGATGATGAGAAGAGATAAATTTGTGAAAATGGTTTCCTTTTAAAATTAATGGATTAAAATGATTTTAAATAGTTATATTTAACTTTCCAAAATTGAACATAAGACCTTAGATAATTTAATTCTCTTAAACTGGTCTGGAGGATCACAAATAACAAAATAAATGCATCATTTATGTCCTGAATATTTCAACACTAAATGGTGAAATTATTAAATTAATTGTAAAAAACCATGATCCATTAACTTACATCATTCCTATCATAATTCTCAATGAACATTTAATTCATAACATTCATTCAACAAACAATATATTCTTATATTTACTTATATAATTAAATAACTTATGAATACCTTGAGAAATAATTTAAATTATAATTATATTAAACTATAATAATATGATTGAATTAATCTACTTATAATCATTCACTTGGATGTACACTGGTCCTCACATATGGGTCCGAGTTCATCCTAAAATCCAATTCATCGAAATTGGTGGAACTTGTGGGTACACTTTTTATGTGATCCTCTAGGCCCTCATATTGATAGTAGTGAGTCCTACTCATAAACAAAGTGTAGTATCTAAGAACATATCATAGACCCCAGTGATATAAGGATAAATCATTTCTATGAAAACCTCTTATCATAGCTTTTTATATAATATAATCATGTTGCCTTGATATCCAATCAACATGTTTTATTAATTAATCCATCAACCTTTATATTTAATAAACACATATTTGAATTTCTAAAAATGAACACAATGATAAACTCCCATGTCTATGGTATTAACTGAATAGTTCAATTTCCATCAAAGGGCTTGATATTTCTACTTCCATTAACTCAAAAGGAACAAATCTTTTTTAACTTATTCATTAATGGCATATTACTGATGGCAGACCCAATTTATCCTACCACATTAAGAGAATATATACTTATTTTTTTCTTCAACACATATTTGTATGTGACTCATGATATGCATTAATAATAATATCAAGTATAAGGAATAATAGAAAAACTATATATAGGAATATCTAATGACACATATAACATGTAAAATTACTATATTCTTGGAGTTACCAAGTGAAAACTTCTTTATAATAAGTCTCAATGTTTTATGAGTCTCTCAAACTTTATGGTCTAACAACATCCATTTTTCATCATATAAATTTCATTTGACAATTGAAAATATTTTTAATAATACTTTCATTCCATTCAGGGTTCTCATCATATTGGGTAACTACTATGACCTTTATAAAGATTTTAAGGCACTGTAGAAGCTGGTCGGGACCATGTCTAACAATTTTTTCGAAAATATTATTCATATTTTTCCTTATAACTAGATAGAAATGTGATCCCAAAGTCAAGAAATATAGGATATTTTCACATATAATTTATAAATAGTTTAATTAATTGAATAATTATCATTTGTGGAATTATTTCTTCATTGATGAATCAGTGGACCACTATTATGATAACATCACTACATCAGAGGAATCATGAATAGGTTGACTCTAGCAGCGATTCATACATGCTCTGCAAATCTTGCATCTTGACTATATAAATCTCTCGGTGCTAGCGTAGATGAATCTATCACTTGAAATGATAAATGTTTACCACAAACAACTATTTCAAGGGAGAAATAATTATTTATACTAGAGGAGGATAATTGATCTTCATTCTTCAAAGAGTTCTAGTGAGGGATATCACTTAGTATTGAGAGGATTATCTCTAAAACTCATTATGAATAAAAAAAGGGCGTGGTTCTCACACTTTCCACCACATTCTAAAAAATTTCATAAAAGAGGTTTATACAGTGCTAGGGTAAGGAAATAAATAATTTCGCAAGGACTCTTATTATTTTTCTTAATTACCAATGACACCCCTTGTCTAAATAATAATATTATTATTATTTACTTGACATGCAATAAAATCATAGATAAAATTCATATTATTTTTTCCTTGAATAAATTGAAATTTATTCAAATAATATTTAATATGTTATTTTTCACTGGAAAATGAAACTCAGACCACCAATATTTCTCAATATTTAATGGTCCTAGAATAATGGATATTTATTTAATTAAATAAATACTACTAAATTATTCTCCAATAAATATATAAACATTATATTCACCAAAAATCATGAATAAATATTCACATAATAAATAAATTAATATTTTTTTACCTTGTGAATGAAAAATAATAAATAAATATCCTCAAATTCACATAATTAAAGGAATAATTACTTGGTGAAAAAATATCTATTAAATATTTCAATCATATATATTCTCTCAAATAACTGGTGATTGTATATTTTCAATCAAATTAACATGATTAATTATTAAACCACATATGAGAATTATATTTATCCCATATGTTAAATTCGTATATAAATTTACCGAGATTCTGAATACACTTACTGTGTGACTCTATAGGCCGCATTCTAAGTGGAATTAGGGTATACTGCCTAAAGTAAAAGGTTCAAATATAGAAACACACCAAGTCTCCAATAGATAGAGAAGTTAGTTTCATTAAGGTATATAACTTCTTTTAGACATACACCATGTAATATAACCACTTTATCTTGATTTATAAAATCAAGTAGGTTGCATGATAATGTCATCAACTTATATGCTCTATGTCTCTTTCTTTGACTTTCCTTAAATAAACATTATAAAAACATTGACATGGCACTGAAATTAATTAGGAAATTATATTCCTATTAAAGGGATTGAGATATCAACTTTTTTAAATAACTTAAGAGATAAATTATTTCTCTCACTATTGATTAATAAAAAATAACTCATGGCACAACCAACATATCCTACTTCACCATGAGCATATATAATCATGGTTGTTGTCAATACATATAACTACATGAATTATTACATTAATTAATAGTAATATTAATGTCTAAGGATCATTAAATATGTCTATAGATAGGAATATCCAATGACACATATAAATGTGTAATTTCTATTGATTGGACATGAGATTATAATCTCCTTCCCTGGAGATTACCAAGGGCGTACAACATTAGAATATGTCTCAATGTGCTTTGGTTCTCAACTCTTGATATCCTATATCATTTACATCATATAAAATGATATCATACAACTATAAATTTTTTCTTATGATCGAGGAACTCTTTGTCTATCTTTGTATGAAGAATAAGATGAAAGTACTTATTGAAAAGTAAGTTCTTGAACACTTCCCATTACATGGAGTGAATTTCATCTTACTCCATCGTATTCCCAATGAGGTTCCACCATTGATCTAATTCACCTTCCATTAAATATACTACCAAAATTAATTTCTCACGATCTATACATTGGAGAACCAAAAATATATTTTCAGTGGTACTAATATAGTTTTCAGCCACTAGTGGATCAGAAGACCCACTAAAAGAAGGTGGACCCTAGCTCATGAAGAACTAAATAGAATGTTGTTCCCTACTTGGCTTGTTTGTAAGTACTACATGATTCTTATCTTGAGAAATTTTTGTGATAATAGCAAAAATAATTTTCATTCCAGATCCCATAACATTTGGTTTCTCAAGAGGAACATCATTTCATTACCCATCGTTTTCAGTATTAATGCGGTTCCTTCAGGTTCCACCCATTGACTAAAACAAAAATGTTTAGTATAAGATACAAAAATCATAGTGTAAAACCACAAAATCAAGGGGAATTAATTATTAAATTTCAATTTAGGACACCTTAGGATCTATCCTAGGTTATTCATGATCATTAAAAATCTCTAGGATTGTATCCTCTACTTAGACTTATCCATAGTGTTCATACTAGGATTTTATTATCCTAGTTTCCAAAGATTATCTAAAGGTTGATCTGATACACACTATAGTGGTATATAATTTTCATATATAGATATTACATATATATATAATAATATTAATTACATAAAAAACTACTCCAAAATCATATATGTGTAGTGTATGTGGAAATTTGGAAACATAAACAACTTACTCATAAAACATCTACATCGTTTTCCGCTTATTGCTTCATAACTAGAATCCTTTTTAACACATCTTATTATATTTATTCATATCCTGGGGAAAATAAACATAAGGAAAAGGTGATCTCAGATACCCTGTAAGGGTAATTAAGGGAGATAACATAAGCAAAACACATAAGAACATGAAAATAACTTTTGAAAATTATACCATGCATATCAAAGATTATGGTGTAAAGTCATGTGATAAATCATAGAATATCATAAATAATCAAAGAACATATTCCATGAGAGAATAACAGAATGCATGGAATTGTTACAAACATATAAGCATAGAATGTAATTTCCATTTTATTTAAGGCTCATTTACAAGACCATCATAGTGAAGATATTCTTTTATTGAACCAGGTTCACTCCTCGTTCGCACCCTGTATTTCGGAATTGATTTCACCCCTTGTTCTAGTCATGTTTATCTCATTAGATATAAATATTTACCCAATGTATTGAAGGGAGATATAGGTTTCACCCATCACATAATGAAAAACATACATATGTGTGCTACAAGAACATAAATCATTCATCATATTAGAACCCATGGACTAAAATGGGTTTCACAAACATCATTCCATCGTAACAGAACCCATGGAAAATATATAGGCTTCATAAATATCATTACATCAATAGTATAAACGGACCATAGAAATAATAGGGATATTATCCTTGAAAATATCCCCTTTAAATCACAACTAACATAAAATAATGTTATCATAGATTGAAAATAATTTGGAGATATCACTTAAAATAATTCTTGAGAAAAATATCCTTTCTATTTTGAATTCTTTTCTAAATTCCGTTCAATTTTAAAAGAAAAAAATTATTTAAAAATAACCTTGAAATATTGTAATGGAATCTACAAGTAATTAATTATTAATGAAATTAGAAAGATCATTCCATTATGTATAAGTAAAAAAACATTCCTTTCATAATTTTATCGAAAAAGTCACAACATGCCACATTATGAAAATGGAAAAAAAATTCCATTCAAACCATTTATTAAAAATTAAAACATGGGTAAAAATGAATTTAACAATTGTAGAAGAATAATAAAAATAATTTAATTTTTTTAAAGAAACATTGTCATGGGAGATAAATATTCCTCTAAAGATACTTACGTATAAAAAATCCTGAATAATAACGAATTTGTGAAATTAACCCTTACCTTAGGTATGATTTCCTTCGTACATATCTAAAACCCCTATATAATAGTTTAAATAATGTTATTAATTTATAACAGAACCATATATATATTTATGATATAATATATGATCATATTATATAATCTTAACACCCATTTGTTAATAATATTTCATTATTACTCTTTTTTGGGTGTTAACTACTTCATTTTCTTATGCATATTTTGTCATATAAGTCCCATTTACTAAACAAAGGATATAGTTCTGTCATATAAAAAATGATCTTAAGGTAATAAATATCATATTTATTCATTATATAAATTTTTATAATAATTATTTAGTATTTATGATAGATAATTAATCACATCGTTCAGTGGAGATAATAGAATGTACATATTCATGTGCGACGATATCATTACCTTAATGATGAAATTATGAAGAAGTGGATGGTATATATTTTTCCTAGAATAAAAATAATTTTATGATTATCATATATATATATATATTATTTTTATCATTATATCTATCCAAATAAAGTGGTGATGAAAAACATATTACACCATAACATGGAGACGGTAAGCCGAATATATGCACGCACGATGCTTTTGTTTTTCACAGGAGTGATAAAAGGTGGAATATGGTTGTTACATAATCATAACAACATCTTAGAATATATATTATATTGAAATTATTACTTTAAAATGGAAAAAACACATAAAGAGGATGTATAAGAAGAAATAATCTTGAAAGAGTTGGTAAAGAAGATTACCTCTTATTTTGGAAACTTCCATTTGATCTCCTCTTAGGGACACTAGAGTTTGTCTCTTGAGAAGACCAAAACCTATATAATATATCTAGGGAAGTTGATAAGGAAAATTTTTATGGGATGGTTAAGATTTAAGACTCAATGTGATTTTAATTAGTGTGGGAGGATGTTCCCTTTTATAATTGAGTTGAGGGGCACTTTTAGAAATTTAAAAAAAATATTTATTTATAATAAATTCAATATTAATAAAAATAACTCAAAAATTAAATTTATTCAAATATAATAATACATAAGGATTTAATATCATCAAAAAATAAGTTTTATAAATGTTTGTGTATTATTTTAAACTTTATCATTTTGATTAACCCTTAGTTAACCTATTTAAATTTTAACTAAGGTAACAACATTTTCAATATTAAAAGGTTTTAATTTATACTTATGTGATATAAATTAGACTATAAATAAATAATTTATAATATTTTAGACCATATTATAATTATTTTTTTATTTTTAAAGATTTTTTATGATTTTTGAATAATTTAATAAAATATAATTTTTATAAAGTATCATTAGTGTCAATTTTGACACTATTCATTACATGAACATTTAAAAATATTAAGATAACAAGTTAACTTAGAAAAAATATTTTATTATATCCCTAACAGGTCAAGGTATTCTAGGAAATTTTTTAATCACATTAATTATTTAAATTATATTTATTTTAATATTTTTAATAACATTAATTTGATATTTCCATTAATAAAATAATTATTACATTAATGTTGTATAATTATATGATGTAGTTATTTATTCATTAAAAATAAAAAAATAAAATACAATGATGAATATAAATTTATATATTTCAGAATAATATTTGAAGTCAAATATATATTTTGGGTAACCATATTTTAAAATGGTATAGTCTTTAAAATAAGAATGTGACATCTTTGAATTTTTATTAAATAATATATTATCAATATCATAATATCATCTTAGTGGAAAAAAAGTAAAAATTAAATTTATATCAGGAAATTATGTTTATTAATTTAAAAATTTACATTTAAATTCTTTCATAACATACTTTTTTCCTCATGTGGACATATGAGGGATATTTAAGAGAAGAAAGTGATAATTTGTGACTTTATTTGATTTAAATATTATATAAGTAATTTTCATGGAAAGTTTCCACTAAAAAGCTTAATTTTGATCCCTATGTGTTAAAGGTCAAATATTATTCATCCAATAAAATTTGGTCATGTGTTATGGTTATTTTATATTCTTTATAATTTTATTTTTAACCTAAATCACTTTATTTACACTTTACCATGGTAACAAAATTTACTAGGGTTACTATTCATATTGTTCAAAAATGAAAAGGGACCTATTAAATAAATTTGGACCTTATGAATCCAAATTTTTAATCCATTTTTAAAAATTCAAAATACATAATTTTCTAAATTTAAGTTAAATTAAAACCAGTAAAACGCCATGAAAAACAGTTTTTTTCCAGAAAAAATGACATTTCAAAACATAAGATGTTTTTATAATAAATTCATCTATAAAATCATTTTCAAAAAAATAATTTGATTTTTTTTAATAAAAATTAACTAATTAAAATTTAAAACAAATCTAAAACATTACTATACCTTGTAAAGACTTTAAAAGAATATATAGTTTTCATTAAAAATAAGTATTTTCACTAAACTAATCGGTCTTTCGAGACTTGATCCTTTGTGATCATGCCAATGATACATAATAATGCACCGACTCTGGGTAAATGGGGTCGGGGCGTTACACCATGAGACCCCACTGTGTGAAAATTTTAAGGTCACGTGATCATATAATTCTCTATTGATCTCATGATGTCCTTAGGTGACCTTGGATAAGTCATGTTGGTCACACGACAAGATTTGGGAAATTCAGGATGACTCATGAGAGCTGATTGACATATCATTATTATCATGTGGAAGTACGAAGACAATCCAAGTTTATGAGGATACAACCCCTTGACATGTCTGTGTTATCACATGATAGGCCCTGGAAAAGTTGTTTTTATCGCTCGATATCTTTTTGACATGTCAACATTTTCATACGACTGCCTACTGATTTTTTATAATTGTCATGTGATTATTAATGGACAAACCGATTTGATCACCATAAAGTCTATGGAAAATCCTAGTTGATCATGTGATGGTTCATGGACAATTTATTTTAATCACAAGATAGGCCTCAGACAATTCAAGTTGATCTTATAATATCTTATTGATAGGATTTGTATTGTCATGTGACAACATATTGACATGTCAGTATTGTTATGGGATAGTATAAGGAAAATTCATATAGATCATGTGAATAACCTTGGAATTTACCACCTATATTATGAGAACACATCCATGAAAATTAAATTGATTAGGTAGAAACCCTTGGACATGTTTTCCATTTCAGATTAATTCCATAAATATATCAGGCAGACAATCAAGACATGTCTAATGGTCATCCGAAACATGTCAGGCAAATCCCCTAGAACATTTCCACTTTATCCCGCAGATACACCAATACCCATTCCATGTGGACCCCATCCAAGAACCTTCGGTTGAATACCCCTTTTAAAGGGACATGTCCTTAATGGGGAAGGATTACACAATTGTTCAATCTTGTTTATATCATTATATCAGGAGGCCCTCCATGTCATGCCAAGCATATCTGGAAGACCATTAATGGTCACCATCATCTCTCTCTATCTTACATAAGATTGAGAATGAGTATGACAAAGAGTAGCCTCAGTTTTTAAGCCCTGATTAATAGGGAATCCATCTTGGTATAATCCCCTATAATTTCTAATAACTTGGGGATAACAATAATTCCTTCCAGCATGATCACTCACCTTAAGAATACTAGTGGTCTAGGGGGAACTGAACTATAATAAATTTGATTCCTTTCCAAATATGATATGTAGGATGACTTTCTAAGGCATGATCTCCAATGGGAATTCAATTCAATGTAAGTACCCTCATGTATTTGACATTTAAACCATCAAGACCCAATCATTCATCATGGATGATCATTCTACCTCATAAATCAGTGAACTGAGCATCCAACTGAGCTATGAGAACTCTAATTATTATCCAAACATGATACACATGACACCATCATAAGGACAAATCTCTAATGGGGAAACAATTCAGTGAAAGTACCTCAATATCCCACAAGTCTAACATCCTTTTTCACTATCCATCAGTTGATGATAAGATGGATCATACACTGGAAACATTTTGAGTACAATCCATGATCATTCCCTAAAGTACCTCAAACCCATCAACAGACTGGGGGATGACTCAAAATATGGCGACTCTAATTATTTTTATAGAATAGGATACATAGGACACCTTCCTAAGTCTAGATCTCCATTCCACATCCTCCATGAGACAGTTAATCGTGCATCTCAAAGGATAACATGAATGCATAAGATCACATAAAGATATCCTCTTAGGAATTTTGTTTGATCTTTTGTTATGCATTGTTTCTCACAAAAAGTATGACTCATGTGGGATTACATATTGGAAATGATTGTACCAACAACATGTTGAGAACCCTCTGAGTATGGTATCTTCACTGGGATGTAGGTATGATTACATCTCGTCACTTCTTAGAGGACCATACTCCTGATGAAGCAATCTAGGGAAGCTTTATATGCATAAGTCACATCCAAGGTCTCTATTATTGTATCCCTCATGACACAGACACCCATAAAATAACTACATAAACTCTGATTCCTGTCTCAAATAGGACATGTAGGATGTCTCAATGATGTCTGAGCCAGATATTCATCTCTTTATCTCATAATGATAAAACTATATGGATGGGTCCAATTAAACGGCCTAAAACTATTTCAAATGAACTAAATGGATTTTGATTCCAATTTTCATAGGATACATATGACACTTATTGGAGGTTTAATCCCATCACCAAGACACCAACCACCTCCCTGGAAGGAAATAAAACTCTAGAGTGCCCGAACATGGTGAAAAACAAAGGCATCATAAATAAATAATAGAGTGATGGAGAACTCTTAACATGAACATAGTTGCACTTATCAATAAAGTTTCTTAATGAAGTTATTGGAATATGGGTAACCATACCTATATGAAATCCTAGAAAGGGTTTCACAAACATATTTTAAATCTATAATAGATTCCCAGAGTAGGTAACAATTCCCCCCAAAAGGGAGGGATGAGCCTGACCTCCCATCCTCTCAGCCAATGTGTGTTCTTAAGTTTTGTTGGGTTTGAAATCCTAAAGGACCAACTGCAGTTGAAAAAAAGTTCCATAACCAGTTATGGATGTTGGAAATTTTTGGAGTTTCTATATAAGAATAAACAAATTTTAGAACCAATTTGAGTGATTTATTAAGGCATGTAACCCTTCATAATCACATCATCAAGAAAATCCCATCCGCGCCTTTTCTGTTAAAACAATGAATGAACCCCTTTAACACATACATGAAGGATTGAAACACCTACATAAGAGTAAACCAAAAAATTTTAAGTGTATTAATGACTAATATAAAAATTACAACATGATATTTATGATTAACTAGAAACTCTTATAAGAGAATCTAAGATTTTCTTAAGATTAACTAAAAATTTATAAAACCTATATAAGTTTTTTTCTTCAAAATTTACAAAATTTTAAAATTCATTTGAGAATAATATATAGATAAATAACCATTTATGAAGATGATGATCCACATGGAACACTTTTAACACTAGGTGACCATAAATAATCTCTCTACAGACTTGCCTACCAAATCGTGTCATGTATCAAAAAAAATCCACATGGATATTAATATAAGAGAAAAGATATCAAGGGAAACTCAATAAAACTTATGATTCTAGGGATTAACTATGAATAAAGGAATATATGAGAATCCAAATATATGTGGAAGTCCCATAGTATACTAAATTACATGTAGAGTGATCCATAATTTGATCTTTTTTAAAATAATAAGTGAAAGAAGTTTGAAGTTAACTAAGTAGAGGGATGAAGTCACATGGGTGAAAGAGAGAGGGTGGATCTAAATAGATGTGAATAATTATAGGGAGTTTAGACTAGAGTTACTAGAACATATTCATTTTTTATTTTTGGTTTACTAAACCACTGTTAAAAAAATTTAACTCATTTTGCTGTCGGTTTTTATAAACCACTGCAAAATATTTTTTTATTAAAAAAAGACACTTTTCCCCTATGCCCCACCCTTATCCTCCAACCCCTATCCCATGATATCCTATTCTCCTCAATCCCTAACCCTAGTACTACCATGTTTCCCCCTCATTGGATCTCATATATCCCCCAAGCCCTCCAATCCCTTTACAATGTTGCGGTCACAACCCCCTGACCTGTCTACCCCACCCTTACCCCAACCCAAGTCATCATGCTCACCAGATCCCTCTCCAGGCCATTGCCTTTTCTCAAGACCACGCCGAAGGTGACATTATATAGGTTTTATTTCTACATTTCTTTTCATTTAGAGTTTTAGTGTTGAATTTTTCTCTCAATTTTGATTAATCTATGAAAATGATTCATATTATACATATTCTTTATGTTTTCATTTTATATTTTTAATATTTAATTTTTTTATATGCATTTATTAGATGTGTTTGTAGTATGCATTACCTAATTCATTTCCATGTTTTTATGCATTTACAGTATGGTATGCGTGCTCAATCATTGAGGGAAATGTAAATGAATACTCAAAAAAATAAATAAAAAAATTTCAATTCCATTAATAAATTATTGATTTTATTAGACTATAAAATTAGAAACTAGATAAAACCAAGTGATTTTTATTTATGAAAGTGATAATTTTTAATTCTAGTTGGACGGAATGAAGATAAATATTTTTCAAAAATTATATTAGACATGGATTACATATTTTGTTTAAAATAATATCACAATTTTTGTAGGATATGGTATTGAATAATTATGGAAAAACAATATGTTAAGTGTGGGAGAATTTTATGTTTCATTATTTGGAATTTTTTTCATGTATATTTTCATATCATTTATTAAAAAATTTGAAACTTTTGATGAATTTTTATTACTATATTTATGATTTATTTGAAATTATGAAGAATGTTGAATTCCATTGAAAATGAATCGAAAGACATGTCATTGTATGGTTAAATTCTAAATTTATTCCATGCCAAATGTTTAATAAATTATGAATAATTATTATATTCTTGAAGGATAAAACATAAAATGTTTTTTATTTATAAAATTGACATTTAATCATTTTGCTTATGTTAATAATTATAGATATATATTTTGAATAGTAATTTAGATTTCAAATATTCTACTAAATATGAAAAAGAATTTAGAAAATTGAAATTAATTTATTATTATTATTATTATTGAAAACTATTTTAATTGAGGAGATTTTTTATGTTTTTAACTATTAATAGAAACAAATTTAAGATGGTATACCTGTTTAATATAGGATATAGTTTGGGATATAATTTACATATGGGATACTTATTTATTTTTCATGTCATTCCTAGATAATAAACATCGTTAACAAGCTACTTATACATCATAAAATAACCTTAATTACCCCAAATAGAGAGGAATGGTAATGATTTAATAATTTGAGAATCAGTTCTAACTCCTTTATTAACACTATTCAGTTCTTGTAATATAACATGCATCCTTGTAGAGAATAATTCTTTTTGGTAACTGTCCCTTCCTGTACAACCCAAAACAATGCCTCTAGATATGGGTCTCTTCATTCCTCATCCTTCAAAATTTGAGAATCTTGCTAAATGGGCCCCATAAAATCCAACATCTATATCCCTTTCTCTCTATAGGTTTTTAGTCCCTGTCATAAAAAGAGATAGGATGTTTCATTCTTCATTTCCATGAAACTCTTGCTCTTTGAATTTTACTAGTTCAATGTTCACCTAATATTGTTCTTTATAATTTACCTTGTACATTATGTCTAGTTTCATTTTTGTTTCATGTTCTTTTGTTGATATGTTATGGGATTTATTTTCCTATTTGACATGTTGTGGTTTTTCCTCCCAGTGAATTCTTTTGGTATGCTCCATTTTTATTTAGTATTGTTCTTTACACATCAAATATGATTTTGATACTATGTTGTTCCTTTTTAACGATTCTCATGGTTTTCATTACTTGTAATGATTCCTTATTCAGGGTTTTTTACCTATGTTCTTTGGTACCTTTCCATGTTTCCATTGTGGATGATTTGTGTTGTAACTTTCAACCACTATTCCTATTTTGGAGATATCTCTTCTTACTAATGTGATTCTTGATGATATTATCCCTCCATACATTTTTTATTAAGTTAATCATCTTTTCGGTCCTTTCATTGATTCTTTTAGTTATTTTCTCTTATTAGACCTTCACTTTTTACAAACTCTTCAATGTACTCATAGATGACTCTTTTGGTGCAATCCTATAACAACCCGAACATTTAGGAATAAAATTACATTTCTTTTAATTAAATGTGTTATGGATATATAAAACACATGAAATCATTTTATATATCCAATTGGATTTAAATGATCGTTAAGTATCTTATCCTTGATAATATAGCCATTGAACAATGATCACATGATTAGTATAAATATAGGCTTTTAACAAATCCTTTTGAAACAGATAAAGGAAATGATGGACTCAACCAGTAGGATCATATCCAATGAAGCCCATTTATTAGAGCTTCTCAGGGAGATAACATTTCTTGGCCTTTTCCTATACCAATCCCATGCCAAGATCCAACAACTTAAGTTTGAGCAAAATCGTTTATGGTAGAAGTTCAAGCTCATCGAGATCACGACCCAAACCATGTTCACCGAATAACCCCATGAAAGCCCCACCATCACAGAACTTACTCTTAGGGTTTATGCTGGTGTAATAAAGGGATATGTAATAATAACCTATCATTATTATTCGGTGCATTATTTTTTATAGAATAATGAATATACTTTTATTCTATTATAGTTAATTTGTAAATGATTTTTGGTTAATATTAAAAATAAATTAAGAATTCTATTTTTTTGAATTAATGGATTTTTGAATTAAATAATATTTTATGAAATATTATTATTAAATTAATTTTATTAAATATTAATTATCATATAATTTTTATGAAGTCAAATGTAATTTTAATTAAGGTTTGAAAACTGTTTTTGTCTAAACCCATCGATTTTCAAGAAATGTAGGATTTTATTTTAAAAGGGGAAATTAAAATATTTAGAAAATTATTTAGATAATATGAATATTATCTTTGGAATCATCATGTCAAAATTATCCAATGGCGAGATTTTCGTAATTTTCCGAGACTCTCAAATTTTTGAGTAAAAAATTAAATACCGTATAAATATTTAATGGGTTTTATGACATCATAATAACCAAATAGTGATGTAATAAAATAATATTAAAGGTATGTTTCAAAAATATATGTTTTTAATTTAAAATAATGTAATTTCATGTTTATTTTATTCATTTTATAAAGCCTTAGTGAATCCTCTAATACAAATAAAATATTTTAATATTTTGAAATCATTTCCCTGAAAGCGTGACTCACCTACACATAATAAAGGGAAATATTTTAATATATTTAGCCATTATACATATAAAATAATGGATACCACTCCCCTTTTCCATAAACCATGGGGAAACCCATGGTATGGTTTGTGGTTTTGAATATTTTAGTGTGTAGTGTCCAAAACCAAAATAATAAACAATTCCACCACCTTTCTTATATAAACCCACCAAAGCTCCCATTTATCTTCAATAAAGATATTTTAATCTCAAAATAACTCTTTCTAATACTCCCTATAGTCCTACCAAGTCTCCCCCAAGCTCTCAAGAAGCCTCCCCCAAGCCTCGGGGATCACACATCCAAGTAAGGGATCTCCCTCTCTCCTTTTTCTTCAAGCACCTCTTTAATGTCATGCCTTTTAATTTTCAATTTATTTATTTGGTATATGTTCATCCAAAACTCATTATTGTACATTTTATGTATACATGATGGGATCTTACATTCACTCCAATTAATCCCCCCTAGGATCCTTTAAACCCACCTATTACTATGCCCAAATTTCATAAGATATTTCTCTATTCTCATTTCCATTCAAGAATTTCTTTTATATTATGCATCAAAATTACATTTCACAAGTTGGGATATTAAGTTATATGATACCATACTATCTATTTAATGTATAAATGATGAGATACCCCTTTATCTCTCATCAAAACATTTTATGAATTTCTATATGATGTCGTTATGTTGCCAAAATTGTACAGTGATTTTCTAGGCCAAAATCATCGTGTAGTGAATACTATACCTATTCCTCTATCCAGGGTATTCATGTTTATGAACAAAAACTTATCTAATTATGAATTTCATGAATGAATTATGCATTCCTTGATTTTGGAATAAATTATTATGTTAAATGAATCCATGTTATATGATCTATGTGGAACACTTAAGCATGAAACTGAAATGATTATGAAGGTTGTGTACTGATAGTGTTCCAATGCATTGGGTAATGGTTAGTATCTTGATATGTCATGTTGGGGTAGGGTTTTACCTGATTACTTTACCGGAATTTTTCCACTATGTTGGGACATGGGTTTACCTTATTCCATTATCTTAATGATGTTGTGTTTTAAGTTGTTTCCACATTTCTATGTTATGATAATCATGATATATCATGAATTTATGTTCATGTTTATATTTTTCTCCATTGATATTGGTATTTCTTAACATTTATTATGTTTTTAATGTTATTCCTTATTTACTCCCTTACTAGGATTTATATATCTCTTTTTTCTTATGCATTCCCTCAGGTTATCCCATGCAATGGTATGTATGAAGGAATGTTTTTGTCATGTAAAATAAGTTTTCAAGAAAGATGTGTATTTCATGTTCTAATTTTTTATGTAATATACCTAATCCCCAAAGAAACTATAAATCTTGATCTTTTTAGTTTTATTAAGTTTAAATTTTATTGAATAAATCATATCTAAAATGAAATGAAGATAAGGGTTGTTATAGTTGGTATCAAAGGATAGGTTTAGTTATTTTTGGGATTATGATTATAAAAATATAGTGAACTCCTTAGGGATAAGACCAAGTATAAGAAATTAATCCCTAAATTATAGTGAGTAGAGAGTAATTTGTTTATCAAGATAATAAATATCTATCTGGATACAAACAAGTAGAGGTGGATCTGGAACATATGTATCTAGGGGTAAAACCTAGAAAAACCACATCGTTCTATACTTGAATGAGAACTCATGCACAACAACGGGACTTGCAAAACTCTTGGTTCAACAATCCCGAGGTATATGAATTGGTAATTTCATAAGATTAGTATGAACCATTATTAAGGGAATAAAAAATTCCATAAGAATATAACTTAGGATGTATATCGTGGATAACATAGATCGAAGCCTAGAAATTCATAAGTTAGGTTGATAAATGTAGTTTATAAGTTATCCCTTTAATGTAATTGGATTAAAATTTATGTGTTTAATAGTTTAAAAATAGTCATCCTTTAGTCTATATTGGATAAAGTAGAACCAAAATAAAAATTAAAATATAGGGTTATTGTTTATAGTTTTACTCATTCTTTTTTATCCGGAAAGTTCAGTAAAATAATCCAAACACCACAAAAAATCATAGAAGTAGAGATGTCAGTGAAAATAAGAAATTGGAAAATTATATAATCCCTCGCATATACCTCCTCCCCTATCATAATTTTTGGATTGATCTTATCTGAAAACATTATCATACTTCCATTGGTAGAATTTTATGTAATTCATTGAATTGAGTGACTTTCAGTATGTAGAGACAATAGTAATTTCCACGAGAGGGAAATCACACTCCATATGGGTAATCTACCCCTGATTCTATAAAATTTCAAGGAGGAGGTAGAATATTCTTTAGAACCATAATCTCAAGAATGAATATTACTTCCATATGAGCATGCGTATCTTGCTCAAATAATTGAGTCTAAGGAAGGAACGATCTTCAAAGACATGACTATTGTGAGGGAATTTGCAGATGTGTTTCCCAATGAATTGTCTGGTCTTCCTCCTAGAAGAGATATTTAATTCCTGATTGATCTTATACCTAGGCCTTTTCCAATATCAAAGACTCTATATAGAATTGCTATTAAGGAGTTTGAGGAGCTAAAGAAGCAACAAGAGTAGAATCAGGATAAAGGGTTTATACACCCATGTGCTTCACCATGGGGTGCACTAGTCTGCTTCATCAAGAAGAAGGATGGGTCAATTCACCTTTGCATTGATTATCGTGAACTCAAAAAAAAATAACGATAATGAACAATTATCCTTTTCCCTGAATTGATGACTTGTTCAATCAACTACGTGGATCACAATACCTCTCCATGGCGGATCTGCATTTGGGATATTACCATGTTAGGATAAAGAAGGAGGATATCCCCAAGACTAATTTTCATTTGAGGTACGGGAATTATGAGTTCATAGTGATGCCATTCAGTCACACTAATGCTCCAGTAATCTTCATGGACCGGATGAATAGAGTCTTTATAGATTAACTAGATAAATTTTTTGTAGTCTTATATAAAATATTCTAATATACTCCAAAAAATGGAGGATCATGAGAAGCATCTAAGAAATATTCTAGAGACCTTACCAAAGGATAAGATCTATGTAAAGTACATCAAGTGTGAGTTCTAGTTGAAGGAAATCTCATTCTTGGGTTATTTCGTCACAATAAATTGGATATTTGTTGATCCTTCCAAAACAGAATCAATTAAGGTATGGACGAGGATGACATATATGATAGATATCCATAGATTCTTGGGATTATCTGGATATTATCACTGATTTGTGAGAAATTTATCATGATTTTCAAACCATCTTACAAAGCTAACTCGGAAGGGAGTCAAGTTTTCTTGGAATGATGAATGTGAATAAATATTCATGGATTTGAATAATAGGATTATTGCTTCCCCTATTCTCACACTACCCACAATAGGGGAGCTTTTCATAATCATTAGGGATGTTTCGAAGAAGATATTGGGCATCATGTTGATGAAATATGAAAAATTCATTGCCTATGCCGCAAGGATATTGAAAATTCCTTAGAAAAACTATCCCACAAATGATCTAGAGTAGTAAGCTATGACCATTTCTTTGAAGACATGGCAACATTATCTCTTCAGGGAGAGCATGAAATATATACAGATAAAAAAATTACAAAATATATATTCACAAAGGAGGAGAATAATATGCGCCAATAAAAAAGGTTATATATCATTAAGGATTATGACTACTCAATCCACTACCACCCTAGGAATGAAAACAAAGTGGAAGATGCTATAAGTAGAAAGGACCAAAAAATTCTATCATTGATGAGAATTGAAAAGCATATAGTCTTCCTATAGTTGATAAAGATTGATATGAGAATCATAAATAAGGGAACATCATCAATAATTTCACAAATGATTACTCAACCATCTCTTTTGGAAAGGTTAAATGATTCTCAACAAGATAATGTTGGAATTTAGAAGAAAGTGGAAACTATCAAAAAGGAAAATCCTTGGATTTCAATGCTAATGAAGAAGGTTTTATGAGATTTATGTCGAGACTATGTGTTCCATCAAAACCAGAGTTAAAGAAAGAACTTTCAGATGATGCACATAGTTCAAATTTCTCCATTAACCTGAGAAACACGAAGATGTATTGAGATCTCCGAGAGCACTATTGGTGGGGTAACATGAAGAAGGATATCACTAAATATACATCAATGTGCTGGGTATGTCAAAAAGCGAAGGCTGATAGGAAGAAGTCAAAGGGGATGATGAAACCATTACCCATACCAACAAGGAAATGGGAAAACATAACTATGGAATTTTTCATAGGGAATCCGAAAACATCTAAAGGAAACAATTCTATCTGGGTTGTTCTGGATCATTTTACAAATACTACACACTTCATTGAACTTTGAGAGTATTTCTCACTAGATCAAATGGAACAGATATAAATTATATAAGTGGTAAGGCTTCATGGAGTACAACTATCGATTGTGTTCTATTCAGATCCAAGATTCAAATATATGTTCTAGAAGAGTCTCCAATACGCTCAAAACATTGAGATGAAATTCATCATGGCCTATCACCCTCAAACTGATGTTAATTATGAGCAGACTATCCAGAAACTTGATGACATGTTGAGAGATTCCTCAGTGGACATCAAAGGTAGATGAGACCAACATCTTCCTTTGGTGGAGTTCTCTTACAACAATAGTTTCCACTCAATCATCCAAATGGCTCATTTTGAAGCACTTTATGGGAAGATGTGACTAACACCATTTTGTGGGGATAAAGTTGAAAACCTATAGGTCCAAAAATGGTAGAGGAAATGGTGGATAAGGTTTCGACAATCTAGCAGAACATCAAAGCTGACCAGAGTTGACAAAAGAGCTATGCTGACAATCAATGACGAGACCTAGAGTTTGATTTCAGAGACATGGTATTCCTCCCCTAATCTCCATGGAAGATATTTATGAGATTTTGGACGTATGGAAATCTTATTCCAAGGTAAATCAACTATTTTGATATCATTGATCGCATCAGGGAAGTGTCCTATCAACTTGCACTTCTACTGAACCTGTCTCAAGAACATGATGTATTCCATATATCACTCTTGAGTAAGTACATACATGACCCATCACATGTACTCCATCCAGATGTGGTACTATTGGATAATGGACTCTTCTATGAAGAAAATACGTTGAAGATATTACATCATAGAGAAAAAGTTCTACGAAATAATAAAATTCACCTCATCAAAGTGTTGTTGAGAAACATAAAGTTTGAAGAACTAATGTGGGAACCAGAGGAAGTGATGAGGCAGAGTTACCCTCATCTATTTTATTTTGGGAAAATAAAATTTCAAGGGTGAAATTTCTTTAGGGGGGAAGGTTGTAATGACACGAACATTTATGAATAAAATTTCCTTTATTTTTATTAAATTTATTATGGATATAGAAAACACATGAAATTATTTTGTTTTATATCCAATTGGATTTAAATGAATGTTAAGTATACTTACAATTGATAATATTTTTGTTGAACAATAATCACCTGACTAGTATAATTATTGGGTTTTAACAAATCCTTTTGACATAGGAAAATGAAGTTATGGACTCAACCAGAAGGATTGTACCCTATGAAGCCCATTTATCAGAGCTTTTAAGGGAGATAACATTTCTGGGCTTTGCCCTAGACCAAGCCTAAGGTGAGATCCAAAAACTTAAGCATGAGTGGAACTGTTTACGGGAGAAGATCAAGCTCATCAAGACCAAAACCAAAACCATGTTTACCGAATATCCCCATGACATCCCCACCATCGCACACCTTACTCTTTGAGTGTATGTTGGTGTAATAAAGGGATATGTAACGAGACCCTATCACTATGATTAGTTTCATAATTTTTTATAGAATAATGAATATAACTTCATTATATTATTGTTACTTTGTAAATGATTTTTGTTTAATATTCAAATTCAATTAAGAAATCTATTTTCATGAATTAAGATTGTAACATATCATTGGGACTATAAGACAACCATATCAAGATTGTAACAAATCATTGGATCCTACTGTTGATTCTATAGAGGCTAATGTAAGAGATAAATCCATGGAGAAAAAGAATAATTTCATGATATATTTGATGATGGAAATAAAGAGTTTTATAATGGATATTAGAAATATTAAAAACTTTCTTTTTTGATGAATTTTTACCATATCAAATGCCTATGTGGAGTTACCAATAAGGTGATATCCATGATATTGGAATTTCTTCATGTTGCATTTCTTAAAGGAAAGATCCCTGAGTCTTTTTATGGTATAACTTTTTTAACAATATTGGTCTGTATTATACAAAAATACATTCTTTTCCAAATGATTTTACGCTTTATTGGGTAGAGGATTCAAGCAGAAAGGATTGTAAAAAATGTTCTTCTTCTAGATGGTAGTTTATGTGTGATGTTGGAAGTCTGAATCAATATACTAATATTAATAATAAGAAAAAGAAAACACCTATAATGGGTTTTCATTAATTTGATTTTAATCATTGATTGTAAAGATTATTCATTTCATTGAAAACCACTGAGCACATGAAGTGAAATTATATAGATAATAACAATGATGGGTTAATTTGACATCCAAGAGATTAAAAATCATGGAAGAAATTTGATTTATAACATTTAGATTTCTCATCTGATCATAGGAATGTGCGATTGGGATTAACTCCCAATGGATTCAACCGATTTGATAATTTGAGCACCAGTTATAGTATTTGGCCTGTTTTTTGATCCCTTACAACCTACCTCCCTGGATGTGTATGCAATAAACACATTATATAATTTCGATGGTTATTACTAGAATAAAATACTAGGAAATGATATTGACGTATACTTGTAGCCTCTAATTGAATAATTAGAGGAGTTATGGGGAAACAATTTTGATACATATGATAAATATTCTAGAACAATGTTCAAAAAATAAGTTTATCTAATGTGGTCCATTAATGACTTCCCTAAACTATGGAATTTATATGGTTGGAACACTTACATGGTTTTTTATTATCATATTTGTAACTTCGATTTTGATCTTGAACGATTACCTCATATTAAAAAAATGATGTTTCTTGTATCATCAAGGATTTCTGGATGTATCTCATAGATTTCGATTGAACAAGTCAAAATTCAATAGTTATATTAATCTTATACCACCTCTAATGTGTTGAAAGGTTTTAAAATTTTGGAACAACTTGAAAATTTTGAAACCAAATTTTGGAAGGTGCATCATTTTAATGATAGCTGGAAATGAGTTTGAAGTGCATCGTCGAGTGAAATTAGAATGAAATAGAAACAAAAAAGTATATTATTCAAATATCTATATTGGGAATTTAATTTTTTGTGGAATAATCTTAATGTTATGCATATTAAGAATAATTTCTATGAAAATTCAATATTTATATTGATTAATGAGCGTGAAAAATTAAAGTAACATCTCAATGCTCAGAAATACTTATAAACAACAAACATTAAGCATAATCTCTGGACATATGAGAATGGAATGTATGGTCTGAAAATTTTTTGCAATGAAAATTTGGGATAAAGATACATTCCATTGACTTTTAAAACTTGTTAATGTATTTGATGGTTATTCAAGTAACATATCAAGGTGTTTTGACTTAAAGAGCCATAGGTTAAATGGATTGAAAAGTCACTATTCACTTATTTTGTTACAAAATTTACTACCATTGGAATTACATACATTATTACCTAAAAAGGTTACTGCTATTGTACTCCAATTTTCCACATTCTTCAGACAATTATGTGAGAAAAATCTATAACCATTTGAGCTTGAAAACCTTCATGATAGTTTTTTATTAACACTTTTTTCAATGGAGATGATCCTTCCTCCGTCGTCTTTTATTGTCATGATGCATTTGACTGTGTATTTGGTTGAGGAAGATAAATTTGGAGGCCCTGTACATTATTTATGGATGTATCCAATTGAAATTTACCTCATTTATATGTTTTTTATCTAATTACACAATTTTTTTTCACTTCATTAAATACAATATTATGTTTTATTTCACAAATATCTCGAGCATTTGAAATCGTACGTGAAAAATAATGGTCAACCTGATAGCTCTATTTCGGAAGACTATTTGGTAGAGGAGAGTCTTATATTTTATTCAAGATACTTGTATAATATTGAGAAAAGATTCAACTGAGTTCGATGCATTAAAGACACATAGAATAAATGTCAACTATATAGGAAATCAAAAATATTTTCTACTATCGACTGATCATTTGGGAGGAGCTCAAATGTTACACTGAAAAAAATTGAATTATTACAGGCACATAGACATGTGCTTCTAAATAGTGAAATTACAGATCCATTTATTAAAGATATTATGATACACACAAACAGATGAATAAGAGGCCGAACATGAAGTGAGAAAGATATAACAAAAGCTATTAATAAAGAGCTTATAGAATGGTTTTCACATTGTTCAAGTTCATAAATATTGTAATCAATATGGATATTAGGATGAAACAAATATTTTTTAAATTTAATAATGTATAATAATTTTTGTAGACCATGAATAATGATACTTGAGATGAGTTTTCAAAGGATTCTAAGTTTATAGCTCGAGATCCTTTAAAAAAGGCCAGAATGTTCGATGCTTACAGTGTGAATGGATTTAAATTTATTATAGTCAATATGGAAGATGGTTTGAAAATACAGAATAGTTATATATTTTCCGTTTCCAAATTGGGATACTATGGAAAGTTTAATCATAATATCAATTTGAACTACCATGGGTATTTTTTTCGTTATTTTACTCAATTGGGACAATATTATAGGGGGTGTTAAAAGATATTTTTTGAAATTTACTTTTGTGAACTTCTCTCATTTGATGGATGTTCATGTCCATGAATTACATGATCCGTATATCTTATCATCACAAGAGAATATGGTATATTATATATAAGATGTCATGGAATAAGGGTGGAGTATAGTTGTTTATGTAAAAAAAGAGACTTGTATGATATGGGTGACAAAGTGGAAGATTTGACCTCTGACATTGAATCCCATCAATAGTAAGAAGCGAACTTATTTATCCATCATGATATTGAAAATATTAGTATTTCAAGGGTGGATGAAGTAGATGAAGTAATAATGGAGAAGGAAAATGACATGATTGAAGGAAAAATGATTCTATTTTTCGCCATCCATTCATTTATCAAGTAATTATATTATTTGAGTTGTCATTCATTATCACATATATATATTTTGTTTATCAGTACTGTGCATATTTTATTATTTCTATTTTTTCTTCATGATTTTTTGAAATATACGTTATGAAGTCAATTTTATTTGATTAAATAATAGGAATTCCTAAAAGGAATAATTTTACTCATCCTAGTCGACTATCAGTCGACACCCCCTTGAACATACAGATAGACGATGGCCCATTGGTCTCCCTCCCTATAGAATCCAAGACACCCTCTGTTTTCCCCCCTTCACCGCCTCTCATACACTCCATTCCATCATCTTCTAGAACACCCTTCATCAGTGTCTCCTCAGCAGCTCAGCCAAAACCTCCTCATTCAGTAGGCTCAGTTGTGAGGGAGAAGTTCATCACTCCTATTTCTTCACAGGTATATTGGAGGGTGATGGTTATAGGTATAAATTTTAATAAGAATAAAGTTATTTCACTTTTTTATAATACTAATTATTTTTTCATAAAATTTGGAAATAATTATACTACAGAGAGAAACATGAAAAATTATAGATGTTTGTAATCTATACAGAATGAATATAGTTATCCCATTTTACTATTATGGGGTCTGTATGGATGATGTTGTATGATTATTTGGCCAGATTCCAGGGCAGCTGGCAGGGAATCCAGTTACCCTTCTGATTACGTATGCTGCTTAGAGGTATATGACCCAATCTTGGAAAACTAAAGTTTTGATTCATAAATAAAGTTAATTTTAATATATTATGGGGTAATTAAATTTCATTATGTTATTAAATTCTAATATTTTAGAAATGAATCTCTTGGTATAGATGTATTTCCACATTACCATTACTGATCTTATAGCATGAAAGTGGACATTGAAAAACTTGGGTAAGAAATGGAATGATTTTAAATGGAGATTATAGAATGAATTCAATGATACATTATTGAGAACCCAAAAACTGTATGATAAGGTACCTGAAGGGGTACCAAGAGATAAATGAAAGGGTTTTATTGCTATTAATCTTCATGAGAAATACATGGTATTTAGATATATATTATTATATTAATATCATTTTACATTTATACATGAAAATGAAAAAGATATTACATCGCATACATTACTATTAAATTACATTTTATTTATTTCATGATTT
The DNA here is from genome assembly GCA_963277665.1 of Viscum album. Lineage (NCBI taxonomy): Eukaryota > Viridiplantae > Streptophyta > Magnoliopsida > Santalales > Viscaceae > Viscum > Viscum album. The sequence continues at coordinate 125,872,940 of OY728131.1, forward strand.
TTCAAGGGAGAATGCATCAAGTTAATCTAAGAAAATCGTCCCTCACACTGATGGGTCAAAGAGTCTTTCTAAAAGCTGATCAAATCAAGTAATATTTTCATTAGTTTAAATATTTATAAGATAATATTATTTGTTTCATATTTTAAATTTTGATTTATTATTATTTATTTATGTAATAGAATTTGGGGCACTGAGTCTCTCAAACAGAACTATAGATGGGTGTTCATATAAAATATGATGAAAATTATCTTAATGAGCCTTCCAAAGATGATGAGGTATCAATTCATTTTTCATTGTAATAACTTATTGTCATTTGTCACTATTTTAATTCTCATTTATTAGAATATGAATGATATTTTATTTATAGGTAAAAACTAAAGAACTTTGGGATACCACTCCTACGCAGTCATTATCAGTCTTCTAGGATGACCCAGTTGGTCAAGTCCTTGGGAAAGAGCGTCCAAGTCAAGTGTACAAAATGGGTTTGGGACCATTACCATTTGATGCCTTTGGAAGGACATCAGGGATTGTAACTACATCTACTCTTGGTTGTAGTCACTCCCTACCTTGAGATTCTCAGATGGAGTTTATTTATATGAAAATCACAATTCCAGAATAAGGGGCTCATATATCAACTTTTCAAAAAGGGTTGATTGATTTATATCCGAGGACGATTGGGTTTGTCCCTAGTGATATTGCATCAATGGATGTAGGTGAGAAATTAAATCACACAACTTAAAAATCATTTAGTTCACAAAATTTTATTGGTTTTAAGTTTAAATATAAATATAAAACAATTTTAATTTTCAATATAATTTTCATGCACGTGTCGATAGTAGGAAGTGTAGATGGATTTAGAGAGGGTTTCGAACAAAGTTCATTGGGTAGTGATTAATGTTATATTTGGTTTCAGAGTTGACGTAAAAATAAACTTATGACAAAATAACAATAATTTAGTGATTCAGAAGCTATGTTGTGGTTTTGGTAGGGATATCTTCATTTACCTTACATTTCAGAACCATATATTTCAGAATTATTATGTAATTTCTAGAATATTAATTGAATTTTAAACTTTTAATGTTATGATATAGTTATTCATGAATTTTGAAATTAATGTTGATATTTTTATTAATGGTGCTAATTTATTTGGATGATGTTTTATATGTACTATTTTCCATATGAATTTTTTTTATATTTTATTCTAGGTTTGAGTGCTATTCTGGGGTTACAGATTATGAAGTTTCATTCTCTTGAAAAGTATCATATAGAGGTGGTTTAAAATGCTGCTAAATATGCCATATTACTATTTAGAGACATCTTAAACTGCTACTATATAATTTATTTTTTTATTAGAGGTTATAACCACCACTATATAAAGTCATTATTATTTAGTAGTGTTCTTTTCATTTCTGCAGTGGTTTTACCATAAAATATATTTAGGATTTAGCGGCAGTTTAAATTATCGTTAAATCCTTGACATTTTTTTTGCTGTAAAACTACCGCTAAAAAAGAAAACTTCCAATAAATATATGTTTTATGGAGTTCAGTATAAGCCTCCACTAAAAATAAGGAATCACCATAGGTTTGATGCCGACAAAAACATTAGCAGTTGTTTTTTAAACCTTCCAAAGAAACATTTGGCGGTGGTTTAAACTGCTACAAACATGCCATTTTCTTATAGTGACTTGAAAAATAGATAGAGATTGGTTTTAGATTTATTGGAATGATCTAGTAAGTAATTAAGAGATTTTTTATCCCTTGAACATTGATTTTTAATATTTTATCTATGTTGTGTTTTGGATGGACTATAAATAAACTTGTAGGGTGATATTCAAAATGATTATTTTAATTTTTTAATTATTTAAATTGTATGAAGCTGTTTTGTTTTAAAAATATTAATTCTTTTCTAGTTTTAGTATCTATGAATATTAAAAAAATTGGAAACAAAAATGTACATGAGAAACCATAAGACTATTTATTTAATGAATTATTTATCTAGGTGAGTGAAGTAGTTAAAATTAACAATTACTCTATGCACTAGAATACAAGAAACCAAAACATGAAAATGGTTGTATGGGGGAGTGAAACCCCATATCGGTTTGTCTAGATAACCCATAATCAAACCTGTATTGTTGATTTAGTGATAGTAGACACACACACACACACACACACTACATCGAACATAATACTTAGTTTTATAAATTATAGTTTTTTTAGAAACTAAATAGGGACATAAAATATATTATGAATTATTTGGGTTGTGCGGAAAGATCATCCCTAAGTACTCAACATTTATTATAGATTATTTTTAGAAAAAATAGTGGATAGGATGGGTTGACCTATTTTATTATTGATTCTTCATAAAATAAATCCTCTATAGTGGATGTTTGGTCCACTGGTTGTTAACTCTTATTTGAGGAATCTTTATCTGTACTAGGTCAGTCTATCATTTTCAAATCACTACTTTCAATTTCATGGTTTCAATTTAATTCAATGAAGAGAACTTATTACAATAACATTTCCATGTGGATCAACCAGGAATCCTATAAAAAATATTATTTTTCCACATAAATAATACAAGATTTTTTTACCATTTCTAGGTAGAGTTTTTTCAATTATCTAGTGTTTTTGTGTAAAAGACATAAATTTGAAAATTAATAAAATATAAAAATTATAAAACCAAAAACACTAATGACTTTTATGATAGATTTTTATTTAATTATGTTTATAAATTCATTTTTGAAATCTCCTATTGATAGAAATATTTTTTATTATACCTTTTTTTTATATTTTCCTAGATGAATTATTTTATAAAACCTTCTATGTGTAATTGTGAATAATACATAATGATTTGGGTAGAGAGATCAATATGAGGAATATTGTGACATTTATGAAATCTCAAGAAACATATTTTGGTGCTGTATTATGTTGAGGGTGAAGAAAACCCAATATAAAAATGATAAACCTATTGTTTATTGGTCATAAACATAGTAATTTATCATGAAAAAACATGATAGAATACAAGAGAACCAATCAATGAGGGAAACCTAACACATTTATCAAGTACAGTTCAATATGGATGATTCATATTTACATTTTGAAATATGTTCAGAAATTAATCCAATGGGTTCAAGAGGAAATTTAAACTTTCACACATGAAATTGTTGATAAATAAGTGATTGAACCTAAAGTGCATGAACCAAAAATGGAGGCTATCCAAAGAATAAAAGAATAAAGAGAAACAACTTTGGTGGTATTCCGAAGCTATTTTTAATAACATGATGAAACCAAGGAGTATATCCACATTATTTTCTAGCCATATTTATATATGTTTTAAGTTAGATATATGAGAGAGAAAGTGCTTTATTTAGTGAATTAAGTTGTATATGAGGATTTACAAGGGTTTTATACAACATTTAAGGAGAAATTTTCTTTTATGGATCCTCATGTTGAAAAATTATAGGTTTTTATAATGAGGATCAGTGGAAAAACTCACCACCAGTGGTTACTGTTGAGAAAACCACATCCCCCAAATTCACAACGATATATCTTCAGGTAAATTTCTTTTATTTATTTTTAATTTTTTTACATTTATATTTTAGTTTTATTTAAAAAATAATCCCAATATTTTTTAATCCCTCCATTTAAGTTTTAGGCTCCTAATTCCCATGGAAGCTAAGGATTAGAGCCCTAATATATTTCTATAGGAATGAGTTTCATTCACTTAGGGAGTATCTGACTTCCCCTTTATTTTATTTTTTTCCTACATTACATGATTTGAGGTTCTTACTATACATTTTACCACCTAAAATTAGTTTTATTTAGTATATATAAATTTTAAGATATATGTGTAGGGATGTTAGGTAGCTTGGGTACCCACTTGAACTTTTAGGTATTACTGACTTCGAAGATACATTACTTAGGATTAGTTTTATTAACTTTGTTTTGATATCATATTAAATCTAAATCATTAGATTAAATGAAAAAAAATTAATTATTATTTATTATAATGTATTGAAATATCATTTCACAATATGGATCAGTTGATGAGTTTTTATTAACAAAAATTTCAATTTTTTGTTTAAAAATTGATTTGATAGTGGAAATTCTTAGAGTAGTATGGGTAATGTAAGAAAATATTATTTAAATATGTTGATATTGATTTTCATGTGTTTTTATAAAATTATTTTGAAAAAATAAGTTATGGGTACAAGTTAAAATAAATTTTAAGGTTGTCTATCATCATTGATTATATACCTTCATTATCAAAAATATTCCTAGGGGGTGTTTGTAATAGGAATTACTTAGTTCCTAATTAACCAGGCTCATATTAAATAAAAATATATTTGAGAGATAGTTTTACAAAAAAATTTCCAAGCCTTGTTTATTAGAATTAACCTTGATAGATGACTTCTAAATGTATTGGTTTCTTTCCAAATACTATTAATTTATTCTTGAATAAGTGATTTAAAAAATAGATTATAAATAAATAAATAAATGAAAAGAAAAATATAGTGTTGTGAATATACAAAAATAGAAGAGAATGGAGGATGAAGATGTGAATTTCACATATTAATAATTGAATTTTAAATACAAATTAGACATTTATAGTGGACATTTAGAATTGGGTAACTTGAACTAACTTTTATTAACTTTATTTAAGGAGTGATAGAAATAGGAATATTTGTATTGTTAGTGCTAACGATTCATGAAAATAAATTATTTACTATATAAAATGAATATATATTTATTATGTTATTTATTTAATTCCTTTGTGAGAATTTTGATGTTTATACTTGAGGAAAAACAATGGTTGATGTTTGGAGGGAGTGATTAAAGAAAATTGAAGATATTGTTTCCCATCATTTTTGGATTATTTTTGAGTGATGTCATTACAAAATACATGTATTTAATTGATTTATCATTTTGAGTGAAAAAATTATTTTATTACCAAATTTAGTTTATTTTCAAAACAAAACTATTTTATCATTTTCGAAACTTAATTTTATACTAAAATACAATTTATTTTATCCTTGCTTATTGTGTTTTAACATTTAAATTTTATTTTCATTATTTTATTTTTTATTTTTTATATTCTACCATGGTTAATTATTTTTTATTCATTTAATCTCATTATTTTTTCTATGATTAATTATTGTATTTATTTTTAAGGGGAACAAGGATGGATGAATTGAAAAAAGAATTTTAAAAAGGGATTCATGTTTTATAAGAGTATATCTATTTTTGTACTGGATAGATATGAGTAACTTGCCACTTTCATAATAATATATAGATAACCACATAAGAATAACATGGTGTTTTTGTCAGTGTTTATATGTGACAAAAACCCATTTTCTATGGATTTGTATAATTGTAACATATATATAATAATAAACATGAAATGTTGATCGATATGTATGATTAACATAGAATTACAATAGGCAATGTAGGATTAAATGGAAACTCATGTAAGAGTAACCAAGTTCTGTGTAAGATTGACTAAAAATTCATTCCAACTATATATATTCTTTCAACTTTTCTGAAGGTTTCCAAGATATCATCAAATAAGAGATGAAGAAACAACCATTAACAAAGATGTTGATCCTCATGGAACAAATACAACCTGAGTGTTCCATAAAAGATATTCATATGTACTTTTCTAACAAAATTGGTTAAATCTTCAATAAGTAATCAATGTGTAGATTGATATAATAGAGATCAAATAAAAGAAAATTTACTAAAACTAAAACCATTGAGGATAGGAAAAAAATCAAGAAATATATAAGAAGCCTCATATATACTAAAATAACTTAACACACTATACTCTACATTAAGTGATCTTAGGATTAAGACTTTATATTAAAAGAATAAAAAGAAAATAAATATCTGAGTTCACTTAGCTGAGGGATGAAGTAACATGTGAAAGAGAGAAGAACTAGAGTTGAACCGAAGAGAAGACTTCTAGGGAGTTGAGTTAAAACCCGAGGAACTATAAGAGATTAGGTAGAGGTTTATTAGAATATTATCACTAATAATTTATGATAATTATTCTCCCTTTCACTTTCATTTTTAATATTTGATCTATGGTATGTTCTGGATAGAATACAAATGAAAAAGAAGGATGATATTTATTTTATTAATTTAGATTGTTAATTGTTTTAAGTGTGTGAGTTTGTTTTGTTTCCAAAATCTTAATTCACATTTTATTTTTATTGTGCTTGAGTTATTAAGTGAAAGTGGAAACTCACTTATTCATGGGAAACCTAACACTACTAAAATTTTGAATGACCTATGAGTATGGGTAAATAAATTAAAGTTGAAACTCACTCTATGAACTAGGATATAGGATATCGATACATGAACAATAATGATTTAGAGGATTGACATCCCATACATGTAAGAATTCATCATTCCAAAGAATAATGGAAGTAGGTAAATTTTAAATTTCTGATTCATTTATAGGATCTCATGCAATTCATTTTATATATAAAAGGAAATAAAAGAAGCACCTTAGTAGAACATCATGATCATGGTTCTATCCTCTCATATCCAAATTTTTGTATCATGAAGACACCAAACTAGATACCCTATAGATAATATGGATATATACCATAACCCCTTTAATTTTGTTATTTTATTCATTGATGGTGGCACAAAAGATATAAGTCCTTATAATACTCGAGCAATTTCCATAAGATCACATAATCAATCACAGATCATGGATTGATCAGTTGTTAATCATCCCTTTAGTTTCCCTCTTTAGAATTTTATGATGATGAGAAGAGATAAATTTGTGATAATGGTTTCCTTTTAAAATTAATGGATTAAAATGATTTTAAATAGTTATATTTAACTTTCCAAAATTGAACATAAGACCTTAGATAATTTAATTCTCTTAAACTGGTCTGGAGGATCACAAATAACAAAATAAATGCATCATTTATGTCCGGAATATTTCAACACTAAATGGTGAAATTATTAAATTAATTGTAAAAAACCATGATCCATTAACTTACATCATTCCTATCATAATTCTCAATGAACATTTAATTCATAACATTCATTCAACAAACAATATATTCTTATATTTACTTATATAATTAAATAACTTATGAATACCTTGAGAAATAATTTAAATTATAATTATATTAAACTATAATAATATGATTGAATTAATCTACTTATAATCATTCACTTGGATGTACACTGGTCCTCACATATGGGTCCGAGTTCATCCTAAAATCCAATTCATCGAAATTGGTGGAACTTGTGGGTACACTTTTTATGTGATCCTCTAGGCCCTCATATTGATAGTAGTGAGTCCTACTCATAAACAAAGTGTAGTATCTAAGAACATATCATAGACCCCAGTGATATAAGGATAAATCATTTCTATGAAAACCTCTTATCATAGCTTTTTATATAATATAATCATGTTGCCTTGATATCCAATCAACATGTTTTATTAATTAATCCATCAACCTTTATATTTAATAAACACATATTTGAATTTCTAAAAATGAACACAATGATAAACTCCCATGTCTATGGTATTAACTGAATAGTTCAATTTCCATCAAAGGGTTTGATATTTCTACTTCCATTAACTCAAAAGGAACAAATCTTTTTTAACTTATTCATTAATGGCATATTACTGATGGCAGACCCAATTTATCCTACCACATTAAGAGAATATATACTTATTTTTTTCTTCAACACATATTTGTATGTGACTCATGATATGCATTAATAATAATATCAAGTATAAGGAATAATAGAAAAACTATATATAGGAATATCTAATGACACATATAACATGTAAAATTACTATATTCTTGGAGTTACCAAGTGAAAACTTCTTTATAATAAGTCTCAATGTTTTATGAGTCTCTCAAACTTTATGGTCTAACAACATCCATTTTTCATCATATAAATTTCATTTGACAATTGAAAATATTTTTAATAATACTTTCATTCCATTCGGGGTTCTCATCATATTGGGTAACTACTATGACCTTTATAAATATTTTAAGGCACTGTAGAAGCTGGTCGGGACCATGTCTAACAATTTTTTCGAAAATATTATTCATATTTTTCCTTATAACTAGATAGAAATGTGATCCCAAAGTCAAAAAATATAGGATATTTTCACATATAATTTATAAATAGTTTAATTAATTGAATAATTATCATTTGTGGAATTATTTCTTCATTGATGAATCAGTGGACCACTATTATGATAACATCACTACATCAGAGGAATCATGAATAGGTTGACTCTAGCAGCGATTCATACATGCTCTGCAAATCTTGCATCTTGACTATATAAATCTCTCGGTGCTAGCGTAGATGAATCTATCACTTGAAATGATAAATGTTTACCACAAACAACTATTTCAAGGGAGAAATAATTATTTATACTAGAGGAGGATAATTGATCTTCATTCTTCAAAGAGTTCTAGTGAGGGATATCACTTAGTATTGAGAGGATTATCTCTAAAACTCATTATGAATAAAAAAAGGGTGTGGTTCTCACACTTTCCACCACATTCTAAAAAATTTCATAAAAGTGGTTTATACAGTGCTAGGGTAAGGAAATAAATAATTTCACAAGGACTCTTATTATTTTTCTTAATTACCAATGACAACCCTTGTATAAATAATAATAATAATATTATTTACTTGACATGCACTAAAATCATAGATAAAATTTATATTATTTTTTCCTTGAATAAATTGAAATTTATTTAAATAATATTTAATATGTTATTTTTCACTGGAAAATGAAACTCAGTCCACCAATATTTCTCAATATTTAATGGTCCTTGAATAATGGATATTTATTTAATTAAATAAATACTACTATATTATTCTCCAATAAATATATAAACATTATATTCACCAAAAATCATGAATAAATATTCACATAATAAATAAATTAATATTGTTTCACCTTGTGAATGAAAAATAATAAATAAATATCCTCAAATTCACATAATTAAAGGAATAATTACTTGGTGAAAAAATATCTATTAAATATTTCAATCATATATATTCTCTCAAATAACTGGTGATTTTATATTTGAAATCAAATAAACATGATTAATTATTAAACCACATATGAGAATTATATTTATCACATATGTTAAATTCATATATAAATTTACCGAGATTCTGAATACACTTAGTGTGTGACTCTATAGGCCGCATTCTAAGTGGAATTAGGGTACACTGCCTAAAGTAAAAGGTTCAAATATAGAAACACACCAAGTCTCCAATAGATAGAGAAGTTAGTTTCATTAATTTATATAACTTCTTTTAGACATACACCATGTAATATAACCCATTTATCTTGATATATAAAATCAAGTAGGTTGCATGATAATGTCATCAACTTATATGCTCTATGTCTCTTTCTTTGACTTTCCTTAAATAAACATTCTAAAAACATTGACATGGACCTAAAATTAATTAGGAAATTATATTCCTATTAAAGAGATTGAGATATCATCTTTTTTAAATAACTTAAGAGATAAATTATTTCTCTCACTATTTATTAATACAAAATAACTCATGACACAACCAACGTATCCTACCTCACCATGAGCATATATAATCATGGTTGTTGTCAATACATATAACTACATGAATTATTACATGAATTAATAGTAATATTAATGTCTAAGGATCATTACATATTTCTATAGATAGGAATATCCAATGACACATATAAATGTGTAATTTATATTGATTGGACATGAGATTATAATCTCCTTCCCTGGAGATTACCAAGGGCGTACAACATGAGAATATGTCTCAATGTGCTTTGGTTCTCAACTCTTGATATCCTATATCATTTACATCATATAAAATGATATCATCCAACTATAAATTTTTTCTTATGATCGATGAACTCCTTGTCTATCTTTGTATGAAGAATAAGATGAAAGTACTTATTGAAAAGTAAGTTCTTGAACACTTCCCATTACATGGAGTGAATTTCATATTACTTCATCGTATTCCCAATGAGGTTCCACCATTGATCTAATTCACCTTCCATAAAATATACTACCAAAATTAATTTCTCACGATCTATACATTGGAGAACCAAAAATATATTTTCAGTGGTACTAATCTAGTTTTCAACCACTAGTGGATCAGAAGACCCACTAAAAGAAGGTGGACCCTAGCTCATGAAGAACTAAATAGAATGTTGTTCCCTCCTTGGCTTGTTTGGAAGTACTACATGATTCCTATCTTGAGAAAGTTGTGTGATAATAGCAATAAGAATTTTCACTCCAGATCCCATAACATTTGGTTTCTCAACAGGAATATCATTTCATTACCCATCGTATTCTGTATTAATGCGGTTCCTTCGGGTTCCACCGATTGACTAAAACAAAAATGTTTAGTATAAGATACACAAATCATAGTGTAAAACCACAAAATCAAGGGGAATTAATTATTAAATTTCAATTTAGGACACCTTAGGATCTATCCTAGGTTATTCAAGATCATTAAAAAACTCTAGGATTGTATCCTCTACTTAGACTTATCCATGGTGTTCATACTAAGATTTTATTATCCTAGTTTCCAAAGATTATCTAAATTTTGATCTGATACACACTATAGTGGTATATACTTTTCATACATAGATATTACATATATATATATAATAATATTAATTACATAAAAAACCACTCCAAAATCATATATGTGTAGTGTATGTGGATATTGGGAAACATAAACAACTTATTCATAAAACATCTAAATCGTTTTCCGCTTATTGCTTCATAACTAGAATCCTTTTTGACACATCTTATTATATTTCTTCATATCCTGGGGAAAATAAACATAAGGAAAAGGTGATCTCAGATACCCTGAAAGGGTAATTAAGGGAGATAACATAAGCATAAGGACATAAGAACATGAAAATAACTTTTGAAAATTATACCATTCATATCAAAGATTATGGTGTAAAGTCATGTGATAAATCATAGAATATCATAAATAATCAAAGAACATATTACATTAGAGAATAATAGAATTCATTGAATTGTTACAAACATATAAGCATATAATGTAATTTCCATTTTATTTAAGGCTCATTTACAAGACCATCATAGTGGAGATATTCTTTTATTGAACCAGGTTCACTCCTCGTTCACACCCTGTATTTCGGAATTGATTTCACCCCTTGTTCTAGTCATGTTTATCTCATTAGATATAAATATTTACCCAATGTATTAAAGGGAGATATATGTATCACCATCACATAATGAAAACCATACATATGTGTGATACAAGAACATAAATCATTCATCATATTAGAACCCATGGACTAAAATGGGTTTCACAAACATCATTCCATCGTAACAGAACCCATGGAAAATATATAGGCTTCATAAATATCATTACATCAATAGAATAAACCAACCATAGAAATAATAGGGATATTATCCTTGAAAATATCCCCTTTAAATCACAACTAACATAAAATAATGTTATCATAGATTGAAAATAATTTGGAGATATCAATTAAAATAATTCTTGAGAAAAATATCCTTTCTATTTTGAATTGTTTTTTAAATTCCGTGAAATTTTAAAAGAAAATAATTATTTAAAAATAACCTTGAAATATTGTAATGGAATCTACAAGTAATTAATTATTAATAAAATTATAAAGATCATTCCATGATGTATAAGTTAAAAAACATTCCTTTCATAATTTTATCAAAAAAGTCACAACGTGCCACATTATGAAAATGGAAAATAAATTCCATTCAAACCATTTATTAAAAATTAAAACATGGGTAAAAATGAATTTAACAATTGTAGAATAATAATAAAAATAATTTATTTTTTTTAAAGAAACATTTTCATGGGAGATAAATATTCCTCTGAAGATACTTACGTATAAAAAATTCTGAATAATATCGAGTTTGTGAAATTGACCCTTACCTTAGGTATGATTTCCTTCATACATATCTAAAAACCCTATATAATAGTTTAAATAATGTTATTAATTTATAACAGAACCATATATATATTTATGATATAATATATGATCCTATTATATCATCTTATCACCCATTGTTAATAATATTTCATTATTACTCTTTTTTTGGGTGTTAAATACTTCATTTTCTTATGCATATTTTTTCATATAAGTCCCATTTACTATACAAAGGATATAGTTCTGTCATATAAAAAATGATCTTAAGGTAATAGATATCATATTTATTCATTATATAAATTTATATAATAATTATTTAGTATTTATGATAGATAATGAATCACATCGTTCAGTGGAGATAGTAGAATGTACATATGCATGTGCGACGATATCATTACCTTAATGATGAAATTATGAAGAAGTGGATGGTATATATTTTTCCTAGAATAAAACTAATTTTATTATTATCATATATATATATATATATATATTATTTTCATCATTATATCTATCCAAATAAAGCGGTGATGAAAAACATATTACACCATAACATGGAGACGATAAACCGAACATATTCACGCACGGTGCTTTTGTTTTTCACAGGAGTGATAAAATGTGGAATATGGTTGTTACATAATCATAACAACATCTAAGAATATATATTATATTGAATTTATTACTTTAAAATGGAAACAACACATAAAGAGGATGTATAAGAAGAAATAATCTTGAAAGAGTTGGTAAAGAAGATTACCTCTTATTTTGGAAACTTCCATTTGATCTCCTCTTAGGGACACTAGAGTTGGTCTCTTGAGAAGACCAAAACCTATATAATCTATCTAGGGAAGTTGATAAGGAAAATTTTTAGGGGATGGTCAAGATTTAAGACTCAATGTGATGTGAATTAGTGTGGGAGGATGTTCCCTTTTATAATTGAGGTGAGGGGTGTAACGCCCCGACCCTAGTTACCCAGAGTCGGTGCATTATTACATAACATTGGCATGATCACAAGAAAGATCAAATCTCGAAAGATCGATTGGTTTAGTAGCCTTGGAAACACTAGATATACTCATAAGTTTTACATTACATCATAAAATGAAAAACTACTACAACAACATAATGTCTCCACAGTCCACACTATTATCCCCTCATAATATCCCTGTAGGTCATTCATAACTTACTTCTTCACATCCTGGGAAAAATAAAACATAGAAAAGGGGTGATCTCAAATGCCCAGTAAGGATAACAATATAGCGGAACATTCAAAAATAAGCATAAACATTTAAGGCAATGAATTACTAAAACAAAAGCCTTTTAAACTTGAACTTCAACATAGTATGGCAAAAGTAAAATGAAATAATGCCATTTACTTATTCACATGGATATTCTACTAATCGAATAATCACATTCAATATCAATAACCACTTTCATAATGTTGGAATTCATAATGCCAGACTATCATAACCACATAGCCAAGGCCTCGTGCCAAGACTACAAATAAGATTTTGCCAAGGCCTTATGCCAAGACACTAGTTTGTCTCATGAGACCTACCGATGCATCGAGGAGCAATAGCGGGCTCCACCCATCACATATTAAGTCCAATGCATTCCCATATGAAAAGGTTTAAACATAACATAAACATTCGTATTAAAAATAGCATACGAAATGTCAATACTTTCATCATAAACCATGAATGGTATAAAAATAGAACATCCACAGTCAAACAAATCACAAAAACTTCAATATAATATAGAAGTTTTGTATCATAACAAATCAACTTTAAATAAGCGTAAAATCCATCAAAGGATGTTGACATAGATGAAATCAAAATTCTTTTTAAAGAAATATATCTTTTTATTTTGAAATCATTTAAGATCCATATAAAATAAAAAATTTTCTTTGAAAATATTCTTATATGCTTGTAAGGGAAGCTTTGAAGATTTTATAACGGTGGAAAATAGCCGCACCCGCCGTATAAGTTAAAAAAAACATTCTTACCTTAATTCTGTCGAAAAGGTTAAAAAGGACCTTATTTTGAAAATGACGGAAATATTTCTTTATAAACCACTTATAAAAGTCAAAAAGGGTATAAATGACTTTAACTCATATTCTAGTAAATACTAAAAATGTTTTTAAATACATTTTTAAGAAACATGGATGAGGATGATAAAGAGATCCCAGTAGATTATTACATATAAAAAACCTCGGATAATGAAGAGATTGTTAAATAACCCTTACCTTTTACTTTTCCTTGGTTGGGGTAGTTTAACCTCCTGTATAATGGTGACAAAATTTTTATTAAATTATACAAGAATCATATTCATTAATATGATATCATATATGATCTTTTAATATTGATTTGATAATAATATCTTAGTATTATCGTTGTTTCGGGTGTTAACTTACTTGTTTTCTTTTATATGTTTTGTTATGTAAGCCATGTTTGTAATGGAAAGGTTGTATATTATTCATATCCAGAATGATATCAAGTCCTTAAACATCATTTTTAAATCATCAAATGATAATTATACTTGAATGGATATGATGGAGAATGAATTTCATCGTGTTCGTGGAGACGGTAGTCCGTACGTACGCACGAGCGACAATATCATTATTTTGATATTAAAATAATATATAAATGAATGTTATATCATATATACAGAATAATTAACATGTTATATTTATTATTTACATGAGTTACACATCATTATTATACCCATCCAAATAATAATATATTGAATAACAATTACACCACGATGTGGAGACGGTAAGCCGTACGTACGCACGTATGGTGACATGTTATTCAAAGGGTGGATAGAATACTGAATATGGTTGTACCATATTTATAATAACATCACAGTATATGTGAGATAATGGAGTTATTATTTTATAATGGTAACAACAAAGGAAGAAGAAGTGGAAGAAGTAATGAACTTGGAAAAAGGGTGGTGAAATCATTACCTCTTCTTCGGGTTCTTCCTTTTGATTTGATCAAAAGGGCTCCTTAGGTTGGATTTATGATCAAACTAAGGCCTCTAGGTTGTATTGAGGGAAGTTGGGAGAGTATTTGGGCAGAGTTTGGCCGAACCAAAAGGCTTTTAAGGTGTGAATAAATGATAAGGAGGAGTGCTCTTTTATAAGAGGGGTGAGGGGCACCTTTGGAAAACCTAGAGATATTAGTTTATAATAAATTCATAATCGGTTTCAAATGGCTCCAAAGTTGACTATTCAAAGGTTAAGGTGGGTATGAGTCGAAAACAACTCAACCAATAGAATTTAGACAGGTTTGGGTACTTATATTAACCTTATCTTTAAGTATTAACTCTAAGTTAATTAGTTTCACTTTTACAATGTCTCTTTGTATTTTTATATAATATGGTTAATAAACTTACTATATACATCCAAGCGACCCCCAAGTGGTCCATTAATTATGAACCTATCATGATATAAGTCTCTTGGCCGAACCTTAGATTTTTAGGAATTTAATATCAATTAATAATATAATATTTGTTTTAAGAACTCTTTTATGTCAATTTTGACACTATTCAATAGTTTATTTTTTTGAAACTCATAACATATTGATTACTTCGAAAACAGTAAATTAAATAAATCCTAATATATCATATTATCCTATAAAATTAGTTTAATTCATTAAAAGTTTCATATTATATTTATTTGGGTATTTATAATATCAATTAATTTAATTTTTCACTATTTTAGTAATTACTGCATCATCATTGTGTCATAAATAAAATAAATTATTTAATGTCTAAAAATTATAAATAAAATATAATTATGTATGAAATATTTTTATCTTTCTAATGAATATTTATAATCTAAAATACAACATATATAACCCAATGTAATAATTGTTTTTCTAAAAGATATATGCTTGTGTCATTTTTGTATCCATTTTAACTTAATTAAAATAAAGTGTCCCTATCACCTACAAGTGGCACCATGGGGTCCCCAAATCTACCCAAAGATGCCTATGGTCGAACATGTATCAACCAATAAGTCTAGGACACGTTTTAGGGTAATTTAGTATTATTATAATATTATTTTTTAACCCTTATTTACCAGATTTACCCTTAACCATGGTAAATAAAATATTTACCACAATAATTATTCAAAATGTCTAAAAATAAAAGTTACCTATTTACACAATTTGGACATCCTGATTCCAAATATGGAATCCATTTTTCTAAATTCAAAACACATAAGTGGCAGAAATTAATTTAAAATTAATTACCGCTGTCAAAACAAAAAGCGTGTTTTTAAGAGATAATAACTATCAAAAGATTGACACTTTTTTATGTTCGGTTTAATTGTCAAATTATGTCCAATGACCAAAATTATATTAAATGGTAAAAATATATTCTAAATATACTTTAAAACCACTCAAATTCATAATTTATCACTATTAATTATTTTGATTAAAAAAGTTGTTTTTAATTAAAATTTAGTAATTTTCACTATTCATCAAAATATGAAAGTTATCTGAAAAGTATCGAAATTTCACCTTAGGATAAATTCGATATTCCGAATCCAGAAATGAAGTCCATTTTAAAATATAAAATATATATATAATTTCGAAAAGTAGGTATTACTATTCATAACGGCTAGTTTGATTGGTTGTGGTGTGTGTTAAAACTCAAGGTTGCGTACAACACACGCTACTATATTATTCAAAGAAAGCGTACCGTGGAAGCTTAGGATGTTTCATTTTAAATTTTTGATGTCCCCATTTAGTCAAAAAGTTTAAAATATTGTATTTAAAAAGGGTTCACTATTAAAAGTTGATAAAAGTGCAATACTGAAAATGAATTTGTTCTTACATTATATCTAAGAAACTCATAATATGGATTCTAAAATTATAAGGATTATATAAAGTTTAAAATTTAGATAATACTATTCATAACCTCTTTTGAATGGGTTTTTTTTGTAAGTCATGGTGTGATTGAACTCGGTGTTGCGTGTAGTGCAAGTTATTGAATTATTTTGATGAAATAACACACTATGAAATCTTGGGGTGTTACATTCTCCCCTCCTTCAATAAATTGCGTCCTCGCAATTTGAAATTGTTCTTAGAAAATAAAAGGTTGAAAATAGAAAATATATTTGTGGGAAAACCCACATCAGAAATTGGGTTACTAAAATTTAGTCTTAATATGAGGAAAAGAGAAATGAAAGGGTCACCACCAAATTATGATCTCGATTAGGAGAACATTGGTGGAAATTAGAGACATATAATTGGAGGAAAAACGTAAATATTTATAGGTATTGATTGAGGTCATCAATCACAATCAAGTATAAAATTAAGGTCCTTAAATTCATCAATCTATGATGATTTAAAATACCATCGGTTCAACAAAACATAGGGTATTAGGATAACAAATTTTTGACGTTTCAAAATATCTTAGTTGAAATCCCACATCGAAAAATGAATTAATGAGGACTCTATTTAAAATAAAGAGTCGAAAGTATGAAGATTACCAAAAATAACACATACTAGGGTTCCATGTAGGAAAATATGGATATGGAAGAAAAATCTATCCATCAATTATCTGATGGAGAGTGGTAGAGAACATGTCTATGAAAAGGCCAACAATCCCAAAGCCATAAATTAGTGATGATTTAAGGTACCATCTAGGAAAACATTTTTGTTCTATGTTTATTTTCTTAATATTGAGGAATTTATTTATGAGATTGGCTAAGATCATAAGGAGATATACTTACTTTATAGTTAGAGTTTTATCCATTAATAAATTTCTACCACAAACTCATCTTTCACTCTAAAAGATAATAGAATGTAAAAAAAATCTATTTACACTATTCGTATAGGGTTCCAAAATAAACGAATTTATAATTCATCTACAAGATCTTTTAATAAAAACTACATTATTTAATCCAGGACATCTTGTGGGCCAGTGGTAGGTGATACACCCTTGTCGCCCTTTGATTGCGGGTTCAAGTCTCGCAGCCTTGCCGAACGCGGCAGGTTGCCGCCCGACCTCCGGGTTGTCCTTTTATGGAAATCCAAAATAATCCAAACTAGAACTATCCAAAATACTTCTGTCCAAACTCACAGTCCAACATTTATAAGGAAGGTAAACATAATGTAGATCCTTTTTACCCCGTAATAGCATATGAATACCTTCATCATGTATTCTTTTAATACACTGAAACATCCTGAATTACCATATTCCTTATTGATTACATTCATTCTCCCTTATTCCATATAGAATGTTGTATATACTTTATCAATCCAAAAATGTTTTAAAACCCAACAATGATGGAATATACAAATCATTAATCAGTTCCAAGGTAGTCAAGAATATCCAATATAATTTATCCAAAACAATCACATATTATTCCAAAATCACTACCTCAGTATCAGAACTATATTATGATTTATCATTCTCTCAACCATATATTTTCAAAAAATTTATCCTGCTATTGAGTCACTTTTCTTTGTTCCACACAATATCAAGTCCTTAATGAAATAGTACTGTAGTACAATCCTTATATACTCCATAATTATTATAACAAGTACATTGTTGATACAACACTCAATTGACATAATCAACATAAGAACTCTAATCATTCCTCTTCATCTGTGGTAGTATCATAACTTGATTATTATCCAATAACATCATTTGCGGCATAGTCTAATGACTGGGACATAGGTTCGCGTAGTGTCCAAACTCCTTGCAAATGAAGCATTGTACATTTAAAACCATTTTCTTACCCTTGAAGTCACTTACTTTTTGACCTTTTCCTCCACACTTATAACAAACTCTCATTCCTTTTAGGCAAGTTCTAGGGTGTTTCTTTCCACAGTTACCACATATGGGAAAATTCTTCTTTTCCCTCTTCCCTTTATCCATCTTTCTCTCTTCCATCCTTTTCTTCTCTTGCTTCCCTTCAAAGCCATAGGACCCAGTAAACTCTTTACTTATCTTATCGACACATGATATTATTTCTTCATATGATGATAATACATGGGAGACTATTTCTCTTATAAATTCTAGCTTAAGACCATGAAAGATATGATCCTTCTTTCTCTTTGGATCATGTGCATTTCTGGAGTTCTCATTCCTTCTACTGGGCACCATTTCTAAACAATGGCATACACTAGATCAGTTTCTGAATCAAAATACATAATCCCATACTTATAAAAAACTTAACATAAATTGAACTATTTATGGATATAATCCATAATCATAAAAATGTCTCCTTTGAGGATGTATATACTCATAAACCCTTCATAATGGTTTGTAAAGAAAATGAGAATTATCCTAAGCATTTCCCCCGGGAGTGTCGTAACCAAGAGTGCAGCAAGGCCCGTTGTCGTGCACCAGTTCCCGTTCGAGTCTAGCTCAAAGCGGTGTTTTCGGGTCTTACCCCTAGGTACATCTGTGCCAGAGCCGCCTCTACCTGCTCGTATCCATACAGGGATGTATTGCTCGGAAAACTCACAAAATCTCTACAATACCAAAATTTTAGGACGTTCTTCTACACTAATCCTCAAAGTTCATCTTAGGTCTACGTGCTCTAATCAGAGTTTATCTAAATATAGCTTCCAAGGTTTGTACTAATCTTCCTCTGATACCAACTGTAATGCCCCGACCCTAGTTACCCAGAGTCGGTGCATTATTACATAACATTGGCATGATCAAAAGAAAGATCAAATCTCGAAAGACCGATTGGTTTAGTAGCCTTGGAAACACTAGATATATTCATAAGTTTTACATTACATCATAAAATGAAAAACTACTACAACAACATAATGTCTCCATAGTCCACACTATTATCCCCTCATAATATCCCTGCAGGTAATTCATAACTTACTTCTTCACATCCTGGGAAAAATAAAACATAGAAAAGGGGTGAGCTCAAATGCCCAGTAAGGATAACAATATAGCGGAACATTCAAAAATAAGCATAAACATTTAAGGCAATGAATTACTAAAACAAAAGCCTTTTAAACTTGAACTTCAACATAGTATGGAAAAAGTAAAATGAAATAATGCCATTTACTTGTTCACATGGATATTCTACTAATTGAATAATCACATGCAATATCAATAACCACTTTCATAATGTTGGAATGCATAATGCCAGACTATCATAACCACATAGCCAAGGCCTCGTGCCAAGACTACAAATAAGATTTTGCCAAGGCCTTGTGCCAAGACACTAGTTTGTCTCATGAGACCTACCGATGCATCGATGAGCTATAGCGGGCTCCACCCGTCACATATTAAGTCCAATGCATTCCCATATGAAAAGGTTTAAACATAACATAAACATTCGTATTAAAACTAGCATACGAAATGTCAATACTTTCATCATAAACCATGAATGGTATAAAAATAGAACATCCACAGTCAAACAAATCACAAAAACTTCAATATAATATAGAAGTTTTGTATCATAACAAATCGACTTTAAATAAGCGTAAAATCCATCAAAGGATGTTGACATAGATGAAATCAAAATTATTTTTAAAGAAATATCTCTTTTTATTTTGAAATCATTTAAGATCCATATAAAATAAAAAATTTTCTTTGAAAATTTTCTTATAATCTTGTAAGGGAATCTTTGAAGATTTTATAACGGCGGAAAATAGCCGCACCCTCCATATAAGTTAAAAAAAACATTCTTACCTTAATTCTGTCGAAAAGGTTAAAAATGACCTTGTTTTGAAAACGACGGAAAGATTCTTTTATAAACCACTTATAAAAGTCAAAAAGGGTATAAATGACTTTAACTCATATTCTAGTAAATAGTAAAAATGTTTTTAAATACATTTTTAAGAAACATGGATGAGGATGATAAAGAGATCCCAGTAGATTATTACATATAAACAACCTCGGATAATGAAGAGATTGTGAAATAACCCTTACCTTGTACTTTTCCTTGGTTGGGGTAGGTTAACCTCCTGTATAATGGTGAAATAATTGTTATTAAATTATACAAGAATCATATACATTAATATGATATCATATATGATCTTTTAATATTGATTTGATAATAATATCTTAGTATTATCGTTGTTTCGGGTGTTAACTTACTTGTTTTCTTTTATATGTTTTGTTATGTAAGCCATGTTTGTAAGGGAAAGGTTGTATATTATTCATATCCAGAATTATATCATGTCCTTAAACATCATTTTTAAATCATCAAATGATAATTATACTTGAATGGATACGATGGATAATGAATCTCATCGCGTTCATGGAGACGGTAGTCCGTACGTACGCACGAGCGACAATATCATTATTTTGATATTAAAATAATATATAAATGGATGTTATATCATATATACAGAATAATTAACATGTTATATTTATTATTTACATGAGTTACACATCATTATTATACCCATCTAAATAATAATATATTGAATAACAATTACACCACGACGTGGAGACGGTATGCCGTACGTACGCACGTATGGTGACATGTTATTCAAAGGGTGGATAGAATACTGAATATGGTTGTACCATATTTATAATAACATCACAGTATATGTGATATATTGGAGTTATTATTTTAGAATGGTAACAACAAAGGAAGAACAAGTGGAAGAAGAAATGAACTTGGAAAAAGGGTGGTGAAATCATTACCTCTTCTTCGGGTTCTTACTTTTGATTTGATCAAAAGGGCTCCTTAGGTTGGCTTTCTGATCAAACTAAGGCATCTAGGTTGTAGTGACGGAAGTTGGGAGAGTATTTGGGCAGAGTTTGTCTGAACCAAAAGGCTTAGAAGGTGTGAAGAAATGAGAAGGAGGAGTGCCATTTAATAAGAGGGGTGATGGGCACCTTTGGAAAAGCTAGAGATATTAGTTTATAATAAATTCATAATCGGTTTCCAATGGCTCCAAAGTTGACTATTCAAAGGTTAAGGTGGGGATGGGTAGAAAAAAACTCAACCAATAGAATTTAGACAGGTTTGGGTACTTATATTAACCTTATCTTTAAGTATTAACTCTAAGTTAATTAGTTTCACTTTTACAATGTCTCTTTGTATTTTTATATAATATGGTTAATAAACTTACTATATACATCCAAGAGACCCCCAAGTGGTCCATTAATGATGAACCTATCATGATATAAGTCTCTTGGCCGATCCTTAGATTTTTAGGAATTTAATATCAATTAATAATATAATATTTGTTTTAAGAACTCTTTTATGTCAATTTTGACACTAATCAATAGTTGATTTTTTTGAAACTCATAACAGATTGATTACTTCAAAAAAAGTAAATTAAATCAATACTAATATATCATATTATCCTAGAAAAGTATTTTAATTCATTAAAAGTTTCATATTATATTTATTTGGGTATTTATAATATCAATTAATTTAATTTTTTACTATTTTAGTAATTACTGCATCATCATTGTGTCATAAATAAAATAAATTATTTAATGTCTAAAAATTATAAATAAAATATCATTATGTAGGAAATCGTTTTATCTTTCTAATTAAAATTTATAATCAAAAATCCAACATATATAACCCTATGTAATAATTGTTTTTCTAAAAGATATATGCTTGTGTCATTTTTGTATTCATTTTAACTTAATTAAAATAAAGTGTCCCTATCACCTACAAGTGGCACCATGGGGTCCCCAAATCGACCCAAAGATGCCTATGGTCGAACATGTATCAACCAATAAGTCTAGGACACGTTTTAGGGTAATTTAGTATTATTATAATATTATTTTTTAACCCTTATTTACCAGATTTACCCTTAACCATGGTAAATAAAATATTTACCACAGTAATTATTCAAAATGTCTAAAAATAAAAGTTACCTATTTACACAATTTGGACATCCTGATTCCAAATATGGAATCCATTTTTCTAAATTCAAAACACAGAAGTGGCATAAATTAATTTAAAATTAATTCCCGCTGTCAAAACAAAAAGCGTGTTTTTAAGAGATAATAACTATCAAAAGATTGACAGTTGTTTATGTTCGGTTTAATTGTAAAATTATGTCCAATGACCAACATTATATTAAATGGTAAAAATATATTCTAAATATACTTTAAAACCACTCAAATTCATAATTTATCACTATTAATTATTTTGATTAAAAAAGTTTTTTTTAATTAAAATTTAGTAATTTTCACTATTCATCAAAATATGAAAGTTATCTGAAAAGTACCAAAATTTCACCTTAGGCTAAATTCGATATTCCGAATCCAGAAATGAAGTCCATTTTAAAATATAAAATATATATATAATTTCGAAAAGTAGGTATTACTATTCATAACAGCTAGTTTGATTGGTTGTGGTGTGTGTTAAAACTCAAGGTTGCGTACAACACACGCTACTGTATTATTCAAAGAAAGCGTACCGTGGAAGCTTGGGATGTTTCATTTTAAAATTTTGATGTCCCCATTTAGTCAAAAAGTTTAAAATATTGTATTTAAAAAGGGTTCACTATTAAAAGTTGATAAAAGTGCAATACTGAAAATGAATTTGTTCTTGCATTATATCTAAGAAACTCATAATATGGATTCTAAAATTATAAGGATTATATAAAGTTTAAAATTTAGATAATAATATTCATAACCTCTTTTGAATGAGTTTTTTTTGTAAGTCATGGTGTGATTGAACTCGGTGTTGCGTGTAGTGCAAGTTATTGAATTATTTTGAAGAAATAACACACTATGAAATCTTGGGGTGTTACAAGGGGCACTTTTAGAAATTCAAAAAAAATATTTATTTATAATAAATTCAATAATAATAAAAATAACTCAAAAATTAAATTTATTCAAATATAATAATACATAAGGATTTAATATCATCAAAAAATAAGTTTTATAAATGTTTTTGTATTATTTTAAACTTTCTCATTTTGATTAACCCTTAGTTAACCTATTTAAATTTTAACTAAGGTAACAACATTTTCAATATTAAAAGGTTTTAATTTTTACTTATGTGATATAAATTAGACTATAAATAAATATTTTATAATATTTTAGACCATATTATAATTATTTTTTATTTTTAAATATGTTTTATGATTTTTGAATAATTTAATAAAATATCATTTTTATAAAGTATCATTTGTGTCAATTTTGACACTAGTCATTACATGAACTTTTAAAAATATTAAGATAACAAGTTAACTTAGAAAAAAATATTTTATTATATCCCCAATAGGTCAAGGTATTCTAGGAAATTTTTTAATCACATTAATTATTTAAATTATATTTATTTTAATATTTTTAATAACATTAATTTGATATTTCCATTAATAAAATAATTATTACATTAATGTTGTATAATTATTTGATGTAGTTATTTATTCATTAAAAATAAAAAATAAAATACCATGATGAATATAAATTTATATATTTCAGAATAATATTTGTAGTCAAATATATATTTTGGGTAACCATATTTTAAAATGGTATAGTCTTTAAAATAAGAATGTTACATATTTAAATTTTTATTAAATAATATATTATTAATATCATAATATCATCTTAGTGGAAAAAAGTAAAAATTAAATTTATATCAGGAAATTATGTTTATTAATTTAAAAATTTACATTTAAATTCGTTCATAACAAACGTTTTTCCTCATGTGGACACATGAGGGATATTTAAGAGACGAAAGTGATAATTTGTGACTTTATTTGATTTAAATATTATATAAGTCATTTTCATGGAAAGTGTCCACTAAAAAGCTTAATTTTGATACCTATGTGTTAAGGGTCAAATATTATTCATCCAATAAAATTTGGGCATGTGTTATGGTTATTTTATATTCTTTATAATTTTATTTTTAACCTAAATCACTTTATTTACACTTTACCATGGTAACAAAATTTACTAAGGTTACTATTCATATTGTTCAAAAATGAAAAGGGACCTATTAAATAAATTTGGACCTTATAAATCCAATTTTTTAATCCATTTTTAAAAATTCAAAATACATAATTTTCTGAATTTAAGTTAAATTGAAACCAGTAAAACGCCATGAACAACAGTTTGTTTCCAGAAAAAATGACATTTTAAAACATAAAATGTTTTTATAATAAATTCATCTATAAAATCATTTAAAAAAAATAATTTGATTTTTTTCAATAAAAATTAACTAATTAAAATTTAAAACAAATCTAAAACATTACTATACCTTGTAAAGACTTTAAAAGAAAATATAGTTTTCATTAAAAATAAGTATTTTCACTATTCCTGTAATGTTTTTAGAAAATTATAAAATTAATTTTAAGATAATTTTTACATGATAAATGAAATTATTTTTTAAATCAATTTTATATAACTTTTAAAAATTAATATTCACTTATAAAAATAAGATAAACTCATTTTTTTAGAAAATGTATTTTTTTGAAGAATAAGATGATTTTACTTAAAATCGTGCGATCATTTTATAAGAACTTACCATTAAATTAGTATTGCTATGGAACATTATATTTATTTGATGAATTATTTGATCATATTTATTCCCTCTAATTTGAATACTAGGTTATAATGAACATATAATATTTACACGGTTCATTTAAACAAACGATTGCATGCAACACAAGCTATTAATGAATTAAAATTATTTAAAGAGAAATATGTCCTAAAAAATATATGGGTGTTACAGTGAAATATAAACTTAATACATTTTTACATACTCTATGACACAAAAGAAAAATCATTATGTGATAATATATTTTATAAATACTCAAATACATGAATACACGTCACCATGAAGCACTTAGAAGTTGGTTCAAGAGTACCTGCTCTAACAGACTCCCACTTTCACTAGATCTAGCTGCTAAAAAATTTCAGTCGAATTTCTCTAAGATAAATATTTAGTCTATATTTTTTTTATTTTTTATTCCATGGAAAATTTTCCCACAACAACTTCACCCCTTTGAGAAACATCCCTCAATATGTGATATTTTTGGAGTATATACTTCTTCTGTTGATGTGACCTTGTATCCTTTGAGAAATCCACCAGTATAGTATTATCACTATAATGTGATATGATCTATATTTCTATAAACCACCTATAACTCTTGGATAAAGTTGTGATTCCATAAGATTTCTTTTATTGCATTAGAATATTCTATATATTCAGACTCCATTTTAGAATCAGTAATAACTGGATTCCTTGAACTCTTACATATCAAAGATCCTCAATTGAGACTATAGACATATATTGAATACAACTTCAAATCATTCTAATCTATTTTGAAACTAGCATCAGTATATCCTCATATGACTAGTTCCTCATCTTCTCTATAAACCAAGAACACATCCTTATTATTACTCATATACTTAAGGATATACTTAACAACATACCAATGCTATTATACTAGATTAAAATGATATCTACCTACCCTGATTAAATCATATATAACATAATTTTTAGAACATAACATGACATACATGATAGATCCTATCAAATATGAATATGGGATCCTACTCATTCTCTCTCTCACTCTCTCTTCCATTGTGTCTAAGTTTGCATTTTGTTAGAGATATGTATACCATGTAAAACTAGAACCAATCCCATTCTTTATTTTTTATACTAAAAATATGTAGTATCTAGTAATTCTATTTACATTGAATTATTCTAAACTGTAATGATTTAGTTTTTTACCTGAAGGAATTCATAATATTTTGGGAAATATTTCCGGAGTCGGGCACTGAGTCGGTTTGGGAAGCTGAGGACCATGGAGTCTTGATGCGACGATATTAAAAATATTAAATATATTTTTTCAAGCATGCACAATTTCTCATGAAATTTAAATAACTTTTATTTGGAGTCTTGGATAAATTTTTGAGACTACAATTGAGTCTGGAATGTCGTGTTTACCCAAGACGTGACCTAAGGTTGTCCACACTGGGAGGTTTGGTCAGAGGCAAGTTGGAGGGTTGTTATGTGGTGAGATGATTAATTAAATGAAAATTTAATTAATTAAAATAACCTAACCATAAATACCCTCCCACCTCCCCATGTTCTGGACTCAGAAAACAAAGGAGGAGGGACTCCTCTTCCTCTCCTCTTCTCCCCTTTGATGATGAACGAAACTGCTACCTAATTAAAGTGAGGAAGTGTCGCTGATCCCAATTTTTGACATAGATCATCAACAGATCGAGGAGAAACACTATCCGGGCATCATTTTTCATCCAAATATTTGGCGTTTTGCCAAATAGGTTGGTGTATTTGAGTTTTGTTCACAATTCCATTATTTATGCATTGTTTTAATGTTATAGATCCCAAATGCAATTGCTAGAGATCCCTTCTAGGAAGATCTATAGGTTTCGGGATAAAACAAGGTGAATTAGAGGATTTTACAGGAGATTCCCAACTAGAATCACCATATACATGGGGTGTAGTTCAGTGAAACATGGTGTGTAGCTCTTCTTGTTTGGGGAAGATGGAAATTTGGGACTATACGCCATGTATAGGGGCTACACACCGTGTAGTTCCCTAAACCGTGTGAACATGGGACATGAATTGGGTTGGATGAGTTAAAACACATGGATATGTAATAACACATGACCAAGATACATGGACACACGGTCTGGTAGACATACATAGGAAAACTACATGGGCATGTATCCGTTTATTCGAACACACCGTGTAGTATGGGACACACAGTGTGTAAGGGACACGGTTGGATGGTCCGTGTAGAATAGGAAAACAACCAAGGTCCGAGTGATAAGGGACACATCGTGTACCTCATCTACATGTTGTATACCCCTATATTGGTTGAAACCTGTGTGGTATAGATACATGGGTAAGTTCTTGGGTGGTCTCACACACTGTGTGTGCCCCGATGCATACCATCTACTACTAAGAAATCCTTGAGGGATCTTCCTCCATCTGTATCTTCTTCTATGGGACTCGTATTCATGCTTGTGAGTAGTCCATCCTGAGAGATTTTCCACATAATATGTGATGGTGGAATCCATTACGACTAATGAGATACGAGGTGGTGTGAATCTAGGAAGACACTTGTGGGGTGGTATTGAGCTGATGTTAGAGATCAGTGTGCTTTTTATAGAGATACTCTAGGACTATTACTCCCCTAATGGACTAGGGCACGAGTTTTCCTTGACTATATTCTTAGGTAGAGATATGACTCCCCATTCCATGGGTACATGTTTGTTAAATTTTGATAGTTTCATAAAAGGGTATTACTGCCCTGATGGGCCAGGGTGTGGGTTTCCCCGTGATACTTGTGAAGGTAGAGTAGGTACTCCCCTGTTAGATGAGGGAGTGAGTCCTCTATCTATGGAGTCAGTACTCCCCTATTAGACCAGGCCTCGGGTCCTCCATATATGACACATATAAAGAGTTGGGACTCCCCTACCATGTTAGGGTTAGGGTCCTTTATTCTATGAGTCTGTACTCCTATATCATTATAGGGTTCTGGTCCTCTATACGTGATGTTCTGGCAGACTCGATACTCCTATGCTGTGTCAGGGAGTGGTTCCTATAGCTTGGGGTCGGAACCTACAGTGTCAAGGTATGAGTCCCCTATAGTGAATGGGATGGTAGATTCAGTACTCCCTTATCATTCTATAGTGTGGGTCCTCTAGCCACTTAGTGGTACTTCCCTACTGAGTTAGGGTGCGAGTCCTAGATCTAACAAGTGGAACTCCCCTATTGTATCAGGTTTCGAGTACTTCATGAGTATTACTCCCCTATTGGATTAGGGTGTGTGTCCTCACTCATAGAGTAGTACTCCCCCATCTATGAGTAGAAACAAGGAGCAGGTCCTCCATTAGAATTGGAGCTCCCTTAGGTGTGGGATACAACTACAATAAGATGGCCCATCCACTAGATGTGAATGATACCTGGATAGGGGTTAGTTCTCCCTTGATAGACCATGGTTTGGCCCACTCTTTATACTTGTGATAGAGGTTTGATGGGTTATTTAGGAGCAGTACTCCCTTGACCATGAGGCCATGGAGAGGCGTGGGTCCCTTCGTTATCTCTTGTAAGAGAGGATGCACATGGTGCAGAGTCTGGAGCAGTGCACCCTCAACTTTTTGCAGTGGTGAGGGATGGGCCTCTTCACTTGGATTTCTTTAGTTTGTGCTGGGCAGAAGGTAATGACAATGGGACCTATAGTGTGGGGAACTATAGTTGGACCTAGTAATATTTTTCTAATGGATAACATTCTCTCGGACGTACCATTTGAATTGGTAGAGTTGTTCTTGATAGAGTAAATCTCTCAGACAGGCGCCATTTGGGATGGATGAGCTCATGGAGTGTTCTCTCATGGTTTAATGTTAGGATTAGATCCTATGAAGAACATACTGTAGATGGCTATGTGGTTGAAACCTCATGATACTTGGAGTCCGAGATGAGTATATCTTGGTGATTTATGGTAGACCTTGTGGTTATGTCACATATATGGGTTGAAAAACCTTATAGACTGAGCTAACATGTCATGTAAACCTGAGGATGGTTATAGATGGAATCTCTCTCTCGATTGGGTTTCCCTCTTGCTAGGTCAAGTGGACTATTTCCTTTCAGTTTCTCCATTTTTATTTTGTGGTTTTTAGGGTTCCTAATGATTTTTCTTATTCTCACCCTTAAATGAGCTTTTCCCACACATGTTTTGTGTATTTTTCAAACCATAGGCCTTTTTATGGAGTTCACAGAGGACCTGATGCATGTAGATCTTAGTGATCTTGAAAAACCTAGGCATTTTACAGATCTTGGATGAGGATAATTCTAGTAATTTCAGTTGACAATAATCCCCTCCTCTTAAGTATTTTGGACACTTTTACAAATTTCTTTGGTGGGAATCATTTTTCCCATTTTATACTTTTAGTACTTCTGTTGTACTCTGGTTGTGGGATATAGATGTATGAATTCATTGGTTGCCTTTGGTTTTTAAATTTCATCAATTTGTGAACTTGGTGATGTGTTCCTGTGTGTAGGTACATAGACAATACCTCCCATGTTAGTGATATGCCTTCTTGGAACTAGTCATCAACCTCAGGCCTATTAGAGGTGGGATTGGGGAGTTACAGCCTGGACCCTATCGGGTCAAGCCATGACACAGTGGTATCAAAGCAGGTTGGTTTGACATTGGTATTTCAGTATCATGATCTTGGTTTTGGTTGCATAGAGACAGTTTTTGGATTTTTTGAGTTCGGATCTCAGGCCATAGGTTCTAGTGTTGGTGCAACAGCCCATGTATCAATTCACTAGGAATCTGATAACTCATTTTCAAGTTGGTATATTAAGACACTGTTCATTGGTAAATAAATGGTACATTCATAATATAGGATTGGGTTTTGGTTTTTCCAAACGTTCATGTGTCATCTCCCCATATATACTCTTTGACTCTGGTAAATCTTGATTCTTTTTCAGGATGCCTCCGTGAAGAGAGCTAGACATGGTTCTACAATGTGATTATGATGAAAATCCACCCTATTATGAGGATTTAGTGTAGGGAACTAATTCTGAGGTGTTACCTTTGGGCGGTATACCGGTGGAGTCATCACCAAAATAGAAGAAAGTTTTACCAATTTTTTAGGATGAGGATGCATGAGGGATAATTGCACTACATGAGTTACAGAGGAATCAACCTCTAAGATATTAGGGTGATCTAGACCCCTAGGTGGAAGATGACTGGATCGAGGTAGTCATGTGAGTTTTCCACTTAGTAAGGACACCTCCTGATCAGATGGTGGTCCTGGCAATGAGACTTTTACTGGATTTATTCGAGTAATAGTGGATTCTTGTGACACTATATCATGATGAAGTGACACTTACTTGGGAGGAGTTCGAGTGAATCTTCAGGGAAGAGTTTTTCCCATCAATATTGAGATCAGTGCCTATCCAAGAGAATCTGTGGCTTTAACAAGGTAGCATGACAGTGGAATATTTTTTAGTGAGTTTCACATACTTGATGTGATACTACTTGTATATGGTTTGATATCCATTATTCAAAGCATGAAAATTTGAGAAGGGATTACATAAAGAGATATGTGCATCTATGATCATACAATTCATTCTCACCTATGCTGGAGTGCTGGAGAGAGATCTAGTGGTGGAATGTTTCTTGGATGAGGAATAGGTGGATGTAACCCATAATAATGGTCCCAAGGATGAGGCATCTACAGGAGTTGGTAGATTAAATGTAATAGGATCACAACATAGGAGGCATAACCATGCCCAGATACAAATGTGTGGGTCTGTAGCGTTGGAGCAGTGCCTTAGATTTGACTAGCCACATGAGAGGTGATGTTACAATTGTAACAGCCGATGACATATCGCTAGAGATTTTTCAACCCATCATTCTGCTGAGAGGGATACAGCTGATGATCCACCTTGGTAGAGAAAACACTTGGAGTTAGGATTTTTTTGGGGTGGAAGACAAGGTGGAGGAGATGTAAGAGTTCCAGGAGGTGGTAGCCAGTTTGAGGTGTTTCCACCACCACCACTTGGTGGTACGCACTAGGATCAGGGAGCTGGAGGACATGGGTGAGGACATCTGCAGTCCGTAGAGGCCTTTGAACAT
This sequence comes from Viscum album, assembly GCA_963277665.1. Taxonomy (NCBI): domain Eukaryota; kingdom Viridiplantae; phylum Streptophyta; class Magnoliopsida; order Santalales; family Viscaceae; genus Viscum; species Viscum album. Next base: position 125,904,434 of record OY728131.1, read on the forward strand.
AAATCTTTGAGAATTAATAGAGGTACTCCTCATGTCCTTTATACTTTGTACAATAGAAATTGTTAGACACTGTTGTGGACACTATTTTCTTTTCGCTCATTCTCGAGGTTTAACCTGGGTGATGTGGGGTGTCTATAGAACCCTGCATTAATAGTTGCGACAAAGGGACCAATAATACCCAAGGTGTTTTCGGGAAGCCCTTTTTTTTCATGAGTACCCTCATGAATTTTCCCTCATCTTTGTATATGACATGCTCGAGGAGGATGTGGTGCATGTTAATTTAGCTTTGAACTCATAAGAAAGGCAGATGCTTTCCCCACTAAGATGCATTTTTGTGAAATTATTAGAACCATGAAATCATGTTAGTGCCACCCAAAGTAGACAATATAGTGGTGTAGTGGATTATTTCCTTGTAATTGCATGTTTAGGATGTGGTTATGTGATGTAGTGTCCGAGAAGGTCCTGGCCCTTCCATAAATGTTTTTCCTGCTTGACCCCCTTTCGCTTTGAGGCCCTTGGATAGGGAGATCCATTCTTAGAATCATTCCTTAGTATCAGAGTAAGACCCTATGATGTTTAAAAAGTATGGATTTTTTTCCTACCATCCATACTCAGCAGGGATGCTAATAGTGGTTGTGGTAGTGTTTTTTTGGTGAGTTGTGTTACTGCAGGAGGTTTTTAGACAAAGGGCTTGTTATGACCCAGTGTTTAAACTTGGGAAACCCTATTTTGTTCATGAACACCCTAACATGATCAATGTAGACCTTGAATGCAATACTATTTAGTAGGATATTGTATAGTTGATCCAGTTGTGGATGAATACTATGGGGTCCCGTCAGTATCTGTGCCAGGTTAGTGAGGGGATGTACTACTAGAACCCATGACTACAGATGTACTGTGGTGCTTAGTGTTTCCCCACCTATCACAGCTAAGGAGACACGTGCCTATTGTTTCATGATGTTTTCCTTTTAGAATGTGGGAATAAGATAGGTTTGATCGTAGTGGTTCCTCTATGTGCACGCTTGTGAGAAGCACAGGGATCCTTGGTGAGCTCGCTATCTTGGGAGTCTAGTGGGGATATTTGATTCTTCCCTTATGATAAGCCTTTCCCTTTTTGGGGATGAAAATCCATAAGGTGGGGAAAATTTAATGACTATTTTTTTGACCTGATGGACTTCAGAATATTTTAAGAAATATTTATGAAGTCGGGAGCTGAGTCGGCATGAAAAGCCAGGGCACAGGGAGCCTCAGTGCTGCGATATTAAAAATATTAAATATATTTTGTTTCACACATTTAGTTTTTCTTGAAACATATATAACTCATTTTTGGAGTCTCAAGTCAGATTTCTGAGACCTCGTTTGTGTCAAGAACATCATTTTTACCCTAGATACGACCTAAGATTTCCAGCAGTGGGAGGCCTGATCAGAGGTGAGTGGCAAGTTTTAGTGTGGTAAAATAATTAACATTTAATTAATTAAAATAACCTAAAACTAAATACCCTCACCCCTTCCCCTGATTTTGATTCATGTAAAAAAGGAGGAGTGTTCCCTTCTCCTCTCCTATTCACCCAAATGAAACCACCACAAAATTGAAGCAACGAAGTGCCACCAATCACCTTTTTGATGAATATCATCAACTGATACAGGACTAGCATGATTCACGAATCATTATTCATTCAAAGATTTAGGGGTTTTTCAAATAGGTAGGTATATTTGAGTTTGGGTCCTAATTCCATTTTTTATGCATTTTTTAAGGTTCCAGATCCGAAATGAAATTTCTAGAGATCCATTATAGGTAGATCTACACGTTTCGGTGTAAACCAGGGTGAATCAGTGGGTTTTGGAGGAGATTACGAACAAGAATATCTCTCTACATGATGTGTAGTTTAGTGACACATGCCGTGTACCTCTTCCTATTCAGGGAAGATGAACATTTGGGACTAGACACCATGTATAGGGGTTATACAATGTGTAGTTCCCTAAACCGTATGACCATGGGACATGGATTGTGATATCCATTTGAAAAAACATGGACATGAACTAACATACTAACAAGATATATGAAAATAGGTTTTGGTACAAGGAAACGAAAAAACTACATGGGTAGGTAGCAGTTTATTGGCATATGTCGTGTAATATGGGATACACAGTGTGTAAGGGACATAGTTGGAAGGTCCGTGTAGAAGAAGAACAATGCCATGGGATGAGTGAAAAGGGAATCTATGTGTACCTCCACTACACATCGTTTACCCCTACATGGGTTGAAAACCATGTGGTCTAGATACATAGGCAGGTGCTCGGGTGGGCTCACACACTACGTGCGCCCTGATGCACACTGTGTACTACTTGGAGATCCTTTGGGGACCTTCTACCTTCTATATCTTCTTCTATGGGACTCAGATTCAGTCTTCTGAGTGGACCATCCAGATAGGTTTTCCACATGGAATGTTATGGTGGCCACCGTTATGGATTATGAGATACGAGGAGGCATGAATCGAGCAAGATTCTTGTGGGGTGGTATTGAGTCGATGTTGGAGAATAATGTGGTTCCTATAAAGAGACACCAGGATTGTTACTCACCATATAGACTAGGGTGAAAGTTTTCATTATCTCTATACTTAGGTAGATACAGGACTCCCCACGTCATGGGTGTGGGTTCATTACCTTTAGGTAGTTTACTCTGGGTGTGTTACTCCCATGATGGACAAGGTTACGAGTTTACCCACGATGCTCATGAAGGTAGAGTAGGTTCTCCCCTATTAGATGAGGGAGAGAGTCCTCTATCCCTAGATTTAGTACTCCCCTATTAGACTAGGGTGTGGGTCATCCATATATAACATATTTATAGAGTGGGTACCATACCGTGTTAGGGTGCATGTCCTTTATTGTAGGAGTTGGTACTCCTCTACCATTCTAGGGTGCGGGTCTTCCATACGTGTTGTTCCGGAAAAGTCAGTACCGACCTAAAATGTCTGGGAGTGAGTACTCTAGCCATGTTCAGTACTCCCCTACCATGGTAGGGTGTAGGTCCCCCATAGTGAATGGGTTGGTAGAGTCGGTACTCCCCTGTCGTTCAAGGGTGCGGGTCTTCTAGCCACTGAGTGGTAGCCCCTACTGGGTTAGGGTGTGGGTCCTCAATCTATGAAGTGTCACTCCCCTGTTTCATTAGTTGAAGGGTACTTCATGAGTAGTACTACCCTTTTTGAATAGGGTGAGATTCCGCAGTCACAGAGTAGTACTCCCCCGTCTCCGTGTAACAACGGGGAGTGGGTCCTCCCTTAAAGATAGAGCTCCCTCTATTGTGCGATAAAACTATGAGGAGTGGGCCCATCCTGTAACACCCCGAGATTTTATGAAAAATATTCTTTTTTAATTTCATTAATGTCTTGTGTTGTACGCTACACCAAAAAGAAGTTTTCACAACACGCATCCTTGACTTGCCTTGCATTACACGCAATCACGACCTTCCTCGATAGCGTGTGTAGTACGCAATAACGAGTTTCACTAAACAACAATATGCTATTAAAATATTACTAAAACTAGCCGTTATGAATAGTAATAACCACTTTTTGAAATTTTGTAAATTTTATTTTTCAAAATGGAATTCATTTTTGGATTCGTAATATCAAAATTAGCATAGGGTGAAATTTTGGTACTTTTCGGATAACTTTCATTTTCTGATGAATAGTGAAAATTACTAAATTTTAATTAAAAACAAACTTTTAATTGAAATAATTAATAGTGATAAATTATTAATTTGAGTGGTTTTAAAGTATATTTAGAATATATTTTTACAATTTAATGCAATATTGGTCATTGGATGTAATTTCACATTTAAACCAGACATAAACAAGTGTCAATCTTTGGATAGTTATTATCTCTTAAAAACACACTATTTGTTTTGACGACGGGATTTAATTTTTAAATTAATTAATGCAACTGATATGTTTTTAATTTGGTAAAATAGACATCATTTTTGAATTCATAATATCAAATATAGCTTAGGCCTAATTTTTTATATTTTTCTGGAAACGTTCATTTTTTGATGAATAGTGAAACCACTAAGTGGAAGTTAAAAAAATGATTTTTTCATAAAACATAATTTTACCGCTTCTGTGAGTGGAATTTCAAAAATCCGAGAGATACGATTGATGTTAGTAAGTAAAATTTGGTTCAATGAGATGAAAATAATTTTTGGTGAATAGTAACTTTTTACTTTTTTTACCACGGTTAAAAGTAAATAGGGTAATTAAGGGTAAAAATGTTATTATTATTATCCTAACACATGTCCTAATTCTATTAGATAAGTTTAATTCGACCAAAAACAACCTTAAGAATACAATATGATCATTTAGGCCCACTTGGATTAGATTAGGACATTTATTATTAATTTATTTAAAGAAGGGTTAAAATATTTAAAATCAACGTTTAATAAGTAAATCATTTTTAATATGGGGTTATACATAAGATAAATTCAACTATAAATATTCAATAGAAAGATAAAAAGATTTCGTACATAATGGTATTTTATTTGTAATTTTTAGACATTAAATAATTTAATTTATTTAAGACACAACGATGATGCAGTAATTATCTTATTAATGAAATATTGACATAATTGATGTTATAAATACCCAAATAAATATAATTTGAGACTTTTTATGAACTAAAATAATTTTATAGGTTAATATGCCATGTTGGGATTGATTTAATTAACTTTTGTCGAATTAATCATTCTGTTATGAGTTTCAAAAAAATCAACTATTGAATTGTGTCAACATTGACATAAAATAGGTTTTAAAACAAATATTATATTATTAATTGTTATTTTATTCCTAAAAATCTAAGGTTCGGCCAAATGACTTAGATAAGGTTATATATATTAATAAAACACAACTTGGGGGTCTCTTGGATGTATATGGTAAGTTTATTAACTATATAATATAAAAATACAAAGTGACATGGTAAATGTCAATCTAATTAACTAATAGTTAAAACTAAAAGATAAGGTTAATATAATGACCTAAACTTGTCTAAATTCTATTGGATGAGAGGATTTCGACCCATACCCACCTTATCTTCGAAATAACTCAATTTTGAGCTATTTAAAACCGAACATGACTTTATAATAAAATAATAGTTTTAGTTATTCCAAAGGTGCCCCTCTCCTCCCTTATAAAAGGGCACCTCCTCCCTCTCTTCCTCACACCAAATTGAGCCTTCAAGCTCGGCCAACCCCTGCCACTTTCTCCTCTCCACTTCCCTAGAGACATCCTAGAGATCTTGGTCTTCTTCAAAGACCAATTTTAGTGCCCTAAAAGAAGGTCTCAAAGAAGCACTTCAAAGAAGAGGTAATGTCTGTTACCGATTCTTTCATCTTTATTTATTCTTCCACTTCTTCTTCTTTAGTTGTTTCATTATGAAGTAATAACATCAGTATCACTCATATACTGATATGTTATTATAAGTATAAAACAACCCTATTTTACCATCTATCCATCCTACGGAAAAAGAAATCACCGCACGTGCGTACGTACGGAATACCGTCTCCACGCCGTGGTGTAATCTATTTTCCACCACCACCTTACTTGGATGTGTATAATGGTGTAAATAATGACTATATATGACTATTATAAATTTATATTTATTCTTAAATAGTATACATACACTCCAATACAATTCCACGATCATAGGAACGATATCATCACTCGTGCGTACATACGGAATACCGTCTCCACGATGTGATGTGACTCGTTCTACATGATCATCATTTCATAATGATTATATAAATGAATTGAATTAATAAATTTGATATATATTACAATAATACCATTCTGTAAATTAGGTATCTATAACCTAAAGAGAAGAATAAGAATGTATTCGACAAAACACGCATAAGAACAAAAAGTTATAAACACCCGAATAACAAGTAGCAATGAAATGTTATTACAAAGAAGCTAAGAATATGACCATATGTGATATCATAAAAATAATTATGATTCTGGAATAAGTCAATAACATTATTTAAATCATTATACAGGAGGTTCGGACACGTACAAATCATATCAGACCTAAGGTAATGGAAATATCACAATCTCATTTTTATCCGAGATTGTTTATACTTTGGTATTTACTGGGGTGTATTTTATCATCCACATCCATGTTTCCTCAATATGTAATGTTATTTACATCCACCTATAATTGTTTAAATACAATTTTACCCTTCGCTGAGTTTTTAGAAAAAGATATGAAAGGAATCTTTTTTCATTTTTCGTACGAGGTACTTTTGGACTTTTCCGACAAATGTACGAGAAGAATGTTTTTTTAACTTATACGGCATGAATGGAGTTTTAAAACATTATTTCCAAGAATATTCCTTTACATGTTTTCATGTTTATTTTTAATCAAATTCTTTTAGTTTAAAATTGTATGACATGTTAAGAAAGGAAAAAAAAATTTGAATTAGAAAAAATATTTTCCTCAAGAATGGAGTTCAAGTGTTTTATCAAAATTATTTTCCATCTAAGATAATAAAGGGTTCTGTTTTTTATCCCTATTATTACATTGATTTGATTATGTTGTGATGGAATTATTTTTATGAATTACTTTATCTTATATGAATTGTTTTATGATGTCATGTAGTTTAAGAATCCCATTTTTATTACATGTGTTATGCTATGATGTATGGTTTATGATTTTTTGGAACACATAAGAATGGTATCATTATGAGATGGGTGGGACCTATATCACCCTACAATGAATTGGGTAAAGATTTTATACCTCATGAGATAGACATGGCTGGAATGGTAGGTTATACCGGTTCAGTGAAACAGGACTGAAACAAGGGTGACTCGGTTCAGAAATGGACTTTTTCCACAAAGATAGTCTTGGAGATGAGTCTTGACTAATAAGAAATGATTCTCTATGATTATGTGTGTATGCCACAAAGTTTCATGTTTTAAGTTATGATTATTGGGATTACATTTCACTTCTATGATTTATCCCATGTTATGATATTATGATCTCTTTTGCAGGTTAAGATTTCCAAAAGTTATGTTCTTAAGTATATGATGTGATTGATATTTCTTTTGTTTACCCTTACTGAGCATTTGAGCTCACCCTTTTGTATGTTTTATTTCCCCAGGATATAAAGAAAGGTTTTAGGTAAAAAAAAGGAAGATCTTTATGGGAGATTTTGAAGATATTTCACCACGATTAGAAGATTGTATTCCGAGTTTCCAAAGACACTAAACTATTACGGTCCTTGTGTGTTTGTTTTTCTTATGTATTAAGTATTCCACAAAAGTAATGTAATATCAATGTATGTCAAGCTTCGGGTCTCTATAGTTGGTATCAGAGGAAAGGTTTAGTCAACCTTTGGAAACTAGGATGCGAAAACTTAAGTGAGATCCTTAGAGATATTTCTAAGGTATGTCTAGGGATGTCCCTAAGGATAAGTATACGTATAAGATATATTACTATAACTACGGTAACGATCATAGAATTTAACCTAAGATATTAGATATTGAGGGTACTCCCCCTTTACTATGTTGTTTTCCCTAGCATGATTTCTGCCTCTCACACTATTCTATTTGGGTTTTAGACGATGGCTGGAACCCGAAGGAACCGTGTTGATCAATGTAATGGACAATGCAATGATTGTACTCCTGAACAAACAAATGTTATGGGAGATGGAGTGAAAAATATTATTGCTATACTTACACAAGCTATGAATCATTGAGGACTTCCAAATGAGCAGAGAAGGAACAACATTCTATTGAGTCCTTCATGAGGCAACATCCACCTTCTTTTAGTGGGTCTTCTGATCCACTTGTTGCTGAACAATGGATCATTACCACTGAAAAGATATTTTCAGTTCATCAAAGTTCTGAACATGATAAAGTCATCTTAGCAGTATATCGTTTGGAAGGTGAAGCTGATAAATGGTAGAATCTTATCAAAAATACGAGTCCAAGAGTTGAAATTGAGTCCATGGAATGGGACGAGTTCAAGAACTTATTTTTCAATAAGTACTTCCATCGTATTCTTAGAACAAATATGGAGAAGGAGTTTCTTTAACTAAAGCAAAAGGATGATGGATCTGTTGGTATATACGAAGCGAATTTTACAAGGCATGCGAGGTATGCATCTGGATTTATCATCCAACCTGAAAGTAAAGTTGATCGATTCTTCAGTGGCTTAAAACCAAATCTTCAAAGGGCATTAGCTATAAGAGACTTCAGTAGTTATGAAGAAATTGTGCGTAGTGCTATCAAGGTAGAAATGGAAGTTGGTGTTACTTATCCATCTCATAGTTTTGACAAGAAACGAAAGATGGAGTTCAAGGAGAAATCTCAGAATAATGGTGAAAAGAAGATGAATGTTTCCTTATGCTCAAAGTGTGGAAAGAAGCATGGTGGAGATTGTCTTAAAGGGACAAGTAAATGTTTCAAATTTGGAAAGGAAGGTCATCGGGCATTTGAATGGCGCAATGATGGGAAGAAGATGCCTAATGATGCAAACAAAGGAAGGGATACACAGAATGAATCTACTACACTTCAATGCTTCAAGTGCAAGGAAATGGGGCATTATGCTAATAAATGCCCTAATCCAAGGGTTAGTGATGATCGACATGAGTAAACACTTAATGAAAAGGACAAAGGGAAGTCACATGCGATCACCATTGGCGATGTTGAATATGACAATGATGTGGTGGAATGATTAAGTGTTTATGTAATGGGATTCCAAAATAATGTTGTATATAGTATCGTGGAATATTGGAATATTTATGTTTTTGTCTATTGTGGTTTTCAATAATTTTATGGCATCCGTAACCATGAAAAGTGATTTATATATTTTTTGAAAGCAGATGATATGAACATAATGAAGGGATAAAGAGAATCAAATATGTTTGATAGTATTCATGAGCTCATGATTGATATAAGGACTAAGTGATATCATGGTTTGAGTATGAAGAATTTTGAGGATTTTGGTATGTGTAAAGTGTTAACTTTTAACTAAATTCATGTTTTCACTAAGGTTCAATGGTTATTCAAGAGAATACATGATTAAGGCCTTTGAATGTTTGCAATGTGACCAACAAGATATATGGGGGATAAATGATGGTATTCACATGCTTGGTTGACGACATTTCAAGTAATCGTATTCTATATACTATGAGCTTGGACCGAAGTATTTTTGATAAGCCTAAAGATTGGAATGGATTATGTTAACCATAAGTTAGTATTGTTTAAGGATAGAACTTTTTTTGATATTATTTATGTGATGTTATAGTAATGTAGTTTTAGAAAAAGGACAACCTGCAGGACGGGCGACAGCCCATCGCGTCGGACAAGGCTGTGGGAATCGAACCCACAACCGAAGTGCGACTGGCCTTTATCGCCTACCACTGGCCTACAAGAAGTCCCTGTTTAGTAGAAACTAGTTTTATTATATTAAGCAGTATGATATATGAAGTATAAGTCCATTTTAGGAACCATATATGATTAATCTCACTATAGATGGACTTATGTATTTTTTGATAACCTTTCTAACCTTCCGTTTGAGACAGATTGAATGACCCATCATTCTATCACATGATCTGCTAACACATCATGAATGACAAATTCAACTTCATTTCATTAATAGATGAAGTGTAAATTTTCCAAATAACGACCAACGGTGAGACTATACCAAAATCGCGAAAGTATTTCTTCAAATTCCAATTTCATCAACTTTTGGAAAATGATCTTGAAAACCAAAAATGTTGTCCTAGTGCTCTTATATCTGATGAATCAGATGTTAGCTTAGATCTTCACAAATTTATGGCTTTGTGATTTCTGGCTTTTCCATAGCCATGTTCTCTACCACTCTCCATAAGAACATGATGGTTAGATTTCTCTTCCATATCCATATTTTCACCTATGTGGAAACCCAATGATTAGTTTATTTGGGTAACCGTTAAATTTCATACTTTTGTTTTTAAAGATTGGTTTTGGTATTCCTTTTTATTATGTGGGTTTATATTAAATAAACTTTTGAGTAGTAAACCATTTATAACCCCGACAAATTTCGAGGGCGAAATTCATTTTAAGGGGGGTAGAATGTAACACCCCGAGATTTTATGAAAAATATTCTTTTTAATTTAATTAATGTCTTGTGTTGTACGATACACCAAAAGGAGCTTTCACAACACACATCCTTGACTTGCCTTGCATTACACACAATCACGGCCTTCCTCGATAGCGTGTGTAGTACGCAATAACGAGTTTCACTAAACAACAATATGCTATTAAAATATTATTAAAACTAGCCGTTATGAATAGTAATAACCACTTTTTAAAATTTTGTAAATTTTATTTTTCAAAATGGAATTCATTTTTGGATTTGTAATATCAAAATTATCTTAGGGTGAAATTTTGGTACTTTTCGGATAACTTTCATTTTCTAATGAATAGTGAAAATTACTAAATTTTAATTAAAAACAACCTTTTAATCGAAATAATTAATAGTGATAAATTTTTAATTTGAGTGGTTTTAAAGTATATTTAGAATATTTTTTACGATTTAATACAATTTTGGTCATTGGATGTAATTTCACATTTAAACCAGACATAAACAAGTGTCAATCTTTTGATAGTTATTATCTCTTAAAAACATGCTATTTGTTTTGACGACGGGATTTAATTTTCAAATTAATTAATGCAACTGATATGTTTTGAATTTGGTAAAATAGACATCATTTTTGAATTCATAATATCAAATATAGCTTAGGCCTAATTTTTGATATTTTTCTGGAAACTTTCATTTTTTGATGAATAGTGAAACCACTAAGTGGTAGTTAAAAAAATGAATTTTTCATAAAACTTAATTTTACCACTTCTGTGAGTGGAATTTAAAAAATCCGAGAGACACGGTTGATGTTAGTAAGTAAAATTTGGTTCAATGAGATGAAAATAATTTTTTGGTGAATAGTAACTTTTTACTTTTTTTTACCACGGTTAAAAGTAAATAGGGTAATTAAGGGTAACAATGTTATTATTATTACCCTAACACATGTACAAATTCTACTGGATAAGTGTAATTCGACCGAAAACAACCTTAGGAATAAAATATGATCATTTAGGCCCACTTGGATTAGATTAGGACATTATTTATTAATTTATTTAAAGAAGGGTTAAAATAGTTAAAATCAAAGTTTAATAAGTAAATAATTTTTAATATTGGGTTATACATAAGATAAATTCCACTATAAATATTAATTAGAAAGATAAAGCGATTTCATACTTGATGGTATTTTATTTATAATTTTTAGACATTTAATAATTTAATTTATTTATGACACAACGATGATGCAGTAATTATCTTATTAATGAAATATTGACATAATTGATGTTATAAATACACAAATAAATATAATTTGAGACTTTTTATGAACTAAAATAATTTTATAGGTTAATATGATATGTTAGGATTGATTTAATTAACTTTTGTCGAATTAATCATTCTGTTATGAGTTTCAAAAAAATCAACTATTGAATACTGTCAAAATTGACATAAAATAGTTTTTAAAACAAATATTATATTATTAATTGTTATTTTATTCCTAAAAATCTAAGGTTCGGCCAAATGACTTAGATAAGGTTATATATATTAATAAAACACAACTTGGGGGTCTCTTGGATGTATATGGTAAGTTTATTAACTATATTATATAAAAATACAAAGTGATATGGTAAATGTCAATCTAATTAACTAAGAGTTAAAACTAAAATCTAAGGTTAATATAATGACCTAAACTTGTCTAAATTCTATTGTATGAGAGGATTTCGAACCATCCCCACCTTATCTTCGAAATAACTCAATTTTGAGCTATTTAAAAACGAAAATGACTTTATAATAAAATAATATGTTTAGTTATTCCAAAGGTGCCCCTCTCCTCCCTTATAAAAGGGCACCTCCTCCCTCTCCTCCTCACACCACTTTGAGCCTTCAAGCTCAGCCAACCCCTACCAATTTCTCCTCTACACTTCCCTAGAGACATCCTAGAGGTCTTGGTATTCTTCAAAGACGAATTTTAGTGCCCTAAAAGAAGGTCTCAAAGAAGCACTTCAAAGAAGAGGTAATGTCCGTTACCGATTGTTTCATCTTTATTTCTTCTTCCACTTCTTCTTCTTTAGTTGATTCACTATGAAGTAATAACATCAGTATCACTCATATATTGATATGTTATTATAAGTATGAAACAACCCTATTTCACCATCTATCCATCTTACAGAAAAAGAAATCACCGCGCGTGCGTACGTACGGAATACCGTCTCCACGCCGTGGTGTAATCTATTTTCCACCACCACCTTACTTGGATTGGTATAATGGTATAAATAATGACTATATATGTCTATTATAAAGTGATATTGATTCTGAAATACTATACATACACTCCAATACAATTCCACGATCATAGGAACGATATCATCACTCGTGCGTACGTATGGAATACCGTCTCCACGATGTGATGCGACTTGTTCTACATGTTCTTCATTTCATAATGATTATATAAATGAATTGAATGAATTAATATGATATATATTACACTAATACCATTCTGTAAATGAGGTATCTATAACCTAAAGAGAAGAATAATAATTTATTCGACAAAACACGCATAAGAACAAAAAGTTATAAACACCCGAATAACAATTAGCAATGAAAAGTTACTACTAAGAAGCTAATAATATGACCATATATGATATCATAAAAATAATTATGATTCTGGAATAAGTCAATAACATTATTTAAATCGTTATACAGGATGTTCGTACACATACAAAGCATATCAGACCTAATGTAAGGGAAATATCACAATCTCATTTTTATCCGAGATTGTTTATACTTTGGTATTTACTGGGGTGTATTTTATCATCCACATCCATGTTTCCTCAATATGTAATATTATTTCCATCCACCTACAATTTTTTAAATCCAATTTTACCCTTTGGTGAGTTTTTAGTAAATGATATGGAAGGAATCTTTTTTTGTTTTTCGTACGAGGTACTTTTTGACTTTTCCAACAAAACTACGAGAAGAATGTTTTTTTAACTTATACGGCATGAATGGATTTTTAAAAAATTATTTCCAAGAAGATTTCTTTACATGTTTTCAAATTTATTTTTAATCAACTTCTTTTAGTTTAAAATTGTATGACATGTTAAGAAAGGAAAAAACATTTTGAAGTAGAAAGGATATTTTCCTCAAGAATGGAGTTCAAGTGTTTTATCAAAATTATTTTCCATATAAGATAATAAAGGGTTCTATTTTTTATCCTTATTATTACATTGATTTGATTATGTTGTGATGGAATTATTTTTATGAATTCCTTTACCTTATATGAATTGTTTTATGATGTCATGTTATTTAAGAATCCCATTTTTATTACATGTGTTATGCTATGATGTATGGTTTATGATTTTGTGGCACACATAAGAATGGTATCATTATGATATGGGTGGTACCTATATATCCCTCCACTGAATTGGGTAAAGATTTTATATCTCATGATATAGAAATGGCTGGAATGGTTGGTTATACCGGTTCAGTGAAACAGGGCTGAAACGAGGGTGACTCGGTTCAGAAATGGACTTTGTCCACTAAGATAGTCTTGGCAATGAGTCTTGACTAATAAGAAATGATTCTCTATGATTATGTGTGTATGCCACAAAGTTTCATGTTTTATGTTATGATTATTGGGATTACATTTCACTTCTATGATTTATCCCATGTTATGATATTATGATCTCTTTTGCAGGTTAAGATTTCCAAAAGTTATGCTCTTATGTATATGATGTGATTGATATTTCTTTTGTTTACCCCTACTGAGCATTTGAGCTCACCCTTTTGTATGTTTTATTTCCCCAGGATATAAAGAAAAGTTTTAGGTAAAAAAAGGAAGATCTTTATGGGAGATGTTGAAGATATTTCACCACGATTAGAAGATTATATTCTGAGTTTCCAAAGACACTAAACTATTACGGTCCTTGTGTGTTTGTTTTTATTATGTATTAAGTATTCCGCAAAAGTATTGTAATATCAATGTACGTCATGCTTCGGGTCTCTAAACATCCACTAGATGTGAACGATACCTAGATTGGGATTAGTTTTACGTCAAAATAATGAGGTGCGAGCCACTCCTTACTAGAGTGATAGAGGTTTATATGGTTAGTTAGGAGAAACACTACCTTGATTGTGGGGCAATAGTGAGGTATAGGTCCCTCCATTCTCTCTTATTAGAGAGAATGCATTCAGTGTAGAGTCTGGAGTAGTTCTCCCTCAACTATGTGAAATGGTGTGGGGTGGGCCTCTTAACATGGGTTTCTTTAGTTTGAATTGGGCATAAGGTAACTATGATGGGACCTCTATTGTGATCCACTAGACTTGGACCTAGTAAGATGTTCCTAATGAAGCATGTTATCTCGGATGTACCACTTATAATTGTAGAGTTGTTCATGATGGATTGAATCTATTAGATGGGTGAAATATAGGTTGTTTGAGCTCATAGAGTGTGTTATCCTCGTTTTATGTTAGGGTTAGATCCTACAAATAAAATCCTATTGCTGGCTGTGAGGTTGGAACCTCATGAGACTTGAAGTCTGACACGAGTATATATGGGTGATTTCTAGGAGTCCTTGTAGTGTTGTCACATGTTGGGGTTGACACCTCTTGTAGACCAAGATAAATTTTCATGTAAAACTGAGGATGGTTAGAGATGAAGTTTCTCTCTCGATTGGGTTTCCCTCTAGCTAGGTTGAGCGGACTGTCGCAATTCAATTTATCCCTTTTTCTTTTTGGATTTTTTGGGTGCATATTGAGTATTCTTATACTTACCCCTGCATGGGATTTTCCCACACATGTTTTTTCCTTGTGAAGACCTCATGCCTTTCGAAGGAGTCCACAGAGGACCCTAGGCTGGTAGAGCTTAGTGAGCCAGATAGACCAAGGTGTTTACCAGATCTTGGTTGAGTATATTTTTGGAAGTTATAGATGAAAATGATCCCCTACTCATGAGCATGTTGGAAACTTTTATAATTTTATTTGGTGGGAATTATTTTTACCATTTTATGATTTTAGTACTTCTGGTGTACTTTGGTTGTGGGATATAGATGTATGTATGCATTGGTTGCCTTTGGTTTTTACATTTAAGAATTTTGTGATCTTGGAGATTCACGCGTGTGTATAGGTATATAGGGAATGACTCCCATTTTAGTGATATGAATTATTTGTTCTAGTCACCAGCTCCTGGCCTATTAGACGTGGGATTTGGGAGTTTTGGCCTGGACCCCATCGGGTCGCCTCATGATGAAAACAAATTTTTAGATATATCATGGATGTCCTTGATCCCAAGTTATATACTACATCGCCTATATCATTCCCAGAGAATCAATTATTTAAGTAGTACATAACTAACTGTAAGACAAGTATATTGTTTCTAATAAGTAATATGTCATCATCATATACCACTATAAACATGACTTCACTCCCACAAAACCATTTATAAATACATGGATAATATTCTTTCTTTATGAGTCGAAATTCTCTAATGGATTTATAAAATTAAATATTCCATGTATTGGATGCTTTATTTAACCCATAAATGGATCTCTACAATTTGTGTATCTTATGGGAATTTTATAGGGTCACAAACCCTTCAGGTTGTTTCATATTGATGTATTCCTAGAGGTTTTTGTTAATAAAATATTTTTTGACATCCATATTACAAATCTCATAATCATAGAAGGTTGTCATCGAAAGTATACTTTTGTGGGATTAAAGCATAGAAACTAGAGAAAATGTTTCATCATATCCAATTCCTTTGTGAAATTTAAATCTACTAGCCACTAAGATTACTTTATATGTAATTAAATTACCTTCCATGTATAGTTTTCTCTTGAATACCCATTTCCACCGAATGGTATTTACGTCAATTGGATGATCGACAATATCCCAAAATTGGTTGTAATACATTGAATCCATCTTATAATTCTATTCTTCTGGACATATTTTAGATTTTATGATCTTTATTACCACATTATATGAAATAAGTTCGTTAGGGTCTACCAATAATTTGTCACCATATTCAATGAATATAAAACCATATATTTTTGGTTTTATACCCTTTCTTGTGATCCTATACAGTACCTGTGTTTTAGAATAACATCTTCCATGGGGAATTATGGAACCTATTCAAATAAAAACTCTTGTATATAGAGAGAATAATGTTTTTCAAAGTCAATATTCCTCCCGCTATCTTTCTTGTGGATGTACTCCCACTCAAGAAAAATGGATTGTCTAGTGACAATAACCTTCTTGTCTAAGGGGTTATATAGATAGTGTCCCCTTATTTCCTTGGGATACCCTATAAAGATAAAATTCTCACCTTGGTATGCTATTTTATTGCTAGAGTTGGAATTTAAAAATTACATATAACCCCATTCATGAGTATGTGATAACACATATTTCTTTCCATACATTAACTCGTATGGTATCCCATATACCTTTTTATTTAGTAAGTAGTTTAAAATGTGTATTGCAGCATGAAATGCATCTAAGAAAATATATAATGGAATATTTTCATGGATTATCATCACCTTACCATGTCAATAAAGGTACAATTCCTCCTTTCACCAAAACCATTCCACTATGGTGTATAAAGATGAGTGAGTTAGGATATGATCCCAAACTGCCATAGAATGTTGATGAAATATTGGTTTAGATATTCACCACCTCGATCAGATTTAAGTTTATACATCTTCTTAGCAATCCAATTCTCTAATTCATTATTGAATTATTTGAATTTCTCAAAATTTTATGATTTAAACAACATTAGGTACACATATTTATATCCACTCAATTCATCAGTAAAATTAATTAAGTAATAATACCCACCTCCATCTTATACTATAAATGGTCCACACACATCAATGTGTACTAATTCTATAATCTCTATAGGTCTCCCACGTTTTACACCAAATTATGGATTGTTAATTTTTCATTTTAAACAATCGTGACATATTTAAAGTGGTGTTATCTCTAAAGAGTCTAAATAATCTTCTTGATAGATCACGATCACACACTTATCGTTTACATAAACAAGATGATAAATCCACAACTTGGTGTCAAATGAGTCATGAAATATTGAATAATTATCAATTTCCATTACTTGGTTTTCATAACATAATATATAAATACAATTATATAATTTATCTATACCAAAACTAATATTGTATTAATAAAATAAAATAATTTTATTTTTGAACATGAAAATAAAACCATCTATATCTAGGAAAGATTAAGAAATTATTTTTTTGGGTAAAAATTTGTTCATAATAACAATATTTTCAAAATAATATCATCCCTATTGGCAACAAAAGGTGGTATTATCCAATGGATTCATCCGATAACCTCACATTATTGACCTTCCACAAATCCACCTCTCCTAAAGTAATATTTTGAAATCTACTTGTTTCCAACATTTGAATACATATGTGAGAACCAAAATCTTTACATAATACCAAATGTACAGATATAGAAATATTAGACTCAATAACGAATTCACCTAGATCTCCCCCTCGATTCTTTAACTTGGTGTAGTTCTTCTTCTAATAGACCAACTTACCACATATAAAAATACTCCATCCATTTATTTTATATATCTTGGGTTCTTTATTTTCTTGGAAGGAAGATGCGCAAGATCCTTAAACTTGGTATGAGTCTTGGGACAATTTTACTTTTTATTCATTTTATTGTTCACTATAAATACCAAATTATTTTTATGATCTATGACTTTATCAGCCTAGAGATCAAGCTTAAGTAGTTCTGGAAGAGTTTTATCACTATTGATCATATTATAATTAATAATAGAACTTGAGGAACTCTTATTAAGTCAAGATAAAATGAGGTATGTGAACAAATAATCTGGGATCTTAAATCCCAAGATGTCTAAGTGCTTAATGTATCCAATCATCTTGACTACATGAGTAGTTGCTGGCCTTGACTCTCCAAGATTTCATGTGAATAGTGCATTGGATATTTTAAATATCTCTTATCGTTCCTTCTATTGATAAAGACCCCAAAGGGAATTCATTATTCTATATGCATCCATATAATTTTTACCCTTTAAAATAACACTATACATGGAAGATATCATTAATCATTATAAATGTTTGGCATCATCCAATTGTTTTATGTAAAAATACAGTTCCTTTTCACTAGCCTCTTTTCTAGGTGCCTTAGGAATATGGTTTTCTAGCACATATAAATTTTTTCTTGGATTTGTATAACATGTATACATATATACCATTCCTATAAATTCAAGATGGTGAAAATTTTATCCTTATTTAGAATGGATAAAAAACATATTATTGAATTCATTTTAGTTTCCATTTCATGAATTACTAAAACATAGTTTTAGTACATTATATTGATTACAATTTAAACAGTTAATTTAATTTAATTTATTAATCACCCATTATTTTTTCAAAGCATAAGATCCATCACCAATAGTTTCTAAATATCTCATCACATTGATATCATAGTGGAAAGTATCCATATATTCCCTATCATAACCCAAATATATGTTTGACAAGCTAATTGAAGGGGTTTCGGTAGGAGTAAAATTACAAGTGCATTAACTTTCAACTCCATGATTCATTGAGTGGACTCCCTAATAATAAAATCCTAGATTAGGATTTCATAAACACTTTTCCAACATGTTGGACTAATACTTTCAGATGTGATCAACCCTTAATGAAATCTAGGTTAAGTCGACCTAGGACTCTAGATAGATATTCCTAGATAATTGAAAGCATCCCAATGGAGGATTGGAAAGAAATTTGAACTATAGTTTGATTTCTACCCACATAGTGGAATTCTATACTTACTTAACATTTTATTTGATGAATTTCTTATCTTTATGTGTAAAGTTCCCATTTTATATTATAACATGATTATTAATATTAAGTATATTTTACTTAAGTGTTTAACCTTGACTTAGATAAATTTTACACATATTATAATATTTATTTAACTTCCACATTTCTTGATTTCTAATTAGTTTATTTAATGATTAAATTTTACATAAATAATTAACCATGCTGTTGGCACAAATAAAATAAATAAAGGGTAATGACTATGAGCTTCTTTAATGGTTGGTTTATCTATAAAATTAAAATATAACCCTACCCATAGGAAATGAAATCCTGTATCCAAGCATGTTTCAGGTTATATCATTCCACCTGTACACTTGTGCACCCCTAGATCAGCTTCACCTGAGTTTCAAACATAAACCATCCCTACTCGCCTAAGAGTTCCATCTATTAGATAATATTTTATCACATTAAGGTGAGGGGAACCCATGAATTAGTTTTTGGGTCAATATAAAAACAATTATGGACACAAATGACCTTACATATTGATATGAGAAGAATAACCTACATTTCATTATTTATTTTAACAAATTATTACAAACACCATTAAATAAAAAATTAATTAAACCAATCACATAAATAGGATGGTCAAAGATCATGGTCTTCCATATATCATGCAAAAAATATGAAAAAGAATAATTTTCAGAATTCACTCCAATTGATTCTTTACTATTAAGATAAACAGTCTTTAATTAATTAATTAATTCCCTTTATCTTAATGACCATCCGAATTCTCTTAGAGATACCCATTATAAATGTAATGTGTAAAATAAATAGCTTGGGTAGTAATTAAATATAATTAAATATAATTAACTAAGAATGTATTATTCTTGAAAAACTTATTACATACTCAACACCACTAATGTGAACAATGTAATTACATTTTTAATAATTTAATTAATTATTTTTTATATCATTTAATTCCGTTCATTACTGAGAGACTACATAGTGTGTACTAACAAGCTACACACCATGTTCCTATCTTACGGTGTATCCAAGATAAATTCTCAGGAACTATGTATGTATCTAGGATAGATTACATGGAATGTACTAATGAACTACATGTCGTGTTTTCTACTTTCTATGTGTATGTGTAACCCACTAATTGAATTTTCATATTCTTTAGATGCAGGAATTAATGAGTCATAAGGAATGAAAACCTACTACACACTGTGTGTCTCATTAATGATACAACCCATCAGTCTCTTGTGGAATTGTTCCATGTATTTTATTATAGGGTTTGCATGAATTTCACTTCTTAAAAATGTAGAATACATGATGTGTATTTGTTCCACCTCAGAGGTGGATCGTTTCAGGTGATGTGGAAATGGTCCAACAAGAATCATCCCCCGTCTCCCTTTCCGGAGGTGATTTCCTATAAAATTCACCATTTATTTTGTTTCAACCCATTATACATTATTATCCATTAAAATAAGGTCGGATTAATCCCACTGGGGCAGGTCAATTCACCCATTTCATTTTACGAAGAAGATGCCACAGTCAGATGATCCCAGCGGGTGATTACGTGGGTTTAAGAACTTGTGAAATTGGTCCTCCTCTGATATAACTTTCTTAGATGGTATCCAACAGGTTTATTAATGTATCTAGAAACACCCAATATCCTTGGTAGCCACGATTCATCGGCCTACTTTCCAAAGGTAGGTGCTTGTTGATTGATGATTCATCCAATGACACATGAGGACTCCATTGATCGAGATTATGGGAATTCAGGCTCACCGCACCCTTCTAGGGGGGATTATTCCATGTTCCTAGACTCTCTTATAGATTTAAGTTGTGTTCATATGTTCATGAATACTTGGTTCATTTTCGAAGAGTGTGTCCATTGGCTACCCTTGGTTTGCAGGATCGTCGTAGGCATGCATATATTTGATACTACAGAAGTACAACTGACTTGAGCCATACAATATGGCACTCTGGAGTTTATCGTCATCTAGGGGGGATGGAAGGTGACTTGATGTTGAGATCAGACCCATAAGATGGGTTTCGTACATATCCTTGGGAGAGGAAAAAGAACCCACATAGTTCGGATTTGCTGGGGATTATGCATGGAGGCTTCCCATTTAAGGGGAGTGATTGGGTGGAACCTTTATGGGAGGGAACCCTTTTGATATTGGGCCTTCATGTAGGCATCCTACATATCCCGATTTGGTCAGATGTCAGAGTTCTCATAGTTCATATGGTTTGGGGATTACATGTGGAAGCTTCCCATTTGATAAACATGGTTGGGTGAACCCTTTTGGATTAACACCCTTTTGAGCTTTGGCTGTCATGTAGGCATCATACGTATCCTGGTTTTATCAGGAATCAGAGTTCTCATAGTTCATATTTTCTGGGGCTTACGCATGGAGGCTTCACATTTAAGGAGAAAAGATTGGGTGGATCCATTTATGGGAGGGAACCCTTTTGAGCTCGGGCCTTCGAGTAGGCATCCTACGTATCTTGATTCGGCCAGGAAAAAGAGTTCTTGTAGTTGATATGGATTGGGAATTACACATGGAAGCTTCCCATTTGATAGAAATGGTTGGGTAAACCCTTTTGGATGTTCACCCATTTGAGATTAAGCCTTCAGGTAGGATTCCTACGTATCTTTGTTTTATCAGGAATAAGAGTTCTCATAGTTCAGATTTATGTGAATGTTGTAATCTTTACAAATGTCTAAGCCCACATGAGTCATGATCGGTGTGAGAATCAAGAGGATGTGAGATATCCAACAAACCAAATTCTTCCTCTCCTGTTGTTGGGACAGGGAGAGCATACGGAGGAAGAGGTCGGGGTGACTATGGGCAAGGGTGTGTAGCGATGAAACTTTAAATGTGAAATGACATTAAATGTCAAGCGGCTCAGCCTCAGAAGATTGGGGACTTACCTCATTGATAGGGCCTCAAAATACTATCTGGGAATGGGAGGAGTTTCTTCCTCATCAAAGGAGAAGCGAACATAACTCCTTCAACTGATCACTATTCCTCATTGAATGGAAAAGAATGTGATCACCCTTATCCCCTAGAATGGGGAGTTCCACATTAGAATACCACGGGTGGACTCTGGGTTACTGTGGGAATGTAGACCCATGGACATTCTTGAAGCCTGAACTATTGTGGGGAGAGCCTTCATGACTCTGCTTACCATGGGTATGTAGACTCAAAGGGGCATGCTGAAGTACCTAATGGTCTGATCATACGGGTCTGGTGGATTTGGAGGAGGCTTTGACCTGATGCTGGAGGACTCATTTGCGGAGGGACCATGGAGGAATACATGGTAGTGGAGGGGCGAGGTTGGAACTCGAGGAAATAATACCTGAAAATACCCCATTCTGCATACTGGTTTCTTATGCGGGATGTGGGAGGCTCTGTATACCGTAATAGTATGTGGGCAGAGGGGCCATCCGTGTACCAATGTGGTACACAAAAATGGTTATAGACCACCACGTACTATAGTGGTACGTGGACCATTACACCACTTTGGGTTCCATCCACATAATGATGTAGTACACGATGCCGGGTTCATTCTTCATAGCGATACACTACACGGAGCACCATATTAAAGGAGGGTATGAGGGATCATCATTCACGGGGAGTCCAACACAAAAATTATGTGGTTCTTAGTTCACCAATTAGGTTCACAGTTCTATTATTATTATTATTAAATTCCCCCATTTTATGTTTTGCGGATGGCTATACCTGCGGGGAGTGTGGTTCACGATTCGGGCTTCACCGATGAATCAAGGCTGAAGCGAAAAAAATTTCTGAACTATTTCTTCTAACCTCTGAGTCCCTTTTAAGGTTTTGTTATCCACCCCTTTTCAATTCCTTCTATGATTATTTTATATAGAATTATGTAAATCATATCTATGGGCATGCAACACCATTTTCGGAGGCCCATGTGGAGATATCTTGACCTGTGGAAGACACGATCAATCAGGGTTTTGCGGAGGATGCAGTTTGCGATAATAGTTCACAGAACCCTGTTTGTTTACTTCGTCCGTGAACTAATGATTTCGCACAAAAGTATGCAGATTTCCATCACGTGCATGAGTCCTTCAGTGATGCATTTCACGGTCCGCTGGGTTCACTGGCCATCTCTCAGTGAGCCAGCTCCTCGAAGATCATTCCACCTACCTGGTGGTTTGTGATCCAGGCAGTCTGCAAACCTTTCCCAGTTATGGTAAGCGAGCCACTTGAAATTATTTGAAAACATGAATTAATTCAAGTTTCTTATCATATTTTCAAATTAATTTGAGTCCATTCATCATGTTAGACTTATAGAAGTACTTTATTCTTTCTTCAAAGTGATTATTAGGGTATTTTCTTCCCTTGGAAGAATTTTCAAGACCCTAAAAATTCCCCCCATAAGAATGGAGTCTATTCAGAATGAAAAAGAGACTATTCTGATGTCGTAGAATTATTGAACTGAAATGGTTTATGGTAGAACAGATGGTCCCAGTATGAGGGGACCACACCTATATATATGTTCCCATGTCATTTTTCTTTTACCGTTTCTCAAGGCAAAAAGTTATCTTGACTTCACCCCAGCTTCCTCTGAATTTGCGTACCATGCTCCTTGCGAAAAGCTTGTTGTGAACTATTTCATATGTGCTGTGAACTGATCATATCACCATCTATCTACCTGCAAACCATATTTTGGGTTTTTCAAATAGCATTGTGGAACTTCAAAATTAAAATCTGGATTCTGCA
This sequence comes from Viscum album, assembly GCA_963277665.1. Lineage (NCBI taxonomy): Eukaryota > Viridiplantae > Streptophyta > Magnoliopsida > Santalales > Viscaceae > Viscum > Viscum album. The sequence goes on from OY728131.1 coordinate 125,928,123, forward strand.
TAGGAGAACACTATGCTGCTTGTGTGTGCATACCGATCTTTGATCGGCGAACCGAACTTTGAGAAATGTTAATCAGAACTTAACGTTTTACCATCAACATTAAAAATGAACTTAATGAGAACTAGGTTTTCAATATCCATCCTCCATGAACCCTTCTATTTTCCATCCAATGATCCACGGGTGAACTTCTCATAGATGGTTCGCGTACCATGGCTATACATGGTGAATGCATCTGCATACCATAACCGTATGTGGGGTTACTTCCATGTATCATGCAGTACACAGGATGCGCCTACTATGTACTATATCTAGGAATAGTACGTGGAGTCTTATGTGGAAATATTTTAAGTCCTTTAGTCATTCCTCCATAGACCTTATCCAACAATTTTTATTAGACAGACTTTTTTTAACTTCTAGATCTTCCTATGCATGCTACAATGGCTGCTTCACAGGCTGTTGCTGACATCACTGCTTATTATGAGGCTATTATTACTACCCCTCTTTCTGATGCTGAGAAAAGATCAAAGAACATGGCGGATTTGGTTGATGATAAAATTATGGTCATTCCATTTCACCAATCTTTGGCGAATCTGCTTACGATGGGCCAACAGGAGTACCCAGCTTCAGACAAGCTTCCTTCATATGAGTTTGGTATATTTTCTGACACAGTGATCCCAGTGCCAAATATGACCGATCAGCTTACCTCCTGGATAATTAATACATCTATTCAGAAGGTATTGATTTCTTCCAAGGGGTGGTACCTTTAGAGAGATACTACATCCGAGTCCTTGTTGAACTATGCATATCAAACTTTAGAGGGAGTACAACAGAAGCCCAACAATATGGCCCAATACTACCAGAGAATTGTTAGTAAGGTTATAGCGAACAAGTAGTACAGTTAGTCATCCCAGTGGGAACTTCTCCCTGGAGGCTCGTTTGTCTTGGACTGGGGGTGGCCGTTTTGGGTTCTCCAGAGTTGGGAAGAATTAAGAACTCATCTACAGATTGTGGGACTGTACAAGGCTGCTTGAGTTTCTTAGATATACACCCATCATCCTAATACTCTTATTTCATATCTACTAAGCAGGTGGAGTTCAGACACAAATACCTTCCACTTGACCCATGGGGAGTTCGACATCAGTCTTTGGGACATCCAGCTAATTTTAAAAGTCCTTATCATTGGGGATATGTATGATGAATCTCTTCCTCCCTCCATTGTTTGGGATGATGAGGAAAGGAACCCCCTTTAGTGAAGATACTCATTTTCCAAGAGAAGATGCTTTTGAAAAAAAAAACGATCCCTGTATGAAGAAGGAAGTTTCTTTTGATTAATGGTTTGGCACATTTGTTAAGCATATGTGTCTAGATCCCGATTCGTGGAGACCTAGGTCTTGTCCTACCAAAACCACCCGGAGGTGAGAGGGTACTTACTTTCCCACCCTGGAAGAAGGGAATTTTCAGAAATGGGGATGGGGGATTATCCCGGACGTCATCTGATTATTTAAACTAATATATTTCTTGACCATGTTTCTAAGTGGGTGGATCCTACTAGTGTGGGAATCATGTGGTGTAAGATTATCAACTTTTATCATGGATGCTAAGTTGTCCACCGACAAATGCATCAATTTATCTATCCCAGTGTTGGCCAGTATTTACTGACTACTGGGTCGAATCAGCGGGGGGGGGGGACCATATCAGATAATTGGGCCCTTCCAAATTCTTTGGGGCTGTATGGGAGCCCATATAGGAGTCTATTATTTCATCAATTATTTGCCAATTCCACATTCCAACCTCCAACTATATCTTCAGAGCACCAGAAAAGTCATGCCGACAGCTTGGCCTTCACAGGATAAGAAAGATGAGTAAACTGAGAAGAACGAGAAAGACTTAATGGATTGTGTAAACATTTACAAACGTTTCTCTCACAACCCTTATGATTCCCCTACTGATATTATTAAAAACAACGCATCTGAAGACTTTATCAATTGAGGTTACGTATTCTATTTTAGATAAGGTGTCATGGTGTTCTAATCGGAGGGGAGCTAATTTGTGCGGTCTATACACCTTGCAGGTTTAGTCATCAATTAAATTGTTTCCATAAGTTGTTCCCTTCCGCTCTCAATAGTGATCATCAAGAGAAACATCTTACGATAGCCTGTAAACTATGGCTAACGATTACCCAGGAGGACACCCAGATCCAGGCTATATTTTTGGATCCTAGGGATTCTGTGCCCTTCCTTACTAAGAACTATTTTGAGTCTTGGGTTAAATCATATCTCAATGGCCAATTAGCCGACCTAGTGCGTATCATGAAAACATCCAAGGCATCGAAAGCATATGGAAATGAGAATCAAAAGAGAGTTTCTAAACACTCTCGGCTAGAAAAAGTCCTCCGAAGACCTCTTGGCTTCCCCCCAAGAAAGGTGTGGAATTAGGGGTTGTGACCTCACGAGCGGTCAAACAAGCTATTGAAGCTGTGACCGGGATTCCATCATCAATTACTTCTGAGGATTATTTTCTAGTGGAACGGAGTCAATGAGATCTTTTTAAAGTCCATCCATATACCCGTGACCAGTCCCCTTGTGATTTATGTAAACTCCTTCGGACTAAGGATGTTTCCCTTACTGGAATTGGCTACGTGTCAGCACCGACTGAAATTTATTTTTATGAGGATCTAGATAGGGAGAGTTTCTTCCTTAAGGACCTTGATACCTTCATCCACTCCCAAAGTGGTCACTATAAGTACTCGCATTGGGTACTTTCCATGTGGCGACCAGAAACCATTGATGAGGATGATGAAATCATTAGCTCACCGACTACGGCTTCCAAGGAACAATTTTCTTACATTATCCCATATTCTCTTAGAAGTTCTTCTTCTCATGGTTCTAAGTTTGCAGGTACACTCTAGAAATATTTGTGGTTATTGAAACTGACTTTGCATGAACCAATCCTCTAGTGCTAGTGATCCAAATTACGACTACATTTCTGGAAACCTGGAGAGTTTGGGATGAATTCAGTTTGAGCGCCCCAAATTAAGATATATGGAGGCTTATTCATAGGGAATGCTTTGATCTTTCAAGTTTTGGGGGATCCATTTATCATACCAGTATTTCATCCGACGAAGAGCCTGATGAGGTGGCTACTTACTTTATTGAAATGGATAAGTATCTTCACGCTTCTACGACCATGAATTGTTAGTCAGACCACGTGGCGTTGATGGCATTATTCCCACGGTTGACCGGAGAGGTTGTTCTGGTTACAACCTATGGCCTTAAATTTTTTATTGAAGAGATGCTGAATGTTTACCCCTTTCCTTATTATTTTTAGGGGCCTGCCGGATCTCATGAAATGGATTTTCCCCGATTTATTTTCCCGGAGGTACTGCGATTGGGGAGTACGTCCCATCAATGATACGGGTTACTATGGAAGGATACCATGGATCCTAAGAACTTATTTAAGTGGTTATTGCAGACCCTTCTAGGGAGTTTCCTCCTCCATCTCCTCTTGGTGATCTTATTCAAAATTCATCCCCATGAAAGTCAAAAAAACACAAGAAAGTCTCCCAGCTGTCAATGCATATTCAGAGGGGAATCAAAAGTAATTGTCCATTCAACTGGTGATTTAACCAACTACCCATATCATTTCAAATCATTGGTACATATACGTACTTTGATGCATGGCCTATCCGCAACCAGACGACGACCAGTCATGCATCTATATCTCCCATCCCTTTTAGTGTAGAGGATGGTTCACCATATTTTGCAGTTGAACGAAACAGGGAAATAAGGGAATCTGAAGAGAAAGGGGGTGCTATTGACCCCTTAGGTTTTCCTACTACTGCTTGAACAATCTATGCCACAATAATGGAAGGAAATCCAAAAGTTGAGGGTTCACTTGACCGTGCTGAGCCGACTCTCATGGAGATAGATAGGGTTGTCTTTATAGTAGGGGCCGAGTACAGTGGTGAGCCCCAGGCCTTGCTGGCTCTTGGAGGGGATCCGAATATCAAAGAGAAAATCAATCTCGACCGAGTAGATTTTACCCCTATAGATGGAGTCACTTTAGAAACTGATATTCCGCCTGCTCATGGTGGCTCTTCGGATGTCACAATCCAGGAGGCTGATATTTTGACCCCTGAAAATTTGGAGTGGGCTATTTTTCCCTTTTTTCAGTTCTAAGAGGGGTTATGTTTCCTACCGCTAGGATTTTGAGACCAGTATCCTTATCTAGAATGACTGTCCCCACAAGCATTATATTAACTAGTAACCTTTTGAGGGCCGCCTTGAGGGCTACTGTTTTGGCCGATCATGGCCCCAGGTATTCAACATTCCTGAGTAACCTTGGAGTGAAACTAATGATTGAATATGTAGTGCCACCTGTTTTAGATTGTGGTACTACTACAAGGGTGGGAGGTATTGAAGCCATCTCCCCTATCCTTAGAATCAAAACCACAAGCCTTGGTAATAGCGGAAGAAACCCATTCTTTGTCATCCATTACAATTATTAGAGACGAGGCCGTTTCAGGGCCGATCCTTGATGTAGCTACCAAATCAAGTCCCACTCTTTTAATGTTCATTCCTAACTATATTTCATTATTAAGGAGTGATTCCGAGACCGATCAAGAAATCATGGTCGATATTCGTCCCACTCAACAAAATTCACGGAGGAGCATTTGGAGATTAATTTCCTAGACTCCATTAGCTGAGATGCCAGTGAAATTTCCAAAGTTACACCGGTAGTTTTTAGTCCTGGGATTCAGGGGATTTAACCATCATGGTATTTTTGATATATTAAGGAAGATGGTCATTTCTCGAGAAGCAACTCGTATGCTTGATTCTCAGCTTTTTGTGGTGGAGTTGATGGAATATCTTGCTGTTACACGGAAAATTCTTATTGATGAAGCTGCCACTCATGCTAGAATGGTTGAAGAGTTGAGAAACTAACTCATGAATCAAGAGTCTTTGATAGAACAACTGGACCTGAAGTGGAGCAAGAAATCCAGAAACTGGAGCTGCTTAAACAGGAGCGGGCTCAGGCCGCGGTCTGTATTGAGGAGGGGCGATGGAAAATGAAAAATGTGAAAAGACCAACCTACAAGAAATGAGGGATGAAGAGGCACTGAGGGCGATTCCAGAGGCCAATACTGTGAATTTATTGATTCTTTTCCAAGCCTTTCAAGAGTCAAAACATTTTTTGATGCAACTCTGCGACTCTGAAGAATGTCTCATGTAACTATGGATCCCACCATATATTTTTATGAAATATTATGGAACTAATTTACCTTTGAATGATTCTTCTTTTCATTTTCCTATCATGTCAATTGATCAATTAGATAAAAATCATTTTAATCAGGTATTAATTTTAATCCAATACTTAAAACTAGCAAACTGAAACAATCGACTTGTGCTCTAATTTTTTCATGAGCTGCGTGACTCAGAGAGCGTTGTTCGACTGTTGCCAAGTTTTTATAGAACACCTCACGAACATTTATATCCTTTTCATTATTACCCTAATTTTTTCCTTATCCTATTTGACATGGTTTTAGTAGGCATAAATTTACTTTTTCATAGGCTACCCTTTGCAGGTTTTCATCCTTACAAGATTTACACCTTTTTTGGTGGATCAATTTGTTTAATGAACCGATACTTGACTTTTATCCAGAGGATACTTGTATGGATTTTCCCTCTAGAAAGTATGGAATTTTTTTTTCTGATGGAATTTCAAAATCTTTCCAATCAAAAATATTAATGATGTTTTAGATCGAACATCTTTGACCAAACTTAATGGGGAAGGGCTCTGACTTGGGACTGTCAGCCGGGAATGTTTTAATTTCCTCCAATCATTGATTAAGTATTTTTCTTGACCCTAGATTTGTAAATTTGGACAAGCATGAGGCTCAGAAGCTATTTTAGGCATACAGAGGTAGGAGAGGACTCTCCTAGGTACGAATTTTTCTTTTATTGACAACCATTTTGTAGGCGACATATGCAGAGCCACTGGGGAATGGAGTGCATATTCCAATAAAGGTGTTTGTGGGACACTGGTCTTCCATATTTTATGTCCATGGTAGGATTTGTAACACTTTGATTTTATTTTGATGTTGGGAGCCACAATGGGTTGGTTTCCTAATTAGTGGTGTCTGAAAACATTAGGGGCATTCATATCAGCTTTGAGTGGGAAATTGTTCCTGCACGGTTTTTACTTGCGTGGGGGAGAGATTTTGAATAGACATTTAAGTTAAAAGTATTTTTTATGTTAGGGGAATTTGGAAAGAATAAGGTATGTAAGATGTTATCCATGAGTCTTCCAAATTCTAGGTAGGGGGTGAAAGGGAAAAAATGTCATTTGAGCATACGGAAGTTGGAAATGACTCTCCTAAGAACAAATTTTCCTTTGATTGATATCCATTTTTTAGGCGGTGTATATAGAGCCTCTGAGGAATGATGTGCATATTCAAACAAAGGTGTCCATAGGACACTGGCCTTCCGTCTCCGATGGATATTGGGATAATTTTGGATACAGTATGTGATTTCAACAAGGGATTCAACTGAACACAAAAAGGATAATTTTAGCTGAACTTATCTGGGAAACCCAGAAATGAGTGAGTGCACTCGTCTTTTGTATGCGGATCAACTTTATGCATACGAATGGGGTATCCTTATAAACTTCAAAAGGTACCAAAGATGAATCGAGCCCACATGTTCTGATATATCCCAGATGTGTGTAGGAAGGGAAATGTAAACCATGAATTTGAGGGCCCTTGAATCAGGAGGGATGGAACGAGGCTTGGAAGCCATTGGGCGTATTGAGACAAGAGATGACTCTCATAGGGACGAATTTTACTTTTATTGATGGTCATTTTTGTGGGAAACATATGGAGAGCCTCATGGGAATTATGTGCACAGTCAAACAAAGGTTTCTTCAAGACAGTTGCCTTCCATATCAGATGGCCTTAGAGGGTTATGGGGATTCTAGATCACTGAGATCATAGAGTTTGGGGTGTGGTAGGAGTGTTTCCAGACATATTGAGGATATTTGGGTAGCAATTTACTCATAGATTTAGGTGTCTCTTATGTATATTTGACTTGTACATAGGGTGAGGCATTTGTCCCATCCTTGGGGTAACCTATCATTTAATGTCACATGGCTAGGACATGGGGTTCCTCTTGGGGAATGGAACTGTGACTTGCCTTTAAGGTTTGTGCTGCTAGAACCAAATTCCTAGAGTTTTTTCCATAACTTCAAGTTCGATCTCTCGCTAAGATCCCTATGCTCATGTGATCTATACTCGGCGTGAGAAAGAAGGTATTATGAGGATTCCGGGCCATTTCCTAAGAATAGAAAAATCAACAACAGTGAGAAATTTGGGCATAAATCATTGCTATGAAGTTTAACATCATACAAAAAGGATGATTTTGGCCTCTTAGTTTAATGTCGTGCGGTGAGGACTTGATGATATGCAGTTTAGAGTAATTCAGTGAGGACGATTATGCTATCATAAATATCTTTAATAGTTTTTGGTTAATCACAATTAGGATGTTCTGGTGTTCCTTGGATGTGAATGATGATAGAAGGTGTAAACTATAGTCCTTAGGGCAGCTTGAAACAATAGGGGTGACATGGGCATTAGAATCCGTTGCACGTACTGAGATAGGAGAGGAATATCATGGGGATGAATTTTCCTTTAATTGATGTCCATTTTTGTGGGAAACATATGCAGACCCACCAGGGTAGGATGTGCATAGGCAAACAAAGGTGTTCGCAGGACACTGGCCTTCTATATTAGGTGGCCTTGAATGATTATGGGGATACATGTTTTCCTGGGGTATGTACTTTGACAAACGGGAAAGATGAGTCTCGGAACAGAGGGAATATCCAGATCATGATTACCCATGAACTATTGGAACTTCCACATAGATATTACTAATATGTAGAGGGGGAATCGGGATCTTTTGACTTCTCATGAGTGGGGGCATGTGAGGGATCTCGTAACACTGAGGACTAGGCCACACATTACTCTGGAAGAATTTTTCAGTTTATTTTCATGTGATTAGGACCTTTCATAGACTCCCCGTACAATTTTAGCCTACGCATGGGAAAATGGGAATTTTTTTAAGGTGGATAGACTAGGATGCCAAATATGAGCATCACTACGTATCCTGTAAGGGCGGTAATCAAGACACACGTAGTTTAGAAAGTTCCCTATACAGATTTGGCTTGGTTCATGTGTGAGGAAGTGTGAGGGAATTTTTCTTTCATTTTCTATGGGTGTCGGGTCCACCATACTTCTCTATAAATTGTTTGTGTATGAGAATAGTTAGCACTAATCCTAAGATCACGTGAGTTATAATCGATGTGAGAAATAAAGAGTGGACATAGGGTTTCATTCGCAAGTGTTGGTAGGTAGAGGACATGATGGAGGAATTTGTTTTGGTGTGGGATGGGACAAGATCAAAGATCGAGGATTTTCTACATGTCCTGCAAGGGAAGGAATCAAGAAGTATGAAGTTCTGTGAGATATAATGCAGTTTATTGTCATGCGATTAAGACACTTTGTGCCATATAGTTTAATGTCTTATAGCGAGGACATGAGTCACAATTTAATGTCATGTTTCAGAGACGATTTTCTTATAGTTTAATGTCATGTGGAAAGGAAAATGACTCATAGTTTAGGGTCTTAGAGTTTGGACCATGACATGGGGGTATTATAACTCATAGTTTATGGTCATATATCTTGGACCAGGGCATGTCATATTACTATGCGAAATACTTCTTCAAGAACTTTGCATTTATGGGAGCCATGATGAGTTGTCCGTCCATTGATATTAGGGCATATGATCTATTGTAATAGACCCTATGTATGACATATGGTTCTTCCCACATTATTTCATTATTTGGGGGCTTTTTCCTAAGTATCATCAGATTTATAAGGACTAACACAATTTCTCCTTCAAGGAAATATCAAAGGCGAACCTTTTTGTTGAAGGGTTGTGCAATCCGATTTTGGTAGATTTCCAAATGGTGTAAAGTATGCATCATTTTTTCATCTAGCTGCTCCAACTCATCAAACTGTCTATGGGATTTCTCATCCATGGAAAATTGATCGCAAATGACCATGCAAAGTGATGGCTCTTAGATTTTGATGGGCAACACCACCTCTACCCCATATACCAGTGAGTACAAGGTTTCCTGGGTAGTGGTGTGGGTCATGGTCTGGTAATCCCATAGATCATTAAGGATCTTTTCTGGACATGATTTCTTATCCTTATCAACCCTCTTTTGAAGTATTTTGGACAGGGTTTTTCAGAAATCATATATCTACCCATTGGCTGCCACATGGTAGTGGGATGAATGGTTCGCTTTGATTCGATAATCCTGGTATAGCTTGTCCAACTCAGCAGAGAAGAAGTTGGTTCTGTTGTCCATCGGTATTGTATGAGGGACACCACATCTAGTAATGATGTTGGCCTTCAAAAAGCTAAAAATGTTTTAGACCCAACTTCTTTAAGGGGTATGACTTCGTCCCATTTGTAAAATAATTTGGTTGTTGTGAGTATGAAATTGAATTGTATGGATGTGGTGGGAGGATATGGTCCCAAAAACATCCATCCCCCAGGGGGCGAATGACCCAGATTACATAGCTTTATGAAGTAAATTTGGGGGTCGGTGTGTGAAATTGCCATGAACTTGGTAGGAATGACACATCTTAGTGAATATGGCACAATCCTGTATTATAGTGGGAAAGAAATACCCAAAACTTCAGATTTGGTGAGAGATCTTGGTTTCTGATTGATGCGATCCACATGCTCCGGTGTGCACTTCTTTCATTATGGCAATAAACTCTTCTCCATCGATGCACTTGATAAGGACTCCATCAAGGTCTCATTTGTAGAGAACCTTTTTATTAATTTACCCCATTGTACAAGGAAAAATTGACTGCCCGTCTTCGGACCTGCTCCCTTCTAGCCCTATCTGGTGGGAGTTCCCCGTTCTAAAGGTAATTTTCAATGGGTGTCATCCAGCCGGTGCTGTGACCATAAGGCTCTGAAATAGGGAATATTTCTTCAATCTTTTCTGTATATATCTTGATAAATGGAAAGACCATCCGGTGGTGGGAAATGCTAATGACTATTTCATCCTGGTCTGGATCGGCCAAGGCTATGGTGCATTTTCCAAAGCGTCGACTTGGGAATTTTGTGACTGGGGTATATAAGTCAATGGTTCTGATGGGAATTCTTCCATCAGTTCTCAAATATGCTTCATCAAGGGGACCAATACTTCTTTCTTAATGGCATAGTCACCATTGACCTGTTTGATGACTAGCGCTGAATCATACTTTATTTTTTGGTGTTTAGCATGCACATGAAGTTCCAATTCCAGGCCTTCAATGAGGGCCTAATATTCAACTTCATTATTTTTACACCCTTCAAAAAGAAGGAAAGAATAAAGCAGGATTACCTTTTCAGGGGATACAAGAATAATTCTCAGCTCCTCTTTGTTGAGCTTGGGATCCTCCATCCTTTTACCTGTCGGGCTTGGGGAAGCACCATCGAAGTACATTTACCATGTCTTGGGGTCCTCTTGGATGGAGAACACTTCTTCATCTGGAAGTTTGGAATCCAATAGTGTTGTTTCCTCCCAGGGGCGCTCTACCAGGAAGTATACTAATTCTTAGCATTTGATGACCTTCTGGGGTACGTACCATATGTCAAACTGTTTTAGGATGACCGCGCATCGTGATAAGTGTCCATTTAGCATGGGATCGTTAGGGATATATTTTAGTGGGTTGCATCAGGAGAACAGTTGGGCCTCATGGTGCTGGAGGTAATGCCTGAGTTTTAGAACTATGAAGATTAGGGCTAGGTAGTTATTTTTAATATTTGAATACTGAGTTTCGGCATCAATCATTATTCAGCTAAGGTAATGGATGTTTTTCTCACTGTAGGCATCATTCTTCAGCACGAGGAAGGAACCTAATGAAAATTCCATGGTGGTTACATACAATATGAGTGTCCTCCCCTCAACTGGTGTCATCATCACCAGCAGGATGAGGAGGTATCTTTTGAGGTTTTCGAATGCTTCTTGGAAATCATTATCCCACTCATACATAACTCCTTTCTTCATAAGCTAAGTGAAAGGTAAGTATTTACCTTCTAGGATGGGTATGAAGCATTGGATGTAGGCGAGGTGGCCCTGGAGACCTATCAACTCATTGAGGTTGCGATATGGGGACATGCCAAGGATGGATTTTGTCTTCTCGAGGTCGATTTTTATTCTGAAATGGCGTATAACGAAGCCGAGGAATTTTCTAGAGGTAACGCTAAAGGCGCACTTTAGGGGATTCATCTTTAAACTATTATTTCGTAATTTTTTGAAGGAAGTTTCAAGATTGGCCATGTGGTTTGAGAACTGTCACGATATAACAACCAGATCATTGACATAACACTTGATGAATTTTCCTAGGAAGGGCTTGAAGATATGAGGCATGGCACGTTGATATGTGGCATCAGAATTCTTTAGAACAAAATGAATCACTTTATAACATAACACTCCCTGAGGGGCCTTAAAAGAAGTAGATTCATCATCTCCTAGGGTCATCCAGATCTGGTTGTATCTATAATAGCTTTCCATGAAAGAGAGAGCCTCATATCTGGCTATTTCATTGATTAAAAATTTTGTGATTGGGACCAGGAAATCGCCTTTTAGGCAATTAAGATCAAGGTACCTGAAGATAATGAAGATTATAATCTGTCCATTATTCTTTTTGACAGAGAATATGTTTTCCAGCCAGATCAGATATTAGAACTCCCATATGAAGTTGGCTTGGTCATCTTGCCAACATCAGCCACTATTTTTGCAGAATGAGTCGGGTGGGTCCTTATGGATGCCTGATTATAGCCATTTTGGTCTTCTATTAAGCCTATAAGATGAGTGGAAACCTCAAGATCGAGGCCTATAATTTTTGTGTAATTCCAGGAAAACAAATCTTGATTCTTCGTTAAGAAGAATGTATATGCCTTCTTCTCCTTGACAAGAATAGCCACACTGATCAGAGTGGGCCGCATGTCCTTTTTAGTGCCCAGATGTTTCTCCTTAAGTTCATAGATTGTGGTGGAAATACCTTCTTCAAATGTAGGAGGGGAATCCTCTTCTTCTTCTTCTTCTCCTACATAATCTTCATCTTCTTCCTATTCTGATGGAGAGAGTATTTTCGAGATGAACTCTCCAATGTTGGGAGAGAAATATTTTTTCCTTAGTGAGTGAGGTGGGGGTAGTTTGAGGTCCCGTGGATGGGATGAGAGAATATTTGGTAGGGATTTTTCTAACATCATGGGTGTCAGCTCGCTTTTTCATGTCTTCGGACATGGTGGCTGTAACAGAGATCATGAATACAATTGAGTATGCATCTAGAGTTTCTCTTATGCATTCAACTTGGTTGATGGGTAATACATAATCTTCCTCGATCTACTAGAGGGGGTTGGAGGGAGCTGTTTCCAATCCATTCAGGGTAGTAATCCAATAAATTTTGTTGGCTAAAAGATGTGTTTCTTATGATTCATAGAACCTTGTGTCGATATAATGTGACTCACATGACTCAAATAGGGATTTATTGGCACGTAATATCCCGTTTTCTCAATTAATGCAATATTTGATGCACTGATTTTATGATTATGGAATTGCAGTGTGATGATGCACCCGAGGCCTCCCTAACTAGATGTTGAAGTCTATAATTTTTCGCACTACCAGGAACTCAGAATCCGACCTAAGGTCTCCGAGACGAGTTTTACGCTTGATTCTTCCCAATGGTTTCTGCTCACTTTTTTCGTATCCCAGCAGAGTTGTGGTGCAGGGTGTCAATCCGTCTTTATTATAGCCCAGTCGACGAAGCGTTCATATTGGGAGGAGGTTAACTCCAGAGCTGTTGTCGATGAAAATCCTCCAGAAGTCAATTCTATTTATCTTGCTGGACACATATAAGGTTTTGATGTTCCCTTTCATGATGGTGTCTTCATCCCTATATGTGATGAAGATGATGGTGTGACATTCTTCAGGACTAGTCTCCATCTGATAGACTTCGGCTGCCGCTACTTTAGCCTTGAACTCCTAAGGACATAGTAAGGCTTTGATGTGTGCCTCCCTAAGATCTGCAGACAGACATAACACATCCAAAATTGACAGTTTTGATGGTACTAAAGCTAGCTACTTTATAATATCATATTTCTAATATAAATATTGGTGCTTCCCGGATTGGGGTTTCTCCTTCACAAGTACTTTTGGGGTTTGGGATTTGGATGTGGATAGTTTGGACTCTGTGATTGGGGCCAGTGGTGCTCTGGTCCTTTCCATGTTTGGCCAAACTGGTACGCATGTATGCCTTGGGAAATTTTATATTTGTTCTTCCACAGATAGATATTCCAATATAATTGGTCTTGTATTTCTCCTGATAGGGCATAGGAGCATTCCAGTTCTTGTTGTGTCTGCCAAAGGATCCTTCCATGAGTTTCCGAAATGTTAACAGTTTGACTTATGGCATGTCCAAGAATTTGAATCCCGCCCCAATCATGCCTTCTAGGAATCCTTCAGCCTCTAAGGCATCTTCATTCATCTCTTTAGTTGGGTGTAGGGAATTCGGGTTCATGGCCATAATCCCATCTGAGAAGCGGTCCATCAAGTGAATGACATTAATGGAGTCAAAGACCAGTTCTTGATCCAACACTATTTCTGTCTGACTATCTCCTTTTGATTGTGCCGTTTGTTGGGACAGTTCCCATTGAACTATTTGGTAGGGAGACGCCCGTTGTACCATGTTTTTTGGCATGAATTCTGAGATTGTCAACATTAAATTCATATTTAGTGTTAGATAATATTCTTCATCTTTGTTTGTGCCCTTTTGGATTTTAGAGGACTGCAGGGATGAAGAGGATGGTTGTGCTATATTGGGAGATTTTGGTGGCATGGTTGGTTGTTTCAACTGTTCCAGGAGGATTCCATGGACTCGGTTGATGGTCTTCTGGGTCATCCAATTGTCAAAAAATATATCCTTCTTACTGGAAACTATTTTCCATTCTTCTTTATCTCTTGAGTCTGCAATGGAAACATATGCCACTTGTGGTGGTTGTGGGCCCAACTTGACTTTCCCGAAATCCACCATCTTTTGTAGGGGATCATTGAAAATGAATAATTCATGGATGGTATGTACCAATATTTGGTGACAGGGACAATAATTTTGATGCTCATCGAGACCCACTCCATCGGCTCTCCTTGGCTCCAGAAGTTGGAGAAAATTTCAATTCATAGAGGCTATAAAATAGCCACAGATCTGGTCATCTCGAAATGAGTAAACATTATTTCTTCATTCTATGAACTGATTTCATTTATCACCTCGTTCCTCATCTTGCAGAGGTGGGGTGGATGTTGGAATCCAGGGGGTCCTTCACGGTTCTCTGAGGGCCTCTCATTTGGAGCCAGTGTCGGGGATGGCATAAGTGTGACATAAGACACTTCATATTTTCCAATTCTTTTCCAAGGGGATGGTGGGGCCACTCGAAACATAAGATTTTTCAGTTACAAGGAGTCTTCTATCCTTTGGGAAATGACAAAGAAATCTATAAACCCACTTGTGTACTTCACTGGGATGAGTGGTGTTCTCAATTCATCCCAAATGTTATCGATGCACATGGAGAGCATTTCATTCTAGGTGAAGCGGCTAGTTTAAGGAATAGGTTAGGCCTTTACATATGATAATGAAGTCTGATAATCTTTTGTTCTCTAGCTATTTAAAATTCATGAGATCACTGACCGTCGTCATAGGCAACGTTGAACAGGACTAGAAGAGAAACTGTCACCATAGGTCCTCATAGCCTATGATTGAGTTAGCTGGTAGACTAGTATACCATATGAAAGCTGAGCCCTATAGGGTAAATATGAAGCACATGAGTTTCAATACTTATTTATACTCCAGAGTGTCCATCATGGGGTAAAAATAAGAGGCTTAGTGCATTAAATGTTGTTCTGAGTCCCCTAAGCCATTGAATATTGGGAATACGGGGTTTATGAAATTTTGCGGTGGCAGAACATTACTTATCCAATCAAGGAAGGGTTTTAACTATGGATGTATTAGAGAGCATCACCCCTCCATGGATTCTAGTAGAGCTATTAATTTATTATTGGTGTTCAAGATCCCTTTATGCATATCTTATCAGGCTTGAGCTTGGGCTGGTGCGGTAGTGGCCCAGACTAGGCCTGTGGGCGCTGCTGGAATTTCGGATGGATACCCAGCTGAAGGTGTCATTTGTGGGTTTAACTGAATATATTCTAGCTTCCTTCCCAATGGGGGAAAGTCAGGATGTCTTTCTGGGGCTAGGTTTAAGTAGGTTAATGGTCCCGGTTCTAGATTGAATGGGCCTTCGAGCTTGGCTTCATTCTTGAGGATGAGTGCATGTGGCATGGGCACCCTTTCTAGGATCACCTTCTAATGTTACATAGGGGAAAAACATCCATCAAGATAGCTCCCTTGACGTAGCTCAACATTAATTCACCTAGGCTCTTTCATATCTTCCTCCTACTGGGAGATCCTTTCGTCAAGAGTGAGGGAAGTATTTTTAGGGGGAGGAGAAGGCAGGTCATAAACAACCTTTGATTTATTATTCTCTTTGCTGGGGTTTCGCGCGGGAGGTAGTGTCAGATTAACTAAGGGGGTGCCCAAAATTTGGACCACTCTCTGGTTTCGGGTATGCACACCATCAGGATTGGTGTGGGATGCCTCTGGGAGGGAACCATATTCCTTCGTGTCTTATCCCTCTTTGTCATTTCCTATGAGTTCTGTGGGGTAGACGTTTACCACGTTCATTAAGGCATACCACATTGGGGATGGTGTACTCAGTGCCGAATGGTAGGAAGGATTTATGCATCCTTTTTTGTACTTCCTCCTTACATTCTGTGGTATTCTTTTGATTTCATAGCAAATATTGACCTAAAGGGAGCCCTGGTATGACCTCATAATGAACCTTTTTCTTTGAGGGTGTGAACCATGAGAAGGGGTAGAATGAGTTACTCCTCTATCTATCATTCATCCCAGACGGTATAAGATAGAAGTCCTCTATACAGGTATTTGAGGTAAAAATGCCCCCAACCCTACGGGCTGGGGTTGTTCCTATTCTTCCATTGATGCACTATGGCCTGGATTTATTGGTCTTATGGGGGAATTTTGATTTAAAAATTCCACCACCCCTATGGGATGGGGTTGTTCGTGCATCGTGGTGGTAGCCGCCACTATTTCCATCTTTTCAATTTTAGGTACTATCACGCGGGTGTGAGATGAGTATGGCATTGGACCTGCACAAAGTCTATGGTCTTTTAGAGACAAGAGAACTACCTACTAGTTGGATACCCTTAGGTGAGAATCCTGTTGGATGTTCTTGGTTGCCAGAATCAGAAGCTTTTCGATGGCTGGATATCTTCGGTCTTGGAACTTTTGAATCTTAATCTGGGTCAATTTTTGTTGAGTATACCATCTTTCCTGAGTAGTGGTTTCACTTGATTACTACCTTTGGGT
This sequence comes from Viscum album, assembly GCA_963277665.1. Classification (NCBI taxonomy): domain Eukaryota; kingdom Viridiplantae; phylum Streptophyta; class Magnoliopsida; order Santalales; family Viscaceae; genus Viscum; species Viscum album. The sequence goes on from OY728131.1 coordinate 125,944,678, forward strand.
GATGACATTGCATGATGTAATTTCTAATGGGGATTGCCAGACAGGACGAGGGGTGAATTGTAGAGATCCATGTTCTCCGCATCCCCAAATTTGAACTCTAGTTAGGGAGTCACCAATGAGGTGACACAACTTGTGCTCTCCATGGAGGCAAGCCAGTTCAAGGTTTTTCTTTTTTCCTTTTTGATTGTGGATGCCGTGCGGATGGGAGGGCTTCCAGATAGATTAAATGGAGAAGCTCCCCTATCATGTTGATGTGGTCTTCATGCCCTTCATTGGGTAGGAATTTTTCTATCATATGGAGAAGGTTTGTCCATATATTGAGGCCAATTTCTTGTGTACATTCCATAGAAAACTCTCCTAGTATGTTGATGTGAGAAGTGGCTATAGGAAAATACATTACTGGTATATTATCCTTAGCTAGTTGTCTTCATACAAGCAACATGTCCTACTGTTGTTGTTCCGGATGCTCCTCTACTTGATATGTCTAGCTCAAATGCTTCTTAAAAATTTCGTTCCAGTAACATGGATGGTGGGAACCTTATTGATTTGTGGATGATACAGGGGTGGCTCGGAAGATGATCATGGCCCCAGGCCATACTCTTGTTGAGAAATAAAATCACTCGTTATAGTCGGAGTTCCCGATGTTTCTCACTCCATCTTTTCGAGAACCTCAGCATAAGAGGGATTTCTCATACTTGTTCTAGAAATGGGAGGACCTTTCCACCATGAATTTTGATTTCAGGGGGGACCTTCTCAATTAGTGTTGTAATGGAGAGGGATACTGTTGAAACTTGATGCCTTACCGTGGGAAATGTTTTTACAGTGTATACCTTGGGGATGACCTTTAGAGCGGTCTACAATGAGGGGAGGACCTTATTGATGCTTGGTTTTACTGAGGGGTGGACCTTCTTAGTGACTTCTGTGATGGTGAGGACTACTATCAGGGCCTGATACCTGGATGAATGGACGATTTCTATAGTGTACATCCTAGAGAGGGCCTTCAGGATGAAGTACAATGAGTGGAGGACCTTCATGTTTCTTGACGATACTATGGGGAGGGCCTTCACAACAACTACCATTGCGGGGAGGGCCTTTTCAAGGGATGTCATCATGGAGAGGACTACCATCATGACTTAATGTCTGAATATATGGAGAAGAATATCTGCAGCGTATACCTTGGGGAGGACCATCATGGCAGAAAAAAACAAGGGGATGAACTTCTACCTATTTAATATTTAGGACGAGGGGAGGGATACCTCGACACGCATCACGAGATAGACTCTTGTGATCGATCATTCTTGGCCCACTGAGTGAGCCCCCATGGGTGCTCTGTAGAGGACCTTCAGATATTCTGGTAGAGACATTGTGGGGAGGGCCTTCGAAACTTATACTGACACTTCCATAATTTGGTAATGGATTGATAAGGTCTTGATATTTCATTGATATATGTTTGAGGGAATCAAGAACCCCATATTCCAGCAGAGTAGTATCATGTATGTGATCTTCTTTTTTCGGTTGCTTTTCGCACATTTTATTGTTGATTTCTCTCTTGTGGGTAACCGAGGACATCTTCTATTGGTAATGGCCTTCATATACGATTCCCTATCTTGTTGGGTCCCGTGATGTCATCGAGATATGCCGGTAGACATCTTGAATTTTGGAAGGCATTTATGCCTACCCTGAAGTGGCCACCTTGTTGGACCGGCGCCCCCCAGTCGGAATTAGTATTTTTTTCCCGATACGGTTGTCTGTGTATCAGGAGATACTGTCGTCAGCCCTCTTGGACTGAAGTAGGGATGAATAACTGCTCCGAAGTGACTAACACATTTTGAGAGTGAGTCATTTTGTTCAAGGAAACCAGGTCATGGGCCCGATTTCTCTCCCTTGCTGCTGATGCAATAATGTATTGGCATGTTTGGATGATATGTTCTGAGATCGACATCTAATATTCCATCATTTCCAGGATGTGCTGAGATACATATTTGGCTGGAATGGGTATGAAGGCACATTCCTATATCGGAGTATGATTTTGTTCCTACATTGGTCCTGCATGAGTTTTTAGTAAATACAGGCAATTCTCATATACTGGGATAGATGAACGAGTCAGCCACCAGTTTTCTTCTCTGATTTCCACCGTATTTGACAAGTGATATTTATATTCATGAGTGGGGATTTTCATCTACTCGCTTGCTGTTGTATTTGTCTCACGGGCATTGTATTCATTCGTAGTAATTTGAATCTGCTCATATTTTCTTGCCTCCATATTTGGATGGTGGGATTGAAATGCATCAATAGGTGTTTGTGCCTGCGTATAGCTGGTTTCCGCCCTATTTGGATAGTGGGATTAAAATGAATTAGTAGGTGTCTGTTCCTACTTATAACTAGTCACCTCCCTATTTGGATGACAGGATTGAAATACATCAGCAGGTGTTTGTGGCCGCGTGTAGCTGGTTTTCACCCTATTTGGATGGAAGGCTTGAAATGCATCAGTAGGTGTTTGTGCCTACATGTAGCTAGTGTTTTCCCTATTGGGATGGAAGGCTTGTTGTTCATCGGCAGATATCTTCATCTTCTTGTAGTTTTCCACTCTGTATGCATGGAACGACTGGCGAGCACTAGCAGGATTGTCCATGTGCTCGTATTATGCCACACTTTTTCTTTGGTGTGCTTGAGTGGAGGGGGTAGAGTTGTATGTCTTCCCATTGAATGTCACCGCGTTAGTACGACAGATTTGATTCTCAGGAACCAGGGTGATTGCATGTTCCTGATTATATATTCTCCACCCTTGGTGGGTATCCCGAGGGATCTGGGTCTCCTGGACATTAGCAGGAGCCCTTAGTATAAGGTCTTCTTTAGTATGAGGAGCTCTGGTCATCTGGTGTTAGCGACGACTCTCTTTGGCGGGGTCCTTTGAGTAGGACCCATGTGGAGTTGGATGAAGTTTTCAGCATCAGCTTCATCTTCCTCCCTAAAATAAGGGAGGTAATCTTTGTCAAGTTCTGGGGATAGGTTCCAAAAATGGTTTGAGATGACCACTAGGGCCACCTTTTGTTGGGGTGCCGGCTGAAGATGAGGAGGCAACTAGAAGAACTTTGCAGACTAGAGGGATTGTCTTGCAGCCTTTGGCATGGGGAGATTACCATTTCGATGGTACTCTTTGATCAGAGTGTTGGATACCTAGCATTGAAGATGCTGGGTAGGTGAGGGGGTTATACTCTTCGTTGGGACCCCGGCCACTTGCGGGATTATTGATGTGTGTATCTTCATTGGTCATTGGGATTTCATTTGGATTAAAGGTTGCTCTGCAAGAACCTGAGACATACATATATGACATACAGATCACAAAACATTGTCAAAGTAGCATTCCTTTAAACATGTTCATATCTGATGATTCATCTTGGCCCCCTTCCCTTTTTATTTTGTTTTGGGGCGAAGAGGATTGAGTGGGGTAAGACCACCACCTTGGTTAAGGATTCATGTCAGGTTCACAATTGTTGTTCCACCTCTGAGGTGGAACATTTCAGGTGATGAGGAAATGGTCCGACGAGGATCATCACCCATCCCATTTTTTGGAGATGGTTTCCTTTCAAATTCACTATTTATTTTGTTTGGACCCATTCTGTGTTAATATTAATTAAAATAATGTTGGATTAACCCCACTAGGGCTGGGAAATTCACCCTTTTTTGTATTGAGAAAGAGGTTCCATAGTCAGATGATCCCATCAGGTGTTTGCGTGGGGTTAAGTACTTCTGCAATCAGTCCTCCTCGGATATAACTTCCTCAGATGGTCTCCAACTAGATTATTCATGGATCTAGAAACACCCAACGAACTTCGTATCTATGATTCATGGACCTTCTTTCCAAAGGAAGGCACTCATTGATTGATTATTCAGCCACAGACACTTGAGGACTCAAATGGTTGAGAAGATGGGAAGTCAGGCTCATTGCATCCTTCTAGGGGAGGATAATTTCATGTTACGAGACTCACTTATATATTTAAGTCATGTTAATATGTTCATGAATCCTTGGTTCATTCCTAAATAATGTTTCCATAGTCTACCCTTGGTTTGTAGGATCATCATAGGTTTTCATATATTTGATGCTATGGAGGTATTGCAGACTTGAGCCATACAATAAGGCTCTTTGGAGTTTATCATCATCCAGAGGGGACGAAAGGTGACATGATGTTGGGATATGACCAATAAGATGGGTTTCCTATGTATCCTTAGGAGAGGAATCATAACCCATGTAGTTCATATTTTCTAGGGCTTACGCATAGAGGCTTCTCTTTTAAGGATACATGATTGGGTGGACCCTTCATAGGAGGGCACCCTTTTGAGGTTGGGCCTTCGAGTAGGAAACCTACGTACTTTGATTTGGTCAAGAATTAGAGTTCTCGTAGTTCATATGGGATGAGGATTACACATGGAAGCTTCCCATTTGATATAAATGGTTTGGTGAACCCTTTTGTATGGGCTCCCTTTTGAGCTCGGGCCTTCAGGTAGGCATCCTACGTATCCCAGTTTTATCAAGAATCAAATTTCTTATAGTTCAGATTTTCTGGGGCTTACGCATGGAGGCTTCCCATTTAAGGAGACATGATTGTGTGGAACCTTAATGGGAGGGCATCCTTTTGATCTCGGGCCTTCGAGTAGGTGTCCTACGTATCATGATTTGGTTAGGAATCAGAGTTATTATAGTTTATATGGGTCAGGGATTACGCGTGGGAGCTTCCCATTTGATAGACATGGTTGGGTGAACCCTTTTGGATGGGCACCCTTTTGAGCTTGGTCCTTCTGGTAGGTTTCCTACGTATACTGGTTTTTTTAGGAATCAGAGTTCTTGTAGTTTAGATTTATGTTGATGTTGTAATAATCAAAAACCTCTAAGACCACATGATTCATGTTTGGTGTGAGAAACAAGAGGATGTGATAGATCCAACCAACCACATTCTAACTCTCCAATTGGTGGGGGAGGGTGAGCCTACGATGGAAGTGGCCCAGGAAACCGTGGGAGAGGGCACATAGTGATGAACCTTTCAATGTGAAATGCTATTAAAGGTCTTGTGGCTCGGCCTTGGAGGATTGGGGTTTTACCTCAGTGGGAGGGCCCCGAATTATATTCTGGGAAGGGGAGGGGTTTCTTCCTCATTAAAGGATAAACGAACATAAATCCTTTAACTGATCACTATTCTTCAATGAATGTAAAATAAATTGATAACCCTTAACCCCTAGAATGGAGTGGTCCACGTTAGCATCCCATGGTTGGACTTCAGGTTAGGATAGGAATGTAGACACATTGATATTCCCAAAGCCTAAACCATTTTGGTGAGAGAGTTCGTGACTCTGCATACCATGGGCATGTAAAATCAAAGGGGAATTCTAATGCACCTGATGGTCTGATCATACCGGTATGGTGGCTTTGGAGGAGGTTTTGGCCTGATGTCGGAGGACTGGTTCATGGAGGGACCATTAAGGACTGGATGATAGTGGAGGGGTGAGGTTGGAATTGGAGGAAATAATACCCAAAACACCCCATTCTACGTACAAGTTTCTTATGTAGGATGGGTGAGGCTTCACATACCGTAATGGAATGTGGAAAGATGGGTCGTCCACATAGAGATGCGGTATTCAGGCATCATTATACACCACCACATACCATAGTGGTATGCGGCCCATCACAACGCTTTGGGTTCCATCCATGTACTGATGTAGTACATGGAGCCGGGTTCAGTCCATGTAGTGATACACTACCTGGAGCACCATATTGAAGGAGGGTCTAGGGGATCATCATTCGTGGGGAGTTCATCGTGAGAATTATGTGGTTTGCGGTTCACAAATTAGGTTTGCGGTTCTATTAGTATTATTCAAATCCCCCATTTTATGGCTTGCGGCCAGCTGTACCTATGAGGAGTGTGGATCATGATTTAGGCTTCGCTGATGAATCAATACTAAAGCCAGAATCTTATCCGAACTCTTTCTTCCAACTTCTGAGTCCCCTTAAAGCTTTCATCGTCTATCCCTTTTAAATTCCTTATGTGATCCTTTTATAGAGCATTGGGGAAATCATATATATGGGAATGCAACACCATTTATAGAGGCCCATGAGGAGATATCCTAACCAGAGGGAGAGTTGGTCAACTAGGGTTTTTCGAAAGTTGTTGTTCGCGATAATGGTTCACAGAACCCTATTCGTTCACTTAGTCTGCGAACTGATGAGTTCAGGAGACAGTATGCAGATGGCCTTCATGCGCATGAGTCCTTAGGCGGTGTAGTTTGTAGTCTGCTAGGTTCAATGGACATCACCCCGCATGCCAGCACCTCACGGATCGTTCCTCGTACTTGGTGGTTCGTTATCCAGGCAGTCTGTGAACCTTTCCCAGTGATGGTATGGAGGCCACTTGAAATTCCATGAAAACTTGAATTCATTCGAGTTTCTTCTAAACTTTAAAACTCAATTTGATTCCATTAACCTTTCTATACTTAAAGGAGTACTTTTTTCTTCTAGAAAGTGATTGTGGGGGTATTTTCTTCCCTTGGCCGAATTTTCAGGACCCTACAGTATTGCAGCTACATGACATGTTATCCGAGAGATCTTATGCCAAGAAAGCCTAATCAACGTACTATGATTAGTAAATGAACCATTTGTTACAAATTTTTGACACATTGTGTATCCCACAACCTGTCCAAGCATAGTTCACTTGGGTACACAATGTGTACAATGGACATACAATGTGTATCCCAGTCTTTTGGTTAGAATCCACAACACCTCCCGATGGAAGATTTGATATTTCTTCATCTGATATTAATGTTTTAAGATGATATGAAACATGAATGAAGGGAATTAATATATAAAATACATGTTAATTAAACTATAAATTAAAGAAAAAATAAACTATAAGTGAATAACTACCAATAATTACGTATAACTGATCAGTAATGAATAAATAATAATAAATTATTCTGTGACTGCTTTGATACAACTTGAAGGTTCAAGGCACAATATAAACTATTTGGGCCCATGTAAAACAAACATTTTCCCTCAAATTCATTATATTTTTCTCATAAATTGAAAAAAATTAATTCAAGGAATAAAAAAAGATAGGATCTATAACAAACTGACCCAAGATACCCTAAACAACCGACACCCGACCTAATCTTCCACATACCCAGAGGGCATTCCCCATCCGCATGGGTTTTTGACTAACACCAGGGCATAAACATCAGCTAGAAGGAATAACGTAACCCGACCTAAAATATATTAAATGAAACACACATATTCATATACAATAGAAATAAATAGAGGAATAACAATTAGAAGAAACATATGCTATAATGAAAGGAAACAATGGTAGTGACACAACTACAAAATACATATAAAACTAAAAGGAATAGGTCCAAAAACCCAAAGTACAACCAAAATGGAAGACAAAAACTCTTGTGATATGTGGTAAATCTCCCACCATCACCTACTAACAAAACAAAACTAACATAATCCTCCTTCCTTACTATAGTGAGATGACTTTCCTTACATGGATAGACATAACGAGGTCTACACACTACCAAAAGGGTGTGTATGGTGTGAGATAAATAGGATTAGTAGTATCCCTGATGTTATTAATATTTTTATAACTTATTATATACTCCCTTTACTATTTGTATATGAAATGTGCATAATTTTTGTGAAATATTAATGTTTGAATATTAACTATAATTTTTGAGCACTATTTGAATTCATCCAGATTCAAGTTTGTTTAATGTTTTAATAATAAATATCACCCTACATATCCAAATTGAAATATTATTGATTTTTAGGGTTCCTTACTCAAATTAAAACATTTCATTAGAAGGAAACTCTGGCAAAATCATCAATTTGGACGGTCATATGGATCACACAAGAAGGCCACAATAATCTGTGAAGAAACTGAACAATCCATGAAGATAGAATTTCTGGATTCACTCCAGAGGTCCAAAAAATTTAATTCCCCTCCAAAGTTCTGGGGAAAATTCAATACATCTTTTATAAAAGTTTCAAGTCCCAAATACAAAGACAAGGGGTCCAAATGGTTCATTTAAAATCATCCCACCATTCTGGACAAGAAATAATATCAGTACAACATTCATGTCATATCTCACAATGTAATCATCAAATCAAGATGATATTTTTTAGTGTGAATGTGGCGATATAGGTGGGTGACTTTTTTTAATAATGTTTTTGGAATTGAAGGCAACTTCCTATTGATAAACCCATTCACATTTCGGCCTTCTAAAAAGTATGGATTGAAATTAATAGTTTAACTTTGTTTAATCGAACCGCCATAAAATTGGATCCATAAGTTACAATGACTCCAAATTTTGAGATACTTCATCCAAAATTATTATCTAGAACTTTTAAGAAGGGGATATCTCGATATTAGACTATATAAATTTCCAAATGGTCGATGTACATGGAGGGAAAGATTGGGAATGCAAACAATCCACTTCTTTGGGCTATAGATACATCTCCCTCCTATCCTTCAAAGGAGTTGGAATTTCAGAAGAGAGAATAAAATTTTGGCATGACCAAAGCCTTTACAAGGTCTTGGGAGGACCTTTCATACTCAAGTTCTCACTTGAGATACCCTTCCTCCTCTCTTTGATTTCATTTACTTTTGTGCTTTTCTTCATTCGTAATCTTGTAAGTATTTGTTTTGTAATTCTGTTTTAATGATAATTTCTTCTTCATATTATGTTTTAATCATCCACCCTCTATTATTAAATATTAATTCTCTTAAAATATTTTAAATCAAGATGAAAACCCTTCCCTTATTTTTCTTCCTTATTCAATCAAAATTTTATTTTTAATTCTCATCACCATTTGTGTGTTTGTGTTCAACCCCGAAATATTTTCTTATCCCATTATTTTTCTTATCTTATTAACACATAATAATAAACATAATAAAAAAAATATAATAATATTAATGGATGAGTAAATCTACCATTGGGGTGAGTCAAAATTTATGGATGTTAAGTGATTCAGAGTATTGGCTCGATGAGTATTCATTAATTTAACATCGTGTATATTGGACTTAACATGTCATGGATTAATGACATATTTTGTTTAATGTGTGGTTTCCATGGATTATTAGAACCATAAATACACTACCATAAACATTCTCTGATTGATATTAGAACTCTAAGACAAGTTAAGGCTTGGATTAAATCCTCAAAACATAGGAATTCCAATCAACATTATCTTGTGAAGTGGGTGATAATTTAAATGCAATATAAAACAAAGCTCAAGGATATCACAAGCTTAAATCCCTAATAATGAACTCACCCCAATATTATCAATTTTTTAAATCAATATATATTAATCAATCATTTCATAATCTTTGAAAACAATCCCCTAATCAGAATACAATCAACTAAAAACAATCGACTATTAAAAAGTATCATCGCTGAGGATTCGAACCGAGTGATACTATACACATTAGCATAGTACCGTAACCTTAACCGGTCAATAGGCAAAAATCGGCCGCTCTTTCAAATGGTGATGTTACTAGGGATGGTGCAATTAATTAGTCATTAGTTTCTGGTTATTAAAAAAATAAGTGAAAAAAAAACACAAAAAACCCGTCTTCCTCTTTTCTCCAAAATCTATTTGAATGCCCCATATCTTCCCAAACAATCCCTTGGATTTGTATGACTTTGATATTGAGAGAACACTTCTCAAACATAGGTGTAATATAAGATATAATTAAATAATTCATGAACCAGTCCCTGTCCAAGAAATTGAATTAGATATGGCCAATCCTAGGGAAAAACACTTAAAGAACTTTCTTCCCCTAATATGAATTACCAACCCCTTGGTATTCAATATCCAAACATAGTGGCTGAATTCAAACTCAAATCGGGTTTTATTCACCTTCTTACTCATTTACACGGGCTAGTTGTTGAGGACCCACATCTCCACCGTATGGAGTTCCAAGTGGTGTGCTCTACCATGAAGCCTCAAGGAGTTTCTGAGGAACAAATCAAACTCCGAGCATTCCCTTTCTCCCAAGCTCACACTGCTAAGTCATGGATCTACTACCTTCCTCATGGTTCCTTAACCACATGGAATGACATGAAGTGAATCTCCTTAGAGAAATTCTTTCCTGATTATCGTACTACTTCTATCCAAAAGGAAATAAGCAGTATACGTCAATTCCCAAACGAATCACTCCATGAGTATTGTGAGAGGTTCAAAAAGCTCGTGGAAACCTTCCCACACCACCAAATCCCTGACCAACTATTTATTCAATATTTATATGAGGGGTTATTGGCTATGGAGAGAACCCTCATTAATGCCGCAAGTGGCAGTGCTCTTGTTGATAAAACTCCTGCATCTGCAAGAGATCTCATAAGAAGCATGGCTGCGAACACAAAAAAATTCCATACATGCTCAAGTAAAACAAGTCCAAGACAATAAATCTATAGTTCAGAACAAGATGAGCGAGTGGATGAGTGAACATATGGGTCTTGTATGACAACTCGCTATTGGTTCCAAATCCCCAACCTCATCTTCTCCACAATTAATGTTTCCTGGACTTGTCAAAAACTGTGGAATCTGTATCTCTCTAGCTCATCCAACAAACACATGCCCACAAATTTAAGATGATCCATCTAATTCATCTGGACCAATGGGGATCAATGCAACCTATGATCAGCAGAACACCATTCATCAACTATCAGGTGAGTTAATTATATCCTCTAACCAACCTCACTTTGAACCCTTCTCTTATTCTTATAACCAAGGCATAAGGTATGGAAACCCTGTCCCTCAATTTCCTCCTCAAAACAAAAACCAGTTCAAATATGATTAATGTGTTGGTAACTTCCAACAACCTTATCCATTTGTTCCTCAACAATATTGGATAAATCCTCCTCCTACTACTATAGGTTTCCACTATCCTAGTGAGCCTTCTCAATTCCCAAACCAATACAATATCTTTCCAAAGAACCAATATCAAGGTCGTCCAAATTCGGAACAAGCCTCTTCTTCCAAGAAACCATGGGAAAGTGAAATGGAAGATCATGAATCAATCACCCATTATAGCCTCAAAAACATTAAAACACAAATTGGTCAACTTGCATCCCACCTGAGAAAGCAACAACAATCAAATTCTTCCCAACTCCCAGATCAACCACTACCCAACCCCAAGGGTAATGTAAGTGCAATTACACTTAGATTGGGGAATAAAATTGCTAATCCTCAATATAATTCTTCCAACACCTTTATATACTGACCTAGAAAATGAAAATAAAGTGAAAATTGAAAAGGAATCTAAATCCATTCCCTCACCTCCTTCCATTCCACTTAGGAACCCAATTCCTTTTCCTCATGCCGTTTCTAAGCCAAAGAAGTCCTTTGAACCCGATTCTGAAATGCTTGACTTGTTTAGAAGTGTTGAAGTCAACATTACCCTCTTAGATTCCATAAAACAAATACCAATGTATGCCAAGTTTTTTATGGAATTATGCACCCACAAGAAGCAACTTAGGACCTTCAAAAATGTTTCCACCCAGCAGTCTATTACAATAAAGTACAAATATCTAGGGACCTTTACAGTTCCATGCCAAATTAGAAGTTCCAACATCGACGATGAACTCATAGACCTAGGAGCCTCAATTAATGTCATGGCCAAATCCATCTTCTCCAACCTTGGTCTTTGTCCCTTACATCGAACAGGTGTTATCATTCAGTTAGATAATCGAAGCATATCCAGTCCTGAGGCAATAATTGAGGATGTCCTTGTCCGAATCAATGATCTTATCTTCCCCGCTAATTTTTATATCCTTTACATGGAAGGTGAGACTAACTCTTCTCGATATCTGCTAATTCTAGGAAGACCATTCCTAATGACAACAAGAACCAAGATTGATGTCCATTCAGGCATCTTATCCATGGAATTTGGTGACCAACTAGTCAAGTTCAACATTTTCCAAGCCATGAGATACCCATATGAGAATCACTAGGCATTCTCAATCCATGTTTCTAAGGAAACTTCTAAGAGTCAATTGTACTCCATTCCATCATTTTCATCCTGTTCTAATGAGAGAGGATCTTGTGAAATCTGTAACATGATTAACCAAGTCATAAATGGTGAAGTTGATGTGGACCTTTCATTCATAGACTCCATCAATCTAGAGGATCTTGGAATATCTCTTAAATCCCATATCAACTCTGATCTCTACTACTCTACCTTGGATAGTATTAAGGAAAAGGAATCGAAAGCAACTAAAGTCCCATCCTCCATTACTGATATGTCTAACCCACAAATGAAAGATGAGTCTGATCTAAAACCTCTTCCTGAACACCTGCAATACACTTTCATTTGCCATGATAACTCTTATACTGCCCTTATTTCCGCTTCACTTACTAAAACTGAGGAGTCCAAACTTGTTCAAGTGTTAGAGGAAAACAAAAAGGCCTTTGGGTGGACCCTAGATAACAAAATAGGAATCAAACCTTCTCTTTTCATGCATCACATCCATCTTGAGGAATCATCCAAAAAAACTAGACAACCCCAAAGAAGACACAATCCACTCATCCTTGAGGTAGTTAGGGAAGAGATCACCATGATTATTCAAGATGTTATTATCTACCCAATTTCTAATTGTGAGTGGGTTAGTCGAATTCATGTTTTACCTAAGAAGGGTGGGATAACTATTGTAAAAAATGAACATGGAGAGTTAGTTACAACTCGAGTGAAGAACAAATGGCATGTGTGCATTGATTACCGAAAATTGAATGTTGAAACACGAAAATATCACTACCGTATTCCATTCCTTTATCAAATGCTATAATGATTAGCCAAAAAGTCACACAATTTCATTCTTGATGGATAAATTGGCTACTTCCAAATCCAAATTGAACCTCAGGACCAAGATAAGACTACTTTCAGATGCCCCTTTGGAACATATGCATATAAGAGAATACCTTTTGGCCTTTTAATGTTATTGCAACATTCCAGAGGTGTATGATGAGCATCTTTTCTGAATTCATTGAACACTGCATGGAAGTAATCTTGGACGACTTTACCATTTATGGTGAGTCATTTGAATCGTTCTTGCATTCACCCTCTCTAGTCCTTTAAAAGTGTGTCAAGTGTAACCTTGTGTTAAATTTTAAAAAATATCACATCCTTGTTGCAAATTGGATTGTTCTTGGGAACATAGTTTCAGAAGATGGTATTGAAGTCAATCCTACCAAAATTTAAGTGATCTAATAACTTCCTAAACCCACCACTATTCGAGAAATCCAATCATTCCTCAGTCATGCCAGTTTCTATCGGCGATTCATCCGTAACTTCAGCAGGATTTCCCTCCCACTCACTCGGTTTCTCCAAATTGATGCCACTTTCCATTTAGATGAGGTTGGAAAGAGAGACTTTATTGAAGTCAAAATTGATCTTACATCTTCCCTGATAACCCACCCCCAGATTGGTCCTTAACCTTTGAGTTGATGTGGTGATGCTTCTGATAGAACCATTGGGGCTGTTCTAGGCCAAAGAAGAAAATATTCCTCATGTCATCTATAGTGCCTCAAAAACATTTGATGAAACTCAATCTGACAACATTGTGACTGAAAAGAAACTTTTAGCAGTGGGTTTTGCCTTAGATAATTTCCGTCCCTATCTCTTAGGTTCCAAAATCATCATCTTCATAGACCATTCTGCTATAAAGTTCTTACTCAAGAAAAATGATTCCAAACCAAGGATAATATGATGGATCCTAATTCTCTAAGAGTTTAACCTTGAAATCAAAGATAGACCAGGAAAAGAAAACCCTGCCGTTGATCACCTGAGTAGAATTTCTCATTCTTCTCTTTAGAAATCATTGATCCTGAATTCCCCACTGATCACCTTCCATATCTCACTCCAAAAATACCATAGTATGACCCAATTATACATTACTTGGTTTCTGGTGTTTTTCCTGATATTTTGTCAAAAGAACAAAAAATGAAGTTGAAAAGTGATTCAAAATAATATTTTTGGGAAGATAATAAACTTTGGAAAACTAGGGAATACATGGTAATTAGGCGACATGTTGATGAAAATAAACATCCTTCCATCTTAGAATTCTATCACTCAATTCCTGGTGGTGGCCACTTTGGACCACGAAGGACCTCCCGAAAGGTCCTGGACTCTAGATTCTTCTGGCCTTCACTATTTAAGGACTCACATGAGTTTTGTCAATCATGATCCACTTGCCAAAAGTTTGGCACAATTTCAAAGGTAAATGAAATTCCCCAAAAGCCTTTAGTTTTCTATGAAATCTTCGATGTTTGGGGCATCGATTTCAAGGGACCATTTCCCCCTTCCAATGGATTATCATACATTATTTTTGTGGTTGAATATGTTTCTAGGTGGGTTGAGGCCAAACCCACTAGAAAGGATGATTCACATACTATTAGTGAGTTCCCAAGGACACAGATCTTCCACTGATTTGACACACCACGTGCCTTGATAAGTGACTTAGGAACCCATTTTTGTAATAAAACCATGGAATATCTTTTGAAAAAGAATGGGGTTGTAAAGAAAACATCAACTTCATATCACCCCCAAAAAAATGGCATGGATTAACATTCTAATAGATATGTGAAAAGAATTCTTGAGTGAATTGTAAAATCCACTAGAAAACACTGGCCTGAATGACTTGGTGAAGCAATTTGGGCTTATCCAACTACCTATAAAACTCCCATTGGGATGTCTCATTTTTTTCTAGTTTTTGGTAAAGAATGTTATTTAATATTTTAAATCCAATATAATAATTTTTGGGCTGTGAAAACCTATAATTTTGATTGTGAAAAATCTTGTTAAGAAAGATTGTCGCAATTGGATGAACTGGAGAAGCTTCAACTTTATTCCTATGAGAATTCCAATCTGTACAAAGAAAAGGCTAAAGAGATCCATGATAAACACATCATAATAAAGATATTTCATGAAGTTGAAGTGGTATGTTTTTCAACTCTCTATTTCACTTCATCCAGTTAAGCTTAATTCTCGTTGGGAAGTTCCTTTTATTATTTCTCATGTTTACCCATTTGGTGCAGTTCTAGTCCAAGACCCCTCTTCAAAAAGGACATTCAAAGTTAATGGATATCGATTAAAGCATCACCATGAGAGGAAACACAATCCTGGAACAACATTAACTTCCATCATATCCATAGCAAACCCACCACCAAATGGAGACGGCGACCCACTAAATCCAAACAAGGGGGAACCTCTTTCCCTTTAAATCTCTCTCTATATCTTCCTCTCTCTCACTCTTTCTTCTTATTCCCCTCAATTTCATTTTTTCCACATTCTTTATCAAACCATTTTATTCACTATTTCTATTTTGTGTGGACCTGTCTTTATAAAAAACTAAAAAAACCTAAAAAACATAAAAAAAAATCACTTAAAAAATATGAAAAAAACAAGAGTCATGATTACTCACCTTCAATTTGAAAATTTTGTCCAACCATTTTGGGGAGTCAAAAGACATGGTTTCATCTAAAAATTTATGTGTTTTCATCATATATTTGGATAAAGAATATTGTGTCAAAACCAATAAATTTTTAATGCTCATTTTTTGATTTGGAAAATGATTTTCCCAAACCATGAGGACCAACATTAGCTTTCATTCCAGGGCTACCCATGACTATATTTTCAAAATGTGTGGTTTTCACCCCCATTTGTGAGTCTTGAGTTTGTGGACCTTTGAGCTGAATTTTTTACTTTGGTGTGCATTAATATGATAGAGGCATTTTCTAAACCACATGAGAATCACAAAACCCAAATAGCCTCCCATTTACCATACATTAATCCCTCTTTTTAAAAGCCCCTTCAATCTAATGAAAACCTTTTCTTTGATAAGAACATTACCAATACCTTTCCCCCAAATATAAACATGGATTTTTATAGCATATGTTTTATGAAATTTAATGTTGGGGGAAATGGATTTCATTTTTTTGGGTGCCCTTTTATTGATTTTAAATGAGTTATCACGTGCTTGAGGGAAAGAATCCATTTTAGCGTGGGAGAGGTTTTCATTTAGTGAGTTTTTGGGAATGTAATGTACTTTCATTTATATAATTTTATAAATTATATTGATGTGTGTTCAAAAAAAAAAAAAAAGAACAAAAAAATGGATTGTGTTTTGGAAATGTCAAAAATAAGTCTTCCTAAAACTATTATATTGTTAAAACTATTACAATTAGTGTTGTGAGGATACCAATCATGGGTTGGTATATGAGTGTGAGATCTTTTTCAAGTTAAACTTTTGAAAAATTTCAAAAAAAAAAGAAAAAGAAAAAGAAAAAAATGAACATTTATGTCATTGGGAGAAGTTTGGTGATTTGTAAATATTTCATCTTATCATCCCCTTCAAATTTTCATCCTATATTGTGTCTTTCTTTACACAATCATTCCCCTGTAAATATGTGTTTCCACTTCCTTCCATGTTTCATTTCAAAAAAAATATTCATTTCTTTTTCTATGTTAGTATTTTACCCCCTTTTCCCTATCTGTTAGATATCATCTTCCTACCATCCTATAGCCATAGATAAACCCCTAAAAGACCTATTTATTTTCAAGAACATTAGGATAGAGAGTGGAAGATGAGAGCTCTTACAAACTCTAAGATTTCAAATTTTGGTTGGTGAATGAGTGAAGCTTCATAAATTAATTTTATCATCTTGAGAGGAGTAAGATTTGTGTGCCACCATTTTCCATTTCTAAATTTGAGAATTAAAAATGAATTGTTCTTGAAACATTGTTTCTGTAAAAAATTGTGGTTGAATTAAATATGGATGAGTGAAATTTTCTAAACCTCCCCTGAGTGGGGAAAACAAAATGTAAATATTTGTTGGTGAGTGAAAATGATATTGTCATGTTTTTATATTTTTTGCACATGGGGACATGCACGAGACTAAGTATTAAGGAGTTGATGTTATTAATATTTTTATAACTTATTATATACTCCCTTTACTGATTTTATACAAACTTTTCATAATTTTTGGGAAATATTAATGTTTAAATATTAATTATATTTTTTTAGCACTATTTGAATTCATCTAAGTTCAAGTCTATTTAATGTTTTAATAATAAATCTCACCCTACGTATCCAAATTCCAGGATTATTAATTTTTAGGATTCCTTAATCAAATTAAAACATTTCATTAGATGGAACCTCTGGCCAAATCGTCAATTGGGAGGGTCATATGGATCACACAAGAAGGCCCCAATAATCTGTGAAGAAAATGGACAATCCATGAAGTTAAAATTACTGGGTTCACTGCAGAAGTACAAATCCTTTAATTATCCTCCAAATGTTGGGGGAAATTCAATACATCTTAGATAAAAGTTTCAATTCCCAACTCGAAAGACAATGGGGCCCAACAGATTCATTTAAACTTAGCCCACCATTCTAGCTGTGAAATAATATCATCACAATATTCACGACATATCTCATGATGTAATCCTCAAATCAAGATGATATTTTGTAGTGAGAAATATGAGATATAGGTGGAAGACTTTGTTGAATAACGTGTTTGGATTTGAAGGCATCTTCCTATTGATGAACCTATTCACATTTTGGAATTCTAAAAAGTATGGATTGAAATGGAAAGTTTAACTTTGTTTAATAAAACCACTATAAAATTGTCTCCATAAGTTCCAATGACTCCAAAATATGAGAGAAGTTGTCCAAAATTATTATCTAAAAATTTTAAGAAGAGGATATCTCGAGATCAGGATTTCTAAATAGCCAAACTGTCGATGCACATGGATGGATAGATTGGGAATGCAAACAGTCCACCTCCTTGGGATATCAATACACCCCCTCATATCCTTCAGAAGAGTTGGAATTTCAGAAGAGAGGAGCACATATTGCAAAGACCAAATCCCTTCCAAGGGCTTGGTAGTACCTTACATATCTAAGTTTTTAGTTGAGATACCCTTACTCCTCTCTTTGATTTCATTTACTTTTGTGATTTTCTTCATTTGTAATCTTGTAAATCTTTGTTTTGTAATTCTATTTTAATGAAAGTTTTTTATTCATATTATGTTTTAATCATCCACCCTCTGTATTTAAATATTAATTATCTTAAAATATTTTAAATCAATATGAAAATCCTTCCCTTATTTTTCTTCCTCATTCAATCAAAATTCTATTTTTAATTCTCGTCACCATTTGTGTGTTAGTGTTCGGCGCACAACTCTTTTCTTATCCCATTATTTTTATTCTCTTGTTAAATCATCATCATAAAAATAATAAACCAAATTTCTAATCATATTAATGGATTAGTAAATCTACAATTGGGGTGAGTCAAAATTTAGGGATGTTAATTGATTGAAATTATTTTCCCGATTAGTATTCTTTAATTTAACATTGTGTATGTTGGACTTATCATGTCATGGATTAATGAAATATTTTGGTTAACATTTGGTTTCCATGGATTATTGGAACCATAAATAAACTAACATTAAAAAGATCTGATTGATATTAGAACTCTCATACAAGTTAAGGCTTGGATTAAAGCCTTAACACTTAGGAATTCCAATCAGCGATATCTTGTGAAGTGGGTGTTAATTTAAATTCAATATAAAGCAAAGCTCAAGGATATCAAAATATTAACTCCATAATAATGAACTCACCCTAATCTTTATCAATTTTTAAAATCAATATATATCAATCAATCATTTCATAATCTCTGCAAATAAACCCCCCAATCAGAGTACAATCAACTAAAAACAATGGACTATTAAAATGTATCATCACCGATGATTCAACCCAAGTGCTACTATACACATTAGCAAAGCACTGAAACCATGATCAGTTGATAGGTTACAATCGACCATGATTTCTAATGGAACCTTTTCCGGGGATGGTTCAAATAATCAGTCATTAGTTTCTGGTTATTGTAAAAAAACACAGAAAAACACACAAAGAAAAACCCGTCTTCCTCTTTCTTCCAAAATCTCTTTGAATGCCCCGTAGCCTCCCAAATAATCCTTCATATTTGTTTTCACATGATATTGAGTGAAAAATTCTCCAAAATAGGAGGAACAAAAGAGATAATCAAATAATTGAAGAACCAGTCCTTGTACAACCAATTGAATTATATATGGCCAATCCTAGGGAACAAACACTTAAAACACTTTCTACCCCTGATATGAATTACCAACCCCTTGGTTTTAAATATCCAAACATAGAGGATGAATTCTAACTCAAATCGGTTTTGATTTATCTTCTTCCTCATTTCCATGGGAAAGTTGGTGAGGATCCACATCTCCACCATAAAGATTTCCAAGTGGTGTGCTCTACCATGAAGCGTCAAGGGGTTTCTGAGGAACATATCAAACTCTGGGAATTCCCCTTCTCCCAAGATGACACTACTAAGTCATGGATCTACTACCTTCCTCCTGGTTCTATAACCACATGGAATAAGTTGAAGTGAATCTTCTTAGAGAGATTCTTTCCTGCTTCTTGTATTGCTTCTATTTGAAAGAAAATAAGTGGTATTCGTCAATTCCCTATTGAATCACTCCATGAGTACTAGGAGAGGTTCAAAAAGCTTGTTGCAACCTTCCCAAACCACCAAATCCCTAACCAAATCTTGATCCAATACTCATATAAGGGTTTATTGGCTATGGATATAACCCTCATTGATGTTGCAAGTGGCAGTTCTCTTGTTGATAAAAATCATGCAGCTGCAAGAGATCTCAAAGTAACATGGCTGCGAACACACAAAAATTACATACTCGAGCACATGATCAATTAAAACGAGTCCAATACAATCAATCCATAGATCCGAACAAGATAACCAAGAAGATGAGTGAACTTACAGGTCTTTTGAGACAACTAGCTCTGGGTTCCAAAGAACCAACCTCGTCTTCTTCACAATTAAGTTTTCCTAGACCTGTCAAAAACTGTGGAATCTGTAACCTTCCAGGTCATTCAACAGACACATTCCCACAAATTCAAGATGATCCATATGATTCATTTGTACCAATGGTTCTTAATACAACCTAAGATCAGTAGAACACAAACCCTCAACTATCAGGTCAGTTCATTAGAAACTTTAACCAACCTCACATTGAGCCCTTCTCTTCTTCTTATAACCAAGGATTAAGGTATGAAAAAACTGTCCCTAAATTTCCTCCTCAAAACCCAAACATGTTCCAATATGGCCAAGGTGTTGTTATCTTCCAATAACTTTATCCTTTTGTTCCTAAAAAACAAAGGATAAATCCTCCTCCTACTCCTCTAAGCTTCCACTACCTTAGTGAGCCTTCTCAATTCCCAAACCAATGCAATCACTTTCCTAAGAACCAAAATCAAGGTAATTAAAATTCAGTAGAATCCTATTATTCCATGAAACCATGGGAAAGTGCAGTGGAATATCTTTTCTCATTCACCAATTCCATCCTCAAAAACATTGAAACACAAATTGGTCAACTTGCATTCTACCTGATCCAACACCAACAATCAAATTCTTCCCAGCTCTTAGCGCAACCATTACCCAACCACAAGGGTAATGTAAGTGAAATTACACTTAGATCAGGGAATCAAATTTATAATACTAAATATAATTCCTACAACCCCCCATAAATGATGACCTATAAAATTAAAAGAAAAAGAAACATGAAAAGGAACTTGAATCCATTCCCTCGCCTCCTTCAATTACAATAAGGAACCCAATTCCTTTTACTCAAGCTGTTTCTAAGCCAAACAAGTCCTTTGAACCCGATCCTGAAATGATTGACATGTTTAGACATGTTGAAGTCAACATTCCCCTCTTAGATGCCATAAAAAATCCCTAACTATGCCATGTTTTTAAGAAATTGTGCACCCACGAGAGGCAACTTAGGACCTTTGAAAATGTTTCCACCTAGTAATATATTCCCATAAAGTGCAAAGATCGAGGGACCATTAAGGTTCCATGCCAAATTTGAAGTTTCAACTTCGATGATACAGTTATAGACCTAAGAGCCTCAATTAATGTCATTCCCAAATCCATATTCTCCAAACTTGGTCTTGGTACCTTACATCCAATTGGTGTTATCATTCAATTTTCCAATCGAAGCACATCCAGTACTGAGGGAATAATTGAGTATTTCCTTGTCCAAGTCAATGATATTATCTTCCCAGCTGATTTCTATGTCCTTGACATGGAAGGTGAGACTAACTCTTCTCAATCTCCCCTAATTATAGGAGGACCATTCCTAATGATAGAAAGAACCAAGATTAATATCTATTCAGGCATCTTATCCATGGAATTTGGTGACCAAATGGTAACGTTCAACATTTTCCAAGCCATGAGATACCCATATGAGAATCACTCTTCATTTTCAATCTATGTTTCTGAGGACACTTCTGAGAATCAATTGAACCCCATTCCATCATGTTCATCATTTTATAATGAGGGACGATCTTGTGAAATTTTCACCATGATTAACCAAGTCATAAATGGTGATGTTTATGTGGACCTTTCATTCATAGACTCCATCAATCTAGAAGATCTTGAAATATGTCTTAAATCCCACATCAACTCTGATCTCTACTACTCAACCATGGAAAGTATTAAGGAAAATTAATATGAAGAAACTGAATTCCCTTCATCCATTCCTGAGTTGTCTAATCCACAAATAAAAGATGATACTGATCCGAAACCTCTTCCTGAACACCTGAAATATGCATTCCTTTTCCATGATCGCTATTATCATGTCGTTATTCCCACTTCACCTACTAAAACAGAAGAGTCCAAACTTGTTCAATTGTTAGATGAAAACAAAAAGGCCTTAGGGTGGACCCCAGATGATATACCAGGAATCAACCCTACTCTTTTCATGCATCACATCCATCTTAAGGAATCATCCAAACCAATTAGACAACCACAAAGAAGACTCAATCCACTCATCCTTGAGGTTGTTAGGGAAGAGATCATCAAGAATATTAAAGCTGTAATTATCTACCCAATATATGATAGTGAATGGGTTAGTCTAATTCAAGTTGTACCTTAGAATTTTGGGATAACTGTTGTTACAAATGAACATGGAGAGGTAGTCACAACTCGAGTGAAGAACAAATGGCATGTTTTCATTGATTAAAGAAAATTGAATGTTTAAACACAAAAATATCACTACACTCTTGTATTCCGTTATCAAATTCTAGAACTATTAGCTGTAAAGTCACAATATTGGTTTCTTGATGGATACAATGGCTACTTCAAATTCCCAATCGCACCTCATGACCAAGAAAGGACTAATTTCACATGCCCCTTTGGAACATATGCATATAAGAGAATGCCTTTTGGTCTTTGCAATGCTCCTATAACATTCTAGAGGTGTATGATGAGTATATTTTCAGAATTCGTTGAACACTTCATGGAAGTCTTCATGGACGACTTTACCATTTATGGTGAGTCATTTGAATCATGATTGCATTCACTCTCTATAGTCCTTCAAAAAGTGTGTCAAGTGTAACCTTGTGTTAAATTTTGAAAAATGTCACTTCATGGTTGAAAATGGGATTGTTCTAGGGAACATAGTTCAAAAGATGGTATTGAAGTCGATTCTGTCAAAATTGAAGTGATCCAATCACTTCATGAACCCACCACTGTTCAAGACATCCATTCATTCCTCGGTCACGCCGGTTTCTATCGGTGATTCATCCATAACTTCAGTAGGATTTCCCTCCCACTCACTCAGATGCTCCAAAAGGATCTCACATTCTATTTCTATGAGGTTTTCACGATATCCTTCATTGAACTCAAAATTGATCTTACATCTTCCCCGATAATCCAACCCCCAGATTCTTCCTTACCCTTTGAGTTGATGTGTGATGCTTCTAATAGAGCAGTTGGGGCTATTCTAGGTCAAATAAGAGAAACGATTCCTTGTTTAATCTATTATTCCTCAAAAACATTGGATTAAACTCAATCTCACTACACTATGACTGAAAAGGAACTTTTAGCAGTGGTTTTTCCTTAGATAATTTTCATCCCTATCTCTTAGGTTCCAAAATCATTATCTTCACAGACCATTCTGCTATAAAGTTCTGACTCAAGAAATTTTTTTCCAAACCAGGGCTAATAAGATGGATCCTAATGCTCCAAGAGTTTAAACTCGAAATCAAAGATAGACAAGGAAAATAAAACCCTGTGGCTGATCACCTGTGTATAATTTCTAATTCTTCTCTTTCAGATATCATTGATCCTAAATTCCCCACTAAGCACCTTTCATATCTCACTCCAAAAATACCATAGTACTCCCCAATATAAATTACATGGTTTATGGTTTTTTTCTTGATTTTTTTTGAAGAGAAAAAAAAATGAAGTTGAAACTTGAATCAAAATACTATTTTTGGGAAGATAATAAACACTGGAAAACTGGGGCAGACATGGTAATTAGGCGATGTGTTGATGAAAATGGACATTCTTCCATCTTAAAATTTTGTCACTCAATTCCTGGTGGTTGCCACTTTGGACCAAAAAGGACCTCCCAAAAGTTCCTAGACTCTGGATTCTTCTGGCCTTCATTCTTCAAGGACTCACATGAGTTCTGTCAATCATGTCCCACTTGCCAAAAGTTTGAAAAAATTTCAAAGAGAAATGAAATGCCCCAAAAGCCATTAATGTTATGTGAAATCTTTGATGTTTGGGGAATCGATTTCATGAGACCATTTCCCCCTTAAAATGGATTATTATACATTTTTATTGTGATTGATTATGTTTCTAGGTGGGTTGAGTCCAAACCCACTAGAAAGGATGATTCACATACTGTTAGTGAGTTCCTAAAGACACACATCTTCCACCGATTTGGCACACCATGTGCCTTGATAAGTGAATTAGGAACCCATTTTTTTAATAAAACCCTGGAATATATTTTTAAAAAGAATAGTTTTTTACATATAACTTCAACTTCATATCACCCCCAATAAAATGGCATGGATGAACTTTCTAATAGAGAAGTGAAAAGAGTTCTTGAGAGAATTGTAAAATCCACTAGAAAAGAGTGGCCTGGAAGACTTGGTGAAGCACTTGGGGCTTATCGAACTGCCTATAAAACACCCATTGGGATGTCTCATTTTAGGCTAGTTTTTGGTAAATCATGTCATTTTCCAGTTGAAATCCAACATAAGTCTTTTTGGGCTATGAAAACCTATAATTTTGACTGTGAACAATTTGGTGAAGAAATATTGTTGCAATTGGATAAACTGGAGGACCTTTGAATTTATTCCTATTAGAATTCCAATCTTTACCAAGAAAAGGCTAAGGTTCTCCATGATAAAAACATCCTAATAATGGTATTTCATGAAGGATAAATGGTATTTCTTTTCAACTCTCAATTTTGGCTTCATCCAAGTAAGCATAATTCTCGTTGGAAAGGTCCATTTATTGTTTCTCATGTTTTCCCATTTGGTGCAATGCAAGTCCAAGACCCCTATTCAAAATGGAAATTCACATTTAATTAAAATCAATTAATGAATCACCATTAGAGGACACAAAATCCTAGAATAACATCAACTTCCATCATATCCACAGTAGACCCACCACCGGATGGAGATGACGACCCACAAAATCCAAACAAGGGCCACCTCTTTCCCTTTAACTCTCTCTCTATCTCTTCCTATCTCTCACTCTTTATTCTTATTTCCCTTTTTTTAATATTTGACCACTTTATTTATCAAAACCTTTTATTTACTCTTCCTCTTTTTTGTAGGTGTTTCTTTATAAAAAACTAAAAAAACTAAAAAAACTAAAAAAAATCACTTAAAAAATATGGAAAAAACAAGAGTCATGATTACTCACTTTCAATTTTCAAATTTATTCCAACCATTATTTGGAGTCAAAAGACATGTTTTCACCTAAATAATTTTGTGTTTTCATCATATACTTGGATAAATAATATTGTGTCAAAACAAATAAATTTTTAATGCTAATTTTTTTATTTGGAAAATGATTTTCCCCAACCATGAGGAACAACATTAGCATTCATTACAAGGCTACCTATGGATATCTTTTCAAAATGTCTGTTTTTACCCCCATTTTGAGTCTTGATATTGGGGACCTTCAAGCAGAATTACCTAATTTGGTGTGGATTAATATGATAGAGGCATTTTCTAAACCACATGAGAATCACAATAGCCAAATAGCCTCTCATTTCCCTTACATTAATTCTCATTTTGAAAGCCCCTTTGAGCCTATGAAAACCTTTTATTTTATATCTACATTACAATCCCAATACCTTGTCCCCCCCAATATCAATATGTATTTTCATAGTATAATTTTTTTTTTGAAATTTAAGGCTGGGTGGAATGGATTTAATTTTTTCGCGTTCCCTTTTGTTGATTTTCAACGAGTTATCATATGCTTGAGGGCACGAATCCATTTTAGTGTGTGTGAGGATTTCATTCAATGAGTTTTGGGGAATTTATTGTACTTTAATTTATGTAATTATGTAAATGTTATTGAAAAGTGTTCAAAAAAATCAAAAAAAAGAACAAAAAATGGGTTGTGTCTTGGGTAGGTCAAAAATCACTCTTCTTCAAACTTTTATCTTATTATAACAATTACAATTATTGTCGTGAGGAGATAAATCATGTGTTGGGATATGAGTGTGAGATCTTTTTCAAGATCAACTTTCTAAAAATTTCAAGAAAAAGGAAAAAAAGAAAAAAACACTTATGTCATTGGGAGAAGTTTTTTGTTCGGTAAATATTTCATCCTCTCAACCCCTTGTAATTTTCTTCCCCTCTTGTGTCTTTCTTCACAAAATCATTCCCCTTTAAATATTTGTTTCTATTTCCTTCCATTTTTTATTTAAAAAAAATATTCATTTCATTTTCCATGTTAGTACTTTAACCCATTTTTCCTATCTGTTGGATATCATATTCCAACTAACCTATAGCCACGAACCCCCCCTAAAAAGACCTCTTGATTTTTGAGAACTTTAGGATAGGAAGTGGAAGCTGAGAGCTCTTACAAACTCTAAGATTTCCATTTTTGGTTGGTGAATGAGTGAAGCTCCATAAATTAATTTTATCATCTTGAGAGGAGTATGTTTTGTGTGCCACCATTTTCCATTTCTAAATTTGAGAATGAAAAAATGAATTGTTTTTGGAACATTGTTTCTTTTACAAATTGTGGTGGAATTAAATATGGATGAGTGAAATTTTATAAACCTCCCCTGAGTGGGGAAAACAAAATGTTAATATTTGTTGGCGAGTGAAAATGATATTTTCATGTTTTTATATTTGTTGCACATGAGGACATGAACAAGACTATGTGTGGGGGATTTGATGTTATTAATATTTTCATAACTCATTATATGCTCCCTTTACTAACTTTATACGAAATGTGCCTAATTTGTGTGAAATATTAATGTTTAAATATTAATTATAATTTTTGAGAACTATTTGAATTCTTCCAGATTCAAGTCTGTTAAATGTTCTAACAATAAATATCACCCTAATTATCTAAATTGCATGATTCTTGATTTTTAGGGTTCCTTAATAAAATTAAAACATTTAATTATAAGGAAACTCTGGCCAAATCGTCAATTTGGAGGGTCATATGGATCACACAAGAAGGCCCCAATAATCTGTGAAGAAACTGGTCAATCCATGAAGATAAAATTAATGGGATCACTCCAGAAGTAAAAATCCTTTAATTATCATCCAAAAGTTAGGGGAAATTCAATACATATTGGATAAAAGTTTCAAGGCCCAACTCCAAAGACAAGGGGACCAAAGGATTCATCTAAACTTAGCCCACCATTCTGGCTGGGAAATACAATCAGTACAGTATTCATGACATAACTCATGATGTATTCATCAAAAAAATATAATATTTTTCAGTGTGAAATAGGATATATAGGCAGTAGACTTTGTTGAATTAAGTGTTCAGATTTTAAGTTATATTCCTATTGATAAACCCATTCACATTTCGGACTTCTAAAAAGTATGGATTGAAATGGACATTTTAACTTTGTTTACTCAAACCACCATAACATTGACTCCATAACTCCAAATGACACCAGCATTTGAGAGAATTCGGAAAACTGTATTATCTAAAACTTTTAAAAAGAGTATATCTTGAGATTCGACTGTATGAATAGCCAAATTGTCGATGCACGTAGAGGGACAGATTGGGAAAGAAAACAGTCCACTTCCTTGGGATATAAATACATCCGCCTCCTCTACTTCAAATGAGTTGGAAATTCAGAACATATGAGCACATATCGGGATGAAAAAATAAATTCCAAGGCCTTGGTAGGACCTTTGATACTCAATTTTTCACTTGACATACCCTTCCTCCTCTCTTTGATTTAATTTACTTTTGTTCTTTTCTTCATTTGTAATCTTGTATGTCTTTGTTTTGTAATTCTGTTTTAAGGAATGTTTTGTCGTCATATTATGTTTTAATCATCCATCACATGTTATAAAATATTAATGATCTTAAAATATTTTAAATCAAGATGAAAACCCTTCCATTCTTTTTCTTCCTCATTCAATCAAAATTCTATTTTTAATTCTCATCATCGTTTGTGTGCTTGTGTTCAGTGCACAACTCTTTTCTTATCCCATTATTTTTCTTCTATTATTAACTCATCATCATATAAATAATAAACCAAATTTATAATCATCTTAATGGCTGAGTAGATATACCATTGGGGTGAGTCAAAATTTAGGGATGTTAAGTGATTGATAGTATTTTCTTGATGAGTATTCTTTAATTAAACATTGTGTATGTTGGGCTTAACATGTCATGGATTAATGTCATATTTTGTTTAACGTGTGGCTTCCATAGATTATTGGAACCATAAATACACTACCATCAACAAGATATGATTGATATTATAACCCTAAGACATGTTAATGCTTTCATTAAATCCTTAACACTTAGGAATTCCAATCAACGTTATCTTATGAAGTGGGTGTTAATTTAAATGCAATATAAAGCAAAGCTCGAGGATATCAGAATATTAACTCCCTAATAATAAACTCACCTCAATATTTATCAATTGTTTAAATTAATATATTTTAATCAATAATTTCAAAATCTATTCAAAAAAACCCCACAATCAGAATACAATCAATTAAAGACAACCGACTATTAAAAAGTATCATCATCGAGGATTTGACCCGAGTGCTACTATACACATTAGCAGGGCACTAGAACATTGACCAGTCGATAGATGATAATCATTCGTGACTTCAATCCTACCTAGGTATTTCATATCAGGAATCTATACAAAAATACAGATATAATCATTTTAACGAAAACATGTCATGATAAATGGAAAAATATTTATATCAAAATCAAGGTAAATATTTCCCTTTTTTAATAGTTCCAAAAAAATTTAAGAAAAATAGTTTCAAAACATCATTTACATAAAAATTTATCAAATTAAAAGAAGTTAAAACAAATAAAAATCAATAAAAAGCCAAACAACAATGGTAAATAGGCCAATTATCAAAACATGTTATGTTATAAGACTACTCATTCCACAATTAATGACTAGGGCAAGCTCAAGAACCTAAAAAAATAGAACAATGGAGAGGAGGAACACCAAAAAAGTGAACCTCCCAACAATTTCAATATCAAGTCCCTAGAACAACATGCCTAGGGAGTAAATTAACATACTATAAATAAATCCCCTATAGAAAAATAGATGACAACCCAAGATACATCTTCCACCAAAGTACTCAAAAACATTTCATGTGCTGTCTTTCCCAAATCATTTCAAATGGGATTTTCACAATCATTTTCAAAAAAACATTTTCTTTATCAAACATATTTTGAAAAACCATTTTGATATTCCTTGAAAAAACCCATTTTTATTGACCAAAACCAAGGGAAAATAATATTTTATAGAAAATCCATTTACATACACAAATAAATCATGAAAATATATTCAAAATCAATTTATAAAACTGGAGCCATCATAATTTAATCAAAAAAAGATAGAGACAAAACCCCCACCTCAGTCTCGGTTCCTACACACCTGCAAAATGACCCTCCAACACTATAAGGAACATAAAGATAACATTAAAGGACCTATAATTGATTATCACATCTTAAGATAACATTACACTTAAAAAACAAATGGCAGAGAGGATAGATCATAATATTACCCAAAGATCAAACACCCACCTCACCAAAGCCAATAAAGGATTGACCCCAGGAAGAAAATCACGCAAAGGATCTAGAAGGATCAAGGAAGCATTGCCAACAAATGATGAAAAAACACATGATTTTAGACCTATAAATATAGATAATGTGGTTACAATGACTAATGTAATCGAAGAATAAATAATTCCACTTAATAGAGAGAAGTAACATAACAGGAATATAGATCAAATACTAAATATATCTGTTTTGAAGGAACAAAAACAACTAAAATCACCTAGAAGAAGATTTTAGGGTTTGAGGGAGAGACCTATGCAATGAATTAAAAAATTTATAGTTATGTGTTGAATAAATAATTATAGGTCACGATGATTTTGATTTTGAACCCAAGATTCACGTTTTGAATTCATGATTCATATTGTGCATCCAAGATTCATGGTACGAGTCCTTAAAGTTTCATATATGATGAAAAAAGAATCTTCTTGGATTAAAAGAAAACTGATCTATATTTTCACAATGTGAAATTTTTTCACAGCCTATAGTATTTTCATTTTTTTAAAGGAATTCATCACATCTGCCCAGTAATAGATTCACATCATGAATCCCATTCATAGTGTGAATGTGTCTTGTAGGAAGAATACAACTCAAATCCCGTAGAAACTCCCATAACAACTCTAAACCCCACCAAACACATGAAACATTCTCCTAAACATTAAAAGAGATGTAACTCATTTTATCCATTTTGTTAAAATATCCACACTATAATACTTTCTTTCCCTAGGAATCTATTTTGAAAAATGGTACTCTAGAAAAAGGTGAGGAAACTACTCCGTCACTAACAATTCACACTCCCATGTCTTGTATGAATTTGATCCATGTAATCATAAAAATTTGACCAATAAGATAGAATTACCATGAAATGTTTCACCTAGGAATCAATGACATGCATTGGATTCTCTACAATAAAAACATATATATCTAACTCAATCTCCTCCTAAATCAGAACATTTGATGGACTATGATGATAATTTATGAGCTAAGTCATATAGAATAATTAATGAATACCTTTAAAATGAGCGGATAATGCCAACTAGTAAAAAACCTTCCCTGGATTTTAAAGGACGTAAAATAGTCACACATATCTTAGAGACAGCTTTCCTTGTTTTCCAATCCTATGTTGACAAAACTGAGGTGAAACATTCAAGAAAACTAGGTAAATTATGAAAAACTCCAAAGGAAGACATTAACGGTCCACATACGATTTCTATCTACTCTGTACTATAACTGGACACCAATGTATACCCTGAATCCTTATTTACATCTCCTATACAAGACTCAGACCTAGAACAAAGGCCTTAACCACCTCTTCCCAATAAATAGTTGACCTGTATGGGTGACCATAAGAAGTCTCTAAGAGAGCCATTCAGATTTATGACTGGTATCTATTACTATACAAAACACTGACTAGTCCTAGATGACTATTACACAATCCTCCAATATCCAAAAAATACAGCCATGAAGTATGTCCTCCAGGATCTAAATAACATCCTCCATATGACCATTTGTCTGTAGATAGTAAGCTATAAGGAATTGACCCTTTTTTCCCATCATCCATTGAAGAGTCTTCCAGAATAAGATGGCTAACCTGAGATCCCTATCGGAAACATCAACATAGATAAAACCTTGGAACCTCACAACCTATTACACATATAACATCCCATGTCTTCAATATTATTTGTGTCCCTGATTAGAATAAAATGGGAATATTTCATCAACCAATCAATCAAAAAATAGATATAATTCCTCCCAAGGGGAGTCTATGGTAATCTAATAAAAACGTAAATGGAAACATCTTCCCATTCCCAAACCGTAATAGAATGATAAAGAAGAAAACCAGAAGGTTTGCAACGCCTGCCTGTATCCTTTAGAAGGTGTAATAGTGGGACACAAAATCTGCAATGTCATGCTTCATACGTGGCCAAAAAAATCACCATATCATGTCATAATATATATTCATAATTCTCAGGTGAATATCCCATAGAGAACTATTGTAGTCATACAACATTAATCTATGCATAGATGCTGGGAAGAAAAACTGATCCCCAAAGAAGAGCACATCACCAGAAGGGATAAACTAACCAAAATGGTCTCTCCACTATATAGTTTTTCTTGAATTCCCCTAAATTCTTCATCATACTACTAACCCTTCAAAAATAGACTCAAGTAGAGGCAATTATAACTGATCAATAATCAAAATCATGCCTAAATAATTCTTTTTAGTATCCATATTCAACTGAGAAAAGAGTCCCTCTTTCAATTCCAAGATATCCTATGACATCACTTTCCTTCTAAGAGTTTCTGAAATGAAATTTCACTTCCCCAGGGCGCATGAAATGTTTATGTCGAACTTCTAAAGGTATTAAACCCATCGCCTCTATCTAAGATTAAAGAATTTATATGAAAATATATAACTAAGAATATTCTGGAAAGAAAAGACTATGAAACTTTCTCCCAAAAGGTTGTTTCATCAACACTTAATGTAATGAATAATCACATAAAGTTACAAATCAGGAGTGTGGTAATTTTTCTCATGTGGAAAAGATAATGAGATACATATTCTATAACATGATCATTCTAAATAATAAAACACCGAAAACAAAATTATAAGAATCTCAGTAAACCACATAACCCTTACTGGGATCAAGTTACATTAAAATAGTTGAAGATTTCATAAGCGATGTAAAATAATCAAAATAAGTTTGTCACCTTGCGTCCCCTATTAATTTAAAACCCTTTCTTGGTAAGACCTGTCAAATGTGACTCTAATTTCATTAAATCCCTGATTCCCTAGTAAGGCCTAGGAAGAACTGAACCTCAAAAATGTTTCTTGACTCTCTTAATGACAAGACGACCATCACCTCATCAATATCATTTGATAATCCATGTTCAAAAATCATGTTTCAAAATAAATTCACTTCTAGGATCCATAAATAATATTTTGAATGATTTCCATATTGATAGAGACCGTTCAAGATTTTTCAAAACCAAACTCAGATAGTACTCATTCTCATGATTATTGCTTAATTAGACTAAAATATTATCTTTGAACACAAGCACAAAAGCGATGAGATATTGATGGAATATCTGATTCATCAGATCCATAAAAACTACATGAGCATTAGTAAGAACAAAATGCATCCTAAGATATTCATAATGAATATACATTCTTCTAAAAGTCAACATTAGTATATTAGACTCTCAATCACTAAGCTTATGATAAACTGAACAAATATCGATCTTTGATAACCAATTTCCCTCCTTTAATTGGTGAAGAAAATCACCCACTCAAGGAAAAATGATAATTATTATTAACTATCACCCATTCTAACTTCTGATAATCCATTTACTAGCGAGGCGACCCATCCACCTTATTGGAAAAGAGTAATAGGGATGACCACCATGAAACACTAGGTTGTAAAAATCTTTCTCTATCAGATCATTCTATAGAATCTTGAGCTCTCTCAACTCTTTTAGTTCCATATGATAGGAAGTTTTTGGAATTGGATACATACCCGACACTAGATCAATCGAAAACTCTACCTCCCTCTATAGAGGAAGAAAATAGAAGTTATATGGGAAGACATCATAGAAATATCTATAAACCAAAGGAAGATAATTCCCAAAAGAATCATTATTGGGATCAACTATGGTAGCGGACAATAGACTCGCAAGATTTGGGTGGAGAGGTCCCACACAACCAGACTTTGAGTCCCACTCTCATTGAAACACTTGATAGCTCCCATAAACTATAAGGATTATGATATGATTGTGATAATAATCAACATCAGCATGATGAGAGATAATCCAATACAGCCCAATGATGACATAAAATAGATCTATATCTAGAATGTGAAAATCCCAAACTAACTTCGCATCATCTATCGATAGAGAACAAGGACACCAAAACCCCTACACTTTCCACTTTCTAATAGGTGTCACTAACTCCATGAAAACTGACATGATCTTTGTTGGAATTTTTAACACATCAATAATAAAGAATGATATAAATGAGTGGGAGGTACCTGCAATAAATAAACCGATCATTATATAATATGTAACAAAAATGATACCCCTCACTATTGGTGTACCTACATAAACATCTATAAAAAACATATCCATTGTGTGCAAGTTATTTACTCATAAGGAATATTGATGGTGCCCTATAGACTTTGAATATTCTGACTACATCATAGTGGACTATGGAGCTGATGATCCCTGACCATAAAAAGGCATAAAAATATCCTGGAAAAATCTCTAAATACAGCTGTAGTGGTCAAAACCATAACAAATATTTGAAGGCATGGAATAAGAACATGAGTTGTTCCTAACATTTCCACATTGATAAAAAAGTTACAGGCACACTATTGACTATAAATGATGGTGTAGTGGAGGAAAACTACTAAGAACCACCTCCACCTCTCATACGATGTTCATGTAACTTCTTATTATTTACCTACATTCTATTGATGATACTAATTGGTGGAAGAGAATGGAAACAATGGATAATCTTGCCTATTGTCTTCATCTATTCCATCATACCCCTATCTACCATCTTTTCATTGGTAGAAATATTTAAACTAAATACCTATGATTTGATATCTAGTCATAAACCTTGTGGGTACTTCTGAGTTATCTATTATTCTTTACCACTTACAGAGAAAAACAAACAAGCACTAAAAAATTATTGAATTTTTCTAATACTGAGCGATTATCTTTCTTAAAAAGGAGGAACTATAGATAGTTTTCCATTACTTGACAGTATAGACAAAAATAATTGAAGAATATAGTCTCAAAACCCTTCCAATCCAAACCCACGAGCCTATCTAACTATACCATGGAATCCAACCATCGATTTCTCAAACCCTCTATCCTGAATGATACACACTGAACGTTGATATTTTTAGGTGTATCTAGGATTTTTAAGATATGATAAATCTTTTTTATCCATTCCTCCACCTATTGGGGATCATTTGTACCCTGAAAGGATTGTAGTTTCATGTGTATGAACTCCAGAGATTGATTCCTTTATTTTTTAGCTCATTATTTTTCCAAAACAACTAAGTTATGGAATTGAGGTACATTTTGGTCTATGACATGGAATGATCACACAATTGAATCTATAATATTCTAATCCAGAGGTGGATTCCCTTAAGGGTAATTTGTATCACTATCATATGGATCCTGAGGAATACATCTTAGAGGAATATCACTACACATCAAAAACAAAATAATTGATCAAACTGTAGGAAAATATCAGTTGAAACAAAAAACTATAAAAAACTGAGATTAATTTTGGGAACTAAACACAAGAGGGACACATCCCAACATAACATGGTAACTTGAGTCTTTTAGTTAAAATATATTTCTAATCACTCATTGAAACATACCTCTCAGGTTCTGAAAATCCAACCTCTAGTCTACCAAACATCCTAATACATGGAATATTGAAGAGAAACTGATCTAATAAAAATTTTATATGATCCAAACCAAGATACCATCACAAAAATGGAACCCAACCTAATCCTCCACATACTAGAAGGGAATTCCTGATCCCCATGGGTTTGCGACTAGCACTTAGGCTTAAAAAATAACCAGAGAGAAAAATTTCTCCCACCCTAAAATAGATGACATGGTACACACACATAACTACACACAAACACACATATACACAACAGAAAGAAATAGTAGAAGAAAAAGAAGAAGAAACAGATGCCATAACGAAAGGAAACAATGATAATGATAAAAATCAAAAATTTAAATAAAACTAAAAGACACAGGTCCAAGAAACCAAAGGAAAAAAATGGAATAAAACAAATTCTATGATATTTGTGAAATCTCCCACCATCTCATCACCTATTACAAAAACCCAGAAGATAGAAACCTCACCACCTCACTACAACACCTTTCCTTTCCCTATATATAAATTTACAACCAGGTCTACACACTACTGAAGGGGTTTGAAGGGTGTGAGATAAACATGATTAGTATTACACAACCTAGTTTTTTATATTATGTCTCTAAACAAACAATCCAAATATTCTAATTTTATAGAAAAAAGTTAAATGATAAATAATTTTATATCAAAATCTTGGTAAATATTTATTTTTTTCATAGTTCCTAATAATTCCAGGAAAAAAGAGTTTCAAAGAATCATTTCCATTAACATTTATCAAATTCAAAGAATGTAAATAAAATATAGAACAATATGAATCTAAATCACAATGATAAATAGGGAAATGTTCCCAACATTCTAGGATTACGTACTACTCATACCATAGTCAATGAATAGTGCATACTGAATCCACAAAACAATAGGCTTTTTGAGTTGAGGAACACCCCATGAGTGAAACTCATAAAAATTCCAATATAAAGGCCCTAGAAAAACATGCCCAGGGAGAAAAGGAACACCCCATAAGTGATCCTCCCAATAGTAAAATGGATGATATCTCTAAGATGCACCTTCCACCTAAGTACTCAAGTATTACCATGTGACACATTTCCCAAATAATTTTGAAGGGAATTTTCACAATAAATTTCAAACGACCTTGTTCTTTTATCAAAACTTCGTTGAAAACCCATTTTACAATGGTTTGAAATCACCAAATTTATTTTGACAAAACCAATGGAAAAAAGAAAAATTTATACAAAGTCCATTTACTCACACCAATAAATCAGGATACATTATATATAAATCAATTTATAAAATATAAGAAATCACTATTAATTCAAAAAAGGCTAGAGACATAACCACTTGCCTTAGACTCAGGTCACACATAGACACAAAGAGATCCACCAACATTGGAAAGAATGAAAATAAAAAATACAAAGTCCCTAGAATTTATTCCCAAATATTATAATCACTTTGAAAAAAATATAACATATAGGATAGATCACAACATTCCCCAAAGAACATGCACCCAGAACACCACAACCAAAAAAGCACCAACCCCTGAAAGACGATCTCACCATATATCTAGAAGGAACAACCAAGAATTGTCAAAATTTTATCATCAAAACATGATTTTAGATTTGTAAATTCATCTAACATGGTTTCCATGACCAATAGTAACGAAGAAACATAAAGGCTGCTTACTAGGGAGAAGCGATGACACTTCCATGAAGATTGAATGCCGAACAGAGTGAATTGGAAGGAACCGAAACAACCAAAATCCCTTGGAAGTAGAGAACTGGGTTAGAGGGAGAGGTATACCTAAAAAAGTAAAATATTTACAAGTTTGTGTAATTTAAAATATTATAGTTCACAAATGATTGATGTTGCAAATCCAAGATTCACATAATGAATCCTTCAAGTTTTATGTACATCGAAAAAGGAATTACCTCAGATTAAGAAAAAAAATTAAATTTTTTATGATTAGAACATGGTTCAAAGCCTATACCATTTTCAAGATATGAAAGGAATTCATGAAATATTCTAAGTGATTGTACCACTTTATGAATCCCATTCACATTGTGAATGTGTCCCGTATGAAGAATCAAAACCAACTCTTATAGAAACTCCCAGAAAAACTCCAAAACCCATTGATCTTATGAAACAATATATTAAATATTAAAAGAGACAAGCATTTTTATCTAGTATGTTAAAATATCTTTTCAAATATAATATATAATTAATTTATTTAATTAAATAATTATATATCATTGAATTCTTTATTCATTGATGAATCAATAGGAAACTCTTTTCATAAAATCATTGCACCAAAGGAATCATGTATAGATTATCTTTAATAGTGATCCAAATATTCTCTAAAAACATCGGACCATCTCTATATAATTATTTGAATGAAAGCATTGATGAATCTGTCACTTTTGATGATCAATTTTGATTATTACCGAATCCCTCAAGGGTGAAGGAATTCGCTCCAATATAAAAGGATAATTGATTTGAATTATTAATATAATTATAGGTAGAGATATCTCTAGGATTTGATAGGGTTATCTATTGAAATAATTATTTTCAAAATAATAGTATGACACTTAAAATTTTCTCCACATTCCCAAAATTTCATAACCAGGTTTATATAGTGATAGAGTTAAAAAATAAATAATTACACAAGGGATATTATTATTTTTTATTAATTCCCACTAAAATCATATATCAAAATAATAATTACAATTTTACTATTTAATTTACATGATCTAAAATCATAGATAAAATAAATATTTATTTATTGAATAAATTAAAATTTCTTCAAATAATTTTTAATATGATATTTCTCACTAAACCATGAAATTCTGTTAACCAATCCCCCTCAATATTTATTGGCCCTTGAATTATAAAAATTTAATTAATTAAATAATTATCACTACATTATTCATCTATAAATATATAAATATTATATTCAACTAAACTAGTGAATAAATATTCTAATATTCATATAATTTAATAAATAATTATTTTCTAAATAAATATTTGTTAAATATTCAACTCACACATATATTATCGAAAATAAAAGGAGATTGAATATTTCTGATCAAAGCAATATAAATAATTATTAAACCACATATGAGAATAATATTTATCCAACATGTTAAATTCATATATAATTTAACTGAGGCTCCAAATGCACATAGTGCGTGACCCTCTAGGATCCTTTCTCAATGGCATTTTGCTAGACTACATAAAGTCCAAGGTTAGCGTATAACAACATGCTAATGATCCAATAGGGAAAGAATATAATGTTGTATAAACCTATAACCTATTACAAAAATAAACCATATAATATAATCCCATAATTTCAATATCTATAATCAAGTAGGTTGCATACGAGTGTCATCATCCTATATGATTGAGGTATCTGTCTTTGAATTTCTAAAAATGAACTTTCTAAAAACACCACCATGGCCAAGGACTTAACCAGGAAATTATTTTCCCATCAAATAGACTGAGAAATCAACTTATATTAAATAATAGAAGAGATAAATATTTTATTTCATTATCCATTAATACAGCATTACTCATGACACACCCAATGTATCCTACCTCACAGTGAGCATATGTCATCATGGTTTTTGTCAATACATAAAATTACAAGACTTATGACATGTATTAATAATAATATTAAATTATAAGTATCATTACACACATCCAAATATAGAAATATCCATTTACAC
Source organism: Viscum album (assembly GCA_963277665.1). Classification (NCBI taxonomy): domain Eukaryota; kingdom Viridiplantae; phylum Streptophyta; class Magnoliopsida; order Santalales; family Viscaceae; genus Viscum; species Viscum album. Next base: position 125,983,016 of record OY728131.1, read on the forward strand.
ATATATATTTTGATTTTTTATTAGCAGTTCATTTTTTTATAATCACCTACATTGGATATTTCCAAGGGCATACACCCTGGGAAAGTGACTCAAAGTTGTATGAGTATCCAACCCTAATAACCTATATCATTGTGACCTATAAAAATATATCCTTAGATTATATAGATTATATTTAAAAATAACTTCATGGAACTTCTAGGTTCTCATCATAAAAATGGAATTTCTATAACCTTTTAGGGAAAAAATTACACTTAGCAAATTACCACATACATGTCACATAGAAGAAAACAATGGTGTGATAAAATATTTTATAAATTTTAAAATACATATTACATGTAACCATAAATTTATTATAAGTTAGTTTTAGCATCCCAACACAAACACTTTCAATGTTAAAAATACTCTAATGAAATTATCAAATTAATGTTATGTAGAATAAAAACTACAATGTGATAAAATAATTATTAATATTAATGTATTTGAATACAAAGACAATAAAAAGTATAATTTCACTAGGTTTTAAAGAAAACACTCCAACAGAATCCCACATACACTAGAGATAACTATTGACTAATTGGTTAACTGTAGATGATAAATACACCTTGGATAATAATTACTATAGTTTTTGGGCCCACCATATTCTTATAGTTGTTCTTCTTACTTTGAATTCTCCCTTTTGAAAAAATAAATCAATAGATGACGTTACTATGTACTTAACTTTTCCTCTGTGAAAGATATGAAATCTTTGATAAAACCATAATCTGAAACAAAACCTGACTAAACGAATTCTTAAGCTGAAAAAATATGCAATTTTCTCAGTCTATGTAGATATAATTTTTTTTGCAGATATAAAAAAATTGGCGGTAATAAGTTTTTTCTTATATTGTACCTTTTCTTTATATAATTCTAGATCAAACTGATAAGAAGACTTTATATCCCATTGATAACTAGTATTCCCACTTATCTAATAAAAAATTACCCATCTATTTATACTTTCTAAAGTAAAGTCGAATAGTTCCAAATTCAAGTCTAAGTAGTTTTCTTGGTTTTTTCAATACATTCTCTCTATGATATACATATAAGAAAAATCAGTATTATGTACATTTCACGCCACATGAGATAGATTCCAAACTACTCTTATAAATATGTAGTCTATTAATCACAATAATTCTCTCATGTTATTTAACATGTTATAATAGTGATATTTTATACCATGTGACATAGGAAATGATTTAGTATTGAATCATTCCATCTTGTGTTTTCCAATACATTTCCGATGTTATTGAACACTCCTGAGGATGGTATTATATATTTTTTAAATATATGTTAAGTGAGATGATTGATGAAATTATATTCCAATTAAATACATTTATTGACGAGTCATAAGTGTTATCTACAATAGATTATAGAAGTCGGATGCTACTATGAATGTGAAGTTGCTGACAGAGGCATAAAGGTTCCATCCATTAGATCACCAAGGTGAAGTTTCTATGAATAGATAATGAGGATCTGTTTTATGAACATGTGATATGTTTTGAAATGTTTGTGGGATGATTTTTTAGTGGTAAGATTTCCCTATGATGAATTGAGGATTACCTAGTTTAAAATGAGTTAATTCTATAATTTATAGAGTGAGATATTAAAAAGGTACATGTAGTAGATTTACTCACAATAGATCCTCACTACATGAGATCAATATTGAGTTTTTTTAGGTGGTTGATCTAGATAGTGTATTCGATTGATTTTTCACATGTGGTCGACCCAATATCTTTTTATACAGTCGATTGGAAGGCACACTTGTCAGATATGGTTGATTGTATTTCGACATGTGGTTGAAGGGAATGGTTTATCAAGTTTTTATATAATTTATTGGGTCAATAATATGACTTATAGAAGGATAATATATATTTTAGTATCATATGAATTCTTATTCAAACCATAAAACATTGGATCATCATTTTTTTAAGCCCATAGAAATTATTTTTATACATTTGTAAGCCATTGGGTTTTTCACTGAACATAATTATTTGCTATAAAAGTAAGTCTTAATCATAATAATTATTAAATATAATCATTTTAAACTTTTCAACATAAGTTTTTTACGTTTTAAAAAATATTAAGTTCTATTGGATGAAAAAAATCTTACATTACAAATTTTATATTTTGATAAAGAGATATGTAAACTAGATGTTTTGATTGTGATTTTATTTCTGTATAAAACAACATGATCATACATGGATCATGATTCAAGTATTTATGAGGTTATATCTACAAAATGGAGAATAATATGATACCAAGGGAGTTCCATACAGAAGAATGAGGTACCACGTCACAAATATATAAATCCATCCATATGAGGAGTATTTGAAAAGGGTTTAACAACACTAATTCTGTAGAGGTTTTTAATACAGAGTAATATCATAATAAATAAAATATTTTGTGAAGGAAACAACCCAATTCATCATATAGGATTTCAATAAGAATTTTAATTGAGATTTGATTAAAAAAATATGAGTTTGAATGATTCCAAGCCTACTGAAAATAATTGAGGTTTACAAAATAAATATGGAAATAATATTCTCATGATAAACTATGAATTTAAATATCAATATTTTAAGTAAGTGAATAAGAAAATAATTCTAATAATAAGAACTGATACTTTGATGTATCAAATAAATATAAGAAAAAAGGAGAAAAATAGGAGGATATTCTTATGCAAGGAAGATTAATAAGATCAGAGTCCAGACTAAATGTGGTGACTTATACACTCACAAATGATCATTCATTTGAAATACTGGTTCATTATATTGGTGTGATATTTTTAATTGGTTGGCGTAAATAATTTTTTCAGTTCAAGGTTATACACTTTCTTGAGTTCCATTTGATAATAAGAAGGGGATTGTGTCTATGGGATAATAAAAATGACACACTAGAGATATAGTCATCCTTAAAAGAGGAGAACCTCATTATCAAATGTGCAATGTACATTTCTCTTAGAATCATTGAGAATTTAGATAGATAATTAATGATGAATAATGAGATTACAAGGGGGTTTAAATAACTGTATACTTTTATTAACTATCCTCTAAGTGTGTATCACCCCTCAATTGAACCAAAAATTTGTATTATAGTGAGGCATAATCTCTTTTTTTATCTCATGTTATTTACGTAGAACATTACAGTTTTTTAATAGAAAATACATTCCAATATTTAATAGAAATGGGTTTTATCATTAAAAATAATGGATGATACCCTACACGATTTTTTTGGATTTATGTTCCTGATTTTATTAAATATAGATTCACATGGAAAGATGAATCTATAATATGGTCCCTTATATAAAAAATATTTTTTTACATGATGGGAAGTCTAGGAATGCTTTATTATTTTCCTTATCAAAAAAGGATCTCGCAAAGATTATTGGTTGAAAAACATATAATTACATTTGGAAAAAGATTCATTGAATTTATAAAGGAAACAAAAATTGAATAATAAAAGATAAAAGTAAATCAAGAATAATTTTAAGATGCTAGAATGATGGTGGATGACACTGTTGATGAGTATATACCTGGGAAAACCTGATTTTCTACACTATTAAAGGGTTTGGATAAACTCTTTAAGTCTCTAATTTAGTAAAAAGATAATGATAATCCTACTATATATATTTAATGTGAAGATATTATCCCTAGAAGATGCAGATCTTGATGAATTCACCATTGATGAACTCCATAATACTGTCATTAACTATGAAATGAGAAGAGGGCCTACACATAAAATAAAATAAAAGAAAGAAAAGGAAATTGATTTTAAATAACTAAAATATATGAATACTATAGAAAAAAAGACTATCTAGGATGAAAAAACATGTAAGATTATTAAAAAACTATATCTCTCATGTCAAAAAATTTTATAAGATGTAGAAGAGGTAAGTATATAGGTAAAATAACATTCAAATGATTTAATTATAGAAATTTTTCCATTTTTTGTTAAAGTCCTATAAAATATAGAAGATAAAATGATAATTAGGAATCATCTAGGAAAACCACCACTATATTTCATTATACCGTCAATCAAAATGTATAAATAATATTTTACCTAGTATCTTTAGAAGGGAATTTATTTCAGTTGAAGAAGGCCATATTGACAGTAAAGAAAGTATCGATGATGCAATTCATAGAGAAATCTCTCAAAGTGTTATCATGACATAAGAGAAAGAATAATATAACCCATCATAATACAAATCACAATAGAATAGTGAGTATACACCAGTAGAAGGAGAGACTAATAAAAAATATTCCATGATAATGAAGCTCAAGATGTCTTTGGAAGAAATTAAAAGGTTGAGAGAATACAAAAATCACATGGAAATAGGATCAAAAAAGAAAATTAAAATTCCATATGAAAAAGATAATATTTGTGTTGAAATTTAGATACTAAAGTTTAATTTTTAAATATGGGGTAAAATCATTTGTTAAATGACTTCTATAATTTTCCTTGGGGATAAAGAAATTAATCTACTCAGAAGTTAGAATATTAATACCAAGAATCTGGATTTGAAAATTAAATAAAATATAATCAATACTATTGGATAAGAAGTATAATTTTATAAGATATTTACAATAATTAGGTACTCCAAATAAGTTATAATATGAAAAAAGATAAATTTTACAGAAGACCAATTGTAAAGTGAATCTAATTCTATTAAAAACATGAATGACATACTGGAATTAGGGTTAAAAAAGTTTCTAGAGGTTTAGTTCAAATACTATAAAATCTAGAGAGAAAAAATTTATAAAATGGGTCCACATAATCTAAAACTTTTCAAGGAATATTCCTACCGAATAGATTTTATAGGTTTACCCATCTAAGGGATGAAAATGGGATAATATAGTAACCTATTTCATATTTTTTATTTGAAAAGAATATTTTGGGGTTACTTATTTCTTTTTGGTTGGTTTGGTCATAAGTTATACTACTAGTGGTATAATATGTTGTTTCTTGGACTTATAATAGAGAGATAATCAAATAGGATACAAAAAAAAACATATGAGAACTCAGAAAAGTGATAAAAAACTTTTGATAAATGTGTACATGAGAAACAGATTTGAAATCCTACAAGAAGTATATAAAATATTTTATCAGAAAGGGAGAACCTTATATATAGGTGTTTATTTTATCTTATCTGAAAAAATAGATACTATAGTTTTAGTAATAGCTATAGTCACTATTAGACAAAAATGTAGTTTAAGTTTCACTTAAATCCTATAAGTCAGAGAAATATATAGTAGGATCTATGATGTTTGGTAATGATAGATTTTTGTTGATCAAAGGTGTCGTAACAAATAAAATTGGTAAATTCAAATATTTCTTGATAGTGTTTTTTGATGGACTGAATCACAACTTATTAAGTGTATCATAATTGTTTGTTGCTGGAATTTAGGTTATTTTTAGGAAAAATAGATGCACAATCAAGAGAATATAAAATAGAGATATTGTTTCTTGGGGATTGATAACCCCATGAAGTTTATTTCAATTTATGGATGTGAATTTCTATTATTAATTAATTTAAAAAGTGAAAAATGAGTTATGGAATACAAGTATTGGTCCTATTGACCTAAAAAATATAAAAAGTTAATTAAATAAGAAGGCGTGAGGAATAAACCCTTCTTAAAAGTAGAAAGTTTTACTATTTTTAAAATATCTAAAAGGGAAATACAGATAATAACACTCATATGGGATGCGAAATATAAACATAATGGCCTCATGAGATTATTCTCTAAGATGTGTGTGGCTTTATAACTAAGAGTTTAATAATGAAATAAAGATACTTTATTTCATTCATAGATGATTTCACTTGAATGATGTGAATAATGTTTTTGACACAAAAATACTAGTTCTTGGACAAATTATAGAGACTCATAAGACTGAAAAAGAAGAAAATAAATCTATATTTTAAGATACTATGGCCATATAATCGGAGTAAATATTCTAACATACAACTCACTGAATATATGAACAAGCATGAAATCTGACATGAGTTTAGTGCTCCATATAATCCTTAATAAAATGTAGTGAATGAGAGGAAGAATATGATTCTAGTTGATATGGATAAGAACACACTGATACAACATGAAACCTTATTTTATTACTAGTTTTAGTCCATTATAATAGATTGGATAATTTATAGGAAAATTATTGCAAGTCCAAATAAAGATATGACTCCCCATGAGATATGGTTGAAAAATAAGTCAATTGGTAAATAGTTCATATTGTTTCTAAGTACATGAATGATCACTGAAAATAAAATATGTGGAGTAAATTTTGATAAAAATCCATAATATAGAATTTTATTAGGTTATATACAAAATTTAACTTCATAAAGGTGTCATAAAAATTAATCTATTTTTTTAAAGTGATGATATAACTATTTTTAAAAATGAAGAAGGAATTGAGAATAATATAATGGTAAATGATGAGGATGATGTTGTTAGTTGTAAAAACATTGAATAAAGTGTAGAAAACACACATAATAATACTAATGATATAGATTATAATATTACTAGTCTTGGAGATAGAGATAAGAATCCTAAAGGATAAAATTCACGGGTAATAAAACACATTGATGTTGAGAATATATTCGGTGATCCAAATCAAGGTGTAAAAACTAGAAGAAAAATCATATCCACTAGTCACATTAATAAGTTTATCCAAAATATATTGTGGAAAATTTTGATCCTAAGGAGTGGGATCAAGATATAAATAAACATCTTGACAAGATATAAATTAATGACACTTGGGAACATATTCCCATACCCACTGAAAAGAATGTGATTAGAGAAAAATGGTTCTTCATAAAAAAACCGAAGAGTATGGTGAAGTGGAAAGAAATAAGTCCTTGATTATGATCAAGGTATATTGAAAAATTACAGGGGTACAATTTAATGATACCTTTGATATTATAGATATACTTGAGTACATTAGAAACCTATCAATCATAAAAGATCATAAAAGATTCAAAATATTTCAAATGTATGTTAAACCATCTTTTTGAATGGTAAAATTTATGACAAAGTTTATAAGGAATATCTTGAAGGTTTTGTATTCGATTAATATTGAAACAAGGTCTATAAGATGAATAAATCTCCCAATGTTTTTAATGAGGATACATGATTAGGATATGATAAACTTGATGAGTTTCTAAATATAATGAAATTTTAGAGTGGAATAGTGAAAAAAATCTTTATGTGAAGAATATAAACACCATATCAATTTCTATTGAGAGTGTATATTGATGAAATAATTTACACCTTTAATGAATAAAGATTATATTGGGAGTTCTCAAGTCACATGAAAAAATGATTTTAGATGTTTATGCAAGGAGAAATAATTTTTTTCTTGTTCTTAAAAGTAACCAAAGAAGCTGAATACATCATTATTTATCAAGAAAATTATGATATATAAATCTTGAAAAACGTTAAAATGAATGAATAAAAATGTGTATTCACGCTGATTTATGTGGGAACACAAATGATTAATGATGATGAGGCATAATTAGTAAATGAAAAGCATTTTTGAAGATTTATTGAATGTTTTATGTACTTGATGGACACTAGACCTGATATTTTATTTTGGATAACTGTTTGTTCCTCGTATCAATGAAATACCAATAAATCACATCTGTTTATAGTGAAGAAAATATTTAGATGAATCTCCAATACTTTCAATTATGGCATGATACCCAATAAGAAATATGAGTTCAATCTTAGAGGTTTTAATGTTTCTAACTGGATAGAAGATATTGATGATAGTAATTCCATAACTCGTGGAGTTTTTTTTATTGGATAAAGTTATGTTTCATGTAATTCACAGAATAAAAAATTAGTTACATTGAATTAAGCTTAATATTAGTATGTGGTTTCACCACAGTAAACAACATAAATGATGTGGATGATGAACTAGCTAAATGATTTGAGTTTTGAAGCTAAGTACCCTATAGTTTTGGATTGTGACAATCATATTTCTATCAAAATATCAAAATAAATTATATAAAATTCCATGTTAATTTTTTTATTAGGTATCATTATTAAAAGAAAATGTTATAAAATGTACCTTGAAATTGGATTTTTATCTTTCTATGGAAAGTCAGCTGATATTCTCACAAAACGTTTATTGACTGAACAATTTGAGAAGCTTCTAATAAAACATGGAGTGCCATAGACTCCAAATCACAGAGGTATGTATGTATTTGTGTTTCTATCTCTTTAAATTCTTTTATGAATTTGTGAGGTGATGTTACATTAGTGGGTGGAAAGTGATTCCCATTCCAATTATTTCTTTATTGTGTGTGTTGTACTATGCATGAAAGAAATCTGTTTAAACTAGTTCCAGTTTCTTCTCTCGCATGAGAAATCAATTTTAAATGTTTAGTTGAGATATTTTTATAGAAAAAATTAATGGTTTATTTAATAATAATTATTTTATATAAAGAGATATGTCAAATATAATTATATATGATTACTGCTTGAATACTTACATTGAGTTCTTTGGTGGTTGTTCCTATCTTTCATTCAATTTTATTCATTTACCGTTAAAGGGGAGTGAAGTTTGAGGTATTGACTACAAATAAAAGGTCAGAGATTGTTTAAAACTATTGAGTACTGATATATAAAATGGTTTCATTATTTTTCATGTTCATTTAAATTATTTAATCTCCTCTAATTTTTTAATTTGAGATGAATTGCAACATTTTGGTATTTTTGATGAATTTTGGGCCAAAATGTGAAAATTTATCAATTATGGAATTTTAATAGTTTTCTATAAATTATATATTTCAAGCACAACATTTTAAATATTGATCCAAAATGAGTTATTTTTTTAAGCTTTCATTTTTCACGGTATAAATCTTATTCAACAAGACCCAAAGCTCATTCGAACTTCAACATGCCCAAACAAATCAGTGAAGTTGAAAAATATTTATGGATGATAGATTGGAACCATCCCAATTAAATGAAGAATATCACATGATAATGAAAAAAATTAGGTGTTTATTTCTATATGTGAAATATAATTCAATGTTTCATGTTCATATAAAATTGTATGGGGAAATGTTTTCATTAAGATAACCATTTCATGCTTCAAATTGGAGGAAGTTGAAGGGTCTCTTCATCTACAAAATGGTTTCTTGATTAATTAGTGCATAATTTTTTTACACATGTCAAAATGAATTTAATGTTTTTATTTCTATAGAAAACCCCAATATGAAAAACTTTTAAAATAGAATCTTTCAAATATTTTCCTATTTGGTTGGTAGAAACAGAGAAAAATTTTAGAGAACAATTTCTAGGGATGACATTTTCTGAGTTTTCATTTTCACTCTTTCATTCTTATAAATTTTTTAATGAATTCCTATCAGCCCTTATTCAAGGTTACCCTTCACATATAGGGGTAACATTCTAAGTGATTATGGAAGGTGAGTTTTACCTTTTTCAATTCTTGAGTTCTTTCACCTAATGCTATAAAATCATATATCTCTTCTGTGAAGTTGATTTCAATTTATAATAGTGATTTTTATTTTCATGTATGATCAGATTTTGTTTTATATTATTTTATTGACATTACCCTTTTCAATGATAATTATCTCCCTCCACTAAGTTCTGGTTTATATATGATGGAATAGACAATGTCTTAGTGGTGAAGTACTCAACAATCGTTTGTACATGTGGGAGTGATAGTGGGCCCTCTTCATTGTTTGGTATAAAAAAGCCCTAGTTGGGTATTTACTAAGTCAATTGGGAGTATTTATTGAAAATCTCTCACATATTGGAATTATTGTTTACCAATCAAATATTTTGGAAAGGTTTATTCTCAAGATCACTATTTTACCAAGGGAGTGAGAGGAATCAGTTGTGGAATATCACATTAATCAGTTTAGCATAAGAGGATTGGATAACTAGGAATTGGGTTAAAATTGAGATTAGAAAAAGACTCCAACTTGATCAACCTTATCATATATTAGTTTTAAATCTCTTTGTTAATTTATTTCATTATTTGAATGGTTTCTTGTATTTTTAAAATCAATGAAATTAAAAAACACCCAATTTTACCACTTGTTTAAAGTGACAATCTTTATTGTTGCTTGATCCTCTCTAGAGAAAACCCAGGTTAACGAATTTACTGCCTTTTAAATTAGTAATAATTTTTTTTACACACATTATCATAGGAACATGTTAACTTTTTTTCTATTTCCAGGGAGTTGTTTCCAACAATCGAATTTTCAAACTGCATGTCTATAATCACTAACACTAATCTTTAACCCCTAGATCATTAAATTTAAAGAACCTTGTTGAATAAAATTAGAAACCATATTTTTTATTTTACATTTTATGACATTTATCTTTCATACTTTAGTGACACTTCAAGTGTTCTCTTCGAGCCTCTCATTATGGGAAGAAATACTATCCAAACCCTTAGAGACCTTTGTGCACCACAACTCCTTATTCAAAAAATCAACTTTATATATTATAATTACAAAAACAATTTTGAGTTTAAAAATAAAATGATCCAATTTCATTAAAAAATTCATGTCTTGAATGGAAGACCCAAAAAAATATACTAAACAGTTCACATATGTCTGCTCTACTTTTAGAACCCATGGAGTAGATGAGGGGTATGTAATGTGGAAGGAATTACAATTTTGATTGTATTTAGTTTCCGAAGAGTGGTTGTAAGGACTATTACTAGGATATGTACATGATTGTAATGAAATACTAAGAATATTCATGAAAATATTATTCCCCAACTCTAGAATAAAAACCATTATAAATGAGATATATTCCATCATACAATCATTTGGAGAGACCATATATGAGTACTGGGAGAGGTTTAAGAAGATACATTCCAACTAACCACATTATGAAAGTGGGAAATATTACTTCCATGTTTCATTTATCAAGGGTTATTATACAATGATATAAACCATTTGGATGCATCATTTAGAGAATAGTTGATTGGAAAGTCACCAGAAGAATCCAAAGGCTTGATTGAGAAGATTTCTCTAAACTCACAAAAGTTTGGTACAAGATATAATAACACAAGTGGTATTCAAGAGGTAAGAACTTGTCACCCATAAAATGTATTAGAATATTGGATTGAATATATAACTATTTTTTTTGATAATTATGGCCCTAAAACTCGTGATTGAATAACTAGCACTGAATAAGGTATGTGGTTTATGCTCATCACCTGATCATTTCACTGACTAGTGTGCTGAAGTTCGAAGAATGGAATTTTGTGAAGCAACATTTCATCTAAGGCAGTTAAAATACTCAAGTATTAGGAGAAATAAATTCCAATATGGATTAAAAAATAAGTAGAATCAAGCTAGAACCTATTACTGAAACTTGTACTAAAACCAACCCCTATTCCAACACCAATTCTAAAAACCACCACCATTTAAAAAAAATCAATCTTATAACCAACTATATTATCAAAATCCACCCACTTTATAGAGAATTTCTGAGCATCCATCCACCAGTGAACAACCTACTAGAAAATAGCTATAATCCAAGGCTGGGGACCTAGAATATATGTTTGATAAATTAGAAAACATGGTGGGTAGTCTTATGGAAATACTATCCAAAATATAGAAAAACTAATAGTAAAAATAATAAAAAACCCAAAAGAAAATTTCAGTATAATAAAAACAATAAGTTAAAAATTACTCCCACCACTAGACACCCTTAAACAGGAAACAAGAGAACTTATGCTAATAGAGAATGATATTTTGAATTCTAAAAATTATTTGAAAATGCACTGAGAATAATAAAATAAAGTGCTGTATGAGAATAATAGACCAAGGAGGAATATATAATAAAAAATTTTCCAATAAAACAGGGGGAGAATAATGACTTACCCTCACCATTTCAAGAAAGTATATAGGAATCAAAGAAAATGAAACAGGAAGAAATGAAAAAGAAATTATGGACATCTTCCAGAAAGTTGAAATTAATACCCCTATGATTGAATCACTTAGAAAAATATCAATATATAATAAATTTTTGAAGTATATTTGTACCTAGAATAATATAAATTAAGGTAATGAGAGTATAAACTTGGGAAGAATTATATCATCACTTAGAACACCATCGTTTCCAACCAAATGTCAATATCTATGGATATTTTCCATTCCATGAACCATTGGATCTTTAAATTTCTATAATGATTTATGTGATCTAGGTTCTTCCATTAATATATTTCCTCACTTAGTTTCCACTTCTTTTCATATGGTATACTTGAATACCACAATATTGATGGTCCATCAAGATAATATATCCACAATTTTCCCAGCAGGAGTTCTGGAACATAGATCACATGCAACCATGAATTCAAATTTGGTTTCTTATTAACTCATTACTTCCTGTTTATCCTCCTATAGTGGTGTCACTTTTGGTGGTAAAACAATATCTTCTTATTTAGAAAAATTCAATCATAGTGAATCTCAAATCAGGGTCTCCCCCTCGAGCAGAGTTTTGAAGGGTAGAAACTTCAATAGATTCCTTTCTTCGTGATCCTGGGGAGTTCTCTTCATGAGGCCCCAACTTCAAGAATGTATTTCTTTGGTTTTTGTCCTCATATTTTCCCCTTACAAATTTGTTACCTGAATATTTGATGGAGGCACCCTGGTCGGAATTGGTGGTGGGATCCCCGATCCTTAGCTCCCCTCTCGAGAAATTTATGGAGGCAGCTTCTCTTCATAGGTGGACCCCAGTCGTGAATTTTGTGTCTAATAATCCATCTCTTTATTTATTATAGAATTGTGTGGATTTGTGGGTATTTGTTTTTCATTGGTTGTGGTTTTAGATCTTAACTAAAGGTCATTCTACATAGTTCATTCCTCAAGGAAATATTTCATGATGACTTGGTCCTAAAGTTCATGGGTGGATGGAAGGTGGAATTTCATCCTCTTTAGCTGGACGTTAGAAGAACATCATGGACATGATTCTTATCTATATGTGGTATGAATTAATCTCCCTAGTCTTCCTCTCTAATTCCATAATACTGGGTTTCTTTTTAGTGTTAGGAACACCTTATAAGATTTCATTTGTGTGGATGAAAAAAACTTTTCTTTTTTGATGCCTTAATGGAGGGGATCTACATTGAAATGGAACATTATCAGCCTCATCTGACATAGATTCATATCTGGGTTGCATAGTATGTTGAGTACTGGTAGTGTTTTATTTATCCCTTATTGACACATCACTATACAACATTGATCTTCCAATCCATTCAAATTTAGTTTGTCGTATGATTTATTGTTTTCCAATGGCTCTGCATTCTTTCTCAGTACCTGGAACATCTTTAAAGATGAACACTACCATTTTATCTCCTACATATAATTCTATACTTGGTGAAATGTTTAATTCATGCATCATCGTCGATTCTCCTAGTAATGTTGTTCAACCTCCATTTTACCATTCCATTTTGGTTTCATCCCATCCTCCTTTAGACTTTCTGAGGGAAAGTTCTTGTCTATCACTGGTTACATAAAAGGATTTTATAGTTTATCCATCCTTAGATGGTTGGTGTGTAGTTACTCACTCAAATTATTTTTCCACAATCTTCCAAATATAGGATGTGAAATTGGTTCAATCAGATTCTCTAGTGCTGCTTCTTCAAGAGACAAGTTCCTCCAATAATCCTCCACCGGTGACCTCAAATTGAGACAACCTATTATCTTATGTGCAGTATTTTTAAAAAATGGATGTTTTAGCTCTTCTATATCATTCTAGTGGTGTATTTACTAGATCATAGTCTAATATTCTTCTATCTATATCTTCATCTATTTGAAAATGCACTGAGATTCCTAGGGAAAAATATAAGTGACAACATGCTTAATGATACCTCTTCTCATCTAGAAGGACTATTGGTTTGATGCATTTGTTAACTTTGATTTCATATATTATGAATATATTAATTCTAAATCATCCATTATTTTTATTCTGATGTTGAAATAGTCTTATTCGAATATTTCCAGATTTGTGTGTAGAATAAGGATGTATCGTTCCCTGAATGTTGAATCGAAAAATCACCACATTTTTATTTTCAATAATTCTTGAATATCAGTTGATCTGGTGGATAACTCAGAGTAGTTCATCACCAAGAGGGTTAATGTACGTTCCAAATGTTTTTTCCTTTGTTTACACTAAATTTGATTCATATGAAAGAAAGGATTTATGGGATGAGTTGGGCTCCTTCTCTCTGGGGAATATTTCATGGTTCTTTGGAGGATAGATCAATGTGATTGTAGATCCTACAAAGAGTATATGAGGGAGATCAATCCCATGGAAATTTAGCTAGGATTTCTCCATTTTTATCACCCACAATAGCCTTATAGACTTAGGGTATATCGGAGACCAATACACTTGGTGAATAACTAGCGGGGGAAATCTTTGTGTCGTCTTGATCGATGTTCAGCAAATTGTAAGGAAATTTCCTGCTTCCCTGCTATGAAAGTAACACATATTGTTAGATATTTCTTTGACCACTCTCCCCTCCACATTGAGTTATCCACCACACAAGGGATAAGTGATCATTTTCTTTTATCTCATCACCAGATCTCATTGTCACAATATCATTAGATAGATGAGGTGTCTTGAAACAAAACCTCTAATAGAAGTCACTGGTATGGGATTCACAATAAACTAATACATTTCAAAGGGGACCTTCAAACCTAGGTTTATATTCACCCCTTACATGCAGGACATGGAAAACCTCTTATCTAAGATTTTATAAATGGAGCTATGCATCAAGAGTTAATTGTATGAGGTCTTGTTTAATGAGCTAACGTATAATAAGAACATGATATCTGATATGTTCCCAAGTCATCAGTTCATGGTACATGATCAATCCTGTATACAATGGTTAAAAAGAGGAGATCAAAACACCGCTTACTTCAATGCATGAATCAAAGAGAATAATTTTTTTATTAGACCTAACATCTTATTGGAGGATGGTATATTCGATAATGATCATGTGGTGGTTGGACATATGGATCAATTACATTTTTCACATGAACCTGTTTATTCCAAACCTCTTATGAAACAATGGTATCTGAGTGGATAGTCAGAGCTTTTCGAATCCATTCCAAGAACACTATTTAATATTGTTAATGATCACATTAAATTATTCCTTATATTGAAGGATATTTTTTAATTAGTTGAGTAACTTAATTCAGAATGTGCTACTATACCATATGGATTTCTGGGGTCCTTCTATATTAACTATTGGAACCTTGTGAGGAACAATGTGGTGATGGGAAGCCATGATTTCTTTCAGGGTGGAAATCTTCCCCAGGTGGCTATGGCCACCTACATGGTTCTTATAACTAAGATAAAATATCCATTTTTATTGATTAATTATTGGCTTATAATCATGTTCAACTTCATGCACAAGGTCTTGGCATGTGTGATTAATATAAGGCTCGATATGCATCTTCCTTAGTGGATCTCGACTGAGCAGTACATTCTTTTACTAGGTAGATCTATCCAAGGTGATATTTGTATTTCTCAAGAGATGGTGTGTGAAATAAAAAAAGGTTATTGGATCTAATATGGTCATTAAAAATGATATGGAAATATAATTTGACAGAATCGAGTGGAGTTATATTATCATGGTTCTTAATTGCATGGACTTTTCTCCTTGGTCTTCTGATCTTATATTCAGGTGATATAGGTCAACATAGATTTTTTATCTATTTTTATGGAGGATATGTGGTTTTCTAGAGATATTAAAAATCTTAAGACATGTTGATCCTCTATCAGCATGCTTATTTATCATTTTATATGATTCCCTTAGCCGGTTCATTAATAAGAATATCCAAGAAGTAGCCATTCAACATTTTCATGGTAGGAACCACTTTGGTGGAATTTCCCAACAAATGATCACTAATGAATGAATAAATTTTCTTAATGATAATAAAAAGGTATGAGGCATTAATAAAATCTGAGAGGTGAATGGTAAATGGAGTGGGAAGATAGTGAATCATATAAAGAGTAGTATTTTTTAACTCAAATCAGTGATTAGAGAGGTAGGTCGCTTCCTTGGAGAACTGTATGAGCATACATAGAGGAGGATTTCACCTAGAACACTTGGTTGATCATATACATTCTCATAGTCGTTGTATTCATCATTTTTATGGGGTGGAAAATAAAATTAATGGAAAGATATTGAATTGTAAGAACTAATACTTATCTTATGTTGGAAGAAATGTTTTGGTTAACTATTTTCTTTCCTCTATCCCCATGCACATTATTTTACTATTTAAGGTTCTGAAGAGTGTCTTCAAGGGGATTGAAAGCATTTTGAAATCATTTATTTGGGATGCACACTCTGAAGGAAAATATCCTTGTAGATTATGGGATTAGTTGATAAAATATATGACTGAAGGAGGAATTAAAATTAGAAGTGTGTCACATACAATGCACAATATGCATGAGAAGATTTCTTGGGATTTAATTGAAGGAAAAATTGTTTAGGATAACTTCATCATGGGTAATTAGGGGAAGAAAATGGGTGTTCAGAAGGGGAATGTTTCACACCTATGGACTTCGGTTCACCTGCATATGTTTTCTCTTAAAATCCTATCTCATTGGATAGTTGGCCGCGATGACATTAGTTTCTTGAATCATAAATGAAATGGAGTTAATATTGGGTTTTTTGAGTTTCCAACACTAGATATTATGTTAATCTAGGTGTGCATGCATCCTTATTTCATTCATTATATCCTTAATAAAAATCAACATGATGTTTTTGATTAGAATACTCATAACTCTGAGCTGAATAAATGTAGTTTTCAGGTTCCTCATCTAGGATGTTTTCATCCAAAGAATTATCATAGACGACAATGAATCCTACACATATCAATGAATGGAGAGAGAACATATAGTGAAAAGTGATCTCTGAGAATCTAAAATTTTTCTTTGTAATATCAGAAATCATGCTTTACATACAGATGAGAATATTAAGAATAAAGGTTTTAATATTTTATCAAAATGTATCTATTTCTAGATCCATCAAGAAAAATTGATAGATAATCTATTTTTGGAGGATATTGGGCACATTTTTTTGGATTTCCATTGGTATTTTTCAGGAATTATCTATCAGGAGAACTTGGGTACCACCTTATGTAATCTATGGTTCTAGGGTGATAATAATTGTGGAATTGAAAAGAATTATAGAACGATCATATTAGTAGATGGATTTTTGAGTTTATGGATAGAAAGTAATAACTCTCACTATGAAGGGGATAACTCCTTATACACAGGACTCATATGTAGAATGAGGTTCTTGATTATGGACTTGATCCGTCTGATCAAAAACTCGCATGATGCTCAATGCTTTATCATGATAAACATTAGTAGTATCCTGCCTACCATCGAAAGTGTTCCTCATTAACACCCGGTTCAATAGTGTCCCCATATCTTTGAATTCAATATCAACATATATTGGTCCAATAGTATGGGTGTTATGCGGGGAGGTGGTATTATGCATGATTCTAATGCTTTAGTCAAATTTTACATCGCTACTTACTTTGATAATGGTAATTCCCTTTGGGTTAAATAACATGCAATGTATACTAGCCTATGAATTTAAAATAAAATAAGAATTGAGTTAGATGAAATTTAGGCTGACTCCAAAATGTTTCACAAAGAACTATAAGAATAGGGAACTATCCCATGGTCTATCACATAGCTGATGTGAATATGTAAGGAAATCATTTCTAGGCACATGAAGATCCTGTATACGTGGTGTGAGGGGAATAGAGTTGCTGATTTATTTTCAAATATTTTCAATTATATAACTGATGGTGGCGTGGTCATTTTTTCTACCATGTGATCTTTTCCTCAGTAAGGTCTGAATTTATTTAGAGGGTATTTCCTTGGACTTCAGTACTTTCATCCCTCACAGTCCAGTTCGTTTTTTCTATTTCTCTTTCCTTTGGAACTTTGTGTTTTTGTTTTCTTATTATGAATAAAATCATATAATATTTTTTCATGACATCTATGTGTTGAATATTGAAGAATATAATAACCCATCACAGTTACGCATCATTTTTGGGAGATATTTTTGAAAGATATACATGACCATCATCAATGTTCATGAAAGGGAAATCACCATATAATTTGGAGATTACACTATCTAATTCAATATTTTTGACTCGATGAGGAACCCACCAGATGATCACTCACTCATTGTACCATCCAATGATGTTGGTACTGAAATAATTTAATAATTAAGTATGTTCCATGAATTCTTTTCCTTAGGATATAATTTTTCCATTGAAAATACCACAAAACATGTGAATTACCAAAACATTGGTGATTTTGATTTCATATGGGAAAAGAATGTAAAATATGATATCTTTGATGATTTTTTAAATGATAAAGAAGATGATATTATTTTTTGTATATATGAGGTCCAACCTTTTGAGTTTGGGAACCTAAATTTAGTTTTATCCCTTAAAAAACCCCCATATCTGGAATTAAAACCACTCGCACAGATTTGAAATACGTGTACCTCATAGAGGGAGATAAAATTACTAGTCATAATTACTAATAACCTACATAAAACCAAATAATAATCATTTATTGATAATTTTAGAGATAATTACCAAGAAATAGGGTATATCTTAGGTGACATATTAGAAATAATATATAAAAAATGTTCACATAGAATTCTTCTTGAGGGAGATTACCAACCTATAAGACAGCCTCAAAGGAGGTTGAATCCCACCATGATGGAGGTTGTGAAGAAGGAGATGAAGAATATCTTGAAAAAAGGTATCATATATCCCATTTTAGATTCAAAATGTGTTATCCAAATCTATATTTCTAAAAAATGGCTTAACCACTACGAGGAAAGAAAAGAATGAATTAATACATGTGAGAATTCAGAATAACTGGAGAGTGTGTATAGGTTTTTAGGATATTGAATCAGTTAACTTTGAAAGATAATTTCCATACCCCCTCCATTAACCAGATATTACATATATTGGTAGGGATAACTCATTTTTACTTTTTTGATGGATTTTTTGGTTATTTTTAGGTACTAATTACTCTCTAAGATCAAGAGAAGAATACCTATACTTGTCCCTTTAACACATTTTCATATAAAAGGATTCTATTTAGATTATGTATTGATTCCAGTACATTTAATAGGTTCATGGTAATTAAAATTTATGACAATATTTAAGATTTTATAGAGGTTTTCTTGGACTATTTTAATGTTTTCGAAAATTATTTTGATGATTATTTTAAAAATATGGATTTTTTTGAACCATACATCGTAAAGAATATCATTTTAAATTTTGAAAATGGTAAATTTATGGTTAAGAAAGGGATTTAACATGGGAATTTAATTTAAAAAAATGAATTTAAGTGGATGAATAAAAAATTTAGGTGATAAATTCTTTTCCTTAGCCAACTTGTGTGAAACAAGTTAAATCATTTTAGGACATGTAGAATTATACAGGAGGTTTATCAAATAATTCAATATGATTTGCCTCCATCTCTATAGATGAATTTTTAAATATTCTAATTTTAGTTTCAATGGTGATTATAGAGAAACCTTTGATGAGTTGAAGAGGAGATTTTTTACACCAACATTAATGCAACCACCAATTTGGAATGAACCATTATAGCTACTATGTGATGTATATAACCAACCAGTTAGAGAATTACTTTCTTAGAGAATTATGGTAGACCAAAAGTAATTTTATATTCCCAAAGAATGATATATATATATATATATGTATTCAATTATAAAACCCTAAAAAAATTGTTTTTAGCATTTTTATTTACTTTAGAATGATTTAGATCAAATGTTATTGTAACTAAAGTAACTTTGTTTTTTGATCATGAGTCTCTCAGCTACTTGATGAAGAAGGATGATGATAAAACAAGCATAGTGAGATGGATAATACTATAATATAAGCTAAAAATAGAAATTAAATATAATAATAGAAACGAGAACAAAGTGTATGATCACTTAAGTAGACTTCCCAACACAGCTAGAGCATAAATTCCTAACAAAGAAACACTAAATGATCATATTCTAGGAGAGAAGTTGTGCATGATTAAGTGAGAAGTTCCTTGGAATTATAACATGGTCAATTATCGAGTCAAATATTATGTCCAATATCATTTAAATTCCCACCAAATTAATAACTAAAATCTAAATCTATATATTACATTAGCTAAGATCCATTTATTTATAAGATTTCCAAAGATCAAGTGACAAGAAGGTGTTTTTTTGTAAGTGAAGTTGAATATATCTTTGATTTTTGATATAATTAACATTTTTGAGGCCACTTTATACCTCAAATAATGACAAGTAATGTTTTAGATTTAATAATTTATTAGCGCAACCTTTTTAAAAATACTCATTAATTTTGAAAAAGGTGTAAAACATTTTAGTTTTGTGGAAATATATTAAAGATACAAGAAATTCTAAAAGAACCAATTAATTATTGTGATATTTTTAAATTATAGGGGATATATTTTATGGGAAATTTTCCAATTTCATTTTCAATTTATTATATCTTGATTGAAGTTGATTAAGTTGCAAAATGGGTGGAAGAAAAAGCCACCAGGACTGATGATAATAGTATGGATTGTGATTTTGGTATGGCTAACAGAAATTGTTGGTAAGGAGTTTCTAGATCTATAATTAGTGATCATGTAAATAATTTTTTCAATAGGATAGTTTATTATTTTCTATGAAATTAAGGGGTGAATCATGAAACATTAACTCCCTATCATCTAAAGACTAATGAAAAACTGATGTGTCTAGTAGGGAAATCAAATGAATTTTTGAAAAGACTAATAAACTAAACAATATGGATTGAATGAAAAGGTTGGAAGACACATTATGGTATTAAAGGATATCTAATGGAACATTTATAGTAATGAGTCCATATAGGTTGATTTATGTGAAAATATGTCACCTGCCTATGGAATTGGATCACAAGGAATATTGTCCAGTGAGAGACGAATTTGGACCTTTAAAGAGTAGGAAATTTTAGAATATTCTTGTTGTATGAGAAATAGGAAATTTTAAGGGAATGTTTTTAAAATTAAAGGATTTATAAAGAGAGAAAAATAGTTTCTCGTGATAAAATAATCCAACTAAATACTTCAATCCTAGAGACACAATGTTGTTATTCAACTCAAGACTCAAGCTAATGCTAGGTAAACATCATTCTAGATAATAAATTACATTGATATTTACTCATGTATATCCATTTGGTAATGTGTATATTATAAATTAAGGAGTTCATGATCCATTCACTCTTAATGGAAATAGGCTGATGAATTCCATGAGACCTTTCCATTTCAGTTAGTGGATATCACTCTCCTCCAACATGTTTATCAATAAAATACATTCAATCATATGTATCCTTAAAAAATATTTACTATGATTCAATTTTTAACATCAATAAATATTAAATCTTATTGAATTTATTAAAAAAACTTCAAATTTTAAGTGTGGGAAGGGGAACAGTTTTATTTTAAGATTTTAAATTTTTTAATTATATATTTTTTTTGAAAAAATATTTTTCATCAGTTATGTCTGTTGTTATTTTTAATTTTTTTTGTTTTTGAAACTTATGAAATTAAATAATTTTATTTTCCATTTTTGAAACCCATTTCAATTACTAAACTAATTTATCCCATGGAATTGAACATAAATAAATATTTAAAATAACTTTGTTTCATGTTCAAAACTATAGATATTTCATGAAAACCCTTATTTTTTTGAATACCATGCCACATTTAATTGTATTTCTGTTTTAAATTAATTTATTATGAGGCATATGAACATATTTATAGAATTATTTATAGTCACATCACTTATTTATAGAATCAAACCAAGCATGATTTTACTTGAATTTGATTTATTTCTATCAAAACATAAGGGTTTGATGTACTTGTGTTTTAATTGATCGAGGAATTTATTTGGTTTTGAAATCCCCATTTTGAAGTGTATAATTTTTATTTAGTCCCTATTTGTATTTTTAATCATTTTATACCTTAGAATACATGTTTATCTTATTAGGTTAGACACATTACAAGCCAATTTTCCCTATTTAACCTGCTCTGGAAGTGAAATCGCATGAGCTAGTTAAACGTAAGTGTGTGTTTGGGGGGGAGATATATTCTGGTTTTATTACACATTTTGTGATAATTTTGGTGGAAAATAAAATTTTTAATAGTTTTTTTTTCATTAAAAAAACCATTCTATTGAAACCTTTTTCTTTCTAGATATTTTATGTAAAAAGATGTTTCTTTCAAGATATTTTAAAGAAAAAATATTCTAAAATTTTGGGAAGGGGTTTTTATGATAAAGATAAAGAATTTCTTAATGTGTGGTATATCCATAAAAAATTGATTTTATTTTAGAGTTTATTTTCATCTAATGGTAGTAAGGAGGAAACCATACGTGATTGAAAATTAGTATCTTGTAATTTTTATTCAAAAAGAGCCAAACTCTTCTTATTCATCCTCAGAAGTTTGAAAAATAAATCCTAAAAATTGAAATACACAAAGAAACCTGAAAATTAATCATCGTAGACACATCTCCTTAACTCACATCAGGTGGAGATATAGGAATTTATCAAGCCTATATTGTCTCTCGTATTTGATTGGATGAAAAAATCTATGTTGAAAAATTACCTTTGTGAGATGAGAGAAAATTCGTGAGAAGTATATATTCATTGTGAATAGGAGAAGAAGTGAAGTTAAAGTGGATTTAATGATCTGAATGGATAACATTAATTAATTGTTTTTAGGGATGCATGATATATTTTACTTCTTGTTTTCAAATTGTCTGTTCTCATGGGTATGTGTTTTGAATTTACTTTGATTTCGTTCAGATGCTTACTAATCTAGGAGTCTATGTGAAAAGTGTGCGGTAATTTATAGAAGTAATATTGAAATTATTTTTCATGTATATTTAAATTATTTAATCAATTCAATTTAATAATTTGAGAAAATTTTCATCATTTTTGGTTTTTGGGTGAATTGTGGGCTAAAAAGTGAAAATTGCATTATTCAAAAATTTTGACAATTTTCTGTCACTTTTATACTTCGATAATTTTTTTTCAATATTGATCCAAATAGAGTGATTATTTTTTAGGACAACATTTTTAGTTGGATTTAACATCGTCAACTGGACCTAGATCTCATTTGAACTTGAATAGGTGCAAAAAACCAATCAAGTTAAAAAAATATTTCTAAATGATATAATGGACCCCTCCTCATTAAATAATGAATATCTCTGGATATAGACCTCAAAATGATGTGTTTCCAATATTATGTGAAATAACACTAAACTATTAATTTTCTAATTGAATTTCATGTAGAAATTTCCTGATTAACACATCCATTGGATGTATTAATGTGGAAGAAGTTGGACAATCTCTTCTCCCCAGAAAAGTGTTCTTAAGTAATTATTGCATAATGTTTTATAAACATGTCAAAAATAATGGAAAATTTTAGGTTTTATAGAAAAATAAATTTTAAAGAACTCATAATAAGTAAACCTATCATGATTCATCTAGATATATGGTTGAAAAAAATATATCTTTTAGAGAACAGATTCTAGAGAAGAAATCTTATGATCTTCCTTTTCATTATATTGTTCTTATTAGTTTTTAATATATTACTCTTCACCATTATTAATGTATACCCTTCACTTGAAGGGTTAAGATTATAAGTTATTAGTGAAGATGAGGTCTTTCCTTTTTTAATTCTTTAGTTCTTGAACTTAATGTTATAAAATCATTTATCTCTTCAGTGAAATTAATTTTAATTTCTAAGAGAAATTTTTAATTTTCACGTATGATCATATTTGGTTTTAGATTATATTACTGATACTACTTTTTTCAATGATCCTTATATATATCCACTTGTTTCTGGTTCATATATTACGAAATATACCAAGGATTATGGTTGAAGTACTTCATGATTATTAGTACATGTGGGTGGGGTTGCAGGAAATCTTTATTGTTTATGATAAACAAGACCCATTCAGGTATTCCCTATGTCAATTGGGGTATTCTATAGAACTCTCTTGAACATTGGAAGGATTTTATAGAATGTTTATATTTTAGAAAGGTTTATTCTCACCACTAGAATTTTTCCATGGGAGTGAGAGGAAGTGATTTTGGAGTCTCACTTTAATCGGATTAGTAGAAGAGTATTGGATAACTTAGAACTAGGATAACATTAAAGTTTGAAAACTGAATCTGACATGATCACATTTCTCATATCATCTCTTTTCAATATATTTTTTACTTAAATTAGTTTGTTTCATTTATTTATTATATTTTCAAAATCAAATAATTTCAAACACACCCACTTTTTCTTATAGTTTAAAGTAACAAACATCATCACTGCATGCTCCTCTCCAGAGAAAACCTAGGTTAACCACTTTAAAATATTTCTATTTATAAAACAATTTCTCCCCTCCATACGATTGTAACATATCATGGATGGTGTTTTATTTTTTTCTTTACATATTAAGTGTGGTAATTGATGAAATAATCTTCATGTTAGTGACATGTAAAAATGAAGTGGAAGTGTTGTTTAAAAAATTCTTTAGAAGTTGGATGCTTCCAAGTATATGAGGATTATATAGGAGGCATGAAGGTTACATCCATATGATAAAAAAGTTGATGATACAATTAATGTGTAGTGAAGATATATTTTATGATGTTATGAGATAATATAACATGATTTTGGGATGATTTTTCTAGTGTTAATAAGTACATATGATGAATTGAGGATACCACAGTTCAAGATGAGTGAAGTATAAAAATTATAGATTGAGACATGAAAAATGCACATGTGGTTACTTAACTCATAGTCTATACTAACTATATACAGTTGATCATGGGATTCTTTATGTGTTTGATCTATAAGGAATGGTCGATTGAGTTTATACATGTGGTCAATCCATAATCCATTTATGTGGTTGATTGGGATGCATAATTGTTCTAGTATGGTCAATATGATTTTCAAATATAGTAAAAAGTCACTTTTGATATAGGGTGTGGAGAATTTCCTAATAGGATTATATGAATTTCTGCATGAGTGTATATATTTGTGTATCATATGATTTCAAAGGAAAACTGTAATCCCTTGGATCATAAGTATTTTATGGCAATTGTAATTATTTCCCCACAAATGTAAGACTTTGAGTTTTTCAGAAAAAATAATTCTTTACTAAAAACATAATTCTTCATCACGAAAATTTTCTAATATATGCCTTTAGAAATTCCCAACATATTCATTTTATACTTATAAAAATAAAAAGATCTACTAGATAAAAAAAATCATAGTTTCTAGATTTAATATTCTGATAATGTGATATGCGAATTAGAAAAGGTAAGCATGATGTTATACTTATATAATACATATTGACCATAAAAAGATCATGATCCAATATGAGATGAGGCTATATCTAAATAGAAGATATAAATATAATTATAAAGTATTTCAATATTGTAGAATAAGGTGTCACATTACAACTAAATAAATCCATGCATATGTGGAGGATTTCAAAAAGTTGTAATGAATAATTTTTTGGAGTTTTTTAATGATTAGGCGACATGAGATATAAATTTCCATATTTTTTGGTATTATTCATTAAAAATGACCCTCATTGTAACTTAATTACCTAGTTAATAGTTTTTTATATTGAATTTATTAAATTACAACATAATTGGAAATTGGAATTAAATATGGTATTTATTGAGGAATATATACTTTGATTAAAATTATAAAGCCATGGAAAAGGGAATTATTTCATTTTGGTGTAATTTAATTTTGCATTAGTAAGAATGTGAACTTTTACATTGTGAAAAATTAGAAAGGCCATGAGTTACCATGATATCCACGATTGCTATGCATACTACAAGTGAAAACCGCATGCTTCCTCCTATATGAACCTTTTATCATATGAATGGCATGGTGAACGTAACTTAAGCCTACTACAAGCAGTACTCACATTCACCTACCCACCTTACCGCACCCTATTGTTAGGGTATGCATATCTACCACGAGTTCCAATAGATGACTATGTGTTTTAAAAAATCCTCATAGGCTAGAAGAGATGACTACATGAATTTTTTTTATTATCCATAAAACCATCTTCACTGTAGGCATACCTACAGTGATCCCCCCTTCTCTAAATACATCATTCTATTAGGAAAATGTCCACAAAATTCATAGTAACCATACTTACCATAAGCATCACCCACCCTACCGTTCCTCTACCTTCCAAGCGATAATCAAAATAACCCAAGAATCATCCTCCCATGAATATAATGAACCATTTGATTAATATGTACCAAGTTACAGAGGATAATATCTACTTTAAAATAGAAGATACTACCCCCATTTATGTACCTCCACCCGAAGAAGAATAGGGCAACAAGTACCCTGTCGATGCCACCTACTGCTGCCACCCTTGAATTTGAGATGGAGATGGAATGGAGAAACTTTTCCAGGAGATTCACTAAAAAAACCTTCTCCCATTTTAGCTTATCTTTGACTAAAGAAGATATCAACTCGGTATTTACATGAGATAAGCCTCCATTTATATACAGCTTCTGAGTGTTCCCTGGAACTCTATTCCATCATAAAGAAAAATTGTACTTGTTGAAAACAAAGTCCACATGTCGAAGGAGTAGGAGAACATGGGAACTTGAAGAGGATGAGGGGAAAAAATTTCCATGATATTTGTGAAACCCCATCCACAATAAAATGGAACTACTATTTGGTGTGATATTAGAGAATGTGGTGAGTGGAAATAACTATTCCACATAGAAGCTGTAGCATCAATGAAAAAGTAATGGTTAGCCTTCACTGGAAAATCAGAAAGAAGTGATATCTCATAGGTAAAATAATTATTCCCCGACACTGTGTTAAATTACAAGGTCCTCATTTAAAAACACAAGACCAATTTACATTAACCACTAATAAAAATCATGGGATAATTACACTTTAAAATAATATTTGGTTAGATCATGGAGTAGTTTGATTCCTTAGAGAATTCATCCAGAACCTTTTTTATGAACTCATGTCAACCATCATGCTTAAAGCATACCTGATCCCTACATACATTCCAAATACAAATGGAGAAGAACATTCCTCTATCATGAATAGAACCTTGTCAGTAGAGAACTATAAAAGGAGAGGAATTTTTTTTCTAGAGATAGAGCTTTGGAGTACCATAATAAGTGACACTTGTTTAATTTAATTTTCCTTTACAATACTATGATGATGGAAAATTAAGGCCCTTGTGGTTCTCATAAGGATAATTTAGTCACCCCTAATGATTTATTATTATCATTAAATGTTATAACTCCTCTATAGAATTTACTAGTATTAATAGTAGAAATTTTTGATGAATTCCGACATTAAAATTAATATTCTTACTTTTGAGATTTCACACTTAGGCCACATGTATTAATCCCTCTTCTTGTGATAGAAAACAGTTTGGGAAATTCAAGGGTAAATGGAGATATCTAAATTTTGGGATAGGCAAGGGTAGGGAATATAATGATCATTGTGTTTATTTACCTAAACCAGAATTTCCATATTTATGTAATCAGTTGGATTCAAATAATGAGAGTATAATATGAAACCAATTGAATAATGATTCAATAGGTTTGCAAAGGAATAATCCAAGGATTTACTATTGACTCTTTAAAATTATTTCAACACCAACCCAGTTTTATTTACTATATCTTTAAAAAGTAAACCCATAAAAAATGATTTTTACATCCATATAACTCTATCTTCCTCGGAGACAATCCAAGTCCCACATTTAAAACATTGTTCTCGAGTTAAATAAGTTTTATGGAGCATCCCATTATATGTGTTCATAAAAATTATCACCATTTTCAGGGATTCCAGTGTTTTTTTGTTTTTTTAAAAGAAATGTCTTCAAATTACAAGATATAGTTCTTCCCTCCTTACTTGTTTTGATCCAGAGGATAATAGAACTGTGTTGGATTGACTCATAAAGTTATAAAATATAAAACAAGAGAAAAATAGTTTTTTACCATTCCATTGGTGGATTTACCTTCCTCGTTACTATCCTCCTCAAAATAATTAACAAAAAGTGAAAAGATGGAAGTAAATCTAGCACAAAGTAATTGAATTTTAAGATAAATGTATGCCCTCAAATTCAATATTAACAATCGATAATTGAAACTAAATTATCAACATGATTATGAAATGAAAATTGGAATGATTGGGATATTGAGTATGTTTCAACAGATATCTTGTGAAGACCCTAATATGAACTTAAGAGAATTTAAATTAGATTTAAATGTATTTCAAACCAAAGGAGTCATTGATGGTCAAATTTTCGATAAGTAATTACCCTTATCACTTGAAGGAGAATCCAATGAGTTTCTATACAACCTGATCCTAAGAGAAATCACCTCATCGGAAGATCTACATAATGCATTCCTCAAGAAAGTTTTTCCTTCTTCAAGAAGCTCCCACTTAGAAGAGAAATTTATAGAATCAAACATACAATTAGAGAGTCTATTTATGAGTTTTTAGAGAGATTCAAGAAGCTAACTACCTCTTTCCCATACCATCCATATTAATAACATCACTTCTTGGTATTTTTCTAACAAGTATTGATCTAAAATAACCAAAAAATTATTGATGATTATTCAGGAGGGGAAATAAATTATAAGTCACCAAATGAAGTGTGAGAACTCATTGAAAGGCTATCAAAAAATTACTAATAGTTTGGTAAAAGAACACCAACTAGAGGATGAAATAAAGTAAAAAATTATAACTTACCTTTTTTAGGAATTAAAATTGAATAACTAACTTCTCTTTTGAGATAATTAACTATGAAAAAAGTAGAAGAATCATCATCTACCACATCCCCAAGGGCCTTCAAACCTTTCTACTAATTGGAAAATTTCAACTATGGATTCCCTCAAACCCAAGGAACTAAAAGTTGTTGTGAAATGTTCTAAAGGAAATTCCAAAACCAACTAAGGTGAAACCAAGGATATTTTATAATCGTATACTAACTAATTTGGAGATGGAATCCAACAGATCTAGAGACAAAAATTTTAATAAGTCTCTAAATATCCTTTTAAACCCCCTCTATTCCAAATAAAAAACTTTCAACCACATACAAGTAATCAGTAAGGGAAACCATAAGAATCTTCCATGAATGAAATGTTGATATAATTAATATAACCTTAAAATAATCAGTGTACCACCCTCACCACTCATGAGTCATAATTAAAAAATTTAAAAGGACAATTCATATAGATCACGAACAACCCGAATGATATGTTAAAAGAATGTATATAAAATATTCTGGATAATAAAATGTAAAATTATAAATTAAATTTGAATGAAATTACCTTGAGAATTGAAAAATAAATGGAGGATAATAAATGATTACCCCTTTAAATTAAAATTGTAAGTGTACAACATCAAGCATATAAAAAACGAGACCAAGGAAAAGAACCTAAGAAAGAGACCAATAAGTAACCATCAAAGAAAAAATAGAGATCATGAAAGATCCATAGCTATGCCTTCCCTGTAAGAATATAAGAACTAATATAAACCAAAGAGGAATCATTACATCAAGATACATTGGATGTTTTCAAGAAATTGGAAATCAATATCCCTATGCAAGAATCCATTCAACAGATTGGAAGGTATAATAAATTAATTAAGTATACGTGAACAAGTTGAAGGATATTGAAAGGAAATGAATAGGCATGACTATTTAATAATGTTTATCCCCTTATTACCCCTAAAATTTCCCAAAATTCTAGGATCTAGGTACCTTTTCTATTGTTATTAAAATTGGTATGGTCACTTTTTCCAATGAATTGTGTGAATTAGGAGATTCCATTAATGTCATGACTTATTCTATCTATTAATATTTAATTATGGGAGAACTTAAACCAACCTATGTGGTTGTACAACTTTCAAACATAGCCAGTGTCTCTTCGGAAGGTGTCCTTGAGTATGTCTTGGTAAGGGCACAAGGTTACCCATTTCCTACTGACGTCTACATTCTCAACATGAAATAATGTAAAGGTAAAGATAATTCTCCCACTATTATAGGAATACCATTACTAAAGATTGGTAAAACCATTATAAATGTAAATAAAGACATTATTTATATGAAATTTACTGAGTATATAATAGATTTTAACATTCTCAATTTATTGAAACATACAAATAAAGAATATTCTATTATTCACATTAAAACATTATGAACTACCCTATTCTTATAGGAAATAAATTGAAATTTTTGATAGTATAATTAATCTAGGGGAATATTTTGTAACACCCAACATTATGGACACATCTATTTTTGAAAATGAACTTAACATGGGTAAATTTTAAAATATTTATCAATTTGAAGAAATTAATGTATATCATTTTGATGAGATTATGAAAATTGATACTAACATCTCTATTTTTTATGTGGTGATAGAAAACATGAATAATTATTAAATAAAAAAATCTCTTTAAAATCCCTCGGACATAGAATTAACGTCGGTGCCCCTAAATTTAAAATATGAATTTTTAAAGGATAATAATAAATAACTTGTCATAATTTACAATTATTTAGAACATTTCCATGATAATAAACTTTAGAATACCTGGAAAAATAATTCTAAAACTTGTGATGTACATTGGGAGATATTCTATGAATAATCCCCACCACTTTTATGAACATATTTTTTTTGGAAGAAGGATCTATGTCAGTAAAGCAACCCCAAAGGAGACTCAACCCAACCCTCTTAGAGGTATCCAAAAAGGAAGTAGAGATAATTTTAAATGATGAAATAATATATCCTAGCTCAAGATCACAATGGGTGAGTCCCAATCAAATTTTTACAAAGAAAATCGATTACAAAATTGTATAAAATGAAAAAAGAATTGGTTCCTGCTAAAATCCAAATAGTTGGATAGTTTGTATTGACTATATAATATTTAACCATGTAACCAAAAAATACCATTCCCCTATAAACAAATTATTGAAAAAATGACTGGGAAATGTCATTATTGTTTTCCTGATGGATTTTCAGGATATTTTGAATTTGTAATAAATCCAAATGACCAAGACAAGACCACATTTACATTTTCCTTTGGTACATTTTTTAACTAAAGGATGCCTTTTGGTCCCTAAAATTCCTCAGTTACCATTAAACATTGCACGGTAAGAATCCTCTCAGACCTAATTTATTTTTTTTAGAGTTATTATTTAATGAATTCACTATGTATGGGACATAATTTTAATTAGTTTAGAATTTTTGGAATTTTTTTTTAAAATATTTATTGATAAATAATTTGTTTTAAATTTTGAAAAAATTTATTTTATTATAGAAAATATTAATGTCATGGGCTATTTAATTTCTAAGGAATCGATGTTGAAAAAAAATTGTATGTAATTTCTACATAATCTTACCATACCATTGTTAGGAACATTAGATCATTCTTGGGCCATGTTGGGGTTGATAGAAGATTTATTAGGGACTTCAGAATAACTGCTCTTCCCCTAACTAATTTACTCAATAAATAAACATATTTTGTAATTAATTATTACTATATGACAAACTTTGATAAATTGAAAAAATGCTAGACCACTCCCCCATCATATTCCCTCTAGATTTGGGTCACCCATTTGAGATACTTTATGATGTATCCAATATATATGTAAGGGTTGTTCCATCTCGTAGGATTGGTAGGCTTTCTCAAGTGATATCCTGCATCTCAAAATCCATGGGACACTACCCAAATCAACTACACAAAAATAGATGAGTTTTTTTTCTATTTTTATATCTTTAGATAAATTTCCTTATTATCTCTTAGTAAGGTAATAGTTTTTTCTAATATAGAAATGTTAAGATATTTGATCAATAAGACAATGAAAAGCACAAACTTGTAAGATGGATGATTTTAATGAAAGGTATTGACCTTAAGATTAAAGATAAGAAGAGTTGTAAAAATATAATGAATGACCACTTGAGTAGACTACCTCACACTAACAAGTTAGAACCAATACCAAAAACAATCTTGGATTATTCCTTCCCTGGTAAGAAATTTTATAACCTCACCCAAGTTCCTTGGTATGATGATATATTTAATTTTATAGTAATGCCCAAGGTACCTTCTTTATTTCCTAAGCACCAAAATACTGAATTAAAATTGAAATCCTAAAAAATTGTTTGGGAAGATGCTTATTTATGGAAAATGTGTAATGATAAAATCATTATTAAATTTATTCCTGAGGAATAAATACATTCTATACTTTATTTTGAGATACACATACATATGGTGGCCATTTTGGACCTCAAATAACCATTAGGAAAATTTTAGAGTTTGTTTTCTTCCTTCAATTTATAATAACTCTTATGATATATTTAAATAATTCACAAAAATTATATTTTACAGGTTGGATTTAAAAAAGATAAGAAATACTCATACACCTTTTATTTTTTGTGAAATATTTGATGTCTTATGAATTAAATTCATTGGCTAATTTTCAATTTGATTTAGATTATCTTATATATTTATGGAACTAGACTATGTGTCTAAAAAGATTAAGCCCAAATCCAATCAGGATGATAACTCAAAAAACTAAATTTAACTTTTAAATCAATCATATTTTTTAGGGTTGGAATAACCTGATCTTTGATCAATGACCAAGGAACCCATTTTTTCAATAAGAACATGGAATACTTTATGAGAAAATATAGAGTACACAGTTAAAAAGCCACATATTACTACCCACATAAAAATGAACTAATAGAGGTGTTCAACAGAGAAGTAAAAAGGATCCCAGATAAGGAAGTATAACCCAAACAAAAATACTAGAGTAAAAATCTAGAATATGCATGATGGGTATACATAACTTCCTATAAAACTATATCAGGTATGTCACATTACCAAATTATTTATGGTAAACATTAACACATTCCCATTGAGCTGCAACAAAAGCCTATGGGTTTGTAAGAAAATTAAAACTAAAATTTATAAATCATAGAGAAAAAAAATTAAAGGAGGAAATTCAAATCAACAGTTCAAATTTAAGGGTCAGAAACTAAAGAAGTACTCAGGGGACTTTTTGAAACATCCTATAAAGGAGTCTATAATACTACCTTCTTTTAAAAAATAATTTATTTAACGTTTTCTCTTCACTTTAACTTGATATAACTATTTATTTTATTTTAAACTATCTCTTTAAAAAAAATACATACGGAAATCGAATTAGAATAGTGTTAGAACCAAGTGTGTGGGAATAGAATAGTAATAATTTGTAAACAAATAAAAACCATTTTCCCTGAAAATAAAATAATGCAAATTTCAATTCTGTAACATTATTTTTTTTTGAATTTTGACCCCTTTTCTTGAAATTCATGGTTAACCAACTTATTTTTAAAAAATATCATGTAAGAGTTGTGGGAATTCATTGGTTTTTAAATTTTGAAACTTTAGGTGATTACTGAGTTAATTTTTCACTAATTTTATATAAGTTTTGTCTTAGAATTTATAGATGGAGTATGAGTGAAAATATTTGTATAGAATCAATTTTATAACATTATTCCACTGAAATTTCTAATATAATCTATGTAACTTGGCCTATGTGACAAAAACACCTTAGTTATCCAAATAAAATGAAAATTATAAAATTCATTAAAAACCAGAATAAAAATGGGAAGTTAAGAACCCACAATGGATCTCTGAGATAAAGTAACTTGGAGTATTTGATTAATTAAATAAATTCATCTCAAATAAGTGCTATACACAGTGAATTTTACACAAATATGAATGGGGAAATAATTTCAAAAGGGCCTTGTCAAAATGAGTCTATTTAGGTGAGGTGAATATAGAACCCCTAGAAAAAGTGAAAATTGACTTATAACAGATTCATTTATGTTTTCTAACTATAGTTTAAGAAACTTAATAAGGAGGGATAAATATATGGTTTTTAAATTTTTTATTCCACTTAAATATAATTCGACCCACTCCTAAAATGAAACATTGATTAAATTAAAATAATGCAGTCAATTGATTCACATATGAGGTATGATATTTCTATCCTTGGAAGAACTTGTGTTTTGTTTAAACTCTAGATTTAAAATTTAAACTTAGCTAGGATACAATTTCCTTTTTTAATAATTAGAAATCAATGATAAATTTCCTGAGAGTAAAATAGTAGGAGTTCATGAGAGTGATGTGAGATATAAATTTCCATATTTTTATCTCTTATTCATTACAAATACACCTCATTATTGTTTAATTACCATGATAGTAGTTGTTTATATTTACTTTATTAAATTAGAACTTAATTGCAAATTGGAGTTAAATATGGTATTTATTGATTAATTCAGATTTTAATTTAAATTGTGAATCCATTATTAATGAAATTATGTATTTTAGTGTGGACATTAATACTTCATTAAGAGTTAATGGGAACTATTATATAGCTGCTAATTAAAAAGTGAAAGAGTGACCATGACTTCCACGATCACCAATAATACTGAAGGTACTTACCATATGCTATCCCTAAAATATATACAGTCACAAAGTAGGCATGGTGATCTTGACTTAAGCCTACCACAAAAACTACTCACAATCACCTTCCCACCTTACTACACAATATTATCATGGCAGGAATACCTACTGTTAGTGAAAAAAGATGACCGTGTATGATAAAAAATACACCAATCCATGAAGAGATGATGACATGAATAAATTTTATTAAACATTACACCAACCTCATGGTAGGCATACCTAACATGACCCCGAATCTCAAAATACATCTTTTGTCCCAGACATTGGCTTCCAATTTCATAATAACTATTCTTACCACTTGCTTCACCCATTGTACTTTCATTTACCTTCCCTGCATCCGTCAAAATAACCCAAGACTCCTCCCCTTAAAGACTATGAAGATTTAAATTAATAATTACTATGCTCCAGAGGCTTGGAGATTCTCCAAAAAGGAATTTACCACCCCCATTTATGCACCTACACCCTAAGGAAGAATAGGGAAACACATACCCTACTAAGACCACCTTCTTATAATACCCCTGAATTTGAGATAATGATAGAGTAGAGATACTTTCTAGGAGATTTATAGTAGTAATCATCCCCCAATTTATATTTTCATTGATTTAGGGATATATTCATTGGAGTGAACCACAAGTGAATCTTCCATACCTGTGGATATTACGAGGGAACCTTGGTACATTATTGTTACATGAAGGAAAATTCTACATTTAAACACCATGGATGGATGACAAAGGTCTGGTCACCCATGAAAACTTAAAGAAGATGAGGTAATAGTGTTTACACACTATTTAAAGAACCCCCTCAATAATTAAATAGAACTAAAAATGGGTGTGATATCTGAGAATGTGGAGGGTAGAAAGAAGAATTCTTAGAAGAAGTTGTAGTGCTTGTGACAATGAAATGGTTGGCCTTAACCATCCGATGATGAGATAATCCCAGTGAAGAATATAGAATAAGTTATGTATCAAGTGTAAAATAATACTTCCTAAGAATTGTATGAAATAAAAGTTTCTATAATTAAAAAATGTGGTTCACTTTATTTTTCCAACTACTATGAATCATTGGGTAAGTCTAATTTAAAGGAAAATTAGGCTGGATCAGGGAAGAGTTTGGATGGGTTAGAGAATTTATCTAGACCATTCCTTATGGACATGTTTCAAACTTATATCTTAAATAGTACTGAATCTCTACTTACATTATATAATTTAATGAAGAAGTACATTTCCCTCTCATGAACAGAACCTTGGAAATCTAGCACTATAAAAGTGGATGAGAATTTTCTCTAGATAGAGATCTTGAAATTACCACCAGTAGGGAATATTGTGTATTTTAATTTTCCATTGTAATAATATGATGATGGAACATTAAACCCATTATGGTTATTCCAAAGAAAATCTCATCATCCAGATGTTGATTAATTATACTCTTTAAATGTTTAACTCCCCTATAGAATTTACTGGTATTTACAGTAGAGGTTTCTTGTGAATTCCTACCTTCAAAGCTTTCTAAAAACATCCAATATAGCACAATAAATATTCTTGGATTAATCCTTCATCGTGATATAGAATATAGTAGGGGTAATTCAAGGTTAAATTTAGATATCCCAATAATAGTTTAAATAAGGTTAGAGAATACATTGCTCATTAGGTTTGATTACCTGAATGTAAACTACCTGATTTGAGTAATCAATTGAATTCAATTTATGGGAGGATAATTAGAAACCAATTGAATAATGATTTAATAGGTGAGTGAAGGATTAATCCAAGGTTGGTCCACTACATCTTTAAAAATATTTCATAACCAACCCAGTTTTATTTACTGTCTCAATAAAAAGTTAACCCACAAAACAATATTTTAACATCCACACAAAACTATCTGCTTCAGATACAATTTGATTACCAATTTTACTACACTATTATAAGTTTAAGGAAGTTTTTTTGAGGTCCCCAAAATAGGTGTAAATCTATAGTAATACCACAATAATTGAAATATCATGTGAATGAATTAATTCGAGCATTCCGTCAAAATTTCAGTAATACCAGGAAAGTCTAGTACCAAGAAAACATGGTCCTAAATTTATTAAAAAAGAATAAAAGTCAAGATAAGAGTTACCAGGGGGTTTACATAAACAAGAGTAAGTCAATCCACACATATCCAAGTCAATAATAGTCACACATTATGATGTGGTTCTTATGACCACATGGTGATCATCTCTATAATACCCCTCCTTGATAATAAATCGACAACTTTATTTTCTTCTCTATATATATGTAATACCATGATATGTAGTTGATCTTCCTGTTTGAGTCATTCAATCCAGAGAGGTAATAATTTCAAAGGAATATCTCTAGTTCTTATTTTAAGTGCCTGAACTATTGGTTTTGAATATGATTTGATCCATATTGGCCTCCAGTTTCTTTGAACCGCATGCCTAATGGCATGGATCTTTTTCCAGAGTTCAGCCATAGATATAGATCCTAGTCCAATGAAGTGATAAAAAAAATACTTTCACAAATCTATGATAAGTTCAGAACACACCTCCACATCCCAATGGTACAAGCATGCAAGAGGCATCCTCCTCAACATTCACCTTCACCCATGAGGTGAGTACAGGGATCCGACAGATATAATTCATCATCAGTGGATTCCTAGGCCTTATAGGGAAACCAAGGACCCCAATATATTCAAATCATAGAATGTGTTATGCATTACACAATTTGTATTTTTGTATCAATCTGCACATATTTGGGCATCAATAGTAGTGCTGCACTACTACAATGAGCCACACCATCATATAAGGCTGAATTCATTGCTAACTAGATGAAGTTAACAATCGAAGCATTAGTATCAAGAAGTAGGCGATGTAGTTGATCGTTGTGTCCAGACTTACATAAGTGCAGTTGTAGGTAGTGTGTATTATTGCTTGCACTCCCTTTGATACTAAATAGACAGGAGACATAATTCCATAACTTCTGAAAAAACACACATTCCAAAAAAAGGTTTTGGATTCTCTTTTTATCCTTAAGACATAAATAACAGATTGAAACAATTAATTTCCCATTTTTCTTCAGTTGATCATGAGTAGAAAGTTTGATTTTCTAGATTTTCAATAAGAGAATGAATCTAGAGATGGGTATTAAAGGTACCTTAAAACTAAGTATCCATTATAGTGGTGGATTAGATCCATCAAACTTCATAAGATAATACTTATTGAAATTGAAAAGATCATTCATGTTGGGCCTCAAAATTAAAGTGTCCACATCCATGAAATTATAATTCTTAATTTTTAATCCAGCTTGTGTTAAATGAAAATAAAATGAAGATATAATGGATAGTAATTCACTAATGAAAATATTCCCAATATGTGAGGGTATAGAAAGTGTTTTGAGAGGATTTTCCAGCTAATGGGTGGTCCAACAGTTAAGAGTTGATTGTCTACTCACCAACCACCTTGAATTCAGTATGATGTCAGTGAAAGTGTACTTGATAGCTGGACACATATAATATTCAAGGTAGGATTGATTCCCTTTTAGAAGCCTCCATGTTAACCTATGTGATAAAATAGAATTGTCAGAGCAGAAGAAGTTCCATGTGAATTTTTTGATGAGTGCATCATTGAAGATTTTGAGATCCTTGATTACAGGACCACCCTAGTTCAATGGGATTTATACATTACATCCAAGAAACTGTTATCACCTTCCTTTCATACACTAATCTTATGCTTTTAAAGTTCCTTATCATATATTTAAGTTAATGAATGAGGTTCCCCAATCATCAGTAAAGGAAGAAAGAGTACACAAACTTATAGGTGATGACTTAATTCAAAAGGCACACCCTACAAGCTTATGACATAGCCTCCCCTTTCTATTTATCCAATTGACCGGTTATTACAAAAAAATACCTTGAGATAATTTCCCCAAACCTTTCCCCAAAATAAAGGAACCCAAAGATAATTTAATGGAAGGTATTCCCTTTTAACACCAAGAGTTGTAGTGAACCTGTTATTCTTTCCAATTGGAATTCCCTCAACAAAAAAATAAAATATTTATCCCAGCTAATGGATTATCCAGAAACTTATTCATAGTCTGAGAAGCGGGCTGTAATAACCTGGAGGTTTTTCTTTGAGACTTAGACAAAGAGGAGGATGTCATCAACATATAGAAGATATGAGGCGGTGAAGGTGTCCCTGATATCTATGATTTTTTTATATAATCCAATATGTGAAATCTTATTTATGCACCTACTCAAATAATACTCAACAATTGAAAAAAATGATTCTTGAAAGAGGATCCCCCTTCCTGACACCCTTGGGTCACAAATACCTCTTCCACCATGCTTCTAGTAAGGCGAGGATAGTTGATTGTGCTCATAATGAACATAATGGTCCTAAAATAAAAACTGTGGAGGTCGTGAATGTAGATTCTGTATTCTCTTTTTTCGACTTCAAATCAACCCCACTAGGAAAAGTGATCAGGAAGGGAAGGATTTCTCATGTCTCTACGGATCATGAGGCGATTGAGGAACATGTTAATGTATGTCAGTATTATATTATGGTGTGTGTCCCGATTCCCAAAGGTGAATGTTAGTGAAAATTTCATGAACCCACACGAAGGACTAAATAAGTATGGGGCTTTACAGAGTGGATGATTATGGTGATGAGAAACCAATATTGGATCTCTTACAAGGCAATACCTCATAGCAGGTTAATTAGGGCCTGCTCACAAAATTTGAACCAGTGGCACGCTCCCCACCTATTAATGCTAAATCACCATATTTTCGTACTAAAGTGCATCAACAGAGGGTATTATCATTTGTATTCCCACCTAGTAGGGTCACATGATTGAGATGGGGTGGTGATTTTGGAGATCTCTAAGGAGAACACTCGGGTGAAACATGTATCTTATCCTCCCACTGGGCATCTAAACATGTGTGGAGTCACTACTTACACTATTTAGGGCATTACAATTTAAGGATATTTCTTATAGGAATCCCATTCCAAATATTCCAGAAGGAGCCACATTGATAAAATTTTTGAGTAGATGCAATCTATAAATAAATTCACCCCTCCTAGTGGGATTTTCTGGTCTAATGTTTTTGAATAGGAGAATGAACCTAATATCAGCCACCCAAACAAGATATAAGGGATTAAAAAAGAATATAATGGATTATTTTAAGATAGTATTAACAAGGAGTTTGAAAAAGGTTAGGTGAGTAAATGTCAAAAATGGATAAAGAATAGAGGAAATGTAAAAAAGAAAGATGGCCTAGAAATAGGGTCAAAGTAAGTAAGTACACTGACAAGGAGGTTACCACAAACACAAAAAACCATCACTAGAGATCATTAATCTAGCCCAATGTTCCGGCCCCAAAACATTTTCACCATGAAACCATCTATCCAGAAATGAAAACCCAAAAAAATAATTGGAAAGAAGACCAGTGAAATTGCCAAAATACATGAAGACATCCATGGACAGTTCTCTTTCAGTGAAGAGGTGATGAGAGGTATCCTAACTTTGCGCCTTACAGCAGTGGAACCTAGGGGTCAGACTGACCCCCAATTTCCACACGTTTTCATCTGTAGGGACCACATGATCCCTAACCCCTCAGGTAAAAAAGATTCACTTAGCTAGAATCCTCTCACAGTAGACCACACCATTCCAATTATCATGATGCTCTTGGGGGAGAGGGGGTAAATTTTGATAGTAATCCTTTGTGGAAAAATTCCCTATATAATAGGTAGTGACGACACATATATCAAGTTCAGGGGTTAGCAAGATAAGTTTAAGCAACCCTTGATGATCCATATTCAAAACTGTTATTTTAAAACTAGGATATAAGAAGGCCTCCCGAAATAAGATCAGAGGAGTAGGACATCCTAGAGAGCCTATGATTGATCCCGCCCAGTTTTAGTAACAGAAGAAGATATTAACTCTCCCCACAATCTAGTTAGTGTTTTGGAAAATGTTTGGGATAATGCTGTGAATCATAGACCAGAAAGGAGATACTTGACCACCATCCTCCGCATACCCTCTACTCTAGAAAGACATGATTTACCCCCAAAGTGTGAGCTCCTCCACAACCTCCCATGCAATCTTGGCATGAAAAAAATGAATAGTATCAACCAGGATCTGTACGTTTATCCTGCCTTCTTAAATGGGCCTCACTAGTCTCCTCCATGAATCCCAATGATGTTTACCATCAACCTGAGCATCCAAGGTAATGTTGTCCAGAATTTTTTCTATGGCTGAGATGACACCCATGGGAACTTTGGCTTCTGAATCCACATGGTCTGGGATAGCAGAAAGCACACTGTTGACCAGATTCTCCGGCCTTCAAAGGAAAGATAGGGGTTCTTCCAGTTGAGAACTCAATTGCGGATCTTATTCAAAATCCCAATATAGTCACGAACTCAGACCCTACTTGGATAAATATGAGAACCAAGGTAAGAAAAAGGAAACAATCCCTTCTGAATACCCAACTTACTGTACAGGGAAGTGGACTTTTGACAACTCTATCTGGATGACATATAAAGAAAGATCTTGGATTTGTTGACAAATTGACCACTCCAAAGATAGTATTCATCCAGAATTTTGGACAGCCTACCCACCGATAGTTTGTTGGAATTAATAAATATGAAAGATTCATCTGTAAACATTAGGTGGGAGATAGGTGCTCGACTCATATGCCTATGAAAGGGTTGAAGGTACCCCAAGGAAATATTTCTATTGATAACCCAACTAAGGGTATATTTCTTGATAATAAATATTTTTGGGGATATGGGATCCCCCTATCTAAGAAAATGAAATGGATTGAATAAACCATGGGTCTTGCCTAGGAAGGAAAAGGAAATCCATGAAGAACTGAAGCTTTTGAAAATGACATCCACAACTTAGGTGGTGAGCACTATACCTGAGAACACCCTGTTGATGAAGCCCCATTCTATCCTGTTGTAGGCCTTATTCATATCTAGTTTAAGGGACATATTGGAGCCATGGGTTTTCATGTTAATATCACAAATCATTTCTTTAGCCAAAGCCATCATACACTGAATTGACTAGCCCTTGAAAAATCCATGTTTCTCTAAGGATATCCACTGAGGGACATCAATAGATTGAATCAAATTAGCGATACCTGACAAAATCTTGTAAGAGAAGTTACACATGATAACTGGCCTATAGTCATGGATGGAAAATGGTACTTTGATCTTTGGAAAAAGAACTAGGGTAGTGGCGCCATCCACCCTAGGAATTGAGCCGCCACAATAGAAGTCTTGGATGGCCGAGATGTGTTTACTATGTAATATAATATATTTTCATCAATATATCATCAAGTATATTTCATTATTTGTGTCCTTAAACTATATGAATGATATATATTTCTTTAAAATTACATAAATTAACACATTGATAAAATAATATGGGTATAGACATAATCATATAGTACATTTTCCTTTGAAGTGTTGAACCTACATTGTGTTATGTTATATTTATTTTCAAAAGGGTCCATTTATTATGAAGGATAGTTTCACGATGTCAATATGTTAATGATGAGTTTCATGAATGTGAAATAGAAGTTCTCAAGCCTATTGAGAATATGAATTAGGTTCCAAAGAATTCCAGAGATTCATTATCTATTTACATGATTACTTGAAGTGAAGAGTGGGTTCTATAAAGCATAATGTTTATATATATTTTTTGGTTGGAGTTATGATTTAAATAAGAAAGGAAAATTGGGTTGAAGGATTTTTAATGCATAATTTAATGCTTCTATCACTATATTTCAAGATTATTATATAATATTATAAATTAATACACATATTCAGGGAGAAAATTATCCAAATTTTAGCTAACTCAACTAGAAAAGTAGTCTGGACACTATTAGAAGAGATCCATTGGAATTTCTCAATCATATTGAGAAGAAAAATGAGCATCTCAAGAAATAACGAGATATAATACATTATTTAATCGAATAGTTGAAGTGAAGAGTAGGCTCTAAAAATTATAAAAAAAGTTTGGATGAAGCTGACATTTGAAAAAGAAGTGAAAATTATGTTAAATCCTTTGAATGTATCTTGTTATGTTTCTCTCAATACATTTAAATATTTTTTTGTAATTTAAAAAAGGAATAATTTTACTAAGGTAGAAAAGTATCAAATAGTTAGACATATAAACAATCCATGTTGATTCCACCACTAGAATCCTAACAAGGTTCAAATCAAGATCTATCCAATAGTGGCATAGGGACGTATAACACTTGTACAAGTTAACATATCATTGAAGTGGGAGAAGTTTCTTAGAAGTCAAAAATGTTCGTTAGAATTATGGTCTATAAGAGATAAATTTATCATATATGAATTTATCGATCCATTGATGAAGTACACTGAGAAATAAATAATGTCGCAAATCAGTGAGTTTTCAATATGGGATTGAGTGAATGGGGGAATTTTTCACCTGCTTAAGAAATATATGAACATGAAAATAATATAAAATAAATGACATCATTTTATGTTGCATTATTACTTACACTACTAGTTTAGTTAGTGTCCTTACACAATTAGAGCCTGAAGACTCCAATACCATGTATATTTCTATATGAGATCATGAACAAGCCTGCAGAAATTTCAAGGTGTTCATGCCACATCAGTTTTCATCCAACAGAAGAAGAGGAAGTAGATACTGTTATATTATTAGAATCCCATGCATGCATATGAAAATATGAAAAAGAAGTAAATATTATCTGAGACGAGATTTTCAGTTGTATTGAAGTGGTTAAGAATTTTTTTATGTGATTTTAAGATATTTACTATGTTGCATATGAATAAATATGGAAGTTTTACTCAAGCATCGAGGTAGCTTTGAAATCCCAGTGACTATGTAAATGAAAATTTTAATCTATATTAGGGAATGATGAATTAAAAAATCTATATCAATGTATTGTGGAATTTTATATAGGTCAACCACTATCTACATAAATTCTATCACAACATCCATGTAAAGATATCCTCATCATGCATTAAGATACATAAGGGAAATAGAGATATATGTAAAGGTCTCTTATAATAAGAGAGTAATATATAAAGGTAAATCCATGATTTTTAAATCTATGTATGATTAAAAAAGAACCTATATAAGAACAATAATGAATTTAAGTGATATTTTAATAATTATGATTTTGAATAAAATATCCAATATGATGATACAAAGTAAGTTATGATGTTAAGCATAAAGTATCACAATGATCATGGTGTGATTCTAATAGTTATGGAGAATGAGAAATTATAGGATAGAAAGGAATATTCTAGTGGAACCTCACTACAAGAAATAACTACACATCAAGGTAGATGTTGTACTAAATTCTGATGTTGAATAATAGGAATACGGATATCACCATGGTGTGGTAGTGAATATTTCATGAGAGAATATTCCTTATAGAAAATGATGAGGTGGAAACATTTTGGATCATTTTTGGTGATAATTTTGAGAAGTTATCAACATTATAAGGTCCAAGGTATAGCATTGGGAGCTCTATTATATGAGAAATGTTGTGGTGCAGTGTGTTTAATGCATGCATTGAATGTGCATATGTGATATTTTTGGAGATCTTATGCATCGAAAACGAAGGGTAAAATATGTGTTTGTTTTTATTCATTATAAAATGTAG
The DNA here is from genome assembly GCA_963277665.1 of Viscum album. Lineage (NCBI taxonomy): Eukaryota > Viridiplantae > Streptophyta > Magnoliopsida > Santalales > Viscaceae > Viscum > Viscum album. The sequence goes on from OY728131.1 coordinate 126,027,322, forward strand.
TCAAAATTTTTCAAATAACTATGAGATGTTTTGGGGAGGTTGGGTCCATGATATTTCAAATATACCATGAGGGAAAACTACTTTTCTATTAAAAATATTAAAAATAGTACATGAATCAAAGTTTAATGAGTTCTAATGAGTCAATAGGTTCAACTGAGATTCAATTATATTTTGATAACTAATATGGAAAAAATATTAACAATATATTCCAAGAATATAAATATTCAAAAATGAATAAAAGGTTTTGTATTTGACACTACTATTTAAAATTAATAAATCCCTATGTCAATAATAAGAAGATAATAACTGATAATACACTGTTTTAGACCTTATGCACTGAAGAAAAGTAAGGAAAGACTCAGATTTGTGTGTATAATCTTATTATTTAGAGTAAAAGGGGGAAGAAGAAGTAATCTATAACTATTTACATGAAGTTACACTTGTACACTAAAGAATATGAATTTTAGTGATAAAGAAAGAGTCATTTATTTGCGAACTAATGAAGGAGAATAATAAGGGTGAGTTCAATTGCGTTATAGGAGATTACATTCAGGCTGAGACACTAAGTATTTAGCCTATAATATAAACATATATTATATAACTCTGAATAATATTGAAGGATACCACTGAAGTGGAGAAACTTAAGAATGATTTCATATAATTTGTGTCAAGATAATATGGAATCTATGTTAATGACTAATTCCAAACAGAGAAGGATGAATCTTTTATTCGGTAAGGAGTAATATATTTGAAATCCATTACTTTCATTAGACCTATTCAGTTCTAGGATAATAATTTCAAGTCCATACATTTTACCATCCTTATATTGGGAATAATAAATAATTTCTGTGCAAGGGATAATAACCATGTGTGACTGAGGATATAATCATACTCAAGGAGTGAAACATCTTAAAAAAATCCAAGTGATCAGGTTTTGATTCTTTCCTATTTATATTTTCAAATATAAAAAAATTAAGAAAAACATATAAAAAGATATCCATTCACTAAACAAGTAAATATGTGACAAAATAATTAATGTTTTAATTAGTTTTAAAGCATATCAACACTAATTTACCTCTCCCAATGTTTTTCACAAACTTGTATGATCCAAAAATTTGTATCAGAGAGGGTTAAAACTTTAATTGGATTCATAAAGTTGATTTTTTAAGGATGTAAGTTTTTATTTTCAAAGGATTTATGATGTTTTTATTTTAATAACATATTAATTGAAAAGGAAATCATAGATGATATGTATGATAAGGAAATATGAAAATAAAATAAAAGATATGGAATGAATTTGAGAAAGGAATCATATATGAAAGATGATTTTATAATACTTAATATAATAAAAGTGGAAATATTTATAATAATAAGATTACTCTTAAATATTTTTCTAGAGATATAGTAACCCTCTTTATAAAGAAGGATGAAAATATTGATATCTCATACTGAAATCTTGATAAATAATTTTTAAGCATGAAGTAAGAATATGTGCTAGTAAATTCCATAAACAAAAATATGGACAACCATTTTTTCCTATGAAGAATCAAATTATTCATGTGATAAAAAGGAATTAAAATATATTTCCAATGTTATCCTATTAAATACCCATGTCTCATTGGGAATGATCACAATTTTCCAGATGAAATAATTGGTGATTTAAAATACACCTTTTATATCCTCTATAATTAAATAATCCCATATTTTTTTGTTATTTTTATAAATATATAGGATGATATCACGGAACTTGGAGATTAGTATTAAAGGATGGTAAGTCTTTCAAGGAAATAAAACATACCTTTTTAATGATCCCAAACCAAGTGGGACCTATAAATGAATAAAGTATGGATCTTTAGGAGAAATTATGTAGATTTAAAAATTAATAGGGTACTAAAATCCATGGAATATAAGAGTTTTAAAAAATCTATAAGAATATATTGTAAGAGGTAATTACTATCATGAAATATCAATTGATAAAAAAATAAGATTAATGACCTTAACTATACGTTACATAGAAGAATCCAAATGTTAGAAGAAAAAATTAAAGAGATGAGAAATACTTGTTAAGACAAACTAAGGAAATCATAGTATGGGATAAATGTTATTAACATAAAATGATTGAAACTTGATGTTAAACATAAACATATAGAAGAAAATAAAGATATTCCTATACATGATATTGAAAGAGAAGTTTGTTACACATGAAATTTGAGGGATATTTCATATGAAAAAATTAATATATATGGTATAAATAATATTCTTAAAAAATATAATGATCAATATAATGAAGTTAAAAAGGTAAAGGTACAATATATTCCCTTTAATTATGATTTTTATAAATCCATTATTATGTACAATTTAGGATTAAAATTGAAATATGTAAATAATTATATGAAGAAAAATCATGAGGATCCCACCAAAACATTAATTGTGGTTGGAATCATATTTATGATGAGTTTTCCTCCCAAATAATCCCATTTAGTGAATGATAAAAAAATAGAATACATGTAATTCTAGAAATATTTTTACTTATAGAAAAAGAACAATGTTTGTGGGATATTTTTTGGTGTTGTTACAAGTTTGGGCGTCTGGTTATGGAGTGTTTTAATAACTTGTAAAAAATTATAATAAAAATAAGGGCCCTATAACGGAGGATAAAAGATGGAATTTTTAAGAGTTCAAAAATGAAAAAAAGTTAACAATCTAAAAATTATGCATTCCTTGATTTTGGAATAAATGATTATGTTGAATGAATACATTTTATATGGTTTATGTGTCACACTTAATCATTATATTGAAATGATTATGAAGGGTGTGCACTGATAGTGTTCAAATGCATTGGGTAATGGTTAGTATCTTGATATTTAATGTTTGTGTAGGGTTTCACCTGATTACTTTATTGGACGTTTTTACACTATGTTTGGACATGGGTTTACTTTATTACTTTATGTTAATGATGTAGTGTTTTAAGTTGTTTCCATATTTCTATGTAATGATAATCATGCTATATCATGAATTTATGTTCATGTTCCTATTTTTCTCCATTGATATTCCCATTGCCTAACATTTATTGTGTTCTTCATGTTATTTCATGTTTACTCCCTTACTGGGCTTTATAGATTACCTTTTTCTTATGTATTTCCTCTAGTTATCCAATACAATAGTAAGTATGAAGGAATGTTGTTGTCATGTAAAAGACGTTTTCAAGAAAGATGTGTATTTCATGCTCTAAGTAGTTATGTAATGTCCCTAATCCCCAAATACACTATAAATATTTATCTTTTGAGTTTTATTAATTTTAAATTTTATGTAATAAATTAGATTTAAATATTAAATAAAGATAAGGGTTGTTATAGTTGGTATCAATGTATAGGTTTAGTTATTTTTGGGATTAGGATTATAAAAATATAGTGAATGTATTAGGGATAAGACCAAGTATAAGAAACGAATCCCTAAATTATAGTGAGTATAGAGTAAGTTGTTTATCAGGATAATAAATCTCTATCTAGATACGAACAAGTAGAGGTGGCTCTGGAACATATGTATCTAGGTGTAAAACCTAGAAACACCACATCGATCTATACTTGAATGAGAACTCGTGCACGACAATGGGACTTGCTACACTCTTGGTTCAACAATCCTGGGGGACATGCTTTGGTAAATTCATAAGATTAGTATGAACCATTATTAAGGGAAGACAAAATTCCATAAGAATATACGTTAGGATTTATATCATGGATAACATAGATCGAAGACCATAAATTCATAAGTTAGGTTGATAAATGTAGTTTATAAGTTATCCCTTTAATGTAATTGGATTACAATTTACGTGTTTAATAGTTTAAAAATAGTCATACTTTAGTCTATATTGGATAAAGTAGAACCAAAATAAAAAAATTTTAAGGTAGGGTTATTGTTTATAGTTTTACTCATTATTTTTTATCTGGAAATTTTAGTAGAATAATCCAAACACCAAAAAAAATCATAGAAGTTAAGATATCAGTGAAAATAGGAAATTGAAAAATTATATAATCCCTCGCATATGACTCCTCCCCAATCATAATTTGTGGATTAAGCTTATTAGAAAACATTATCATACTTCCATTTGTAGAATTTGATTCAATTCTTTGAATTGAGTGACTTTCAATATATAGAGACAATAGTAATTTCCATGAGAGGGAAATCACACTCTATATGGGTAATCTGACCCCGATTCTATACAAGTGCAAGTTGGAGGTAGAATATTCTTTAGAACCATCATATCAAGCATGAATATTACTTCTATATGAGCATGAGTATCTTGCTCAGATAATTGATTCTAATGAAGGAACCATCTTCAAAGACATGCCTATTGTGAGGGAATTTGCAAATGTGTTTCCCAAGGAATTTTCTGGTCTTTTTCCTAGAAGAGATATTGAATTCCCAATTGATCTTATACCTGGGCTGTTTCCAATATCAAAGACTCTATATAGAATGGCTGTTATGGAGTTTGAGGATCTAAATAAGCAACAAGAGTAGAATCAAGATAAAGGGTTTATACGCCCATTTTCTTCACCATGGGTTTCACTAGTCCTCTTCATCAAGAAGAAGGATGGGTCAATGGTCCTTTTCATTGATTATCGTGAAATCAAAAAAATCACGATAAAGAACAAGTATCCTTTTCCCAGAATTGATGACTTGTTCGATTAACTACGTGGAGCACAATACCTCTCCATGGTTGATCTGCATTTGGTATATTAACATTTTAGGATAAAGAAGGAGGATATCCCCAAGACTAATTTTCGTATGAGGTACGAGAATTATGAGTTCATAGTGATGCCATTCAGACACACTAATGCTCTAGTAATCTTCATGGACCCGATTAATAGAGTCTTTATAGATTACCTAGATAAATTTGTTGTAGTCTTATAAAAAATATTCTAATATACTCCAAAACAAGGGAGGATCATGAGAATAATCTAAGAAATATGATAGAGACCTTACCAAAGGAGAAGCTCTATGTAAAGTACATCAAGTGTGAGTTCTAGTTAAAGAAAATATAATTCTTGGGTCATTTCATCACAATAAATGGTATATTTGTTCATCCTTCCAAAACAGAATCAATTAAGGTATGGCCAAGGATGACATATATGATAGATATCCATAGATTCTTGGGGTTAGCTGAATATTATCACTTATTTTTGAGAAATTTATCATGATTGTCAAACCATATTACAAAGCTAACTCTTAAGGGAGTCAAGTTTTCTTGGAATGATGAATGTTAAGAAATATTCATGGAGTTGAATAATAGGATTATCGCCGCCCCTGTTCCCACACTACCCACAATTGGGTAGCTTTTCATTATCTTTAGGGATGTTTCGAAGAAGATACTGGGCTGTGTGTTGATGAAATATGAAAAATTCATTGCCTATGCCTCAAGGCTATTGAAAATTCATTAGAAAAACTATCCCACAAATGATCTGGAGTAGGAAGCTATGATCATTTCTTTGAAAATCTGGTGACATTATCTCTTCAGGGAGAAGCGTGAAATATATACAGATCACAAAAGTATAAAATATACATTCATAAAGGAGGAGCTTAATATGTGATGATAAAAAATGTTAGAGATCATTAAGGATTATGACTGCTCAATCTATTACCACCATGGGAAAGAAAACAAAGTGGAAGATGCTATAAGTAGAAAGGACCAAAAAATTCTATCATTTATGAGAATTTAAAAGGATATAGTCTTCCTATAGTTGATAAAGATTGATATGAGAATCATAAATAAGGGAACATCATCAATCCTTTCACAAATGATTGCTCAACCATCTCTTTTGGAAAGGTTAAATGATGCTCAACAAGATAGTGTTGGAATTTAGAAGAAAGTGGAAACTATCAGAAAGGTAAATCCTTGGATTTCAATGTTAATGAAGAAGGGTTTATGAGATTTAGGTCGAGACTATATGTTGCTTCAAAACCATAGTTAAATAAAGAACTTTCAGATTATTCACATAGTTCGAATTTCTCCATTAACCCAGGAAACACGAAGATGTATTGAGATCTCCGACAACACTATTGGTTGGGTAACATGAAGAAGGATATCACTAAATATACATCAATGTGCTCGGTATGTAAAAAAGTGATGGGTGATAGGAAGAAGTAAAAGGAGATGATGAAACCATTACCTATACCAACAAGGAAAAGGGTAAACATAACTATGGAATTTTTCATCGGACATCCGAAGACATCCAAAGGAAACAATTCTATCTGGGTTTTTGTGGATCATTTTACAAAGACTACACACTTCATTGAGATTTGAGAGTATTTCTCACTAGATAAACTGGAACAGATATAAATTATATAAGTGGTAAGGCTTCATGGATTAAAACTATCTATTATGTTCTATTCAGATCCAAGATTCAACTATATGTTCTAGAAGAGTCTCCAATATGCTCTAAACATTGAGAAGAAATTCATCATGGCCTATCACCCTCAAACTGATGTTTATTTTGAGTAGCCTATCCAGAAACTTGAGGACATGTTGAGATCTTTCTAAATGGAAATCAAAGGTGGATGAGACCAACAACATCCTTTGGTTGAGTTCTCTTGCAACAATAGTTTCCACTCAATCATCCAAATGGATCGTTTTGAAGCCCTCTATGGGAAGATGTGACTAACACCGTTTTGTGGGGATAAAGTTGAAAACATCTAGGTCCAAAAATGGAAGAGGAAATGGTGGATAAGGTTTAGACTATCTGGAAGAACATAAAATCTGACCAAAGTCGATAAAAGAGCTATGCTGATAATCATTGACGAGACCTATAGTTTGATTTTGGAGACATGCTATTCCTCTCCTAATTTCCATGGAAGATATTTATGAGATTTTAGAAGTATGGAAATCTTTTTCCAAGGTACATCAACTATTTTGATATCATTAATCACATCAGGCCAGTGTCTTATCAACTTTCACTCCCATGAAACTGTCTCAAGAACATGATGTATTCTATATATCACTCTTGAGTAAGTACATACATGACCCATCACGTGTAATCCATCCATAGGTGGTACCATTGGAAAATGACCTCTTCTATGAGGAAAATATGTTGAAGATATTATATCATAGAGAAAAAATTCTACAAATAAGACAATTCACCTCATCAAAGTGTTGTTGAGAAACCAAAATATTGAAGAAGCGATGTGGGAACCAGAGGAAGCGATGAGGTAGAGTTACCCTCATCTATTTATGTTTGGGAAAATAAAATTTCAGGGGTGAAATTTCTTAAGGGGGGAAGGATGTAATGATCCCCACATTTATGAATAAAATTTCCTTTCTTTTAATTAAATTTCTTATGGATATAAAAAAACATGAACTTCTTTTGTTTTATTTCCAATTGGATTTAAATTAATGTTATGTATACTTACAATTGATAATATTTTTGTTGAACAATAATCACATGACTAGTATAATTATTGGGTTTCAACAAATCCTTTTGAAATAGGAAAATGAATTGATGGACTCAACCAGAAGGATCGTACCCTATGAAGCCCATTTATCAAAGCTTTTATGGGAGATAACATTTCTGGGCTCTTCCCTAGACAAAGCCTAAGGTGAGATCCAACAACTTAAGCATGAGTGGAACTATTTACGGGAGAAGTTCAAGCTCATCAAGATCATATCCAAAACCATGTTCACCGAACAACCCCATGACAGCCCCACCATCGCACACGTTACTCTTCAGGTGTATGTTGGTGTAATAAAGGGATATGTAACAAGACCCTATCACTATGATTAGTTTCATAATTTTTTTTATAGAATAATGAATATACTTTCATTCTATTATTGTTACTTTGTAAATGATTTTTGTTTAATATTCAAATTCAATTAAGAAATCTATTTTTATGAATTAATGAATTTTTAAAATAAATAATTTTTTAATAAAATATTATTATTAAATTACTTTTATTAAATATAAATTATCTTATAACTTTTAGGAAGTCAAATGTAATTTTTTTTAAGGTTTGAAAATTGTTTTTGTCAAAACCCATCAATTTTTAATAAATGCTGGTAATTATTTTAAAAGTGAAAATTCAAAAAGTTAGTAAATTATTTAGAGAAAATGAATATTATTTTTGTAATTAGGACATCAAAATTATCCAATGGTAAATTTTTAATAATTTTTGGATATTGCCGATTTTTTTGGGTAAAAAATTAAATATTGTATAAATATATAATGTGTTTTATAACATCATAAAGACCTAATAGTGCTGTAATAAAATACTATAAAAATTATATTTGTCCAAATTTATATTTTTACATTAAAATAATGTAATTTTAGGTTTATTTGATTTATTTTATAAAGCCTTAGTGAATCCTCCAACACATATAAAATATTTTATGATTTTAAAATCATGTATTTAAATGTGTGACTCACCTCTATATAAGAAAGGGAAATATTTTAAAATCTTTTGGACATTAGCCTTGTTAAATAATTTAAACCACTCCCATTTTATAAAAACCATTGGCGAAGACCATGGGATGGTTCGTGGTTTTGAATATTTTAGTGTGTAGTATCCAAAACCAAAATAATAAAGAAATTTCCCACCTTTCTTATATAAACCCACCCAACCTACCACTATTCTTCGCTCAAGATATTTTAATCCCTACCAAACTCTTAATATTACTCCCTAGAGTCCTACCAAGGCGCCCAAGCTCCCATGAAGCCTCCCCCGAGCCTTTGGGATCACACATCTATGTAAGGGATCTCCCTATCTCCTTTTTCTTCAAGCACCTATTTTATGTCATGCCTTTTAATTTCGATTTTATTGATTTGGGATATAATATTACATAGCTACTTAATGTACATTTTAATTATACAAGATGGGATCTTCCTTTAAATCCCATTAATCCCCTTATGATCCTATAAACCCACCTGTTACTATGCCAAAATTCTGTAAGGGATTTATCTCTTCTCATTTCCATTCATGAATTTCATTTATATTATGCATAAAAATTACATTTCACATGTTGGGATTTTATGTTACATTATCCCCTAATATCCATTTCATGTATAAATTTTGAGATACCCCTTTATCTCTCATCAACTCCTTTTATAAATTTCCATATGATGCTATTATGCTGCCAAAATTGCACTGCAATTTTCCATGCCAAAATCATCGTGTAGGGAATACCATACCCATTCCTCTATCAAGGGTATTAAACTTTTTGCACACATACTTATTGAGTGGCGACTAACATGTATAAATTCCACATTCCTTGGTCATATAATTAATTATTATGTTTCATTAATCAATGTTATATGATCCATGTGGAACACTTAAGTAGGAGATTGAAATGATTATGAAGGGTGCACCCTGATATCGCTTCAATGAATTGGGTAATGTTTAGTATCATGATACATCATGTTGGGATAGGGGATTAACTGATTCATTTATACCACTTCTGTCCACCATGATTGGATAGGGCTTTACCAGATTCCAGTATGATAATGATGTAGTGTTTCAAGTTGTTTCCACATTTTCATGTTATAATAATCATGCTATAACATGAATTTATGTTCATGTTTCTCTTATGATCCATTGATATGCCTATATCCTAACATGTATTATATTATTCATGTTATACCTTGTTTAATCCCTTACTGGGATTTATATCTCACCCTTTTCTTATGTATGTACTAAGGTTATCCCATGAAATGCTAAGTATAAAGGAATGTTGTGGTCATAAAAAATAAGTTTTCAAGAAAGATTTGTTTTTCATGGTTAAATTTGTTATATAGTGATCCTAAGCCCCAAATACACTAGACCTCCTCATATTATAATTTCCATTAAGTTTGTGTTGATCTAATAAATCATATTTAAATATTAAATAAATATCAGGGTTGTTATAGGTACACCCTATTTTTATATAATCACATTATTACTCTATTAAAAGAAAGTTAAATTAATGGTCTTAATATTTTGTTTCATTTTTATATTTTTTAAATATTATGACAACATAGGTGTGACACTATTATCTTCTATCTCCTAGGTTTCTTCCTCTTTTGTCCGACCATTCCACTGAATCAGCCACATCAGATTGTGCCCCCCTAAGTTATGTTTATATGTATTTCAACAAGATATTATTGTTTAGATAAAAATTATTCTATAAAGTATCCATATTAAGATCTAATTTCAATTATGATACATGAAATACATGGTGTTTTTTTCTATTAACTATAATCTTCAGATGATAAGAAAAAGATCCAATTCGTTCCAATATAGGAAATGGATCAAAATAACTAGCAGCGAGTTTGGGATTTATTTTCAAAACACTCTAGGTTTATAGGCTATAAATCAACCTAGACCAAGTACTCGAACAAAAAATGCATTACTCTACAATTATGGTTGGTATATGTTTCCATGATCTTCTAAGATCAACGAAAATTTATTCATAGACACTTTAGGTTCTCAATGCAGCAGCTACTAATTCAATGATTATTCCCCTTCATAAAATGTAGGATAGTATATAGCATTTCCATACACAACATAAAATGTTATCTCTCGAATTGGGGCATGATAATAAATGTTGTAGTGATATTATTCTCAAGGTAACTTGGGTGACTAGTGTTTATGGTAGTATGAAGAAAAACATCATAAGTAATCTTCTAAACATAATTTGACCACCTCATCTTTCCAATCACTTTGTGGATGGTATGAAGAAATAATTTTCAATGGTTTCCCTTGTAATTTGAAAAATTATTTCCAAAATTGGATGGTAAAAATTGGGTCTTAGTCACTAAAAATAAAAAAGGAATCTCTTGAAGTCATACCACTTATTTCAAAAATAATTCTACGACAGTCTTAGCTGTGTATGGATGTTTAAGAAAAATGAAATGTTTATAATTAATCAATAAGAATAAGTTTATGATGGTATACTTGTTTGGTATAGGAAATGGTATGGGATATAATTTACATACCCATTTCTCAATTCTGGGAAACTACTCACTAGATAATACTCCTTTATATTGGCATCAATTATCTGTCCATTCAATGAATTTACATTTTAATTAATGCTTTAATCTATTTAATTCCAACTTATGCCACTTTACTAGATTTTACCATTATATATTTTCTTACTTAGTAATACTTATGTGTTTTAATTTTTTTAATAATGTATATACACATTGTGATATATATAGATAAAATTTGAATCACATTACCGAGGAACACACCTTAGTGCACTAAGGGTTTGGAGGAGATTTATGATTTTTCAATTTCCAGTCGATCTGTAGATAGAAGAATAAGATGTAAATGTCTTAATTTTAAATTTATAATATGGTTTATGATATATGATGTTTATGAACCCTTGACATGGAACAAATCCCCTGCTCAATATTTGTTCTGGATTTGGCATGGAGAATCAAACGTTATAGAAATTTTGAACAGTAATGTAAATTGACAGAATGAGCTCCTAACTTCAAAAACAATGGAAAATGAAATTAAAAACCTTATAAATGATGAATTCATCATTATAAGACAAAATCTTCAACATAAAAAAAATCAAAACAACCAGTGTGGGTGTTAAAACTAGAAACTGGAGAAGTGATGTTTTTGGGACTATAAGACAACCATATTAAGATTGTAACATATCATTGGATCATACTGTTGATTCTTTGGAGGCTAATGTAAGAAATAAATTCATTGAAAAAAATGAATTTCATGGTTTATATGATGATGTAAATAAAGAGTTGTATAATGGATATTTGAAATATTCAAAATATTCTTTTTTGACGAAGTTGTACCATATCAAATTCCTATGTGGAGTTACCAATAAGGCGATGTACATGATATTGGAATTTTTACATGATGTATTTAATAAGGAAAAATCTCTGAGTCTTTTTATGATATATTTTCTTTAACAATATTGGTCTTTATGATTCAAAAATACATTCTTTTCCAAATGATTTTATGCTTTATTGGGTAGAGGATTCAAGCAGAAAGGATTGTAAAAAATGTTCTTCTTCTAGATTGTAGTCTATGGGTGATATTGGAAGTCCATATCAACATAATAATACGAATAAGAAGAAAAAGAAAACACCTATAATGGTTTTTCATTAATTTAATTTTAATCATCGATAGAAAAGATTATTCATGTCATCGAAAACCACAAAGCACATGAGGTGACATTCTATAGATAATAACAATGATGGGTTAATGTGTCATCTAAGAGATTCACAATCATTGATGAAATTTTATTTATAACATTTAGATTTCTCATCTGATCCTAGGAAAGTTTTATTGTGATTAACTCCCAATGGATTTAACCCATTTGATAATTTAAGCACCAGTTATAGTATTTGGCCGATTTTTTGACCCCTTACAACCCGCCTCCGTGGATGTGTATACAATAAATAACTTATATAATTCTGATGGTTATTCCTAGAAAAAATGCTTGTAAATGATATTGATGTATACTTGTTGCCACTAATTGAATAATTATAGGAGTTATGGGGAAAAAGTGCTGAGACATATGATAAATCTTCTAGAAAAATGTTCAAAAAGAAAGTTTATCTAATTTGGTCCATTATTGACTTCTGTAAACCTGGGAATTTAGATGGTTGGAACACTTACATGGTTTTTTCTAGTCCTATTTGTAACTTTGATTTTGATCTTGAACGACTAAATCATAGTAAAAATGGTGTTTCTTGTGAACTGAAGGATTTTTGGATGTATCTCATAGATTTCGGTTGAACAAGTCAAAATTCAATGGTTATATTAATCTTATACCACCTAAAATTTGTTGATAGGTTCTAAAATTTTAGAACAACTTGAAAATTTTTTAACCAAATTTGGGAAGGTGCATCATTTGAATGATATCGGGAAATGAGTTTGAAGTGCATCATCAAGTGAAATCGGAATGCAAAAAAGGAAGCAAAAAAGTATATTATTCAAATATCCATATTAGGAATATAATTTTTTGTAGAATAATCATAATGTTATGTATATTAATGATAATTTTTGTGACAATTCAATATTTAAATTGATTAATGAGCCTGAAAAATTAAAGGAACATTTCAATGCTGAGAAAGACTTACAAACAATAAACATTAAGCATAATCTATGGATATATGAGAATGGAAAGAATGCTCCAAAAAATTTTGCAATGAAAAATTGGGATAAAGATACATTTTTTTGATTTTCAAAACATTTTAAGGTATCCGATGGTTATTCAAGTAACATATCTAGGTTTTTTGACATAAATAAACATAGGTTACATGGATTTAAAAGTCATAATTCACTTATTTTGATACAATAGTTACTACCATTGGAATTACATACATTATAAACTAAAAAGGTTACTGAAATTGTACTCCACATTTTCACATTCTTCAGACAATTATGTGAGAAAAATCTATAACCATTTGAGCTCAAAAACCTTCATGATAGATTTTTAAGGACACTTTTTTCAATGGAGATGATCTTTCCTCCATCGTTTTTTATTGTCATGATGCATTTGACTGTGTATTTGGTTGAGGAAGCTAAATTAGGAGGCTCTGAACATTATAGATGGATTTATCCATTTGACATGTACTTTATTTATATGTTTTTCATCTTACGTACACAATTATTTTCACTTTATTAAATAAAAAATTATGTTTTATTTCATAAATATCTCAAGCATTTTAAATCATTTGTGAAAAATAAATGTCAACCTAATAGCTCTATTTCTAAAGGTTATTTGGTAGAGAAGAGTCTTAAATTTTGTTCAAGATACTTGTATAATATTTAGAAAAGATTCAATTGATTTGGATGCATTGAATACACATATAACAAATCTCAACTATATAGAAAATCACAAATATTTCCTACTATTGACTAATCAGTTGGGAGGAGCTCAAATGTTACACTGACAAAAATGGAATTATTACAGGAACATAGATATGTGATTCTAAATAGTGAAATTACAGATCCATTTATTGAAGATATTAGGATACAAACTAAGAGACTAATAAGAATCTGAACATGATGTGAGAAAGATATAACAAAAGCTGCTAATAAAGAGCTTATAGAATGGTTTTCACATTGTGAAAGTTCATAAATATTGTAATCAATATGGATATTAGGTTGAAACAAATAGTTTTTTAAATTTAATAATGTATATTAATTTTTTTAAATCATTAATAATGATATTTGGGATGAGTTTTCAAAATATTTTAAGTTTATTGCTCAAGATCCTTTAAAAATGCCATAATGTTCGATGCTTACAATGTGAATGGATTTAAATTTCATATAGTCGATATAGAAGAGGTTTTGAAAATACAGAATAGTTATATATTTACTGTTTCAATTTAGGGATGTGAGGAGAGAGGCATATGATAAATTTATACTGTAGAAAGAGAAAAAACAAATCTTCCCATGAAAAATTTATCCATAAAATTGATTTTAAAGTTGGAGACAAAGTACCTCTATGTTATTCAAGGATGAAACAATTCCTTAGTATGCTTCATTCCAAACATATTGATCCATATAAAATAATTAACATTTTCCCTTTTGGAGTAGTTGATATTGAAGGAGGAAATTCAAATCAACTATTCAAATTTAATGGTAAAAAACTAAAGAAGTACTCGGAGGAATTTTTGAAAAATCCTATAGAGGAGTCTATAATCCTATGTTCTTTTAGAAAATAATTTATTTGAGGTTTTCTCTTTACATTAACTTGATATAACTATTTATTTTAATTTAAACTATCTCTTTAAAAAAAATACATACTGAAATCGAATTGGAATAGTGTTAGAACCAAGTGTGTGGGAATAGAATAGTAATAATTTGTACATAAATAAAACAATTTTCCTTGAAAATAAAATACTATAAATATCACTTTTGTACAATTATTTGTTTTTAATATTTGATCCATTTTCTTTAAATTCATGTTTAACCAAATTAGTTTTAAAAAATACAATGTAAGAGTTGCGGGAATTCATTGGTTTTGAAATTTTAAAAATTTTGGTGATTACTGGGTTAATTTTTCACAAATTTTATAGAATTTTTTTCTTAGAATTTAGATATGGAGTATGAGTGAAAATATTTGTGTAAAATAAATTTTATAACATTATGCCACTAGAATTTTGAACATAATCTATGTAACTTTATCTATGTGAGAAAAACACCTTAGGTATCAAAATAAAATGAAAATGATAAAATTCCTTAAAAATCCGAATAAAAATGGGAAGTTAAGAACCCACAATGGATCTCTGAGATAAAAGAACATGGAGTATTTATTTAATTAAATAAAGTCATCTCAAATAAGTGCTATACACAGCGAATCACACACAAATATGAAAGGAGAAATAATTTCAAAAGGGCCTTGTCCAAAATGAGTCTATTTAGGTGAGGTGAATATTGAACCCATAGAAAAAGTGAAAATTGACTTATAACACATTCATTTATGTTGTCTATCTATGGTTTAAGAAACTTAAGGAGGGGGGGATAAATATAGGGTTTTTAATTTTTTTTCTTCCACTTAAATATAATTCGACCCACTCCTAAAAAGAAACATTGAATAAATTAAAATAAGGCAGTGAATAGATTCACATATGAGGTATGATATTTATATCTTTGGAAGAACCTGTGTTTTGTTTCAACTCTAGATTTAAAATTTAAAATTAGCTAGGATAAAATTTCCTTTTTTAATAATTATAATTCAATAAAAAATTTCCTGAGAGTACAATAGTAGGTGTTCATGAGGGTGATGTGAGCTATAAATTTCCATATTTTTATCTCCTATTCATTGAAAATAAACCTCATTGTTGTTTAATTACCATGTTAGTAGTTGTTTCTATTGACATTATTAAATTAAAACTTAATTGGAAATTGGATTTAAATATGGTATTTATTGATGAATGAATATTTTAATTTAAATTGAGATTCTATTCTTAACGAAATTATTTCTTTTAGTGTGAACATTAATACTTCATTAAGAATTAATGTGAACTATTAAATATAGGATAATTAAAAAGGGAAAGAGTAACGATGACATCCACGATCACCAAGAATACTGAAGGTACTTTCCATATGCTATCCCTAAAAGAATATACAGTCAAAAAGTAGGCATGGTGATCGTACCATAAGACTACCACGAAAACTACTCACAATCACCTTCCCACCTTACTACACAATATTATCATGGCAGGAATACCTACTGTTAGTGATAGAAGATGACAATGTATGATAAAAAACACACCAATCCATGAAGAGATGACCACATGAATAAATTCTATTAAACATTCCATGACCCTCATGGTAGGCATACCTAACATGACCCCTATCTCAAAATAAATTTTTTTCCGGACAATGGATTATAAATTCACAATAACTATTCTTACCACATGCTTCACCCACTGTATCATGCATTTAACTTCCCTGCATCCATAAAAATAATCCAATCCTCTTCCCCATAAAGATAATTAAGCTTTAAATTAATAATTACTATGCTCTAGAGGATTGGAGATTCTCCAAAAAGGAATATACCAGCCCCATATATACACCTACATCCTTAGGAAAAATAGGGAAACACATACCCTACTAAGACCACCTTCTTCTAATAACCCTAAATTTGAGATGATAATAATAGAGTGGAGATAATTTCTTGGAGATTTATAGTAGTAATATTCCACAAATTTATATTTTCATTGATTAAGGGATATATTCATCGAAGTGAACCACGAGTGAATAAATCATGGGTCTGGCCTAGGAAGGAAAAGGATATCCATGAAGAACTGAAGCATTTGAAAATGATATCCACAACTTAGGTGGAGAGTACTATACCTGACAACACCCTGTTTATGAAGCCCCATTCTATCCTCTTGTGGGCCTTATTCATATCTAGTTTAAGGGACATATTGGATCCATGGGTTTTCATGTTAATATCAAAAATCATTTCTTGAGCCAAATCCATTGTACACTGAATTGACTAGCCCTTGAAAAAACCATGTTTCTCTAAGGATATCCACTGAGGGACATTAATGGATTTCCTCAAATTAACGATATTTGAAAAAATATTGTAGGAGAGGTTACACATGATAATCGGCCTATATTCATAGATGGAAAATGGGTCTTTGATCTTTGGAAAAAGAACTAGGGTAGTGGTGTCAGCTACCATAGGAATAGAGCCCTCGAAAGAAGTCTTGGATGGTCGAGATGTGTTTACTATGTAATACAATATATTTTTATCAATATATCATCATAGAGGTTTCATTATTTCTATCCTTAAACTATATGAATGATATATATTTCTTTAAAATTACATAAATTAACTCATTGATAAACTAATATGGGCATAGACTTAATCAGATAGTACATTTTACTTTGAAGTGTCGAACCTACATTGTGTTTTGTTGTATTTATTTTCAAAAAGGTTCATTTATAATGAAGGTTAGTTTCACGATGTAAATATGTTGATGATGAGTTTCTTGGATGTGGAATGGAAGTTCTCAATCCTATTGAGAATATGAATGAGGTTCCAAATAATGCAAGAGATTCATTATCTTATTTACACGATTAGTTGAAGCGAAGAGTGGGTTCTGTAAAGCATAATGTTTATATATATTTTTTAGGTGGTGTTAAGATTTAAATAAGAAAGGAAAATGGGGTTGAAGGATTTTTAATGAAGAATTTTTTGTTTATATCACTGTATTTCAAGAATATTATATAATATTATAAATGAATACACATATTCAGGGAGAACATTATCCAAATGTTAGCTAACTCAACTAAAAAAGTAGTCTGGCCACTATTAGAAGAGATCCATTGGAAGTTCTCAATACTATTAAGAAGAATAATGAGGATCCCAAGAAATAAAGAGATATATTAAATTATTTAAACGAATAGTTTAAGTGAAGAGTAGTCACTACAAATTATAAGAAGAAATTTGGATGACGTTGAAATTTGAAAAAGAAGGGAAAATTATGTTAAAATCCTTTTAATGTATCCTGTTATGTTTCTCTCACTACATTTAAATATTATTTTTTAATTTGAAAAAGGAATAATTTTACTAAGGTATAAAATTATCAAACTGTTAGACATATCAACAACCCATGTTGATTCCACCACTATAATCCTACCAAGGTTCAAATCAAGATCTACCCAATAGTGGCATAGGGACATATAACACCTGTACAAGTTAAAATTTCTTTGATATGGGAGAAGTTTTCTTAGCATTCAAAAATGTTAGTTAGAATGATGGTCTATAAGAGATAATTGGATCATATCTTAATTTATATACCCATTGATTTAGTAAACTGAGAAATAAATAATGTCGCAAACCAGTGAAATTTTAATATGGGATTGAGTGAATGGGAGAATTTTTCTCCAGATTAAGAAATATATGGACATGAAAATAATTTAAAATAAACGACATCATTTTATGTGGAATTCTTACTTACACTACTAGTTTAGTCAGCGTCTCTACACAATTAGAGCCTGAAAACTCCAACACAATGTACATTTCTATATGAGATCATGAAAAAGCCCAAAAAAATTAAAGGTGTTCATGCCACATCAGTGTTCATCCCACAGAAGAAGAGGAAGTGGATAGTATTATATTATCAGAATCCCATGCATGCATATGAAAATATCCAAAAGAAGTAAATATTATCTGAGATGGGATTTCCAGTTGTATTAAAGTGTTTAAGAATTTTTTGATGTGATTTGAAGAGATTTACTATGTTATGTATGAGTAAATATGGAAGCTTCACTCAAGAATCCAGGTAGCTCTAAAATCCCAGTGAATATTTAAATGATATTTCTAATATATATATAGGAAATTTTGAATTAAAAAATCTATAACAATTTATTGTGGAATTTTATATAGGTCAACCACTATCTACATAAAATCTATCACAATATCAATGTAAAGATAACCTCATCAAGCATTAAGATATATAAGCGAAATAGAGATATATGTAAAGGTCTCTACTACTAAGTGAGTAATATATAATGTTAAATCCATGATTTTGAAATCTATGTATGATTAAAAAAGAACCTATATAAGCACAATAAATAATTTTAGTTATATTTTAATAATTCTGTATTTTGAATAAAATATCCAATATGATGATACAAAGTAAGTTATGATCGTAGGCATGAAGTATCAAAATGATCATGCTGTGATTCTAGTAGTTATAGAGAATGAATAATTATAAGATATATAAGAAGATTCTAGTGAAACCGCACTACAAGAAATAACTACACATCAAGGTAGATGTTGTACTAAATTCTAAAGTTAAATAATATGAATAAGGATGTCACCATGTTGTGGTAGTGAATATTTCATGAGAGAATATTTATTATAGAAAATTATGAGGTGGAAACGTTTTGGATCATTTTTGGTGATAATTTTTAGAAGTTATCAACATGAGATGGTCCAAGGTCTAGCATTTGGATCTCTATTTTATGAGAAATTTTGTGGTGCTTCATGTTTAATGCATGCATGGAATGTGCATATGTGATATTTGTAGAGATCTTATGCATTGAGAACGAAGGGTAAAATATGTGTTTGTTTTTATTCAATATAAAATGTAGTTACAATTTTTTAAATAACTAGGAGATTTTTTTGGGAGGTTGGGTCCATGATATTTAAAATATACCATGAGGGAAAGATACTTTTCTATTAAAAAATATTAAAAAGATTACTTGAATTAATGTTTAATGAGTTCTAATGAGTCAATATGTTCCACTAAGATTTAATTATATTTTGATAACTATTATGGAAAAAATATTAACAATATATTACAAGAATATAAATATTAAAAAATGAATAAAATGTTTTGTGTTTGACACTACTATTTAAAATTAATAAATCACTATGTCAATAATTAGAAGATAATAACTGATAATGCACTTTTTTAGACCTTATACATTGATGAAAAGTATGTAATGAATCAGATTTGTGTGTACTTTCTTATTCATTAGTGTAAAAGGGGGAAGAATAAGTAATCTATAACTATGTACATGTGTTTCCACCTGTACACTAAAGAATATGAATTCTAGTTATAATGAAAGAGTCATTTGTTTGTGAACTAAAGAAGTAGACGAATAAGGCTGAGTTCAATTCTGTAATAGGAGATTACATTCAGGATGAGACAATAAGTATTTGGCCTATAATATAAACATATATTATATAAATCTAAATAATATTGAGGGATACCATTGAAGTGATGAAACTTTGGAATGAGTTCATATAATTTTTTTAGAGAGAATACCAAATCCATGTTAATGACTAATTCCAAAAGGATAAGGATGAATCATTTATTCGGTAAGGAGTTTTATATTTGAAATCCATTACTTTCATTAGACCTATTTAGTTCTAGGATAATAAGTTAAATTCCATACATTTTACCATCCTTATATTGAGAATAAGAATTAATTTTTGTGCATGGGATAATAACCATGTGTAACTGAGGATGTAATCATAATCATGGAGTGAAACATCTTAAACAAATCCCAGTGATCATGTTTTGATTATTTCCTATTTATATTTTCAAACATAAAAAAAATTATGAAAAAAATATAGAAAGATATCCATTCACTGAACAAGTAAATAGGTGAAAAAAGAATTAATGTTTTAATCAGTTTAAAAGTATTCAGACACTGATTCACCTCTCCCAATGTTTTTCACATACTTATATGATCCAACAATGGGTATTAGAGAGGGTTAAACCTTTGATTGGATTCATAAATTTGATTTTTTAAGGATGTAAGTTTTTTTTTCAAAGGAATTATGAAGTGCTTATTTAAATAACATATTCATTTTAAAAGAAATCATAAATGATATGTTTGATAAGGAAATAAGAAAATAAAATAAAAGATATGGAATTAATTTGATAAAGGAATCATATATGAAAGAAGATTTTATAACACTTAAGGTAATAAAAGTGGAAAGATTTAAAATAATAAGATTAATCTTAAATATTTTTGTAGAGATATAGTAACAATCTTTATAAAAGAGTATAAAAATATTAATATCTCATACTAAAATATCGATATAGACATTTTAAGAATGAAAGAAGAATATGTGATAGTAAATTACATCAACAAAATGATGGACAAACATTTTTCTTTTGAGGAATAAAATTATTCATGTGAAAAAAAGGAATTAAAATATATTTCCAATGTTATCCTATTAAATAGCTATGTATCATTGGGAATGATCACTATTTTCAAGATGAATTAGTTTGTGATTTAAAATACATCTTTTATATCCTCCATAATGAAATAATCTCATATATTTTTGTTATTTTTATAAATATATAGGATGATATCATCCAACCTAGAGATTAGTATGAAAGGATGGTAAGCCTTTCAAAGAAATGGACCATACCTTTGTAATGATCTCCAACCAAGTGAGACCTATAAATGAAAAAAGTAAGTAGATTTTGGAGAACTTATATAGATTTAAAAATGAATAGAGTAATAAAATCTATGGAATATAAGAGTCTAAAAAATTCTATAAGAATATATTGTAAGAGGTAATTACTATCATGAAATATCAATTGATAAAAAAAAGATTAATTACCTTAACTATATGTTACATAGAAGAATACAAATGTTAGAAAAAAATTAAATAGATGAGAAATACTTGTTAAGACATACTAAGGAAATCAGAGTATGGGATAAATGTTCTTAACATTAATTGATTGAATCTTGATGTTAGACCTAAAAATATGGAAGCAACTAAAGCTATTCCTTTACATGATATTGAAAGAGAAGTTTTTTACACATGAAATTTGAGGGATATTTCATATGAAAAAATTCATATATATGGTATAAATAATAATCATAAATCATCTAAAGATCAATATAATGAAGTTAAAAATATAAAGATACAATATATTCCTTTTAATTATGATTTTTATAAATCCATTATTATGTACAATGTAGGATTCAAATTGAAATAAGTACAAAATTAAATGAAGAAAAATCATTAGTATCCCACCAAAACATTAAATGTGGTTGGAATCACGTGTATGATGAGTTGTTCCCCTAAATAATCCCATTTAGTAAATGATAATGAAAAAATATAATACATGTAATTCTAGAAATATTTTTACTTAGAGAAAAAGAAAAAATTTTGTGAGCTATTTTTTGGTGTTGTTACAAATTTGGGCGTATGGTTATGGAGCGTTTTACTAACTTTTCAAAAATTATAATAAAAAGAAGGGCCATATAAAGGAGAATAAAAGATGGAATTTTTAAGAGTTCAAAAATGAAAAAATGTTAACTATCTATAAATTCTAAATTACTTGATTTTGGAATAAATGATTACTTTGAATGAATCCATGTTATATGATCTATGTGGCACACTTAAGCAAGATATTGAAATGATTATGAAGGGTGTGCACTGATTGTGTTCCAATGCATTGGGTATTGTTTAGTATCTGGATATGTCATGTTGGGGTAGGGTTTTACCTGATTACTTTATAGGATATTTTCCACTATGTTGGGATAGGGGTTTACTTTATTCCTTTATGTTAATGATGTAGTGTTTTAAGTTGTTTCCACATTTCTATGTTAGGATAATCATGCTATATCGTGAATTTATGTTCATGTTCCTATATTTCTTCATTGATATTCCTATTGCTTAACATGTATTGTGTTCTTCATGTTATTTACTATTTACTCCTTTACTGGGCTTTATAGATCACCTTTTTCTTATGTATCCTATAACACCCCAAGCATTCATGGTACATTTCCCTTTGAATAATTCAATAGCTTGCATTGTACGCAACTTCGAGATTCTAACACACTGTGACCAATTAAACTAGCCGTTATGAATAGTAACACCCAATTTTTGAAATTTTATAAATTCTATCTTTCAAAATGTTCTTTATTTTTGGATTCGGAATTTCTAAATTAGCCTAGGGTGAAATTTTGGAATTTTTCTGAAAACTTTCAATTTTTGATGAATAATGAAAATTACTAAATTTTAATTAAAAACAACTTTTTTAATAAAAATAATTTATAGTGATAAATTATGAATTTTAGTGGGTTTAAAGAATATTTAGAATATATTTTTACCATTTAATACAATTTTGGTCATTGGACATAATTTTACATTTAAAACGGACATAAACAAGTGTCAATCTTTTGATAGATATTATTTCTTAAAAACACACTTTTTTATTTTGATAGTGGGAATTAATTTTAAATTAACTTCTCCCACTTATGTGTTTTTAATTTGGAAAAATGGATTCCATATTTTGAATCAGGATGTCCAAAATGTGTAAATAGGAAACTCTTATTTTAATTCACTTTGAATAATGGCTTCGGTAAATATATTTTTTTCCATTGTTAAAGGGTAAATCCAGTAAATAAGGATAAAAAATAATAATATTATAATAATATTAAATTACCCAAAAACGTGTCCTAACCCTATTGGTTGATACATTTCCGACCATGGGCATCTTTGGGTCGATTTTGGGACCCCATGAAGCCACTTGTAAGTGATAATGACACTTTATATTAAATATGTTAAAGTAAATAAAAAAATGACATAAGCATTTATCTTTTAGAGAAAAAAGTTTTACATAGGGTTATATATGTTATATTTTTGACTAGAAATATTCATTAGAAATTTAACAAAATTTCATAAATAATGGTATTTTATTTATAATTTTTAGACATTTAATAATTAATTTTATTTATGACACAATAATGATGCAGTATTTTCCTTATTAATGAAAGAATCAAATAATTTTGTATTATAAATGTTAAAATAAATATACATTGATAGTTTTGATGACATAAAATAATTTTATTGGTTAATATGACATGTTAGGATTTCTTAAATGAATTTTTATTGAATTAATAATTTTTTTAAGACTTTAACAAAAACCAATTATTAAATAGTGTCAAAATTGACAAAAATGAGTTTTAAAAACAATTGTATTATTAATTGATATTCTATTCCTAAAAATCTATGGTTCGGTCAAAGGACTTATATAATGATAATTTTATCATTAATGGACCGCTTGTGAGTCTATATAAAGTTTATTGTATGTTTATTAACCATATAATATAAAAATATAAAGTGACGTGGTAAATGTCAAACTAATTAACTAAGAGTTAAAACTAAATGATAAGGTTAATAAAGTGACCCAAACCTGTATAAAACCTATTTGTTGAGTTTTTTGACCTATTCCCACCTTATAATCTAAATAATCCACTTTTTATCCATTAGAAACAGAAAATAAATTTATTATAAAATAATATTTCTAGCTTTTCTTAAAGTGCCCCTCACCCCTCTTATAAAAGGGCACTCCCCCTTCTCTCAAATTCATACCCTCAAAACCTTTTTTTATGCCAAACTCTGCCCAACTATTCTCTCAACTTCTCTCACTTCATCCTAAAGGACCTCATTTGGTCATAAAGCCAAATTAAGGAGCCATTTTTATCAAATCAAAAGGAAGAACCCGAAGAAGAGTTAATGATTCCACCACCCTCTTTCAAGTTCCTTTCTTCTTCCACATAGTTTTTCTTTTTTGCTTCCATTATAAAATAATAAATCCAGTATATTCATATATTGTGATGTTATTATAATTATGGTACAACCAAATTCATTATTCTATCCACCCTTTGAATGACATGTCACCATACGTGCGTACGTACGGCTTACCGTCTCCACATCGTGGTGTAATTGTTATTCAATACATTATTATTTGGATGGGTATAATAATGATGTGTATTTAATGTAAATAATAAATATAACATTATAAGGATTCTTTATATATGATATACCATAAAATTATGTATTATTTTAATATCAAAAGAATGATATTTTCGCTCGTGCGTACATACGGATTACCGTCTCCCCGACGTGATGAGATTTATTTCCAAATTCACCATTCATCGATGGTTATAAAAATATATATTACTAATAAGTATGTAATATATGACATAATAATGTTACTGGAGATATATATATATATATATAAGTATTTATGTACTTAAATATATCTTATTCACTTAGTTCCCTTCAATACAATATGAAAACGAAAACAACGTTTATGCATACGTATGGACTACCGTCTCCATAAACGGTGTTTTCCATTTCATATATATATCTATTATACATATTTATATTCTAAATATGAATGACATATAAATCATTTTTTATATTCTTAAAGTATTTAAATCAGGATCTAAGTGATACAATCAAGAGTAACATGTTAAAACACATACGATAAAGAATGCGATTATTACCCGAAATATTAATATAACATGGAAATTGTTATTAAATGGGTAGTATAAAGTCATAAATGAATAATGTATGATATCATAAATATTAATATGTTTTTTTATAATTTAACAACATAGTATAGTCTTCATACAAGAGGTTAAACGTACCCTCGACTAACGAAAAGTGCAAGGTAAGGGGTTTTCATCTCACTCCTTATTCGCATGAGATTAATGCCATATTGCCACTATTACCTTTTGTGTGGTGTATGCACTGCCCATAATTTTTTTCATTGTGTAATACACTTTAATTTATGTGTATTTACATATTCATTTTATGATACTCCTTTCATGGGTTTTATGTTTC
This sequence comes from Viscum album, assembly GCA_963277665.1. Taxonomy (NCBI): domain Eukaryota; kingdom Viridiplantae; phylum Streptophyta; class Magnoliopsida; order Santalales; family Viscaceae; genus Viscum; species Viscum album. Next base: position 126,052,901 of record OY728131.1, read on the forward strand.
GTAAGTTACCAAATTGGTAAGTGTTTATTTCACAACCGCTTCATTATCCGAGGTTGTTTATACGTAATTATATACTTGGACCTCTTTATCATCCACATACATAATTCTTAAAAATGTATTTCAAATCATTCTCACTATTCTACAGACTATGAGATAAAGTCATTTATACCCTCGTTTGAATTTTTATAAGATGTTTATAAAGGAATCTTTCTGTCATTTTCCAAACAAGGTCCTTTTTAACCTTTTCGACAAAATTAAGGTAGGAATGTCATTCTTTTACTTATACGGAAGGTGTGGCTATTTTCTACCATTATAAAATCGTCGAAGCTTCCCTTACAAGCTTATAATAATATTTTCAAAGTAAATGTTTTATTTTATAATTATGTGACTCTTAAATGATTTCAAAAAAGAGATATTTCTCTCAAATAGTTTTGATTTCATCTATGTCAACATCATTTTAAATGTTTTAAAGATTTATTCTTCTAAACCATTATCATTAATGTCCATGTTTGAAAAATGGTTTTAAGGATTTATTTAAAGGTACATTAATTTTTTAAAAATTTAATTACTTTAAAAAGTTTCAAAGTGGTATGGGACACTTTGATTCAAAAATGTCTTTAAATTCCTTGCTTTCTAAATTTTGTGAATTTTAAATGTTTTCATGAAAAGGGATATTTCAATCAAAGAGTTTTACAAATCATTTCAATCTATATCAAATCCTTTAATGGATTTTAAACTTGTTTTGAAGTGGATTTATTATGATACAAAACTTCCATATTTTATTGAAGGTTTTGTGATATGTTTGACTGTGGATGTGTTATTTTCATACCATTCATGGTTTATGGTTAAAGTATTAACATTTCTTATCCTAGTTATTATACAAATGTTTATGTTTTGTTTCAAACTTTTCATATGAGGAATTTATAGAACATAGTAAGTGATGGGTGGAGCCCGCTATAGCTCCTTGATGCATCAGTAGGTCTCATGAGACAACTAGGTGTGGAATTAGCCGAGGACTTTTCCGAAATTGATTATGGTTTTGGCCGAGGCCTTAATCATTTTTATAAATCTTGGCCGAGGCCTTGACAAAATGTTTTAGAATGTCTGGAATTATACATTCCCTCATTATGTAAATAATATTGATGGTTCATGTGGTCATTCGACTAGTAGAATACCCATGATTATGTTTTATTATGGCATTATTTACTCAGCTCATATTCTTGCATAAAAGTATTTTATGTTAATTATTGGAAAAGGAATGTGGTTTCAATTATTCACCATGCTTAATATTTATGTTATTTTATGCTATATTTATTACCCTTACTGAGCGTTTTAGCTCACCCCTTTCTATGTTTTATTTTTTTCCAGGATTCCAAGAAGTGTATTGTGATTGATATGCAGGGTTAGGCTAAGAGAATAATGGAATTCATAAAGTATTATTTATGTTGGGTTATATGTTATAAAGTGTAATGTAACATTTATGTATGTAACCTATTTTCCAAGACTGCTAAACCGATCGGTCCTTTGGGAATTGATTCCTTGTAATTATTCCAATGTATTGAAATAATGAACTGACTCTGGGTAACTGGGGTCAGGGCGTTACATATCCCCTCAGGTTATCCAATGCAATGGTAAGTATGAAAGAATGTATTTTTCATGTAAAAGACGTTTCACGAAAGATGTTCATTTCATGTTCTAAGTTGTTATTTAATGTCCCTAAGCCCCAAAGACACTATAACTCTTGATCTTTTGAGTTTTATTAAGTTTAAATTTTATGTAATAAATCATATTTAAATATGAAGTTAAGATAAGGGTTGTTATAGTTGGTATCAAAGGATAGGTTTAGTTATTTTTAGGATTAGGATTATAAAAATATAGTGAACGCATTATGGATAAACCAAGTATAAGAAATGAATCCCTAAATTATAGTGAGTATAGAGTAAGTTGTTTACCAAGATAATAAATCTTTATCTAGATACGAACAAGTAGAGGTGGCTCTAGAGCATATGTATATAGGGGTAAAACTTTGGAACACCACATTGACCTATAATTGAATGGGAAATCGTGCAAGACAACGAGATGTTCTTCACTCTTGGTTCAACAATCCTGGGGGATATGCTTTGGTAAAATCATAAGATTAGTATGAACCATTATTAAGGGAATAAAAAATTCCATAAGAATATGTGTTAGGATGTATATCTTGGGTAACATAGATCTAAGCCTATAAATTCATAAGTTAGGTTGATAAATGAAGTTTATAAGTTATCCCTTGAATGTAATTGGATTCCAATTTATGTGTTTAATATTTAAAAAATACTCATCCTTTAGTCTATATTGGATAATGTATAACCAAAATAACAAATTAAAAGGAAGGGTTATTGTTTATAGTTTTAATCATTTTTTTTATCCCGAAAGTTTATTAGAACAATCCAAACACCACAAAAAATCATAGAAGTAGAGATGTTAGTGAAAACAGGAAATTGAAAATTTATATAATCCCTCGCATATGACGCCTCCACCATCATAATTTATGGATTGAGCTTATCAGAAAACATTATCATACTTCCATTGGTATAATTTGATGCAATTCATGGAATTGAGTGACTTTCAATATATAGAGACAATAGTAATTTCCATGAGAGGGAAATCACCCTCCATATGGTTAATCTACCCCTAATTCTATACAAGTACAAGGAGGAGGTAAAATATTCTTTAGAACCACCATTTCAAGAATGAATATTACTTCTATATGAGCATGGGTATCTTTCTTAGATAATTGAGTCTAAGGAAGGAACCATCTTCAAAGAAATTCCTATTGTGATGGAATTTTATGATGTGTTTCCCAATGAATTTTCTGGTCTTCCTCCTAGAAGAGATATTGAATTCCTGATTGATCTTATATCTTGGCCGTTTCCAAAATCATAGACTCTATATAGAATGGATATTGTTGAGTTTGATGAGCTAAAGAAGAAACACTAGTAGAATCAGGATAAAGGGTTTATATGCCCATTTTCTTTACCATGGGGTGCACTAGTCCTCTTCATCAAGAAGAAGGACGGGTCAATGCACCTTTGCATTGATTTTCGTGAACTCAAAAAAATCACGATAAAGAACAAGTATCATTTTCCCTGAATTGATGACTTGTTCGATCAACTACGTGGAGCACAATACCTATCCACGGTGGATATGCATTTGGGATATTACCAAGTTAGGTTAAAGAAGGAGGATATCCACAAGACTACTTTTTGTATGAAGTACGAGCATTATGAGTTCATAGTGATGCCATTCAGACACACTAATGCTCCAGTAATCATTATGGACCTGATGAATAGAGTCTTTATAGATTACCTAGATATATTTATGGTAGTCTTATATAAAATATTCTAATACACTCTAAAACAAGGGAGTATCATGAGAAGAATCTAATCACTATTCTAGAGACCTTACTAAAGGAAAATATCTATGCAAAGTACATCAAGTGTGAGTTCTAGCTGAAGGAAAACTCATTCTTAGGTCATTTAATCACAATAAAAGGGATATTTTTTGATCCTTCTAAAAGAGAATCAATTAAGGTATGGATGAGGATGAAATATATGATATATATCCATAGATTCTTGGGGTTAGCTATATATTATCACTGATTTTTGATAAATGTATCATGATTGTCAAACCCTCTTTCAATGTTAACTTGGAAGGGAGTCAAGTTTTCTTAGAATGATGAATGTGAAGAAAGATTCACGGGGTTGAATAATAGGATTATCGCTGCCCCTATTCTCACACTACTCATAATTGGGGATCTTTTCATAATCTTTAGGGATGTTTCAAAGAAGTGATTGGGCTGTGTGTTGATGGAAAATGACAAATTCATTGCCTATACATCAAGGCTATTTGATTTTTTTTAAAAAAACTATCCCACAAATTATCTGGAGTAGGAAGCTATGATCATTTCTTTTGAAAATCTGGCAACACTATATCTTTAGGGATAAGTGTGAAATATATAAAGATCACAAAAGTATAAAATATATATTTACAAAGAAAGAGATGAATATGCGCCGATCAAAAAGGTTAGAGATCATTAAGGATTATGACTGCTCAATCCATTACCACCCTGGGAAAGAAAACAAAGTGGAAGATGCTATAAGTATAAAGGACCAAAAAATTCAATCATTACTGAGAATTGAAAAGGATATAGTCTTCCTATATTTAATGAATATTGATATCATAATCATAAAGAAGAGAACATCATAAATCCTTTCCCAAATGATTCCTCAACCATCTTTTTTGGAAAGGTTAAATGATGTTCAACAAGATAATGTGGGAACTTAGAAGAAATTGGAAACTATCAGAAAGGAAAATCCTCGGATTTAAATGTTAATGAAGAAGGTTTTATGAGATTTGGGTTGAGACAATCTGTTCCATAAAAACTGGAGTTAAAGAAAGGACTTTCAGATGATGCACAGAGTTTGAATTTCTCCATTAAAGAAGGAAACACGAAGATGTATTGAGATCTCCAAGAGCACTGTTCGTGGGGTAACATGAAGAAGGATATCACTAAATATACATCAATGTGATTGGTATGTCAAAAATTGAAGGCTGATAGGAAGAAGTATATGGGGATGATGAAACCATTACCCATACGAACAAGGAAATGGGAAAACATAACTGTGGAATTTTTCATTGGACATCAAAAGACATGAAAAGGAAATAATGCTATCTCGGTTTTTATGGATCATTTTACAGAGAATACACACTTCATTGAAATTTGAGAGTATTTCTCAATGTATCAACTGGAACAGATATAAATTAGATATGTGGTAAGGCTGCATGGAGTACAACTGTCGATTGTGTTCTATTCAGATCCAAGATTCAACAATATGTTCTATAAGAGTCTCCAATACACTTAAACATTGATAGGAAATTCATCATGTCCTATCACCCTCAAACTGATGTTCATTTTGATCAGACTATCCAGAAACTTGATGACATGTTGAGAGCTTGCTCAATGGACATCAAAGGCAGATGAGATCAACATCTTCCTTTGGTGGAGTTCTCTTACAACAATAGTTTCCACTCAAGCATCCAAATGGATCATTTTGAATCCATTTATGGGAAGAGGTGACTAACATAGTTATGTGGTGATAAATTTGAAAACTTCTAGGTCCAAAAATGGTAGAGGAAATGGTGGATAAGGTTTAGACCATCTGGTA